>OX638066.1:27999299-29337799 GCA_951804385.1 Trifolium dubium
TACCCCTGCTTACAAATTTGACACCTCTTCATTTTCACTCAAAAAAAGTCATTTCTAACTTGGCTTGTCCTTTTTAATCTTATAATAACAACATGTCCTTTATACATGCACATGGGAAAGAGAAAGAAGCTTTAATTCAAAATCAAATCTTTTGTTTCTACCTACTCTTTCCATTCTACCACTCTTTTCTCTTTCCATTCTCTCTCTTTCTATCTGCTCACAAAAAAAAAAAGATCTCAACTTCAAAGGAAGAAAACATTTTTCCCTTTCTTTTTTGATTTTCATCTCAATTTCTACTAATCCGACGTTAATCTTTTGAATCATTGTTACAAATTTTTGCATCTTTTCACCGAACCAACATCAAGTGTATAGGTAAGTTCTTCGATCTATTTTTTTCACCGAATCACTGACTTCACATGGATTTGATGATTTGTGTTATTTTTAATGTTTAATGTTGTTGAAGTTTATGATCATGATTTTCTGTTTTAGTTTCCTCTCAACTTTTGAAGCTTTTTCTTCATCTCCAATAATGATTTGATGATTTATGTTGTTTTCTTTTTGTAGGGTTGTTGAAGAGAATGATTTATGCACACCAATAAGGAGGTAAATTCTTTCTCACACCATTTTTTTCATCTCTTTAACAGTGATTTAAAGATTTGTGTTGTTTTCATTTTTTTAGTGTTGTTGAAGTTAAAGGAATGGATTTGTGACATTTTTGTCTCTTTTTCTCTATCTCTCTCACTCACTGTTTTTGAAGGTTTCTCTTTATCTCAAATGGTTATTTTTTATTTGTGTTATTTTTAATGTTAAATGTTCTTGAATTAGAGGCTTATAGATTTTGTTGTTTTTCTTCTTTCAATTTTTTAAGTTTTCTCTTCATCTCTAATGATAATTTTGATGATTTGTGTTGTTTTTATTGTTGAAGACAATGAGTTTGACACACTTATTTTGATAAAATGTTATATGCAAATCACATGTTTGATAAAATGCTACAATGAATTCTCATCAACATTAGCATCATAAAGTGTGTACTTGTCTCTTATATTGGTTGTTTTTCTTCTTTCAATTTTTTAAGTTTTCTCTTCATCTCTAATGATAATTTTGATGATTTGTGTTGTTTTTATTGTTTATGGTTGTTGAAGACAATGAGTTTGACACACTTATTTTGATAAAATGCTATATGCAAACCACATGTTTGATAAAATGCTACAATGAATTCTCATCAACATTAACATCACAAAGTGTGTACTTGTCTCTTATATTGGTTGTTTAAATTTTACTTCTACAAAGATAAGAAAATGGGAGTCATTTGTCTCAAGGTTCCAAGTGATTTATTTGGTGGATTTCAAATATATTTACTCATTTTCAAATATAATCTATTGATGTGGATTTCATATTTTTCATATATGTAAATCAAGTGGTAGAAAAATACTACAATGAATTTTTATCAACATTAACATCACCATTTCATGTCTCTTATATGCAAATCATATGTCTCACATCAACGTTAACATAACTATTTCAATGCAAATTATGTCACTTATGTTGTTAACATCAACGTTAACATTAGCATTACCAAGTTTGATTTTTTTCTCTTTATTAACTCTTTTGTTTTAATATTTTTTTGTATTTTAATTTGCTTGCATATGTATCGGAAGATTATATATTTGCATGGGAATGAAAGTAAACACAAGAGAAAGAAGAAGAATACACTAGAGGAGATAGAAGAAGAAGAAGAACTACACGGGTAAATGATTCTTCTCTAATGGAATATAATGATTTGGAGACTTATAATATTCTCATTGTTAATTAGCTTCCACTTAATTTTATTTGTTTTTTTGTTGTGTTGGAATTTCCTTATCTCTTTAAATTTTATGGTGCTGGATTTCAATTTTATATATGTAGAATGTATTTTCATAAAATGTTCTTGTGGATTGTTATTAGTATTGGCACCATTGAGTTTAATGTTGTTGTATTTTATAAATTTTCGACCCCTTGCTTCTCGCACAGAAAGGTGTCGGGAAATGGATGAAACAAGTATTGATCATGTTGTTATCTATTATAACACAAATATGCTAGAATGAAACTTATGTTTCTTTTCAATTTTATCATTTCAGGGCTAACTCACTATTGACTTGAATCAACTCCTTCAAATCTTCAATACCAAGATATCAGTCCCTTTGTTTGGAGAGGAGATCAGACCTTGCAACTACTTTTGGTAGAAGTGTATACACAATTAAAAAGTGATACAATATTGATAATAGCATGAATTTGGTAAGACAACACAATAGTTTCTATTTATTTCACTGAAACTTATTGATTGCATACTTACATATAGCTAATGACATGGACCACTTGAATTGCTTACTTTGTACATATACTTTAATTACTTGCAATTTTTACACAATTTTTTGTTTTAAGGAAAAATGATCTGGTCCAACATTTATGTGAGTGCCTCCCTGATTCAACCTTTGTTTTTTTTTATCGTATTTATTTTATCGGTTAATGCATTATTCCTTCTTTTTTTTACAAGTATGTTATACTTTTGTACATAGTCGGTTAGAGCATTTTGTTCATACCTTATTAATGTGGATTACATGTTAGTTTTGCTCATATTTTCTAATATTTTAAGTTCATCCTATTTCTCTTTTTACATTGTATTGTTAAAGAAAGAGAGTTGGCCTCTGTTATTTAATAAAAGACTATTTATTAAAAGTGATTTCTTTGAATTTACTAATCTCTTTTTATCAATTAGAATTTATGATTGTAAAAATGAATTCACTGATCTCTTTTTACTTCATAAATGGATTATCATCATCATTAGCATCACCAAGTTGTGAATTTTGTTAGATGAAGAGAAGTCATAGTTACAAGTTTGGTCACAATAAAATAAATCACGCCTTTGAGTCGTTTCATGCTCTCCTTTTCATGTTGTCTAAAATTTCAATTGTGCAGAGATGTAGGATCACAGTGTAGAGAAGTTATTAATATGTGAGTATCAATTGTTCTTGACTCTCCAAAGAGTGGAGTAGAAGAAAAGTACTTGACATTATTTTTAAGGTTCAAAGTCATAGTCACAAGTTTGATCACAATAAAACAAATCATGTCTTTGAGTTGTTTCATGTTGTCTAAAACTTCAATTGTGCAGAGATGTAGGATCATAGTGTAGAAAAGTTATCAATATGTGGGGATCAATTGTTCCCGACTCTCCAAAGAGATAGGAGTTGAAGAAAAGTACTTGACATTATTTTTTGGAGACATTGAATATTATATATGTAATGGTTTTACTTGCTTAGTTTGTTGCTATAATTGCAAGGTGTTTTTTGTGGATCATTGGGTTGCTATGATAAATGGATTATTAGTTGTCTTGCCTCGCATTAGATGCAATTAGTCTTGCCTTTCTTAACACTTTTATTTTTTGGGTCCTTGATGCAACTAATCTTTCCTCTCTTAACACTTTTAGTTTCTATGATAAAAGATTAGATGAATTTACTGATCTCATGGAGTAGAATATACTTGAAGTTTTCTTTTGGTTTATATGTCATCTTATTGACAAATATATTTTCTCTTTCATTATGATGGCTTTCAAGTTAAATTGTATATCAAGACACCTTAATATGTTACTGATTTAAGTTTTCAATCCTTCAAGTCTATTTTGGTTTATATGCCATCTTTTTGTATCATATCTAATCTTTTTGATTACGATGGACTTGAGGTTCAATATTTGTAATATTAAGAAACAATTATATTTGGGGTATCTCAAATTCCCCCGCTTCCTATGAATATCTTGAAATCTATAAACCATAATCTAATTATCTATTTATTACTGTTATATCAATTTTACATGAATATAGATAAATTTTTGTTTGATACTTAGATGTTGAAAATGAAACAAGTTGCCACAATTTCGATTATGAATATAGCTTAAATAGTATTTCAGGCTTTTACTAAGATTGAGTCATAAAGAACCCTCATAATGTTTCATCTTTTTTCAAATATTTAGACTAAAATTTCTGATGTGGTAAATATGATTCACACTCAATCAATCATATGCTTACTAATATACCAGAAAAATAGTCCTTCTAAACTGCAAATGGACACATTAGTATCCTTTAAAGAGGAGAAATGATTAAACTATTCTACTTGGTACTTAATCTTACTACACCCATTATTATTTCATATAGTCCCTTCATGCTAGATTGGCAAAGTTATTCACAATATCAAGAAAAAAAATAGTACAAGTTTTATTATAATTAAATCAAGCATGACTTAGGGACCACGAAAACGAACAGATCACATGCCAACCAATTGAAAAGTGAAATCTTACATCTACCCTACCAAGTCATACTATTATTGATTAAAGGACAAACTTACTTTTGTGACATATTTTAAGATATAATCTTATTTTAGCTAAATTCTAAATTTCAAATTTTCGAAGATTGGAGCCAAATTTTCGAAAACAAATTCTAAATTTCAAACCTGATGTGGTACTATACTTCACTAAATAATGCCTCCTACAATTTCAGGTTTCAAATAAAATTTTAATTTTCAAAACTAGGAGCCAAACCAAATTAAGCAGGCCTCATTACCTAATATTAGTTATTTTTTTATAATTTTTACGCATTTATTAATAAAATTAGTTATTTTTTTATAATTTTTACGTGTCTATATTTATACTCATATATTAATTAACACGGGAAACTAAATTTAATGATTGTTTATGAAGGATCTATTTTTTTATTCATATATTAATAACATTGTCTATTCTTTTACGCATATTTTGATAAAATTGGTTATTTTAGTGATCATTTTTACGTGTCTATATTTACACTCATATATTAACACATGAAACTTAATTTTATGATTGTTTCTTAAGGATTTATGTTTTTATTCATATATTAATAATATTGTCTATTCTTTTACGCATATATTAATAAAATTGGTTATTTTAGTGATAATTTTTAGTGTCTATATTTATACTCATATATTAACACGGGAAACTAAATTTTATGATTGTTTCTTAAGGATCTATATTTTTAATCATATATTAATAACTTTGTCTATTTTTTTACGCATATATTATTGAAATTAGTAATTTTCTTATAATTTTTACGTGTCTATATTTATACTCATATATTAACACGGGAAACTAAAATTAATTATTGTTTCTTAAAGATCTATGTTTTTACTCTGTAATAACGTTGTCTACCACCTTACGCATATATTAATGAAATTGATTATTTTTTAATAATTTTTACGTGTTTATATTTATACTCATATATTAAATTTTGTGATTGTTTCTTAAAGATCTATGTTAAAATAAAGTTTCCCGTAAAAATCTACTGAAAACTTCTACCCTTAAATGTTCACGGGAAACTAAAATTTCACTTACGACCTATTTTAATATGTCTATTTTAGTAGAATTTATTAAGAGACCTATTTTACGGGAAATTAAAGAGACCTCTTAAAATAAAGTTTTCCTTAAAATTCTACTGAAAACTTCTATCCTAAAATGTTTATGGAAAACTAAATTTCCACTTACGACATATTTTAAGATGTCTATTTTAGTAGAATTTATTAAGAGAGATATTTTACGGGAAACTAAAGGGACCTGTGTTAAAATAAAGTTTTCAGTAAAAATCTACTTAAAACTTCTACCCTAAAATGTTTATAGGAAACTAAAATTTTACTTATGACCTATTTTAAGATGTTTATATTAGTAGAATTTATTCAGAGACTTATTTTACGGGAAACTAAAGAGACCTCTTAAAATAAAGTTTTCCTTAAAATTCTACTGAAAACTTCTACCCTAAAATTTTTACGGGAAACTAAATTTCCACATACGACCTATTTTAATATGTTTATTTTAGTAGATTTTATTAAGAGACCTATTTCACGGGAAACTAAAGAGACTTGTCTTAAAATAAAGTTTCCTGTAAAATTCTACTGAAAATATCTATCTTAAAATGATTACGGGATACTAAATTTCCACTTACAACACCTATTTTAAGATGCTTATTTTTTTACAACTCACTTCTGAACATGGAGTGCATAGTGAGACCTAATGCGTATTCCCTAAACAAAATTGATGTCATCGTGTTTAATATATTAACTAAGTTAATGTCTAATTTGAGAATTTTGCCAATTGTCTATTGCGGTGCATTTCTTATTTCACCATTTCAATTTAATCTTTAACATTTTTATTAAATACATTTGTTCATAATCTGTTATTAATAACAAAATCTATAGAAATTACCGTTACTAAATTAAAAGGTCGTGCGCAGCGCGACCCCCATGCGTATGCGCACGGGTACTGGACTAGTATGATATGAGAAATGAAAGAATGCTTGTAGTAAGAACCCACAAGACAATGAATTCTTCAATGTAAAACCTTGTTTAACCAAGGAACTTGAATTCTTCCAAAGTTTGTAGAGAACCTAAAATTCCCAATTCTGACCTAACCTTGATTATGAGAGAGGGAGGAGGTTTACCATGAAATTGATGGTTGAATGTTGATGGGTAATGAATTTGAAAGGTTTAGGTTCAAGAAATTTTGATTTTGGTTGAGTATTGAGGGAGATTGAAGAATTTTGGTGTGGGGGTTTTGGGTTCGAACGCGCTGGTGAAGATGAGAGAAATATGAGGTTTGATGAATGAATGAATGAAAATAGCAGTTTAAAATAGTTTCTGCGTTTTTGTATCGATACAACTCAACCCGTGTATCGATACAAGTAAGTTTTCTGCTGCATGTATCGATACATTCGTGTATGTATCAATACACAGATCCTTTTCTGACTTAGCTGGTGCAATATGTATCGGTACAACACCACTATGTATCGATCGATACAACTATCAGTTCAGTTGGAATTATGCAGAAAATCCACTTGTATTGATACAAAATTATTTTGTATCGATGTAAAATGCATTATTTTCAAATTCCTTCATACTCATGAGTCAAAATACCTTTTAAAATCGCTTTTATGACTTACAAAACATATACATGTATGAAAAACAATATAATCACCAAGGTATAGCAAATATGCATGTGACCACAAATATCAAAGCACATTATCAACATGAGAATACATGTTAATCCATATAATGCAAGATAAAATTTTCACATAGTAACATCAAGTACCAAGTTAACAATTCACATAATATGCATAACTACATATGAACAACATATACAAGAAATGTAATGAACTTAATATGGTTTTGGTTTGATATTTGTCAAATCCCCATTTTTAAATATGAGTCTCAACAACTTATTACTATCATTGAGCAAAATTTTTGGAAATGGAGGATTGGACAATTATCGTTCCAATTTTCATATTGAGTTGAAATTATATGTATATGAACAAAGAACCACACAAACATATAAATGCAAAGTAAAGGATAGGAATAAAGTTTGAGATAAGAATCTTCCCTTAAGTGTCAAGTAACAGAAGTGATCAAGTTCCACTACTTTCATGAATATTGAGTCAAATCTTTTCTCATCCATTTACTCCTTTGTAAGTCTTGAACGCCATTGTTACCGGTGTCTCTTTTCAATGGTTCAAGACCTTTTCCTAAAACTTTAAACATTGCAAATAGGTCCCCAACTCTCATTGGGTCCTAGGTGGTTAGTAACAAAACTATTGATGGATTTGGGAATCCATTGCATTTTGCCTTTTGGTACAAAATTTTTTCTAGCTCGGCACTTTGCAATTGTATGACCCTTATCACAACAATAGTTGCAAGTAATGTTGGGATTACATTTCTTTTGATCCTTTGGAACAAACTTATACTTTTTGTGCTCTGGTTTGAAATTTTTGTTAAATTTCAAAGGATCAACCGAGTATGTAATCTCGGGTGTAGGAGGTTTATCCATTTGCTCTTTGAGTTCTCTCAACTCTTTATAGTACAAATTACAAACGTCTGTACCTCCTTACATCACAAAACAAAATTACCATACAACCCCCCACTCTCACCTGCTACTTCACTCCCTATAAAAGCTAACTACAGTGTCACTCATAGTTAGGGTTTGAAAACAAGAAAAACGGCAAAGAGAAAGAAATTAAGAATCAAAACAAAGAGAAAACAGAAAAAAAAACGAAGAAACAACAAAAAGAAAACACCACAGAAAATCAAATCACCCAAAATCAGAAAATGAAGTCTCTTCACACACTGTGAGTAGATTTCATTTACTATCTTAGCCATTTTTTTCATCAATCACCTCGCAGCAGAGAAGCAAAGAAAAAGGGGTTAGAAGATTGAACCAGAGAAGAAACAAAGAAAGAACGAAAAAACGAAGCGAGGAAGAGAAGGAGAGGAACGAGAACCTGCTTGAAGACTCACTCCAAGGAAGGTCAGTGGTTTCATTTTCTTCTCTCCATCATGAAATTTCATTCACCGACTTGCATAGCCATATAGATCTAGGCTTTGAATCTTGATCTTCCATGCTTAGAAACGCGAGATGAGTTGTTTTTTCGGTTTTCATATGTGTTGATTGCATGATTAAGCGCATATTTCGGAATTAGGGTCTCAAAAACTGAGGGTTAGGGTTTCAGTTCTAAACCCCCGATCCGGTTGATTTGCGGTTTGTTTGTGTTTTTTGCTGTTGGATTCTTGTTCAGAGAGTAATTTTGTCTAGGGTTTGTGTTGTTGGTTTTCGGTTTGTTTGATTTTCTGGGTTTTGGGGGGGGGGGGGGGGGGGGGGTGGTGGGGGGGAGTAAAACGAAACCGTTGGTTTCTTTTTCCAGAAATGAATGAAGGAGAATGAAAACGAGAGAGAGAGGCAGAGAAGAAGAAAGAGAAAAAAATTCTGAAAAATGGTCAAATGGTATTACAACAACCCTTTATACTCCTTTCCGTTTTTCTCTCCCCCCCCCTAGGGTGTTCTCCGCGCGCCCCCCACCGGGTTGCTTAAATTCTTATTTGGGCTTAAGCATAAGCCCAAATCCGTCCCATCTATCTTGTTTTTTTGTTTGCTTTGTTTTTTTTTAATTTTTATTATTTGTTTATATGATTTAATTATTGGTAAATTCTATTAGTATTTTGATGATTCACATGTAAGTATGCTTATATTTTTTATCTATGCTTGGTTTCTAGTATGTTATGAAATTTGTCAAAAAACGTATACATGTTTTATCTTCACTTGAGACTTTGTTTTTTCTTATTTTATTTATAAGTTTTGTGCTTGTTTTATTTTGAAAGAAAAAATATAAAAAAAATGAATGAAAGGTCTTCTTTTGAATAAAAGTAATTGAGTTTTATTGTTTGAATGCTACTTGATTTCATACCATGTTCATCTAGTTGTATGTTGTTGGCGTTTTTGTATGTTGGCTATAATTTTGCAAAAACCCATTTTGTCACATGCTCTAGGACATGCTGAAGCATCTGAGTATGTTAAGCCCTGAAGCTATTTGAACGCGCGCGTTTTTATTTTTGAAATATATCTTGGAAAGATTTGTTATGAAAATATATTTTATCATGCAAGCTGGCATAGCTGAACGCGCCTTGGGTCAGAAGTTATCTCTTATGTGAAGATTTAATTCTAAAATATAATTCCCATATTTTAGGATTTGGTTTATTTTTATTGGATATATTTTTGAAGACACCTTTTCTTAAGGAACAAGTCAAGCTGCGCTGAAGACTCTATATATACTTGTGTAAAACCTAGTTAGGGTTGTGGGAATTTTATTGTGTTCACTAAATTTATTTTTCCCTAGTGAACCTTGTGAGTCTTTTCTTGTATCACGTTGATACTTGCTAAAGACATAGGCTGTTGTCTTGTGTTATTTGTGTGATTACTCTTAAGCCTTTAGGTACGGAGTTGATCGTTTTGTTTGAGTGTGTTCTCACCATTATAAGTTGTTTGTTTGATTGTGAACAACACTGTGTTCGTGTTGTTAGTAAGGAGTAAGGCGGGGCGCCTTTGACCTAGGAGTTCCTAGGTTGAGTTGCACAAGGTAGTTTCTAGGTTAGGAGAAGTGAACGGGTCGTTTACTGGTGTCTTGGAACTAGGGCTATAATAGTGGATTCCTCCTTGATTGGTATCCCCCATATTAGGGCAAGTTGCGCCGAACTGGGTCAACAAACTCTTGTGTTATTTACATTCTGTTCTTTATCGTGTTTATTATTGTTTGTGTTGCGAGTAGACGCTGTAGCAATTGCTAAATCATCTTACTACTGAGTGCCAGGAATTTCAATTGGCATCAGAGCAGGCATCCTGCTTGTTTGGGTGAGCTCCAGGGAACTATTTCTGGCATAATGGATAAAGAAGGAGGAATGGTGAACAGACCACCCCTCCTGAATGGCTCTAACTATGATATTTGGAAGTCTCGTATGACGGCTTTCTTAAAATCACTAGATGGCGGGGCTTGGAAGGTTGTACTCAAAGGATGTGACCATCCCAAAGTGAAAGTCGCTAATAATGTTGATACTGATGAACTCAAACCTGAAGAAGAGTGGACCACGGCTGAGGACACTGCTGCAGTTGTAAACTCCAAAGCTCTAAACGCCTTATTTAATGGAGTGGATCCAAACATGTTTAGACTGATCAACCAATGTACTGTTGCCAAGGATGCTTGGAATATCTTGAAGACTGCTCATGAAGGTACTCAGAGGGTAAAGAAGTCAAAACTCCAACTTCTAACAACTCAATTTGAGAATCTTAAGATGAAGGAAGAAGAAAGTGTTTGTGACTTTCATATGAATGTACTAGAGTATGCTAACTCATTTGAATTCTTGGGAGAAAAGATATCTGATGAAAAACTAGTAGGCAAAATCCTAAGATCTTTACCCAAAAGATTTGATATGAAAGTGTGTGCAATAGAGGAAGCACAAGACATTAGTGATATGAAAGTTGATGAGCTGATTGGTTCCCTTCAAACTTTTGAGTTAAAAATCAATGAGAGGGTAGAAAAGAAAAATAAAAGTATAGCTCTTGCCTCGAACATTGATGAAGATGATGTGGAGAGTTCCATAGATCCTGATGAAGACTTATCTAATGCTGTGGTAATGCTTGGAAAACAGTTTAAAAAGGTACTGAAATCTATGGATAGAAGACCCAGATTGAGACTTGCTGGAGGAAATGCTAGAACATATGCCAGGGTAAATCATATGAACTCAACAGAAACACTGCTTCTCAAAAGAGCCCAAGAACTGATGATAAACCTGCTCAAGGCAAAGGTGTTCAGTGTCATGAATGTGAAGGTTATGGTCACATTAGAACTAGTGCAACATATATGAAGAAGCAGAAGAAAGGTATGAGTGCAACTTGGTCAGATGAAGACATCTCTGAGGAAGAAGTTGAGACTGAGTCTGCAAAGAACATCACTGCACTAACTGGAATATGTCTATCTGATGGAGGATCATGTGATGGAGACCTAACCTATGATGCATTAGCAGATACTTATAAGGAATTATGTATCAAAAGTGCTGAAGAGTTCAGAATCAATGAGCAACAAAAGGAGACCATATCCCAGCTCCAAGGTGGGAAAGAAAAATACTTATCAGCTATTTCTGATCTCCAAGAAGAAGTGACTATGCTGAATTCACAAATCAGAGAGCAGAGGAAGTTTGTTTCTATGATGACTAATGGTACTGAGAAATTAGATGATATTCTGACTCAACAAATCTCAGGTAGGCCAAAAGGAGTTGAATTTGACTATGAGAAATTCAACAAGAAGAAGAATAATATTCAGAATACTATGTATGCACCTCTCAAAGAAACATTTTCAGCAAGGCCGAGTCAGTTGCTTCAGCAATTTGTGCAGCATCTGGAAGTGAAAGAAAAATCTCAACCTTGGATATGTCACTATTGTGGGAAAAAGGGTCATATAAAACCTTATTGTTTCTTACTCCATGGACCCCCTAGTAAGATGCAGCAAGCAAAGTCCAGAAAGTCTGTCAAGAAAGAATGGAAACCTAGAAAGAAGCTTGTTTCACTCATTGCTCACACATCTCTAAAAGCAACATCTAGGGAAGATTGGTACTTTGACAGTGGCTGCTCTAGACACATGACTGGAATTGAGAATTTTCTGGTTGATATTAAGTCCTATTCAATAAGCTTTGTCACTTTTGGTGATGGATCTAAAGGTGAAATCAAGGGGATATGAAACTTGGAAAGAAAGAGTCTACCTAAACTTACAAAAGTCCTGTTTGTGAAAGGTTTGGCGGCTAATCTAATCAGTATCAGTCAGCTATGTGATCAAGGATTGTTGGTTAACTTTACAAAAGCTGAATGTCTTGTCACTAATCAAGAAGAAGTCATAATGAAGGGTGTGAGGTCAAAGGATAATTGTTACTTATGGGAACCACAAGAGGAAGTTGGCTTGTCAACTTGCTTGCTTACTAAGGAAGATGAAGTAACATTATGGCACCAAAAGTTAGGTCATCTGAACCTAAGGAGTATTAAGAATGCCATAGTTGAGGAAGAAATCAGAGATTTACCCAAGCTCAACATTGTTGAAGGAAACATATGTGGTGAGTGTCAGATTGGGAAACAAACAAAGAAGCCCCACCATCAGGTACAGCATCTGACGACTTCCAGAATACTTGAGTTGTTACACATGGATTTGATGGGTCCTATGCAAGTTGAAAGCTTAGGTGGTAAAAGATATGCGTTTGTAATGGTAGATGACTTCTCAAGGTACACTTGGATCAAATTCATTAGAGAGAAATCTGATACTTTTGATGTTTTCAAGGAGTTATGTGTTCAAATACAAAGAGAAAAAGATAGTACGGTCTTGAAGATAAGAAGTGATCATGGCAAGGAGTTTGAGAATTTCAAGTTCTCTGAGTTCTGTAAAGCTGAAGGGATAGCACATGAATTTTCTTCACCAATTACACCACAACAAAACGGTGTGGTTGAGAGAAAGAATAGAACTTTGCAAGAGTCAGCTAGAGTTATGTTACATGCCAAAAATCTTCCATATCATTTTTGGGCAGAAGCTATGAATACTGCGTGTTATATACACAATAGAGTCACCCTTAGAACTAGCACAAAAGTGACCTTATATGAGCTGTGGAAGAATAAGAAACCAACTGTCAAGTACTTCCATGTCTTTGGAAGCAAATGTTATATTCTGGCTGATAGGGAACAACGAAGGAAATTGGACTCCAAGAGTGATGAAGGCATATTCTTAGGATACTCTACCAACAACAGAGCTTATAGAGTGTTCAACTCCAGAACTAAAGTCATGATAGAATCTTTCAATGTAGTTGTAGATGACTCCAGTGAAGATAAAAGGTCTGATGCTCCAGCAATATCTATAGCATCTGATCAGCAGGAAGATGTATTTGAAACTGAAAAGGAAGATGTTGACTCTGGATCAAGTAGTACTGAACCCAACAAAGGTCCATCTACAAGAGTTCAGAAGAATCAACCAAAAGAGCTTATCATTGGAGATCTTAACCAAGGCATTGTTACAAGAAGAACAAGAGATGCTGTGTCTAATTCATGTTTTGTGTCAAAGATTGAACCCAAGAATGTCAAGGAAGCTCTTACTGATGAATTCTGGATTAACGCCATGCAAGAAGAACTTGAACAATTTAAGAGGAATGAGGTATGGGATCTTGTGCCTAGACCTAAAGGTGTGAATGTAATTGATACAAAATGGGTCTTCAAGAACAAATCTGATGAGAGTGGGAACATAACTAGAAATAAGGCTAGGCTGGTAGCTCAAGGCTATGCTCAGATTGAAGGGATAGACTTTGATGAGACATTTGCTCCTGTAGAACGTCTTGAATCCATAAGACTTCTCTTAGGAGTTGCATGTATATTGAAGTTCAAGCTATTTCAAATGGATGTGAAAAGTGCCTTCTGTTGGAACAAAAGTGGTTCTAACTAAGTTCTTAAGGTTTTGATGATAACAAAGTATTAATGAACAATAGGGTATTTTAATATTTTATCTAAGTGTGCAGGATTAAAAGTATATTATGTTCACACTTGATATAAGAAGCTCTGAAACAAGCGCCAAAATTAATATTAGAAGCATTGATATCAGAGGCAACAACATCAGAAGCAACATTGGTCAGAAGTTATTCCAAGTCAGAAGCTGGTTAACTTAGAAGCTATGTTAAGTCTGATGGTCTTGTATTTCAGAAGCTGAGAAATCAGAAGTTATGTTGGGAACATAAATTGTGAATGACATGCCAGACAACGTCAGTGTTAACTGATAGTGATTCAATGATTGAAAATCATTTGAATTTAAAGGTTGTGATTGATTGTGAAATCATAGTACTACATCCTTATCATCAGAATAGTGACGTTAGTACTATTTTACTTCATAAGGGAGAATATTCTCATACAAAAGGAATGAAAGGATAAGCATTACTAGAAATGGCAAATATCCCATGTTACTTTTGTCCTTACACAGTTGGCATGAAAATGACCTCTGCAACGGTCAGTATCCTCAAACGTCTCTTTTCTTCTATCTCATATAAATAGAGAACAACGTTTGAAGATCAAGTGACAAAAATACAAAAGCAACAACACTTACTTTGTTTTTCATACAAGACTGCAAGCACTGCTTCTGAACTTATTTGTTTCTGCTTCTGACATTTTGTTTTCTTAGGAATCAATTGTTAGAGAGTCTTTACAGTTGTGTTGTATTATTTTTGTGGACTCTTGATTTTAATATCAAGTGTTCAAAACTCTTATCTATCTTTTGTTTTGTGTTAGGAAGTCTCTTGTTTGAGAACTTGAGCATTAGAAAGTCTCTTACTAGTGTGTTAGAGCATTGTGTAATCTAAGTGATTATAGTGAAATCCCTTGGAAGTGCAAGGGGACTAGACTACTCTCGGTTTGTGAGAGGAACCAGTATAAAATTGCTTGTCTCTCTCTCTCTCACTCATTTTATCTCTGCTTCTGACTGTGCGCGTTTATTGTGTTTGTATTATCCGTTGGTGATTCTGATAAGTTCCTTGAACTTAAAGAAGTTTTTAAAAATACCAAAACACAATTCAACCCCCCCCCCCTTCTTGTGTTTTTCACACCTTCAATTGGTATCTAGAGCTCTAGTTGTTACGCATCACTTAACAGTGAAACAAAAAGATCCTGAAAAACACTATGTCTAGAGAACTTGATGTTACTAAGAAGACTGAAATTCCCTATGACTACAACTATGAGAAAGGAGAGAAATCTGGTGGTGTCTACAGCAAAGCACCTAAGTTCAATGGTGACCAATCAACCTTTGCTTGGTGGAAATACAAGATATATCCACATATTATAGCTGAAGATGAAGGTTTGTGGGATATCATTGAAGAAGGTGTTAGCTTTCAAGAACACCTAGATGAAGATGGCAAAACTACTGTAGCTGTCAAGAAGACATTCACAGCTGAACAAAAGAAAGAGTGTAAAAGACACAATAGAGCTATATCTATCCTTGCTGAATGTATTACACATGATGAGTTTCTGAAACTTGGAAACAGATCTAGTGCTAAGGGTATTTATGACTCTCTGTGTGCTACTTATGAAGGGAACCAACAAGTGAAAGAAGCAAAAGCAAATCTTCTGGTTCATCAGTATGAAATGTTTAAGATGAAAGACACTGAAAACATTGAGGAAATGTATGTAAGGTTTAAAATCTTGGTTTCAGGTCTTGGAGTCTTAAAGAAGAGTTATAAAACTTTTGATCATGTAAAGAAGATTCTGAGGTGTTTACCACCTAAGTGGAGACCAAAAATCACTGCTATCCAAGAAGCAAAAGATCTCAATACTTTGAGCCTAGAAGAGTTAACTAGTTCACTCATAAGTCACGAGATGAAACTAGCTTCTGATGAGCCAAAGAAGATATCAAAGTCATTGGCTCTGCTAGCAACTTTGAAGTCTCCTAAGGCTCTAAAGGCAAAAATTATTGAATCTGATGCTGAGGAATCTTCTGTAGATGAATAGGAGGATGGATCAGATGAGGAACTTTTTGCTTTAATCTCAAAGTTCAGAAAATGGAACAAATATAAGAACAACAAAGCTTCTGGGAAGAGTTCTGGTTCAAAGAGTTATGGAAACAAAAACTCAAGTTTGAAAGACAAGAAAGACAGCTCTAAGAATAGTTGCTTCAACTGCAAAAAGACTGGTCATTTCATTGCTGATTGTCCTGAGTTAAGCTCAAATGATAAAGGGAAAAATGGCAGTTTCAAAAACAGAATGAAGAAGAGTCTTATGGCAACTTTTAAAGATCTTGAGAAGTTATCAGATGAAGATGATGATGATGAAGAGGCTAACATAGCTCTTATGGCTACAACATCTTCTGATAATGTATCTGACATGGATGATGAATCTGATACTGATGATATTGATGAGGTAATTTCTAAAATTCCTCATGATAAGATTCTGATTGCACTTAAGGACACTATGAAGCAATACATAAACAAGTCAAATGATTTCAAAAGTTTAAAGAATAAAATTGACCTACTTACAGAGAAATCTGACCAACTTCAAACTCAATACAATAAATCTCTTTTGAAAATCAAAGAGCTTGAAGAAGGTTGTGTTGCTTGTAACAAATCACATGATAAGCATGAAGTTGCTCTTCATGAATTTGTGAAACAGAATGTCAATAAGAGCAAAGTTGCTTCCATGATTTATAGTGTTAGCAAAAACAAAGGATATGAGCTTGGTTATTCTGCATCTTCTGATAAAGAAAAATCAACTCAATCTGTTTGTATAAGCAAAACACCTCCTCCTCTTTATTCCACTTTTGTATCAGAATCAGATAATTCTAAGAAAGTTTCACAAACTGCTGTTTTGAACAAGGGTAAGTCAAAAGCTTCAGAAGATAATACTTCAGTAGCTAAGATTAACTCTAATTCAAAAATGAGATATTTAGAAGTTAAGATTCTGAAGAGACCAGTTCCTAAGGAAACTAAGGTTCTGAGAACTTCAGAAGCTAGTACTTCTAATACAAAGTCAGTGAAACCTATTAGAAGTTTTGGCAAGAAGAAGTATGTTTCTCAAACTGATTTTCAAAAACCATACTTCTATAAGGCCTATGCTAACAAATCTGGACCCAACAAGTTGTGGGTACCAAAATCTGAAATAGTCTATGTTGCAGGTCTGCACTCAAAGAGAGAAAAAGGAAAGTACTTGGTACCTGGACAAAGGTTGCTCACGTCACATGACAGGAGAAAAGGATTTGTTCCTCACCCTGACTCACAAAGAGGGAGGGAATGTAGGATTTGGTGGGAACCAAAAAGGAAGAATAGTTGGTACTAGTACAGTAGGTAACTCTTTCTCAACTATTTCTGATGTTTTATTAGTTGATGGATTATTTCATAATCTTCTGAGCATAAGTCAATTATGTGACAGTGGTTATGAAGTGGTGTTTAATAAGAACACATGTACTGTAAACAAAGACTCTGATAAGTCCATTGTTTTCAAAGGAAAGAGGAAAGGAAATGTTTATAAAATCAACCTTTTTGAACTAAAAGAACAAGATGTTGTTTGTTTATTGACTCCTAGTGAAGAAATATGGGTCTGGCACAAGAGATTGGGTCATGCTAAGTGGAGATTAATCTCTAAGCTTAGTACACAAAATCTTGTGAGAGGCTTACCAAATTTAAAATATCACTCAGATTCAGTTTGTGGTTCTTGTCAAAAAGGGAAGCTGTTCAAAAGCTCTTTTAAAGATAAAAACATTGTCTCTACTTCTAGACCTTTGGAATTACTTCACATTGACTTATTTGGACCAGTTAGCACTGCTTCAATAAGTGGTAAGAAGTATGGACTTGTCATTGTTGATGATTATAGTAGATGGACTTGGGTTAAATTCCTCAGATCCAAGGATGATACATATTATGTGTTTAGTACCTTCTGCACTCAAATACAAGTTGAAAAAGATTTGAAAATTGTTAAATAAGAAGTGATCATGGTGGTGAATTTGAAAATGAACCTTTTGAAATCTTTTGTGAAAATAATGGAATTCTCCATGAGTTCTCTTCTCCTAGAACTCCACAACAAAATGGGGTTGTAGAAAGAAAGAACAGATCTTTACAAGAGATGGCCAGAACCATGATGCATGAAAATAATTTGGCTAAGTATTTTTGGGCAGAAGCAGTAAACACAACTTGTTATATTCAAAATAGGATCTATATCAGACCTATGATGAAAGTAACAACATATGAATTGTTCAAAGGAAGAAAACCTGATATTTCTTATTTTCATCAATTTGGATGTACTTGTTATATCTTGAATACAAAAATCCATTTAAAGACATTTGACTCTAAAGCTTCCAAGGGTATCTTTATTGGATACTCTGAGCGTTCAAAGTCATATAGAGTGTATAACTCTAAAACTAATACAGTTGAAGAGTCTATGCATTTAAAATTTGATGATAAAGAGCCTGCTGATGAAAAATCAGAGCACATTGAAGTAATTGCAGATAAGCAGGTATCAGAAGAAGAAAGTTCAGAAGTTCACATTAGTTCAAAACCTGAATCAGCTTCTGATAAACATGATAAAGCTGTTTCTGAAGATGATCCAACAACTCAAGATGATAGTGAATCTGATGCTGAGAAAGAAGAAGTAATCAAAAAGAACTCCTTCAAATACAAGTCATCTCATCCACAAGAGTTAATTATGGGCAACAAAGATAGTCCTAGAAAAACTAGATCAAGCTTTCAAAATGAGAATTCAATGATGTGTTTAGTATCTATTACTGAACCTAAGAATGTTTATGAAGCTTTAAAAGATGAAGCTTGGATCCTAGCTATGAAAGATGAGCTATAACAGTTTGAAAGGAATGATGTTTGGAATTTGGTCCCAAGACCAAAGGATAAAAACATTATTGGAACAAAGTGGGTTTTCAGAAACAAGCTGAATGAACAAGGAGAAATTACAAGAAACAAAGCAAGATTAGTTGCACAAGGATATAGTCAGCAAGAAGGAATTGACTACAAAGAAACATTTGCTCCAGTTGCAAGATTGGATGCAATCAGATTATTCCTATCCTATGCAGTTAATCATGGTATCACACTATATCAAATGGATGTTAAAAGTGAATTTCTCAAAGGATTTATTACCGAAGAAGTTTATGTCAAGCAACCTCTTGGATTTGAAGATTCTCAAAAGCCTGATCATGTCTACAAACTAAAGAAGTCTATTTATGGTCTTAAACAAGCTCCTAGAGCTTGGTATGAGAGACTAAGTAACTTCTTAGTTAGTAATGACTTTGAAAAAGGGCAAGTTGACTGCACACTATTCAGAAAGACTTTGAAGAAAGACATCCTAATTGTTCAAATATATGTTGATGACATTGTATTTGGTTCATTAAATGCTTCTTTATGCAAGAATTTTTCAAAGCTAATGGAGAAAAAATTTGAAATGAGTATGATGGGAGAAATGAAGTACTTCCTTGGTATTCAAATGATTCAAACAAAGGAAGGAACTTACATTCATTAGACCAAATATACCAGAGAGCTTCTGAAGAAATTTAACTTAGAAGATTGCAAGCCTATGAACACTCTTATGCATCCAACCACAAGCATGGAGCTGAATGAATCTGAAGGCAAAGTTGATCAGAAAGCTTACAGAGGTATGATTGGTTCTCTACTCTATCTAACTGCATCTAGACCTGATATTCTATTCTCTGTATGTTTATGTGCAAGATTTCAATCAGATCCTAGAGAATCTCATCTCACTGCTGTGAAGAGAATCTTTGATATCTGAAAGCAACTTGTAATTATGGATTGCTTTATAAGAAATCCAATAAATATGAGTTAAATGGATTCTGTGATGCTGATTATGCTGGAGACAAACTTGAAAGAAAATCAACAAGTGGCAGTTGCCAATTTATGGGTGAAAACCTTGTCTCTTGGAATAGCAAAAGGAAGACTACCATTGCTATGTCCACAGCAGAAGCAGAATACATTTCAGCTGCTAAATGTTGCACACAACTTCTTTGGATGAAATATCAATTAGAGGATTATCATATAAGCAGTCACTATATTCCTTTATATTGTGATAATATTGCAGCCATTCATCTTTCTAAAAATCCTATTTTACACTCAAGAGCAAAACACATTGAGATCAAACATAATTTTATTAGAGATTATGTTGAAAAAGGGATTATAAATATCCAGTTTGTTGAAACTGAAAAACAATGGGCTGATATTTGTACTAAACCCTTAGCTGTTGAAAGATTTGAATTTATAAAGAAAAATCTAAACATGGTGTTTGTTCCTGATTGTTAGCTTTTGTGAGTAAAATTTTGTTTTAAATCTGATGGTAATCAGAAGGTGTTGGACTTTAGAACCTCAAGGTCAGAAGTTCTGATAGACAACTACTTCTGATAATTATCAGAATCAAAGAATGGTTCTGATGTGGTAGTGCAACAGTTGTTTTTTTTGTGTCCTGTACTTACTTAACTGCTGTCCACTAACGCGTCAGTTATTTAAAATAAACCTCTATACGTGTCTATTTGTAATTAGTCTGAGTATTGGTTAATGATGATTAAATGCTTTATTTAGTAAATGACTCCCTTGTTCTTTTGCATAGTACTGTTTGTTGTTTGTTTGTTTTCTAAAAATATACATGTCATACACGTTATACACTTACACACAAGCACTCACTACCAACACTTTTCATATTCTTCTAAACCTCCAAACGCTTCAGTGCTTCTCATGTCTCTAGCATTACCAAAACCCTAACCTTCATCAATGGCTTCTTCATCCTTTGCTCTAACTTGTACTTCTACTCAAGCTGCATCATCGCTTTTAGCTCCTGATGTTGGTCCAATAGTTGATTTACAGAAACAAAAGAAGTATTCTATAGCAAAGGATACGATGAAGTTCAAAAGGACGCATCTGAAATGCATTGTAGAGAAAAGGGTTGATTTCAACAATTTGAAGGCAAATGGTTTTGATGTTCAGAAAATGTTCTTCGAACTAGGTTTGGAAAAGTACTTTAACATATTGAATGGTCCGTATTTTGATGAGATGGTAAAAGAATTTTGGATGAAGGCTTATGTTTTTGACAAACACTCAGCCTATGAAGAAGTTGAAAGGCTGACTAAGGAAAATCCTCTCTTGAAAGGGAAAACAAGAGAAGAATTAGGGCTTCCTAAGTTCACACAAACTGAAATTAGGTCCAATATTGCAGGGATGGACATTGTGATAACTGCTGATCACATTGCAAAGGTGTTAAATCTGCCTAATCATGGGATGATTCTAAATGGTTACAAGAACAAGGCTCACAATCCAACTGTTCAAACTTTGCTGTTTGAAAATGATAAGTCGTCTGAGCAAAGAGACTTAAAAAGCTATTTCAAGGTGGTTTATAAAATTCTTTTTGAATCTATTGCAACAAAAGTAGGTGGAACAAATTGTATATCTTCTGAGCAGAAATACTTCATGTATTTCTTGCACAACTTCATTAAAATGAATGTGCCAAAATACATATTTGACCATCTATGTGAAGTAATTACCTGTAGCATTGAGCTTGGACATTTTAACTGTCATCATGCTAGGTTACTGTCACACATGTTCTTCTTGAGCAACTTTCATGAAATCCTGAAAAAGGATTACCCTGGTTTTGTTAAGTCATCCTTTCTTGAAGAGAGAATTATTGATGGAAAATCTCTCAAGAAGATGCATCTGTTTAAAACTAACGTGATTGTTCCAAACAATCCTCTCCTAATGAACAAAGAAGATCAGAAGCTGCTGTCTTCCCTTCCTGAGGTAAATGTAGAAGAAGCAAAGCTCATTGTGGATGGTATGATCAAGCACTGGGAGAAGTATGGTGTTGAAACTGCTGGAAATGAGGTGGATATCACCAAACTTGGCTTTGATAAGAAGCAAGATTTTGTAATGAAGTCTGTGTTGAAGAGAGACAGAATTTTGAAGAAAAACAAGAATGCTGGAATTACAATTTTAAATGAACAAGAAAAGGAGAATCTGGAGAAGGAGGCTAGAACAAAGAAGATGAATGATAATCAGAAAAACAAACGAAATCTTGTATGTTCTGATGATGAGGAAACAGATGAAGAACCTCTGGAAGTGAAGAAAAGAAGGATCAAGAAAAATAGAGAAGAAGAAGTAGCCATGAATCAAATGAAGAATCAAGGTATGTCTTCTAAACACATTGTTAATGAGCCTACTGAATCTCAATCTAGGGATGTTAAACCTAGAAATGTTAGTTCTTCTCAACCCAAACCTTCATCTAAACCTGCTGTTGTACAAGAACCTTTACCTAAATTAACAACAACAACTGCTGAACCTTCACATGAACCCTTAGTTTTAGATATGTTATCTGAACATCTGTCACCTCAAACCATTCATGCTGAAACTACAAAATTGTCTGAAACCCCATCCAAACCAATTTCTGAAGAGAAAAAGAAAACTAAGTTAGATGAACTTGAAGAAAAACACTTCAAAATTGTTACTGACTTAAGTTTTGATTCTTCTTCAGAAGATGAACAACAACCTCTCACTCCACAACATATCCAAACACCTGTCAAACAACCAACTCCATTTAAACCAACCATTCAAGTCATCAATCCTTTAACTGAAGTTACTTCTGAACCCCAATACATTGTCACTTCACCTCCATCATCTCCAATTCACATGACAACAACTTCTGAACCACAAAACTTTTGTCAAACCTTTTCTGAACCAGAAATTTCCTATCAATCTATACTTGACAGCATATTTTCTCAACACTTAAACAACACTGTGTCTAGTATTGAGATTCTGGACAGGCTTATTAATAGTGATATTAGAAGACTACATTCTTTAAAATCATCTCATGCTATTATGCCTAGTTAGATTGTTGAAAAGATTGATGAGATTGATGGTTAATAGAGGTTGATTATGGCTGCTTTGAAGAAGAAGTATGTTGAAGAGCTTACTTATGAACATCTGCAGTTCTGTGATGAATCTGATAATGCATTTGAAAAATCCATTCAGAAACAGAAACTTGCTCTTACTAGCTGCTCTCATGAGGACATGATTCTTTTGGATTATGAAAGAAGGATGATGATGTTGAATGATATTAACAAATATGATGGTGAACAATCTGTTGAGATTATGAATGAAAGTACTGTTGCTGATAATCAAACAAGATTCTTGAAGCTTGAAGAAGGTCAGAAGGAACACAAAGACAAGCTCATTTCCTTTGAAGCTGGGTTAAATGAAGTCAAGTCCAATCAGAAAGATCTAAAGAATACTATAGATAAAAATGCTGAGAAGGCAGATAAACAGTTTGAAAAGCTGTTGTATCTGATTGAATCAAGACTACCACCCAACCCTTCTTCATCTCAAACCTAGGATTCTATGTCTGAGCACATTTAATGTTGCATTTTTTTTTTTGGGATGTAATATTTGAACATGTTTTTACTTTATTTGCATGAACATCTGCTTGCTTATGTTTTAACATGTTTGGCATTATTTGTGTGTTTATATTGTTCTATTAAAAATATTTTTGATTTTCTTAAAAATAATTTATATATAAAAGCACAAAGAAATAATAGAAATTTTCAAAGCATAAACCATGAAATTTTTTATTGATTATAAGAATTATTAGTACATGAGATCCTATTTTTATTTGGAATCTACATCTGACTTCTGAGAACTTCCAGAGCTTGAGTGCACTGTTGGAGAATGATAATTCTCCAAGTAACTCATATAATCAAAATTTGGCTTATCAGAACTAGAAGGGGATTCTGAACCCTCATAAAGTTTTGGTCATATGTTCTGAGAAATTCTGCATAATCAGAATCATTTTCATCAGAATCTGAGGAAAGTGTTATATACACTGGTTCTTTTGGTGCTGCTTTTGATCTGAGTCTATTACTTCTTCTCAATGGAGCTGAAGAAGAACCTTTTCCTTTCAACTTCTTTCCTTTTGGCTTAGATTTTGATGGTGATTCTTCTTTCTTCACTTCTTGTGGTATTTTACCCTTGTTTGCTCTTCTATCCTTATCCATTATTCTGAATATAATGTGTGGAAGTGTTGAAAAAATTGAACTTGGTAACGTACTGATTTTATAGACTTCAAATGGTTTAAGTCATGTGGTTTTTCAAGAATGTCATTTATGATACAGTTGTAACTGTCCACTGACTTGACTACTTAGAAGTTTTGCTTTGATTGTTTTCTTTATGTTATTAATGGCTTTACTTCTTTTCATAAAACTGTTTTTGTTTGATGACAAAAGGGGGAGTAAGAGTCATTAATCTAATCATACGAAGCACAAAACTGAAACAAAAAATCTTTACAGTTTTTTCTAGTTTCTGGTTATTACTTATATTATGTGGGAAACATAAGTTTATATTGAACTGAATTTTTCATGTGATGAAAAATGAAAAGAGTGCAATTTTTTCATTTATTATCAGACTTAGGGGGAGAGCGTGCAAAACTAGCCCTTGTAAGTCAAAATATGAAAAATTTGAGTCAAAATAAAAATATGTTTTATACTATTTTGATTATTTCAAATGTTGAACTTAGGGGGAGTTTGCAAAGCTTGTAAACCTAAGTGAAACTTGGAAAATTAAAATAACAACCATTGTTAATTAATACTAAGTTTGTCATCAATCAAAAAGGGGGAGATTGTTGGAACAAAAGTGGTTCTAACTAAGTCCTTAAAGTTTTGATGATAACAAAGTATTAATGAACAATAGGGTATTTTAATATTTTATCTAAGTGTGTAGGATTAAAAGTATATTATGTTCACACTTGATATAAGAAGCTTTGAAACAAGCGCCAAAATTAATACCAGAAGCATTGATATCAGAGGCAACAACATCAGAAGCAACATTGGTCAGAAGTTATTCCAAGTTAGAAGCTGGTTAACTCAGAAGATATGTTAAGTCTGATGGTCTTGTATTTGAGAAGCTGAGAAATCAGAAGTTATGTTGGGAACATAAATTTTGAATGACATGCCAGACAACGTCAATTTTAACTGATAGTGATTCAATGATTGGAAATCATTTGAATTTAAAGGCTGTGATTGATTGTGAAATCATAGTACTACATCCTTATCATCAGAATAGTGACGTTAGTACTATTTTACTTCATAAGGGCGAATATTCTCATACAAAAGGAATGAAAGGATAAGCTTTACTAGAAATGGCAAATATCCCATGTTACTTTTGTCCTTACACAACTGGCATGAAAATGACCTCTGCAACGGTCAATATCCTCAAACGTCTCTTTTCTTCTATCTCATATAAATAGAGAACCACGTTTGAAGATCAAGATACGAAAATACAAAAGCAACAACACTTACTCTGTTTTTCATACAAGACTGCAAGCACTGCTTCTGAACTTATCTGTTTGTGCTTCTGACATTTTGTTTTCTTAGTAATCAATTGTTAGAGTCTTTACAGTTGTGTTGTATTGTTTTTGTGGACTCTTGATTTTAACATCAAGTGTTCAAAACTCTTATCTATATTTTGTTTTGTGTTAGGAAGTCTCTTGTTTGAGAACTTGAGCATTAGGAAGTCTCTTACTAGTGTGTTAGAGCATTATGTAATCTAAGTGATTATAGTGAAATCCCTTGGAAGTGCAAGGGGACTGGACTACTCTCTCTCACTCATTTTATCTCTGCTTCTGACTGTGCGCGTTTATTGTGTTTGTTTTATCCGCTGGTGATTCTGATAAGTTCCTTGAACTTAAAGAAGTTTTTAAAAATACCAAAACAGAATTCAACCCCCCCCCCCCTTCTTGTGTTTTTCACACCTTCACCTTCCTCAATGGGTACTTGAATGAAGAAGTCTATGTTGAACAGCCTAAGGGTTTTGTTGATCCTAGCTTTCCAGATCATGTCTACAGATTGAAGAAGACTTTGTATGGCTTAAAGCAAGCTCCTAGGGCTTGGTATGAAAGGTTGACTGAATTTCTTGTTACTCATGGATACAGAAAAGGCGGTAATGACAAGACTCTGTTTGTGAGAGAAGAGAAAGATAAAGTGATGATTGCACAGGTTTATGTGGATGATATAGTTTTTGGTGGAATGTCTGATCAGATGTTCCACCAATTTGTCCAGCATATGCAGTCAGAATTTGAGATGAGTCTAGTTGGTGAACTAACTTTCTTTCTTGGCCTCCAAGTCAAACAAATGGAGGATACTATATTTGTGTCTCAAAGTAAGTATGCAAGAAATATTGTGAATAAGTTTGGTATGGAGAGTGCTAGCACCAAAAGAACACCAGCAGCAACACATCTAAAGCTTACCAAAGATGAGAAAGGGATCAGTGATGATCAAAGTCTTTATAGAAGCATGATTGGAAGCTTATTGTATCTCACAGTAAGTAGACCTGATATTACTTTTGCTGTAGGAGTATGTGCAAGATATCAAGCTAAGCCTAAAATGAGTCACCTCACACAAGTCAAAAGAATTCTAAAGTATGTGAATGAGACATGTGACTATGGAATCTTGTATTGTATTAGTGATAATTCTATGTTAGTAGGCTACTATGATGCTGATTGGGCAGGAAGTGCGGATGATAGGAAAAGCACTTTAGGAGCATGTTTCTTCCTATGAAATAATCTCATAACTTGGTTTAGTAAGAAACAAAATTGTGTGTCTCTATCAACTGCAGAAGCAGAATATATTGCAGCTGGTAGTAGTTGTTCTCAACTAGTGTGGATGAAGCAAATGTTGAAGGAGTACAATGTGGTACAAAATGCTATGACATTATACTGTGACAACTTGAGTGCCATAAACATCTCTAAAAATCCTATTCAACATAGTAGGACTAAGCATATTGACATAAGGCACCATTTTATTATAGATCTTGTTGAAGAGAAGATTGCCACACTTGAGCATGTAGCAACAAATGAACAACTTGCTGATATTTTCACAAAGGCATTGGATGCAACACAATTTGATAAGTTGAGGGGCAAATTGGGAATTTGCCTATTAGAAAGCCAATAGCAGTTATATTTTAAAAGGCGTGCAAGTTAGGGTGCACGCATATCAAGGAACGGTTTTCTTTTCTATTTACTTCTTTTGCCGTGATCATTCCCTCATTTTTCAAAAACTCAAACGATCACTTTTGCTACTACATCGCTGTTTTCGTTTGATCTCTATCATCTCTCAGACTTCTCACATTCCAGTACTCACTCAAAACAATTATGTCAACTCTCGTTTCTTCACTGATCAGAGAAAACTCACCGAACTCACCACCGCAAGAAGAATCTGCAACGTTGATTGCTGTTGCAGAACCTATATATGTTGTCGCTCCCGACACTACCGCAAAATCAAAGAAAGAAAAATCAAAAAAGAAGAAGAAGAAGTCGGTAAGTATTCTTTCCCCTGAATCTGTGAAATCAAAAGGGAAAAAGAAGAAATCTAAATCGAAATCTAAATCTAGTAAATCTCATACCATGCAAGAACTGTATCTTGATGATTTAGATGGAAAAAATGTTGAATCTTCTAGTAGGGTGGTTCTAGAGTATGAAACCCTAGGATTAGATGATTCTTGTGATATTGATGCTGATGGTGGTGCTAACACTAAGGCCATAAAGAATGTTGTGCTGGAGACAACTCAGGAAGATGATCCAACTGTTGTTGCCTCTGAAAAGGCTGAAGATCATGAAGGTACTAACCTTCCTGATAAAGCTGATGCTGTACCAGATGCTAGAGCATCTGATGTCTCAGACACTGCAAAGGCAGATAATGTTGTGTCTGGTGATACTATTGAGGTCTCTCAGAATGATGAGAGCTTGAAGACTAATGAAGTGGAAGTGGAGGATGACACTCTGTCTGATCCCCAAACAGGTTCACTAAACAAAGAACCTGATGTTGAGATTTTGTCAGTTGTGGACAAAATGGTGGAGAAGACTCCTGGACCTAGCATTGCTGAGAGGTTAAAGAGTAGATCTAAAAGAGAACCTACACCACCACCAAAGCCAACAAAGAAATCCAAAGCTGCTGATGGATTGAAGCCAGTAAGATATGGTCCTGGCAGATCAAAGAGCAAACTCATTCCAAATGTTGAACCTAAGAAGAAGGTTCTGAAGAGAAAACATGAGTCATCTGATGACAGTGACTTTGTGGCTGATTGTAGAGGATGCTGGCACATCTGACAAGCTAGTTGATACAGGGAAGAAAAGAGCAAAAAGTGTACCATCTGTTCCTCTAGACAATGTGTCTTTTCACCATGAGGAAGGTGCATCTAGATGGAAGTTCATTTGTGAAAGAAGGGTAGCTGTGGAAAGGAATCTACATCATGATCTGTTGAATCTCCAAGAGCTTATGGAGGTTATTGAAGCAGCTGGTTTGGTGAAGACTGTTAAAAGCTTGGGGAAATGCTACATCAAGCTGGTTAGGGAATTCATTGTAAACATAGGAATTGATTGTGATGATCCTATGAGTGCTGAATATAGGCAGGTTTTTGTGCGTGGTAAATGTGTTAATTTCTCACCTGCAGTAATCAATGAATACCTAGGCAGGAGTGCTGAAGAGGTAGCTGAGTTGGAAGTAACTCAGAATCAAATTTGCAAGACCCTCACTGGTGATCTGGTCAAGGAGTGGCCAATGAAGAATAATTTGTATGCTGCCCAACTTTCTACAAAGTACGCTATTCTTAACAAGATTGCAGCTGCAAATTGGGTGCCTACTACCCATTCTAATGATGTCTCAAGGGTGCTGAGTAAGTTCATCTATGCTATAGGTACCAAATCTGCTTTTAATTTTGGTGAATTTATTTTTTACCAAACTATAGCACATAGGAACACAAATGCCACAAAGATTCCTATTGCTTTTCCAACCCTGATTTGTGATATTATCTTGCAACAATTTCCTGAGCTATGTTTTCCTACTGATGAGCCTGCTAAGAGAGAGTCAGAAATTACTTTAGACTCTAGGTTTTTGGAAAAATCACATGCTGCAGATATTGCTCTAGCATCTGCCAAAGGCAAATCTGCTATGCTCAGTAGACAGCAAATGATTGCTGATTTGAAGGTTGTGAGAAAGGCCTTGGATGACAAGAAGTTCTTGGTTGATCGTGTGATTCAAAACTTGGAAGCTGAAGAGCTGGCTGCTCATGATGAAGCTCTAGTGGTGGAGGATTCTAAAGGAAGTGCTGATTTTCAATAATCCATTTTCTTTGTTTTATGATGTTTTTGTCTTATGGGTGAAGCCCTGGATTATCTTCGCACCTATGGGTGCTATCTGGTCTGTAATAAGTACTATGTGCTTCTATTTTGTACTTATATGTTCTGACATCTTGATGTTCTTTTCATTTGGTCAAAATCTTTGGCTAAAAAGGGGGAGTATTATTAGTGTTGATGCACTACTGACGTTTATTGCTTACTACTGATTTCTATGATATTCTCATCATCTATCTGATGTTTAGCAATGCATGAAGACAGGGGGAGTGTAGTGTGTATGTATGGAATTTATTTTTCCATTGAAGGGGAGTATTATTGATTGTATGCATTAAGGGGGAGGAATTTATTTTTCCTAATCCTGATTGCATGAATTGAGGGGGAGGAATTTATTTTTCCTAATCCTTAAAATTTGTTGATGCTTTTTTGAAGTTGATTTGAAGAATTATATTTTATGCATGCTGATCAAAAGTGTTTTAGCCAAAATTTGCCAAAGGGGGAGATTGTTGGCGTTTTTGTATGTTGGCTATAATTTTGCAAAAACTCATTTTGTCACATGCTCTAGGACATGCTGAAGCATCTGAGTATGTTAAGCCCTGAAGCTATTTGAACGCGCGCGTTTTTATTTTTGAAATATATCTTGGAAAGATTTGTTATGAAAATATATTTTATCATGCAAGCTGGCATAGCTGAACGCGCCTTGGGTCAGAAGTTATCTCTTATGTGAAGATTTAATTCTAAAATATAATTCCCATATTTTAGGATTTGGTTTATTTATATTGGATATATTTTTGAAGACACCTTTTCTTAAGGAACAAGTCAAGCTGCGCTGAAGACTCTATATATACTTGTGTAAAACCTAGTTAGGGTTGTGGGAATTTTATTGTGTTCACTAAATTTATTTTTCCCTAGTGAACCTTGTGAGTCTTTTCTTGTATCACGTTGATACTTGCTAAAGACATAGGCTGTTGTCTTGTGTTATTTGTGTGATTACTCTTAAGCCTTTAGGTACGGAGTTGATCGTTTTGTTTGAGTGTGTTCTCACCATTATAAGTTGTTTGTTTGATTGTGAACAACACTGTGTTCGTGTTGTTAGTAAGGAGTAAGGCGGGGCGCCTTTGACCTAGGAGTTCCTAGGTTGAGTTGCACAAGGTAGTTTCTAGGTTAGGAGCAGTGAACAGGTCGTGTACAGGTGTCTTGGAACTAGGGCTATAAAAGTGGATTCCTCCTGGATTGGTATCCCCCAGATTAGGGCAAGTTGCGCCGAACTGGGTCAACAAACTCTTGTGTTATTTACATTCTGTTCTTTATCGTGTTTATTATTGTCTGTGTTGCGAGTAGACGCTGTAGCAATTGCTAAAGCATCTTACTACTGAGTGCCAGGAATTTCATATGTCTTAGATAGTATACATGACTTAAAAAAAAAACTCCTAGTGATAAAATCTTTTTATTATGTTTTTTACTTTCTCTTGTCCCTTTTTGATTATTTTTTATTTTTTGTTTAGAATAAAAAGAAACAAAAGATAATGAAAATATTTTAATTTGGATGTGATATTAGTATGTTTTCTTTGAAAAAATGTGTATATAATAACATGTGACTTGAAAGTATTTTTCTTGCTTTCTTTAACTCTTGTTTGATTTTACTTTGTTTGGTTAGAATGTGAAAGAAACTTGAAATAGATAGATAATAATGATAATATAGCACTAAGTATGACATGTTTCTCCCATTAACTTTGCTTGCTAATTTAGATTACATTTTTTTTTTGAAGTGCTAGAATGTTCAATATGCCATGAATGAAAAATGTCAAGTTAATGTGTATGCTCATATGCTTTCCTTATATTTGCTTTACGCTAATTTTATGAACATGTGACATGTTTGTTCTTCCTATTTTAGTTTAGTTAGTTTGATCATATAGGTAATTTTGTTAAGATTTTTTAATAGGCCATGAAAAATGATTAAGTGAAGTTTTGAATTCAACATGCTTTCTCTTCCTTTATTTTATATTCACATATGACATATCTTTATGAAGTTTTGCATTTTTAGAGATAGAACCATTTGCATCATGTGCATGCTCATGCATTTTTAATATGCTACATTTTACACTACAACTCATACTCTACACTACAATCTCACATTGACATGTTTTCACTCACTTTTACATGCATACATGCATTTAGGTTAGGACTTTTAGCCGTAAAAAATGCGCGTTCAGGAACGATATTTTATTTATTAAAATTATCGCTAACGTTGGCATTAATATTTAAGGGACATCTTTGGCCTAAATTCTTTTATGTTTGATAGTTGTTCTTTTTTTTTTTCCTTTTTCTCTTGACTAAGTGTGTTATTACTTGATTATGACATGATTAATATGATTAATAGTATCTTGAATGATGGCTTGTTTTTTTATTATATGTGTATGTTTTGTTTTGCAAGTTTTTTTTAGCATTATGTGTGTTTGTGTCTATGTTTTACTTTGATATGATAAAAAACGAAAAAATCATTTTCTTCCTCTGTCTCATTTTTACACACACCTCACCTTCATTAAAAGTTACTTTTCTATTCCTATATGCCTATCTAAGTGCATTTCATCTTCATATTTATTTTTAGCATCTTTGCATTTTTCGTATTTTGAATTGTTATTATTTATTTATTATTTATTATTTATTCGCTCAAATTCGATATGGTTGTAAATATTAATTATTCAATTGGGTTGTAATAGCGTAGGACTTTATTTATCGCTTTCCTAGTTCACACAACACACACAATGCCATGAACTCATTTCCAAGCGAGAGGGCTTGTGATCAAACTATAATTGATTATGAGTTCTCTTGCGACAATTTCCTCCCCAAACCATAAACGCTATATTTTATAACATAAAAAAGAAAACAAGCGTAGGTCCATTTAGTCACAACGTCTCTATGATAATCATTTACATTTTAACTTCTAATTTTCCTCTTATACACAACAACTACATTTTTATTTCACAAACATTTTACTTACAACATCTTTTCTTTTCTAAACAACAAATTATTTTACAAATATAACAATCCACACTATTTGTTCCTTTTACTTTCAAAAAAGTTTATTTACTTTTACTACTTTAAACTATCAAATAGATCTTTATCATTATTTGTCCCAAATTTTGAATGTCACTATAAATATTAACAAGACTTAAGTCATGCTTGTTGTTGTTGGGGAAGGGTGTCCCTAAAGTTGATTTTGGGTCGTACATCTCTCAACCGTGATAAAGTATGATCTAGCGTATTTATATTGACATTTAAAAAGTGAGACTTACAATGACATCAATCTATTACTTTCATACAACACTTTTTACAACTTCTTCTTCACACATCTTCTCTCTCACTTCTTACATCTTCTCCCCCATTTCTCTTTAGAGCATATACTTTTAAAAGCACAAAAAGCATTTCAAAAGGTTACCATGGAGTATCATGGGCGCTTAAGGTGCACACACATTCCTTTTGCGCAATTAACCCCCGTACCTAGAATCTCTCTTTAGGTTTTCGATTCTTTCCCCTCCAATTGGAAATGAAAAAATTAACTGTAGTGGGGTATGTCTCAAAAAACCCGCAACACAATGGGCTGATATATGTACAAAACCCCTAGATGTTGAAAGATTTGATTTTATTAAGAAAAATCTCAACATAAAGTCTGTTCCTGATTGTTAGTTTCTGTGAGTAAAATTTTTTTATCTGATGATAATCAGAAGCTGTTGGACTTCAGAACCTCAAGGTCAGAAGTTATGATAGACAACTACTTCTGATAATGATCAGAATCAAAGAATGGTTCTGATGTGGTAGTGGAACTGTTCTTTTAGGCCTGTTTCTTTTTTTTTAACTGCTGTCCACTAACGCGTCAGTTATTTAAATAAACCTCTATACACGTGTCTATTTGTAATTAGTCTGAGTATTGGTTAATGATGATTAAGTGCTTTATTTAGAAAATGACTCTCTTGTCCTTTTATGTGGTACTGTTTTTTGTTTGTTTGTTTTCTAAAAATATACAAGTTATACACGGTATTCACTTACACACAAGCACTATCACTACCAACACTTTTCATATTCTTCTAAACCTCCAACGCTTCAGTTCATTCTAATCTCTCTAGCATTACCAAAACCCTAACCTCCATCAAATGGCTTCTTCATCGTCTGCTCCTAATGGTACTTCTACTCAAGCTGCTTCATCGTTACTAGTTTCTGATGTTGCTCCATTAGTAAATCTACAGAAACAAAAGAAGTATTCTATAGCAAAAGATACAATGAAGTTCAAAAGCACGCATCTGAAATGCATTGTTGAGAAAAGGGTTGATTTCAACAGTCTGAAGGAAAATGGTTTTGACGTTCAGAAAATGTTCTTCGAACAAGGTTTCGAGAAATACTTCAATATCTTGAATGGTCCGTACTTTGATGAGATGGTGAAAGAATTTTGGATGAAAGCTTACGTTTTTGACAAACACTCAGCACATGAAGAAGTTGAAAAGCTGATTAAGAAAAATCCTCTCTTGAAAGGGAAAACAAGAGAAGAACTAGGGCTTCCTAAGTTCACACAAACAGAGATTAGTTCCAATATTTCAGGGATGGAAATTGTGATAACTGCTGATCACATTGCAAAGGTGTTAAACTTGCCTAATCATGGGATGTTTCTAAGTGTTTACAAGAACAAGCCTCACAACTCAACTGTTCAGACTCTTCTGTTTGAAAATGATAAGTCGTCTGAGCAAAGAGACTTAAAAAGCTTTTTCAAGGTGGTTTACAGAATTCTTTTTGAATCTATTGCATCAAAAGCAGGTGGAACAAACTATATATCTTCTGAGAAGAAATACTTCTTGTATTTCTTGCACAACTTCATTAAAATGAATGTGCCAAGATACATGTCAACTGTCATCATGCTAGATTACTATCACACATGTTCTTTTTGAGCAACTTTCATGAAATCCTGAAGAAGGATTATCTTGGTTTTATTAAGTCATCTTTTCTTGAAGAGAGAATAGTTGATGGAAAATCTCTCAAGAAGATGCATCTGTTTAAAACAAAGGTTATTGTTCCCAACAATCCTCTCCTAATGAACAAAGAAGATCAGAGGCTGTTGTCTTCCTTTCCTGAGGTGGATATAGAAGAAGTAAAGAACATTGTGGAAGGATTGAACAAGCATTGAGAAAAATATGGTGTTGAGACTGCTGGAAATGAGGTGGATATCACCAAACTTGGCTTTGATAAAAAAACAAGATTTTGTGATGAAGTCTGTGGTGAAGAGAGACAGAATTTTGAAGAAAAACAAGAATGCTGGTGTTTCTATTTTGGATGATAAAGAAAGGGAAATTCAAGAAAAAGAAGCAAGAACAAAGAAAATGAATGAAAGACATAGAAACAAGAGGAAATTGGTGGTTTCAGAAGAAGAAGAAGAAACGGATGAAGAACCACTTAAAGCAAAGAGAAGAAGGTATAAGAGGCAAAAAGAAGAAGAAGCAAGCCATAATCAAATGCAGAATCAAGGTATGTCTTCTGAAAACATTATTAATGAGCATACAGATTCTCAATCTAGAACTGTTAAACCTAGGAATGTTGTTGCTTCTTCACCTAAACCTTCATCTGAACCTATTGTTGTAGATAAGCCTTTACCCAAACCAACAACAATGGAACCTTCAACTGAACTTTCAATATTAGATGTTTTGTCTGAACACCTATCACCTCAAACCATCCATGTTGAATCTTCTAACTTACCTGAAACCCCATCAAAACCCATCAAAACCAGTCTTTGAGAAGAAGAAAACTAAGTTAGATTACCTTGAAGAGAAATTTTTCAAAGTTGTCACCGATTTAAGTTCTGATTCTTCATCAAAATATGAACTTTCTCCTCCTCCCAACTATAAAGATACATCTGTTAAACAATCATCTCCATCTAAGCCAACTATTCAAATCATTGATCCTTTGACAGAAGTTAATTCTGAACCTCTCTATACTGTCACTTCACCTCCATCATCCCCAATCCATATGTCAACAAATTCTGAGCCACAAAATCTATGTCAAACCTTTTCTGAACCAGAAATTTCATATCAATCTATTCTTGACAACATAGTGTCTCAACATTCCAATAACACTGTGTCTAGTATTGAGATTTTGGATAAGCTTATTAATAATGATATTAGAAGATTAAATATTTTGAAATCATCTCATGCTATCATGCCTAGTCAGATTGTGGAAAAGATTGATGAAATAGATGGTTATCAAAGGTTAATTATGGTTGCTTTGAAGAAGAAATATGTTGAAGAGCTAACTTTTGAACATTTGAAGTTCTGTGATGAATCTGAGAATGCTTTTGGCAAATCTCTTCAGAAATAGAAATTTACTCTTACAAGTTGCTCTCATGAGGATATGGTTCTTATGGAATATGAGAGAAGGATGATGATGTTGAATGATGTGAACAAATATGATGGTGAAGAGTCTGCTGAGATGGTTATCACAAGTTCAAGTGCTGCAGATCAGACAAGGTTTTTGAAGATTGAAGAAGTACAGAAGGAACAGAAAGACAAACTTATCTATTTGGAAGCTGGGTTACATGAAGTCAAGGCTAATCAGAAGGATCTAAAGGAAACTTTGGATAAAAATGCTGAGAAGTCAGATAAACAGTTTGAGAAGCTGCTGAAGCTGATTGAGTCAAGGCTGCTACCCAATCCTTCTTCATCTCAAACCTAGGATTCTATGTCTGAGCACATTTCTTTTTGAATATTGTTATGGTAGTAATATTTGAACATGTTTTTACTTTATTTGCATGAACATCTACTTGATTTATTATCTATATGTTTGGCATTATATGATTGTTTATGATTATTTTTTTTGCTTAACATGTTTTTGAAAATGTTTTCAAATTTTTTGTTGAATATAAAAGCACAAAAAAATAATAGAAACACTCAAAGCATAAACATGAAATTTTTATTGATCATAAAAGAATCATCAGTACATGAGATCCTACTTCTATTTAGAATCTACATCTGATTTTTGAGAACTACCAGAGCTTGAGTTCACTGTTGGAGAATGATTATTCTCTAAGAACCTCATATAATCAGAATCTGGCCTATCAGAATCAGAAGGGGATTCTAAACCCTCATAAAGTTTTGGATCATATGTTCTGAGAAATTCTGCATAATTAGAATCTGAAGAAAGTGTTATATACATCGGTTCTTTTGGTGTTGCTTTTGATCTGAGTCTATTACTTTTTCTCAATGGAGCTGAAGAAGAACCTTCTCCCTTCAACTTCTTTCCATTTGGCGGCGATTCTTCTTTCTTCACTTCTTGTGGCATTTTACCTTTGTTTGCTCTTTTATCCTTATCCATTATTCTGAATATAATGTGTTGAAGTGTTGAGTAAATTGAACTTGATGCCATATTGCTTTTATAGACTTCAAAATGTTTTCAAGTCACATGGTTTTTCAAAATGTCATTTATGATACTGTTGCAACCGTCCACTGACTTGTCTATTTGAAAGTTGTGCTTTGACTGATCTTTTAAGTGTTACTAATGTCTTTACTTCTTTTTATAAAACTGTTTTTGTTTGATGACAAAAGGGGGAGTAAGAGTCATTAATTTTAATGATACAAAGCACTGAACTGAAACCAACTGATAACAACCATTTACAGTCTTATTTGATTTCAGTTCTGTTCATATTTTTATGGAGAACATAAGTTTATATTGAACCAAATTTCTCATATGATGATAAATGAAAAGAGTGCAATTTTTTCATTTATTATCAGACTCAGGGGAGCGCTTACAAAACTAGTCTCCAAGAGTCAAATTATGAAAAATTTGAGTCAAAATAAAAATATGTTTTTATACTATTTTAATTATTCACAGTTAAACTTAGGGGGAGTTTGCAAAGCTTGTAAACCTAAGTAAAACTTGGAAAATTGAAATAACAACCATTGTTAATTAATACTAAGTTTGTGATCAATCAAAAAGGGGGAGATTGTTGGAACAAAAGTGGTTTTGACCAAGCCCTTAAGGTTTTGATGATAACAAAGTATTAATGAACAATAGGGTATTTTAATATTTTATCTAAGTGTGCAGGTTAAAAGGAATATTTAAATAATCACATTTGATATTAGAAGCTCTGAAACAAGCGCTAAATAAGATATCAGAAGCAATGATATCAGAAGCAACATTGGTTAGAAGTTATTCCAAGTCAGAAGTTGGTTAACTCAGAAGCTATGTTGAGTCTGAAGATCTTGAATTTCAGAAGCTGAGGAATCAGAAGTTATGTTGGGTACATAAATTCTGAATGACTTGCCAGCAAACATCAATGTTAACTGGTAGTAATTCAATGATTGGAAATCATTTGAATTGAAAGGCTGTGATTGATTGTGAAATCATAGTACAACATTCTTATCATCAGGATAATGACGTTAGTACTATTTTACTTCATATGGGCAAATATTTTCATACAAAAGGAATGAATGGATAAGCATTACCAGAAATGGCAAATATCCCATATTACTTTTGTCCTTGCACAGCTAGCGTGAAAATGACCTCTGCAACGGTCAGAATCCTCAAACGTCTCTATTGTTCTCTTACATATAAATAGAGAGCAAAGTTTTGAAGATCAAGTGACGCAAATATAAAAAGTTACAACACTTATTCAGTGTTATACAAGACTGCAAGCACTGCTTCTGAACTTATTTCTTTTGTGCTTCTAACAATCTGTTTTTTTAGGAATCAATTGTTAGAGTCTTTTCAGTTGTGTTGTACTCTTTGAGAACTCTTGATTTTAACATCAAGTGTTCATCACTATAATTATTCTTTTGTTTTGTGTTAGGAAGTCTCTTGCTTGAGCAATAGGAAGCCTCTTACTAGTATGTTTGAGCATTTTGTAATCTAAGTGATTTTAGTGAAAATCTCTTGGAAGTGCAAGGGGACTGAACTACTCTCGGTTTGTGAGAGGAACCAGTATAAAATTGTTTGTCTTGTCTCTCTCTCTCTGATCTCTCTTTTATTCGTGTTAGCGTTAATTGTGTTTGTTTATCCGCTGGTGCTTCTGATAAGTTTGTAGAACTTGAAGAAGTTTTTAAAATCACCAAAACACAATTCAACTCCCCCCCCTTCTTGTGTTTTTCGCACCTTCAAAATTAAGTTTAGAATTTATATGAGTTCCGTGATTTTGATTGAATAGGGAAAAAATAAAAATTTACCATAAGTTTGGAATATATATCTATTTATTAGAAGTACTTTTGATAGATTAGTCATACTTAATAAGAATTTGATTGCATATCTTTTAGTTAGAAAAGAGAACATGCTGCATATATAAGTCAAATTAGAGTTAGTTACAAGAACTATAGTTTAACAAAAGTATATTTTATTGGAAAGTATAGGGATAAGAGATTATTTAGATTTAAAGTGTCTACTATAATAAGTTTGAAGTCATAAGCTTAAGAAATTAAATATATAATGACATAGTATAATATGGTTTGAGAGAGTGAAATCATATAAGTGAAGGTTTTCATATAAAAATGGTGTTCTGGTTCAAGATAAGAAATTCAATTTGAATAGTTGAAATGATTTGATCAGTTTCTTAGAATAGAGTCTTTAATTAATTATAGATTTTGTTTAGATGAAACTTTAGTTTATACTAAGTACTAAAAATAGTTGAAAGCAGGAATAATATTTTGATTCATTTTAACGTAGAATTAATTTGTGTGGTATCTAATTTTAATAATAATAAATATAAAAATAAAGTGAAAATATTAGAGTGTTTAAACTTTAAAGTGTATCAATTAATTTGACTATAGGGATTTCAAATTTTAGTTTAGACATTTCCAAAACTTAGAATTGTGATTAAGATATCAATATTTTATAGAAATTATGGACGTATATATATACTAGAAAAATCTTAAATACCGACGGCTAAAATTTGTCTTTAAAAGGCAAATATTTTGTCACTAAGCACGTTAGAGACAAATTTGATGTGGTCGGTAATTTCTTCGTCTCTAAGCCATTAGAGACGAATTTTATATTCCGTCTCTGATTGGAGACATAATTTATCCGTCTCTGATATCAGAGACGGATTTTATATATCTGTCTCTAAATTTGAATTCAAAACACAATAAATTCGTCTCTATTAGAGACAGAATTATCCGTCTCTGAATTCAAAAAATTCCGTCTCTAAGCAAACAAATTCGTCTCTGTTGGAGACCGAATCATCCGTCTCTGAATTAACATAATTTTGTCTCTAAAATTCCGTCTCTAAGCAAAAAAATCCGTCTTTGCTGGAGACAGAATTATCCGTCTCTAAAATTCCGTCTCTAAGCATAAAATTTCGTCTCTATTGGAGATAGAATTATCCGCCTCTGAATTCAATTTGTTTTGTCTCTAATCATAAAATTTCGTCTCACAAAACACGTTTTCCATCTCTTGTTAGTCATTATTTTTGTCTATTTAGCAATTAAATGCTTATATAGTTTTTCAAATATTAAATTTTGTTTACTAAATGTAATTCATATAATTCTACAATATGAGAAAATCAAATTTCAATTAATACTAAATTTGAAACATTAACATAAAATGTATGTCATATTTACAAAGTATCAATATCAAACATTAACATAAAATTTGCGAAGTTTCCTTGCTTGTTATATGAATGGGCGTGTGAAACCCGGAGGATTGATTTATGCGCTGATGTGTTTTTGGTCTTTACTCCGCATGGCCTCATTTTGTTGTGGGTTCGGTTAGGGGTTCTTTGCTAGGTTTTTTGTCCTGCTGCGTTGGTGCCTTGTATAGTTTTGAGTTTATTTGTTTTGTATGTGCATCTTGCATTTTACGTTGTACCCTTCTCTTGATCTTGATTTGGTTTGTATTTCTTGTACACTCCAATTATCTTTAATAAAGTTTAGCTGTTAAAAAAAAATTTAAATTTGTCTAACACACAAATAAATTTAAATAATTATACAATAATACATAAAAGAAAGTAACTAAAGATAAATTTCATCACCTTTCTCGTCATTTTCATTGTAACCTTCTCTTTCAAGTTGAACCACAGAGTTTTGATTAGTATTAGACACAAACCTTTCAAAAAAACATACAATTAAAGTTCTATCAAGATTACACGCTAGAAAAAACATACAATGAACAATGAACAAAAAAACAAAACTCATAAAAACTCTATCAACTCTTAGACTTTCACAATATTTTTGAGTGAGTATTGTTGTTGGACTTGAGTTCTATTTATAGTAAAATAGATTATCAGATAATATTCAAGTCTTCCATAAAAGATTAGCTTCAATTTGATAAAGTTTGTTAGCACCAAATTTTTCATTATCTTCAAAATAAAATATTTATTTGGAATACTTAAAGTAAAATAAAAACCAATTTAATTTAATTTTTGAATGGATTTGGCGTGGGATTTTTTAATGAAAATATTTCATATGTTTTGAAATACCTTATTGGGATAATCTTAGCTTATGTTTTAACTAGTTCTAGTTTAACCATTCATGTTTATGTTTGAATCATAGCTATGCCTTCCAAAACCTATTTTGGTTTTGTTTACAATCATGTTTGGTGAAATCACATTAGCTTATATTTGAACAAAAAAAAAATACCAATTTTCAAAACATTACTTGTTTAAAATATTTAATTTTAAATATATATCTTCAAACAAAAATATTCAACAAAAATATATTTGTTAACTGCTAATGAATAAAAATAATCTTCTCGAAAGATATGAACAAATATTTGTTTCCAACAAATCTTGTTCAAACAAAAATATATTGTTTTCTTCCAAACAAATAAAAAAAATTCTCCAAAAATAAATTCAATCCAATTCAAACAAATAAAGTTTGAAAAGATAACTTCTTCATGAATCAAGTAAATGAATCTTTTAATTTCGTAACAAATTTCTAATACGTGCACATAAAAAGACATTTACAAAGCGCTCCTAATGTAGAGATTAGGTCTGTAAGACATCATGTTTAACATGTTATTTTTACAAAAACAAAAATTGACAATCAAAAGACTAACACCTATTTTCCATTAATTATTTATCATATTTAGAAAAATTTAATTTGTTAAGTTTTGTGAAAAGTAGTTGGATTATCTCTTATGATGCATTATAATTTTGGTGAATATTGTTTTTTTTCTAATAATTTTTTTTTTTTTTATTTTGGGTGAATTTTTTTTATCTTAATTGACACAAATTAATTACTCTGTCTGCTCCTAAATAACTGTCACAATTGACCAGATACATACGCCAACGAAAATCTTTAATCAAAATATACGAACAAAGTTTGATAAAAAAAACGACACTTATTGAAGAAATGAGGGAGTATCATCCATTTATCATGAACAAAACTATGTTCACTTGCGTAAAAAAAATCATATTTTTCCCTTGAATATATCAAATTTTATTTTTAGTCATCAAAAAAATTTCTTTGAACTTTGTGCTCTAAATTTTATGTTTTCAACTTTTTTTTATAATGTCACATACTCTAAGTAAATTATTTTTATGACATGTCAATAATAAAACCTTAAAATGTCATTAGTTTTATAATTTTAATATTTAATATTTTTTAATTTAATGATAACATCAAATTAAAAATTAAATTGTTTAACTAATTAATGATTAATAAGTTTTAACTATAAATTATATTTTTATCGGATTTATATTTCATTCATCGCATGAGAGAAAGTCATAGTCGTGACTCAAGGAAAATATGTTTTGAAATATTAAAAAAAATTATTATAAAAAATTAAATATATCGTTATGTTTAAAATTTTGGGTTAAATAAATTTTTAATCCCTACAAAATGGTGTCTTTCTATGTTTAGTCGTTATTTAAATTTTTAGTTCTTCAAAAATTATTATGCTCCCAATTTTGGTCTCTATTGGTAAATTAACATGTATTTTTGAATGATTTTTTCATATGTATGTTTAGATCATCGTAAACATTTCCTCCAAAAAAAAGTGCTCAAAATTTGATTTTTATGTCATGATTTTCGTTACTTTTATCTCGAACTTTTTCTATTTGAAAAATTCATACTTAATTCATATCATGTTAAAAAGTTCTAAATTTTAATAAATAAACTTTATATGATATTTTAAACATGCCCATACAAAATCATTCAAAAATTTAAGAGTTTAATTATAATTATTTAGTAGGGACTAAAAGTATATGGAAGAAACAAATTATAGGGACTTAAAATATAATAAAAAATAAGTAAGCTTAAGGACTAAACTTAGAAGGTCCATAAAAATAGGGATCAAAAATATATTTAACCTAAATTTTTTTTGCGGACAATAAAAATTTTGGATGGAAATTTTTTGACAGGATGAATCTTCAATGTTATTTCGTTTAGAGATGGATTTTAGAGACAGATTATTTCAGAGACGAATAAATTCCGTCTCTTATAGATGTTTGACTACTATTATAATAAGTTGACTAACTAGAGACGGATATAGAGACGATAACTATTAGACACAATTAAAATTTGTCTCTAACATCTGTCTCCAATTACTTTTTTCTAGTAGTGAAATATAAGATAGTTGATTTAAGTTTAGTTTTATTTAAGAATTTCGAGGACGAAATTTTTTTAAGAGGGGTAGTAATGTAACATCCCGATTTTTAAACCTTGATACATTTTATTTTCTTAAAATCTCGATATTTTATTTCTTTATAACTTGGTCAATTTTTCGTGTTTAATATATTTTAGTTTCAAAGTTTTTCATTTAATCTTTAAAAGTGTTTGAAAAGAGATAATTATTTAATAGAAGAATTATTGTTTTATCTCATAGAATAAAGAAATATTTGACTAGAAGAAATATTTACATAAACTAATTATATCATTTTGTAGGATTAATAACCTAATTTAATTAAGCCCAGCCTATAATAAGAGGACTGATATATTAGTATAGAAATTAAATAAGCCCGTAATACCATATGCTTTTGGCATAGTATTAAACTATGATATATTAACTTTTTTTTGACAAGAACTATGATATATTAACTTAAATATTTATAATATTGGTATTTAGTGTGAAAGCAAAATTAATATGTGACATATTTCTATGTGATGTCTTGTTACCATTTATTTTAGAAAATGCCACACTAAGTATTATATATTGTTATTAGAAACATCATACGATATTAATAAATATTATTATACAAAAATCTATACTCCTTTTAATTGAAATAATCTACTTATTTTAAATACTAGTATAACTGACCCGTGCAATGCTCGGGATAATAATCAAAACTATAATATATGTTATTAACGTTAAAGTAAATTAGTTGAGATATTAGTTTTTTTAATTTAATATTAATCAATAATGAATTTTTTGTCAAGTAATATTTATTTTTTCAATTACTTGGAAAATTGATTTTATATTTTTATTATTTAAATATGAAAAATAATATATATATATTTAGCAATTTTAAAGAAATAATATAGGGTGCATAGTGATCTCCCGCTCCCCCGTTTCGAACAATATGGTATTTCGTTTCTAGTCCCCGTGAAATTACAAAAAAGATAGGATCGTGTATTAATATATGAGTATAAATATTGGTCCTCGCGTAAATTATAAAATTAAAAGGCACTCGTATTAATATGACTGTAAATATAAGTCATAGTAAAAAAATAGCGTTCCCGTATTAATATATCTATAAATATTTAAATTCCTATATAAAAAAGTCTTTCGTCTTGTATTAAAACATTAGTAGAAATATAATTCCGTAAAAATTACAAAAAAAACTGTACATGAGTATACATATAGCTCCTGTAGAAATTTAAAAAAAAATTATCCCCATATTAATATATGGGTAAAAATATAGACTCTCATAGAAATATATGTTCTCTTAAAATTACAAATAAAATGTCTTTAATTCCCGTGTAATATGAATATATATAAATATAAATCTCATGTATATATAGCCACTTGTATTAATATATATAAATATTGATCCCGTGTAAATTAAAATAAAAAATACAGTCATATATATTAATATAAGTATTAATATTTTTCATAAAAAATAAAATAAAATATCATAAAATTGCATCAAAAAATATTATAAAAATATAGTTTTAGTTGTTAGTGGAAATCAAACCGTGTACTTCATACTAAATTTTATTCGTGACAGAGACATAAATGATACATATAAACTTTAATTCATTGGAGATTGTCACGTGCAATTTTGTTCATGAGAGAGACATTAATAAATATATACTATAGAGATTAGTAACTTTTTAAAAATTATGGTTAGTAACAATTAAGTAAAAAAATACATCATAAAAATAATTATTTTCATGTTCCTCTTGCTAAAACTCATAATTAAATATATGTAGTATAAGTAAAAAAAATATATATCATAAAAATAGATTTTTTGTTGTTGGTGGGAATTGAATCATGTTACTCTTGCTAAAGCTTTTAACTAAATCTAAGTAAAAAAATAAATTTTTTTGTTGTTGGTGGAATTTGAACCATGTTACTTTTGCTAAAGCTTTTATCTAAATCTAAGTAAAAAAAATAGATTTTTTGTTGTTGGTGAGATTTGAACCATGTTCCTCTTGCTAAAACTCCTAACTAAATTTATGTAGTATAAAATAAAGAGGAGATGACACGTAGAATTATGTTAAATGAGAGAATGCCACGTAAGAAAAAAATCAGAAGAGAAACATCCTTAAATATATTATATAAAGATAAAGATAAAGATGTGGTCATATCCAAAAGTGAGGTTTTCACCTTCAACTTACTATTTTCTTTTATACGTTGGCAACACATGAGTTAGCCGCACTTCAAATTATGTGATTCATGCTTCTAAATTCTTCTCAAACATACACCTCATGCTTGCTTCTTTTCATTTTATCCAAATAGAAACCACCTCCTACTTAGTACTTGATTAGTGTTGCATATACATAGCACAATATAAGACATTTAACGTGCATAGACTTTCCATTAAATTATTTTTTTACTACTTTCCAATTACTATAAATAGCATGCTATACTCTTCCTCAAATCATTCATTATTACTCAATAGCCAATCTCGTTGATCACATATTGTCCCTTTCCAAATTATTTTCTTTCTATTCGTTGGTGTGTAAAAAAAATTGTGAGTATGTCCTATTATTTCGGTTCCGTTTTGAGCAAGTCTTGGTGCACCGTGGTGCTGTCAATATTTTTTTAAGTGTTTCAATTTCTTCGGAGATCTAAAAAGATATCATAGAAGAAAGTGATTTTTCAAGTTCAATTGGAAAGGTTTGAGGTAAGAGGAATTGCTAATAATAAGTTTTAATGAGCACAAGAAATGTGGTACTTGTATATATATTATTAGTTATAATTAGGGGAGTTGTGAACTTGGTGTCAATAATTTTAATTTATATTCAAAATAATAAATGATTGATTTACTTTGATTATATATGTGAATAAACCTTTTGTTATGTCTTGAATTTGAGTGTTTATATTAAAGAAAAATAAAATGACTATATGGTTGAGTGGATTATCGTGAAAGTTTGAGGTGGATTATCGTGAGAGTTTGAGGTGATCTCTCATAAGTTAGATTATGAGTCTTGAGGATTAAGTTGTCAAACTGGATGTTGACAAAGATAATTTAAGTTGAAAAATTATATAATTAATCACCTTGAGTTGGTGAAGAGCAAAACAGGATGTTTCTTACAGTACTATATAAAGTATGTAAGACTGAGGATAGGTTTGGTTGGGTCGACTACAGACCTACTGGGGATCACCGGCGTTTTGAACTCCTACCAATAGTCATTGATAACAACTTTTACTGGAGGAAATCATACAACCCGACGTGGTGAAACTTGACTATGTAGGACTATCTATAATAAGGTGAAGAGCTCGGGCCAGAATGATTGAGGCATATTTGATATATGCTGATTTGCAAACAATCATGTTATGGCAGTAGAAACGGCCTTACGCTCATAATAGATGTCTCCATGGAGTAGGTTCAAGAAAGATATTACTAACCAAGTTGGAATATTATACTAACTTTGAGTGAAGAAATACGATTGGATTTAATGACTAAATTTTGGTGATTGATATATTTGATAAAGTGTGTTATCTTTGTTTTTGACTAATTGTTGATTTATGAAGTTGATACCATATTTTGTGTAATTAATACTTTTGTGATTAATTGCTTATATGTGTCTATTTGATTACTTGATTTTATTTGATTTAAATACATGATTAGATTCTCAGGTATCTATATATATTAGTTAAATAAATATGCATGCACGTAAATGTGTAATATTATGTGTAGCCTTGTGACATCATCACGATGGTAACTTGTGTACGAGTAATTCATCCCTTACAACAGTTAGTGCAGGATACTGTGGAACTTAAGTTGAAGTTCAAAGCGAAAAGAAAAGACATTGTGATAGAATTTAATAGGAAGACCTTAGCACTGATTAGTGATTTAGTTAAATGTTTGGAGTTTGAAGAGAAAGATCTCTTTGAGATTCGAGGGTTGATGACGTCATTGGAGTAATCTCTTGATGAGATTTTTAGTGTTTGACGAGCTCGTGATCATCGTGGGTTAGAGTGTCCTTTGTAGAAATTATTTCTTTTTATTATTTTAAATTGAAAGATTGTAAGATGGTTTTGTGAAATAAAAATAGTTTATGTTTATAAGTTCTTTAAAATGATTATTTCATACAAGTGATGCATATTATTTATGGGCTTACTTTACATTTATTTACTTTGAATTTTTAAATTTTTTTAAAGAGAAAAGAAAAATAAGTACTTTATTTGAGTACACTTCTCACTTATAATTTCCTTAAAAAGATATTTAAAATAAATCGGCATAATTCTATTTGCTTTTATTTATAAGAATTTAATTTGAGTAGAAAACTGTGACGCTCCACTTTTCGGCCTTTGAAAAGTGGGGTGTTACATCAAGCAACAAGAAGATGGTATTTTCATCAGTCAAGAAAAGTACATCAAAGATCTTCTCAAGAAATACCAAATGAATGAAGTAAAGATAATGACTACTCCCGTGCAACCATCAACAAGCTTAGATAAAGATGAAAGTGGAAAAGATGTTTCTGAGAAAGAATATAGAGGAATGATTGGTTCACTTCTCTATTTGACTGCTAGTAGACCAGATATCGTATTCTCAGTTGGTCTATGTGCAAGATTTCAAACATCTCCAAAGGAATCACATTTAACTACTATTAAAAGAATTTTTAGATATTTGGTTGGAACACCAAATGTTGGCTTGTGGTACAAGAAAGGATCACATTTTGAGCTAAAAGCATATTGTGATGCTGACTATGCTGGAGATAAATTGGAGAGAAAAAGCACAAGTGGAGCATGTTAATTTCTTGGTGAAGCTCTTGTTAGTTGGTGTTGAAGAAAGAAAAATACTATAGCACTATCAACAACAGAAGCAGAAAATGTGTCTGCAGCAAATTGTTGTTCTCAAGTGATATGGATCAAAAACTAACTTGAAGACTTCTCACTAAGGTACACAAGTATTAAAATTCTTTGTTAATACTAGTGCAATTAATTTATCTAAGAACCCCATACAACATTCAAGATCAAAACACATAGAAATCAAACATCATTTCATACGAGATCATGTGAGTAGGAAAAAAGTTGAATTAATTTTTGTTGATACTGAAAATCAACTAGCTGACATCTTTACAAAATCGTTAGTTGAGGATCGTTTTAATTTTATCAAAGAAAAATTAAATATTATTCAAATTCCTAACTGAAATTCTTTTATAGAATGATCTCAGAATGATCCATGTTTTCTTTTCTGAATGTTTTATCATGAATGTTTTTTTGGCTCCAAAATTGTTTGTCTTATTGCTTTTAAATATAGTTAGGTTAGAACTAAACACTCCGACTCCTCCCTTAGCTTGGTTTACGAGCTTATCTTGTGTCATCATTAGCTAGGATTAAATATTTTATTTTCTCTAGGTTGTACACTAATCACTATTCACTAAGTACACCTACTCTATCTCTTACCTCTCTTCCCAAGTCTCTTTTTCTCTTCATATTCCTTTCTCTCTCTCTCAAACGAAAAAAACCATCCAACCCTCTCTCTCTTTTCTCATCCTTCATTTTCTGCAAAAATGGCAAGAACCAAGTTTGTTTCAAACAAAACTCTTCGCACAGATTCACCGTCACCATCCTCATCACCTTCTCATTCTCCATCACCGCCACCATCACCTCCATTGCTTCTCAAATGGATTCGTTATCCCTGAAACTGAAAACCAAACCCCCAATGAAAACAACAATTACCAATCATTTAATGAAACTGAATAGGAACCATTAAACATGCAACCGTTACAAACCTCCTTTGATGAAGTTCCTCAACCTTCTCAAATGGTTAGTGAAGAAATCAATGTGACTCAAGCACAAGATACTCCCTCTGTTGATGTAGAAATCAACATGACTCAAACACAAACCACTCCCTTTGTTGATGAAGAAATCAACATGACTCAAACACAAACTGCTCCCTTTGTTGATGAAGAAATTAATCCAACCCAAACACAGACTAACCACTCTGTTGGTGAAGAAATCAATTTGACCCAAACACAAACTACCCCCCTTGTTGAAACAGAAATTAACTTGACTCAACCACAAACTAGTGTTGACGTTACATCACCTATTCCAACCATTGTCGTTCCATGTGTTGCTGACACTCCTCCCGTCATGGGGAAATCAAGGAAAACAAAATCAATTGATCTTTCTAAAGTTAGAAGATCAAATCGCATTTTCTGTGGTTTTGGAACATGAAGGAAAACCTCTATTGATGAAACTATCTACACTATCGATGACTCAGATTCTGAGAACACTCTCTTAGAAGACAACATTGTTCAACCATCCACCAAGTCTGACCCTGTTGGAGTAAGCCCTAAGAGCCAATCTATTTTGATAGTATTTGCTTTATGAGTTTGAATATAAATATGGCATTTCTTTATTATGTTTGTAAGAGTCCAAAAGAATAATAAAGTCCCTAGAATAGATAGTCCGTTTAAAGAAATATTAAGTGTGACTTAATCATGAGATTCTATTAAACATAAGGACGCTATTCTTAAAGTATCCGTAGTTGAGCTTTAAGGTGAAGTGGGATAACCTTAAAGCATAAAGACTATTATGAAGATAGACTGATGATCGCATCTCATGGATCATAGGATAAGGAGTTATCAAGTCTTGACATAGGTATAAATATTAGGAGTAATATTTGTACTGGATTGACCCGCTATGAGAGTAATACATGGAATGTTATGTAATGTGTCATAAGTCACTCTCATGGTGATAATGGTGTAACCCACCCTTCGACCTGAAACCACTGTGGACCCTAGATGTAGAGTCAAGTGCTTTATCATTGATCTAACATTGTCCGTAATTGGATAATCATAAAGGCAGTAGATGGGTACTTCACAAAGCATGCTGAGGGACAGTAGTGACTTAGATGGAATTTGCCAATCCTACATAACAGGATAAATGTCTATGGGCCCAATATTGAACTGAACAAGGATGACATAGTCTATGCCTTGTGTTCGAAATAGACATAAGGGCAAAGGGGTAATTGTACACAACTAATATTATCACAGAATGTTTTGGTAAGATCACATAAATATTTCGTGACTTGGATAACAATGAAGTGTTGCTAGATACCTCTCATTGTTTATAATATTAAATAGATGATTTAATATTATTACCAACGTTACGGAAACCTACAGGGTCACACACATAAGGACAGTATAGTGTGAGAATTGAGAACACCGTAAGGTACGGTGCAATTTAAAGAAATAAATATATATTGTGATAAGGTATCACAAATTAATAATAAGCGGTGCACCATAAACTCTATAAATAGAGACCTTATGCAAGAGCAAAATATACAAGAGAAAATCATAAGAATTTTAGGGTTACTTGAATCCTAAAATTATTACTCTACTTCGCTCTCTCACAAAGTCCCTCATTCATAAGCTAGCACTTGGAGTGAAGAAAAGTTGTTCGTGTGGACTAGCTAGAGACCTTGTTGTTCATCCTTCAAAATTTGTGATCGTCTTGTTCGTGATTCAAAGGGTTATATTCTTTAAGAGGTAAAACCATAAACACATGACCATGTCCATTCGTAAGGATCATTAAAGGAAAATTTTTGAATTCCGCTGCTTTTACTTTCTCAATTTTCCTTCAGTGATATCATAGCCACTTACGAAACCATGGTTATGATGTTTGTTTATACTGTGTTTTAATTTGATTAAAACCTAAACAAGATAAAATTGAGAATTGATTTTTAATTGATCAAGTCTTGTATGTGATACAAGAGAACATGATGCAAATAGAGCATATTTGATATACTAGATTTCATCCGTTGAAATTCACGTAGTCTTCATTGGTATTGAACGATCCATGTTAATTGTTTCGGAACCTACGATTGGTGAAGCATTAATGTGGTGATGAATCAAACTGATGTTCATTCATGGTGATTCTTGACAGCATGAAGTCGTTGCATTAGGGTTCAAGACAACACAAGGGTTGTGTTATGCTGAAAAACTGCTTCAGAATTACCGGAAATCGGGACACGATAAGAGTCATCGTGACACGATGGCCAAAACAGAAAGGGTCTGAAACAGCACCATCGTGACACGATGACAGCCATCGTGACAAGATGGCCAGAACAGAAAGGTCCTGAAAGTGCACCATCTTGACACGATGAGAGTCATCGTGACACGATGGCCATAACATAAAAGTTCTACTTCCTGAGTTGCTGAATCGTGACATGATGATGGTCATCGTGGCACGATTTTGCCTGATGTGCACAACGTGATCAATTTTAAAATTTAATTTTAATTAACAACTTGAACCAAAAGATGATAATAAAGCATGTTTGTTATTATTGTCTTGTAATGATTGGTTATGGCCTTAGTTTACTCTTTTTGGGATTTTCAATACGGCCTGCGTGTCGTGCCTCTCTCTAAATCTCTTGATGTAACTTCTCTTCTCATCTCACTCCCTTGTATGTAAAACGAGTTTGTTTGATGTTACAATAAAATAGAATTACATAGGAACAAAAGGAGAACAGCCGTGAAGATGATACTTGGAGAAGTAGATCATCGTTAGGCTAGTTTAGGGTTCTCTCACTGGCTTGAGAGAACACTTGCGTTAGGAGGCCATAATCATATCATTTTATTTTATATGTTGAATGTATGTTGATGCATGTGAGAGCGTTTAATATGTTAAACAAGCCGGTGAGATCAAACTAATTAAAAATCCCTCAAGAGACACATAAGAGACTAATAAAGAAGATGTAGGTTTCGCCTACCGTGAGGTGCATTTTTCTATACTAGTAAAATATGTGAATATTAAGTTTTGCTTTCCAAATTTTAGAACTCATCAAGACTGGTATCGAATAATGTGAGTTTTCCTACCGCGAAGCACATTGTCTATATGGGTATGATGCGATGAGATAATTGTAATATCCAACTTCTAAAATTGGGTCAAACTTAACTAAACAAATATAATAAGATTATATGAGTTTAGAAACAAGAGTTGGGAATGAATCATATGATGAATTAGAATAAGGAGTTATTCACCCACCTGAAATATTCGAGAATTGTATGAGATGCAATTGGAAGGAGTTCCTACCTAAATAACTAAGTTTTATGTAATCCGCCCACCGCGGACTTAGAACAAAGTGAATTATGGATCTCGATCCACTAGAAAATCTTCCAACGGGATTTTCCGAATCAAATGATGAGGGTCATTTGTTTTGAGTAAGATAGTGGAAGCCTTTAAATAAAAGTCCTTATTAAAAGAATTTTTCATAATATAAATATCTTACATATCTTTGAAATTAAATACAATACAAATTATGTTGTCCTTATGAAGGACAAGGATTTCAGAAAATAGTTTCTGAATTGGTACACAAATGAGAATGATTCTCAAATACAAGAAGTACTATAAGAGCTTGAACTAAATTCTAACAACCTACTATAACTAGATTGGAGAAGGATGCTTGTTAGAAGTATCAAGTTGACATCTAGATATAAAATACTTCATACTTTTAAACAATGAATGATGTGATCATTTCAAGCAAAATCTTTTTGAAAGAACTTCAAAGTATGATGGATTTCTCAATAGATCAAGGAGTTGGTCATAGGTTCAATCTAAACAAATTACAATGGATAGATATAGATAAATTTATGAATTTCTATATCTACCGGAATTTGTTGAGTTGAATGAGAATTATTTGCACTATTAAAGATTTGAGATATAATATAAATAAGATTTATATTTCTCTTATTTGAATAGAACAAAATTGGTTGTCAAAGGAGAACGGCTATTTTAAAATTGTTAGACCATTGATTGAAAAAAGAATGCCGTAAATAGTTCTTGGAAGAGTCAAACTAAAGGGAATGAAGTAAGACTTCAATGTTATACATATTGTTATAGAAAGTCAAATTTTCTATTTCTACAAAGGTATATGATACAAAGATGATTGAATCTCAATTTTACGAAAATAGAGATGCTTAAAGAATTAGAACATTGACTATAATTTTAAGTCAACTAATGTCTAGAATGAAAATTGTTTCATTAACTATGAAAGCTTATGTCTAGAATGAAAAATTGTTTCATTGACAATGAGAGCTTATGCCATGACTTAAAAATCAATTTTTAAATGGAACACAATAATTGTTATTGAATTCCATCTAATAATAGAAGTATTGATTATATATCTTGTATTGACAAGATATAAATTGTAGTTTTAAATAAGACAAGCAATTGTCCTATCATTTAAAAGTCTTCCATACTGTTGCTCAAAGTCAAGTAATGGACTAGGGTTTCATGATCTTGATAAGATTATTCTATAACAGTTATGACAGAAACCAAATAAGATTTGGACCTTGTACATATATCAAGAGTTTTATTGTTTAGTACAGTTAGTAATGTGTCGATTATTAACTGAAAGGTGTAGATGACACATGACCCATTTAAACAACATACATGAGATGTGTGACTACCACTAAACAAACTAGATATATATTAAGTTTATTTTACTTCATTTACATTGATGATTGTAATCATTAAACGTGGATATGTGTGTGACACAAATTAGAAATCTTTGAAGTTGTCAAAGGAAGTTCAACAATGAAGAAAATAGAACTTGACAAAAGTATTTAAGTCATATGAATGAGTCATATCAGTAAATACTTAATTAAGGTGTAAAATAACTAATTTATCGCTTCATGTTTGACATGATTTGATTTAAGATAGTTTAAATACATAATTGACTCTTAAAATCTCTCATCTTATAGTTAATCTTTACCCACAACTGGTTCCCTTTTAAGATGATCATAAAGACACCATATGCGATATGGGGTAAGAGCACCAAGTTTGCCTTTATGAAATTTTGGATCGGAAATTTATTAGATAAATTTAAATCCAAATTAAATGAATAAATATGTGGAAGTATTCTTATGGATACTTATCTTATATCACTCTAAAATACAAAAGTTATTTTGATGCTCGGTTTAAATCATTCCTCTAGTGGGAGTGTGTCTCTAAGAGAGACAGTGGGAGTGATATAGAACTTGAATAAATTCAAGTACTACAAAACATATTTATTAGAATGGGAACATAAATTGGTTTCTCAAGGATGTTGAAGGACCAATGATTTGAGTTGCACAAAATCTTAGACAAGTATAACATATCACATGGACAAAAGGTATGATTTTATCATGACTCAGCAATGTGATATGGTTCTCATGGAAGATGAGTCTCTGACTTTCTAAAAGGTCGTAAGACGGTCTAATTTCTGAGAAGTGGCTAAATGCCATGAAATCTTACACATAATCCATATACAATAACCTTATATAGATAATGGTTGTGTCATCAAGATGAGTAAGACTCATAAGATGATAGTGAGTGTTCTTAAATGAATATTATTTGGATGATATTAAGAATATCTTTTAAGATTTTATTAATCATTAAATGTTTCACGCAAAATCATAATGCAAATTATGATGAAACCCTAAGTGTAATTAATAGTAAAACTTAAGATCTATTTGATTGTTTTACTAAATGTTGTACTACATGTTTTGGTGGATGGATAACAAAGTTGCATTCCTTAATCGGAATGACCTCATATATATGTACTAGACATATATGTAGGGTTTTGTTGATCCAAAGGATGCTAGAAAAGGTATACAACTGGTAGCTATCTAATTTTCATTAGATAGAATTCTCAGAAATTAATTATTATTTGCTCCTTTTATGAAGTTTTGAGAAAACAAATTAATAAGGACAAACCTATCTAATTTTGATTAGAATTAATAAGTTTGAATATTTGTTCCTTTTGAAAGTTTTATGAAAAACGAATTTATAAATGACAAATATATATATATATATATATATATATATATATATCTTGTGCAAGGATTTAGTGGGAGTAATAAAATTAAATCTTGTGTTATATGTGGATGACATATTAATCATCAACAACATTTTCCTTATACATGTAAGACATGGTTAAGGAAATGACTCTTGATGAAATACTTAGGCAAGAATTCCTAAAGGGTTAGGAATAGCCTATGTATTTAGGCGAGGATTCTTAAAGAGTTAGGAATAGCCTATGTACTTATATTAGCGAAGTGTTGAGACACTTAATGTGTGAATTTATTGCATGTGTCAAAAGATTCATTTTGTCTAAAGGATAAAATCATGTCTCATTAGATGAGAATAAGGCACATAAGAATAATCCATATGCTTTAGAAGATAGGATTAATCATGCACATCATAATATGTACATAATCAAATACACCATATGATTGTAACACAATCAGTTAAGTACCAAAATTGAAATTAGTGTTTGACACTAACTTACCTTCAAGAATATCCTTAAAGGAACTAAGGACCTTTTCTTGAAATAGGTAGGAATGGAAAGGATCATTATAAGGAAGTTATAATGATGGAAGTTTCCAAACCAATGTATTGTTTATCATGCCTAAATATAAGCATTGATAGCTATAAGATATTCTTAGTAGTATGTTTTTTTCTTCAGTTGTAGAAGTTAAGTAATTAAGATTGGATCGTTTAGCCAATGGTTGAGCTAAAACTATGTTTTCGGTGTTACAAGTCACATTAATATCATTAATGTTTTAATCTTGCAAGAACACTTGAGAATAGATCTCACTGACGACTCATGAATATATTTAGACACTTCTATATTTCGATAGAGATCGAAATAAAACGTTGGAAGATACGTAAGATACCAACATAGGAAATAGGTATTAGAGAATACTTGATTGGCCTTAGTGCTAGTGGGAGATTGTTGGAGTAAGCCCTAAGGGCCAATCTATTTTGATAGTATTTGCTTTAGGAGTTTGAATATAAATATGGCATTTCTTTATTATGTTTGTAAGAGTCCAAAAGAATAATAAAGTCCCTAGAATAGATAGTCCGTTTAAAGAAATATTAAGTGTGACTTAATCATGAGATTCTATTAAACATGAGGACGCTATTCTTAAAGTATCGGTAGTTGAGATATAAGGTGAAGTGGGATAACCTTAAGGCATAAAGACTATTATCAAGATAGACTGATGATCGCATCTCATGGATCATAGGATAAAGAGTTATCAAGTCTTGACATAGGTATAAATATTAGGAGTAATATTTGTACTGGATTGACCCGCTATGAGAGTACTACATGGAATGTTATGTAATGTGTCATAAGTCACTCTCATGGTGATAATGGTGTAACCCACCCTTCGACCTGAAACCACTATGGACCCTAGATGTAGAGTCAAGTGCTTTATCACTGATCTAACATTGTCTGTAATTGGATAATCATAAAGGCAGTAGATGAGTACTTCAATAAGCATGCTGAGGGACAGTAGTGACCTAGATGGAATTTGCCAATCCTACATAACAGGATAAATGTCTATGGGCCCAATATTGAACTGAACAAGGATGACACAATCTATGCCTTGTGTTCAATATAGACATAAGGGCAAAGGGGTAATTGTACACAACTAATATTATGACAGAATGTTTTGTTAAGATCACATAAACATTTCGTGACTTGGATAGCAATGAAGTGTTGCTAGATACCTCTCATTGTTTATAATATTAAATAGATCATTTAATATTATTACCAACGTTACGGAAACCTACAGGGTCACACACATAAGGATAGTATAGTGTGAGAATTGAGAATACCGTAAGGTACGGTGCAATTTAGAGAAATAAATATATATATTGTGATAAGGTATCACAAATTAATAATAAGCGGTGCACCATAAGGTATGGTGGGCGCGCGCACACATGAGTAGCAAGACTTATGGGGCGCGCGCCCTAGGGCAAGCTTAGTGGGCTTTTGCTTCTCCTTGTCTTGTTGGACAAGACAAGTGTTTTGTCTTGGAGAGCAAGACAGTAAACTCTATAAATAGAGACCTTATGCAAGAGCAAAATATACAAGAGAAAATCATAAGAATTTTAGGGTTACTTGAATCATAAAATTATTTCTCTACTTCGCTCTCTCACAAAGTCCCTCATTCATAAGCTAGCACTATGAGTAAAGGAAAGTTGTTCGTGTGGTCTAGCTAGAGACGTTGCTTTTCATCCTTCAACGTTCGTGATCGTCTTGTTCGTGATTCAAAGGGTTATATTCTTCAAGAGGTAAAACCCTAAACACATGACCATGTCCATTCGTAAGGCTAGGAAGCATGGAAAATTTTTGAATTCCTCTGCTTTTACTATCTCAATTTTCCTTCAGACCCAACTCCCAAATCTAAACCCACTAAAATCGCTTCAACAACAAAATCAAATCCCTCATCCTTTGTGAAAGAAAGTGCTGCTAAGAAGAAGAAGAGAAAAGGAAAAGAATTGCTCAAGAACATGGTTCATAAGAACATGTTTATCAGAGTCCCTCTTGTCATTCCTGAGAAAAAAGAAGAGTTTGACACTTATTGGAAAGTAAAACCTGTTGCTCCTGGAAGGGTTTATCAATTTGAGAGTCTATACAATGCTGAAATGAACTTGTACAAATATACCGAAACCCTCTCCAATGGACTGATCTTTTCAAAACCAAATATACAGTTTTTCCTTACCTTGTTCAATCCTTCTACTTCAATGCAGATGTGAATTTCGACAAAAACCTCATCGTCTCAACTATGAAAGGGAGAAAGATTCAAATCACCCCTGAAATCATTGCTGAAACACTAAACATACCTTGTGAAGGAAACATGGTATTTGGGTCATCATGGTATGATATGTTGGGTGTAAACAAAAACTAACTGATCTTTGATCTCTTCATACCTGAAGGTGTTCAAATGGAAGAACCCAAAGGATTGCACAATATGTGTCAATATGCTATTTTTCCAAGGCTAGGAAGCATGGAAAAGGTCACTGATAATGATATGATGGTATTCTATCATTTGACCAAAGGAATCAAGCTTAATCTTCCTCTTGTTATTGTTCAAAACATGATCAAGATTGCTCTGTCAAGGAATACCAGGATTGCTATTCCATATGGAATGCTTTTAACCAAGTTCTTTAGGAAAAATCAAGTGGATTTCAAGCATGAAGTCTCTGATAATTATTGTCAAACTTACACTGCTAAGAACATCAGTCACATGAAGAAGGAGACAAATGAAGAAGGAACTAATAGAGGAAAAAGGAAAAGAGATGTTTTTGAGAAAGAAAATTGGAGTGAAATTATGCATGCTATGTTAGCACACTCTCAGAACAGTCTAAACTCTGAAGGTCAAGCCACCGTTCCTGAAGGTACTTAGTCTAACATCATTCTATCATCACTCAATACTTCACTCCATTTTGACTCAACCCCTGGTGCTCCTCTTGTTCCAAATGAACAAAAAGCTGGTAAGTCTCCTCAAGACCTAGTCTCTGCCATGCCCTTTAACTCAACTTTTTCACCAATCATGCACTCTTCACAAAGTTATATTTTTAACTCTGATTTTGCCAAAGGATTTTTGAATTCAAGTCCTAGTTATCCTAGAATGCCCACTGCTATTTTTTCAACAAGTATTGTTCCATCCATTCCAAGTTCCTTTGGAATTTTGAACTCTTTCTGTTCATCTATGTTGTACCCCAATTTTGGGACCTAAAATCCATGTAAATTTTTACATTTTAGTCAAAGCATGTTTTTCTTTTACTATTAGTGTGTTATTATTATTCAATTCGTTTATAATATCACAGCAGTAGTCTATTTATTTATTCATGTCAGTTTCATTCCATTAATATTACTAACATTCTTTTGTTTCTTTTTTTCTCAGCAATTTACAGTGCTATGCGCCAGTCAAAGTCCAGAATCTTAAACGCATTTAGTTTTTTCTTCGCTTTCGAAAAAATTTACTTATTATTATATATCTCTATTATTATCTCATTTATCTTTATCGCTTTTGTTTTATTGTCTATCGTTACCTACTATCATTTTGCGCTCTACCATCATTTTATCACTAACAAAAAAAGAAGAAAGTTCTTTCCATACCAAAAATATAGTTTCTTTATTCTTTTTCAAATTGTTACCATCTCTTTGTTTTTACTACTTTTATCTTTATCCAATTCACAAATTTTCTTATTTATTATTATTATTTAGTTATTTATCATTTTCTTTCATTAAAACAAAATTAAAAATAAACAGTACCTTAAATCTTTATTACTAAAATTAGTTTTCTTGTTCTAAAAATTTAATTTTTAGTTAAAATTTCTCTAATTCATCTCTAACTCTTTTACCATTAGTTTTTGTTCTTTTCCCTTATGTTTCTTTTTCAGGAAAAAAATTCCAAAAAAAGCAAAAGAAAAGGAAAAAGTCATGTGCAGAAAATTACTTATTTTTACCAAAAACATTCCTTTTCTTTTCTTTCCTCATTAACAAGTATACAAAGTCACTTGAAACCACATAGCCGTGAGAACAAAAAAAAACGATCTATATTAGGCCAAAAAAACAGAAATTACATTATACCACTACAAGCAAAAAAAAAACCCATACTATCAAAACCATTTTTCTAGATCAGCACCTAGTTTCATTTACAACTTAGCACAATAAATTTCTTTTTACAACTCTACCATTACATTCACAAGAAAAACGACTTCAACCCCAATAATCACAGCAATACAAACAGATGGCAGCACCACAATTCATCATCAAAAATTACAGTAAGCAAATTATAATACAATCCCCATTCTTACTTGCTCCCTTATCCTCTATATAAACCCACAACATTTGTCACTAATCCCTAGGGTTCATAACAAAGTTGCATTCCTTAATCGGAATGACCTCATATATATGTACTAGACATATATGTAGGGTTTTGTTGATCCAAAGGATGCTAGAAAAGGTATACAACTGGTAGCTATCTAATTTTCATTAGATAGAATTCTCAGAAATTAATTATTATTTGCTCCTTTTATGAAGTTTTGAGAAAACAAATTAATAAGGACAAACCTATCTAATTTTGATTAGAATTAATAAGTTTGAATATTTGTTCCTTTTGAAAGTTTTATGAAAAACGAATTTATAAATGACAAATATATATATATATATATATATATATATATATATATCTTGTGCAAGGATTTAGTGGGAGTAATAAAATTAAATCTTGTGTTATATGTGGATGACATATTAATCATCAACAACATTTTCCTTATACATGTAAGACATGGTTAAGGAAATGACTCTTGATGAAATACTTAGGCAAGAATTCCTAAAGGGTTAGGAATAGCCTATGTATTTAGGCGAGGATTCTTAAAGAGTTAGGAATAGCCTATGTACTTATATTAGCGAAGTGTTGAGACACTTAATGTGTGAATTTATTGCATGTGTCAAAAGATTCATTTTGTCTAAAGGATAAAATCATGTCTCATTAGATGAGAATAAGGCACATAAGAATAATCCATATGCTTTAGAAGATAGGATTAATCATGCACATCATAATATGTACATAATCAAATACACCATATGATTGTAACACAATCAGTTAAGTACCAAAATTGAAATTAGTGTTTGACACTAACTTACCTTCAAGAATATCCTTAAAGGAACTAAGGACCTTTTCTTGAAATAGGTAGGAATGGAAAGGATCATTATAAGGAAGTTATAATGATGGAAGTTTCCAAACCAATGTATTGTTTATCATGCCTAAATATAAGCATTGATAGCTATAAGATATTCTTAGTAGTATGTTTTTTTCTTCAGTTGTAGAAGTTAAGTAATTAAGATTGGATCGTTTAGCCAATGGTTGAGCTAAAACTATGTTTTCGGTGTTACAAGTCACATTAATATCATTAATGTTTTAATCTTGCAAGAACACTTGAGAATAGATCTCACTGACGACTCATGAATATATTTAGACACTTCTATATTTCGATAGAGATCGAAATAAAACGTTGGAAGATACGTAAGATACCAACATAGGAAATAGGTATTAGAGAATACTTGATTGGCCTTAGTGCTAGTGGGAGATTGTTGGAGTAAGCCCTAAGGGCCAATCTATTTTGATAGTATTTGCTTTAGGAGTTTGAATATAAATATGGCATTTCTTTATTATGTTTGTAAGAGTCCAAAAGAATAATAAAGTCCCTAGAATAGATAGTCCGTTTAAAGAAATATTAAGTGTGACTTAATCATGAGATTCTATTAAACATGAGGACGCTATTCTTAAAGTATCGGTAGTTGAGATATAAGGTGAAGTGGGATAACCTTAAGGCATAAAGACTATTATCAAGATAGACTGATGATCGCATCTCATGGATCATAGGATAAAGAGTTATCAAGTCTTGACATAGGTATAAATATTAGGAGTAATATTTGTACTGGATTGACCCGCTATGAGAGTACTACATGGAATGTTATGTAATGTGTCATAAGTCACTCTCATGGTGATAATGGTGTAACCCACCCTTCGACCTGAAACCACTATGGACCCTAGATGTAGAGTCAAGTGCTTTATCACTGATCTAACATTGTCTGTAATTGGATAATCATAAAGGCAGTAGATGAGTACTTCAATAAGCATGCTGAGGGACAGTAGTGACCTAGATGGAATTTGCCAATCCTACATAACAGGATAAATGTCTATGGGCCCAATATTGAACTGAACAAGGATGACACAATCTATGCCTTGTGTTCAATATAGACATAAGGGCAAAGGGGTAATTGTACACAACTAATATTATGACAGAATGTTTTGTTAAGATCACATAAACATTTCGTGACTTGGATAGCAATGAAGTGTTGCTAGATACCTCTCATTGTTTATAATATTAAATAGATCATTTAATATTATTACCAACGTTACGGAAACCTACAGGGTCACACACATAAGGATAGTATAGTGTGAGAATTGAGAATACCGTAAGGTACGGTGCAATTTAGAGAAATAAATATATATATTGTGATAAGGTATCACAAATTAATAATAAGCGGTGCACCATAAGGTATGGTGGGCGCGCGCACACATGAGTAGCAAGACTTATGGGGCGCGCGCCCTAGGGCAAGCTTAGTGGGCTTTTGCTTCTCCTTGTCTTGTTGGACAAGACAAGTGTTTTGTCTTGGAGAGCAAGACAGTAAACTCTATAAATAGAGACCTTATGCAAGAGCAAAATATACAAGAGAAAATCATAAGAATTTTAGGGTTACTTGAATCATAAAATTATTTCTCTACTTCGCTCTCTCACAAAGTCCCTCATTCATAAGCTAGCACTATGAGTAAAGGAAAGTTGTTCGTGTGGTCTAGCTAGAGACGTTGCTTTTCATCCTTCAACGTTCGTGATCGTCTTGTTCGTGATTCAAAGGGTTATATTCTTCAAGAGGTAAAACCCTAAACACATGACCATGTCCATTCGTAAGGCTAGGAAGCATGGAAAATTTTTGAATTCCTCTGCTTTTACTATCTCAATTTTCCTTCAGACCCAACTCCCAAATCTAAACCCACTAAAATCGCTTCAACAACAAAATCAAATCCCTCATCCTTTGTGAAAGAAAGTGCTGCTAAGAAGAAGAAGAGAAAAGGAAAAGAATTGCTCAAGAACATGGTTCATAAGAACATGTTTATCAGAGTCCCTCTTGTCATTCCTGAGAAAAAAGAAGAGTTTGACACTTATTGGAAAGTAAAACCTGTTGCTCCTGGAAGGGTTTATCAATTTGAGAGTCTATACAATGCTGAAATGAACTTGTACAAATATACCGAAACCCTCTCCAATGGACTGATCTTTTCAAAACCAAATATACAGTTTTTCCTTACCTTGTTCAATCCTTCTACTTCAATGCAGATGTGAATTTCGACAAAAACCTCATCGTCTCAACTATGAAAGGGAGAAAGATTCAAATCACCCCTGAAATCATTGCTGAAACACTAAACATACCTTGTGAAGGAAACATGGTATTTGGGTCATCATGGTATGATATGTTGGGTGTAAACAAAAACTAACTGATCTTTGATCTCTTCATACCTGAAGGTGTTCAAATGGAAGAACCCAAAGGATTGCACAATATGTGTCAATATGCTATTTTTCCAAGGCTAGGAAGCATGGAAAAGGTCACTGATAATGATATGATGGTATTCTATCATTTGACCAAAGGAATCAAGCTTAATCTTCCTCTTGTTATTGTTCAAAACATGATCAAGATTGCTCTGTCAAGGAATACCAGGATTGCTATTCCATATGGAATGCTTTTAACCAAGTTCTTTAGGAAAAATCAAGTGGATTTCAAGCATGAAGTCTCTGATAATTATTGTCAAACTTACACTGCTAAGAACATCAGTCACATGAAGAAGGAGACAAATGAAGAAGGAACTAATAGAGGAAAAAGGAAAAGAGATGTTTTTGAGAAAGAAAATTGGAGTGAAATTATGCATGCTATGTTAGCACACTCTCAGAACAGTCTAAACTCTGAAGGTCAAGCCACCGTTCCTGAAGGTACTTAGTCTAACATCATTCTATCATCACTCAATACTTCACTCCATTTTGACTCAACCCCTGGTGCTCCTCTTGTTCCAAATGAACAAAAAGCTGGTAAGTCTCCTCAAGACCTAGTCTCTGCCATGCCCTTTAACTCAACTTTTTCACCAATCATGCACTCTTCACAAAGTTATATTTTTAACTCTGATTTTGCCAAAGGATTTTTGAATTCAAGTCCTAGTTATCCTAGAATGCCCACTGCTATTTTTTCAACAAGTATTGTTCCATCCATTCCAAGTTCCTTTGGAATTTTGAACTCTTTCTGTTCATCTATGTTGTACCCCAATTTTGGGACCTAAAATCCATGTAAATTTTTACATTTTAGTCAAAGCATGTTTTTCTTTTACTATTAGTGTGTTATTATTATTCAATTCGTTTATAATATCACAGCAGTAGTCTATTTATTTATTCATGTCAGTTTCATTCCATTAATATTACTAACATTCTTTTGTTTCTTTTTTTCTCAGCAATTTACAGTGCTATGCGCCAGTCAAAGTCCAGAATCTTAAACGCATTTAGTTTTTTCTTCGCTTTCGAAAAAATTTACTTATTATTATATATCTCTATTATTATCTCATTTATCTTTATCGCTTTTGTTTTATTGTCTATCGTTACCTACTATCATTTTGCGCTCTACCATCATTTTATCACTAACAAAAAAAGAAGAAAGTTCTTTCCATACCAAAAATATAGTTTCTTTATTCTTTTTCAAATTGTTACCATCTCTTTGTTTTTACTACTTTTATCTTTATCCAATTCACAAATTTTCTTATTTATTATTATTATTTAGTTATTTATCATTTTCTTTCATTAAAACAAAATTAAAAATAAACAGTACCTTAAATCTTTATTACTAAAATTAGTTTTCTTGTTCTAAAAATTTAATTTTTAGTTAAAATTTCTCTAATTCATCTCTAACTCTTTTACCATTAGTTTTTGTTCTTTTCCCTTATGTTTCTTTTTCAGGAAAAAAATTCCAAAAAAAGCAAAAGAAAAGGAAAAAGTCATGTGCAGAAAATTACTTATTTTTACCAAAAACATTCCTTTTCTTTTCTTTCCTCATTAACAAGTATACAAAGTCACTTGAAACCACATAGCCGTGAGAACAAAAAAAAACGATCTATATTAGGCCAAAAAAACAGAAATTACATTATACCACTACAAGCAAAAAAAAAACCCATACTATCAAAACCATTTTTCTAGATCAGCACCTAGTTTCATTTACAACTTAGCACAATAAATTTCTTTTTACAACTCTACCATTACATTCACAAGAAAAACGACTTCAACCCCAATAATCACAGCAATACAAACAGATGGCAGCACCACAATTCATCATCAAAAATTACAGTAAGCAAATTATAATACAATCCCCATTCTTACTTGCTCCCTTATCCTCTATATAAACCCACAACATTTGTCACTAATCCCTAGGGTTCATAACACAGAAAAAACGGTAGAGAGAAGGAGAAATAGCAAAAAACAAAACCGAATAGAAAAAAAAAACAAAGAAATCACAAAACCTCTTCTCCCACTGTGAAGAGATTTTTGATACTCTCTCAACCGTTTTTCATCACCACTACCTCGCACCAGAAGAAGAAAAAGAGGGGTTAGGAAAAAAAGAAGAAACCGAGAAGAAGAAAGAAGTAGAGGAGAAGAAGAAAGAAGTAGAGGAGAAGAAGAAACAGAGACGAAAAAGAAAGGGAACGAAGCTTACCTTCAAGATTCACGGCCGGAGGAGGTAACATATTCTCTTTTTCTTCATTCTTTTTCGTATTACCATGTAGACTCATTTGAGATAGTAGATCTAGGTCCTAGATTAGCATGATTTGCTGTTTGTATTATGAATCTGAGTTCGTTTATTGCCTAACCGAACATCTAATTGCGTGATTGTGACTGATTTTGGGGTTTTAGGGTTTCAAATTGAGGTTAGGGTTTCAGATTTGGGGTGTCCAATCCTTTTGTTTTTGTGTTTGTTTAAGGTGTTTGTTGTTAGATTCATGATCAGATTTGGTTTCTATGTGATGTTTATGTTTGAAAATTTGGATTGGAACATGTTTATTTCTTTGAGTTTTTTGGGTTGAAACTGTTTTGTTGTTGTTGTTCATCAGAGAGACTAGAGAGAAGGGATAGGACGAAGAGCAGAGAGAGATTTTTTGTTAGAAAATGAAAATCATAGTACATTTTTTGTTTTATTTGTTTCTTTTTTTTCTTTCTCACCGCCGCTTTCTCCTCGCGTCCCCCACGGGCTGTGACTTCAGATCTGTTCCTTGGGCCTGTGCTTTTTGGCCCAGTTCTGCGTTTTGGTTTCTTGTTTTTTTTTGTGTTTTTTTTATTTATTTCTTTTATGTCATGTTTATTTATTTGCCATTTTTTTCATTTTTTTGATTTGCTCTTTTCTTCCCTGTATCAACTGGCTTGTCAAATGTGCCAGCATCCTCTTCAACCACAAAGTCACTGTCATCAGATGACTCATGCTTTCTCTACAGAGCTTTCTTCTTAGCCTCAGCAGTTGGAATGTGCTTGCTCTTTTTTCTGCCAGGACCATACCTCACTGGCTTCAATCCATCAGGATCCTTGGATTTCTTGGTTGGCTTTGGTGGTGGTGTAGGTTCTCTTCTAGCTCTACTCCTTAACCTCCCAGCAATACTAGGTTGAGGAGTCTTCTCCACCATTTTATCCACAGATGACAAAATCTCAACATCAGGTTCCTTGTTCAATGAACCTATTTGGGGATCAGACAGAGTGTGATCCTCTATTTCCACTTCAGTAGTCTTCATGCTCTCATCATTCTGAGAGACCTCAATAGCATCACCAGACACAGTTTCATCTGCATTCTTTGCAGTGTTTGAGACATCAGATGCTCTAGCATCCGTTACAGCATCAGCAGTAGGAAGGTTAGTACCTTCTTGATGCACAACATCTTCAGAGGAAACACCAGTTGGATCATCTTTTTGTGTTGTCTCCAGCACAACATTCTCTGTGGTCTTTGTGTTAGCACCACCATCAACATCAATATCACCAGAATCATCTAATCCTAGGGTTCGAGACTCTTGAACTACCCTAGTTGAAGATTCAACATTCTTTTCACCTAAATCATCAAGGTACAGTTCTTGCATAGTATAAGATTTGCTCGATCTAGATTTAAACTTAGATTTCTTCTTTTTCCCTTTTGATTTCACAGACTCAGGGGAAAGAACACTTACCGAGTTTTTCTTCTTCTTTGATTTTTCTTTCTTTGATTTTGCGGTAGTGTCGGGAACGACAACAGATATAGGTTCTGCGATAGCAATCATGGTTGCATGTTCTTCAGGTGGTGGTGAGGTTGGTGAGTTTTCTCTGACCGGTGATGATGAAACAGGAGTAGACATGATGGTGTTAAGATAGCAGCGATGAAAGAATGCGAGAAGTCTGAGAGATGAAAGTTTCTGTGCGAACGAAAACGATGATGATGCAGAGGGAGTGATTGATTGAGTTCTTGAGAAAAGTAGCAATGATTACGGCAAAGAGGATTGATAAAAAAAAGAAAATCGTTCCTTGAATAGCGTGCACCCTAGCAGAATAGGGGGGAGAAGTAGTTGCACGCCTTTTGAAAAATAACTGCTATTGGTTTTCAAATAGGCAAATTCCCAATTTGCCCCTCAACCTTTCAAATTGTGTTGCATCTAACGCCTTTGTGAAAATATTAGCAAGTTGTTCATTTGTTGCTACATGTTCAAGTGTGACAATCTTTTCTTCAACAAGGTCTCTAATAAAATGGTGCCTTATATCAATATACTTAGTCCTACTATGTTGAATAGGATTTTTAGAGATGTTTATGGCACTCAAGTTGTCATAGTATAATGTCATAGCATTTTGTACCACATTGTACTCCTTCAACATTTGCTTCATCCACACTAGCTGAGAGCAACTACTACCAGCTGCAATATATTCTTCCTCTGCAGTTGATAGAGACACACAATTTTGTTTCTTACTAAACCAAGATATGAGATTATTTCCTAGGAAGAAACATGCTCCTGAAGTGCTTTTCCTACCATCCGCACTTCCTTCCCAATCAGCATCACAGTAGCCTACTAACATAGATTTATCACTATGACAATACTGTTGGAACAAAAGTGGTTCTAACTAAGTCCTTAAGTTTTGATGATAACAAAGTATTAATGAACAATAGGGTATTTTAATATTTTATCTAAGTGTGCAGGATAAAAAGTATATTATAATCACACTTGATATAAGAAGCTCTGAAACAAGCGCCAAAAGTGATATCAGAAGCATTAATATCAGAGGCAATGACATCAGAAGCAACATTGGTCAGAAGTTACTTCAAAGTAAGAAGTTGGTTAACTCAGAAGATATGTTGAGTCTGAAGGTCATGTATTTTTTCAGAAGCTAAGGAATCAGAAGTTATGTTGGGTACATAAATTCTGAATGACATGCCAAAAAACGTCAGTGTTAACTTGTAGTGATTCAATGATTGGAAATCATATGAATTTAAAGGCTGTGATTGATTGTGAAATCATAGTACTACATCCTTATCATCAGTGAAATTCTGGTGTACTATTTATAAATTATAATCAAACAGAATAATGTGCGGTAAGATGTGCACACATTAATTAGACGTGCAGGACAAGTAATAAACTAACAAATAATAAAAGCAGTAAACAACACAAGAGAATTGTTAACCCAGTTCAGTGTAACCACACCTAATCTGGGGGCTTCCAAGCCAGGAAGGAAATCCACTAAATAAAACAAATTCAAAGTCAAACTCCCCGTTTGCACTTCTCACTTTGTAACTACCCGTATAGACTTCTACCTAGGTACCCCGTAGGTAAGAGAAACCCGTCTTGGGCTTGCGTGATTATTAGGTTTAGTCTTCTCACATATATATAGTCTTTAGAATCTTCTAGGTCTTCAGACAAGTCTTGGGCTTCAAGCAAATAATTCCTTGTAATAATTCTTACCCAAGAAATATAAATTTGAACCAAATAAAATATTCCCATAATTGGAATATATTTTTTACAAATAAAATTAGGTTAACAAGTAACCTTGAAGGTTCATTGGACGCGCGCGACTTAGCCTGCAAGCAAGCGAAGTAAAAACATAACATATCTTTCAAGAAAGATATGGCGCGTAAATAAGTGTTTAGGTTCCGGACTTCTAATAATGTGTACACATGGTTCTACACATCATGATATGCGCACATTGTCCTCCACATTGTGTTTTGCCAAAAATGAGGCCAACACAAAAACACTAACAATCTCCCCCTTTGGCAAATTGAACCGAATAGCCATGCGAGAGAGATATAAAAGACATACTCCCTCACATTGATCAAAGAATAGAGACTTTGGAGGAGTATAATCAACAATTCACATGGTGGATTTCTTATAGAAATGCTTACCAAAAAGCTTTCAACAATGAACATCAGAGGCACACAGCAGCGGATAAACGACGGCCTCACACAAGAAACACAGAGGATAGAGAAGTCCTCACATAGGTGTTTTAGAAAAACACACACAGGGCTTGACATGCTAAAAGTAGCACATTCGCATGCAAGCACACAATCAACAAGTAACAGGTAATAAGAGAGTCAAAACTCCCCCTAAATAACAGCTTCACATAAGTGGCACTCCCTCTCAATAGTAGCTTCACATAAAACACGAGAAAGATTTTCTCCCCCTCAAATCATGCATATCTCAGATCATGCAGACAATGAACATACTTCATAAGTAACACATTCATGCATAATCATGCAAACAACTCACAATCAACAATAAACTTCTTCAATGTGACAAACACTGTGCCAACATATTTATGCACATCATACTTTAGACAAATAACAAATGACTGGTGACATAGTGACACTAACCATGTGTCAACATTTTCATGCACATCGTGCAGACAACTCATAATGAGTAACAATCAACCAATAATAATAACAACAACTACTACTACTTCAACAACATCTTCATGACATAACCAGGTAGTAGAGAATAAAAGAGAATAAACAGCTCACATATCAGAGCTACAAACTAACAACTAACATCTACTCCCCCTTTTTAGACATAAAATTTTGCCAAACAGAACATACCATGTAGGAGGTCTTCAAGATTAGAGAGATATTGGCAAGAGAACAAACAAGCTAGCAGATTCGCATAGCAACAATTCATGGTAGATAATAAGAGAAGTGCATACCATAAGATTCATAGGGCACAGATAGTGCATAAGAGTGCATAGCATAAAACAGATAGTGCAGAGAGAGAATCAAAATATTCAAGGATTACAGACCATAAGCACACAAAGGTGCTGCATAATAAGATCCAGGGCAAATGCCCAAAAGAAGAATTAATAATCCAACAGAAACACATAACCAGAGCAGTGATTAAGCAGAGGGGCTTTCTTCCACTAGCTCTTCTTCATCCTTCTCCTCTTCTTCACTTTTCTCTTCTTTAGAATCAGCTTCAGATCCGGTGTTCTCTATTTCCATGTCTTCCTGTTCACCTTTATCAACTTCTTCCTTTTCCAAGGCAGCAATAACCCCCTCTAACCTGTTCTTCCTTTCAGCTAGTTCTTTGCAGGTAGCTTTCAGCTCTACAATCATATCAGACCTAGACAGGGTGCCAGATATGGATGAGCCCACATTACCCTGCACATCATCCTTACCCGAACTTGGAAGGATAACATTCAGCTTGCTCCCTCTTTTCATGGCAAAATCACCTTCCCTCTTTAATGTGGGATGTTGGTCAAGCATGATTGCACATAATAAAGTAAGAAAAGCTATAGGCATTTTTACAGCAGTGGGTCTTTTGGCATGTTTAATGGTTTGCTCAAAAATATAGTTTCCATAGTTAAAGGGAAAAGCCTTACCAACAATATATATAATCCTTCCAAGAGCAGTGGCTACATTGAAGTTGTGATGAGTGGGAACCCAGTTTGCTGCAGCTATTTTGTTGAGTACACTGTATTTGCGTATAAGCTTTGTAGCAGATAGCTTATCCTTCTTTGGTCATACCTTCACTTTGTTTCTTGTAAGTTCCTTACACACTTCATTGTCTGTGGCCTCTAGTTCAGCTTGAGGACCTTCACTTCTTCCCAGACACTTATTAACAATGGCAGGTGAGAATTCAATGCATCTTCCTCTAACAAACACTTTGTGATGTTCCTTGCTCAGAGGATTATCACATTCAGTAGGAATGTTCACCAAGAATTCTTTCACCAGCTGCTCATAACAGTTTCCCAGTTTAGTCACAGTTTTCATCATACCAGCTTGCTTAATTAATCCCATAATTTCCTCTTCTTTCAACATGTCAGCACTCAGCTCTTGTTCCAACGCAATCCGTCTGATACACACATACTTCCATCTTTGTGCGTTTTCAAGCTTGTGAAAGGAGACATTGTCAATCTCCACATCAGGGACATCAGCAGTTTTCTTGGACTTCTTTGTAGAGTTGGCTTTTGGAGAAGATGTACTCACATCTCTGGCCACATCATATTCTGAGTCAGATTCACTTTCAGCAACCTTCCTTTTCTTCCTTGTCTTAGCTTTCTCAGTGTTGGGAATTTCAACCTTACTCCACCTTCTGGGTGGACCATGCACAGTTGTTTTCTTTCTCCCCATAGAGACAGAAGGAGCAGCCTTTGTAGTGGGAGGTTGTTTTTCAGCAGGAGTAGGTGCAGCCCTTCTTTGTCTTAATCTTCCTTTAATACTAGTGGCAGGAACAGACTTCCTTTCTACTACCTTGTAATTTTCAACATCAATCAATTCTTCATCCTCTACAGAGTTTTCAGCCTTCTTGTTGGATTTTTCTGATTCAGAACTGGAGGACAGAGATTCGTTATTTTCTTTTTCTGATTCTTCCTCAGACTCAGTTCTGTCATCAGTACCTTCTTTTTCAACTGATTTTTCAGTACGTGCTTCATTAGAAGTTTTTGCTGTAGCATCAGCATTTCCATCATCTAAAGATTTTTCTTCTTTGCTTACAGATTCATTAGACTCACCTTGCTCATCTTTTTCCTCAGTGTTGACAACTTGATCAACATGTGTCAATGATGTGTCAACATCAGGTACAACAATTTGCCCAGAATCAGACCCTTTTAAGGATGTAAGCACATCAGCCACGAGTTGGCTTTTTGGTGATGAACCTTCAACAATAGGTTCAACTTTGTCGATTTCAGCAACTTCAATGGTGTGATTCTTCTTGTCAGATCCAGCAATGAGCAAAATCGTTTCAATTTCCGCTGGTTTGCACGTAGTGTTTTTAGCAACAGTGGTTTTTTCTCGATCTTCGCTTTCCTGTGTGTTTTCAATAGATGAGAGATACAGACTTGTCATCGTATAAGCCTTCCTTTTAGGAACTTGTTTTTCTTCCTTTTTCTTTGTTTTTGTTTTCAACAAAGCCATTTTCTTCGAACCAGAGGCAGATACTGTTGGAGTTGATTTTGCTTCAGTATCGACAACGTTTTTATCCTCTATTTTTCTGGATCGAGTAGATTCTCATGGAGAAGGAGTTACAGATGGAGATTTTTGTGGTGTGGAGGTTGATTTCTTTGTCATGATTGAAGAATTAGGGTTGTAAACTCGTAAGCGGTTTGGAGTAAGGATTTGAATAGAGAGAAAAGTAGCGTAATGTGTTGCAATGATGGGAAGAGTAGAACGGTTAAGGAAGTTTTTGATTTTTCCCACACAAATGACGTGCACAGATTGATATTAAAAAGTTACCGTTGCATGCGCCCTTTTCTTTATCTTCTCAAACTGCTCATTTGGACAAATGCCTAAATTGTCCCTCAACCCTTTATCATTTATGGGCCCTAACAACTTTCCAGTGGGCCTTTCACATATATTTTTACTTTTGATTCTGTTAGAGAGAATGAGATTTTTTAGATTTTTTGTGATATTTAGATTATCACAGCAGATTGTGAACACATCTGACTTCACATTTGTAACCTCCTTTGCAATGTTTGCTCTGTAGTTCGCATTATCTCCTGAATGTCTTGGAACATCATCTATCTCAGTGTTAAGATTGGTCTTACTCCTGATTATCCTCATTCTTTCCGAATTTAGATCTTCCAATTTTTTGAGATACAACTTCATTTCTTCAATTTTGCTTATAAGATCATCATAAGAATAATTTTCTTCCTGTGGGGACCAAGTGTAGCAGTCATCTTTGGACCTTAACCCTCTCATTATGATTTCTTCAGATTCATCTGTGATTATGCATTCCATTTTTGAGAAGCTGGCTTTGAGACCTTCATCACAAAGTTGACTGATGCTGATAAGATTTGAATTTAGACCTTTTACTAATAAGACATCTTTTATTTTTGGTAATCCTTCTACAGCTAGGTCACCAACTCCAATTATTTCACCTTTTGCTCCATCTCCAAATACCACATGTCCTTTAGAATGAGGTTTTATATTTGTTAGAAATTCTTCAACTCCAGTCATGTGCTTTGAACATCCACTGTCAAAGTACCTGCTTTTTGAGAGTTTAGTATTGAGAGTTGCGACCAGTCCAACATACTTTTCTTTTGGTCTCCACTCTTTCTTTATTTCAGTTTTCTTGTGATGTTGCTGAGAAACATGATGTTTTGGATGTCCATATAGCTTGAAGCAGAAGGGTCTTAGATGTCCTTTTCCTCCACAGTGATGACAGACCCAGATATTCGAGATACTCTTAGATGTGATATTTGAATGTGCCCACATATTGTTCCACATCTTTGGATTATGAACTTTGGCAGTTGCATCAAACCTTATTCCTTTAGATTTTGCTGATTGTTGATCATCCTGAATTTGGTCTAGCATATTTGTGCCATTGTTCAACATTTTGATCTGCTTTTTCATATCATCCAACTTGGACGTGAGTTGTACCGTCTCTTCATTTAGTCTTGAGATTTGTGAGATATGATCACTTCTTTCATCCATCATTTGTTTGATATTTTGATCGCTTTCATGCAGCTTCCTGTAAGTTTTTTCAGCCTCATAGCACAGATTCTTGAAGCTTGTAGCCAATTCTTCATAAGTCACTGGATGATTTAGTCTCAAAAATACTGCATGTACCAGTCAGTGCAGTAACAAACTTTGCATCCTCTCCTCCCTTGTTTTCTTCTTCTGAATCATCATCTGACCAAGCAACAGATAGACTCTTCTTTTAATTTTTGAGGAAGGTGGGACATTCTGTTCTGATATTTCCATGTCCATCACATTAAAAGCATCTTACTCCTTTGCCTTCATTTGTTTTTCTTGGAGAATTTGATCTTCTGACTTCTGTTTGCATGTTCTGGTTTGGTTTTCCTCCAAATTTCTTCAAGATTTTGTTGAATTGTCTACCAAGAAAAACTATCTCATCTGAGGTGTCACCATTGTTGTCACTTTCTTCAATTTTCTCAAGTCCTTCATTTGCTACAAAAGCAATGCCTTATCAGTTCTGTCATTGCATGCTCCTTCAAAAGTTTGAAGAGAGCCTATGAGCTCATCCATCTTCATGTTAGAAATGTCTTGAGCTTCTTCAATAGCGGTGACTTTCATTTCAAACTTCTTTGGAAGAGATCTGATGAACTTTCTACACAATTTTTCTTCAGCTATTGGTTCTCCTAGAGAGTCAAACATGTTGGCATAATCTAATACTTCCATTTGAAAATCATATATGTTACCATCTTCTTTCATTTTAAGATTTTCAAATTGTGTTGTTAGAATTTGTAACTTAGCCATCTTCACTTTAGATGTACCTTCTTGATTTGTCTTTAGCATATCCCAAACAACTTTTGCTACAGTTTGTTTCTTGATAAGTCTAAACATGTTTTTATCTACTGCATTGAATAAGGCATTCAATGTTTTGTTGTTTCCATATGCAAGTTCATCTTCTTCTTTGGTCCAGACTTCTGGAGACTTTGGAATACCAGTAGATTTTCCATCCTTGTCCATGATCATGGGTGGTTCCCACTTCTTCAGTATTGATTTCCATGATTTATTATCTAAAGATTGAAGAAACGCTAGCATTTTGGGTTTCCATCCATCATAGTTTGTACCATCCAACAGAGGTGGCCTGGTGACAAATCCTCTTTCTTTGTCTATATTCCCATAATTCATCTTCCCTGGAGCTCACCCAAAAACAGGCAGGGTGCCTGCTCTGATGCCAATTGAAATTCTGGTGTACTATTTATAAATTAGGGTTAAATATGTTTTTAGTCCCTATAAACATATGACTCTTCTACTTTTAGTCCCTCTAAAAAAATTTCCCACTTTTTGGTCCCTACAAAATTCTCTAACATGAATTTTGGTCCCTACTTTTAAGTCAACTCATGTATATTAATTAAAATTTGGAATTATGTATTGCAGTAATGTTTAGTATATTAAAAATTGAATTGATTTGCAAAATTTAAATTTTTTAATTAGTGATGAATTAAATATGAATTTTTGAAGTGTTTGCGCTTAAAAATTCATAGTTAATTCATCATTTGTTAAAAAATTATGAATTTTGGTTTGAGTAATTTTTATAATATTATAAACATGATCACAAAATCTCGTTAAAAAATTTGAATCGTACACATAGTTGAGTGAAAAGCAGGGACCAAAAATCATAATCGGAAATATTTGGAGGACCAAAAAATGGGGAAAAAATTTAGAGGGACTAAAAGTAGAAGAGTCAGATGTTTATAGGGACTAAAAATATATTTAACCCTATAAATTATAATCAAACAGAATAATGTGCGGTAAGATGTGCACACATTAATCAGACGTGCAGGACAAGTAATAAACTAACAAATAATAAAAGCAGTAAACAACACAAGAGAATTGTTAACCTAGTTCAGTGTAACCACACCTAATCTGGGGGCTTCCAAGCCAGGAAGGAAATCCACTAAATAAAACAAATTCAAAGTCAAACTCCCCGTTTGCACTTCTCACTTTGTAACTACCCGTATAGACTTCTACCTAGGTACCCCGTAGGTAAGAGAAACCCGTCTCACTTCCACTTCAAAACAAATACAATCAACAGAATTAGAGAACGCTCCCCAAAACAATAAACATCACTCGTACTTCAAAGCTTTGAGTGATTGACAATATTCCTTGCTTAAAAGCTTCGGATTACAACTCAATAAACTCAGTCCTTATGCATGCATCTAGGTGACACAAGCAAATGCTCACAAATAACAATTAACAAAAGACTCAAAGCCTAAAATTCTAATCTTCAATATTGGCTTGCGTGAATAATTAGGTTTAGTCTTCTCACATATATATAGTCTTAAGAATCTTCTAGGTCTTCAGACAAGTCTTGGGCTTCAAGCAAATAATTCCTTGTAATAATTCTTACCCAAGAAATATAAATTTGAACCAAATAAAATATTCCCATGATTGGAAAATATTTTTTACAAATAAAATTAGGTTATCAAGTAACCTTGAAGGTTCACTGGACGCGCGCGACTTTGCCTGCAAGCAAGCGAAGTAAAAACAAAACATATCTTTCAAGAAAGATATGGCGCGTAAATAAGTGTTCAGGTTCCGGACTTCTAATAATGTGTACACATGGTTCTACACATCATGATATGCGCACATTGTCCTCCACATTGTGTTTTGCCAAAAATGAGGCCAACACAAAAACACTAACAATCAGGATAGTGACGTTAGTACTATTTTACTCCATAAGGGCGAATATTCTCATACAAAAGGAATGAATGGATAAGCATTACAAGAAATGGCAAATATACCATGTTACCTTTGTCCTTACACAGCTGGCGTGAAAATGACCTCTGCAACGGTCAGTATCCTCAAACGTCTCTATTCTACTCTCTCATATAAATAGAGAACAAAGTCTTGAAGATATAGAGAGAGACACACACGCAAATACAAAAGCTACAACACTTACTCTGTTTTTCATACAAGACTGCAAGCACTGCTTCTGAACTTATCTGCTTGTGCTTCTGACATTTTGTTTTCTTAGGAATCAATTGTTAGAGTCTTTACAGTTGTGTTGTATTGTTTTTGTGAACTCTTGATTTCAATATCAAGTGTTCAAAACTTATATCTATCTTTGTTTTGTGTTAGGAAGTCTCTTGCTTAAGAGCTTGAGCATTAGGAAGTCTCTTACTAGTGTGTTTGAGCAATTGTATAATCTAAGTGATTTTTAGTGAAATCCCTTGGAAGTGCAAGGGGACTGGACTACTCTCGGTTTGTGAGAGGAATCAGTATAAAATTGCTTGTCTTCTCTCTCTCTTTCTCTCACTCTTTTATCTCTGCTTCTAACTGTGCGCGCTAATTGTGTTTGTTTTTTCCGCTGGTGATTCTAATAAGTTCTCTGAACTTAGAAGAAGTTTTAAAATTACCAAAACACAATTCAACCCCCCCCCCCTTTCTTGTGTTTTTCACACCTTCAATTGGTATCTAGAGCTCCGGTTGTTACGCATCACTTACCAGTGAAACAAAAAGATCCTGAAAAACACAATGACTGAAGTTTCTGAAGTTACTAAGAAGACTGAAATTCCCTATTACTACAACTATGAGAAAGGTGAGAAATCTGGTAGTGTTTATAGCAAAGCACCTAAGTTCAATGGTGATCAATCAACCTTTACTTGGTGGAAATACAAGATATATCCACACATTATAGCTGAAGATGAAGGTTTGTGGGATATCATTGAAGAAGGTGTTAGCTTTCAAGAACACCTTGATGAAGATGGCAAAACTACTGCAGCTGTTAAGAAGACATTCACAACTGAACAAAAGAAAGAATGGAAAAGACATAATAGAGCTATATCTATTCTTGCTGAATGTATCACTCATGATGAGTTTTTGAAACTTGGAAACAGATCTAGTGCTAAAGGTATTTATGACTCTTTGTGTGCTACCTATGAAGGGAACCAACAAGTGAAAGAAGCAAAAGCAAATCTTCTAGTCCATCAGTATGAAATATTTAAGATGAATGACACTGAAAACATTGAAGAAATGTATGCAAGGTTTAAAATCTTGGTTTCAGGTCTTGGAGTCTTAAAGAAGAGTTATACAACTTCTGATCATGTAAAGAAGATTCTGAGGTGATTACCATCTAAGTGGAGACCAAAAGTCACTGTTATTCAAGAAGCAAAAGATCTCAATACTTTAAGCCTGGAAGAGTTAACTAGTTCACTCATAAGTCACGATATGGAACTAGCTTCTGATGAGCCAAAGAAGAAATCAAAGTCATTGGCTTTGCCAGCAACTTTGAAGTCTCCTAAGGCTCTGAAGGCAAAAATTTTTGAATCTGATGCTGAGGAATCTTCTGTAGATGAACAGGAGGATGGATCAGATGAGGAACTTTTTGCTTTAATTTCAAAGTTCAGAAAATGGAACAAATATAAGAACAACAAAGCTTCTGGGAAGAGTTCTTGTTCAAAGAGTTATGGAAACAAAAATTCAAGTTTGAAAGACAAGAAAGACAGCTCTAAGAATAGTTGCTTCAACTGCAAAAAAGACCGGTCATTTCATTGCTGATTGTCCTGAGTTAAGCTCGAATGATAAAGGGAAAAAGGGCAGTTTCAAAAATAGAATGAAGAAAAGTCTTATGGCAACTTTTGAAGATCTTGAGAAGTTATCAGATGAAGATGATGAACCTGATACTGATGATATTGATGAATCTGACATGGATGATGAATCTGATACTGAAGATATTGATGAGGTTTGCACTCAAAGAGAGAAAAAGGAAAGTACTTGGTACCTGGACAGTGGTTGCTCACGACACATGACAGGAGAAAAGGATTTGTTCCTCACCCTAACTCACAAAGAGGGAGGGAATGTAGGATTTGGTGGGAACCAAAAAGGAAGAATAGTTGGTACTGGTACAGTAGGTAACTCTTTTTCAACTATTTCTAATGTTTTGTTAGTTGATGGATTATTTCATAATCTTCTGAGCATAAGTCAATTATGTGACAGTGGTTATGAAATGGTGTTTAATAAGAACACATGTACTGTAAACAAAGACTCTGATAAGTCTATTGTTTTCAAAGGAAAGAGGAAAGGCAGTGTTTATAAAATCAACCTTTTTGAACTAAAGGAACAAGATGTTGTTTGTTTATTGACTTTGAGTGATGAAAAATGGGTCTGGCACAAGAGATTGGGTCATGCTAACTGGAGATTAATCTGTAAGCTTAGTACACAAAATCTTGTGAGAGGCATACCAATTTTAAAATATCACTCAAATTCAGTTTGTGGTTCTTGTCAAAAAGGGAAGCTTTTCAAAAGTTCTTTTAAAGATAAAAACATTGTTTGTACTTCTAGACGTTTGGAACTACTTCACATTGATTTATTTGGACCAGTTAGCACTGCTTCAATAAATGGTAAGAAGTATGGACTTGTCATAGTTGATGATTATAGTAGATGGACTTGAGTTAAATTCCTTAGATCCAAGGATGATACATATTATGTGTTTAGTACTTTCTGCACTCAAATACAAGTTGAAAAAGATTTGAAAATTGTTAAGGTCAAAAGTGATCGTGGTGGTGAATTTGAAAATGAACCTTTTGAAATCTTTTGTGAAAATCATGGAATTCTTCATGAATTCTCTTCTCCTAGAACTCCTCGACAAAATGGAGTTGTAGAGAGAAATAATAGATCTTTACAAGAGATGGCCAGAACCATGATGCATGAAAATAATTTGGCTAAGTTTTTTTGGGCAGAAGCAGTAAACACAACTTGTTATATTCAAAATAGGATCTACATCATACCTATGTTGAATAAAACAGCATATGAATTGTTCAAAGGAAGAAAACCTGATATTTCTTATTTTCATCAATTCGGATGTACTTGTTATATCTTGAATACAAAAATCAATTTAAAGAAATTTGACTCTAAAGCATCCAAGGGTATCTTTATTGGATACTCTGAGCGTTCAAAGTCATACAAAGTGTATAACTCTGAAACTAATACAGTTGAAGAGTCTATGCATGTAAAATTTGATGATAAAGAGCCTGATGATGAAAAATCAGAGCACATTGAAGTAATTGAAGATAAACATGTATCAGAAGAAGAAAGTTCAGAAGTTCACATTAGTTCAGAACCTGAATTAGCTTCTGATAAACATGATAAAGATGCTTCTGAAGATGTTCCAACAACTCAAGATGATAGTGAATCTGATGCTGAGAAAGAAGAAGTAATCAAAAAGAACTCCTTCAAATACAAGTCATCTCATCCACAAGAGTTAATTCTGGGCAACAAAGATAGTCCTAGAAGAACTAGATCAAGCTTTCAAAATGAGGATTCAATGGTGTGTTTAGTATCTATCACTGAACCTAAGAATGTTGGTGAAGCTTTAAAGGATGAAGCTTGGATCTTAGCTATGAAAGATGAACTATTCCAGTTTGAGAGGAATGATGTTTGGAATTTGGTTCCAAGACCAAAGGACAAAAACATTATTGGAACAAAGTGGGTATTTCAGAAACAAGCTAAATGAACAAGAAGAAGTTACAAGAAACAAAGCAAGATTAGTTGCACAAGGATATAGTCAACAAGAAGGACATCCTAATTGTTCAAATATATGTTGATGATATTGTGTTTGGTTCAACAAATGCTTCTCTATGCAAGAACTTTTCAAAGCTAATGGAGAAAGAATTCGAAATGTGTATGATGGGAGAAATGAAGTACTTCCTTGGTATTCAAATCAATCAAACAAAGGAAGGAACTTACATTCATCAAACCAAATATACCAGAGAGCTTCTGAAGAAATTTAACTTAGAAGATTGCAAGCCTATGAGCACTCTTGTGCATCCAACCACAAGCATGGAGCTGAATGAATCTGAAGGCAAAGTTGATCAGAAAGCTTACATAGGTATGATTGGTTCTCTACTCTATCTAACTACATCTATACCTGATATTCTATTCTCTGTATGTTTATGTGCAAGATTTCAATCAGATCCTAGAGAATCTCATCTCACTGCTGTGAAGAGAATCTTTAGATATCTGAAGGCAACTTGTAATTATGGATTACTTTATAAGAAATCCAATAAATATGAGTTAAATGGATTCTGTGATGCTGATTATGCTGGAGACAAACTTGAAAGAAAATCAACAAGTGGGAGTTGCCAATTTATGGGTGAAAACCTTGTCTCTTGGGGTAGCAAAAGGCAGACCACCATTGTTATGTCCACAACAGAAGCAGAATACATTTCAGCTGCTAAATGTTGCACACAACTTCTTTGGATGAAATATCAATTAGAGGATTATCATATAAGCAGTAACAATATTCCATTATATTGTGATAATACTGCAGTCATTCATCTTTCTAAAAATCCTATTTTACACTCAAGAGCAAAACACATTGACATCAAACATCATTTTATTAGAGACTATGTTGAAAAAGGGATTATAGATATCAAGTTTGTTGAGACTGAAAAACAATGGGCTGATATCTGTACAAAACCCCTAGCTGTTGAAAGATTTGATTTTATTAAGACAAAACTAAACATGGTGTTTGTTCCTGATTGTTAGTTTTTTTTGTGAGTAAAATTTTGTTTTAAATCTGATGGTAATCAGAAGCTGTTGGACTTCAGAACCTCAAGGTCAGAAGTTCTGATAGACAACTACTTCTGATAATTATCAGAATCAAAGAATGGTCTTGATGTGGTAGTGGAATAGTTTTTGTCCTGTACTTTTTAACTGTTGTCCACTAAAGCGTCAGTTATTTGAATAAACCTCTATACACGTGTCTATTTGTAATTAGTCTGAGTATTGGTTAATGATGATTAAGTGCTTTATTTAGAAAATGACTCTCTTGTCCTTATATGTGGTACTGTTTTTATTGTTTGTTTATTTTCTAAAAATATACATGTTATACATGTTATTCACTTACACACAAGCACTCACTACCAACACTCTTCACATTCTTCTAAACCTCCAAACGTTTCAGTTCTTCTCATTTCTCTAGCTTTACCAAAAACCCTAACCTCTCATCAATGGCTTCGTCATCCTCTGCTCCAACTAGTACTTCTACTCAACAAGCTTCTTCATTAATCGTTCCTGATGTCGAACCTATAGTGAATCTTCAGAAACAAAAGAAGTTCTCTATAATGATGGATACGATGAAGTTCAAAAGTCAGCATCTCAAATGCATTGTTGAAAAGAGAGTTGATTTCAACAGTTTAAAAGCTAACGGTTTTGATGTTCAGAAAATGTTTTTTGAACAAGGCTTAGAGAAGTACTTTAACATCTTAAATAGTCCAGTTTATGATGAAATGGTAAAGGAATTTTGGATGAAGGCTTCTATCTTTGACAGAGAATCTGCTTATCAAGAAGTTGTAAAGATTGTTCAGAAAAATCCTCTCTTGAAAGGGAAAATAAGAGAAGAATTAGGGCTTTCAAAGTTTACTCAAACAGAGATCAGATCCAATATTGTTGGAATGGATATTGTGATTACTACTGATCACATAGCAAAAGTTCTAAACTTACCCAACGATGGAATGTTTTTGGGAGGATACAAGAACAAGGCTCACAATCCAAACATTCAATCTCTGCTGTTTGAAAATGAAAAATCTTTTGAGCAAAGAGATTTGAAAAGTCTGTTCAAGGTGGTGTACAAAATTCTTTTTGAATCTATTGCAACTAAAGCTGGTGGAACAAACTGTATCTCGTCTGAACAAAAATACTTCATGTTCTACCTACAGAAATTTATCAAGATGAATATTCCAAAATACATCTTTGATCATCTGTGTGAAGTAATCACCTGTAGCATTGAGCTTGGACACGCCAACTGTCATCATGCCAGGTTACTGTCACACATGTTCTTTTTGAGCAACTTTCAAGAAATCCTTGAGAAGGATTATCCTGGTTTTGTTAAGTCATCTTTTTTAGAAGAAAGAGTGGTTGATGGAAAATCTCTCAAGAAGTTACTCCAAACAATCCACTTCTGATGGTTAAAGAAGATCAGAGACTGTTATCTTCTTTTCCTGCAGTGAATACAGAAGAAGCAATGATCATAGTTAAAGGGTTGATCAAGCACTGGGAGGAATATGGTGTTGAGACTACTGGAAATGAGGTGGATATCACCAAACTTGGCTTTGATAAGAAGCAAGACTTTGTGATGAAAACTACAATGAAAAGGGATAGAATACCAAAGAAAAATCCAAATGTTGGTATTACTTTTTTGGATGAAAAAGAAAGGGAGAATCAGGATAAGGAAGCTAGAGCAAAGCACATGAAGGATATTCAGAAGAACAAACGGAAGTTTGTATGTTCTGATGAGGAAGAAACTGATGAAGAACCTCTGGAAGTGAAGAGAAGAAGGATTAAGAAGTATAAAGAAGAAGAAGCCGCCATGAATCAAATGCAAAATCAAGGTATGTCTTCTAAAAACATTGTTAATGAGTCTACAGAGTGTCAATCTAGGTATGATAAGCCTACAAATGTTGTTTCTTCTCAACCTGAACCTTCACATGAACCTTCAATTATAGATGTGTTATCTGAACACCTCTCACCACAAACTATTCATGTTGAAACCTCCAACCTACCTGAAACCCCATCCAAACCAATTTCTGAGGAGAAGAAGAAAACTAAGTTAGATGAAATCAAGGAGAATATCTTTAAAGTTGTCACTAGTTTTAGTTCTGATTCTTCATCAGAATCTGAACTTTCTCCTCCTCCAAACTTTAACAAATCACCTAACAAACAACCAATTCCATCTAAACCAACCATTCAAATCATTGATCCATTAACAGAAGTTGATTTTGAACCTCTCTACATTGTCACTTCACCTCCATCATCACCAATTCACATGTCAACAACTTCTGAGCCACAAAATCTTTGTCAAACCTTTTCTGAACCAAAAATTTCCTATCAATCCATACTTGACAACATAGTATCTCAACACTCAAACAACATTGTGTCTAGTATTGAGATTTTGGACAGGCTTATTAATAGTGATATTAGAAGACTACACTCTTTAAAATCATCTCATGCTATTATGCCTAGTCAGATTGTGCAGAAGATTGATGAAATTGATGGTTATCAGAGATTGATTATGGCTGCTTTAAAGAAGAAGTATGTTGAAGAGCTCACTTATGAACATCTGCAGTTCTGTGATGAATCTGAAAATGCGTTTGAAAGATCTATTTAGAAACAGAAATTTGCTCTCACTAGCTGCTCTCATGAGGATATGGTTATGTTGGAAATGGAACGGAAGCTGAGTTGTTAAATGACATTAACAGATATAATGGTGAACAATCTACTTAAATGGTGAATGAAAGGGCTGTTGCTCCTGACCAGACAAGGTTTATGAAGATTGAAGAAGTCCAGATGGAACAGAATGAAAAGCTTATCTCTTTGGAAGCTGGGTTAAGTGATGTTAAGGCTAATCAGAAGGATCTAAAGGAAACTTTGGACAAGAATGCTGAAAAGACTGACAAAATGTTTGAGAAACTGCTGTACCTGATTGAGTCAAAGCTGCTACCCAACCCTTCTTCATCTCAAACCTAGGATTCTATGTCTGTGCACAATTTAATTTGCATTTTTTATTATGGTTGTAATATTTGAACATGTTTTAATTTATTTGCATGAACATCTATTTGCTTTTGCTTTAACATGTTTGGCATTATTTGTGTTTGTGTTGATCTGTTAAATATGTTTTTGACTTTCTTAAAATTGTTTTTAAATATAAAAGCATAAAGAAATAATAGAAACATTCAAAGCATGAACCATGAAATTTTTTATTGATTATAAAGAATCATTAGTACATGAGATCCTACTTCTATTTGGAATCTACATCTGACTTCTGAGAACTACCAGAGCTTGAGTTCACTGTTGGAGAATGATAATTCTCTAAGAATCTCATATAATCAGAATCTGGCCTATCAGAATCAGAAGGGGATTCTGCACCCTCATAAGGTTTTGGATCATATGTTCTGAGAAATTCTGCATAATCAGAATCAATTTCATCAGAATCTGATGAAAGTATTATATGCACTGGTTCATTTGATGTTGCCTTTGATCTGAGTCTATTACTTCTTCTCAATGGAGCTGAAGAAGAACTTTCTCCTTTCAATTTCTTTCCTTTTGGCTTGGATCTTGATAGTGTTTCTTCTTTCTTCACTTCTTTTGGCTTTTTACCTTTGTTTGCTCTTCTATCCTTATCCATTATTCTGAATATAATGTGTGGAAGTGTTGAGTAAATTGAACTTGGTAACGTATTGCTTTTATAGACTTCAAAATGGTTTAAGTTATGTGGTTTTTTTTTAAAATGTATTTATGATACAGTTGTAACCGTCCACTGACTTGACTCTTGGAAGTTGTGCTTTGACTGTTTTTTTTAATGTCTTTACTTCTTTCTATAAAACTGTTTTTGTTTGATGACAAAAGGGGGAGTAAGAGTCATTAATCTAACTATACGAAGCACAAAACTGAAACCAAAATCTTTACAGTTTTTTTTTCAGTTAATGGTTATTACTTATATTATGTAGGAAACATAAGTTTACATTGAACTAAATTTTTTCATATGATGAAAAATGAAAAGAGTGCAATTTTTTCATTTATTATCAGACTTAGGGGGAGAGCGTGCAAAACTAGCCCTTGAGAATCAAATTATGAAAAATTTGAGTCAAAATAAAAATATGTTTTATACTATTTTAATTATTCAAATGTTGAACTTAGGGGGAGTTTGCAAAGCTTGTAAACCTAAGTGAAACTTGGAAAATTAAAATAACAACCATTGTTAATTATTACTAAGTTTGTCATCAATCAAAAAGGGGGAGATTGTTGGAACAAAAGTGGTTCTAACTAAGTCCTTAAGTTTTGATGATAACAAAGTATTAATGAACAATAGGGTATTTTAATATTTTCTCTAAGTGTGCAGTATAAAAAGTATATTATAATCACACTTGATATAAGAAGCTCTGAAACAACCGCCAAAAGTGATATCAGAAGCATTGATATCAGAGGCAATGACATCATAAACAACATTGGTCAGAAGTTGGTTAACTCAGAAGATATGTTGAGTTTGAGGGTCATGTATTTTTTCAGAAGCAAAGGAATCAGAAGTTATGTTGGGTACATAAATTCTAAATGACATGCCAGAAAACGTCAGTGTTAACTGGTAGTGATTCAATGATTGGAAATCATTTGAATTTAAAGGCTGTGATTGATTGTGAAATCATAGTACTACATCCTTATCATCAGGATAGTGACGTTAGTACTATTTTACACCATAAGGGCGAATATTCTCATACAAAAGGAATAAATGGATAAGCATTACCAGAAATGGCAAATATCCCATGTTACCTTTGTCCTTACACAGTTGGCGTGAAAATGACCTATGCAACGGTCAGTATCCTCAAACGTCTCTATTCTACTCTCTCATAAAAATAGAGAACAAAGTCTTGAAGATATAGAGAGAGACACACACGCAAATACAAAAGCTACAACACTTACTCTCTTTTTCATACAAGACTGCAAGCACTGCTTCTGAACTTATCTGCTTACGCTTCTGACATTTTGTTTTCTTAGGAATCAATTGTTAGAGTCTTTACAGTTGTGTTGTATTGTTTTTGTGAACTCTTGATTTCAATATCAAGTGTTCAAAACTTATATCTATCTTTGTTTTGTGTTAGGAAGTCTCTTGCTTAAGAGCTTGAGCATTAGGAAGTCTCTTACTAGTGTGTTTGAGCAATTGTATAATCTAAGTGATTTTTAGTGAAATCCCTTGGAAGTGCAAGGGGACTGGACTACTCTCGGTTTGTGAGAGGAATCAGTATAAAATTGCTTGTCTTCTCTCTCTCTTTCTCTCACTCTTTTATCTCTACTTCTGACTGTGCGCGCTGATTGTGATTGTTTTATCCGCTGGTGATTCTGATAAGTTCTCTGAACTTAGAAGAAGTTTTAAAAATACCAAAACACAATTCAACCCCCCCCCCCTTCTTGTGTTTTTCACACGTTCAAATACAAGATTCCATAGTCACATGTTCCATTCACATATTTTAATATTCTTTTGACTTCTGTGAGGTGACTCATCTTAGGTTCAGCTTGATATCTTGCACATACTCCTATAGCAAAAGTAATATCAGGTCTACCTGCTGTGAGATACAATAAGCTTCCAATCATTCTCCATTCCAAACTTTTTCACAATATTTCTTGCATACTTACTTTGAGACACAAATATAGTATCCTCCATTTGTTTGACTTGGAGTCCAAGAAAGAAAGTTAGTTCACCAACTAGACTCATCTCAAATTCTGACTGCATGTGCTGCACAAATTGCTGGACCATCTGATCAGACATTCCACCAAATACTATATCATCCACATAAACTTGTGCTATCATCACTTTATCTTTCTCTTCTCTCACAAACAGAGTCTTGTCATTGCCACCCTTTCTGTACCCATGAGTAACAAGAAATTAAGTCAACCTTTCATACCAACCCCTAGTAGCTTGCTTTAGACCATATAAGGCCTTTTTCAATCTGTAGACATGATCTGGAAAGCTATGATCGACAAAACCCTTAGGTTGTTCAACATAGACTTCTACATTCAAGTACCCATTGAGGAAGGCACTATTCACATCCATTTGAAATAGTTTGAACTTCAATATACATGCAACCCCTAAGAGAAGTCTTATGGATTCGAGACGTGCTACAGGAGCAAAAGTCTCATTGAAATTCCTAGCAGTCAGTAGTAAGATGCTTTAGCAATTGCTACAGCATCTACGCACAGAACAGATAACATAAAAATATTAAAGGACATAAACATAAATAACACAAGTGTTTGTTAACACAGTTCGGCGCAACTACCCTAGTCTGGGGGATACCAATCCAGGAAGGAAATCCACTAAGTAAAATGAATTCAAAGTCAAACTCCTCGTTTGTACTTCTCACTTCCTAACTACCCGTTTAGACTTCTACCTAGGAACTCCTAGATATGAGAACCTCTGCTCACTTCCTCTTAGTTTGAAGACTTCCACGCAAACAACCTCTGGTTCACTGATCTTCGCACTAGCATTAAGTTCAATACATAAACACTTAAACGAGAACACTCTCAAACATAGAAATAAACTCCATACCTAACGGCTTAGGAGCAATCTCACAATAAACAAAAACAAACACCCTACGTCCTTATCATGTAACAACGTGATACAGGAAAGGCTCACAAGTTCACTATTTAACATATAACCAACGCACGCTTTAGTGAACACAAGAACAACCAACTCCGTACTTCGTAGTTTAAGAGTGGTACACAAGAACAACCAACTCCGTACTTCCCAGTTTAAGAGTGGTACACAAACAACTCCATACTTAAAAGCTTAGGAGTGCACACGTTAAAGCACAAGGCTTTAACAACGAAACCCTAAAACCCTAAAGACTTCTTTTTTGTAAAATAATGGGTTCGCATCTGACTTTAAGTTTTACACATGTATATATATAGTCTCCACGTAGCTTGACTTGTTCCTACAAAATAGGAGTCTTCAGAAATATATCCAATAATAATTTGGAGAAAAATAAACTAATTCCTAAAATATAGGAAATATATTTTAGAATTAAATCTTCACACAAGAGATAACTTGTGACACAAGGCGCATTTTGTTGTGCCAGCTGCGCTTGATAAATATATTTTTAAAACAAATCTTTTCAAGATATCTTCCAAGAATATAAAAACGCGGAAGCGCCTAAAGCTTCAGGACTCAACATACTCAGATGCTTCAACATTTCCTAGAGCATGTGACAAAATGGGTTTTTGCAAAATTATAGCCTACATACAAAAACACCAACAATCTCCCCCCTTGGCAAATTTTGGCTAAAACACATTTGGGCCATATATGAAAGCCAGAGAGATATACATAGCACACTCTTTCTAACCAATCAAAACATAACAACTTTGAAGGAGAACAAGAAACATCTTCACATGGTAGATTTCCAATAAAAGTGCTTACAAATAAGCTTCAACACACAAGCATTAGAGGCATACAACAGCGGATGACAGAATGTAGCCTCACACATAAAAACATCAGAGAAAATACACTTCATCACAAACAGTGCTTCATAGTAAAATGAATGCTTCAACATCTGATATAGCATTATCATGAAAGCATAAGCATAACACTCTCCGATATAGCAATGTCATGAAAGCATAAGCATAACACTCTCCTTCAACATCAGCATTCCCTCTGAGAACAATACCTCATGCATATCATAAAGAAACAACTCTCCCCCTAAATACATGACTATTGTACCCCAATTTTGGACCTAACAAATCCAATTTGCTTTTTCATGCCTAAATAGGATAAATAATAAATATAGATATATTTTGCCTTATATGTTTATTTTTTTTTATGTCCTTTTATTATTATTAGCATTATTATTTTATGGTTATTTTATAAAAAAATATGCATATAATTAAAAATTCTTATAAAAAATTCTTTCCATGCATTTTTATTATCTTGTTTGATTTTCTACAAATATTTTAAAATTTTAAATCAATTTTATTTGCTATTATTTTAATTTTCCGTTAATTAGCGTAAAAGGTCAAAAAACATCAAAAATATTTTTATTATCATATTTACCATTTTTGCACCTATTTTGAGTTGTTAAAAAATTATTTACTTTTACTACATTTTTTTAAATTACTTTTATAGCATTTTTACTTCAATTTTATTCATTTTTATCTTTATCTCAAAGTTTACCCAAAATGGCAAAAGGGAATAATCTAAACATAGACCAATAGTTTGCTGCCACATCATCACTCTTACATCACATATTATTTTCATTTTCAAAAATAAATCAAAATTACTTCCCTTTTTGGCACATTACATTTTTAACCTCAATTTCATTTGATCAACCCAAAATAACCCTAACCCTAAATGACCCCTATATAAATCCCCCTCATTTTTGAGAGGGGGACTTAATCACAGATAACCCTAAAAAACTTTAACTCTGCCGTTCCCAAAATAATAACACAAAAACGAAACCAAAGGAAGAAAAATGAAGAACGCGTTTCATTTCTGAAACCCTTCATCTCTCTTTATTCATTCATTTTCACAGAACCAAGAACGATTTCTCTCTTCTCCTTCTACCTCACCGAACCAACAATCCTTTCTCTTCTTTCTTCTTTGAATCAAAAACTCTCTTCATCTTCTTCTTCATCTCACCGAAAGCAAAACCCCCATCCTCAACCAGATCGAACGCGTTTCTAAACCCGGAAGAAGGTAATGATCGTTTCTGGACGATTTTGATTCCTTGACAAACGGTTCGAGTTAAATCATACTCGAAACCGTTCATATAACTGATATTACACTTGTATTTGTACTGGTTTTTTTGGTTTGTTTTCTGGATCTGATGCGTTTTCGTTATTTCCTTCTTCTTTCTCTCCGTTTTTTTTCAAATGTTTTGATACAGTGAAATTCAAGTTTCATATAATCTCCCACTATGAAATCGATTCGTAGATTTGGGATTAGTGGGAGGAAACAATAAGAATTGAGTATCTCTTTCTGCTTATCAATGGTTTACTGTTCTGTCCTGATCATTACTTATTCTTGTTATCATTCTGTGATCATTCTCGTTTTCATTTATATGTTGTTGTTACTGATTTTGCGTTTTGGTTTCCGTTGGTGCGTTACTTCACGTTTTATTCTTCGTGAATCTATAATTTGATTTCTGCTTTCTCTTTTTTCGTTGATTTGCGTTTCGTTTTAGTTATTGATTCTCTCGGTTTTGCGTTCAATCTAAGTCTCTTGGATGTTGTCTGATGGATCTATTCATAGATTCCAAAATCAGCACGATGAGACAATGAAGATCGGATATTCGTTTACTCGTTTTGGTTGTAAATCGTATGGTTGCGTTGATTTTGCTTGGTTTGTTTTTTTCGTTGTTTTCGTTTCTCTGTTCTTTTTCATTTCTGGTTCTCTGGCTTTTGACAAAATAAGAAACATAACATAGACCTTCTCTTTAAATAGTTTTAATCACAACTGTTGATCCTTAATCAGAGGACTGGCTCATGTGATTCTGTGATCAAATCAGGACGGTCTGATTTAGATCCAATGATGAGAGCTGGATGGATCACAGTGAACACACACACACCTGACCAAACCGGTTCGGTCTGGTCCAACTGATGGACCTGAACCGAACCAGACCGGTTTAGAAATCAAAACAGGCCTGACAGTTGGGCCTAACAGTTCTGATTTTTTTTTCTCTGTTTACTATTTACACCTCCCTTTTCAAGCTTAATTAATTCTACTCTGCTTTTACTATTACTTGCACCCCCCTCTGTTATTGTTTTTTTTTGTGCGCTACTTTTTTCTTCTTTTCATACTATGATCATTTTTTTCCTTTGTTACCATTCTATTATCACTCCCCACTTGATTTATTTTTTAGTTTTAATTCATTACTTCATATTAGTCACTTTATTTAGTTTATTATCATTGTAGTTTTTTATTTTTTCATCATAATTTTGCATATTATCATTTGTGCTTAATTTTTGATTTGGGACTAAAATTATACCTTAGCATTATTGGAGACGGACCTTAAAAGTAAATAGGATTAGGACCTAAAACTTTAGTTTAGTTTAGTATAGTTTCTTTTAGTTAGTTTATTTTATTTTTTCGCATAGCATTCAAATGTTGCATTCATTCATGTTTAAATTTCCGCAAAGCTCTTAGAATGTACTTAGGCAAAAAAATGTAACCCCAAAGAGGATGAGAAAACTGCATTGCATGCATTTTATCTTTACCACTTTCCGCACACGCTAAAAAACAAACTAAAAGCGAACTTTCATTTCCAAAGAGGCGCGTTAGCTTAATCTCTTAGAAAAAATAGAATAACTAAAACATCTTCTCCCTCCTAATACAAATTTCTTTTAGTCCAAAACCCACATTAGTCGCACGATTAGATTTAGGTTTATTTTCAAACACTTTACATTTTATGCAATAACTTTCTTTCTCTCAATCCAATCTCCACTTGCACACACAAAACTCTCTCTATACTACTTCTACCTCATTTCTTACCACTTCTCTCTCATTTCTTCACATATAAAATAAGTAAAAAAGAAAGCAATAGACTAGAGGTTACTATAGGATACTTTAGGCGCTTAGGATGCTAAAACCTTCCCTAGGTGTAATCAACCCCCGAACTTAGAATTTATTTTAAACAGTTTTTGATACTTTCCCCTCTTTGGAAATGAAAGATCAATGTAGTGGTGGAAATCCCAAATTCCCCGCAACAGAAAAATGGCGACTTCACTGGGGATCCTCCTTAAGAGGGTTAAGCCCACCTAGTTTATTGCTTTCTTAATTGTTTACTTGTTTAAAACTTTCATGTTATGGGGGGGTATGAGTTGAGATAAACTTGTCCCGAGTTTGAGTGAACCATAAGATAGGTGTGGTATGATCATAGTGAATGGGTGAACGTAAAGTTTTGCACATACCCACAAGTGATGAAACTACGCACGATTGAGGATCATGTTGTGGCATTCTTTTCGACGTGAGGCTCACGTAGATAGGTGCTATGACATGTATCTGTTAACGTCGTGGACCTTTAGTCACCTTTAACCCATCTTAGCCTTTTAGGATGTGGTGCGATAGCTAAGCCGAGAGTAAAGTCTTGAATTAGTTGACTCCGCGATACCACATTCAACTAGATCTTCCCTTGGATATTTCATTTGGCCGTGAGTAAGTCATGGACATTGGTATTCAATAAGAAGATTGATAATGTGGGGAACTTTATAGAACCTTTGTTATGAAAAGAAGAAAAAACAATAGTTCACACATTATGGGTGGTTTACCTTTTAAACTCCAACCTTTTCTCCAAACCAACCATGTTTGCTCGTGCTTGTTGCATCATCACATTTCATTCATCCATGCATACAAGAAAAGTCTTTTTCCATAGGTTTTCAAAAGACTTGAGGAATCACTTTATAAAACCATCATGGACTTTGAAAAAGAAAAAAAAAACACTTTGAAAATTATTCCAAAAAAGGGAGAAAAGAAAACAAAGTCCATTATGATTGATATCCTAAAGTCATTTGAAAATCGAAGAAAAAAATCTTTTCAAAGGAGCCTAAAGTAATTTGTTTCATGTAATAATAGATATGGATCGTGGCATAAGGTTTACTAAGAAGTATGAGTTCAAGAAACCGGATTTGTCAAGGCTAAAAGAGTTGGCATCCCATGTGACCGATCGTGAAGGTTTCAGGCGCCGCTATGGAAATCTCATGGGAATTCTCAATACCAAGGTTGAAGAGGGTCTTCTCAATGTTCTTATCTAGTTTTATGATCCACTCTATCACTGTTTTACTTTTAGAGACTATCAACTTGTTCCTATTTTGGAGGAGTATGCTTATCACTTTGGCTTGCCCGTGAAAGAGAAGGTGCCTTATAATGGTTTTGAAGATGAACTGAAGATGTATGATGTTGCTAATGCTCTCTCTCTAGATGTACGCGAGGTGGACAAGAATTGGGCCGAAAATGATGGGAACAAAGGGCTATGGGAAAAATTCCTTTTCAAGAAAGCTTTTCACTTCGCCGAAAAAAGAAATGTTCGTGCTGTTGAGGCTATCTTTGCTTTGCTCATGTATGGATTGGTGTTGTTTCCTGATAATCCTGGGTTCATTGATCAAAGAGCCGTACGAATCTTCTTGATTAGAAATCCTGTTCCAACATTGTTAGCCGATGCTTACTATGGTATTCACCACAAAGTCTTAAAGGGAGGTGGAGTTGTTGTCTGTTGCGCCCAACTTTTGCGCAATTGGTACGTTGCACATTTTCCCCAATCTCCGGTCTTCGAACAAAACCCTGAAGGTCTCAGTTGCTCTAAGAGAATCATGTCTGTCACTGCAGAAGATGTGAAATGGCACAACGATTTCTATGGTGAACTCATAATTGATAGGTGTGGAGAATTTGCTAATGTCCCTCTCATTGGTATCCGAGGAGGAATTACTTATAACTTGTCACTTGCCAGGCGTCAGTTTGGGTTTCCGATGGTGAAAGCTCCTAAAAACATTTTGCTAGAAGGACATTTTTACACTAATGGGAAGAACACTTTAGCTCTCAAGGCACGATTTATACTCGCTTGGGAAAAAGTTCACAAGAAAGAGAGGAAGACGCTAGGGAAAACAAACTGTGTGGCCGGAAAACCGTACGTGGAATGGCTTGCCGCAAGGGTTGACGAACTTATGATGCCTTATCCACTCCAAGAACCAATTCATGTTGTTGAACTGGTGATGACACGAAATCATATCGTATTTTTAGCTTAATTTATGTGAACTTTAGTTGCATTTTCATATGTTTTTATTTCTTTTATCTGCTTTTATGTTGGTATTTGTTTTGTTTTCAGTTTTATCCTCTCCCTAAAAAGAGGATCGTGCAAGTCAAATCTCCCCTTTAAATAGAAGCTCAAAAATCAGATCTTCCACGCCTTTTCTTTCCTTTATTTCAGTCAGTTTCTATTTTCTGTTTCCTTAATTGTAACGGTACTTCCACATCGGAAGTCTGATTTTAATTTCGTTTTCGCATTCCTGTCAAGAATTTTGTACCGGTTATTTCCAGCAAGTTTAATTCAAGTTATTTCAGAATTTTATTTCCAGGTTTTTAATGCTTTTATTTAATTATTTATTTACTATGCCTTATTTAATTTACTGTTTTTCTTTGTTTATTTCTTTTACCATGTCTAGATAAATTCCTAGATATCGGTATGTAATTCAATTCTCCGAAGGGGATTTAATGATGATGTAGGGCGCGCACATATTAAACTATTTTTCTGATTCGGGTTTCTAATTTTAAAACTCCTATGCTTTTGAACGAAGTAAAATAAAGGAATTAAGGTTAAAATCAATAGAGCGAGAGTTTGAGGTTTTAACTAGATAGTAGAAACTTGATATTAATTTTTGAACGAGCGAGAGCCACGTTAGAATTAATTAGGATTTATTGATTTTCAAAATATACTTTCGAAACTAAGGTGGTAGAAAAGTGACAGTAAAACTCCTAGTCTAGTTAGTATGGTTTTTATCAATAAAACGAGAGTGTGAGGTTTAAACCTTCAAATTGAGAAAGTCCTTCTGAATGATAAATCCTTTTTGCGCGCTACTAATTTATTAAATTCCCGAAGGTTAATTAGTTACATACCGATATCCCGCTTTAATTAACTTAAATCTTTAATTAAAACTTTCTTTTAATTCTAAAACAATTCTAAATCTCTATTCATTAGCCTTAGATTTACACCGTAACGATAGAAATACGGTACTCAACTATTGGTCCCTGTAGATTCGATATCTTTTAAAACTACACGACGAGACTGTGCACTTGCGGTCAAGATCAAATATTTTATACACAAATCATTGATCAAGTTTTTGGCGCCGTTTCCGGGGACCAATCTATTCGATATCGTAACTCCGTTGTTACACCGTAGAGACTAAGGCAATTTTTAATTTTTGTTAAAAAAATCAAAAACATTAAAAAAAAAAAAAAAACTAAAAAAATACAAAAAAAATTACCCTTTTTGGTTTGTCAATTGTATGCTAAGTACTCGCTCACAAAGCAAAGAATTAGAACAACCAATTGACAACCCCGAGCGTCTACTAAGTGTACGACGCCGAATTGAAGCGTATAGGGAAAGATTCATAGTTCCCCAAAGTCAGATCATCTTTCCCGAGACAGATTTAGAAGAATCAGAGATGGAGGTTGGACCACAAAACCGCCCTCTGAAGTACTACGCTACCCCTTCTGATGCTAAACCACATAACAGCATTGTTGCCCCTACGAGAGAGGCAAACAATCTCGAGCTTAAGCCTTCCCTGCTCGCAGCTGTTCAGCAGAATCAATTCTCGGGTAGCCCTGCGGATGACCCTAATCTCCACCTCTCCGTCTTCCTGCAATACGCCGATATAGTGAAAGCTAATGGCGTTAGTCCCGAAGCGATCAGGCTTCGACTTTTCCCTTTCTCTCTTAGAGATCGAGCCCGTGCTTGGCTCCAGTCTTTACCTTCTAACTCTGTCACTACGTGGGAAGAGTTGAAGAAAGTCTTTCTGGCTAGGTATTTCCCGCCTAGCAAGACTGCTATGCTAAGAGCCCAAATCAATGGATTCAAGCAGAAAGACAATGAATCTCTCTACGAAGCATGGGAGAGGTTCAAGGACATGTTGAGGTTATGTCCCCATCACGGTTTAGAAGAGTGGTTTATCATTCACACCTTCTACAACGGTCTCCTGTACAATACAAGGATGACAATAGACGCTGCCGCGGGCGGCGCCCTCATGGACAAGCCTTACAATGAGGCCTACCGACTCATCGAGAGTATGGCTCAGAATCACTACCAGTGGGGAAGTGAAAGAACCCCCACAGAAAAACCTCAATCAAGAGGTGGAATGTATGAGATAAGCGTCCTTGACCGTGTCAATGCCAAGGTTGATGCTCTCACTCAGAAACTAGATTGCTTACTCAAAGCTCCTACTGCTAGCGTAGAAGCAACAGTCTCTAGCTGTGAAATATGTGGCGATCCTGGGCATGCCATAGCCGAATGCCAACTCTTGGCCGAAATTCTCTCCGATCAAGTAAACTACGCCCAAGGAGGCCCATACTCCAACAATTACAACTCAGCTTGGAAGAGCAGTCCCTATCTCTCATACAAGAGCAACAATGCATTGTATGCACTTAGACAAGGACCACCCTTTAGTCCGCCAGGTTTTCAAAAGGCTCCCATGCCAAATCCAAACAACCCTGGAAGTCTAGTCTTGATGTCATTTTTGAAACCTTCATGGCGTCCCTGCTGCAAACAAACGAAGGACTTAAAAATCAAAATATGCACTTCAGCAAGATGTTTGAGCAGTTGAACAACAAAGTAGATGTTTTGACCACCCATCATAAGATACTAGAAACTCACGTTGCACAAGTGGCCCAACAAGCATCTACGTCTGCTCCTGCAGGTACATTTCCAGGCCAACCTCAGCCTAATCCCAAAGCACATGTGAACGCTGTGACACTGCGAAGTGGAACACAGTATGATGAACCAAATGATCCTAGGACTGAGAGGCCACCCCATGCAACAAAGGCTTGATGTACCAGCCGAGAAAGAGAGTGAACCTAAAGAAAAAGAAGGAGGTGACGCGGAGCCCAAAGAAAAAGAGAAACCTTATGTGCCTCCGCCGCCTTATAAACCTCCCATTCCTTACCCTCAAAGGTTTGAAAAGACCAAGAGCATGGGGCAATTCAAGAAATTCGTAGAGCTTCTCAAGCAGTTGAATATAACTATTCCATTCACTGAAGCTATCACTCAAATGCCCGCATATGCTAAATTTCTTAAGGAGATCTTAACCAACAAAAAGAAGATCGAGGACTGTGAAACTGTTATGCTCACTGCCGAGTGTAGCGGCATTCTCCAAAACAAAATGCCACCTAAACTCAAAGACCCAGGAAGCTTCTCTATACCCTGTGTCATTGGAAAGTTTGTCATAGATAGGGCCCTATGAGATTTAGGTGCCAGCATAAGTCTCATGCCCATGACCATATGCGAGAGATTAAAGTTAGGAGAGTTTAGACCAACTAGGATGTCTATTCAATTAACTGATCGTTCTGTCAAGATGCCTTTAGGTATTCTAGAAAACGTTCCTGTGCGTATAGGTCAATTCTTCATCCCAACTGACTTCATAGTCATGGACATAAAGGAAGACTCTAACAAACCAATCATCTTAGGAAGGCCATTCCTAGCTACAGTTGGTGCGATAATTGATGTAAAGAAAGGAAAGCTCACTTTTGAAGTGGGAGATGAAAAAGTTGAATTTATTTTGACTCAATTTCTTAACGCACCAACAATAGATGATACTTGCTATCTGTTAGACGTCATTGACGAATGCAGAAAAGAGATGGAGAATGTACCAACTGCATACTCTGAAATCCTAAGATCTTCTCCAACTCCAACTCTCGAGGTTCAGGATAACGAGCTTGGTGAATGCTTTGAGATTACACCGAGCCCGACGCCTTCTCCCGACCAATCCTCTTTAGAATTCAAACCTCTACCTGAAACTCTAAGATATGAATTCCTTGATCAAGAGCTTAAGCGCCCTGTGATTGTGTGCGCAGATTTAGGAAAGTCAGAAACTGCCAAGTTACTGATAGTCCTAAGAAAGTATCCAGCTGCTTTAGGATATCACATTTCTGATCTAAAAGGGGTAATTCCCTCTCTTTGTATGAACCGCATCTTGCTCGAGGAAGATTGTAAAACCTCTCAAGAACCACAAAGAAGGATAAACCCCATTCTCATTGAGGTAGTTAAAAAGGAAGTAGAAAAACTTCTAGAAGCAGGAATCATATACCCGATCTCCGACAGTAAATGGGTCAGTCCCGTACATGTCGTACCCAAAAAGGGAGGGGTGATTGTGGTTACTAACGAGAAAGGCGAGTCCATTGCCCAAAGAGTTGTAACCGGAAGTAGAATGTGCATTGATTATAGGAAACTTAACACGGCCACGCGCAAGGATCATTTCCCTTTGCCCTTCATTGATCAAATGCTTGAGCGCTTGGCAAAACATTCATACTTCTGCTATTTAGATGGCTACTCAGGATTCTTCCAAATTCCTATTCATCCTGATGACCAAGAGAAAACATCCTTCACTTGTCCTTTTGGCACGTTTGCTTACAGGCGAATGCCATTTGGATTGTGCAATGCCCCTGCAACTTTCCAACGGTGTATGCAAGCAATCTTCGCTGATTACATCAATGATATCATGGAAGTTTTCATGGATGATTTCTCCGTGTGTGGGCAAAGTTTTGAAGGATGCTTGACAAACCTAGAAAAGGTACTTGAAAGATGTGAAAAGGTCAATCTTGTTCTAAACTGGGAAAAGTGTCATTTCATGGTTCGTCAAGGTATCGTTCTTGGACATATAGTGTCCAACAAGGGGATTGAAGTAGACAAAGCTAAGATCCAAGTGATAGAAAATCTACCTCCCCCAAAGTCTATACGAGAAGTCCGTAGTTTTCTAGGTCACGCCGGTTTTTCATTAAAGACTTCTCCAAGATCACCAAGCCCTTGACCGGGTTGTTAATGAAAGATGCCGAGTTCATTTTTGATGACGAGTGCTTGAAAGCATTCAACCAATTAAAGGTAGCTCTCATTTCCGCACCCATCATGCAGCCACCTGACTGGAGTCTACCTTTCGAGATCATGTGTGACGCTAGTGACTATGCAATAGGCGCAGTCTTAGGTCAAAGGAAAGACAAGAAGCTTCATACTATCTACTATGCTAGTAGGACCTTAGACCCCGCGCAAATGAACTACGCCACCACTGAACAAGAACTCCTGGCTGTTGTGTTTGCAATAGACAAATTTCGTTCTTACCTAATAGGGGCCAAAATCATTGTCTACACCAACCATGCGGCAATTAGGTACCTTGTGAAAAAAAAGGATGCCAAACCTAGGCTCCTAATATGGATCTTGCTCCTTCAAGAATTTGATATAGAGATCCAGGATAAGAAAGGAATCGACAACACAGTTGCGGACCACTTGTCAAGAATGGAGGGAATGGTGCCTGAAAAGGTGCCCATAAATGACGATTTCCCGTATGAGAGGCTTGTAGCCCTTATGGAGAGTGTCACCTCCGAGCGCCCCTTAATTGATGACAACATTGAAGTTGTCAACTCTGTCTGTACGAGGGACTCGCTACCATGGTATGTTGACTTTGTCAACTACCTAGCAGCAAGAGTTCTTTCGCCTGATCTGACCTACCAACATAAGAAGAAGTTCTTCAGTGACCTGAAACATTACTATTGGGATGACCCTCTTCTTTTCAAGAGAGGTGCCGATGGAGTCTTCCGTTGGTTGTCCCCGAAGAAGAGGCGCAAAACATTATTTCTCATTGCCATTCTGCGCCATATGGGGGACACGCAAGTACTTCAAAAACTTGCGCTAAGATTTTGCAAGCTGGCCTCTATTGGCCCACTATTTGGAAAGATGTCCACGCTGCCATACGGAGTTGTGATAAGTGCCAGCGCACTGGTGGCATCTCCAGGCGCGATGAAATGCCTCAGCAAGGCATCCTTGAAGTGGAAGTGTTTGATGTATGGGGGATAGACTTCATGGGACCATTCCCATCTTCTTTTGGAAACAGATACATACTTGTGGCTGTTGATTACGTGTCCAAATGGATCGAGGCTGTTGCCTCTCCAACTAATGACGCCCAAGTAGTGATTAGACTGTTTAAGAACTAGATCTTCCCTAGGTTCAGTGTGCCGAGACTTGTCATCAACGATGGTGGCTCCCATTTTATCTCTAGGATTTTTGAAAGGCTACTATCTAAGTATGGGGTCCGACACCGCGTAGCAACTCCCTATTACCCACAAACAAGTGGGCAAGTAGAGGTCTCCAATAGGGAGATCAAGCAAATTCTAGAAAAAAGAGTTTCAACCTCTAGGAAGGATTGGTCGTTAAAGCTAAATGAGGCGTTGTGGGCATATAGGACAGCGTATAAGACCCCAATTGGGACCACTCCCTTCAAGCTTGTTTATGGCAAATCATGCCATCTACCGGTGGAATTAGAACACAAGGCTTATTGGGCTATCAAGGCCCTTAATTTTAACTACACCACCGCCGGTAGGAAAAGGATCTTGGATATCCATGAGTTAGAAGAACTTGGATTAGACGCTTATGAGAATGCTAGAATCTATAAGGAAAGAACTAAAAAATGGCATGACAAGCGTCTATCTAGGAGAGAGTTTCGAGTAGGAGAGCTAGTACTCCTGGAAAACTTCGCTCAAAATGGTCAGGCCCCTTTACAATTTCTAAGACATATCCTCATGGGGCGATTGAAATAAAGAATGAATCCGGTGATACATTCACAGTTAATGGACAGCGGTTGAAACATTACAATCTTATGGATAGTGACACAACTTTTGCAAACTTTAACCTATCCGCCCTGTCCGCTAAAGCGTGAACTAAGTTCACCTTCTTTGAAGTCGAGCTCACCGACTTTAAACAAAGCGCTTGGTGGGAGGCAACCCGCTGATTTTGATTCTAATGTTTTCTTTTTAGTCCATTTTATTTTGCAGGTAATAAAGAAATAGCACGCTCAACGGCTTCGTAGTTGTGAAAGCTTGGCTATTCAGGTTCTTCTTCCAACCTCTCTTTTTAGTCGTTGCATTGGGGACAATGCTCGGTTTAAGTGTGGGGGAGGAAGCTTTACCGCTTTTCTTTAATTTTCAGTCATTTACTTTTGCATGCATAATAAAACCTTAGGTTAGTTCACTTAAATTGAGTAGTTTTTGCGTATTGTTTTTGTTATTGTCTGATTTTCCCATTTCTTGAGCTATACCAAAAAATTTCTTGTGAAAAGCAAAGTGTTGATGCTTGATATTGATTGTTTGAAAGTATATAGGTTGTTTGCACTATCTAGGCTATTTTGTGAAATTTGGGTAACGGTTAGATAAAATAAATACCGTTTTAACACTTTAGATTCCCAGAAGTGTGTAAAACTGATTTGAGTACTAGTTTTGACAAAGCTTTGAACTTGAGTTTTAATGAACCCTTAGTAGTTTATTCAGCAGTCGGCACCATCTCAAGGCACAAACTAAGTGGGAAACCGACGAATATAAGTGAATGATCTTGAATATAAATGTTTATGAATACTATTGGTTGATTCTTTGAAATAATTGATGAAAATTCAACAAATGTTGAAACATGCGAAAGGAAAAAAATACCATAGTATAGAAACTCATTAGTAGTTGGTTCAGAGGTGTTAGATTCTGAACTTAGTAGGGCGGGTTATGATCCGATCCCTCACAACTGCGAAGTGGGTAAAGCAAATAGGGGTTACCAAACTTATGCTAACAGGTTTCCTACCATGGGCGTGTACAAGATAACGGGCTTAATGTGATTTCGCTAGAATGAAAAGGGTGAATGAAACTTAGGTGAAAGGTAGAGTCAAAAGGAAATGCTTCAGGTCTGTTTTCATATAATGGGAGTCTCTTGTGTCATTACGGTGTTGTTGTTATTTGTACTGCTATTTGATTTTCATGGCTTAGCCGGCAACCACGTATGAGTAGGATGATCGTATCATGTGTTTTTACTTGTGCTATGCAATTCACTATTCTTTTATGCTTGAGGACAAGCAATGGTTCAAGTGTGGGGGATTTTGATGACACGAAATCATATCGTATTTTTAGCTTAATTTATGTGAACTTTAGTTGCATTTTCATGTGTTTTTATTTCTTTTATCTGCTTTTATGTTGGTATTTGTTTTGTTTTCAGTTTTGTCTAATAAAATAGGTCGGAGAAGAGAATTGAGCAAAAGGGGCCAAAAACGCAGCAAAAAGGGGGGTGCAAAGCGCAAATTCACGCAGCCCACAAAGGAGCCAAGCAGAAAAGGGCATTTGCCCCCAGCAAGCTTGTGGCGGGCGCCACAGAAGTGGTGGCGGGCGCCACCAATCCAAATCCAATTGAAACGGATTTTTGCGAGACATGGGGAAGTGGCATTCGTCTGATCCGTTTTCTGTTTCTATCGTGTAGCAATTGGATGAGACCAAAAACAAGTTTATCCTCTCCCTAAAAAGAGGATCGTGCAAGTCAAATCTCCCCTATAAATAGAAGCTAAAATCAGATCTTCCACGCCTTTTCTTTCCTTTATTTCAGTCAGTTTCTATTTTCTGTTTCGTTAACTGTAACGGTACTTCCACATCGGAAGTCCGATTTTAATTTCGTTTTCGCATTCCCGTCAAGAATTCTGTACCGGTTATTTCCAGCAAGTTTAATTCAAGTTATTTCAGAATTTTATTTCCAAGTTTTTAATGCTTTTATTTAATTATTTATTTACTATGCCTTATTTAATTTACTGTTTTTCTTTGTTTATTTCTTTTACCATGTCTAGCTAAATTCCTAGATATCGGTATGTAATTCAATTCACCGAAAGGGATTTAATGATGATGTAGCGCGCGCACATATTAAACTATTTTTCTGATTCGGGTTTCTAATTTTAAAACTCGTATGCTTTTGAACGAAAGTAAAATAAAGCAATTAAGGTTAAAATCAATAGAGCGAGAGTTTGAGATTTTAACTAGATAGTAGAAACTTGATATTAATTTTTGAACGAGCGAGAGCCACGTTAGAATTAATTAGGACTTATTGATTTTCAAAATATACTTTCGAAACTAAGGTGGTAGAAAAGTGACAGTAGAACTCCTAGTCTAGTTAGTAAGGTTTTTATCAATAAAACGAGAGTGTGAGGTTTAATCCTTTAAATTGAGAAAGTCCTTCTGAAAGATAAATCCTTTTTGCGCGCTACTAATTTATTAAATTCCCGAAGGTTAATTAGTTACATACCGATATCCCGCTTTAATTAACTTAAATCTTTAATTAAAACTTTCTTTTAATTCTAAAACAATTCTAAATCTCTATTCATTAGCCTTAGATTTACACCGTAACGATAGAAATACAGTACTCAACTATTGGTCCCTGTGGATTCGATATCTTTTAAAACTACACGACGAGACTGTGCACTTGCGGTCAAGATCAAATATTTTATACACAAATCGTCGATCAACTGCCATCATCCACCGAATTGATATTTAAGTCTAAGGATGAGCTTGTGGTATTGTTAACAAGGATGACGGAAGACAGAGATCTGTGGAAAGCGAAATGTCTTGAATCTGAGCGTGAAAGGAAAAAATGGAAAATGCTTTATGACTATATTGAGGAGGAGAAGGATGCTTGGGTATTACAAGACCGTGCGCATGAAGAAGAGATAGCCGCTTTGAAGAAAAGACTCCGAAACAAGTGAAGAATCAATCAGTGCAAACTAGGAACAGTTTAGTTTATTTTGTTTTATGTTGATTGTATCAGTGTGATGTTCTGTTGGATGTATGTTTTCTTTTATGTAATTTTTCTTTTATGAGTGTTTGTAATGTTCCATCTGGTTGTAACTTTTTCTTTTATGTAATGAATCAAGGTCCTTATTTCGATTACATTTTGGCATATTACTTTAAAAAACCTTTGAAAAAAAAAAGAAAAGAGAGAAGACTAAAAGCGTTTTGCATAACATATCATGCATCATCTGCATTCATTTTTCGGATTTTGCAAAGATTCTGAGTCTTTCGTTCTTTCAGATGCTGGCCCGTCGCATTCGATACAAGCCAACGAGAATCTATTACACACGTGCTAACAGGAAAAGAATTATGGAAGAGGAAAACGCTCAACTTCATGAACAGGTTAACACTCTGCAAGCTGCAGTTACTAAGCTTACTTCCATGGTGGAAGCGCTTACTCTTGCGAGGCCTCCGCCTCCACCTCCTCCAGTGCAAGCTCTGAATGTGCTGATACCCGAGAATGTCCAGGTTTCTGCTCCTCAGGGCCTGGTTAGCCATCCTATGCCAATCACTTCTATGAATTACCCTTGGGGCATGCCTGCTAGTTTTGGTGATGATGTTCAGCCATTTGTTTCCCATGCTCAATTCCATGATGTTACTATGCCTCAGATGACCACTGCTATTCCACCCCCTGCAATTACTATTGCTCCCGCTACTATGCATGCACTTCCGAATGAAACGGAACCTGTGTACTATGCTGAGAATATGATGCCTCTAAGTCCTAGAGATGGTATTCAGGACCAATTTGAGGAAATTCAGCGAGAAATCCGTGCTCTTTGCGGAAAAGATCTGTTTGGAAAAAGTGCTCACGAGATGTGTTTAGTCCCTAATGTCCAAGTACCTCCGAAATTCAAGATACCTGATTTCGAGAAGTACAAAGGGGATTCCTGCCCCCAAAGCCATCTGATTATGTATGCCAGAAAGATATCTGCTCGGACGAACAATGACAAACTGCTGATTCATTTCTTTCAGGACAACCTGACTGGTGCTGCTCTGAAATGGTATATGAGCTTAGACCGTGAGAAGATCAAGTCCTTCACTGATTTGTGTGAAGCTTTTGTGCACCAATATAAGTACAAATCTGATTTGGCACCCGATAGGGATCAGCTTTGTTCTTTGTCCCAAAGAGAACATGAAAGCTTCAAAGAGTATGCTCAAAGATGGCGTGGACTGGCTGCCCAAGTCAATCCACCTATGGAGGAAAAATAGATGACCAGGATCTTCCTGAAAACAATTGAGCCTTTTTACTATGACAAGACGATTGCAAGTAATCTCCATGATTTCACCGATGTGGTGGAAACAGGAACACGTGTCGAAGAAGGAATTACAGAGGGTCGTTCGATAATGGTAAAAGGTATGGTGCTGGTTTTGGTAAGAAAAAGGAGCCAGAAGTGAGTATGGTCGCTCATGATGGGCGTAGAAAGAATCATCATCCACAGCAACACCACGTCGCTGCTATTGCACCACCTGTGAACACTGGCTATCAACAATGGCCACAAAACCCACCTCAGAATAACTATAATCGTACACAGGGACCTCCCCGATATGATCCAATTCCAATGAGATATGCTGATTTATTGCCTGCCTTGCTTGAGAGAAAGTTTATTCAACTTAGACCACCGCTGCCAGTGCCCGAGAAATTGCCGTATTGGTACAGGTCTGATCTTACCTGTGCCTACCACTCTAGGGCGCCTGGTCATGATATCGAGAACTGTTATGGTTTGAAGAATGAAGTACAAAGGTTGGTCAAAACTGGTGCCCTGAAATTCAAAGACACCAATCCGAATGTGCAAGTGAATCCACTCCCACCTCATGGGGCTGCTAATATTAACATGGTACAAGTTGATTCTGGTCATTATCGAGTATTTAATGTTCGCCAGATCAAGGGATCATTGGTTCAGATTCATGTCAGTTTGTGTCAGCTGTCTTATTTTCAACATAATCATGCTGCTTGTATGATTTGTCCAAGAAATCCAAGGGGGTGCCAGAAAGTGAAGGATGATCTGCAAACCTTGCTGAATAGAAGAGAGTTGGTCATTTCTTACAAGAGAAAAGGGGATGGAGAATCTGATAGTGACGATGAGGCTTTTATGATTGTTCCAGAGTTCGTTGATACTGGATATATTGAGTTGCTATATAACAGTCAAGAATGTGTTGATGAGCCCTTGGTAATCTGTTTACCGGGTCCTGTGCTTTTTGAGTCTTATAAGGCAGTCCCGTACAAATACCAAGCTACTATGATGAAGGGCAATGAAGAGGTTCCAATTCCTGGTTTGACATCTGTTGCAAATGTTGTGGGTTTAAGTAAGATAATGAGGAATGGCCGTGTGTTGCCACCAGCTACTTCGAAGAAAGCAAATCCTCCTGTGAATGAACCATTGGTGGTAGATAATTCTGAGGCAAATGTTGAGAGTAACAAGAATTCGGGCTTGTCTGATAAATCTGGTGTTGATTCTGATGTTGAAGAGGTTCTGAAACTAATTAAGAAGAGTGAATATAAGGTGGTTGATCAGTTGGTACAAACACCTTCCAAGATCTCTATCTTATCGTTGTTGTTGAACTCTGAAGCGCATAGAGATGCGTTGATGAAGGTGTTAGAGCAAGCTTATGTAGATCATGATGTGACTATTGACCGTTTTGTAGGCATCGTGGGGAATATCACTGCCTGTAATGCTTTGAGTTTCAGTGATTAAGACCTTCCTGAAGAAGGAAGAAGCCACAATCTTGCCCTTCATATCTCTGTAACTTGTCGTCATGATGCTCTGTCCAATGTGCTCATTGATACCGGGTCCTCTTTGAATGTGATGCCGAAAGCTACCCTTGATCAGTTAAGCTACAAAGGCGCCCCGATGAGGCTTAGCGGGATGGTTGTTAAAGCTTTCGATGGGTCGAGAAAGATGGTTATGGGGGAGGTTGACTTACCAATCACTATTGGGCCGCATACATTTCAAATCACTTTCCAAGTGATGGATGTCAATGCAGCGTACAGTTGCTTATTGGGTCTCCCTTGGATCCATGAAGCTGGTGCTGTAACCTCAACTTTACACCAGAAGTTGAAATTTGAAAAGAATGGCAAGATTATTACTGTGGGGGGCGAACAAGCTTACTTGGTGAGTCAGTTGTCGTCATATACAAGTATTGGTACTAGTATTGCTGATGGGACCCAATTTCAAGGATTGTCTATTGATGAGGGGCCCAGTGCTAAGAAAGAAAGTGTTTATATGACTTCTTTGAAGGATGCACGACAGATGTTGTTGCATGAATCCACTACAGGCTGGGGCAAACTAATAGAGTTGCCAGAAAACAAGAACCGAGAAGGTTTAGGTTTTGTTTCAAATGGTAAGGCTCCTAATTCTGGCAAAGTTGATAAGTCTATTGAGGATACATTTAAGAGTGCTGGTTTCATTTTTCCGGTTTTTCCAGATGTTAATGCTGTGGATGAAGAGAAGCCCGAGGAGGATGTTGGCTTAGTGGTGCCTGGAGGAACTAGCTACAATTGGAGTGTCGTGGATGTTTCATCTGTTGTCTCTTACTCTGAGTAATGATCCATCGTCGTTTTTATTAAAATCTTTCATTCTGCCCAAGATGAAAGTATGCGTTTTTTAGGGCCTATGTTTAATTTTGAGTATTCCTTTCGCTCTGCCCAAAGCGAAAGATGAACTATTGTCGGGTTTTTGTTTTAATGAAATCATGAATGAAAAAGGATATTTTATGTCCACTCTATTGTGCATTTAGTTTTTCTTGCTTTTACTTTTTTTCTGGAATATGGTAACACAAAAAACATGAAAATATATATATCTCTTTTCAAAAAAAAAAAAAATCTGCATAAATGCTTAATTCTTTTCATATATTTCTAAAATCAAGCATAAATCATATTTGCAGATTGATTGTTGATAAACCCGTTGAACACAATGAATCTATGCTCTTTCCCAACTTTGAATTCCCTGTGTTTGAAGCTGAAAAGGAGGACGATAATGATGTTCCTGATGAGATTACCCGGTTACTTGAGCACGAGGAAAGAACCATTCAGCCTCATGAGGAGCCTAATGAAGTAATTAATCTGGGTACTGAGGAAGACAAGAAATAAGTCAAGATTGGTGCATTGTTAGAGGCCAGTGTCAAAGAGAGATTGATAGAACTCCTCAGAGAATATATGGAGGTGTTCGCTTGGTCTTATCAAGATATGCCAGGGTTGGATACCGATATTGTGGAACATCACTTACCATTGAAACCTGAATGTCCACCAGTCAAGCAGAAATTGAGAAGAACACATCCTGATATGGCGGTAAAAATTATAGAAGAAGTTCAGAAACAGATTGACGCAGGTTTCTTGGTTACATCTGAATACCCTCAGTGGTTAGCTAATATAGTACCCGTTCCAAAGAAGGATGGCAAGGTCAGAATGTGTGTTGATTACAGAGATCTGAACAAGGCCAGTCTAAAGGATGATTTTCCTTTGCCTCACATTGATATGCTAGTTGATAATACCGCAAAGTTCAAGGTCTTCTCCTTTATGGATGGTTTCTCTGGTTACAATCAGATACGGATGGCTCCAGAAGATCGAGAGAAGACTTCTTTCATTACACCATGGGGAAATTTCTATTACAAAGTCATGTCGTTTGGTTTGAAGAATGCTGGTGCCACATATCAGAGGGCAATGACTACCTTGTTTCATGATATGATGCACAAGGAAATTGAGGTTTATGTTGATGATATGATTGCCAAGTCTAATACTGAAGAAGAACATGTTGACCATCTCCTAAAGTTGTTCCAACGGTTGAAGAAGTACAAACTCCGTTTGAATCCCAACAAGTGTACGTTCGGTGTTCAATCTGGAAAACTCTTGGGGTTTGTAGTTAGTCAGAAAGGTATTGAAGTGGATCCTAACAAGGTGAAAGCCATTAGAGAAATGCCTGCACCAAGAACTGAGAAACAAGTCAGAGGTTTCCTTGGTCGTTTGAATTACATTTCCAGATTTATTTCTCACATGACTGCTACTTGTGGACCAATATTCAAATTTCTCCGCTACTCCATGCTTGAGAAGACCTGTTGTGCTTTGGCTTGGGCTGCCAAACGTCTCAAACAATACATGATTAATCATACTACTTGGTTGATATCTAAAATGGATCCAATCAAGTGTATCTTTGAGAAACCCGCCGTGACAGAAAGGATTGCCCGTTGGCAGATGTTGTTATCTGAATATGACATTGAATACCGCACTCAGAAAGCCATCAAAGGGAGTGTTCTTGCTGATTATTTGGCACACCAGCCAATCGATGATTACCAGTCTCTCAAGTTTGACTTCCCCGACGAAGATGTTATGTACTTGAAGATGAAAGACTGTGATGAACCATTATTTGGAGAAGGACCTGATCTAGAATCTAGATGGGGTTTGGTTTTTGATGGAGCTGTTAATGCTTATGGCAGTGGAATTGGTGTTGTTCTTATTACTCCTATGGGTAGTCATGTCCCATTCACAGCCAGGTTGCTTTTTAATTGTACAAACAACACAGCAGAATATGAAGCCTGTATTCTAGGCATTGAAGAAGCTATCAATTTGAGAATCAAGATTCTTGACATTTATGGAGATTCAGCTCTTGTAGTTAATCAGATCAAAGGAGAATGGGAGACTCGCCACCCTGGCTTGATCCCATACCGAGATTATGCAAGGCGTTTGTTGACTTTCTTTAACAAAGTAGAGCTGCATCACATTCCCCGTGATGAGAATCAGATGGCAGATGCTTTGGCTACTTTGTCTTCCATGTACCAAGTGAACAAAGAGAATGACTTGCCTCGTGTTAGTATTATACGACTTGAAAGGCCTGCTTATGTGTTCGCAGTTGAAGAAATAGTTGATGGCAAACCATGGTATTATGATATCAAGATTTTTTTACAACACCAAGATTACCCGCCTGGGGCATCTAAAAAGGACAGGAGAACTTTGAAGAGATTATCTGGCAGTTTCTTTTTGAATGGTGATATTCTGTACAAGAGAAATTTTGATATGGTCTTACTCCAGTGTGTGGACAAGCCTAAAGCTGATCAATTGATGTATGAAGTACATGAAGGTTCTTTTGGTACTCATGCTAATGGGCATGCTATGGCTAAAAAGATGTTGAGAGTTGGTTACTACTGGATAACAATGGAATCAAATTGTTGCAGATATGTGAGGAAGTGTCACAAGTGTCAGATCTATGTTGACAGGATACATGTACCACCAACTCTGTTGAATGTGATGTCTTCTCCGTGGCCCTTTTCTATGTGGGGCATTGATATGATTGGAATGATTGAGCCAAACGCTTCAAATGGTCATCGTTTCATTCTAGTGGCTATTGATTATTTTACCAAGTGGGTTGAAGCAGCAACTTATGCTAATGTTACGAAACAGGTGGTTGTTAGATTTATCAAGAATCAGATCATATGCAGATACGGTATCCCAAACAGGATTATCACTAATAATGGATCAAATTTGAACAATAAGATGATGAAAGAGCTGTGTGATGAATTCAAGATTGAGCATCATAATTCTTCTCCTTACAGACCTAAGATGAATGGTGCTGTTGAAGCTGCAAACAAGAACATTAAGAAGATTGTTCAGAAAATGGTTGTGACTTACAAAGACTGGCATGAGATGTTACCTTTTGCTTTATATGGATACCGTACTTCAGTTCGTACATCGACTTGGGCAACTCCATTTTCTTTGGTATATGGTATGGAAGCAGTACTCCCTATAGAGGTTGAGATCCCATCAATGAGAGTTTTGATGGAAGTCGAGTTGACAGAGGCTGAATGGTGTCAAAATCGGTATGATCAGTTGAATTTGATTGAAGAAAAACGCATGACTGCTTTATGTCATGGACAGTTATATCAAAACAGGATGAAACAAGCTTTTGACAGGAAAGTTCGTCCTAGAGAGTTCAAAGAAGGTGACCTCGTGCTCAAAAAAGTTTTGTCTTTTCAACCGGATGTTAGGGGAAAGTGGACACCTAATTATGAAGGCCCGTATGTTGTCAAGAAAGCATTTTATGGCGGTGCCATGATTCTTACAAACATGGATGGTGATGAACTCCCTAAGTGTTGTATGTTAGTGTACAACAATCCAGCTGTCGGTCAGTCGATAGTCTGTTGATTTTCAAATGGTCGTATGTCAGTGTACACCATTCCAGCTGTCAGTCAGTCGATAGTCTGTTGATTTAAATATTGTAAGTCAGTGCATAATATTCCTGTTGTCGGTCAGTCGATAGTTAATCATATAAATGTTGTGTGTCAATGCATAACATTCTTGTTGTCGGTCAGTCGATATTTTGAAAGTGTTGCGTGTCAGTGCCAAGGTTCTTGTTGTCGGTCAGACGATAGTCAGTAACAATTTTCCCCAGTGTTTGTATAAGTTCCCCAGTAGAGTTCATCCTCAATTGAACTTAGGGTATATCTTGTTGTTTTCCCAATCGAGCGATGATATGTTCTTCCCCCGTGGAGCCTCAACAGTCTCTTTCTTTGTTCATCTTTCATAATATTCGTACCAAAGTTCAAAAAAAAAAGAAAAGAGAAAAATTCAGCATTTTGCATACATTTGCGTCATGAGAATTGCTAGAGGATTTTTAGGTCCAAAAATGGTGCACGTCTTATATTTAAGTCTCTTCAACCCCGTCTAGACAAAAATTACTTTTTCATCTCTCCTGTTGAAGAAACTTAAATAGGGGCAGCTGTTGTACCCCAATTTTGGACCTAACAAATCCAATTTGCTTTTTCATGCCTAAATAGGATAAATAATAAATATAGATATATTTTGCCTTATATGTTTATTTTTTATTTTATGTCCTTTTATTATTATTAGCATTATTATTTTATGGTTATTTTATAAAAAATATGCATATAATTAAAAATTCTTATAAAAAATTCTTTCCATGCATTTTTATTATCTTGTTTGATTTTCTACAAATATTTTAAAAATTTAAATCAATTTTATTTGCTATTAATTTAATTTTCCGTTAAATAGGGTAAAAGGTCAAAAAACGTCAAAAATATTTTTATTATCATATTTACCATTTTTGCACCTATTTTGAGTTGTTAAAAAATTATTTACTTTTACTACATTTTTTTAAATTATTTTTATAGCATTTTTACTTCAATTTTACCCATTTTTATCCTTATCTCAAAGTTTACCCAAAATGGCAAAAGGGAATAATCTAAACATAGACCAATAGTTTGCTGCCACATCATCACTCTTACATCACATATTATTTTCATTTACAAAAATAAATCAAAATTACTTCCCTTTTTGGCACATTACATTTTTAACCTTAATTTCATTTGATCAACCCAAAATAACCCTAACCCTAAATGACCCCTATATAAATCCCCCTCATTTTTGAGAGGGGGAGTTAATCACAGATAACCCTAAAAAACTTTAACTCTGCCGTTCCCAAAATAATAACACAAAAACGAAATCAAAGGAAGAAAAATGAAGAACGCGTTTCATTTCTGAAACCCTTCTTCTCCTTCTACCTCACCGAACCAACAATCCTTTCTCTTCTTTCTTCTTTGAACCAAAATTTCTCTTCATCTTCTTCTTCATCTCACTAAAAGCAAAACCCCCATCCTCAACCAGATCGAACGCGTTTCTAAACCCGGAAGAAGGTAATGATCGTTTTCTAAACCCGGAAGAAGGTAACTGATATTACACTTGTATTTGTACTGGTTTTGTTGGTTTGTTTTCTAGATCTGATGCGTTTTCGTTATTTCCTTCTTCTTTCTCTCCGTTTTTTTAAAATGTTTTGATACAGTGAGATTCAAGTTTCATATAATCTCCCACTATGAAATCGATTCGTAGATTTGGGATTAGTGGGAGGAAACAATAAGAATTGAGTATCTCTTTCTGCTTATCAATGGTTTACTGTTCTGTCCTGATCATTACTTATTCTTGTTATCATTCTGTGATCATTCTTGTTTTCATTTATATGTTGTTGTTACTGATTTTGCGTTTTGGTTTCCGTTGGTGCGTTACTTCACGTTTTATTCTTCGTGAATCTATGGTTTGATTTCTGCTTTCTCTTTTTTCGTTGATTTGCGTTTCGTTTTAGTTATTGATTCTGTCGGTTTTGCGTTCAATCTAAGTCTCTTGGACGTTGTCTGATGGATCTATTCATAGATTCCAAAATCAGCACGATGAGACAATGAAGATCGGATATTCATTTACTCGTTTTGGTTGTAAATCGTATGGTTGCGTTGATTTTGCTTGGTTTGTTTTTTCGTTGTTTTCGTTTCTCTGTTCTTTTTCATTTCTGGTTCTCTGGCTTTTGACAAAATAAGAAACATAACATAGACCTTCTCTTTAAATAGTTTTAATCACAACTGTTGATCCTTAATCAGAGGACTGGCTCATGTGATTCTGTGATCAAATCAGGACGGTCTGATTTAGATACAATGATGAGAGCTGGATGGATCACAGTGAACACACACACACCTGACCAAACCGGTTCGGTCTGGTCCAACTGATGGACCTGAACCGAACCAGACTGGTTTAGAAATCAAAACAGTCTTGACAGTTGGGCCTAACAGTTCTGATTTATTTTTATTTTTATTTTTTTTCTCTATTTACTATTTACACCTCCCTTTTCAAGCTTAATTAATTCTACTCTGCTTTTACTATTACTTGCACCCCCCTCTGTTATTGTTTTTTTTTGTGCGCTACTTTTTTCTTCTTTTCATACTATGATCATTTTTTTCCTTTGTTACCATTCTATTATCACTCCCTACTTGATTTATTTTTTAGTTTTAATTCATTACTTCATATTAGTCACTTTATTTAGTTTCTTATCATTGTAGTTTTTTATTTTTTCATCATAATTTTGCATATTATCATTTGTGCTTAATTTGTGATTTGGGACTAAAATTATACCTTAGCATTATTGGAGACGGACCTTAAAAGTAAATAGGATTAGGATCTAAAACTTTAGTTTAGTTTAGTATAGTTTCTTTTAGTTAATTTATTTATTTAATTCCGACGGACTTGTTTTTTTAGGTTAGTTTATTTTATTTTTTCGCATAGCATTCAAATGTTGCATTCATTCATGTTTAAATTTCCGCAAAGCTCTTAGAATGTACTTAGGAAAAAAAATGTAATCCCAAAGAGGATGAGAAAATTGCATTGCATGCATTTTATCTTTACCGCTTTCCGCACACGCCAAAAAACAAACTAAAAGCGAACTTTCATTTCCAAAGAGGCGCGTTAGCTTAATCTCTTAGAAAAAATAGAATAACTAAAACATCTTCTCCCTCCTAATACAAATTTCTTTTAGTCCAAAACCCACATTAGTCGCACGATTAGATTTAGGTTTATTTTCAAACACTTTACATTTTATGCAATAACTTTCTTTCTCTCAATCCAATCTCCACTTGCACACACAAAACTATCTCTATACTACTTCTCCCTCATTTCTTACCACTTCTCTCTCATTTCTTCACATATAAAATAAGTAAAAAAGAAAGCAATAGACTAGAGGTTACTATAGGATACTATAGGCGCTTAGGATGCTAAAACCTTCCCTAGGTGTAATCAACCCCCGAACTTAGAATTTTTTTTAAACGGTTTTTGATTTTTTCCCCTCTTTGGAAATGAAAGATCAATGTAGTGGTGGAAATCCCAAATTCCCCGCAACAATGACAGAGCAACATAAACTACTCCATATCACCATATAGAAAGATGTATCAACATCAAATAGAACATTAGGCATATCAGCCAATATCAAATAACTTCTCCCCCCTTTCTAGCCACAAATATTGCCAAACTTCATATGAGAATTTGAAATATGCGTATACAAGAGTAGCATAAACATCCAAAGAGCACAAGAAGAGAAAACATTAAGAAAACATGCTCATAAACCTGCTTTGCAATTTCACATTGCACCATAGAACATTTGCGACCAAATCATAGTATCTCCATTTATCAACATACTCAGATAACTACAACTGCACAATCCAACACAATATATTCCTACTCCATGTAACATGCTGCAGCATCAGCAAACACATCATACAACTAACATCATAACAAGTAACAACTAACAAGATCATGAAGTAATTACTACTATTCCCCCTTGTTAGATATAAATTTTTCCAAACATAGCATGTCATACCAGAACATTTCAGAAGTAAAAGGCTAGCATATTCGCATAGCTAATAACTAGAAGATATCATACCATTGAGAAGCTAATAACTATAAAGTGCAGAGTTATGATTCTACATACTTGCTTTCATAGTGAAATATTGTAGAGATACACTTTCAATATAAAATTATTCCTCTCATTAGAACGTTCATTTTCAACCAATCTTCTCATATATCAACAACATGCAACGGGAAGATGAAATACATTACAAAGAACACCATGTCATCTAAGATACTCCATAGTGTAATTGTCTAGTGATTAGCCACAACATAAGCTTCTTCAAGTTCCAAAGCTTTGCAGGTTTCTTTCAACCCAGCTATCATATCCTTACTTGACATAGGTCCAGCTGCAACTTTCTTAGATGCTCCAGCAATGTTTGGAGCATGATTCTTGCTGAATAGCTTGTGGTGCAGGATAAGTGGAGAATCACTTACTTCTCATGTATACTTGCACTTCATAGACCAAAAATTTAGGCAAAACATTGTCAAGAGTAGTATCCTGAGCTTCATCAAATATACGTGCCTTGATCAGCAAGCTAGAAGAAAATAAAACTACAAGGGAATCTTTAGAAGCTTGCGTACAGAAATATAACACTTGCTGGCGCGAAACCATTGTCACATAATGTTGTTCCATATGACACAGCATCTTTCACATACTATTGTAGAATTAACAACAGTTTAAATGACAAGACTAATGAGGATTTTGAATGCTTTGGCCAACAATATATCAGAGGCATGCACAGCGGATATAAGAACAATTAGCCTCATAGAGTATGAACAGAGAGAGTTAACCTCTCACAGTGGATTCCCAAATGAAAACAGAAGCTTCAAGACAAATCAAGCTTAAGGACTAGGAAAAATAAATTCCTCCCCCTTAACTCATGCAATCAGAAAAATGTAGTAGAAACTAATTCTACTTAGTCATCATCACACAACATGCATCATCACACAAGATGCATATACTCCCCCTCAAAATAAGCACAATCACTCCACTCATAGATAGATAGGCAAGAGACATATACTACACATAATATTCCCCTTCAGATAATCAACAGGTAGATATGAGTTAAACATATAAGGGATAAAACAAAGCATACTTCACTCCCCCTATCTTCATGGCAGATATCTATAGCAGAATGCATAGCAATCACAGAAATCATAGCAAGCATACCTACAATAAACTTCAAAGGAATAATCTTCAACCTTCAAGAAACCAAACTACTAACTACTAATATGGTATTAGAATAATAAACTTCAAACTTCAACTTCAGTAGCACAACTAATAATACTCCCCTTCACTTCATGAACATATAAGCAGGAGACATGGTCAGAGGAACATAACCACAGGGTGCATATTACAACTAAGTGCACGTGCAAGTTCATAGAACATCCAGGGCTTAACCCATAAAAACAACATAACATCAGATGCAAGAGGTCAGAAGTAACACATAAGATCAAAAAATTTCACTACCCTCAAAGTCTTCAACCACCAAATCATTTCCTCTATCATCACGAGCACTCAACTCTTCAGCTTCTAGAGTTTGAATAACACGATCCACCAAGAATTTCTTGTCATCTAGAGCTTTACTCATAGTCTTGAGATCATAAATCCTCTATTGTATGCTTAGCATGGCAGATGTGTCTTTGGTAGATGCTAGAACAATGTCTGCAGAATGTGGCTTGTCTAGAAAACCTTGGATCTAAAGTAAAGTCTGACTCTTGTTGACTAGCCTCATCAGATTGATTACATATCTCAGGGTATTGATGCAAAATGATATCACAGATCAAGGTAGGAAAAACAATATGAAGTTTTGTAGCATTAGATTTCCTATGAGCTAAAGTCTGATAAAAGATATATTCACCAAAATTAAATACAGACTTTGTACCTACAACATAGATGAACTTACTCAACCCTCTTGAGAAATCATTGGAATGTGTAGTTGGCACCCAATTAGCAGCGGCAATTTTCTTCAATAGAGCATACTTTGTAGTTCGCTTAGCTGCTGACAACTTTCTCTTCATTTGCCATTCTTTCACCAAATCACCTTAGACAAAAACATGTCTGTACTCAGCACTCATAGGATCATCACAATCTTCCCCTATGTTCACATTAAAATCTCTAACCAGCTTGACATAGCACTTCCCTAAACTTTGCACATTTTTTTTATTAAACCTGCTGCATCAATTAACTCCATGAGTTCTTGTAAATCAAGAAGTTCTTGATTCAAGATTCTTTCAAAAGCAACCCTTCTTTCACAAATAAATTTCTAGCTGGAAACTCTTTCTTCATGATGGAAAGACACAATATCCAGGAGAACAGATGGAACATTTATAGCTCGTTTTCTCTCTGCTTCTACTAGCTTGTCAGATGTGCCAGCATCTTCAACAACATCTTCCTCTAAGACAAACTCACTATCATCAGAAGACACATGCTTTTTCTTCAATTCCTTCTTCTTAAGCTCATCAACTAAAAAATGTTTACTCCAAGTTCCTTGATGACCATACATCTCAAGCCTTAGCTGATCATAATATTTGTTCATCTTTGTTGCTGTAGTAGAGGTGTAGAGTTATTTCTCAATCTACTTCTTAGCCTCCCAACTATACTAGGTTCAAGAGTTTTCTCTACAATTTTGTTCACATATGACAAAATTTCAACATTAGCTTCAATATAATGAGTACCTGTTTGTGAGTCTGAGAGAACATGATCCTCTGTTTCTACTTCAGTAGTCTTCATACTCTCATCATTTTGATAGACCACAAGTGTATCACCAAACATATTTCCCTCTACATTAGCTTGAGAATCTGAATCATCAGATGCTCTAGCATCTTTTGCAGCACAAGATACAGGACAGTTAACTCAGTAACTCCTTCATCATAATTACCACTTTCAGGTATGGTAGTAGTTTGAGAATTCTCAGAAGTTGTTTTCAATACAAGGCTATCTGTGGCCTTTGTGTCAGCACCACCATCAACAAAATATTTTTCAGTATCTTCTAATCCTAGGGTTGGAGACTCTTGTACAATCTCAGTAGGAGAATCAATACGCTTTTTATCGAAATCTTCTACATATATGGATTCTATCATAGCATTGATTATGGAATTAAAGACTTTGTAAGCTATGCTATAAGTAGAGTAACCGAGAGTAAATATTTCAGAGGAGCAAATAATCAGAGAACTTGACATCTTCAAATTTCTTCCCACGGTCACTTATGATCCTTAAAAACACATTTTCATTCTTTCTCTTTCCAAGACTTCCAACTTTCAAAGGACCCATCACATAAGCAATTACCTCTTTTATGATCATGGTATAAGACGTTTTCTGGTCAGATGTTACAGCATTATCTGAGACATGCGTCCCTTCATATATTTTACAGTGCAACTTGAGAGGAGATTCCCTCTTACTGGCAACGTTAGAGCCGATCAAAATATCAAGATGCTGATCAGGAATAATACCATAGAGCAGCGTGGGAAATTCTATTAGCATCTTCACATTCAAACACTTAACATACTTTGGGTCTGTTTGGCAAAAATTAGCGAATAGCTTATAAGCTAGCTTATAGCGGATGAGCTTATAGCTGATAGCTGATAAGCTAACTGATTGAATTTGCAGTGTTTGGTAAAATTAGCAGTTGACTTAGCTGATAAATGTAAAATGACATAAAAGGACATTTTTAATTCATAATAAAATCTCTTATAAAAAATTATAATAAAAATCATCAATTAATATTTAAAATATTTAGAATATAATAATTTAAATTTATTAATTTAATATAATTTTATATATTTTAAATATAATTTTATTCCTTGAAATTTTATTTTAATTTTTTTCCATTTCAGCTTTTATATTTTATGAGGAAAAAAAATTAAACTTAACAAATTTTATATCAAAAGCATAAATCAAAAGAAAAACTTGTATCCAAAATAAAAAATAATCAAAGAATTAATGAAATAAAACAAAAAAGACTTAAATATGGATAGTAACGTTAATAAAAAAAAGATATTTGTAGCATATCAAAAAAAAGGTACGTAAGTGATTCAAAAAATAAAAAGGTACATTAATAAAAAAAAGTGCAATAACGAATGGAAGACAAAAGGTACATACAGTATATAAAAAGAAAAAACATACCGTATATTTACTAGTACAAAACAGGAAGAAAATAATTAGAGTGAAATAGGTGGTTTTTTGTAGTCTTAACATTTAACACATTAAGGGTATAACAGGGTTTTATTTAAAATAATAAGGGTAAAAGTGGAAAAAAAAGTGATAAGCTATAAGCTAAAACGCTATATGAAATAGCGTCTGAAAAATAAGCTAAAAGCTAGTAAAATAAGCTATAAGCTAATGTCCAAAACGTTTTACCAAACAAGGCTTATTTTTTACAAACGAGCTTATAAGCTATAAGCTAAAAGCTATAAGCTCATTTTTATACTTACCAAACAGACCCTTTATGGTTTGATCAAGAACATAAGTGTCAAAGTCATAGGAGGTCTTAGTACCAACAATATAAAGAGACTTGTCCAGACCTGTAGCTATGTTAAAACTGTGAGAAGTGAACATCAAGTTGATAGCTCCATTCCTGTTCAAAATTGCATATTTCACCGTGAGCTTATTAGATGACAACTTGCCCTTCTTTGGCCAAACTTTGACCTGATTACCAGTGATGGTCTTGCATATGACATTGTCATTAACCTCAATCTCAGCCTGAGCTGCTTATAATGCCTTGATAGATGAGAAGTTAACCCGTTTACTCTTTACATGGACTTTTATGTACCCCTTGCTAGAAAGATTATTACAATACTCAGGGATATTTATCAAGAATTCATTCACCCGGTCCTCATAACAGCTACCCAGCCATATTATAGTTCTCTTCAAAACAGCAAAATCAATGAGACCCATGATCTCCTTGTTCTTCAGCCCATCCTTTCTTATAATCCACACTAGCAGATTGCCTCATTACCATAGTAGGGGTTTTGATAGATTGGCTTGTTGAGACAATAGCTTTACCACTTGGATTCCTCAGCCTTTTAGTAATATCACTAGTAATCTTTGAAGTAGGCTGCTCAGGAGCCTCATGATTCTTCATATCAAAAGTATCTTGGTCTTCAACATCAAATTTATCTGTGTTAGGCTTACCAAGAAAGATGGACTTCTAATTATTAGAAGAATCACTAAATTTACCCACATCAAACATGCATAGTCCAATTTCTTCTTCTTTAGAGTCATACTTATCAGACCAGGAAACATTTATACCTTTCTTTTGCTTCTTAAGATAGGTAGCACATTCTAATTTGATGTGTCCATACATTCACATTCATGACATTGTACACCTTTTTCTTGATTAGATTTTTCATCAGATGAGATGTCTTGAACATTAGGTCTTCTATTCAGCTTCTTCATAATTATGTTAAACTCTCTTCCAAGAAGTACCTCATCATCTAATATACCTTGGACAATTTCAGCATTTTGTCAAGATTGATCCAAGGATGTTTCAACATCTCGTGCAGCATTACGCTCATGATTTATTTTCTTGAGTGAATTGAGCTGAGTTTTAACGGATGCTTCAACATGGCAGAGTGCTTGACATTGGACCTTTGATTCCTTTCAATTCTCATTAACATGTTCTTGAATTCTCTTCCAAGAATTGAATATGAAATACTTTCCTTAGTGTCCACAAAATATGTCCTATTAACCAATCCTCCTTCCTTGTCCATATTGCCAGAAAATACTTTCCCCTTGATCTCACTCTTTTAAAACCAGAACAGGTAGAGTGACCTGCTCTGCTACCAATTGAAATTCCTGGCAGTCAGTAGTAAGATGCTTTAGCAATTGCTACAGCATCTACGCACAGATTAGATAACATAAAAATATTAAAGGACATAAACATAAATAACACAAGTGTTTGTTAACCCAGTTCGGCACAACTGCCCTAGTCTGGGGGATACCAATCCAGAAGGAAATCCACTAAGTAAAACGAATTCAAAGTCAAACTCCTCGTTTGCACTTCTCACTTCCTAACGACCCGTTTAGACTTCTACCTAGGAACTCCTAGATATGAGAACCTCTGCTCACTTCCTCTCTGTTTGAAGATTTCCACGCAAACAACCTCTGGTTCACTGATCTTCGCACTAGCATTAAGTTCAATACATAAACACTTAAACGAAAACACTCTCAAACATAGAAATAAACTCCATACCTAACGGCTTAGGAGCAATCTCACAATAAACAAAAACAAACACCCTATTTAACATATAAACGTGATACAGGAAAGACTCACAAGCTCACTATTTAACATATAACCAACGCACGCTTTAGTGAACACAAGAACAACCAACTCAGTACTTCGTAGTTTAAGAGTGGTACACAAGAACAACCAACTTCGTACTTCACAGTTTAAGAGTGGTACACAAACAACTCCATACTTAAAAGCTTAGGAGTGCACACGTTAAAGCACAAGGCTTTAACCACGAAACCCTAAAACCCTAAAATTCTAAAGACTTCTTTTTTGTAAAATAATGGGTGCGCATCTGACTTTAAGTTTTACACATGTATATATATAGTCTCCACGCAGCTTGACTTGTTCCTAAAGAATAGGAGTCTTCAGAAATATATCCAATAATAATTTGGAGAAAAATAAACTAATTCCTAAAATATAGGAAATATATTTTAGAAGTAAATCTTCACACAAGAGATAACTTGTGACACAAGGCGCACTTTGTTGTGCCAGCTGCCCTTGATAAATATATTTTTAAAACAAATCTTTTCAAGATATCTTCCAAGAATATAAAAACGCGCACGCGCCTAAAGCTTCAGGACTGAACATACTCAGATGCTTCAGCATTTCTTAGAGCATGTGACAAAATGGGTTTTTGCAAAATTATAGCCAACATACAAAAACACCAACACTCATCAAAATTTATCCCTTCAATCTGAGCATAGCCTTGAGCTACTAGTCTAGCCTTGTTTCTAGTTATGTTCCCACTCTCATCAGATTTGTTCTTGAAGACCCATTTTGTACCAATTACATTCACACCTTTAGGTCTAGGCACAAGATCCCACACTTCATTCCTCTTGAATTGTTCAAGTTCTTCCTACATGGCATTAATCAAGAATTCATCAGTAAGAGCTTCCTTGACATTCTTGGGTTCAATTTTTGAGACAAAGCATGAGTTAGACACCACATCTCTGGTTCTTCTTGTAACAATGCCTTGGTTAAGATCTCCAATGATAAGCTCTTTTGGATTATTTTTCTGAATTCTTGTAGATGGACCTTTGTTAGGTTCAGTGCCACTTGATCCAGAGTTAACATCTTCCTTTTCAGTTTCAAATACCTCTTCTTGCTGATCAGATGCTATAGATATTGCTGGAGCATCAGACTTTTTATCTTCACTAGAGTCATCTACAACAACATTAAAAGATTCCATCATGACTTTAGTTCTGGAGTTGAACACTCTATATGCTCAGCTGTTGGTAGAGTATCCTAAGAATATGCCTTCATCACTCTTGGAGTCCAATTTCCTTCGTTGTTCCCTATCGGCTAGGATATAGCATTTGCTTCCAAAGACATGGAAGTACTTGACAGTTTGTTTCTTATTCTTCCACAGCTCATATAAGGTAACTTTTGTGCCGGTTCTCAGAGTGACTCTATTGTGTATGTAACAAGCAGTATTCATAGCTTCTGCCTAAAAATGATATGGAAGATTTTAGGCATGTAGCATTACTCTAGCTGATTCTTGCAAAGTTCTATTCTTTCTCTCAACCACACCGTTTTGTTGTGGTGTAATTGGTGAAGAAAACTCATGTGCTATCCCTTCAGCTGTACAGAACTCAAAGAACTTGAAATTCTCAAACTCCTTCCCATGATCACTTCTTATCTTCAAGACTGTACTATCCTTTTCTCTTTGTATTTGAACACATAACTCCTTGAAGACATCAAAAGTATCAGATTTCTCTCTAATGAATTTGATCCAGGTGTACCTTGAGAAGTCATCAACCATTACAAACGCATATCTTTTACCACCTAAGCTTTCAACTTGCATAGGCCCCATCAAATCCATGTGTAACAGTTCAAGTATTTTGGAAGTTGTCAGATGTTGTACCTGATGGTGAGGCTTCTTTGTTTGTTTCCTAATCTGACATTCACCACATATGTTTCCTTCTTCAATTTTGAGCTTGGGTAGACCTCTAATTGCTTCCTCAGCTATGACATTCTTTATACTCCTTAGGTTCAGATGACCTAATTTTTGGTGCCATAATGTTACTTCATCTTCCTTAGTAAGCAAGCAAGTTGACAAGCCAACCTTCTCTTTGGTTCCCATAAGTAACAATTATCCTTTGACCTCACAACTTTCATTATGACTTCTCCTTCTTGATTAGTGACTAGACATTCAACTTTTGTAAAGTTAACCATCAAACCTTGATCACATAGCTGGCTGATACTGATTAGAATAGCTGTCAAACCTTTCACAAACAAGACTTTTTAAAGTTTAGGTAGACCCTTTCCATCCAAGTTTCCTATCCCCTTAATTTCACCTTTAGACCATCACCAAAAGTGACAAAGCTTGTTGAGTAGGACTTAATATCAACCAGAAAATTCTCAATTCCAGTCATGTGCCTGGAGCAGCCACTGTCAAAGTACCAATCTTCCCTAGATGTTGCTTTTAGAGATGTGTGAGCAATGAGTGAAACAAGCTTCTCTCTAGGTTTCCATTCTTTCTTAACAGACTTTTTGGACTTTGCTTGCTGCACCTTACTGGGAGATCCATGAAGCAAGAAACAATAGGGTTTTATATCACCTTTTCTCCCATAATAGTGACATATCCATGGTTGAGAATTTTCTTTTACTTCCAGATGCTGCACAGATTGCTAAAGCAACTGACTTGGCCTTGTTGAAAATGTTTCTTTGAGAGGTGGGTACATAGTATTCTGAATATACTTGTTCTTCTTGTTAAACTTCTCATAGTTAAATTCAACACCTTTTGGCCTACCTGATATATTTTGAGTCAGAATATCATCTAATTTCTCAGTACCATTAGTCATCATATAGACAAATTTCCTTTGCTCTCTGATTTGTGAATTCAGCACAGTCACTTCTTTTTGGAGATTAAAGATTGTTGATAAGTATTTTTCTTTCACCCTGTAACTGGGATATGATCTCCTTATGTTGCTCATTAACTCTGAACTCTTCTGCACCTTTGATACATAGTTCCTTATAAGAGGCTGCTAATGCATCATAGGTCAACTCTTCAACATACGATCTTTCATCAGATAGACATATTCTTGTTAGTGCAGTGATGTGCTTTGCAGATTCAGTCTCAACTTCTTCCTCAGAGGTGTCTTCATCTGACCAAGTTGCAGTCATACCTTTCTTCTGTCTCTTCAGATATGTTGCACATTCAGTTCTAATGTGACCATACCCTTCACATTCATGGCACTAAACACCTTTGCTTTGAACAGGTTTATCATCAGTCCTTGGGCTCTTTTGAAAGGCAGTGTTTCTGTTGGATTCATGTGATTTACCCTATGCAGATGTTCTAGCATTTCCTCCAGCAAATTTTGATCTAGGTCTTCTATCCATAGATTTCAGAACTTTGTTAAACTGTTTTCCAAGCATTACCACAACATTTGATAAGCCTTCATCAGTATCTATGGAACTCTCTACATCATCTTCATCAATGTTCGAGGCAAGAGTTATACTTTTATTTTTTTTATCTACCCTCTCATTGATTTTCAACTCAAAAGTTTGAAGGGAACCAATCAGCTCATCAACTTTCATATTACTAATGTCTTGTGCTTCCTCTATTGCACACACTTTCATATCAAATCTTTTGGGTAAAGACCTTAGGATCTTGCCTACTAGTTTTTCATCAGATATCTTTTCTCCCAAGGATTCAAATAAATTAGCATACTCTAGAACATTCATATGAAAGTCACGAACACTCTCTTCTTCCTTCATCTTAAGATTTTCAAACTGAGTTGTTAGAATTTGGAGTTTTGACTTCTTTACCCTCTGAGTACCTTCATGAGCAGTTTTCAAGATATTCCAAGCATCCTTGGCAACAGTACATTGGTTGATCAGTCTAAACATGTTTGGATCCACTCCATTAAATAAGGCGTTTAGAGCTTTGGAGTTTACAACTGCAGCAGTGTCCTCAGCCGTGGTCCACTCTTCTTCAGGTTTGAGTTCATCAGTATCAACATTATTAGCGTCTTTCACTTTGGGATGGTCCCATCCTCTGAGTACAGCCTTCCAAGCCCTGCCATCTAGTGATTTTAAGAAAGCCGTCATGCGAGACTTCCAAATACCATAGTTAGAGTCATTCAGCAAGGGTGGTCTGTTCACCATTCCTCCTTCTTTATCCATTATGCCAGAAATAGTTCCCTGGAGCTCACCCAAACAAGCAGGATGCTTGCTTTGATACCAATTGAAATTCTTGGTACTCAGTAGTAAGATGCTTTAGCAATTTCTACAACGTCTACTCGCAACACAGACAATAATAAAAGCGATAAAGAACAGAAACGTAAATAACACAAGTGTTTGTTGACCCAGTTCGGCGCAACTTGCCCTAGTCTGGGGGATACCAATCCAGGAGGAATCCACTAATATAGCCTTAGTTCAAAGACGCCAGTAGACGACCCGTTTAATGCTCCTTGCTAGACTACAAGGCTACGCTCAAATGTGACGAGCAAAAGCGTTTCAAACAACAACTACGATTTTTCGTAAAATATTCGAGTAAGCGCGGAAGCTACCTAGATCGGTAGTCTATTGCACCTCGATCAAAGGAAAAGTAGTAAAAGCCGATGGAATGAATACGATACAACGAATGCAATTCAAATTATCAAGTTAAGCAATTTTCAAATCACACGAATCTTTTGAAAATTGAATCACACACAAAAACTTGGAATTGCAAATTCAAATAACAAGCGAAGCGAGCACACAATAATTTCGTCGAACACGTGGCTTGTGTAACGAAATTTTCTATGCAAGTTAATAACAAATTGGAATGTAAAAGAGATAAGGGATAGAGAGATACGCAAGGGAGTGATCAAGGAGTTCCCAACTTTCGCGTCGTCCTCGCAGTCGGCCGGTACGTCTCCCCCCAACTTATCAAACGGATAAGCTGAGACTTTTACACCGGAAAAAATCTCTTTCAATGCACAATTTACAACGACACAAGAACTCGTGATGATCGTCCGAATAATTCCCTCAACAAATCGAATTGTAACCTTCAAGCAAACTCTTGAACCCGGATGAGAAACCCAACCTTCAAGACTCAATCAACCCGAGCGACAAATTCTGATTCACCGTGAATTCTCCTCGAACGTTATCCTTCGAATTCTTCTAATCAATCTCCAATTGAACCCATACTCAATCTTCAATTTGATAGAAGTAATGAAGGAAGATGATGATTGCTCTTGAATGATCCTTGATACAAAACTCTCAAACAATCTAGACCAAAGAACTCTTCAACTCTTCAATACTGGTTTCTCATGCTTACAACAATAACACATAAAGCTATTTATAATGGAAGTAGAATTGAGCAACTTTAGGCATCAGTGTCGATACATAAAGCTATTTATAAAGCTAACAGACTTGTATCGATACATCCACGCGTATGTATCGATACATCCACGCGTATGTATCAATACATACACCAGAAAAACAGAAATATGACTGATATGTTTCAAAACACAAAGGTATGTTTCAAAACACAAGGCTCTCTCTGACTTCAGGAGAGTCTGCATGTGTTTTGAAACATACAAGTGTGTTTCGAAACACAGAGGCTTCCCTGACTTCATTGAGAGCAATTTGTATCGATACAAAGGTGCTATGTATCGATACAAATGCGTGATAATCAGCCTGAACAAGTTTCAGGACATTTGCATCGATACAGGTATATATGTATCGATACAAAACACCTAAAAATTGATTTTTCAAAGTTTCAAAATAATGTTTTGCTGTCAAGTCAATTTCAATTGTTTCCTAAACATATTCTACTCTATTTCCATGTGTTTTGACAATTATTAAAACTCGGAGGGGAACTGGTGCATTAACATTCTCCCCCTTTTTGATAATTGTCAAAACTATTGCATAAGCTAACTAAGCCTACCTAAGATGCAATTTACAAATAGCTTTAAGTTACAGACTCAAACAACAAAAGGCTAACCACTTGCGAAGCTCCCCCTTAGTTGATGTCGTCTTGCACATATGTTGAATAACGGATTCGAAGACTCAAGGCTTTATCCATAGCTTATGCTTGCCAATCTTTTAACCTAGCAACCACCTTGTGCAACTCAACCTAGGAACTCCTAGGTCAAAGTCACCCCGCCTTACTCCTTACTAACAACACGCACACAGTGTTGTTCAGAAATAAGCAAACAACTTATGATGGTGAGAACACGCTCAAACAAAAGATTAACTCCGTACCTAAAGGCTTAAGAGTAATCTTACAAATAACACAAGCACACAGCCTATGTCTTTAGCATGTATCAAGGTGATACAAGAAAAGACTCACAAAGTTCACTAGGGAAAAATAAACAACATACGCTTTAGTGAACACATTAAAATTCCCACAAATCCTAATTAGGTTTTACATAAGTATATATAGAGTCTTCAGCGCAACTTGACTTGTTCCTTAAGAAAAGGAGTCTTCAAAAATATATCTAATAAAAAGAAACCGAATCCTAAAATATAGGAATTATATTTTAGAATTAAATCTTCACTTAAGGGATAACTTGTGAACCAAGGCGCGTTCTGTTATGCCAGCTATGCATGATAAAATATATTTTTAAGACAAATCTTTCCAAGATATATTTCAAAAATAAAAACGCGCGCGTCCAATTAGCTTCAGAGCTCAACATACTCAGATGCTTCAGCATGTCCTAGAGCATGTGACAAAATGGGATTTTGCAAAATTATAGCCAACATACAAAAATGCCAACATTCATGCTACTATAAGAGGGAAAAACAAGCAAGCTGGAATTTATAAGCTAGAGGATCCTAAGGGGCAAGTACTCACAGAATTCAAAGACATTTAGAAGGAAGTTTTAAGATTCTATGGAGACCTATTTGGTACATCTTCCAAAAGACTGCTGCATGTTGATGTTGTTGCAATTAGAAATGGAACACAACTATAGGAAGAACATAAGATCAGTCTCACTCAACTAGTCACTGACCAAGAAATTTGGAAAGCTCTCAAGGATATAGGAGAAACTAAAGCTCCAGGGATTGATGGATTCAATTCAAAAAATTTCAAGGCCAGCTGGAATGTGATTAAGTCAGATGTGCTTGCAACAATCTGTGAATTCTTTGACTATGAAAGGTTATATGCTGTAGTCAATTGTGCTCTAGTGACGTTGATTCCAAAGTCCTCTGATGCAAAAACAATGAAAGATATGAGTCCAATTGCATGTTGTACTACAATGTATAAAATCATCTCAAAAATTTTAACTACATGCTTGAGCAAGGTGATCACTGTGGTGGATGAAAGCCAATCATCTTTTGTACCAGGTAAGATCATCCATGATAACATCATAATTGCACATGAATTGTTGAGAGGATACAATCGCAAACATATAAGATCAGTCTCACTCAACCAGTCACTGACCAAGAAATTTGGAAAGCTCTCAAGGATATAGGAGAAACTAAAGCTCCAGGGATTGATGGATTCAATTCAAAAAATTTCAAGGCCAGCTGGAATGTGATTAAGTCAGATGTGCTTGCAGCAATCCGTGAATTCTTTGACTATGAAAGGTTATATGCTGTAGTCAATTGTGCTCTAGTCACGTTGATTCCAAAGTCCTTTGATGCAAAAACAATGAAAGATATGAGTCCAATTGCATGTTGTACTACAGTGTATAAAATCATCTCAAAAATTTTAACTACACGCTTGAGCAAGGTGATCACTGTGGTGGATGAAAGCCAATCATCTTTTGTACCAGGTAAGATCATCCATGATAACATCATAATTGCACATGAATTGTTGAGAGGATACAATTGCAAACATATTTCTCCTAGATGTGCTATACAAATGGACCTACAGAAAGCTTATGATACTGTGGAATGGACAGCTTTGGAAGTTATCATGAGAGAATTGAATTTTCCTAAAAAATTCATCACCTGGATCATGTTATGTGTTAGCACAATTTCTTACAAATAGGCAATCAATGGTCAACATAGTGAGTTCCTAAAGGCTGAAAGGGGTCTAAGACAAGGGGATTCCATATCCCCCTTATTGTTTGTTCTCATTATGGAATACTTGCATAGATGTTTGAAGAATCTACAGATGAAACCGAATTTCAATTTTCACCTAATGTGTAAGAAATTACAAATAACTAACATTTGTTTTGTAGATGATCTTATTATGTTCACAAGAGGTGATGAGACATCAATTAAGCTTATGATGGGAGAATTTACAAAATTCTCAGATTCAACTGGTTTGAAGGCCAATCCTGCAAAATGCAAAGTTTATTTTGGAGGAGTACCAGAGCCAGAACAACAGAAAATCATTACTGCTACTTCTTTTTCTGCTGGTACATTGCCTTTTAAATACTTAGGCGTACCATTATCAAGTCGAAAGCTAACTGTACATCAAAGTAGACCTCTTATTGATAAGATAGTGGCTAAAATTCGACATTGGACTGCTAAGCTTTTGAGTTATGCAGGAAGATATCAGTTGATCAGAAGTGTATTATTTGTTGTCACATCTTACTGGATGCAAGTCTTTCCACTCCCTAAGCAAGTTATCAGGCACATTGAAGCAATATGTAGAAGCTCCCGTGGCTTGGGAAAAGATTTGTGAACCCAAGATAGCAGGTGGTTTAAATATTACATCGCTGATGGAATGGAACCAAGCTACCATTTGTAAATTGTTGTGGAACTTGCAAAGCAAGGCTGACAAGTTATGGGTAAAATGGATTTATGCCTATTACCTTAAAGGACAAGACATTATGACATGGCAAGCCCCTCAAAATTGCTCATGGTTATTGAAAAGAATTTTGAATTGTAGGGAGATTGTGGAGCAAATACAATATTGGGCTGAAGCAATACAAAAAGGAAAATACAAAACCTCTACCATGTACAACGATTTGCGAGGGAAAGAGGAATGTGTGGACTGGAAAAGAATGTTTTTCAACAACTATGCAAGACCACAAGCTACATTTACTCTTTGGTTAACACTTATGGGCCGCCTTCCCACTAAGGATAGATTAGCTCGTTTTGGAGTAATAACAGATAATGTGTGTAGCTTTTGTACTCTTGTAGAATCTTTGGAGCATCTTTTCTTTGAATACACACTACACAACTTATTTGGAGAGAGGTCCTATCTTGGATCAGTGTTATTAGATCCCCTACAAATTGGAGTGGCGAAAAAACTTGGTTGATTCAAGAAACAAAAAAGAAAGGATGGAGAAGGTAAATTTTGAAGATAGCTATAGCTGAAACTATATATGCCATATGGAGGGCAAGGAATGAGATAGTATTTTCTCACCATGGCATAGATCCTTGTTTGCGAGAGACCATAATCTATAGCATAGTTATGAGATGTACTTTGTACAGAAAACTTAGTATACATGTTAATGTTACCACACTATGCATAGAGTAGGATAGTTGGTTTTGAACTTCGTCATTGTTGGGCTAGTTTGCTAGAGACATACCGGGATCCCTTGGATCGGTTGTACTTATTTTATTTTTTTTTAATATATGAAAGTAATGCTCTGATTCCAAAAAAAAAAAATGTGTTATCACTTGATTATGACATGATTAATATGGCCATAAATATTTTGGATTATGGTTTACCTTTTGTTATATGTGTACGTTTTGATTTGAAAATTTTTAGGTAATTATGCATGCTTGTGTTTATGTTCTACTTTATTATGACTAAAAAATGAAAAAATCCTTTCTTCCTCCGTCTCATTTTCACACACACTTCACCTTTATTTAAAAATTACTTTTCCTTTCTTATATGCTTACCTAAGTGCATTTCATCTTCATATTTTATTTTTTGCATCTCTTTGCATTTTATTATTTTTGCATTGTTATTATTTATTTATTTATATTATTTATTCGCTCAATTCGATATGGTTGTAAATATTAATTATTCAAATGGGTTGTAATAGCGTAGGACCTTATTTATTGTTTTTATTGCTTTCCTAGCTCACACAACACACACAAAGCCATAAACTCATTTCCAAGCGAGAGAGCTTATAATCAAACTTCAATTGGATAGAGGTCTCTTGCGACAATTTTCTTCCCAACCCAAAAACGCAATATTTTATAAAGAAAAAACAAGCGTAGGTCCATTTTAGTCGCAACGTCTCTATACTATTTCACTATGATAATCATTCACATTTTAACTTCTTTTTTTTTCCCTCTTCCACACAACAATTACATTTTCGTTCACAAACATTTTATTTACAACATTTTTCTCAAACAACAAATTATTTTGCAAGCATAACAATTTACACTACTTGTTCCTTCTACTTTCAAAAAAGTTTATGTACCTTTACTACTTTAAACTATCAAATAGATCTTTATCATTATTTGTCCCAAATTTTGATTGTCCTTATAAATATTAGCAAGACTTAGATCATGATTGTTGTTGTTGGGGAAGGGTGTCCCCGAAGTTGATTTTGGGTAGTACATCTCTCAACCGTGATAAAGTATGATCTAGCGTATTTATATTGACACTTAAAAAGTGAGACTTAAAATGACATCAATCTATTATTTTCATACAACACTTTTTATAACTTCTTCTTCATACATCTTCTCTCTCATTTCTTACATCTTCTCCCCCCATTCTTTCTAAAGCATATACAAAAAGCACAAAAAGCTTACAAGAGGTTACCATGGGATACCATGGGCGCTTAAGGTGCATACACCTTCCTTGAGCGCAATTAACCCCTCCTTGAGTGAACATATAGGATAGGAAATGTGGCGCAACCATAATGACATGTTTGGAGTCATTTCATCTCATGATGCACATGTGGTATGGCTACGCTCGAGTGGAGGGTTTACGAGGATGGATTGTTTGTCGATATGAGTCATTTATATTGGCAATGCTATTTTCGGAAATCCCGAGAATCTTGAGGACCTTTTAGTTATATTAAACCTATCTTGGCCTTTTTTAGGATGTAGTGCGATGGCTAGAGTATGATAAGATTTCTTTTCCTAACTTTGGTTTGTTCCGCGATACTACGCTCGGACGAGACTTTCTTTTTGGGTATCTTTGAGTCATGAGTTATTTGTGATGAAAAGGGTATTCGAGAATTCGGTTGAAAACTCTGGGAACTTATATAGCACCCGTGATGCAGGTACAAAAATAAACCAATAGTTCACACCTTTTGGGCGGGTTTACCCTTTGACCTCAACATTATGATACTTGAACCCATGACCCCATGTTTGCTTATGTTTGTGATTGTTGCATTCATGCATTCATGCATCCATGGAAATTCTTTTAAAATTCAAAAGATCAAAAAATAATGAAAAAAATGTAATCATCACAGTTATGGAGCCAAGAGAGAGATTTACCAAGAAGTTCACTTTTAGAAGTCTAGATTTGAATCAGTTGAAGGAATTAGGGACTCATGTGTTAGATTTTGATGGTTTCCAACGTCCCTATGGAAGACTTCTGCATATTCTTCATGGTAAGGTTGACAAAGGAATTCTCAGCACTTTGCTACAGTTTGATGATCATGTGTACCATTGTTTCACTTTCAGAAATTACCAGCTTCTTCCTACTTTGGAAGAATATGCCTATTGGGCGGGTATACCGGTGAATACTATAGCTGTTTTTGATGGGTTCAATGGAAAACTCAACAAATCAGCTATTGCATCTATGTGTTCGCTTGAAACGTGTGCAAGTATACACAGTCCAAAGTAGCAAGTAATAAGTAAAAGAGTATCGATCCCACAGGGATCGTCTAAGGGAACATTTTCACTAAACAAACAAAATCACATCCTAATCCATGAGCAAGAAGGTAACCAAAATATATCATAGTTTCAGATTTAATAATAAAGTTAATTAAAAAGGATTTAAAGATCAATAATGGTAGTGATGTTGGAAGTATGATCCACTCAACTAATAATCTAGCATCTGTGACTGATAACTAGTGTCATGACATCTGTGAGCAAAACTCCTTGTGGTGTATGTCTACAACGTTAAATATGAAACGGCGGATAAGTAGGGTCCTATGTCTTGGTCATTCTTAATTCGTTTCAGTTCAGAAAAGCATGTTTTGTATTCTCACTATGGCCTTAATACTTATGTCTAAGCTATTAAGTAAGAAGTATGTGTCCATCCTCTATTTAACCATATTTGATCTTAAGTTCCATTTATTACATGATGTCTCATAAAAATAAACTTTCATTCAATCCTAAGTTGGACAGACCGTGAATCAAACATATATAAAAGATAAGAACTAATTATGCAATAAACACCACAAATCATTCACATAAATAATACTAGACTTTCATTGAATATCACATAATTCCAACAACAAGAGTTTTAGCTCATGGTGAGCATAGTAAAGCATACAAACAGAGATCTAAGGTTACACATAACTAACATCAAGAGAGAATTAGAAATGGTAAACCTAAGTGAACACAACCAATAAGGGGGGAGGATGAAGTTGTCAGCTTCACTATCGCGCCTCTAGCTGCCTCTAGTTATCGGCTTCACTAAACAACCATGGTGGAAGAGTGGAGTTGTGAAGAAGGTGGAGATGGAGGCTACCAAATATTTCTTTTAGGGTTCCCAGAACCAATGAACTTCAGGGTTTAGATCTCCTTATATAGGCTCTCATTGCAATTGACCTGATCCAACTTGTCCTCCAAGACTAGCCCAAACAATAAAGAATATTCCTTTCTTTTGTACTAGGAGATGTCACTTTCAGCACATGGGTGTCAACAGCTGTCATGTCTTGACAAAAATACTTTGTTCTTATGCATCTTCCAGGTCATGCTTTGATTGTCAACAATTCTTAACTGTAAGGAATTAGGTGCTTGCCTCTAGTTGTCAGACGATGACACTTAAACCTCTTTGTGTCTAGGCTCTTTCATGACTGTCATGACAATAGTTATCACCAAGCTAAACTCTGCACATCAAAATAACGTGAAATCCACAAAACAAAGCACATAAAGTGCTTGACTCAAAATAACTAAAAACTTGATATTATTTACTCATATTAATATTAATCACCATATTGGTATGTAATAATCTAAGTATTAGAGGCCTAAAAATGACTCATTAAAGGAGTCATCACTAGGTTACATCTGAGTGTGTCCGAGGTTTCATATAATTTGGTTTTTAGAGATGGCCACCGAGGGCTGACTGTGAATTTCTTGCACAAGAAAGCTCTCAAGTTTCTTAATGATAAGAAAGTTGCTGCTTTTGAGGTTATCCTGGCTTTGCTCATTTATGGGGTGTTGTTATTCCCTAAAGTCGATTACCTGGTAAATGATGATGCTCTTCAACTTTTCTCAATTGGAAATCCTGTTCCGACTATACTTGCTGACACGTATCATTCTATTCATTGGAGAACTTTACAAGTAGGAGGAAGGTTTAATGGGTGTGCACCGCTACTCCAAATATGGTATACTTCACATTTGCCTGAATATGACTCTTTCAGTAACACCAGTGGTCTTTGGTGGTCTAAGAGGATTATGTCCATCACTCATTCAGGGATAGTTTAGTACAACCCTCATTATGACAATGGAGTAATCATCGACAATTGTGGGGATTTTTCTAATGTGCCTCTTATTAGTACAAATGGGGGAATTACTTATAGTCATATTCTTGTCAGGCGTCAATATGCCCTTGATACATCATCATGTTCTACACCTTCATTTTCATCTTTTGTCGCTGCACCACCACTTTCTTCTACACCAGCTGTCTTGGAACAACAATCAATTGAAGAGGATGGCGCGAAGGACCTGTGGAAAGAAAATTTTCTTGCGGCAGAGCTTGAGAAAACCAGATAGAGAGAAGAACTCGAAGAAAAGTGTCGTGCTCTTGAACTTGAGAAGAAAAAAGCTGAAGAACCTGAGAAAGGAAAAGGTCAGGTGATGGATCCTTTAGACGCATGGTTTATTCAGAAAGAGTTCCAAAACATGAGACCAAAAGACAAAGGAAGAAGAAGGACTGAAGACTACATGAAAAAGGGACCAGTGTGTTTAGTTTTTATTTACTATGTATTTGTTTAGCGTCTGTAATGTCAATTTATTTGTAACTTTAACAATTATGTGTAGGTTTTCTTTATTTCTTTTTTCAGTATGTTTGTATTGTTGTTTGTGACTCAAAACAGTTGTACTCATTCTTATGATTAATGAATTAAGGTCCCTGTTATGATTACATTTGTTTCATTATTTTTAAGGATCCTTTGAATAAACGAAATGCTCATATTAAAGAAAGTTTTTTTACATGACATAACATGCATCATTAGCATTCATGTTTCGATTTTCAAAATTCCAGAGTCTCTTGTTCTTACAGATCCTAGCCCGTCGCATCCGATACAAGCCAACACGAATCTACTACACACGAGCCAACAGAAAGATAATTATGGAAGAGGAAAATGCTCAACTTCATGAACAGGTTACTACTCTTCAAGCTGCAGTCACCAAGCTTACTTCCATGGTGAAAGCTCTTACTCTTGCAAGGTCTCTGCCTCCACCTCCTCCAGTGCAAGCTTTGAATGTTCTGATACCTGAGAATGTCTAGGTTTCTGCCCCTCAGGGTCTGGTTAACTATTCAATGCCAATTACCTCCACGAATTACCCTTGGGGCATGCCCGCTAATTTCGGCGATGATGTTTAGTCGTTTGCTTCCCATGCTCAATTTCATGTTGTCACTGTTCCTCAGATAACCACTGCTATCCCGCCTCCTGCAATGACTATTTCTCCTGCCACTATGAACGCACTTCCAAATGAGACAGAACCTGTGTATTAAGCTGGTCTAGTAGAGAATGTGGTGCCTTTGAGTCCTAGAGGTGATATTTAGGATCAATTCGATGAGATGCAATGGGAAATCCGTGTTCTTCGCGGAAAAGATCTGTTTGGGAAGAGTGCTCACGAAATGTGTCTGGTTCCCAATGTCCAGGTGCCTCCGAAGTTTAAAACACCTGACTTTGAGAAGTACAAAGGGGATTCTTGCCCCCAAAGCCACCTCATCATGTACGCAAGGAAGATGTCTGCTCAAACTAGCAATGATAAGTTGCTCATTCATCTCTTTCAGGACAGCCTAACTGGTGCTACTCTGAAGTGGTACATGAGCCTGGACCGTGAAAAGATTAAGTCCTTCAGTAATTTATGTGAGGCATTTGTGCAGCAATACAAGTACAATTCTGATCTAGCACCTGATAGAGATCAGCTACGTTCCTTATCACAAAGGGAGCGTTAGAGTTTCAAAGAGTATGCCAAGAGGTGGCGCGGACTTGTTGCTCAAAGCAACCCTCCTTTGGAAGAGAAGGAAATGACCAAGATATTTTTGAAGACTCTCGATCCGACCTACTATGATCGAATGATTGCAAGTAACCTCCGCGATTTCACTAATGTGGTGGAAACGGGGACCCGTGTTGAAGAAGGGATAAGAGAGGGGCACTTGGTAAGGGAAGTCTCTGGTTCTAATGCTGCGAAGAAGTATGGCTCTGGTTTTGGAAAGAAGAAATAACAAGAAGTTGGAATGGTTGCCCATGGTGGGCCGAGAAGAAACTACCATCAGCAACAGCCACAACAACATCATGTTGCTGCTGTCATTCCTCCTGCAAATTCTGGGTATTAACAGCGGCCACCACATCCGCCGCCGAATAATCAGTACAATCGTGTTCAAGGGCCGCCCCATTATGACCCTATTCCTATGAAATATGCTGATCTTTTGTCAGCTCTGCTTGAAAGGAAGTTTGTCCAGTTGAAGCCTCCACTACTAGTGCCAGATCCGTTACCATATTGGTATTGTTCTAATATGTTTTGTGCTTATCATTCTAGCTCACCTGAACACGACACTGATCGTTGCCATGGTCTGAGAAATGAGGTGCAGAAGTTGATTAGGAAGGGTTCGTTGAAATTCAAAGATGTTAATCCTAATGTCCAGGTTAATCCTCTCCCACCCCATGGGGGAAATGCCATCAATATGATCCAAAGTACACCAGGCTGTTAAAGGGTGTATAATGTCAGACAGATAAGAGGGTCTCTGGTCCATATGCATGTGAATTTATGTCAGTTGTCTCTTTTTCAACATAATCATGCTGCTTGTATGATTTGCCCCAGGAACCCAAGAGGTTGCCAAAAGGTGAGAGATGATTTACAGATTCTGTTGAACAGAAGGGAGCTTGTGATTACTTACAAAGAAATGAGGAAGAAGGGACGGATGAGGAGCCCGATTTTGATAGTAGTGATGATGAATTGTTTATGATTACTCCGGAATTCGTTGAACCCGTGTACTTTGAAAGGGTTTATGATAGCCAAAATGCTGAGGATGAACCATTAGTGATCTGCTTACCAGGCTCGGTTCCCTTTGAATCTTACAAAGCAGTTCCGTACAAGTATAATGCAACTATGATGAAGGGGGGTGAAGAGGTTCCCATTCCTACTATGTCCTCAATTGCCAATGTTGTGGGGAGAAGTAAAATGATGAGAAGTGGCCACATGATTCTGTTAATGCACCAGTTCCCCTCCGAGTTTTAATAATTGGCAAAACACATGGAAATAAAGTAGAATATGTTTCGGCAACAATTGAAATTAACTTGACAGCAAAACATTATTTTGAAACTTTAAAAAATCAATTTTTAGGTGTTTTGTATCGATACATATATACCTGTATCGATACAAATGTCCTGAAACTTGTTTAGGCTAATTATCACGCATTTGTATCGATAGATAACACCTTTGTATCGATACAAATTGCTCTCATTGAAGTCAGGGAAGCCTCTGTGTTTTGAAACACACATGTATGTTTCGAAACACATGCAGACTCTCCTGAAGTCAGAGAGAGCCTTGTGTTTCGAAACATACCTTTGTGTTTCGAAACATATCAGTCTTATTTCTGTTTTTCTGGTGTATGTATCGATGCATACACGTGGATGTATCGATATAAGAACACAAACCTTCTTGCTGTTAACTGCTTGTATCGATACATGCATACTTCCATTATAAGAACACTGATGCATGTATCGATACAAGTCTGTTAGATTGTGCCTAAATTTGCTCAATTCTACTTCCATTATAAATAGCTTTATGTGTTATTGTTGTAAGCATGAGAAACCAGTATTGAAGAGTTCTTTGGTTAAGATTGTTTGAGAGTTTTGTATCAAAGATCATTCAAGAGCAATCATCATCTTCCTTCATTACTTCTATCAAATTGAAGATTGAGTATGGGTTCAATTGGAGATTGATTAGAAGAATTCGAAGGATAACATTCGAGGAGAATTCGCGGTGAATCAGAATTTGTCGCTCGGGTTGATTGAGTGTTGAAGGTTGGGTTTCTCATCCGGGTTCAAGAATTTGCTTGAAGGTTACAATTCGATTTGTTGAGGGAATTATTCGGACGATCATCACGAGTTCTTGGTTGAAGATAGCGTGAAGGATTGATCGTTGGGAACGATAATTGAAGACAAGATCGAATTGGGGTTTGCGCAATTACAAGACGGGTTTATGTTGAAGATGGTGAAGATTGTGTAATCGAGTTTGTATCTTACATATTGTGTCGTTGTAAATTGTGCATTGAAAGAGATTTTTTCCGAAGTAAAAGTCTCAGCTTATCCGTTTGATAAGCTGGGGGGAGACGTACCGGCCGACTGCGAGGACGACGAGAAAATTGGGAACTCCCTGATCACTCCCTTGCGTATCTCTCTATCCCTTATCTCTTTTGCATTCCAATTTGTTAGCTTCCGCACTAGGTAGCTTCCGCGCTTACTCGATTATTTTGCGAAAAACCGTAGTTGTTGTTTGAAACGCTTTTGCTCGTCACATTTGAGCGTAGCCTTGTAGTCTAACAAGTGGTATCAGAGCCCGGTTGATTTTTTATACAAAAATTCAGTGGATTTGTGCCAATTATTAGACAATATGGCTTTTGCACCAAAAGGGGCGTACAATCGCGCGCCAATCTTCAACAGCGAGCATTTCTATTATTGGAAGAGTAGTATGAGGATTCACATCACTTCTTATGATGTTGAAGTTTGGAATATCATCATCAATGGTCCCTTTGTTCCGACAAATACCGATTTGAATGGTGTTATTACCAACAAGCCTATGGCACAATGGAATGACGACGATAGAAAGAAAGTAGGTTATGATGCGAAGGCACAAAATATTTTACTATCCTCATTGGGGATTGAACAATTTTACCATGTCTCGCATTGTACCTCGGCAAAACAAATGTGGGATACATTAGTCAACCACTTTGAGGCGATTAATGAAGTAAAGCAATCGAAAATCAATACTTTGACACAAGAATTTGAACTTTTTCATATGAATGATGGTGAAACCATCAATGAAATGCAACAAAGGTTCATAAAAATCACACATAAATTGCATGGTCTTGGAAATCCTATAGCAAATGAAGTTGCTACTAACAAAATTTTGAGGTGTTTATCTAGAAAATGGAATCCAAAGGTCACGGCAATCAAAGAAGCCAATGATCTCTCTCAATTGAGCCTTACAACGCTCTTTGGAAAGCTAGAAGAGCATGAAAGCGTGCTCAATGCCTTAGATAAGCATGAGAAGGGATCTAAGAAGGACAAGCATACGGAGAAGGAAAAAGACAAAGATAGGAAGTCAATTGCTCTAAAAGCTTCCGTCTCAAAGTCCAAAAAGGTTGAGCAAGAGGAAAATAGCTTAAGTGACGACGAGTGGGACGAAGAAGAAATGAATTTATTTGTTCGAAGATTTCATAAGTATGTTTCAAAACATGGTATAAAATTCACGAAGACAAATGATCCCAAGTCACGGAAGCAATCAAGGGATGATATAGAAAAGGAGAAGAGCATGCCAAAAAGATTATGTTATGAATGTGGCAAATCGGGACACTATAGACCGGAATGCCCATCTTATAACAAATGAAAGGGAAAGTACTCCGAGAAAATTCACAAGAGTAAGAAAGCTTATGTTGCTTGGGAAAGTTCAAGCGACGATGCATCTAGGTCAAATAGCTCAAGTGAAGAGGATGATGAACGCGCTCATGTGGTACTCATGAATGGTTCACCTAGCAAAGGCAAGAAACATCACAAACGTCAAGTAAGTGATTCTAGCTCTATCTCTAATGATAGTCCTTCATATGATGAACTTCAAAATGCTTTTGAAAAACTATATGGTGAAGCCACTAGTTCGTTTAAGAAACTGGCAAAAAGGAAGAAAGTAATTTCTAACTTGGAGTCACAAATCAAAAAATTACAAGATTAATTAGAGGCATTAAAACTTACCATGGTTACTTCAAAAGACGATTTTGACAATAAGTCATCAAAGAATGAATGTGATTCTTGTAGTAATTTGAAAGGAGAAATGCAAAACCTTCAAGAAAATTATACAAGTCTCATATGTCATCGTGGATTGAATGTAATGCTTGTAGTGTTTGGCAAGGAGAAGTTAAAACCCTTCAATCCAAATTAGACGAAGCCCTTGTACCAAAAATTCCTTTTGTGGATGTGCCAAAGATTTTTAACAAGCCTAGAAATAGGCCCTCTAAAAATGACAAATTTGTTAAAAAGAAGATGAATCCCAAAAGAAAATTTTTGTGTCACAAGGATCATTCCAATATTGTGTGTTACTATTGTTGTGATAAGGGTCATACCATTGCAAAGTGCCAAGCTCGAAAAAAATTTGTACCAAAAGGCAAAATGCAATGGATACCTAAATCCATCAACGGTTTTGTTACTAACCACCTAGGACCCAATGAGAGTTGGGGACCTATTTGCAATGTTTAAAGTTTTAGAAAAAGGTCTTGAACCATTGACAAGAGACACCGGTAACAATGGCGTTCAAGACTTACAAAGGTATAAATGGATGAGAAAAGATTTGACTCAATCCATGAAAGTAGTGGAACTTGATCACTTCCTATACTTGACACTTAAGGGAAGATTCTTATCTCAAACTTTATTCCTATCGTTTACTTTGCATTTATATGTTTGCGTGGTTCTTTGTTCATATACATATAATTTCAACTCAATATGAAATTTGGAATAATAGTTGTCCAATCCTCCATTTCCAAAAATTTTGCTCAATGATAGTAATAAGTTATTGAGACTCATATTTAAAAAAGGGGATTTGACAAAGATCAAGCCAAAAGTCATATTTAGTTCATTTTTGTTTGTATATGCTTGTATATCATGTTGTGACTAGTTATTCATAATGAATATAAATGCTTTGTCTTGGTACATTGATTGAAAATGTGAATTTTTGCTTTAACAAGTTCTTGTCACTTTCATAATCTTGTACCTTGGTGAATATATGAGTTACATACATACATGATTGCTTAGAATCATAAGGTTTTTTTTTCAAACATTTTTTTCTTTGTTATACCTCTATGTCTTAAATGTCTAAACTTTGTTGTATGGATCTTTTTGTGTATAATGGTTTATGCATGGTTGCATTTTATTTTTATTCGTCCGTAGAATAGGTTTTGAATCGATTATAATACCGATGTTTGATAATCATGTGATTTGGTTTGGCTTGTTGTTCTACATGCCATGTTTATCATGATGCTTTGTTTCGTCATTGGACTATATTCGTGCATATTTTGCTTAATTATTTGATCAGGTTATTTTTTATCATATAGTGCATTTCGACAAATGTAAGTGCATTATGTGACCTATATGCTCTTTACTTCGAATTTCGATACTTCTCATGAGTTTTCTTTTCTTCTTTTTGATAATGTCAAAGGGGGAGAAAAGATTGGCAAGCATAAGCTATGGATAAAGCCTTGAGTCTTTGAATCCGTTATTCAACATATGTGCAAGACGGCATCAACTAAGGGGGAGCTTCGCAAGTGGTTAGCCTTTTGTTGTTTGAGTCTGTAACTTAAAGCTATTTGTAAATTGCATCTTAGGTAGGCTTAGTTAGCTTATGCAATAGTTTTGACAATTATCAAAAAGGGGGAGAATGTTAATGCACCAGTTCCCCTCCGAGTTTTAATAATTGTCAAAACACATGGAAATAGAGTAGAATATGTTTAGGCAACAATTGAAATTGACTTGACAGCAAAACATTATTTTGAAACTTTGAAAAATCAATTTTTAGGTGTTTTGTATCAATACATATATACCTGTATCGATACAAATGTCCAGAAACTTGTTCAGGCTGATTATCACGCATTTGTATCGATACATAGCACCTTTATATCGATACAAATTGCTCTCATTGAAGTCAGGGAAGCCTCTGTGTTTCAAAACACACTTGTATGTTTCGAAACACATGCAGACTCTCCTGAAGTCAGAGAGAGCCTTGTGTTTCGAAACATACCTTTGTGTTTCGAAACATATCAGTCATATTTCTGTTTTTCGGGTGTATGTATCGATACATACGCGTGGATGTATCGATATAAGAACACAAACCTTCTTGCTGTCAACTGCTTGTATCGATACACACTAATGCACGTATCGATACAAGTCTATTAGATTAGGCCTAAATTTGCTCAATTCTACTTCCATTATAAATAGCTTTATGTGTTATTGTTTTAAGCATGAGAAACCAGTATTGAAGAGTTCTTTGGTCAAGATTGTTTGAGAGTTTTGTATCAAGGATCATTCAAGAGCAATCATCATCTTCCTTCATTACTTCTATCAAATTGAAGATTGAGTATGGGTTCAATTGGAGATTGATTAGAAGAATTCGAAGGATAACGTTCGAGGAGAATTCACGGTGAATCAGAATTTGTCGCTCGGGTTGATTGAGTCATGAAGGTTGGGTTTCTCATCCGGGTTCAAGAGTTTGCTTGAAGGTTACAATTCGATTTGTTGAAGGAATTATTTGGACGATCATCACGAGTTCTTGGTTGAAGATAGCGTAAAGGATTGATCGTTGGGAACGATAATTGAAGACAAGATCGAATTGAGGTTTGCGCAATTACAAGACGGGTTTATGTTGAAGATGGTGAAGATCGTGTAATCGAGTCTGTATCTTACATATTGTGTCGTTGTAAATTGTGCATTGAAAGAGATTTTTTCTGAAGTAAAAGTCTCAGCTTATCCGTTTGATAAGCTGGGGGGAGACGTACCGGCCGACTGCGAGGACGACGCGAAAGTTGGGAACTCCCTGATCACTCCCTTGCGTATCTCTCTATCCCTTATCTCTTTTACATTCCAATTTGTTATTCACTTGCATAGATAATTTCGTCACACACGCCACGTGTTCCACGAAATTATTGTGTGCTCGCTTCGCTTGTTATTTGAATTTGCAATTCCGAGTTTTTGTGTGTGATTCTATTTTCAAAAGTTTCGTGTGATTTGAAAATTGCTTAACTTGATAATTTGAATTGCAATCGTTGTATCATATTCATTCCATCGGCTTTTACTACTTTTCCTTTGATCGAGGTGCAATAGACTACCGATCTAGGTAGCTTCCGCGCTTACTCGATTATTTTACGAAAAACCGTAGTTGTTGTTTGAAACGCTTTTGCTCGTCACGTAAAGATAATGATTTGGGCTTGTCTAATAGGAGTGATCCTATTTCTGATGCTGAAGAAGTCGTGCGACTGATCAAGAAAAGTGAATATATGATTGTTGACCAATTAGTTCAAACTCCTGCTAAGATCTCTATATTGTCTTTGCTTTTGAACTCTGAAGCTCATAGGGATGCTCTAATGAAGGTCCTTGAACAAGCTTATGTTGAGCACGATGTGATTGTGGGGCAGTTTGATAATATTGTGGGTAATATCACTACATGTAACAACTTGAGTTTCAGTGATGAAGACCTCCCAGAAGAGGGGAGAAGCCACAATTCAGCTTTACACATCTCGGTCAACTTTCAATTCGATGCCTTATCCAATGTGCTCATTGATACAGGTGTAAATGCACCAGTTCCCCTCTGAGTTTTAATAATTGTCAAAACACATGAAAATAGAGTAGAATATGTTTAGGTAACAATTGAAATTGACTTGACAGCAAAAACACTTTTTGAAACTTTGAAAAACCATTTTTTAGGTGTTTTGAATCGATACATATATATCTGTATCGATACAAATGTCCTGAAACTTGTTCAGGCTGATTACTACGCATTTGTATTGATACATAGCAGCTTTGTATCGATACAAATCTTTCTCACTAGAGTCCAGCTGAGCCTCTGTGTTTTGAAACACACTTGTATGTTTCGAAACACATGAAGACTCTTTGGAAACCAGTAAGAGCCTTGTGTTTCGAAACATACTTTTGTGTTTCGAAACATATCAGTCCAACTCTGTTTTTACTGGTGTATGTATCGATACAAACATGTGGTTGTATCGATACAAACATGTGGTTGTATCGATACAAGTACACAAAACTTCAGTTTTCCAACGCTGTTAAGTTACTTGTATCGATACACAGTAATGTATGTATCAATACAAGTCTGTTAGATGGTGCCTAAATTTGCTCAATTTTATTTTCTCTATAAATAGCTTTATGAGTTATTCTTGTAAGTGTGAGAAACTATTTGTAAACATTTCTTTGATCAAGATTGCTGAGTATTTTGCATCAAAGAGGATTCAAGATCAATCATCATCTTCCTTCACATTTCTATCAAATTGAAGTTGAGTATGGGATCAATTGATGTTTCTTAAAAGAGGTTGAAGAATAACGTTCGTAGTAAGTTCATGGTGAATCAGAATTACATCCGAGTTGATTGGGTCTTGAAGGTATAGAGTTTCTCATCCGGATTCAAGTGTTGCTTGGATTGATCAATACAATTTGACGAGGGAATTATCCGGACAATCATCACAAAGTTCTTGGTTCAAGATAGGTGTGAGGGTTTGATTGTTGGAAACGGTAATTGAAGTCAAGATTGAATTGGGGTTGCACAATCACAAGTTGGAGCTATGGTGAAGATCATTAGATAGAGTCTATATCTTTACATATTGTATCAATTGTGTACTTGTGCATTCATATAAAAAATTTCGAGTAAAAGTCTCAACTTATCCGTTTGATAAGTTGGGGGGAGACGTACCGGCCCATAGCGAGGACGACGCGAAAGCTAGATAACTCCCTGATCATCTACGTGTGTCATTCCCTAATCCCTTATCTCTTTACTTTACGATTTGTTGTTAATTCACAAATGCAATTTTGTCATACACGCCAAGTGTTTGACAAAATTACTGTTTGATTACTTTGTTTGCTATAAGACAATTCGATACCACAAATTGTGTGTGTGAACGCTTTTAAAGGAAAAACTATATTTGACAATTGCTTGAATTCGAATATTTGTTGTTGTATTCGAATTATCATCGTTATATCATCTTGGCTATACTACCTTTCCTTTGGTCGAGGTGCAAATAGACTACCGATCTAGGTAGCTTTCGCTTACTCGATCGAAATACGAAAAACCGTAGTTGTTTAATTGGAACGCTTTTGTTCGCCACTTTAGAGCGTAGCCGTGTAGTCTAACAAGTGGTATCACGATCCCGGTTAATTTTTACGAAAATTGTGTGGATTTGTGCCAACTATTAGATCATAATGGCTTTTGCACCGAAGGGGGCGTATAATAGAGCACCGATTTTCAACGGCGAACATTTCGACTATTGGAAAAGTAGTATGAGAATTCACATCAATTCTTTTGATGTTGAAGTTTGGAACACCATTGAAAACGGTCTGTTTGTTCCGACAAATACCGATTTGAATGGTGTTGTCACAAACAAGCCAATGGCACAATGGAATGACGATGATAAGAAGAAAGTGAGTTACGATGCGAAGGCTCAAAATATCTTGATCTCCTCTTTAGGGATTGAGCAATACTATCATGTGTCGCATTGTAACTTGGCAAAACAAATGTGGGACACATTAATTACTCACTTTAAGGGTATTAATGAAGTCAAGCAATCTAAAATAAACACCTTAACACAAGAGTTTGAACTCTTTCGCATGCAAGATGGTGAGACCATCGGGCAAATGCAACAAAGGTTTATTAAAATCACACACAAATTGCATGGTCTTGGAAATCCTATAGCAAATGAGGTTGCTACTAATAAAATCTTAAGGTGTTTGTCTAGGACTTGGCAACCTAAGGTCACCGCCATCAAAGAGGCGAATGACCTTTCCCAATTGAGCCTTACAACGCTCTTTGGAAAGCTAGAGGAGCATGAGAGTGTGCTTAATGCTTTGGAAAAGGAAGAGAAAGGATCTAAGAAGGAAAAGCATACGAAGAAACAAAAAGAGAAGGAAATGAAGTCAATTGCTCTAAAAACTTCATGTTCCAAATCAAAACGTAAAGAGCAATGTGATGATAGCTTAAGTGATGACGAGTGGGATGAACAAGAAATGGATATATTTGTTCGAAGATTTCACAAGTATGTAAAATTACATGGTATAAAATTCTCAAAGAACAATGATCCCAAGTCACGGAACCAATCAAGGGATGATATAGAAAATGAGAAGAGCAAGCCAAATAGATTGTGTTATGAATGTGGAAAATCGGGACACTATAGACCGAAATGCCCAATCTATAACAGACGAAAGGGAAAGTCCTCCGAGAAAATTCACAAGAGTTAGAGAGCTTATGTAGCTTGGGATAGTTCAAGCGAAGATGAATCTCGGTCCAAGAGCTCAAGTGAAGAGGATGAAGAACGCGCTCATGTGGTACTCATGAATGGTTCACCTAGTAAAGGCAAGAAACATCACAAACGTCAAGTAAGTGATTCTAGCTCTATCTCTAATGACAATCCCTCCTATGATGAACTTCAAAATGCTTTTGAAAAACTATATGGTGAAGCCACTAATGCATTTAAGAAATTGGGAAAAAGGAAGAAAGTAATTTCTAACTTAGAGTCACAAATTAAAAAATTACAACATGAATTAGAGGCATTAAAACTTACCATGGTTCCTTCAAAAGACGATTTTGAAAATAAGTCATCAAAGAATGAATGTGATTCTTGTTGTACTTTGAAAGGAGAAGTGAAAAACCATCAAGACAAATTATACAAGTCTCATATGTCATCTTGGAATGAATGTGAAGCTTGTTGTGTTTGGCAAGGAGAAGTTAAAACCCTTCAAGCCAAACTAGACGAAGCCCTTGTACCAAAAACTCCTTTTGTGGATATGCCAAAGATTTTTAACAAGCCTAGAAATAGGCCTTCTAAAAATGACAAATTTGTTAAAAAGAAAATGAATCCCAAAAGAAAATTTTTGGCTCACAAGGATCATTCCAATATTTTGTGTAACTATTGTTATGAGAAGGGTCATACCATTGCAAAGTGCCAAGCTAGAAAAACATTTGTACCAAAAGGCAAAATGCAATGGATTCCCAAATCCATCAATGGTTTTGTTACTAACCACCTAGGACCCAATGAGAGTTGGGGACCTATTTGCAATGTTAAAAAGTTGTAGGAAAGCGTCTTGGACCATTGACGAGAGACACCGATAACAATGGCGTTTGAGACTTACAAAGGAATAAAGACATAGGAAAAGATTTTACTCGATACTCTAGAAGTTATGGAACTTGATCACTTCCTATACTTGATACTTCAAAGGGAAGATTCTTATCCTTATCTTTATCCATATTCCTTATTCTTTTGCATTTTATTACTTGCTTGAGTGGTTCTTTGTTCATATACACATAATTTCAACTCAATATGAAATTTGGAATGATAGTTGTCCAATCCTCCATTTCCAAAAAATTTGCTCAATAATAGTAATAAGTTGTTGAGACCCATATTTAAAAATGGGGATTTGACAAAACTCAAGCCAAAAGTCATATTAATTTCATTCTAGTTTGTATATGTTTGTGTATCATGTTTTGACTTATTATGCATAATGAATATAAATGCTTTGTCTTGGTACATTGATTGAATTGTGATTTTTTACTTTAACAAGTTTTTGTCACTTTCATAATGTTTGTACCTTGGTGAATATATGTGTTTCATACATACATGGTCTTTTAAGAGTCATAATTTTTTTTTTCAAACATCCTTTTGTTTGTTGTAGCTCTATGACTTTAATATCTAAACTTGGTTGTATGAATCTTTTAATGTATAAAAGCCTATGCATGAAACATGTCTTAATTATTCTTCAATAGACTATATGTGGTTGTGCATATTATGTGAATTGTTATCTTGGTACTTGATGATGCCTATGTGAAAAGTTTATCTTGCAATATTGGATTAACATGTATTCCCATGTTGATAATGTGCTTTGATATTTGAGGTCACATGCATACTTGATGTACCTTGGTGATTATATCATTTTCATACAAATATGTGTTTGATAAGTCATAAAAGTGACTTTAAAAGATATTTTGATTCATGAGTTTAAAGATATTTTGAAAATAATGCATTTTGTATCGATACAAATTGATTTTGTATCAATACAAGTTAATTTTTTTGCATAATTTTGAAACTTAACTGATATGTATCGATACATACACGCATGTATCGATACATGCTGCAGAAAACATACTTGTATCGATACACAGGTTCAGTTGTATCGATATAAAAACGCGAAATTGCATATTATCAGCATTTTTCTGTCATTCATTCAGAAACCATTCACCCCTCTATCACAGAATAGAAACTGACCGAACCTACAACATAACCAACACAAATCTTCAATCTCTCTCAATACTTCACCAAATTCAAAGATTCTTGAACCTAAACCACTTCAAATCCATTACCCATTACATTACAACCATCAATTTAGTGGTTAATCTCCTCCATCTCTCACATTCAAGGCTAGGGTTCAATTTGGGATTTTTGGTTCTTGTCAATTTCGTGGAGAATATCAATATTTGTGTTGAAGATTTTTGTTTTCAAAGGTTCTACATTGAAGAATTCATTGTTTGGTGGGTTGTGATTCAAGCAAATTCTACATACTTTGTTCTCATACTCAAAGGTAATTTCTCATTCTCTATCTCTGACAATGGCACCTAGGAAGAAGATGAGTAAGACTAATGCCGCGAGTAGTAGTTCGGGCTTGAGTGACATTGGATTTAATGAGGCAGAATATGTTCATCCTGAATGTGTTACTACTTATACTAGGTATTGTAGGACTAGGATAGTTCTACCACAAAGAGCTATTTGTGCCAATAGTCTTGAGGGCATGCATTTGCCTGATATTGCTGAGATGTTAGAACGAGAAAAACTTGATGTTTTCTGTGACTTAAGAACAAAATATCATGACACCTTGGTTAGAATTTTCTATGCTGGTTTACAAGAAAGAAATGGTGCTGAGTTCCAGTTTCGTTTTGGGCAAAATGTGTACCATTTTACTGCTGATTATGGTTCAACCTCTTTGAGATGAGTACCGGTACAAGAATTACCGGAGAGGAATTATTGCAGTACAGTGAAACAAGTACTGTTGATTATGACTCTAATGTGTTTGTTGCTTCAATCACTAGAAATGGAAGGATTCCGGCACTCATGGGAACGGGAAAATTGTCCGTTAATGCTAGAGTGGTATATTGGATTGTTAGCCACATCTTGCGTCCTCAAAGTGCACAATCAAGGATGGACAAGAAAGACTTTGATTTGATGTACCTTTTGATGGAAGACAAACAGGTTGATTGGCCGTTTTATATTGTCAATCGGATGTTTGACTTGAGGAATTCTAGTCGGGATCAATGCTTCGGATATTGTAGTATGATTGGGATCATTCTCAAGCACTTTCGACTTGTGCAAAATCTTCCCATTGAGTACATTTCTCCAGAAAAGTTGCAAATATTTAGCGGTACACAATTGGCCAAAATGCATTGGTTCTTGAACAAGGACAATGAGTATGAGTATCATGGGCAAGCTTCGGACAATGAGGAGGAAGCGGAAGGTGTAGCTCCAAGAGTTAGGAGACAAAGGCCAAATGCTAGGCAACAAGGTGAAGGTGTTGCTAATCAAGGGGTTGGAAATGAGCAAGGTGGTAATTGGCATGAGATGATGGAAATGATGCGGAACATGAGCCTCCAACAAACCGCATTCATTGAAACTTACAACCAAAACTACCAAGCCTCAAGTGCTAGAATTGAAGAGCTTCACGTATACCAAACCGAGCTTTACAACAACCAAACCGAGCTTCGTACTTATGTTACAAGTCGTTTTGACGAAATACAAGGCCAAATGAACACATACTTCAATTCCTCCAACAATATCGACAACTATCTCAATCCAAATCCCGATAACATGAATGAATGATTTGGATGTTTTTATTTTTTTTAACTCATGAACAATTTGTCCTTTTTAACTTCATAACAATTTGTATCGATACATATATATTTGTATCGATACAAATGTTCTAAAACTTGTTCAGGCTGATTACTACGCATTTGTATCGATACATAGCAGCTTTGTATCGATACAAATCTTTCTCACTGGAGTCCAGAAGAGCCTCTGTGTTTCGAAACACACTTGTATGTTTCGAAACACTTGAAGACTCTCTGGAAACCAGTAAGAGCCTTGTGTTTCGAAACATACTTTTGTGTTTCGAAACATATCAGTCCAACTCTGTTTTTACTGGTGTATGTATCGATCCAAACACGTGGTTGTATCGATACAAACACGTGGTTGTATCGATACAAGTATACAAAACTTCAGTTTTCCAACGCTGTTAAGTTACTTGTATCGATACACAGTAATGTATGTATCAATACAAGTCTGTTAGATTGTGCCTAAATTTGCTCAATTCTATTTTCTCTATAAATAACTTTATGAGTTATTGTTGTAAGTGTGAGAAACTATTGGTAAACATTTCTTTAATCAAGATTGCTGAGTATTTTGCATCAAAGAGGATTCAAGATCAATCATCATCTTCCTTCACATTTCTATCAAATTGAAGTTGAGTATGGGATCAATTGATGTTTCTTAAAAGAGGTTGAAGGATAACGTTCGGAGTAAGTTCGTGGTGAATCAGAATTACATCCGAGTTGATTGGGTCTTGAAGGTATAGAGTTTCTCATCCGGATTCAAGTGTTGCTTGGATTGATCAATACAATTTGACGAGGGAATTATCCGGACAATCATCACAAAGTTCTTGGTTCAAGATAGGTGTGAGGGTTTGATTGTTGGAAATGGTAATTGAAGTCAAGATTGAATTGGGGTTGCACAATCACAAGTTGGAGCTATGGTGAAGATCATTAGATAGAGTCTATATCTTTACATAATGTATCAATTGTGTACTTGGGCATTCATATAAAGATTTTCGAATAAAAGTCTCAACTTATCCGTTTGATAAGTTGGGGGGAGACGTACCGGCCCATAGCGAGGACAACGCGAAAACTAGGGAACTCCCTGATCATCTACGTGTGTCATTCTCTAATCCCTTATCTCTTTACTTTACGATTTGTTGTTAATTCACAAACGCAATTTTGTCATACACGCCAAGTGTTTGACAAAATTACCGTTTGATTACTTTGTTTGCTATAAGGCAATTCGATACCGCAAATTGTGTGTGTGAACGTTTTTAAAGGAAAAACTATATTTGACAATTGCTTTAATTTGAATATTTGTTGTTGTATTCGAATTATCATCGTTATATCATCTTGGCTATACTACCTTTCCTTTGGTCGAGGTGCAAATAGACTACCGATCTAGGTAGCTTCCGCTTACTCGATCGAAATACGAAAAACCGAAGTTGTTTAATTGGAACGCTTTTGTTCGCCACTTTAGAGCGTAGCCGTGTAGTCTAACAACAGGTTCTTCATTTAATGTAATGCCTAAGTCCACTCTTGATCAGCTTAATTACAAAGGAGCCCCTATGCGGCGAAGTGGATTGATTGCGAAAGCTTTTGATGGTTCCAGGATGTCTGTTATGGGAGAGGTCAATCTGCCAATCTCAATCGGGCCACACACTTTCCAAATCACGTTCCAAGTGATGGATGTTCATGCTGCCTACAGTTGCTTATTGGGTAGGCCATGGATACACGAGGCAGGTGTTGTGACCTCTACTCTCCATCAGATGTTGAAGTTCGAGAAGTGGTAACCATAAGTGCTGAACGAGCTATGATAGTCAATCAAGTGACATCTTATTCTTCTATAACTACTGGGATTGTCGATGGGACACAATTCCAAGGACTGACTATTGATAAAAGAGAAGGTTCAGAGAAGAGGAAATGTTAACATGGTTTCTTACAAAGATGCTCAGCAGACACTGTTGGATGAGTCTATGGCGGATTGGGGTAAGGTGATAGAGGTTTTTGGAAACAAGTACCGTGAGGGTTTAGGTCTTGTTACAGCTGATGTGCACGCTGTTGTGGAGGAGGAGTCTGAGGAAAATGCTGGTTTTGTAACCCATGGAGGGATATGCAACAATTAGAGCGTTGAGGATGCTCCTTCTTTTGCTTCTTGCTCGGAGTAATGTTTTGTTTCTGGTTTTTTTCAAAATCTTTCATTCTGCCCAATATGAGAGTATGCATGTTTTAGGGTCTATGTTTAAATATTAAATATCCTTTCGCTCTGCCCAAGGCGAAAGAAGAACTATTGTCGGGCTTTTTATCTTAATGAAGTCATCAATAATAAAAGTTATTTTTATCTCCATATTTATTGCTTTAAATTTTTCTTGATTTTTACCCTTTTCTGGAAATATGGTAACACAAAGAACATAAAATATATCTTTCAAAAAATTTGCATATGCTTACTTTTCTTTAAATCTATTTGTATCTAAAAAATCAAGCATAATTCATATTTGCAGATCATTTGTTTGAGCCCTCATCTTCTTGTTCGGATTTCTTATTTTATTCTTACAAAAATTTCTTTACATTTTTATTTGATGATTTCTATTGAAATGAAAAAAGACATTTTTCAAAAAACAAATATAAGTATACACTTTGATAGACACAAAAAACTTACTTATGCATTTTTTGATTAAAGTGGAAACAAATTCGTTTTTTTCGAGCGGATACAAAAAGAAGGAATATCCACAGTTGCTTCAATTATGGTTAATTCCAATGTACAGAGTTTAGTTTTGATATATACAGTCAATTTGAGAAATGGACACATCCCAATGAGGTCCTGTTGCGGTTTTTTTGAGACATACCCCACTACAATTGATTTTTTTCATTTCCAAAAGGAGGGGAAAGAATCGAAAACCTAAAGAGAAAGAGATTCTAAGGTACGGGGGTTAATTGAAGGAAGGTGTATGCACCTTAAGCGCCCATGGTATCCCATGGTAACCTCTTGTAAGCTTTAGTGCTTTTAAAAGTATATGCTTTAAGAATGGAGGGAGAGGTTGTATAGAAGGAAGAAAAGAGACTAATGTTGACTTTTCTGAATGTTGCAAATGCGGTTGTAAAAGAGACTAAAAGTATATGCTTTAGTGCTCATGATGCAAATGCAGATGTAAAATGTTGACTTTTCTGAATGTTGTAAGAAATGTTATTGTAGAAAAACAAACGCAGAGAAGAAGAAGAAGAAGAAAAAAATGAATGAAGCTCCACAGGGGAAGAACAGACACGGCCCGACTAGAAATGAAAGCAACAAGTTTATCCTGAATCCATTCGGGAGGACAAACTCCACTGGGGAAGAAATTACCTGCCGTCGTATGTCCTGTCGGGTTGTAGAGAAGATAATGTCTGCATGCCACCCACTGCCGATTGTGCGACAGCAATGTGTAAATTGGGCAACATGGCTTCAAAGAAACAAGAACATTGACTACCGTCTTTTATTGCTTTGAATTGGGCAACATGTATGGAAAACTTGTCATTTATTGCTTTGAATTGATGTTCAATCCGGAAACAAACTAGAGAGAAACTGTAAACAATACCTTGTATTCAGTTGATGAATAAATTCAACTTGATTTTCCTTTGTGTTGCAGGAAAAATCTGAAACAAAAGAGAAAAGTCTAGTGGGAAATTTTGAAACGAAAGATGTACACTTATCTGCCTAAGCTGACACTCTAAATTGAGAAGAATGATTCGCCCATCTCGACTCGATTTTGTAGACACAGACAAGACAAGTGAAACAGTAGTTTGTAAATGATGTAGTAATGTATAAATGATGTAGATATATATAATGCATGTAAATGCTATGTATGTATGTATGTATGTATGTATGTAGGAATTTATGTATGTATGTATATATGTATGTTGAACATCGATTATTGGACAAACAAGGTGACCAAACCGGAGACACAAGCCAACATCGCATTGTAACTCAAAACGTTTCAACAAGGTGTATATGTTGCTGCAGATGAAGTAAGAGAAATCCTCTTGGGAAGAAACAAACTTCTTTGGGGAAATAACCGTTTTAACTAAAGCAATCTGTATTCCACTTGATTGTATTCAGAACAACAATGTCAAATTCCATTGGCGAAGCGCCACCTTCTTGAAAGAAGATCCCTTATCAGCCAATAATGTGAATCAAAACTCTATTAAAAGTAACACAACTATATGGACCTCATTGGGATGTATCCATTTCTCAAATTGACTGTATATATCAAAGTTAAACTCCGTACATTGGAATTAACCACAACTGAAGCAATCGTGGATAATCCTTCTTTTTGTATCCGCTCGAAAAAACGAATTTCTTTCCATTTTAATCAAAAAAAGCATAAGTAGGTTTTTTTCTATCAGAATATATACTTATATTTATTTTTGAAATATGTCTTTTTTATTTTAAATTAATAGAAATCATCAAAAAATGTAAAGAAATTTTTGTAAGAATAAATAAGAAATCCAAATAAAAAAATGAGGGCTCAAAATCATGTATTAAAATGGTAGTCTGCCAATAGCATGACTCCATGGATCATAACAAAGTTGGAAATGGTAATTAATATGGAAAGGGTACATTGAACACAATAAATTTATTCTCCCTAACAACTTTGAATTCCAACTGTGTTTTCGACTTCCAAGAGCAAATAATTTTGATAACCACTTCTTCGCAGATCAAATATATGCCCCAAGTGATTGAACTCGAGTGAATGCAGTTACTCTTTATTGTTTTCCCTAACTTTTGCGTAGACCGCCTTTTCAGGTTTTTAGTCTACCGGGAAGTGTATACATTCTTTTTTTTGTCTCATTTTTTGTATGAACCGCCCTTTCGGGTTTTCGATTCACCAAGACGCCCTCTTTTTTGACTAAGCCGCCCTTTCAGGTTTTCAGCTTGACAAGCTGTATACACATTTTCTTTTTCTTCTTTTTTTTTTAGACAAAGTATTTCTTGACTGCATCTGCATTCACTGGACGAGGGAGTTCATCACCATCCATGTTTGTAAGAATCATAGCACCACCAGAAAACGCTTTCTTGACAACATATGGGCCTTCATAATTAGGAGTCCACTTGCCCCTAGCATCAGGTTGAAAAGACAAAACCTTCTTGAGCACAAGATCACCTTCCTTGAACTCTCTAGGACAAACTTTCTTGTCAAAAGCCTGTTTAATCCTGTTCTGGTATAATTGTCCATGACGTAGAGCAGTCATGCGTTTTTCTTCAATCAAGTTCAATTGATCATACCGGTTCTGACACCATTCAGCTTCTGTTAACTTGGCTTCCATTAAGACTCTCATTGACGGGATCTCAACCTCTACGGGGAGTACTACTTCCATACCATATACCAAAGAAGTTTTAAAGTTTTTGTCGTAAAAATATTTCAAGAAATCGAGAAAAAAAATTCGATTTTTTTTTTTGAAAAATCAAAAAACTATTTTTCTCAAAATTGAAAAATAGAAATAGTCATAACCATAAATTCAAATGATCACAAAAATTAGAATACAAAGTAAGAACGCGTATTACCATTTAGATATTCAAAAAATCCATGCAACCAATTTCGAGTACAAATCAACATTTGGATGTGTTCAGGAAGTGTAGAGCTTCTATATTTTGTAAGAACACGACCACCAATACTGAAAGAAGATTCTGATGCCACTGTAGTGATGGGAATGCTAAGAATATCCCTTGCCATTATAGAGAGTGTCGGATATATTTTCTCATTAAGCTTCCAATAAAGAAGTATGTCAAAATCTTCAGAGTTTTCTTCTTCAAGCTCCATGGGTTTTTCCCCGAGATAAACTTCTAATTCACACTTTGATGGAATTGATCTCTCATTCGAGCTCCATGTTTTAAAGTCTTGCAAGTCCTAATACACCAATCAATATCACTTTTATAAAAAATAATAAACTAAGTGAATCAAAACTATATTAACAAAATATAAAACTTACCGTTCTAATCTTTGATTTCTTAGTCTTATTCCGTTCTCTAGATGAGCTAAACTCATAGGATGATTGTGAAAGGGAATCACTTTGATTAGAAAAATTGCTCACATATTCTTCATAAAGCACTTTAAATTTATCCATCACTTTTTTAAGCTTAACTTCAGAGGATAAAAAGTTAAGTCTAGTGAAGCAATACCTTAAAAAAATTTCTTTCAATCGTGGGTCAAGAATAGCTCCAAATGCTAGTATTTCACTATAATCTTTCCAGTATTTATCAAATTTCTCTTTCATCAACTTGGACATTTCCTTTATGACTTTATCATCACTAAATTGATTTTTTTCCAAAATACACTGAACTTTCCACACTTGCATGAAATACAAATTTGAAGTAGGATAAGATGAACCTGAGATCAAATTCGTGATATCATAAAATGGTTCTAAGAACTCACAAATTCTTTCCCCCCTTTGCCATTCTTCCTCAGATGGACAATGTTTATAATTCCTATCTTCCAACTGAAAATACTCAAAAGCTTTCCTATAATGTAAAGCACTTTCAAGCATAGAATATGTGCTATTCCACTGTGTCGATACATCAAATCTTAAACCACTACTGACATTTAACCCTGCATCAATGACACACTCATCAAATTTAGTCTTTCTTGCATCACATATTTTAATATACTTGACACTCTCTCTAATTTTATGGACTGATTCCCTGGCCGCTTTTAAACCCTCTTGAACAATCAAATTGAGTATATGAGCTGAACAACGGATATGAAAAAATTCACCATCACACATCAGATTACCGTGCACGTGAAGATGCCTTTTCAAATGGTCTTGCATGTTGTCATTAGCAGATGCATTATCCAAGGTAATAGAAAATATTTTCTTATCTATTCCCCATTGCTTTAAGCAATCAAACAAAGTGGCTTCCAATGCAACACCAGTGTGTGGTGATTTCATTCGACAAAAATTAAGAAGACGACTAGTTAATTTCCAATATTCATCAACAAAATGAGCAGTTAAACAAATATAACCCTCACTAGTATTGGCTGTCCAACAATCTGAAGTTAGGCAAATTCTATTTGGAATCCTACCCATGATTTCCTTAAGTTTAATCTTCTCTTTGTTGTATATTTTTTCAATATCCGACACAATGGTATTTCAAGACACCATTTCAGCACAAGGATTCAAATATTCCACCCAAGCTCGGATTTTTTCATATTCAACAAAGCTAAAAGGAAGATCGTGAGCAATTATAGCTTCTGCAAGCAAACGACGATGAGATTTTTGGTTGAATTCGATAGATGGTTTTTCTACACTAAGAAGGGTCAACTTAAAACTCTTACAAATAAAAACATGACGAGTTAGATGCGATGTTCCGTAACTCTTGCCTGAATTGGGGTTTTTTCCTATGCAAAATTCACCTAAACAATAATTGCAACAAGCTTTTTCAATCCCATTCTCATCTTTGTCGATTTTTCCAAAAATGTTCCAAAGTGTTTGACAAGTTGTTATCAAGACCTTCCATATCCATATCTTCCATTGTATAATAAAGTGAAGTTCCTATACATATAAACATATAACAATAACAATATCAATATCAATATCAATACAATTAGCCAAATATAGCAAATGAAATCAATAACAGATCTTAAAAGACTCCAATTTAATGCAACATATCTTAAAAGAGATTAAACAAACATCTCTCAATAATGATATTTAGTACAAATATGAAACTAAATAATGATTCATCTCAGCAAAAAGAATAGGTTATGCAAAAAGTACCAACCACAAAGCAAATTCATTATTTCATTCATCAGCAAACAGGTTCACTAATTTTTGAACAAGGAACAAGAAAAGCAATTATGCCATTCATCAACAAATTCCACAACATTGATCCTGTTCAAAAAGAACAGATTGTGCCATTCATAAACAATCTATAATACTAGTAGTAATTTATACAGAATATTATCTTTTTCACCTAGTATTTTGCATAGAACAAATATTGAACTATAATTTTTTTGTTTACAGAATTATAAATTTTATTTAGTCTCTTACTAACATGTTAATATATTTAAAATTATAGATACATGTGCATGCTACTTGCTTATTTATTTTCTACGTCACAAAAAGCAATTATGCCATTCATCAACAATCTCCACAAAAAGAACAAATTGTGCAAAAAGTACCAACCACAAAGCAAGTTCATGTGTTCAGGATGTGTGCATGACTTGGTTTAACCATCAAAGCAACAATGATAAATCAATTTTAGAAAAAGAGAAACACTAACAAATGTGGAATTAAAACAACAATATGAAAGAATCAGTGTTGAAATTAGAACAATCAGAGAGAGAGAGAGAGATTTTCACTTACAATGAAGAGATTGAGAAATGGTAATTTCAAGTTCAAGAGGCGTTTCTGACGGTGGGTGACGGCGGAGGAGATGACGACATCGTTTGGAGATGGTGGGTTTGGAAAAGATGACGGCGGAGGAGAAGAGGACGGCGGAGAAGAAGAGGCGTTTCTGAGTGATGAGTGATGACAGTGTTTGGAGATTGTGGATTTGCTTCACGTTTGGAGAAAGAGATAGTGAAGACGGTGAGATAGTGGTCACATGTTTTGGTTTGTTTTGTTTTTTTTATTTGGATCGGCACAATTCCAAGCACCATGATAGCGCCAAGAAAAAAAAACAAAAAAGAGAATTGGGGTTGAATATAAATTAATTAATGACAGGGCCAACAATTTTAGGCCCTAATTGTGGGGCTTAAATTGAGGGCCTCATATTTAGGGCTTATTTGACAGCTCTATTTGGATCCATTTTAGATATCATCCAAGTAGTGTGATTAAGCATATACTGACGGAGACGTTTAGCAGCCCAAGCTATAGCACAACAAGTCTTTTCAAGCATAGAGTAACAAGATTCACAATCGGTAAACTTCTTACTCAGATAATAAATTGCATGTTCTTTCTTACCAGTCTCATCCTGTTGTCCGAGCACACAACCCATAGAGTCTTCTAACACTGTCAAGTACATAATCAAGGGTCTTCCTTCAACGGGAGGAATCAGAAATGGAGGTTCTAACAGGTAATCTTTGATGCTATCAAAAGCTTTCTGACAATCCTCTGTCCACACAATTCCTTGGTCTTTGCGGAGGAGATTGAAAATTGGCCCACAAGTAGCAGTCATGTGAGATATAAATCTGAAGATGTATTTCAAACGACCAAGGAATCCTCTCACTTGCTTTTCAGTTCTTGGCAGAGGCATCTCTCGAATGACTTTCACTTTGCTGGGATCCACTTCAATACCCTTCTGACTTACGATAAACCCCAACAATCAATTGTTATTGTGTAAGAAAAAGATTAAGCATAAATAATTAACATGGTATATCAAATAAAATGGCGTTGCGACTAAATGGACCTACGCTTTTTTTTATCACCTTTACAAATATCACGTTTTTTGGGTAGGAAAGAAATAGTCGCAAGAGACCTCACAATCAATTGTAGTTGGATTACAAGCTCTCTCGCTCGGAAATGAGTTCATGGCTTTGTGTGTGTTATGTGAGCTAAGAAAGCAATAAAAGCAATAAATAAAGTCTTACGCTATTACAACCGAATTGAATAATTAATATTTACAACCATATCGAATTGAGCGAATAAATAATAAATAATAAATAAGTAATAACAATGCAAAATAGTAAAATGCAAAGAGATGCAAAACATAAATATGGAGATGGAATGCACTTAGGTAAGCATATAAGAAAGAAAAGTAAATTTTAAATAAATGTGAGGTGTGTGTAAAAATGAGACGGAGGAAGAAAATATTCTTTCATTTTTTAGTCATAACAAAATAAAACATAGACACAAGCATGCATAATTACTTAAAATTCAAACCAAAACATATACACCTCATAAGAGGTAAGCATATAATTCAAAGCATTTATGGTCATACTAATCATGTCATAATCAAGTAGTAATACACTTAGTAAAAAACAATCATCAAACATGAAAGAATTTAGGCCAAAATGGCACTTAAATATTAATGCCAATGTTAGAACGCGATAATTTTAATAAATAAAAATATCGTTCCTAAACGCGCATTTTTAACGGCTAAAAATCCTAACCTAAATGCATGCATGCATGTAAAGGTGAGTGAAACATATCATGTTAAAAAAAATGCATGGGCATGCATATGACGAAAATGAATCTATCCCTAACATATGCAAAGAGAAAAGAACATAAGGTATATCATATATAAATAGCAAAGAAAGGAGAGCATTTTGAACATAAATTTTCACTTAGTCAACCCAATCATGGCATAAAAAAAAACTTAACAAAGATATTTACATGACTAGGCTAGCAAAGTTAAATGAATAAATAAAAAGTCATAGATTCATGAGATTAGCACAAAGCGAAGATAAAACAAACATATTGTGCATATATATATATATATATATATATATATATATTAACTTAACACTCTCATACATAGCTTAAAAAAAAACTAGCTCGTTTCAAAGAAACTAAACATATAATCAAGAAACTAACAAGCAAAGCTAAAAATGAAAAGTAACACTAATGTCATTTTATAATTAATTATTTTTTCATTTTTTTGATTATTTTGTATTCTCATCAAACATAAGAAAATAAAAAAGAGTCAAAGAGAAAATAAAACCCAAGATTTAATATTTAAGAAAAAAATTTCAAGTTATACATACTACCTAAAATGTGCAACTAGATGGGCATGGCATGAAATCAAGTAGCATTCAAACGATAAAAACTCAGCCAGTTTTATTCAAAAGAAAAATTTTCATTCATTTTTCTTATATTTTTTCTTTTTTGGATAAATCAAACACCAAAATGATTAACAAAACAATCACGGTCTCAAGTGAGACCAAAACATGTATACTTTTTTTTATGACAAATTTCATAAAATAATAGGAACTAAGCATAAATCAAAAACCTAATCATACCTACATGTGAATCATCAAAATACTAATAGCATGAACATTCAATTAGATCACAAAATAAATAAATAAACAGAAAAACAAAAAACAACAAAACAAAAAAAAAAGAAAATAAAAAAGGGATGGGGAAGATTGGGCTTAAAGGCCTAAGCCCAAATCAGAAACAGACCAAGTGGGGTTGCGCGAAGTAAACCCAGGGGGGGCAGAGAGAAAAAAACAGTGGAGGTATAATTTTATTTTTTTTGTACTGTGATTTCCTTTTTCTCTTTTTTTTCTCTTTCTTCTTCTCCGGTTCTCTCTCATTCTCTCCATTCCCTCTCGGTTCTCCCTGTTGGTGTTCTTCATTTCATGAAGGACAAGGGATGAATCTTCATCCCTTCCGGTGGTACACCACCTGCGGTTTCTAACTCAGGCGCGGCGGCCGGCCAACAAGGTAGCGGCGCCGCCGCCGTAAAAACATCAAAACCAAAAACTGAAACACAAACCCCCCTCAAAAACCTATTCTAAACACAGATTCGAGGTCAAAAAACACAAAAAAAGAACCAAACAACCGGATCGGGGTCACAGACCCCAAACCCTAACTCTTAAATTTGAATTCCCTAAAAAAAACAGATCCAGAAATCAAACACAACACATGCTTTTCCAAATACGAATTCATGCTTAAAATCATCAACAAAAATTCATAACAGGACCGAAACAAACACAGAAATCAAAAAACTTTAAAACCCTAAATCCCAAAACGAAACCCTAAAGGCCAAAATCCAACCCCAATCATGAAATTAACCCCCCAAACAAATAGTCAACAAGTCCAAAACACTCATACAACACGCATAATCGTAAATCTGAACTTCAAATCTACCATACAGAATATGATGCAAAGACGACAAAATGGAGAAAACAAAAGAGGAAGCACCTACCTGACCTTGCATTGAATCTTCAAGTGAGTTATTTTTTCTCCTTCTTCTCTTTATCTCTTCTCCTTCTCTGCTTCTTTCTCTTTTTATTTTGGTTCGGTTCACACTTTTCTTTCTTCTCTGTTTGCTTCTCCTTTCTTCGTTGGTTCTAACCCTTTCTTTTATCTTCTTGGCTGCGAGGTACCAATGTTGGTAGTGAATGAACGAAACAGAAGAGAGTATTGAAACAAGTCTCTTCACAATGTGTGAAGAGATTTTGTTACTTTTTTCCTTTTGTGATTTTTTTTGATCTTTTTTTCTGTTTCTCTCTTTCTGCCGTTTTCTCCACTTTAGAACCCTAGGGATCAGTGACACTGTTAATGGGTTTATATAGAGAGTGAGGGAGCAGGTAAAATGAGGAGAAAATGGTCATTTGTTCTTGGTGATTTTGATTATGGCTTGTAATGCTGCCATTTGTTCGTGCTGTAATTTGTACTGAGACTGTGAATTTGATGCTGTGAATTTTGTTCTTTTTGTTGTAATTTTGTGGTGTTTGTAATTTGTAACAAAAAAATGTATTGAGCTGTAAATGAGGGTAAAAATGGGGGTAAAACCGTGTACTATAATAATTTTTCTGGAAAGTGGTTTTGGTGTTTTTTAGAGGACCGGTTTCTGTTCTGTTTTTGTATAAAGTGGGGAGTAATTTTTTTGTGACTTTTTTACCTGAAAAAGAAACAAAAAGGAAAGAGAAAAATTAATAGTGATAAAGTTAGAGGTGAATGGTAGAAACTTTAACTAAAAACTTTAGAAAAAGGAAAAAATAATTTTATTATATCACCTAAAGTACTGTTTTTTCTTATCTTCATATTTACCTTTTTTTTTTTTTAGCGAAAGAGAAAGAAAAGAAAAAAAAATGATGATAATAAATAAAATAATAAAAAAAACGGATAATAATATAACACAAAAGAAAGAAAAGGGATAACAATAATAATAAAAAAAATATAAAAAAAAGGCTATTTTTTATTATAAAAGAGAATTTTTAATTAACAATAAAGTTGTAGATGAAAATGATAGTAGAGGACAAAAATAAATAATGATGAATTAATAATAAAAAAAAATGTTAAATGATAATAGACAAGATGGTAATAAAAGTATATGATAAGTAATAAAAGTAAAAAAGAAGTGAATAATTAAACGCGCTTGGACATTTTTATCCTGACTGGTACATGATGCCATAAACTGTTGGAAAAGAAACACGAGACCGTTAGTCACATTAGTTGCAATGAAATTAAAATAAACAAACTATGATGGTGATATTGTAAATGAAATAAAAAAATGTACAAAATCAAAGTAAAAAGAAATGCAGGCTTTAACAAAAGATGTGAAAATTTATACGGATTTTAGGTCCAAAATTGGGGTACAACAGGTCCATACAGTTGTGCTACTTTCAATAGAGTTTTGATTCATATTATTGACTGATAAGGGATTTTCTTTCAAGAACGTGGCATCTCGCCAATGGAAATTGACAGTGTTGTTCTGAATACAATATAGGTTGAATACAGATCACTTGGGTTAAAGCGGTTATTTCCCCAGAGAATTTTTTTCTCCCCAAGAGGAATTCTCTTACTCCATCTACAGCAACATATTCGCCTGGTTGAAACATTTTGAGTTACAATGCGATGTTGGCTTGTGTCTCCGGTTTGGTCACCTTGTTTGTCCAACAATCGATGTTCAACATACATACATACATACATTCATACATACGTACATACATGGCATTTACATGTGTTATACATAACTACATCATCCATATATTACTACATCATTTACAAACTACTGTATCACTTGTCCTGTTTGTGGCTAGAAAATAGTCGGGATGGGCGTAGCGAGGTAAGTGTACATCTCTTGTTTCAAAATTCCCCACTAGACTTTTCTCTTGTGGAAGAAGGTTGTTTCAATTTTTCCTACAATAAAAAGGAAAATCCAGTTGAATTTATTCATCAACTTAATACAAGGTCTTGTCTACAGTTTCCCTCTGATTTGTTCCCAGATTGAACATTAATTCAAAGCAACAAATGACAAGTTTTCCATACAAGAAACTTGTAGTTTTACCAGATACATTTACAGTTCCTCAGGTAGTTTCACCCCAATGAATCCTATCATGATAGGGTCATACAGATACATACACTTTTACAAAGGAATTCATATTACCATTTACACATTGCTGTCGAACAACCGGCAGTCGATAATATGTAGACATTGTCTTTTCTACAACCCGTCTCTTTGTAAGGCGGTAGTCAATGTTCTTCTTTCCTTGAAGCCATGTTACCCGATTTACACATTGCTGTCGCTCAACCGGCAGTGGGTAACATGTAGACGTTATCTTCTCTACAACCCGTCTCTTTGTAAGGCGGTAGATAACGCTCTGGCTTCTCCAGTATATTGCCGATCTACACATCGCTGTCGCACAACCGGCAGTAGGAAATATACATCTTCATCAGTTATGTTGCCAATCTACACATTGTTGTCGCACAACCGGCAGTAGGCCACATACACCCCTCTACACGTCGCTGTCGCACAACCAGCAGTGGGCAATATAAACATTCATGTTTGAGACACTACGTATCCACACATTGCCGTCGGAACATACGACGGTAAGTAATATTTTCCCCAGTGTTTTACCTTGTTCCCTAGTCGAGTTTATTCTCTCAAATGGGCTCGAGATACACTTGTTGCTCTTTTCCAGTCGGGCCTGTCTGTTCTTCCCCTGTGGAGTCTCATTCATTTTTTTTATTGTCTTTCTACAATAACATTTCTTACAAAAATTCAAAAAAAAAGAGTTAGCATTTTGGATACGCATTTGCATCATAAGCATCGTTAGAGGATTTTAGGTCCAAAAGTGGTGCATACTTTATATTTAAGTCTCTTCAATCCCGTTCAGACAAAGATTTTAATTTTCATCTTTCCGGGTGAAGAAACATAAATAGAGGCAGCTGTTGTACCCCAATTTTGGGACCTAAAATCCATGTAAATTTTTACCTTTTAGTCAAAGCATGTTTTTCTTTTACTATTAGTGTTTTATTATTATTTAATTCGTTTATAATATCACAGTCGTAGTCTAATTATTCATGTCACTTTCATTCCATTAATATTACTAACATTCTTTTGTTTCTTTTTTTCTCAGCAATTTACAGTGCTATGCGCCAGTCAAAGTCCAGAATCTTAATGACATTTAGTTTTTTCTTCGCTTTCGAAAAAATTTACTTATTATTATATATCTCTATTATTATCTCATTTATCTTTATCGCTTTTGTTTTATTGTTTATCGTTACCTACTATCATTTTGCGCTCTACCATCATTTTATCATAACATTTTTATTATTAATCAAAAAAAGAAGAAAGTTCTTTCCATACCAAAAATATAGTTTCTTTATTCTTTTTCAAATTGTTACCATATCTTTGTTTTTACTACTTTTATCTTTATCCAATTCACAAATTTTTTTATTTATTATTATTTTTTTATTTATTTATCATTTTATTTCACTAAAACAAAATTAAAAATAAATAGTACCTTAAATCTTTAATACTAAAATTATTTTTCTTCTTCTAAAAATTTTTTTTTTAGATAAAATTTCTCTAATTCATCTCTAACTCTTTTACCATTAGTTTTTGTTCTTTTCCCTTATGTTTCAATTTCAGGAAAAAAATTCAAAAAAAGCAAAAGAAAAGGAAAAAGCCATGTGCAGAAAATTACTTCTTTTTACCAAAAACATTCTTTTTCTTTTCTTTCCTCATTAACCAGCATACAAAGTCACTTGAAATCACATAGCCGTGAGAACAAAAAAAAAACGATCTATATTAGGCCAAAAAAACAAAAACTACATGATACCACTACAAGCAAAAAAAACCAGTACTATCAAAACCATTTTTCTGGATCAGCACCTAGTTTCATTTACAACTAAGCACAATAAATTTCTTTTTACAACTCTACCATTACATTCACAAGAAAAACGACTACAACCCCAATAATCACAGCAGTACAAACAAATGGCAGCACCACAATTCATCATAAAAAATTACAGTAAGCAAATTTCAATACAATCCCCACTCTTACCTGCTCCCTCATCCTCTATATAAACCCACAACATTTGTCACTGATCCCTAGGGTTGATAACACAGAAAAAACGGCAGAGAGAAGGAGAAATAGCAAAAAACAAAAAAACAAAACCGAATAGAAAAAAAAAACAATGAAATCACAAAACCTCTTCACACACTGTGAAGAGATTTTTGATACTCTCTCAACCGTTTTTCATCACCACTACCTCGCACCAGAACAAGAAAAGGAGGGGTTAGGAAAAAAAGAAGAAATCGAGAAGAAGAAACAAAGACGAAAAAGAAAGGGAACGGAATTTACCTTCAAGATTCATGGCCGGAGGAGGTAACATATTCTCTTTTTCTTCATTCATTTTCGCATTACAATGTAGACTCATCTGAGATTGTAGATCTAGGTCGTAGATCCGCATGATTTGCTGTTTGTATGAAGAATCTGAGTTCGTTTATTGCCTAACCGAACATCTAATTGCGTGATTGTGACTTATTTTGGGGTTTTAGGTTTTCAAATTGGGGTTAGGGTTTCAGATTTGGGGTGTCCAATCCGTTCGTTTCTGTGTTTGTTTAAGGTGTTTGTTGTTAGATTCATGATCAGATTTGGTTTCTATGTGATGTTTATGTTTGAAAATTTGGATTGGAAAATGTTTTTTTCTTTGAGTTTTTTGGGTTGAAAGCTGTTTTGTTGTTGTTGTTCAGGAGAGAGACGAGAGAGAACGTAGAGGACGAAGAGCAGAGAGAGAATTTTTTTAGAAAATGAAAATCATAGTACGTTTTTTGTTTTATTTGTTTCTATTTTTTCTTTCTCACCGCCCCCCCGGGCTTTCTCCTCGCGCCCCCCACGGGCTGTGACTTCAGATCTGTTCCTTGGGCCTGTGCTTTTTGGCCCCGTTCTGCATTTTTGTTTCTTGTTTTTTTTTATGTGTTTTTTTGATTTGTTTCTTTTATGTCATGTTTTTTAATTTGCCATTTTTTTCATTTTATATATATATATTGTTGAAATGGTATTTTCTTCGTTTTTTTGAAACTTTGGGAAAAAATGACAAATTTTGACATTTTAAAGTTTGTTTTTTTTTAATTGTTTAATTCTCTTTATCTTATTTTTTATGTTATATTAGAAAAATGTTAGAAATTTTTTTCTCTCAACATGTTATAAAAAATGATCTATGAAATTTCATAATTTTGTCTTTTTTTTTTAGTTATTTATCTTGCTTGGTTAGGATAAAAAAAATCATAATTAAAAAAAAAACTAATTAATCTTGATATGGTATTAGTATTTTTTTTTTAAAAAAATGTATAAAAAAACTTGTAACTTGAAAATTAACTCCTCTTAAGTGTTAAGATTTAAGTTTTAGTTTTTTCTCTTTGACTTTTTTCTTTTTTTATTATGTTTCTTTAGAACATGAAAATCATAAAAATGAAAAATAGTTAATTATGATATGACATTGGTATTACTTTTTATTTTAGCTTTGCTTGTTAGTTTCTTGATCATATGTTTAGTTTCTTTGAAAAGTGTTTGTTTTTTTTCATGCTAGGAATGAAAAGGTCAAGCTAATATATATATGCTCAATATGTTTGTTTTATCTTCGCTTTGTGCTAATCTCATGAATCTATGACTTTTTATTTATTTATTTAGCTTTGTTAGTTTAATCATGTAAATAATTTTGTTATGTTTTTTATACCATGATTGGGATACTTAAGTAGAATTTTATGCTTAACATGCTTTCTTTTCCTTTGCTTCATTTTATATCCATATGTGATATGTCCTTACATTCTTGCATATGTTATTAGAGATAGAACCATTTGCATCATGTGCATGCTCATGCATTTTTTAATATGCTACATTTTTACACTACAATTCATATTCTACACCACAATTGCACATAATATGTCTCACTCACATTTTACATGCATACATGCATTTAGATTAGGACTTTTAGCCGTTAAAAATGCGCGTTAGGAACGATATTTTTATTTATTAAAAATTACCACGTTCTAACATTAGCATTAACATTTAAGGGCCGTTTTGGCCTAAATTCTTTTATGTTTGATAATTGTTTCTTTTTTGTCTTGTTCTTCTTGACTAAATGTGTTATCACTTGATTATGACATGATTAATATGGCCATAAATATTTTGGATGATGGTTTACCTTTTGTTATATGTGTATGTTTTGATTTGAAAATTTTCAGGTAATTATGCATGCTTGTGTATGTTCTACTTTATTATGACTAAAAAATGAAAAAATCCTTTCTTCCTCCGTCTCATTTTCACACATACTTCACCTTTATTTAAAAATTACTTTTCCTTTCTTATATGCTTACCTAAGTGCATTTCATCTTCATATTTTATTTTTTGCATCTCTTTGCATTTTATTATTTATTTATTTATATTATTTATTATTTATTCGCTCAATTCGATATGGTTGTAAATATTAATTATTCAATTGGGTTGTAATAGCATAGGATCTTATTTATTGTTTTTATTGCTTTCCTAGCTCACACAACACACACAAAGCCATAAACTCATTTCCAACTGAGAGAGCGTATAATCAAACTTCAATTGGTTATGAGGTCTCTTGCGACAATTTTCTTCCCAACCCAAAAACGCAATATTTTATAAAGAAAAAACAAGCGTAGGTCCATTTTAGTCGCAACGTCTCTATACTATTTCACTGTGATAATCATTCACATTTTAACTTCTTTTTTTTTCCTCTTCCACACAACAATTACATTTTCGTTCACAAACATTTTATTTAAAACCTTTTTCTCAAACAACAAATTATTTTGCAAGCATAACAATTTACACTACTTGTTCCTTCTACTTTCAAAAAAGTTTATGTACCTTTACTACTTTAAACTATCAAATAGATCTTTATCATTATTTGTCCCAAATTTTGATTGTCCTTATAAATATTAGCAAGACTTAGATCATGCTTGTTGTTGTTGGGGAAGGGTGTCCCCGAAGTTGATTTTGGGTCGTACATCTCTCAACCGTGATAAAGTATGATCTAGCGTATTTATATTGACACTTAAAAAGTGAGACTTAAAATGACATCAATCTTTTATTTTTGTACAACACTTATTATAACTTCTTCTTCATACATCTTCTCTCTTATATCTTACATCTTCTCCCCCCATTCTTTCTAAAGCATATACAAAAAGCACAAAAAGCTTACAAGAGGTTACCATGGGATACCATGGGCGCTTAAGGTGCATACACCTTCCTTGAGCGCAATTAAACCCCGTACCTAGAATCTCTCTTTAGGTTTTCGATTCTTTCCCCTCCATTTGGAAATGAAAAAATCAACTGTAGTGGGCTATGTCTCAAAAATCCGCAACAATCTACTCAAAAAACTGTTGCTGCTACTGAAAAAGGACAATCTGAGAATGATCCTAAACCAGCAAAAAGGTCTAAACTTGAGAAGCAATCATCAAAGACCGGAAAGAATATACACAAGCTGTTCGAAGGCTTAACCATTCAGAATACAATGATGATATTTTTGATGCTAGAGTCTCAAGTTATGAGAGAATGGTTTACCAATACTCTTTGTCCTCACTTTGGAATTAATCCTCCACCATCAAACCCTGTGCCACACATTGATGCTTTTCCTCAGCATGATGCTTCCTCTTCCACTTCCACTTCCACTTTCTCTTATCAATCCACAATCTGAACCAGTCAATGAACCTACAACTCATGAGTATTTGCTTATGTTGCAAGACTCCACCATACCCTTTTAGATATTGACAAAAGGGGGAGAATATGAATTAGGAAAATAAGGGGGAGTTAGTTTTAATTAGGTGTGCTAAAAACTAGTTTTAATCTATCTGTTTAGAGATTAAATATTTTGGGAAGTTTCTCCTTTTGCTACTACTATGAAACTTCTCTTATTATGTATTTTATTTTCTAAACTAGGATCTTATGAACCTTCGATCTTTTGACTTTAATCACTGTATTGTGGAAATGTTTGTATCACTCTTTAATGAGTTTTGAATGATTAAAAGTACTATGTTTGATTCCTTTTGCATATGATCTTTCATCAAGTACAATGAGCTGTTATCTTATGGACTCAAACGGCTAGTTTTTGACACCTCTGAAGCAACTTGATGACCAAGGGATGAATCACTCATACCGGATATAAATAGCATCCTTGGGAGCCTTTGAAGAGCAAGAGTTTTCAATACAATCATTCATCTTTCTACTTGTCTTTATCGCACAAGTTTTCTAATCTCTTCTTTGATCACTTTCTCTCTCATATCTCATCAGCATATACTTGGATCAGTATATCTTTAGAGTAAACTAAGTGTTTTGTAACTTAAGCTTCTTAACGTAGTTGAGTTTATTTGTAAGCTTGTGATCCAACAAACTCTTTGTAAACAAGAAAGCAAACTCAAGTCAATGTGTAACTATTGATTGAGTGTTTAGGTGTTGTATCCTTCCAACCTGAAGGGTTGGAATAGGTTTAAGCTTGGAGGGCTTAAAAGCTATTGATCTTGGTCTAGATCAAGGAGGTTTGTGTATTTTGAGATCGGTAGTATCTCAAGATCTTAGTGGATTAATCTCACAGAGAGTGAGGACTGGACTATTCCTACTTTGGGGTGAACCAAGATAAATTGCTTGTGTTATTCTCTCTTTACTTATCTTTGTTTAACGCAAAGCACTACACACACACTTCACTTTTACTTTAAGTTTTAAATACTAACCTGATTGATCTCAGATCAATCTCTGCTGTTTGTTTTGAAGTGAAATTTTTAATAGGTTAGTGGAGTGTATTGGTAATGATGAGAGTTGGTAGAGTGTATTGGCGTACAATGTATGTGTTATGGCGAATGAAAATTTTCTGCATTGTACACCATCCCGTTAATTGATATTGTTGCGGGGATTTTGGGATTTCCACCACTACAATTGACCTTTCATTTCCAAAGAGGGGAAAGTAAAAAAAAAACCTTTTTTTTAAAAAAAGAGAGATTCTAAGTACGAGGTTAGTTACGCCTAGAGAATATATTAGCATCCTACACGCCTATAGTATCCTATAGTAACCTCTAATTTATTGCTTTTTTACTTGTTTTTATGTGTGAAGAAATGAGAGAGAAGTGGTAAGAATTTTGAGGGAGAACTTATATAGAGAGAATTGAGTGTGCAAGTGGAGATTTAGATGAGAAGAGAAAGTTATGACATAAATGTAAAGTGTTTGAAAATAAACCTAAGTTTAACGTGCAACTAATTGGTGTTTGGACTAAAGAAATTTTATTTAGAGGGAGAAGAAGTTTTTATGTTGTTTTCTATTTTTTCTAAAGAAATTACTAATCGTACCTCTTTGGAAATGAAAGTTTGCTTTTAGTTTTGTTTTTTAGCGTTTGACGGAAAGCGATAAAAATAAAATGCATGCAATGCAATTTCTACATCCATAGCAGGTGGCCAAGCTTCTTTTGATATGATGCTCTTTATGCCTTTAGGATGTAGGTGGCCAAGCTTTGCTTCATCTTCATTGATGATTTTACAACTTAATGCCTGATCTTGAGCATGAGGGATCCGTAAATAACAGTTGTCTCTTGATCTAACTCCCATAAGTGATTGATCTCTGTCAGTCATTGTACATTCACCTTTGTTGAAGTTTATCTTCATTCCTTGATCACATAATTGGCTTATGCTAATCAAATTTGCAGTTAAGTCTTCAACAAGTAAAACATCATTTAGACTAGGTGAATTTGGGCACACAAGCTTCCCGGTGCCTATAATTTTTCCTTTGAGTCCACCACCAAACGTTTCATACTTGTTTCGTTCTGCTGGTTTGATTTCTGTTAAATAGTTTTCTTCACCTGTCATGTGTCTGGAACTTCCACTATCAAAATACCAGTTACCTCTTGAAGTAACTTTGAGGGATGTATGAGCAATTAGAATAAAAACTTCAGTTTTGGGTTTCCACACCTTTAGGATTGGTGAGGTAGCATGATGATTTTTCTTTGCTCTAGATTTTCTGTTATATGGATAACCATATAACATGTAACATAAGGGTCTGATATGACCATATACTCCACAATAATGACATCTCCAGCAAGGTTTCTCAGGTTTAATGTTTTTACCATTTTTCAAAGATACGTTGCTTGACATGTTGTCACCAGGTTTAGTGTTTTTGACAACAGCTGTGCTGGCTTTCAAAAAGGTTGGTTTTAGGGATTTTACATGTTTGGACTTAACAAAGCCTAAACCATTTAAATTCTTGCTGGATTTGCCTATCTCAAGGATTTTGAAATTCTAAATCCCCTATAGATGATGACTCTCGTCATGGTTACATTTTAAGAACATTTCAATGGTATTTTAGAGGTGTTTTGATGTGTTTTTGATCATAGTTGAAGTGGTAAAGAGTTAGAATTGAAGATAACTTGCAAGATAAGAAAGAAAGTCAAAAGTCAAACTTTTGCTCTTGTGTATGGGTGCGGCGCGCAGGAAGTTGTGCGGCGCACCAGATTCAGATTTTTCTCATAGCCTATAAATAGAGATTTTCTATTCCTTTGAAGACGTTACGAAAATTGGAAGGAAAAAGGGTTTTGAGCCATTATTGGAGCTTGGAAACTTGAGATTGAAGATGGAGAATCAATATTGGAAGCCTTGGAGACAAGATTGAAGATCCATTCTCATCCAATTTCATTTCCATAATTTATGTATCTCTTTTCTAATTCTTTTGCAACTTTTGTAACTATGAATTTCTAAGTTTTTTAGATTGGATTTTGTAATGAAGAACTAGTATGAATCTAAGGAATAAATGTTAGTTTGGCATTAATTCTCTCATGATTGATTCAATTTACTATTCCATTAATCTTGTTCTTTATGCTTCATAAATGTTGACGAATGTTTGTGATGATTTATAAATTCATGCTTGCTAAGAGATTAGATGTATGATTTAGACATAGATTAATGGTTGAATCTTGTAATTGGCCTAGAGATAGGAAATTAAAGGTTGTGACTAAGGATTTAACGAACGTTCATGCCTATGTTAACTAGTAATTGACTTAAGAGATTAAGGGATTATAGTGAACATAGTGAGTTGTATGACCGTGAGAGTGGGTTCAATGGTTTGGTTAAATTGTCATGGTAATTGAATGAATCATGCTAGGGAATTAATCACTAACATCATAGTGACATGCTAGGGAATCATGCAAAATCCAATCGTCTTCATATTTCACTTGAAAACCAAAATCTCTCTCTTATTGTCATTTTATCGAACACTTTCTATGCAAACCCCCAATTGTCATTTACTTTCATGTTTTCTTTCGTAAATTTAGTTTAATTTTTTCGCCTTTGAAATACAACAATCCTCGCGGGATCGATATTTTTACTACTTGCGACATATATTGGTGCACTTGCCAATTTTTCTATCAAGTTTTTGGCGCCGTTGCCGGGGATTGTTGAGTAAAATCAACAAGGCAATTGGACTACTTTTACTCTTTGTTAAAAAGAAGAAAAAAAAATATTATTAGTTTATTATTTGAGTTTTTCCATTTATATTTTTGTATAGAATTAGTATTACTAGGTATTGTTGTTTGTGTTTATGCAATGTACTTCTTCCGGACCACTTCTCTTTGATCCGGAAATTGAAAGAACCGCAAGACCAAATAGAAAGGCTGCGAGATTATCCATAGAAGCCGCTAGACTGTCAAGGCTTGAGCAAGACACACAGGAAGAAGAAGATTCTAGTTTGGATACCAACACTAGTGAGATGGCGGCTAATCCACCACCACCTCCTCCACTTAGAAGGACCATTGGAGACTATGGTTTGAGAAACAACGGCGAGATTGCCAATATGGGATTCCAACCGGCCAATACGGTCGCATTTGATATTAAAAATTCGGTGATAAGTGCTTTGAAGGAGAATCAATACTCCGGGGCAGAGAGCCAATGCCCCAACCTTCATCTTAGACACTTCTATGAGGCTTGCGACTACACCGCTCCTCCGAATGTCAATGAAAGTTCCAAAAGGTTGCGTCTCTTCAAATTTTCTCTCACCGGAAGAGCCAAGGATTGGCTTGACACGCTTCCAAGTGGAACTATTCAAACTTGGCAAGAGCTTGAGAGGAAATTCTTGGATCGTTATTTTCCCATTCACAAATTCATAGAAAGGAGGGCTGATATCAATAACTTTGAACAAGAAGACTCGGAGTCCCTCTATGATTCATGGGAACGGTTCAAGCTACTTTTAAAGAAGTGTCCGAATCATGGTTTTGATAATTTGGCACAAATGCAAACTTTCACACAAGGGTTAAGGCCACAAACCCGCATGTTTCTTGATGCATCCGCGGGTGGCTCATTAAAGAACAAGAATGAGGATGAAGCTAAAGATTTGGTTGAAACTATGGCACAAAATGAATACCGTGCTCAAAATGATCGAGAAACTAAGAAGAAAGCGGGAATGATTGATTTAGACACACAAACCGCACTTCTTGCTCAATCCACTTTAATGAACACTCAAATGGCCTCCTTGATCAAGCATTTGACCACTTCTCCTTCTCCACAAGCTCAAGCAAATAAAGCCCAAGAAGTGAGATGTGATTTTTGCCACCAAGGGTATGCCAAAAGGGGGAATGTATGCCAAAAGGGTCCGAAGAAGCCAAATATTTGGCAAACTATAGGAACTCACACTCTTACAATCAACAAAATCAAACCTCACCTTTGGAAGATACTCTCACCAAGTTCATCAAATTCACTCAAGGGAATTTTGAACCGATGAAGGCCAACCAAGATGTCTCCAATAGAAATCACGAGGCTTCAATTAAGAATCTTGAGACACTAATTGGTCAATTGACAAAACAACTTGCTTCTTCATCTAGTGGAAAGGAGAGTTGCAACGCTATTCACTTGAGAAGTAGAGTAGTTCCTACACCGGAGAGTGGAAAGAATACTAAGAATGATTTGTCCATTGAAGTTGAGTGAGAAGTTGAAAATAAGAGTAGTGAAGAAGAGTGTGAAGGAAAATTTGAAAAAGAGAGTGAAATGGAAAGGAAAAGGAAAGAGAGAGGAAAACAAAAACAGGGAGAAGTTGAAAATGAGTGTGAGGGTGAAATTGAAAATGAGCGAAAGGCGTTGAGAAAAGAAATTGCTAATAGGAGGAGTCAAACTAAGAAGGATCTTATGAACATGACCAAGCCTCAAGGAAGCTCACCACATGCTACATTACCTTATCCTCGTGCACAAAAGAAGGAGAAGAGCCCAAATGAGTTGAAAAGTCAAGAGAACAATTTCCGAAAATTCATGGATATGTTCAATAGCTTACAAGTTGACATTCTGTTTGCCGAAATATTGGAGCAAATGCCCGTTTATACCAAGTTTATGAAGGAATTGTTGACAAAGAAGCGGAAGCCCAAGGAAGATGAACCGGTTTTGTTGAATGAGGAGTGTAGCGCCATAATACAAAGTAAGCTTCCACAAAAGAAGAAGGATCCCGGTAGCTTTACTATTCCCATCTCTATTGGAAATGTGCATATTAGGAAAGCACTTTGTGATTTGGGAGCGAGCATAAACTTGATGCCTCTCTCCTTGATGAAACGCATACCCGGTGCGGTTGCTCAACCGACAAAAATGCAACTCACTCTTGCCGATCGGTCTATTACTCACCCATATGGGATCTTGAAAGATGTATTGATTAGGTGTGCCGAATTTGTGTTTCCGACCGATTTTGTGATACTTGGCATGGAGGAATGCTTAGACGTTCCCGTTTTATTAGTGTTGGGTTTTTGAAGATTGGCTACAATAGTGCCAAAAACATATATTAGCCAGATGTGTGGTCAGTTGCTCATGATCACTGATGATGGGTCAGATGTTGTAGCATATGGAACAACATTCCGTGATCAGCCAGCTCGCGCCAGCGCGCATTTATTATTTTATGCAATCTTTTATAAGATTCGCTTTGGTTTTTCTTTTAACCATTACTTGGTGATTAAGTCACGTGTTTCTGAAGAAGTCTAAGGCGGTCAAGCCTAGATATATTTTAAAAGGTGATATTGATATATTTTTCAAGAAGATTTCTTGTTCTAGAAGATTCAAGACTTGAACCTTACAACGTCCAAAGGTGTCTGAAGCCCAAACCCTGTGCTACTCTAGAAGTACAAATATATGTAATGACAGACCCTAAAAGTCAAGCTAAACCGTGTGTGTTCTAAAGCGTGTGTTTAAGGTTTAGTCTTCTTTGTTAGTTTATTGTTTATTGGTGTGAGCCTTGCTTGTATCATCGCTGGCCAAGCTAAGGACGTGTTTAGTTGAGTTGTAACTTTGCTTCTCCTAAACCTTTAGGTACGGAGTTAGTATTGAGTCGGAAGAGTGTGTCTCTTGTCCAAAGAAAACATAACGAAGAAAAGAAAAGTAAAAGCAACGCTGAGTGTGTTGTTTAGGTTAGGAGGTGAAACAAGGTCTCATATCTAGGAGTTCCTAGGTAGGGCTGTCACGTGGGTAGTGTCTAGGTGGAAGACAAGTAGTGCGGCTACATTGGTCCTTGCACTAGAACTATTATAGTGAGTTCACTCCTGGATTGGTATCCCCCTGATTAGGGCAAGTTGCGCAGAACTGGGTTAACAAACCTACTGTGTTATTTACTTTTCAGCTGCTTTTAATTACATTTTAATTGTGTGTTTGTCTTGAGCTAGACACGCGCTCGGACAGTTGTGCTTACATTGTTCAAAGCGTTTGTCTGTCTGGTAGCGAGAATTTCAGTTGGCATCAGAGCAGGCACCTTGTTATGTTTAGGGTGACCTCATCAGAGCAAGAATGGCCAAGGAAGGAGGACCTATGAATAGGCCACCACTTTTGGTTGGTGACTTTAATTATGACAACTGGAAATCCCGGATGACAACGTTTCTAAAATCCATGGACCACAAAACATGGAGAGCTGTTATAAAAGGTTGGGAACATCCACTAGTTACTGATAAAGATGGTGCAGCCACCACCACACTCAAGCCTGAGGAAGAATGGAGCAAAGAGGAGGAGGCATTAACTAATGCAAATTCAAAAGCCTTGAATGCTCTATTTAATGGAGTTGATGTGCATATATTCAAGCTGATCAAAAGATGCACTGTTACCAAGGAGGCATGGAAGATGCTTCAAAATGTTCATGAAGGTACATTCAAGGTGAAAAGCTCAAGATTGCAACTTTTGACTAGTAAGTTTGAGAGCTTAAGAATGAATGATGAAGAAAGTATTCAAGAATTCCACATGAAGATTCTTGATTATGACAATCAATTTGATGCCTTGGGTGAGAAGATATCTGAAGAAACGTTAGTGAGAAAGATGCTTAGGTCTCCACCTAAGAGATTTGATATGAAGGTCACTGCAATAGAGGAGTCCAAAGACATTTCAGATTTGATGATGGATGAGCTAGTTGGCTCTTTACAAACTTTTGAGATGTCAGCCAATGAGAGATCTAAGAAGAAGTCAAAGAGCATTGCTTTTGCTGCTGAAGAGTCTGACCAACAAGATAATATGGAGACTGATGAAAGTATCTCTGAAGCTATGGCAATGTTGGGAAAACAATTCAGTAGAGCTTTGAAGATGGACAGACGTCCTAAGACACATGCTCCAGAAAACAGTCGCAGCACTAACAAGTATGTCATTAATCAGAAGAAACCCAGAGTTGAGGACAAGATGAATCAAAACAAAGGGGTTCAATGTCATGAATGTGAAGGGTATGGTCATATCAGAACTGAGTGTACGACTTATTTAAAGAAGCAAAAGAAGGGAATGGCTGTTTCCTGGTCAGATGAAGATGAAGCAGAAGAAGATCCTGAAACTGCCAACCATGTTGTTGCTCTGACAGGAGTATGTGCATCTGATAGAGATTTTTTTGATGGAGAGCTATCCCATGTAGAATCACCTGAAGTCTATAATGAGTTACTTATCAGAAGTGAAGAGGTGTGTAAGCAAAAAGGAATCATTGCTCTTTTGGAAGCTGATAATAATAGACTACTGCAAGAGAACTCAGATCTCAATGATGAAGTTGCTTTACTCAAATCAAAGATAGATAACATGAACAAGCAACTGAGGATGCTCAACAGAGGTACTGACAAATTAGATGAGATTCTGGAGATTGGGCACAATTTAAGAAACGTTAAAGGTATAGGCTTTGACTACAGAGTTGTGCCTCATCAGACACAATTTGTACCAACTGTTAGTACCTATGATCCAACAATGTCAAGACAGATGCCCTTACATCAAGCAAGACAACAGAGGACTAACTACAAGTCCAGACGAAAGGGTAGATACTATGATTGGGTATGTCACCACTGTGGAAGAAAGGGACATATTAGGCCTTTCTGTTATGAATTACATAGCTCTCCTAATAGAAATTATTCATCAAGACCTGAGCCTGTTGTGAAGAATATCAAGAAGGAATGGAAGAAAAAGGATGATCAATTCACAAGCAATACTGCTAGTGAGACTGCTCAAATTGCTCACACATCTTTGAGAGCCTCATCTAGAAGTGATTGGTATTTTGATATTGGGTGTTCCAGGCACATGACTGGAGTAGAACAGTTTTTGACAGATGTAGTGCCACATGCTACCAGCTTTGTAACCTTTGGGGATGGAGCCAAGGGAGAAATCAAGGGCATAGGAACACTGGTGAATGGAGATCTACCAAAGCTTGATAAAGTTCTTCATGTAAAAGGACTAACTGCCAATCTGATCAGTGTCAGTTAGTTATGTGATCAAGGGTTAAAAGTCAACTTTACAAAGAATGAATGTTTAGTGACAAATGCTGAAGGTGACACCCTGATGAAAGGTTTGAGATCAAAAGACAATTGTTACTTGTGGGTTTCACAAGACAATACTATGCTATCTGCTTGTTTAATAGCAAAAGAAGATGAAGTGAAACTGTGGCATCAAAAACTTGGGCATTTGAATATTAGAAGCATGAAGAAAGCTATTGCATGAAGAAAGCATGAAGAAAGCTATTACCAAACCTTCAAATTCAAGAAGGAAGTATTTGTGGAGAATGTCAGGTGGGAAAACAGACCCAAGTGTCTCACCAGAAGCTGCAACATTTGTCAACATCCAGAGTTCTTGAGTTACTACATATGGATTTGATTGGACCTATGCAAGTTGAAAGCCTAGGTGGTACAAAGTATGCCTTTGTTATTGTTGATGATTTCTCCAGATACACATGGATCACCTTTATTAAAGAAAAGTGTGACACCTTTGAGAAGTTTAAAGATCTTTGTTTACAACTTCAAAGATAGAAGGAGTGTAGCATAGTCAGAATCATAAGTGATCATGGGAAAGAGTTTGAGAATGGTAAGTTCTCTGAGTTTTGCACTGTTGAAGGAATTTTCTGGGTTATTCAAATAACAGCAGAGCCTATAGAGTGTTCAATTCCAGAACCAGAACAATGATGGAGTCTATAAATGTTGTGATAGATGACTGTGGTGAAGATGCTGTGCCACATGATAGCACATCTGACTCAGCAGGTGACACTTAGGGGGAGACAAAAGATGTAGACACAAATATTGAAGAATCTGAAGAGAGCAGTTTAGAAACTACTTCTCCCAACAAAGGGCATCTATCAGAATACAGAAGAACCATCCTATAGATCAAGTCATTGGAGATCCAAATCAAGGGATCACCACTAGAAGGAGATATAGTGAGGTGTCAAATTCCTGTTTTATATCAAATTTTGAGCCTAAGAATGTCAAGGAGGCTTTGACTGATGAGTTCTGGATAAATGCAATGCAAGAAGAATTAGCTCAGTTCAAAAGGAGTGATGTGTGGGACTTAGTTCCTAGACCAGAAAATGTGAATGTCATAGGAACAAAGTGGGTATTCAAGAACAAGTCAGATGAAAAAGGTACTATCACTAGGAACAAAGCCAGACTTGTTGCTCAAGGTTATGCTCATATTGAAGGAGTAGATTTTGGTGAGACTTTTGCACCTGTAGCTAGGTTGGAATCCATAAGGTTGTTATTAGGAATAACATGCATCCTCAAATTCAAGCTACATCAAATGGATGTCAAGAGTGCAGTCCTCAATGGATATTTAAATGAAGTTGTCTATGTGGAACAACCTAAAGGTTTCATTGATCCAAGTGGTCCAGAACATGTCTACAAATTGAAGAAAGCTCTATATGGGTTGAAGCAAGCTCCTAGGGCTTTGTATGATAGACTTACTGAATACTTGGTAACTCATGGCTACAGAAAGGGAGGCAATGACAAAACTTTGTTTGTTAAAGATGAAAGAGGAAAGCTAATGATTGCACAAATCTATGTTGATGACATAGTGTTTGGTGGAATGTCTGACCAGATGGTGGAGCATTTTGTTTAGCAAATGCAATCTGAATTTGAGATGAGTCTTGTGGGTGAGCTAAATTATTTTCTTGGTCTTCAAGTGAAACAAATGGGAGATACTATCTTTATCTTCCAAAGCAAGTATGCTAAAAGTATTGTCAAGAAATTTGGTATGGAGAATGCTACTCATAAAAGAATTCCTGTTCCTACACATGTGAAGCTTTCAAAGGATGAAAAAGGTGTAGATGTTGATCAAAGTATGTACAGGAGCATGATAGGAAGTCTCCTATATATCACTGCAAGCAGATCAGACATTACATTTGCAGTTGGAGTATGTGCTAGGTACCAAGCTGAACCAAAGATGAGTCATCTGACTCAAGTGAAGAGAATTTTGAAATATGTCAATGGTACTAGTGATTATGGGATTCTATATACCCATGGGAATAATTCTTTGTTGATTGGGTATTGTGATGCTGATTGGGCTGGAAGTGCTGATGATAGGAAGAGTACTTCTGGTGGATGTTTCTTTCTAGGCAACAATCTCATATCATGGTTTAGTAAGAAGCAAAATTGTGTGTCCTTATCCACAGCTGAGGCTAAGTATATAGCTGCTGGAAATAGCTGTGCACAATTAGTTTGGATGAGACAGATGCTGAGTGAGTATAGTGTCAAGCAAGATGCTAATATTCTGTGACAACCTGAGTGCAATTAATATTTCTAAAAATTCTATACAGCACAGCAGGACCAAGCACATTGATATTAGACACCATTTTATTAGAGATTTAGTTGAAGAAAAGGTTATCACTCTTGAGCATGTTGCAATTGAAGAGCAAGTAGCAGATATTTTTACTAAAGCCCTTGATACTACACAATTTGAAAAATTAAGAGGGAAGTTAGGTATCTGCCAGATTGAAGAATTGAGCAGTTAATTTATTGGAGGCGTGCAGCAGTTACATTTCCATATCATAACCGTTTATTGCACGCAAGTCAAGGAAGCCACTCTCCAACTTCCTTAAGTGTTACTTTTACACATTACGACTGTATTCTTTCATACTCACAACGTCTCAACTTCTCTCTCGCCCTTTTCAACATAATTCACACTTTGTTACTTTCTTGCTCACTCAAACAACAAATCATCACCATGTCTGATTCAATTCCACAACCCACATTGCAAGATCAATCCACAAATGTTCAATCTGATCCTGCGTTTGATGTTGTCGCTCAACAAGTGAATCAATCGACGGTTATAACTGATGCTCAACCACTCGCCATGGTTTCTAGCATTGGTGTGGTCACACGAAGTACTAAGGTACCAGTTTCGAGGAAGAAGAGTACCAGCAAAGTCTCTTCGTCTTTTGCAACAAAAAGGGGTTCAAAATCAAAAGGTAAGAAATCAAAACCCTCCTCTGCTAAGCGTGTAGGTCTAAGCATGCATGACCTTTATTGTAAGGAGAATCCTTTTGTCTCAACTGTTGTGGAACTTGATAATGTTAATGAATCTGAGAATGTTGAAGATAATGATACTGTCAATGTTAGTGCTACTAAAACCCTAGGTTCTGAAAATCCTAAGGTAGATGATAATTTGATTAATGAACAATCCTAAGATAGTGATACTGTCATAGTTGGTACTAAGACTGCTTTTGACTATGGAGCTTATGTTTATTATTAAGTTCTGGAACATGCTAAGTCCTATGCTATCAAGTTTCCTATTGCTTTTCCCACTCTACTGTGTGGTATTATTCTCCAGCAACATCCAGATATTTTGGTTGGGACTGATGAGCCTTGCAAAAGGCCAAGTCCTTTGTCTGTGGATTGCAGGTTGTTGTCTATGACAGATGCTTCTGCTGAAGTTGATACTTTTGTCTGGTCATCTGGTGTGCTCAGCAGGAAACAAATGATCGCTGATCTAACTAAGACTAGTATGGCTCTTGGGGCCAGAAAGTTGAAGATAAATAGGGTAATTGCAGCCTTGAAGGTTGAAGATGAAGCTGATGGTGTGGATAACCAGGAAGTTTAGGAAGAAGAAGGAGGAAAGGAAAATGCTTCTGCTGCTGGTGATACTAAGGAGATGTCAGATGATTCTGATGAGTCTACCTCTGATTGACTCTGATATTTGTTTCTCTGATTTTCTTTTTCATGTTTTGTTATATCCTGGATTTCTAATGCACCTCTGTGTGCTTATGGTCTGTAATATGCACTATGTGATACTAACCTATGTTCTATTTCTGCATTTTCTATGCATGATTTATGTTTGCCTGAATTTGTGGCTAAAAAGGGGGAGTAGTATGATCGTGATCGTGTTCGTTCGTTTGTTGAAGCTCTTATACGTGTCTCTACGTAGCTTTGAGCGTTTTTGCTGAAGATGTGACAGATGCTCTACCATCTGTCCTATGGAGGTGTGTGTGCGTATCTTGAGGGGGAGTGACTATCTTTATGATATGTGCGCTTGTTTGTACGCATGTTTTAAGGGGGGAGTTTATCTACTCTGCTTGTGGAAATTTATTTTTTCCAAAGGCATTTATTCTCTCTATGAACTCACTATGTGAGAGGCTGTTTTCTTTGAGGCTGGACGTATTCTCTTTTGATGATTGCCTTTGATTCTACGTATAAGTCATCCTTAACCATAGAACCGTTCTAAAGTGTTCTCACTATCTACTATGATTTTCTATGCCTATGGTGGTTGAAGGAAGAAATGTTTTTATCTCTCCAAGAACTGGCTTTCAAATGTTTTAGCCAAAATTTTGCCAAAGGGGGAGATTGTTGGGTTTTTGAAGATTGGCTACAATTGTGTCAAAAACATATATTAGCCAGATGTGTGGTCAGTTGCTCATGATCACTGATGATGGATCAGATGCTGTAGCATATGGAACAGCATTCCGTGATCTGCCAACTCGCGCCAACGCGCATTTATTATTTTATGCAATCTTTTATAAGATTCGCTTTGGTTTTTCTTTTAACCATTACTTGGTGATTAAGTCACGTGTTTCTAAAGAAGTCTAAGGCGGTCAAGCCTAGATATATTTTACAAGGTGATATTGATATATTTTTCAAGAAGATTTCTTGTTCTAGAAGATTCAAGACTTGGACCTTACAACATCCAAAGGTGTCTGAAGCCCAAACCTTGTGCTACTCTAGTAGTATAAATATATGTAATGACAGACCCCAAAAGTCAAGCTAAACCGTGTGTGTTCTAAAGCATGTGTTTAAGGTTTAGTCTTCTTTTTTAGTTTATTGTTTATTGGTGTGAGCCTTGCTTGTATCATCGCTGGTCAAGCTAAGGACGTGTTTAGTTGAGTTGTAACTTTGCTTCTCCTAAGCCTTTAGGTACGGAGTTAGTATTGAGTTGGAAGAGTGTGACTCTTGTCCAAAGAAAACATAACGAAGAAAAGAAAAGTAAAAGCAACGCTGAGTGTGTTGTTTAGGTTAGGAGGTGAGATGGGGTCTCATATCTAGGAGTTCCTAGGTAGGGATGTCACGTGGATAATGTCTAGGTGCAAGACAAGTAGTGCGGCTACGTTGGTCCTTGCACTAAAACTATTATAGTGAGTTCACTCCTAGATTGGTATCCCCCAGATTAGGGGAAGTTGCGCCGAACTGGGTTAACAAACCTACTGTGTTATTTACTTTTCAGCTGCTTTTAATTACGTTTTAATTGTGTGTTTGTCCTGAGCTAGACACGCTCTCGGACAGTTGTGCTTACATTGTTCACAGCGTTTGTCTGTCTGGTAGCCAGAATTTCAGTTAGGTAGACCTTTCTTGGCTACCGGTAGAGCATGAATTGATGTAGAAATGGGTGATTTGATGTTGCGGCTCAATGATGAAAGTGTGAATTTCAAAGTCTTTGAAGGAATGGAGTCATAAGAGAAGAAAAGGCCTCAATGTTTTCAAGTGGAGGCAAGTGAAAGTCTTGTGAAGGATGACTCTAATAACGTGACAATTGAGCCAAAATGTCCAACGTTGAAACAACTTCCCCCTTGTTGTAAGTATGTGTTCATAGGTGAGAATTTCAAAAAGCCGGTTATCATGAGTAGTTCTCTCACTCCCTTTGAAGAAGAAGAGTTGTTGAAAGACTTTAAGAAAGAACATGGTGCCATGAGCTTTGATTTGAATGGCATGATTCCGGTTCTTTGTGTGCAAAAGGTTGAGAAGGAAGAAGAACCCAATCTGGTTGTGTTGCCGGTAGAACTTTCAACTCCAAACTTGGAGGAATTGGTGAAGAGAGAGGTGATGAAGCTTGTTGAATCGGGCATGATTGACCCGGTTCAAGTTGTCCGAAAGAAGAAGATAAATGTGAATAAGTCCAAGAGTGTTCTCCCAAAAGCCAAAAAGAAGACAAGAAAAGAACGGAAGAACAAGTGGAATGAGTTCTTAAGCCATCCGATACTTTAGAAGGTGATATGTGTTGGTCAAGATGATAGTCTTTTGAAAGAGGAGCTCAAGAGGAACCAAGTTGCATCTAAGATGAAGTATCCTCCCTAACATTCAAGGCGAAGTGTCAAGCTAATGACCGTAAAGAAGCGCTTCATGGGAGGCAACCCATGGGTTTCATTTTTCTATCCCTCTTATTAAAATAAGTTGTTTTGATCTTGAATGTTGCCTAATCTTAGACTTGCATTGTTAATTGTTGTTTAGGAAAAATTTTAAATTTTGGAAAGTTCCAAATTTTTTATATCACTTTTGATTGCTTTGATATAGGATTTCCTTGTTCTTGATTTGAGCATTGATTTGTGATACTTGTAGTGCAACGGATTCTTGCAATGTATTGATTGAAGCACAAGCAAGAGGGCATTCACACAATTTGATGGCTTAATGATCCGACCATTTAATCGTGAGGACTTTGAGCCCAAACATTCTCTTTGCTTCATATATGTGAGTCCACTTCTATTCTTATTCTCTAGAACTTGCTTGGATTCTCTTGGTTTATTGAGTAGCATTCATTAGCACACAAGGCAATTTGTTGGTACCTTGAGCCTTTGTAGCCACCCTTGCATGATATATCCTTTGCTTACCCACTTTTGAGCCTTAAAAAACAAATTTTATTGGTTGATTGTCTCTTAACCCTTGTTTTTGCTAAAAAAATAGTTTTCTTGGAGTTAAGTTGATTGTTTTTGTTTGTGGTTATGGCTTATGCTTAAGTTTGGGGTTGCTTTTGGAACTAGCAACAAATTAAGTTTGGGGTGGGTATACTAGAGCAATCGCATTGTTGTTTTGAAAAGAAAAAGAAAAGAATTTGGTTGATTGTGTGAAAAATGTTGGAAAAGGAAAAAAAGAATTTGATTGTGATATGTATGAAAAAGAGGTTCAAAGTTTGAAAAGAATTGACCTCTATATGTGAAAAAAAATATGTGAAAAGAAAGAAAGAAAAGATTGAAAAATAGTTGGTGTTGTGTGATTGTGATATTTGTGTGAAAATAAGTTGTTCTAGTATCTCTTTGAAAAATGGAAGTTGTTTGTTGAAAATATTTTGTGAAATGTTGTCCTTAACTCCAAGTTTTCAACTCACTTCCCCAAAAACATCCACCTTATCCTAAGCCCCGTTACATCCTTAAAAGTCCTCTAAAGTGTGTGTTTCATATGCTATTCGATTTATCATTAGAGTGCTTGGAAGCTTATGGTAGAAGAGTTTAGATTGTGTTGATTGAGTGATAAGCCTACTATATAATTGAGTGAAGGTGAGTTGTGTGAAGAGATCATTGGTTGTCAAATTTTGTGAATGTGTTTTTATGCTTGCGTGATTTGAAGTCGTTGTGAGAAGAAGTTGCATGAATAGTTTGATCAATTGAAGTGCTTATTGAAAAGAGTAAGTGAATTGTATATTGAAGTGATTTAAGAAGGTTACCAAAACTTTGTAATTGTCCATTTGATAAAGATGTTACTTGAGGACAAGTAACGAGATAAGTTTGGGGTTGTGATGACTCTCGTCACGGATACATTTTAAGATCATTTCAATGGTATTTTAGATTTGTTTTGATGTGTTTTTTATCATAGTTGAAGTGGTAAAGAGTTAGAATTGAAGATAACTTGCAAGATAAGAATGAAAGTCAAAAGTCAAACTTTTACTCTTGTGTGTTTGTGCGGCGCACAGGAAGTGGAGCGGCGCACAATGTTTTGCTAAAAACTGCAAGAACTCCCTGCCAGTGGAGCGGCGCGCAGGAACCTTTTGTGCGGCGCGCAACTTTTGCTCTTGTGTATTGGTGCGGCGCGCAGAAAGTTGTGCGGCACACCAGATTCAGATTTTTCTCCTAGCCTATAAATAAAGATTTTTTATTCCTTTGAAGACGTTACGAAAATTGGAAGGAAAAAGGGTTTTGAGCCATTATTGGAGCTTGGAAACTTGAGATTGAAGATGGAGAATCAAGATTGGAAGTCTTGGAGACAGGATTGAAGATCCATTCTCATCCAATTTCATTTCCATAATTCATGTATCTCTTTTCTAATTCTTTTGCAACTTTTGTAACTATGAATTTCTAAGTTTTTAAGATTGGATTTTGTAATGAAGAACTAGTATGAATCTATGGAATAAATGTTTGTTTGGCATTAATTCTCTCATGATTGATTCAATTTACTATTCCATTAATCTTGTTCTTTAAGCTTCATGAATGTTGACGAATGTTTGTGATGATTTCTAAATTCATGCTTGCTAAGAGATTAGATGTATGAATTAGACATAGATTAATGGTTGAATCTTGTAATTGGCCTAGAGATAGGAAATTAAAGGTTGCGACTAAGGATTTAACGAACGTTCATGCCTATGTTAACTAGTAATTGACTTAAGAGATTAAGGGATTATAGTGAACATAGTGAGTTGTATGACCATGAGAGTGGGTTCAATGGTTTGGTAAAATTGTCGTGGTAATTGAATGAATCATGCTAGGGAATTAATCACTAACATCATAGTGACATGCTAGGGAATCATGCAAAATCCAATCGTTTTCATATTTCACTTGAAAACCAAAATCTCTCTTATTGTCATTTTATCGAACACTTGCTATGCAAAACCCCCAATTGTCATTTACTTTCATGTTTTCTTTCGTAAATTTAGTTTAATTGTTTTGCTTTTGAAATACAACAATCTTCATGGGATCGATATTTTTACTACTTGTGACATATATTGGTGCACTTGCCAATTTGTCTATCAGTAGACAAGTTGTTAAGCAAGATGCTTCGTCTAGTTGCTCAACTTTATGCTACGACAGTATGTAAATAATAAAGTGAATAAAGCAATAAAAGAACACAAGTAATTGTTTACCCAATTCAGTGTCAAAACACCTAATCTCAAGAGAATTACCTTCATTATATCGTAGTTACTAGTCTCTAGGTCTTATTTGCATATCCCCTATTCAAGGCCTCTCACTAAAACTACCCGAATGAAATTATTTAGGACTCCTCCTAAATATGTGACTCTCCCTCAACCAATTGTCCCAATTGGAAGAACAATTACTCAGCTCGTTACCTTCATTATATCGTAGTTACTAGTCTCTAGGTCTTATTTGAATATCCCCTATTTAAGGCCTCTCACTAAAACTACCCGAATGAAATTATTTAGGACTCCTCCTAAATATGTGACTCTCCCTCAACCAATTGTCCTAATTGGAGGAACAATTACTCAGCTCGTTAAGTTGGTGCAAAGCCTTGCACTTGGTTTACCACAATGACAAAAACATTGACAATGAACAAAAGAAAATGACTCAATAAACACTTAGGACTTAAACTATAATCTTGAGTCGTACTTTGCTTCAATGTTTGAGTGTCTATTTATAGCTTCTAAACTCAGATAGAGTTAAACTAGATATAGGAAAGTTTGTTGAGAATAAATCTTTTATCTTTCATAAGATAAAATATTTGTTTTTGTAACTTCTTCAAGCACTTCCAAAAATAACTTATGGCGCGCGCAAACAAATAACTTTCTGAATTGTTATTTGTTTGGTTGATGATCTTGTAACAAACAATATTTGTTTGGATTTTAATCTTTCAACCAACAATTTAAAAACGCGCGATAACAACCTTTACTTAAGAAATATATGATGACTCACTAAAAGTGGGGAATTTAGGACTTTATTCATGAGTTATTTCCTGCCAATATGGTGAGCAAACCATGTTTTAATTCACTTTCATTAGTTTATTTAGTTTTTGAGTCTAGAATTATGTAATAGGAATAATTATTTAATTTTGGTGAAAAAGAGTTAGTTTAGAGGCAATTTATGTCAACGCATGCTATCTGGTTTTGTTTCGTCATCAAAGATATCTACTGATAATCAATGTCAAGACATTCTGATCTGTACAAGTCAACAAGTCAAGCGCCACAAGCAGACAAAATAAGGGTTTGTAGTACAACAATGTAAAAGGCATCTCTTTGAGGATAAGGATGATGGCTGGATTGCCAGCTGTCAGCATCACAAATGATTCTACTATGATTAATGGTCCATGCAAAAGGAATATTCCTTATTCCTTGGGCCTTATGTCATTCATTTAAGGTTGCACCCAATCCAAGAAGGATATGCCTATAAATACACAACCCTAAATCATTTGTGGTGGTGCTTGAAAACCCTAAAGAGAGGAATTGAAGAAGAAGAGAAGAGGCAGCGCCGTTCCAACTTCCGGAGAGACGACCGGTGATAACGAGAGGCACGACAGTGTTTGTAGGAGTATCTATTGCTTTGTAATGGGTATCACTACTTTACTTGTTATTATTGTTGAAATTATGTGAAGTTTAAACTCTTTTGTAGTTGAACTCTTTTGTAGTTGAAATTATGTGAAGTTTAATATAATGAATGAAGTATTTATGTGAATGAATGATTATTATTGTGTGACAAGTGCTCGGACAAGTGCTCTAACATTGTTCACAGCATCTGTCTGTCTGGTTGCCAGAATTTCACAAACAATTGGACAGTTCAGTGTAGTTGCAACTGATGATCCTCACTTGCACTTGAGACAATTTCTTGAGGTAGCAAGCAATTTCAAGATTCCTGTAATTACTGATGACGCTTTCAAGCTGAGACTCTTTCCTTATTCATTGAGGGATAGAGCAAAGAGTTGGTTGAACTCCCAAGAGCACAATTCCATCACTACTTGGAATACTCTAGCTGAGAAGTTCTTAGCCAAATATTTTCCTCATGTCAAGAATGAAAAGATGAGAAATGAGATTACCTCTTTTAGACAAGGAGAAGATGAGACTTTGTTTGATGCATGGGAAAGATTCAAGGAGATGTTGAGACAATATCCACACCATGGTATTCCTGTGTGTATTCAACTTGAGACATTCTATAATGGGTTGGTACCTGCTTCAAGGAATATGCCAGATGCATCTGCTGGTGGATCATTATTGTCAAAGTATTATACTGATGGTTTTGAACTGATTGAGAGCATAACTGCTAACACTTATCAGTGGCCAACTATGAGAGCTAACCCTTCTACAACCAAGAAGGCTGCTGGTATGCATGAAGTTAGTGAAACTACTGTCCTTGCTGCTCAGATAGCTGCTATGCATACCATGTTAAAAAATTTGCTAACTCCTGATAAGCCTGCTACTAAGACTCCTAAGGCATTGACTAGTGGAGCTGCTGCTTCATGTGTGTATTGTGCTGGTGCTCATCTGTTTGAAGATTGTCCTGCTAACCCTGCATCTGTTAACTATGTGGCTTGGAACAACAACCCATATAGTAACACTTACAATGCTAATTGGAAGAATCATCCCAATTTTTCATGGTCCAACAATAAATAGAAGGCAACGCCTCGAGTTGCCAACAATAATCAACTGGAAGGAATCCTCAAAGCCTTTATGCAAGAGACCAAGAATTTTGCTGCTGATGGCAAGACTCAAATTACTGCCCAAGGGGTAAGTATCAAGAATCTAGAGACTCAAATTGCGCAGATTGCTACTGCCTTAACTTCAAGAGCTAGTGGTTCACTACCGAGTGCCACTGAAACACCTGCTTCTACTTCAATAGATAAAGGAAAAGAAACTTGCAAAGTTATTTCGTTGAGAAGTGGAACAGAGTATGAAGGCCCCAAGATGCGTGAGCTGGCTACTAAAGGCAAGACACAAATTGCCTCTGAACTTGTGAATGATGATATTCAACAAGCAAGCCAGAAGTTACCTCTTGAAGACACAAGCAAAGAAAAGACCCCTGCAAGACCTAAGAAGGCAAAGCCTGATATGACTATGGCTGACATTGATATGACACTGCCACCTGATCCTTGTCCTATTGATGTTCAGAAGTTGATGCAAGAGAGGCCACCTCCTTCATTTCCTCAGAGGTTAAGAAAAGCTAAAGAAGAGCAACAGTACACTAAGTTCATTGAGATGATGAAGCAACTGCATATCAATATACCACTGATAGAGGCAATACATCAGATGCCTAATCACTCAAAGTTCATGAAGGATGTGCTAACTAAGAGGAAGAGGATTGGTGAGTTCGAAACTGTGGCTATTACACAAGAATGTAGTCAAATGGTTCAGGGTAGATTACCACCTAAGTTGAAAGATCCTGGTATCTTCACTATACCTTGCACCATTGGTGATGTACATGTTGGTCAAGCCCTATGTGACTAGGGAGCAAACATCAATCTAATGCCCTTGTTTGTTTTCAACAAGTTGGGTATTGGTGCATCAAGACCAACACCCATTACACTTCAACTAGCTGACAGAAGCATATGCTACCCTCAAGGGAAGATTGAAGATGTATTGGTAAGGGTTGATAAATTTGTTTTCCCTGCTGACTTTATCATCATGGATTTCACTGCTGATGAAGAAACCCCAATACTTTTGGGAAGACCATTCCTTGCCACTGGAAGACCACTAATTAATGTTGAGAAAAGAGAAGTGACCATGAGAGTTAACAACATAGAAGTTATATTCAATATTCTCAATGCAATGAAGTTTCTTACTGAGAAGTTGGAGGTTGTTTCACAACTGCAGAGTTTAGACACTCTGGTGCAATGACAATTTGTAAAAGACAACAATCATTTGAAGAACATACTTTCTCCACATGAAGACAAGGAATTGGTAGATGAAGAAGTTGCACAAGAAAAGTCCACTGTTAGAAGGGTTGGAAGATGTGAAGTGTTAGAAATACCACCAGATGCTAAGAAGGAGAATATTCCTTTAGTTTTGAAGCCACGTGCTTTAGAATTGAAGCAATTACCCTCACATGTGAAGTATGCGTTTCTGGAGACAAGTCAGCAGTTACCTGTCATTATCTCTGCTTATTTGACTGGCAGACAGGAGGAATGCCTAATTTCTCTTCTGAAAAGATACAAAAGAGCCATAGCTTGGCAAATGGCTGATATCAAAGGTATAAGTCCTACTGTTTGTATGCACAGAATATTTCTTGAAGAGAATTCTAAGAACAGTGTTGAATGCCAAAGAAGATTGAACCCCATTATGAAAGAGGTAGTCAAGAAGGAAATAATCAAAAGGTTAGATGTTGGTATTGTTTATCCTATCTCTGATAGTGTATAGGTTAGTCCTGTTCAATGTGTTCCTAAGAAGGGAGGCATAATTGTAGTTGCCAATGAGAATAATGAGTTAATCCCGACTAGAGCTGTAAGAGGGTGGAGGATATGTATGGACTATAGAAAGCTTAACAAGGCCACAAGGAAAGATCACTTTCCTTTGCCATTCATTAATCAGATGTTGGATAGATTGGCAGGTAAGGAATTCTATTGCTTCCTTGATGGATATTGTGGTTATAATCAAATTACTATAGCCCCTGAATATCAAGAGAAGACTACTTTCACATGTCCGTATGGTACCTTTGCCTTTAGGAGGATGCCATTTGGATTATGTAATGCCCCTGCTACTTTTCAAAGATGTATGATGTCTTTATTCTCTGATTTGCATGAATCTGCTATGGAAGTATTCATGGATGACTTCTCTGTGTTTGGAGAATCATTTCAAGGATGCTTGGACAACTTGGAATTGGTTTTGACAAGATGTGAAGAGAGTAATCTGGTGATGAACTCGGAGAAATGCCACTTCATGGTGAAGGAAGGAATTGTGTTAGGTCATAGGATTTCTAAGAAGGGATTAAAAGTTGATAAAGCTAAAGTGGAAGTGATTGAGAAATTGCCTCCACCAACCAATGTCAAAGGAGTTAGAAGTTTTCTAGGATATGCTGGTTTCTATAGAAGGTTTTTCAAGGATTTCTCCAAGATTACAAAGCCTCCATGTCAACTCCCACAACAAATGTGATGTGAGGTCTACTCGAATTGAGATATAATAAGCTTCTAATCATACTCCTATATTGACTTTGATCAACATCTTCTCCTTTCTCATCTTTGCTTAATTTATATGAGTTGCAGCTGGTGTTCTCTTATGTGTGGCATTTTCTAATCCAAATTTCTTCACAATACTTCTAACATACTTACTTTGTTAGATAAATATGTTGTCTTCCATTCGTTTGATTTGTAATCCAAGGAAGTATACGAGTTCACCTACAAGACTCATTTCAAATTCTGGCTTCATCAGTTCTATAAAGTGCTTCGCCATTTTGTCTGACATTCATGCAAACACGATGTCATCAACATATATTTGAGCAATCATCAATTTGCCTTTGTCATTCTTTACAAACAGTGTTTTATCAGTTCTACCTTTGATATACCCACTACTAAGAAGAAATTGAGTGAGTCTTTCATACCATGCCCTAGGAGCTTGTTTAGACCATAGAGAGCTCTCTTCAATTTGTATACATAAGTGGGAAAATTAGGATTAGAAAATTCTTTAGGTTGCTCTACATATACCTCTAAATTCAGATAACCATTCAGAAATGCACTCTTAACATCCATCTAATATAGTTTGAACTTCATCATGCGTGAGATACTGAGTAGTAGTCATCATTGTAAATGCACCAGTTCCCCTCCGAGTTTTAATAATTGTCAAAACACATGAAAATAGAGTAGAATATGTTTAGGTAACAATTGAAATTTACTTGACAGCAAAAACACGTTTTGAAACTTTGAAAAACCAATTTTTAGGTATTTTGTATCGATACATATATACATGTATCGATACAAATGTCCTGAAACTTGTTCAGGTTGATTACCACGCATTTGTATTGATACATAGCAGCTTTGTATCGATACAAATTGTTCTCATTGGAGTCCAGATGAGCTTCTGTGTTTCGAAACACATTTGTATGTTTCGAAACACATGAAGACTCTTTGGAAACTAGAGAGAACATTGTGTTTCGAAACATACTTGTATGTTTCGAAACATATCAGTCATACTCTGTTTTTCTGGTGTATGTATCGATACAAACACGTGGTTGTATCGATACAAGTACACAAAACTTCAGTTTTCCAATGCTGTTAAGTTACTTGTATCGATACACAATAATGGATGTATCGATACAAGTCTGTTAGATTGTGCCTAAATTTACTCAATTCTATTTTCTCTATAAATAGGTTTATGAGTTATTGTTGTAAGTGTGAGAAACTATTGGTAAACATTTCTTCGATCAAGATTGCTGAGTTTTTTTGCATCAAAGAGGATTCAAGAACAATCATCATCTTCCTTCACATCTCTATCAAATTGAAGTTGAATATGGGTTCAATTGATCTTTCTTAGAGGAGCTTGAAGGATAACGTTCAGAGTAAGTTCGTGGTGAATCAGAATTACGTCCGAGTTGATTGGGTCTTGAAGGCATAGAGTTTCTCATCCGGATTCAAGTGTTGCTTGAATTGATCAATACAATTTGGCGATGGAATTATCTGGACAATCATCATAAAGTTCTGTTAGACTACAAGGCTACGCTCAAATGTGGCGAACTAGAGCGTTCCAAACAAACAACTACGGTTTTTCGTAAATTAATCGAGTAAGCGCGGAAGCTACCTAGATCGGTAGTCTATTGCACCTCGACCAAAGGAAAGGTAGTAAAAGCCGATATGGAATGAAAGTGATACAAGGAATGCAATCCAAATTAACAAGTCAAGCAATTTTCAAATAAAGTTTTTCTATTAAAAATTGTCTCACACACAAATCGCGGAATTGAAAATTCGTATAGCAAACAAAGTGGTCACACAATAATTTCATCGAACACGTGGTGTGTATGACGAAATTATGTTTGCTAGTAAATAACAAAATAGAATGTAAAGAGATAAGGGATAGAGAGATACGCAAGGGAGTGATCAGGAAGTTCCCAGCTTTCGCGTCGTCCCCCGAACTTATCAAATGGATAAGTTGAGACTTTACTTCGGAAAATCTCTTTAACAATGCACAAATTACAAACGATACAATATTCAAGATACAGACTCGATTACACGATCTTCACCATCTTTAACATAGCTCCGTCTTGTAATTGCGCAAACCCCAATTCGATCTTGTCTTCAATTATCGTTCCCAACGATCAATCCTTCACGCTATCTTCAACCAAGAACCCGTGATGATCGTCCGAATAATTCCCTCGCCAAATCGAATTGTAACATTCAAGCAACACTTGAATCCGGATGAGAAACACTACCTTCAAGACCCAATCAACTCGGATGACAAATTTTGATTCACCGCGAATTTTCCTCGAACGTTATCCTTCAAGATCTTCTAAGAAACTCCAATTGAACCCATATTGAATCTTCAATTTGATAGAGATAAGAAGGAAGATGATGATTGCTCTTGAATGATCCTTGATGCAAAACTCTCAAACAATCTTGATCAAAGAACTCTTCAATACTAGTTTCTCATACTTACAACAATAACACATAAAGCTATTTATAATGAAAATAGAATTGAGCAGATTTAGGCACAATCTAACAGACTTGTATCGATACATGCATCAGTGTGTATCGATACAAGCAATTGACAACAGAAGAGTTTGTGTATTTGTATCGATACAAACACGCATATGTATCGATACATACACCAGAAGAACAGAGTTATGACTGATATGTTTTCGAAACACAAAGGTGTGTTTCGAAACACAAGGCTCTCTCTGGTTTCAGGAGAGTCTACATGTGTTTCGAAACATACAAGTGTGTTTCGAAACACAGAGGCTCCTCTGACTCCAATGAGAGCAATTTGTATCGATACAAATGTGCTATGTATCGATACAAATGCGTGATAATCAGCCTGAACAAGTTTCAGGGCATTTGTATCGATACAGGTATGGATGTATCGATACAAAACACCTAAAAAATGATTTTTCAAAGTTTCAAAATAATGTTTTGCTGTCAAGTCAATTTCAATTGTTGCCTAAACATATTCTACTCTATTTCCATGTGTTTTGACAATTATAAAACTCGGAGGGGAACAGGTGCATTAACATTCTCCCCCTTTATGATAATTGTCAAAACTATTGCATAAGCTAACTAAGCCTACCTAAGATGCAATATACAAATAGCTTTAAGATACAGACGCAAACAACAACAAACAACAGCAAGGCTAACCACTTGCGAAGCTCCCCCTTAGTTGATGCCATCTTGCACATATGTTGAACAACGGATCCGAAGACTCAAAGCTTTATCCATAGCTTATGCTTGCCAATCTTTTCTCCCCCTTTGACATTATCAAAAAGAAGAAAAGAATACTCATGAGAAGTATAGAAATTCGAAGTAAAGACCATATAGGTCACATAATGCACTTACATTTGTCGAAATGCATTATATGATAAAGATAACCTGATCAAATAATTAAGCAAAATATGCACGAATATAGTCCAATGACGAAATAAAGCATCATGATAAACATGGCATGTAGAACAACAAGCCAAACCAAATCACATGATTATCAAACATCGGCATTATAATCAATTCAAAACATATTCTACGGACGAATAAAATAAACAAACATGCATAACGAATTTCATACATGAGAATAAAAGATCCAATAAGTCATACATAAAGTAAAATGCCTAAAAAAGTTTGGCATTACAAATAATCCGTACAACCAAATTGAAATACGAAAGTCATAGAGAAATGAAAATGAAGAGCAAATAGTTCATGAGTTAAAAAAAATAAAACTTCCAAATCATGCATTCATTTCATCATTGGTTGGATCGGATTTAGGATTGATATTGGCATTTTCATTGGTTTGGTGGTTAACATAGGCATCAAGTTGGTTTTGGAGGTGATCAAAATGAGATGCATTGTATGCTTGCATGTTGTCAAGCTTTGTATTGATCTCATTTTGAAAAGAAGCTTGCTTCATGCTCATATCTTTTAACATATCCATTATATCGGACATGTTAACATTATCGTTTGCCGAAGATTCTTCAACATTATCAACCAAGGAAGGAGATACTCTTGGCCTTTTACCTCTACCACTAACATCTTCAGGAGCATCTTCATCATTATCATCATTTCCAATGAACTCATAGTCTTTGATTCCCTCATTCCATTTGTAGTCCATTCGCTTCATCATAGTTAGACTAAAAATTTGTTCCCTTTTTGGTTTACTCCATATTCCACTCAAATTATCGGTAATTTTGAAATGGTCCAAGATAGTAGAAATCATATAGGAATAGGCAAAGAATTGGTCTTTTGTAGAATCCTTCAAGGCAAAAAGTAGGCTGACTATAAAAGTTGGCCAATCCACCTTCTTTTTCGCCAACAAAAGATACATAATATCCATGTCCTTATTATCAATCCTAGAGTAAGCTCCACTTCTAGGCCTTATAATGTGACAAACAATCCAATGTAAAACTCTAGGAATCTTAGCAAGTTTGCCAACCTTATAATCCGGACTCTTTCCATTTCGAGTTAGGTTTACCCAATATTCCTTCATCTTGTATTTGGGAGTATCGGAGTCAATGAATTTCCTCAAATTTGAGTCACTAGATAGACCAAACAAGGTGAGCCACAACTTTTTAGTAAACTTGTAAACCTTCTTACCCATGCAAAATTCAAATTCAGCCCCATTTGGATTTTGTAATTCGGCATAAAAAATCTTAACTAAGTCATCAATATATGCCGACCTCAAGTTGCAAAAGGTGTCAAGTTTTTCTCTTTTAAGAATTTCAGCAATTTTTCCCAAATTTATCTTTTCTAAGTCTTCAACCGAGACAGCATTTGGTTGAACTAATTTCTTAGGTGCACACTTTCTAATATAGAAGTTATAACAATCAGGAGGAATGAAATTCTTGTCAACAAAGTCATTATCAGTTTGTTTGTCTATGATAATCCTATTTGCATTCTTCCTATGTGATCCAAAAGCCATATCTTGAGAGAGTAGGAGAAAAAATTACCTTGTAATAATGGAAAGAAAAGAACTAGCAATTTACTCGAAGCACAACCCCACACAATGATGAATTTTTGAAAGTAGAACCTTTTATAGATCCAAAGCAATTGAATTCTTCCCAAAATTTGTAAGAACCAAAAATTCCCAATTGTAACCTAACCTTGATTGAGAAAGATGGAGGAGTTTTACCACGAAATTGATGGTTGAATGTTGATGGGTAATGAATTTGAAAGGTTTGGGTTCAAGAATTTTTGATTTTGGTTGAGTATTGAGGGAGATTGAAGAAATTTGGTAGGAGGGTTTTGTGTTTGGTTCGCTGGAGAAGAAGAGAGAAATATGAGGTTTGATGAATGAATGAATGAAAATAGCAGTTTTAAGCAGTTTTCAAGTGTTTGTATCGATACAAACCAACTTGTGTATCGATACAAGTGTGTTTTTTGCAGCATGTATCGAAACAAACATGTATGTTTCGATACATAAGTCACTCTCTAGTCTAACTGGTGCAATTATGTATCGATACAATGCCACTATGTATCGATACATATCAGTTTGACTGTCAAATTATGCAGAAGACTCACTTGTATGGATACAAAATCATTTTGTATCAATACAAAATGCATTATTTTCAAATTTTCTTCAAACTCATGAATTCAAATACCTTTCAAATCATAATTATGACCTAACAAACATATATATGTATGAAAACAATATAATCACCAAGGTACAGCAAGTATGCTTGTGATCACAAATATCAAAGCATATTATTAACATGAGAATACATGTCAATCCATACAATGCAAGATAAACTTATTCACATAGGCAAAATCAAGTACAAAGACAATAACTCACATATTATGCACAACAACAAATGAACAACATATACAAGAAATGTAATGAACTTAATATGGTTTTTGGTTTGATATTTGTCAAATCCCCATTTTTATATATGAGTCTCAACAACTTATCAATATCATTGAGCAAAATTTTTGGAAATGGAGGATTGGACAATTATCATTCCAAATTTCATATTGAGTTGAAATTATATGTATATGAACAAAGAACCACACAAACAAATAAATGCAAAGTAAAGGATAGGAATAAAGTTTGAGATAAGAATCTTCCTTTAAGTGTCAAGTATAGGAAGTGATCAAGTTCCACTACTTTCATGAATATTGAGTCAAATCTTTTCTCATCCATTTACACCTTTGTAAGTCTTGAACGCCATTGTTACCGGTGTCTCTTTTCAATGGTTCAAGACCTTTTCCTAAAACTTTAAACATTATATTGCAAATAGGTCCCCAACTCTCATTGGGTCCTAGGTGGTTAGTAACAAAATCATTGATGTATTTAGGTATCCATTGCATTTTTCCTTTTGGTACAAAAGTTTTTCGAGCTTGGCACTTTGCAATGGTATGACCCTTATCACAACAATAGTAACACACAACATTGGAATGATCCTTGTGACACAAAAATTTTCTTTTGGGATTCATCTTCTTTTTAAAAAATTTGTTATTTTTAGAGGGCCTATTTCTAGGCTTGTTAAAAATCTTTGGCACATCCACAAAAGAAATTTTTGGTACAAGGGCTTCGTCTAATTTTGCTTGAAGGGTTTTAACTTCTCCTTGCCAAACACTACAAGCATTACATTCATTCCAAGATGACATATGAGACTTGTATAATTTGTCTTGAAGGTTTTTCACTTCTCCTTTCAAACTACAACAAGAATCACATTCATTCTTTGATGACTTATTTTCAAAATCGTCTTTTGAAGGAACCATGGTAAGTTTTAATGCCTCTAATTCATCTTGTAATTTTTTAATTTGTGACTCCAAGTTAGAAATTACTTTCTTCCTTTTTGCCAATTTCTTAAATGAACTAGTGGCTTCACCATATAGTTTTTCAAAAGCATTTTGAAGTTCATTATACGAGGGACTATCATTAGAGATAGAGCTAGAATCACTTACTTGACGTTTGTGATGTTTCTTGCCTTTACTAGGTGAACCATTCATGAGTACCACATGAGCGCGTTCCTCATCCTCTTCACTTGAGCTCTTGGACCTTGATCCATCTTTGCTTGAGCTATCCCAAGCAACATAAGCTCTCTTACTCTTGAGAATTTTCTCGGAGGACTTTCCCTTTCGTTTGTTATAAGATGGATATTCCGGTCTATAGTGTCCCGATTTGCCACATTCATAACATAATCTTTTAGGCTTGCTCTTCTCCTTTTCTATATCATCCCTTGATTGCTTCCGTGACTTGGGATCATTTTTCTTCGAGAATTTTATACCATGTTTTGAAACATATTTGTGAAATCTTCGAACAAATAAATTCATTTCTTCTTCGTCCCACTCGTCGTCACTTAAGCTACTTTCCACTTGCTCAACCTTTGTGGACTTTGAGACAGAAGCCTTTAGAGCAATTGATTTCCTATCTTTGTCTTTTTCCTTCTCCGTATGCTTGTCCTTCATAGATCCCTTCTCATGCTTATCTAAGGCATTGAGCACGCTTTCATGCTCTTCTAGCTTTCCAAAGAGCGTTGTAAGGCTCAATTGAGAGAGATCATTGGCTTCTTTTATTGCCGTGACCTTTGGTAAGATATTTAAAATATGATCTAGAGTCTAAATGACTCTAAATTCGGTAAGATATTTTTCGGTAACTTGAATTGACGGTTTTGTGGCTTAATTTTATTGATAATGAAATATATAGAGTCTAAATGTCTCTAAGTTCGGTGTTGGAAAGATAAATTGAATTGAATGTTTTGTGGCTAAATTATATGATCTAGAGTCTAATTGACTCTAAATTCCGTAAGATATTTTCGATAACTTGAATTGGCGGTTTTGTGGCTTAATTTTATTGATAATGAAATGAAATGTGTAGAGTTTAAATGACTCTAAATTTCATATATCGGAAGGATAAAATGATTTGACGGTTGGATTAAATGATTTGACGGTTTTGTGGCTTAATTTTATTAATAATGAAATATATAGAGTCTAAATGTCTCTAAGTTCGGTGTATGTTTTGTGGCTAAATTATATGATCTAGAGTCTAAATGACTCTAAATTCGGTAAGATATTTTTCGGTAACTTGAATTTACGGTTTTGTGGCTTAATTTTATTGATAATGAAATGAAATGTGTAGAGTTTAAATGACTCTAAATTTCATATATCGGAAGGATAAAATGATTTGACAGTTGGATAAAATGATTTGACGGTTTTAGTGGCTTAATTTTATTGATAATGAAAATGTGAGAGTCTAAATGACTCCAAGTTTCGGTATTGGAAAGATAAATTCAATTGAAAGTTTTGTGTAGTGAAATATGATCTAAAGTCTAATTGACTCTAAATTCGGTAAGATATTTTTCGGTAACTTGAATTGATGGTTTTGTGGCTTAAATATGATCTAAAGTCTAAATGACTCTAAATTAGAGTCTAATTGTCTCTATGTTCGGTGTTGGAAAGATAAATTGATTTGAATGTTTTGTGGCTAAATTATATGATCTAGAGTGTAGATGACTCTAAATTCAATACGATACTTTTGTATTAATTGATGCAAAATTTGGTATTTGGCCATTGAGGATCATTTTTCGATAACTTGAACTGACGGTTGGATAAAATGATTTGACGGTTTTGTGGCTTAATTTTATTGAAAATGAAAATGTGAGAGTCTAAATGACTCCAAGTTTCGGTATTGGAAGGATAAATTCAATTGAAAGTTTTGTGGCTCAATTTTCATGATAGTGAAATATGATCTTAAGTCTAAATAATTCTAAATTCGGTAAGATATTTTTCGGTAACTTGAATTGACGGTTTTGTGGCTTAATTTTATTGATAATGAAATGTGTAGAGTTGAAATTACTCTAAATTTCATATATCGGAAGGATAAAATGATTTGACGGTTGGATAAAATGATTTGACGGTTTTGTGGCTTAATTTTATTGATAATGAAAATGTGAGAGTCTAAATAACTCCAATTTTCGGTATTGGAAGGTTAAATTCAATTGAAAGTTTTGTGACTCAATTTTCATGATAGTGAAATATGATCTAAAGTCTAAATGACTCTAAATTCGGTAAGATATTTTCGATAACTTGAATTGGCGGTTTTGTGGCTTAATTTTATTGATATTGAAATGAAATGTGTAGAGTTTAAATGACTCTAAATTTCATATATCGGAAGGATAAAATGATTTGACGGTTGGATTAAATGATTTGACGGTTTTGTGGCTTAATTTTATTGATAATGAAATATATAGAGTCTAAATGTCTCTAAGTTCGGTGTATGTTTTGTGGCTAAATTATATGATCTAGAGTCTAAATGACTCTAAATTCGGTAAGATATTTTTCGATAACTTGAATTGACGGTTTTGTGGCTTAATTTTATTGATAATGAAGTATATAGAGTCTAAATGTCTCTAAGTTCGGTGTTGGAAAGATAAATTGAATTGAATGTTTTGTGGCTAAATTATATGATCTAGAGTCTAATTGACTCTAAATTCGGTAAGATATTTTTCGGTAACTTGAATTGACGGTTTTGTGGCTTAATTTTATTGAAAATGAAAATGTGAAGGTCTAAATGACTCCAAGTTTCGGTATTGGAAGGATAAATTCAATTGAAAGTTTTGTGGCTCAATTTTCATGATAGTGAAATATGATCTTAAGTCTAAATAATTCTAAATTCGGTAAGATATTTTTCGGTAACTTGAATTGACGGTTTTGTGGCTTAATTTTATTGATAATGAAATGTGTAGAGTTTAAATGACCCTAAATTTCATATATCGGAAGGATAAAATGATTAGACGGTTGGATAAAATGATTTGACGGTTTTGTGGCTTAATTTTATTGATAATGAAAATGTGAGAGTCTAAATAACTCCAATTTTCGGTATTGGAAGGTTAAATTCAATTGAAAGTTTTGTGACTCAATTTTCATGATAGTGAAATATGATCTAAAGTCTAAATGACTTTAAATTCGGTAAGATATTTTCGATAACATGAATTGGCGGTTTTGTGGCTTAATTTTATTGATAATGAAATGAAATGTGTAGAGTTTAAATGACTCTAAATTTCATGTATCGGAAGGATAAAATGATTTGACGGTTGGATAAAATGATTTGACGGTTTTAGTGGCTTAATTTTATTGATAATGAAAATGTGAGAGTCTAAATGACTCCAAGTTTCGGTATTGGAAAGATAAATTCAATTGAAAGTTTTGTGTAGTGAAATATGATCTAAAGTCTAATTGACTCTAAATTCGGTAAGATATTTTTCGGTATCTTGAATTGATGGTTTTGTGGCTTAAATATGATCTAAAGTCTAAATGACTCTAAATTAGAGTCTAACTGTCTCTATGTTCGGTGTTGGAAAGATAAATTGATTTGAATGTTTTGTGGCTAAATTATATGATCTAGAGTGTAGATGACTCTAAATTCAATACGATACTTTTGTATTAATTGATGCAAAATTTGGTATTTGGCCATTGAGGATCATTTTTCGATAACTTGAACTGACGGTTGGATAAAATGATTTGACGGTTTTGTGGCTTAATTTTATTGAAAATGAAAATGTGAGAGTCTAAATGACTCCAAGTTTCGGTATTGGAAGGATAAATTCAATTGAAAGTTTTGTGGCTCAATTTTCATGATAGTGAAATATGATCTAAAGTCTAAATAATTCTAAATTCGGTAAGATATTTTTCGGTAACTTGAATTGATGGTTTTGTGGCTTAATTTTATTGATAATGAAATGTGTAGAGTTGAAATTACTCTAAATTTCATATATCGGAAGGATAAAATGATTTGACGGTTGGATAAAATGATTTGACTGTTTTGTGGCTTAATTTTATTGATAATGAAAATGTGAGTCTAAATAACTCCAATTTTCGGTATTGGAAGGTTAATTTCAATTGAAAGTTTTGTGACTCAATTTTCATGATAGTGAAATATGATCTAAAGTCTAAATGACTTTAAATTCGGTAAGATATTTTCGATAACATGAATTGGCGGTTTTGTGGCTTAATTTTATTGATAATGAAATGAAATGTGTAGAGTTTAAATGACTCTAAATTTCATGTATCGGAAGGATAAAATGATTTGACGGTTGGATAAAATGATTTGACGGTTTTAGTGGCTTAATTTTATTGATAATGAAAATGTGAGAGTCTAAATGACTCCAAGTTTCGGTATTGGAAAGATAAATTCAATTGAAAGTTTTGTGTAGTGAAATATGATCTAAAGTCTAATTGACTCTAAATTCGGTAAGATATTTTTCGGTAACTTGAATTGATGGTTTTGTGGCTTAAATATGATCTAAAGTCTAAATGACTCTAAATTAGAGTCTAATTGTCTCTATGTTCGGTGTTGGAAAGATAAATTGATTTGAATGTTTTGTGGCTAAATTATATGATCTAGAGTGTAGATGACTCTAAATTCAATACGATACTTTTGTATTAATTGATGCAAAATTTGGTATTTGGCCATTGAGGATCATTTTTCGATAACTTGAACTGACGGTTGGATAAAATGATTTGACGGTTTTGTGGCTTAATTTTATTGAAAATGAAAATGTGAGAGTCTAAATGACTCCAAGTTTCGGTATTGGAAGGATAAATTCAATTGAAAGTTTTGTGGCTCAATTTTCATGATAGTGAAATATGATCTAAAGTCTAAATAATTCTAAATTCGGTAAGATATTTTTCGGTAACTTGAATTGATGGTTTTGTGGCTTAATTTTATTGATAATGAAATGTGTAGAGTTGAAATTACTCTAAATTTCATATATCGGAAGGATAAAATGATTTGACGGTTGGATAAAATGATTTGACTGTTTTGTGGCTTAATTTTATTGATAATGAAAATGTGAGAGTCTAAATAACTCCAATTTTCGGTATTGGAAGGTTAATTTCAATTGAAAGTTTTGTGACTCAATTTTCATGATAGTGAAATATGATCTAAAGTCTAAATGACTCTAAATTCGGTAAGATATTTTCGATAACTTGAATTGGAGGTTTTGTGGCTTAATTTTATTGATATTGAAATGAAATGTGTAGAGTTTAAATGACTCTAAATTTCATATATCGGAAGGATAAAATGATTTGACGGTTGGATTAAATGATTTGACGGTTTTGTGGCTTAATTTTATTGATAATGAAATATATAGAGTCTAAATGTCTCTAAGTTCGGTGAATGTTTTGTGGCTAAATTATATGATCTAGAGTCTAAATGACTCTAAATTCGGTAAGATATTTTTCGATAACTTGAATTGACGGTTTTGTGGCTTAATTTTATTGATAATGAAATATATAGAGTCTAAATGTCTCTAAGTTCGGTGTTGGAAAGATAAATTGCTTTGAATGTTTTGTGGCTAAATTATATGATCTAGAGTCTAATTGACTCTAAATTCGGTAAGATATTTTTCGGTAACTTGAATTGACGGTTTTGTGGCTTAATTTTATTGATAATGAAAATGTGATAGTCTAAATGACTCCAAGTTTCGGTATTGGAAGGATAAATTCAATTGAAAGTTTTGTGGCTGAATTTTCATGATAGTGAAATATGATCTAAAGTTTAAATGACTCTAAATTCGGTAAGATATTTTTCAGTAACTTGAATTGACGGTTTTGTGGCTTAATTTTATTGATAATGAAATGTGTAGAGTTTAAATGACTCTAAATTTCATATATCGGAAGGATAAAATGATTAGACGGTTGGATAAAATGATTTGACGGTTTTGTGGCTTAATTTTATTGATAATGAAAATGTGAGAGTCTAAATAACTCCAATTTTCGGTATTGGAAGGTTAAATTCAATTGAAAGTTTTGTGACTCAATATTCATGATAGTGAAATATGATCTAAAGTCTAAATGACTTTAAATTCGGTAAGATATTTTCGATAACATGAATTGGCGGTTTTGTGGCTTAATTTTATTGATAATGAAATGAAATGTGTAGAGTTTAAATGACTCTAAATTTCATGTATCGGAAGGATAAAATGATTTGACGGTTGGATAAAATGATTTGACGGTTTTAGTGGCTTAATTTTATTGATAATGAAAATGTGAGAGTCTAAATGACTCCAAGTTTCGGTATTGGAAAGATAAATTCAATTGAAAGTTTTGTGTAGTGAAATATGATCTAAAGTCTAATTGACTCTAAATTCGGTAAGATATTTTTCGGTATCTTGAATTGATGGTTTTGTGGCTTAAATATGATCTAAAGTCTAAATGACTCTAAATTAGAGTCTAACTGTCTCTATGTTCGGTGTTGGAAAGATAAATTGATTTGAATGTTTTGTGGCTAAATTATATGATCTAGAGTGTAGATGACTCTAAATTCAATACGATACTTTTGTATTAATTGATGCAAAATTTGGTATTTGGCCATTGAGGATCATTTTTCGATAACTTGAACTGACGGTTGGATAAAATGATTTGACGGTTTTGTGGCTTAATTTTATTGAAAATGAAAATGTGAGAGTCTAAATGACTCCAAGTTTCGGTATTGGAAGGATAAATTCAATTGAAAGTTTTGTGGCTCAATTTTCATGATAGTGAAATATGATCTAAAGTCTAAATAATTCTAAATTCGGTAAGATATTTTTCGGTAACTTGAATTGATGGTTTTGTGGCTTAATTTTATTGATAATGAAATGTGTAGAGTTGAAATTACTCTAAATTTCATATATCGGAAGGATAAAATGATTTGACGGTTGGATAAAATGATTTGACTGTTTTGTGGCTTAATTTTATTGATAATGAAAATGTGAGTCTAAATAACTCCAATTTTCGGTATTGGAAGGTTAATTTCAATTGAAAGTTTTGTGACTCAATTTTCATGATAGTGAAATATGATCTAAAGTCTAAATGACTTTAAATTCGGTAAGATATTTTCGATAACATGAATTGGCGGTTTTGTGGCTTAATTTTATTGATAATGAAATGAAATGTGTAGAGTTTAAATGACTCTAAATTTCATGTATCGGAAGGATAAAATGATTTGACGGTTGGATAAAATGATTTGACGGTTTTAGTGGCTTAATTTTATTGATAATGAAAATGTGAGAGTCTAAATGACTCCAAGTTTCGGTATTGGAAAGATAAATTCAATTGAAAGTTTTGTGTAGTGAAATATGATCTAAAGTCTAATTGACTCTAAATTCGGTAAGATATTTTTCGGTAACTTGAATTGATGGTTTTGTGGCTTAAATATGATCTAAAGTCTAAATGACTCTAAATTAGAGTCTAATTGTCTCTATGTTCGGTGTTGGAAAGATAAATTGATTTGAATGTTTTGTGGCTAAATTATATGATCTAGAGTGTAGATGACTCTAAATTCAATACGATACTTTTGTATTAATTGATGCAAAATTTGGTATTTGGCCATTGAGGATCATTTTTCGATAACTTGAACTGACGGTTGGATAAAATGATTTGACGGTTTTGTGGCTTAATTTTATTGAAAATGAAAATGTGAGAGTCTAAATGACTCCAAGTTTCGGTATTGGAAGGATAAATTCAATTGAAAGTTTTGTGGCTCAATTTTCATGATAGTGAAATATGATCTAAAGTCTAAATAATTCTAAATTCGGTAAGATATTTTTCGGTAACTTGAATTGATGGTTTTGTGGCTTAATTTTATTGATAATGAAATGTGTAGAGTTGAAATTACTCTAAATTTCATATATCGGAAGGATAAAATGATTTGACGGTTGGATAAAATGATTTGACTGTTTTGTGGCTTAATTTTATTGATAATGAAAATGTGAGTCTAAATAACTCCAATTTTCGGTATTGGAAGGTTAATTTCAATTGAAAGTTTTGTGACTCAATTTTCATGATAGTGAAATATGATCTAAAGTCTAAATGACTTTAAATTCGGTAAGATATTTTCGATAACATGAATTGGCGGTTTTGTGGCTTAATTTTATTGATAATGAAATGAAATGTGTAGAGTTTAAATGACTCTAAATTTCATGTATCGGAAGGATAAAATGATTTGACGGTTGGATAAAATGATTTGACGGTTTTAGTGGCTTAATTTTATTGATAATGAAAATGTGAGAGTCTAAATGACTCCAAGTTTCGGTATTGGAAAGATAAATTCAATTGAAAGTTTTGTGTAGTGAAATATGATCTAAAGTCTAATTGACTCTAAATTCGGTAAGATATTTTTCGGTAACTTGAATTGATGGTTTTGTGGCTTAAATATGATCTAAAGTCTAAATGACTCTAAATTAGAGTCTAATTGTCTCTATGTTCGGTGTTGGAAAGATAAATTGATTTGAATGTTTTGTGGCTAAATTATATGATCTAGAGTGTAGATGACTCTAAATTCAATACGATACTTTTGTATTAATTGATGCAAAATTTGGTATTTGGCCATTGAGGATCATTTTTCGATAACTTGAACTGACGGTTGGATAAAATGATTTGACGGTTTTGTGGCTTAATTTTATTGAAAATGAAAATGTGAGAGTCTAAATGACTCCAAGTTTCGGTATTGGAAGGATAAATTCAATTGAAAGTTTTGTGGCTCAATTTTCATGATAGTGAAATATGATCTAAAGTCTAAATAATTCTAAATTCGGTAAGATATTTTTCGGTAACTTGAATTGATGGTTTTGTGGCTTAATTTTATTGATAATGAAATGTGTAGAGTTGAAATTACTCTAAATTTCATATATCGGAAGGATAAAATGATTTGACGGTTGGATAAAATGATTTGACTGTTTTGTGGCTTAATTTTATTGATAATGAAAATGTGAGAGTCTAAATAACTCCAATTTTCGGTATTGGAAGGTTAATTTCAATTGAAAGTTTTGTGACTCAATTTTCATGATAGTGAAATATGATCTAAAGTCTAAATGACTCTAAATTCGGTAAGATATTTTCGATAACTTGAATTGGAGGTTTTGTGGCTTAATTTTATTGATATTGAAATGAAATGTGTAGAGTTTAAATGACTCTAAATTTCATATATCGGAAGGATAAAATGATTTGACGGTTGGATTAAATGATTTGACGGTTTTGTGGCTTAATTTTATTGATAATGAAATATATAGAGTCTAAATGTCTCTAAGTTCGGTGTATGTTTTGTGGCTAAATTATATGATCTAGAGTCTAAATGACTCTAAATTCGGTAAGATATTTTTCGATAACTTGAATTGACGGTTTTGTGGCTTAATTTTATTGATAATGAAATATATAGAGTCTAAATGTCTCTAAGTTCGGTGTTGGAAAGATAAATTGCTTTGAATGTTTTGTGGCTAAATTATATGATCTAGAGTCTAATTGACTCTAAATTCGGTAAGATATTTTTCGGTAACTTGAATTGACGGTTTTGTGGCTTAATTTTATTGATAATGAAAATGTGATAGTCTAAATGACTCCAAGTTTCGGTATTGGAAGGATAAATTCAATTGAAAGTTTTGTGGCTGAATTTTCATGATAGTGAAATATGATCTAAAGTTTAAATGACTCTAAATTCGGTAAGATATTTTTCAGTAACTTGAATTGACGGTTTTGTGGCTTAATTTTATTGATAATGAAATGTGTAGAGTTTAAATGACTCTAAATTTCATATATCGGAAGGATAAAATGATTAGACGGTTGGATAAAATGATTTGACGGTTTTGTGGCTTAATTTTATTGATAATGAAAATGTGAGAGTCTAAATAACTCCAATTTTCGGTATTGGAAGGTTAAATTCAATTGAAAGTTTTGTGACTCAATATTCATGATAGTGAAATATGATCTAAAGTCTAAATGACTTTAAATTCGGTAAGATATTTTCGATAACATGAATTGGCGGTTTTGTGGCTTAATTTTATTGATAATGAAATGAAATGTGTAGAGTTTAAATGACTCTAAATTTCATGTATCGGAAGGATAAAATGATTTGACGGTTGGATTAAATGATTTGACGGTTTTGTGGCTTAATTTTATTGATAATGAAATATATAGAGTCTAAATGTCTCTAAGTTCGGTGAATGTTTTGTGGCTAAATTATATGATCTAGAGTCTAAATGACTCTAAATTCGGTAAGATATTTTTCGGTAACTTGAATTGACGGTTTTGTGGCTTAATTTTATTGATAACGAAATGTGTAGAGTTTAAATGACTCTAAATTTCATATATCAGAAGGATAAAAAGTTTAGACGGTTGGATAAAATGATTTGACGGTTTTATGGCTTAATTTTATTGATAATGAAAATGTGAGAGTCTAAATAACTCAAATTTTCGGTATTGGAAGGTTAAATTCAATTGAAAGTTTTGTGACTCAATTTTCATGATATGAAATATGATCTAAAGTCTAAATGACTCTAAATTCGGTAAGATATTTTTCGGTAACTTGAATTGACGGTTTTGTGGCTTAGTTTTATTGATAATGAAATGAAATGTGTAGAGTTTAAATGACTCTAAATTTCATATACCGGAAGGATAAAATGATTTGACGGTTGGATAAAATGATTTGACGGTTTTAGTGGCTTAATTTTATTGATAATGAAAATGTGAGAGTCTAAATGACTCCAAGTTTTGGTATTGGAAGGATAAATTCAATTGAAAGTTTTGTGGCTCAATTTTCATGATAGTGAAATATGATCTAAAGTCTAAATAACTCTAAATTTGGTAAGATATTTTTCGGTAACTTGAATTGACGGTTTTGTGGCTTAATTTTATTGATAATGAAATGTGTAGAGTTTAAATTACTCTAAATTTCATATATCGGAAGGATAAAATGATTTGACGGTTGGATTAAATGATTTGACGGTTTTGTGGCTTAATTTTATTGATAATGAAGTATATAGAGTTTAAATGACTCCAAGTTTCAGTATTGGAAGGATAATTAAATTGAAAGTTTTGTGGTTCAATTTTCATGATAGTGAAATATGATCTAGAGTCTAAATCACTCTAAATTCGGTAAGATATTTTTCGATAACTTGAATTGACGGTTTTGTGGCTTAATTTTATTGATAATGAAATGTGTAGAGTTTAAATGACTCTAAATTTCATATATCGGAAGGATAAAATGATTAGACGGTTGGATAAAATGATTTGACGGTTTTGTGGCTTAATTTTATTGATAATGAAAATGTGAGAGTCTAAATAACTCCAATTTTCGGTATTGGAAGGTTAAATTCAATTGAAAGTTTTGTGACTCAATTTTCATGATAGTGAAATATGATCTAAAGTCTAAATGACTTTAAATTCGGTAAGATATTTTCGATAACATGAATTGGCGGTTTTGTGGCTTAATTTTATTGATAATGAAATGAAATGTGTAGAGTTTAAATGACTCTAAATTTCATGTATCGGAAGGATAAAATGATTTGACGGTTGGATTAAATGATTTGACGGTTTTGTGGCTTAATTTTATTGATAATGAAATATATAGAGTCTAAATGTCTCTAAGTTCGGTGAATGTTTTGTGGCTAAATTATATGATCTAGAGTCTAAATGACTCTAAATTCGGTAAGATATTTTTCGGTAACTTGAATTGACGGTTTTGTGGCTTAATTTTATTGATAATGAAAATGTGAGAGTCTAAATTACTCCATGTTTCGGTATTGGAAGGTTAAATTCAATTGAAAGTTTTGTGACTCAATTTTCATGATAGTGAAATATGATCTAAAGTCTAAATGACTCTAAATTCGGTAAGATATTTTCGATAACTTGAATTGGCGGTTTTGTGGCTTAATTTTATTGATAATGAAATGAAATGTGTAGAGTTTAAATGACTCTAAATTTCATATATCGGAAGGATAAAATGATTTGACGGTTGGATTAAATGATTTGACGGTTTTGTGGCTTAATTTTATTGATAATGAAATATATAGAGTCTAAATGTCTCTAAGTTCGGTGTATGTTTTGTGGCTAAATTATATGATCTATAGTCTAAATGACTCTAAATTCGGTAAGATATTTTTCGGTAACTTGAATTGACGGTTTTGTGGCTTAATTTTATTGATAATGAAATGAAATGTGTAGAGTTTAAATGACTCTAAATTTCGTATATCGGAAGGATAAAATGATTAGACGGTTGGATAAAATGATTTTACGGTTTTGTGGATTAATTTTATTGATAATGAAAATGTGAGAGTCTAAATAACTCCAATTTTCGGTATTGGAAGGTTAAATTCAATTGAAAGTTTTGTGACTCAATTTTCATGATAGTGAAATATGATCTAAAGTCTAAATGACTCTAAATTCTGTAAGATATTTTCGATAACTTGAATTGGCGGTTTTGTGGCTTAATTTTATTGATAATAAATGTGTAGAGTTTAAATGACTCTAAATTTCATATATCGGAAGGATAAAATGATTTGACGGTTTTGTGGCTTAATTTTATTGATAATGAAAATGTGAGAGTCTAAATAACTCAAATTTTCGGTATTGGAAGGTTAAATTCAATTGAAAGTTTTGTGACTCAATTTTCATGATATGAAATATGATCTAAAGTCTAAATGACTCTAAATTCGGTAAGATATTTTTCGGTAACTTGAATTGACGGTTTTGTGGCTTAGTTTTATTGATAATGAAATGAAATGTGTAGAGTTTAAATGACTCTAAATTTCATTTACCGGAAGGATAAAATGATTTGACGGTTGGATAAAATGATTTGACGGTTTTAGTGGCTTAATTTTATTGATAATGAAAATGTGAGAGTCTAAATGACTCCAAGTTTTGGTATTGGAAGGATAAATTCAATTGAAAGTTTTGTGGCTCAATTTTTATGATAGTGAAATATGATCTAAAGTCTAAATAACTCTAAATTTGGTAAGATATTTTTCGGTAACTTGAATTGACGGTTTTGTGGCTTAATTTTATTGATAATGAAATGTGTAGAGTTTAAATTACTCTAAATTTCATATATCGGAAGGATAAAATGATTTGACGGTTGGATTAAATGATTTGACGGTTTTGTGGCTTAATTTTATTGATAATGAAGTATATAGAGTTTAAATGACTCCAAGTTTCAGTATTGGAAGGATAATTAAATTGAAAGTTTTGTGGTTCAATTTTCATGATAGTGAAATATGATCTAGAGTCTAAATCACTCTAAATTCGGTAAGATATTTTTGGATAACTTGAATTGACGGTTTTGTGGCTTAATTTTATTGATAATGAAATGTGTAGAGTTTAAATGACTCTAAATTTCATATATCGGAAGGATAAAATGATTAGACGGTTGGATAAAATGATTTGACGGTTTTGTGGCTTAATTTTATTGATAATGAAAATGTGAGAGTCTAAATAACTCCAATTTTCGGTATTGGAAGGTTAAATTCAATTGAAAGTTTTGTGACTCAATTTTCATGATAGTGAAATATGATCTAAAGTCTAAATGACTTTAAATTCGGTAAGATATTTTCGATAACATGAATTGGCGGTTTTGTGGCTTAATTTTATTGATAATGAAATGAAATGTGTAGAGTTTAAATGACTCTAAATTTCATGTATCGGAAGGATAAAATGATTTGACGGTTGGATTAAATGATTTGACGGTTTTGTGGCTTAATTTTATTGATAATGAAATATATAGAGTCTAAATGTCTCTAAGTTCGGTGAATGTTTTGTGGCTAAATTATATGATCTAGAGTCTAAATGACTCTAAATTCGGTAAGATATTTTTCGGTAACTTGAATTGACGGTTTTGTGGCTTAATTTTATTGATAATGAAAATGTGAGAGTCTAAATTACTCCAAGTTTCGGTATTGGAAGGTTAAATTCAATTGAAAGTTTTGTGACTCAATTTTCATGAGAGTGAAATATGATCTAAAGTCTAAATGACTCTAAATTCGGTAAGATATTTTCGATAACTTGAATTGGCGGTTTTGTGGCTTAATTTTATTGATAATGAAATGAAATGTGTAGAGTTTAAATGACTCTAAATTTCATATATCGGAAGGATAAAATGATTTGACGGTTGGATTAAATGATTTGACGGTTTTGTGGCTTAATTTTATTGATAATGAAATATATAGAGTCTAAATGTCTCTAAGTTCGGTGTATGTTTTGTGGCTAAATTATATGATCTATAGTCTAAATGACTCTAAATTCGGTAAGATATTTTTCGGTAACTTGAATTGACGGTTTTGTGGCTTAATTTTATTGATAATGAAATGAAATGTGTAGAGTTTAAATGACTCTAAATTTCATATATCGGAAGGATAAAATGATTAGACGGTTGGATAAAATGATTTTACGGTTTTGTGGATTAATTTTATTGATAATGAAAATGTGAGAGTCTAAATAACTCCAATTTTCGGTATTGGAAGGTTAAATTCAATTGAAAGTTTTGTGACTCAATTTTCATGATAGTGAAATATGATCTAAAGTCTAAATGACTCTAAATTCGGTAAGATATTTTTCGGTAACTTGAATTGACGGTTTTGTGGCTTAGTTTTATTGATAATGAAATGAAATGTGTAGAGTTTAAATGACTCTAAATTTCATTTACCGGAAGGATAAAATGATTTGACGGTTGGATAAAATGATTTGACGGTTTTAGTGGCTTAATTTTATTGATAATGAAAATGTGAGAGTCTAAATGACTCCAAGTTTTGGTATTGGAAGGATAAATTCAATTGAAAGTTTTGTGGCTCAATTTTTATGATAGTGAAATATGATCTAAAGTCTAAATAACTCTAAATTTGGTAAGATATTTTTCGGTAACTTGAATTGACGGTTTTGTGGCTTAATTTTATTGATAATGAAATGTGTAGAGTTTAAATTACTCTAAATTTCATATATCGGAAGGATAAAATGATTTGACGGTTGGATTAAATGATTTGACGGTTTTGTGGCTTAATTTTATTGATAATGAAGTATATAGAGTTTAAATGACTCCAAGTTTCAGTATTGGAAGGATAATTAAATTGAAAGTTTTGTGGTTCAATTTTCATGATAGTGAAATATGATCTAGAGTCTAAATCACTCTAAATTCGGTAAGATATTTTTGGATAACTTGAATTGACGGTTTTGTGGCTTAATTTTATTGATAATGAAATGTGTAGAGTTTAAATGACTCTAAATTTCATATATCGGAAGGATAAAATGATTAGACGGTTGGATAAAATGATTTGACGGTTTTGTGGCTTAATTTTATTGATAATGAAAATGTGAGAGTCTAAATAACTCCAATTTTCGGTATTGGAAGGTTAAATTCAATTGAAAGTTTTGTGACTCAATTTTCATGAGAGTGAAATATGATCTAAAGTCTAAATGACTCTAAATTCGGTAAGATATTTTCGATAACTTGAATTGGCGGTTTTGTGGCTTAATTTTATTGATAATGAAATGAAATGTGTAGAGTTTAAATGACTCTAAATTTCATATATCGGAAGGATAAAATGATTTGACGGTTGGATTAAATGATTTGACGGTTTTGTGGCTTAATTTTATTGATAATGAAATATATAGAGTCTAAATGTCTCTAAGTTCGGTGTATGTTTTGTGGCTAAATTATATGATCTATAGTCTAAATGACTCTAAATTCGGTAAGATATTTTTCGGTAACTTGAATTGACGGTTTTGTGGCTTAATTTTATTGATAATGAAATGAAATGTGTAGAGTTTAAATGACTCTAAATTTCATATATCGGAAGGATAAAATGATTAGACGGTTGGATAAAATGATTTTACGGTTTTGTGGATTAATTTTATTGATAATGAAAATGTGAGAGTCTAAATAACTCCAATTTTCGGTATTGGAAGGTTAAATTCAATTGAAAGTTTTGTGACTCAATTTTCATGATAGTGAAATATGATCTAAAGTCTAAATGACTCTAAATTCGGTAAGATATTTTTCGGTAACTTGAATTGACGGTTTTGTGGCTTAGTTTTATTGATAATGAAATGAAATGTGTAGAGTTTAAATGACTCTAAATTTCATTTACCGGAAGGATAAAATGATTTGACGGTTGGATAAAATGATTTGACGGTTTTAGTGGCTTAATTTTATTGATAATGAAAATGTGAGAGTCTAAATGACTCCAAGTTTTGGTATTGGAAGGATAAATTCAATTGAAAGTTTTGTGGCTCAATTTTTATGATAGTGAAATATGATCTAAAGTCTAAATAACTCTAAATTTGGTAAGATATTTTTCGGTAACTTGAATTGACGGTTCTGTGGCTTAATTTTATTGATAATGAAATGTGTAGAGTTTAAATTACTCTAAATTTCATATATCGGAAGGATAAAATGATTTGACGGTTGGATTAAATGATTTGACGGTTTTGTGGCTTAATTTTATTGATAATGAAGTATATAGAGTTTAAATGACTCCAAGTTTCAGTATTGGAAGGATAATTAAATTGAAAGTTTTGTGGTTCAATTTTCATGATAGTGAAATATGATCTAGAGTCTAAATCACTCTAAATTCGGTAAGATATTTTTGGATAACTTGAATTGACGGTTTTGTGGCTTAATTTTATTGATAATGAAATGTGTAGAGTTTAAATGACTCTAAATTTCATATATCGGAAGGATAAAATGATTAGACGGTTGGATAAAATGATTTGACGGTTTTGTGGCTTAATTTTATTGATAATGAAAATGTGAGAGTCTAAATAACTCCAATTTTCGGTATTGGAAGGTTAAATTCAATTGAAAGTTTTGTGACTCAATTTTCATGATAGTGAAATATGATCTAAAGTCTAAATGACTTTAAATTCGGTAAGATATTTTCGATAACATGAATTGGCGGTTTTGTGGCTTAATTTTATTGATAATGAAATGAAATGTGTAGAGTTTAAATGACTCTAAATTTCATGTATCGGAAGGATAAAATGATTTGACGGTTGGATTAAATGATTTGACGGTTTTGTGGCTTAATTTTATTGATAATGAAATATATAGAGTCTAAATGTCTCTAAGTTCGGTGAATGTTTTGTGGCTAAATTATATGATCTAGAGTCTAAATGACTCTAAATTCGGTAAGATATTTTTCGGTAACTTGAATTGACGGTTTTGTGGCTTAATTTTATTGATAATGAAAATGTGAGAGTCTAAATTACTCCAAGTTTCGGTATTGGAAGGTTAAATTCAATTGAAAGTTTTGTGACTCAATTTTCATGAGAGTGAAATATGATCTAAAGTCTAAATGACTCTAAATTCGGTAAGATATTTTCGATAACTTGAATTGGCGGTTTTGTGGCTTAATTTTATTGATAATGAAATGAAATGTGTAGAGTTTAAATGACTCTAAATTTCATATATCGGAAGGATAAAATGATTTGACGGTTGGATTAAATGATTTGACGGTTTTGTGGCTTAATTTTATTGATAATGAAATATATAGAGTCTAAATGTCTCTAAGTTCGGTGTATGTTTTGTGGCTAAATTATATGATCTATAGTCTAAATGACTCTAAATTCGGTAAGATATTTTTCGGTAACTTGAATTGACGGTTTTGTGGCTTAATTTTATTGATAATGAAATGAAATGTGTAGAGTTTAAATGACTCTAAATTTCATATATCGGAAGGATAAAATGATTAGACGGTTGGATAAAATGATTTTACGGTTTTGTGGATTAATTTTATTGATAATGAAAATGTGAGAGTCTAAATAACTCCAATTTTCGGTATTGGAAGGTTAAATTCAATTGAAAGTTTTGTGACTCAATTTTCATGATAGTGAAATATGATCTAAAGTCTAAATGACTCTAAATTCTGTAAGATATTTTCGATAACTTGAATTGGCGGTTTTGTGGCTTAATTTTATTGATAATAAATGTGTAGAGTTTAAATGACTCTAAATTTCATATATCGGAAGGATAAAATGATTTGACGGTTTTGTGGCTTAATTTTATTGATAATGAAATATATAGAGTCTAAATGTCTCTATGTTCGGTGTATGTTTAGTGGCTAAATTATATGATCTAGAGTCTAAATGACTCTAAATTCGGTAAGATATTTTTCGGTAACTTGAATTGACGGTTTTGTGGCTTAATTTTATTGATAATGAAATGAAATGTGTAGAGTTTAAATGACTCTAAATTTCATATATCGGAAGGATAAAATGATTTGACGGTTGGATAAAATGATTTGACGGTTTTGTGGCTTAATTTTATTGATAATGAAAATGTGAGAGTCTAAATGACTCCAAGTTTCGGTATTGGAAGGATAAATTCAATTGAAAGTTTTGTGGCTCAATTTTCATGATAGTGAAATATGATCTAGAGTCTAAATCACTCTAAATTCGGTAAGATATTTTTCGGTAACTTGAATTGACGGTTTTGTGGCTTAATTTTATTGATAATGAAATGTGTAGAGTTTAAATGACTCTAAATTTCATATATCGGAAGGATAAAATGTTTAGACGGTTGGATAAAATGATTTGACGGTTTTGTGGCTTAATTTTATTGATAATGAAAATGTGAGAGTCTAAATAACTCAAATTTTCGGTATTGGAAGGTTAAATTCAATTGAAAGTTTTGTGACTCAATTTTCATGATATGAAATATGATCTAAAGTCTAAATGACTCTAAATTCGGTAAGATATTTTTCGGTAACTTGAATTGACGGTTTTGTGGCTTAATTTTATTGATAATGAAATGTGTAGAGTTTAAATGACTCTAAATTTCATATATCGGAAGGATAAAATGTTTAGACGGTTGGATAAAATAATTTGACGGTTTTGTGTCTTAATTTTATTGATAATGAAAATGTGAGAGTCTAAATAACTCAAATTTTCGGTATTGGAAGGTTAAATTCAATTGAAAGTTTTGTGACTCAATTTTCATGATATGAAATATGATCTAAAGTCTAAATGACTCTAAATTCGGTAAGATATTTTTCGGTAACTTGAATTGACGGTTTTGTGGCTTAGTTTTATTGATAATGAAATGAAATGTGTAGAGTTTAAATGACCCTAAATTTCATATACCGGAAGGATAAAATGATTTGACGGTTGGATAAAATGATTTGACGGTTTTAGTGGCTTAATTTTATTGATAATGAAAATGTGAGAGTCTAAATGACTCCAAGTTTCGGTATTGGAAGGATAAATTCAATTGAAAGTTTTGTGGCTCAATTTTCATGATAGTGAAATATGATCTAAAGTCTAAATCACTCTAAATTCGGTAAGATATTTTTCGGTAACTTGAATTGACGGTTTTGTGGCTTAATTTTATTGATAATGAAATGTGTAGAGTTTAAATGACTCTAAATTTCATATATCGGAAGGATAAAATGTTTAGACGGTTGGATAAAATGATTTGACGGTTTTGTGGCTTAATTTTATTGATAATGAAAATGTGAGAGTCTAAATAACTCAAATTTTCGGTATTGGAAGGTTAAATTCAATTGAAAGTTTTGTGACTCAATTTTCATGATATGAAATATGATCTAAAGTCTAAATGACTCTAAATTCGGTAAGATATTTTTCGGTAACTTGAATTGACGGTTTTGTGGCTTAATTTTATTGATAATGAAATGAAATGTGTAGAGTTTAAATGACTCTAAATTTCATATACCGGAAGGATAAAATGATTTGACGGTTGGATAAAATGATTTGACGGTTTTAGTGGCTTAATTTTATTGATAATGAAAATGTGAGAGTCTAAATGACTCCAAGTTTCGGTATTGGAAGGATAAATTCAATTGAAAGTTTTGTGGCTCAATTTTCATGATAGTGAAATATGATCTAAAGTCTAAATAACTCTAAATTTGGTAAGATATTTTTCGGTAACTTGAATTGACGGTTTTGTGGCTTAATTTTATTGATAATGAAATGTGTAGAGTTTAAATTACTCTAAATTTCATATATCGGAAGGATAAAATGATTTGACGGTTGGATTAAATGATTTGACGGTTTTGTGGCTTAATTTTATTGATAATGAAGTATATAGAGTTTAAATGACTCCAAGTTTCAGTATTGGAAGGATAATTAAATTGAAAGTTTTGTGGTTCAATTTTCATGATAGTGAAATATGATCTAGAGTCTAAATCACTCTAAATTCGGTAAGATATTTTTCGATAACTTGAATTGACGGTTTTGTGGCTTAATTTTATTGATAATGAAATGTGTAGAGTTTAAATGACTCTAAATTTCATATATCGGAAGGATAAAATGATTAGACGGTTGGATAAAATGATTTGACGGTTTTGTGGCTTAATTTTATTGATAATGAAAATGTGAGAGTCTAAATAACTCCAATTTTCGGTATTGGAAGGTTAAATTCAATTGAAAGTTTTGTGACTCAATTTTCATGATAGTGAAATATGATCTAAAGTCTAAATGACTCTAAATTCGGTTAGATATTTTCGGTAACTTGAATTGACGGTTTTGTGGCTTAATTTTATTGATAATGAAATGAAATGTGTAGAGTTTAAATGACTCTAAATTTCATATATCGGAAGGATAAAATGATTTGATGGTTGGATAAAATGATTTGACGGTTTTAGTGGCTTAATTTTATTGATAATGAAAATGTGAGAGTCTAAATAACTCCAATTTTCGGTATTGGAAGGTTAAATTCAATTGAAAGTTTTGTGACTCAATTTTCATGATAGTGAAATATGATCTAAAGTCTAAATGACTCTAAATTCGGTAAGATATTTTCGATAACTTGAATTGGCGGTTTTATGGCTTAATTTTATTGATAATAAATGTGTAGAATTTAAATGACTCTAAATTTCATATATCGGAAGGATAAAATGATTTGACGGTTTTGTGGCTTAATTTTATTGATAATGAAATATATAGTCTAAATGTCTCTATGTTCGGTGTATGTTTAGTGGCTAAATTATATGATCTAGACTCTAAATGACTCTAAATTCGGTAAGATATTTTTCGGTAACTTGAATTGACAGTTTTGTGGCTTAATTTTATTGATAATGAAATGAAATGTGTAGAGTTTAAATGACTCTAAATTTCATATATCGGAAGGATAAAATGATTTGACGGTTGGATAAAATGATTTGACGGTTTTGTGGCTTAATTTTATTGATAATGAAAATGTGAGAGTCTAAATGACTCCAAGTTTCGGTATTGGAACGATAAATACAATTGAATGTTTTGTGGCTCAATTTTCATGAAGGTGAAATATGATCTAGAGTCTAAATGACTCTAAATTCGGTAAGATATTTTTCGATAACTTGAATTGACGGTTTTGTGGCTTAATTTTATTGATAATGAAATATATAGAGTCTAAATGTCTCTAAGTTCGGTGTTCGAAAGATAAATTGATTTGAATGTTTTGTGGCTAAACTATATGATCTAGAGTCTAATTGACTCTAAATTCGGTAAGATATTTTTCGGTAACTTGAATTGATGGTTTTGTGGCTTAATTTTGTTGATAATGAAAATGTGAGAGTCTAAATGACTCCAAGTTTCGTTATTGGAAGGTTAAATTCAATTGAAAGTTTTGTGACTCAATTTTCATGATAGTGAAATATGATCTAAAGTCTAAATGACTTTAAATTCGGTAAGATATTTTCGATAACATGAATTGGCGGTTTTGTGGCTTAATTTTATTGATAATGAAATGAAATGTGTAGAGTTTAAATGACTCTAAATTTCATGTATCGGAAGGATAAAATGATTTGACGGTTGGATTAAATGATTTGACGGTTTTGTGGCTTAATTTTATTGATAATGAAATATATAGAGTCTAAATGTCTCTAAGTTCGGTGAATGTTTTGTGGCTAAATTATATGATCTAGAGTCTAAATGACTCTAAATTCGGTAAGATATTTTTCGGTAACTTGAATTGACGGTTTTGTTGCTTAATTTTATTGATAATGAAATGAAATGTGTAGAGTTTAAATGACTCTAAATTTCATATATCGGAAGGATAAAATGATTTGACGGTTGGATAAAATGATTTAACGGTTGGATTAAATGATTTGACGGTTTTGTGGCTTAATTTTATTGATAATGAAATATATAGAGTTTAAATGACTCCATGTTTCGGTATTGGAAGGATAACAATTGAATGTTTTGTGGCTCAATTTTCATGAAAGTGAAATATGATCTAGAGTCTAAATGACTCTAAATTCGGTAAGATATTTTTCGATAACTTGAATTGACGGTTTTGTGGCTTAATTTTATTGATAATGAAATATATAGAGTCTAAATGTTTCTAAGTTCGGTGTTGGAAAGATAAATTGAATTGAATGTTTTGTGGCTAAATTATATGATCTAGAGTCTAATTGACTCTAAATTCGGTAAGATATTTTTCGGTAACTTGAATTGACGGTTTTGTGGCTTAATTTTATTGATAATGAAAATGTGATAGTCTAAATGACTCCAAGTTTCGGTATTGGAAGGATAAATTCAATTGAAAGTTTTGTGGCTGAAATTTCATGATAGTGAAATATGATCTAAAGTTTAAATGACTCTAAATTCGGTAAGATATTTTTCAGTAACTTGAATTGACGGTTTTGTGGCTTAATTTTATTGATAATGAAATGTGTAGAGTTTAAATGACTCTAAATTTCATATATCGGAAGGATAAAATGATTAGACGGTTGGATAAAATGATTTGACGGTTTTGTGGCTTAATTTTATTGATAATGAAAATGTGAGAGTCTAAATAACTCCAATTTTCGGTATTGGAAGGATAAATTCAATTGAAAGTTTTGTGGCTCAATTTTCATGATAGTGAAATATGATCTAGAGTCTAAATGACTCTAAATTCGGTAAGATATTTTTCGGTAACTTGAATTGACGGTTTTGTGGCTTAATTTTATTGATAATGAAATGAAATGTGTAGAGTTTAAATGACTCTAAATTTCATATATCGGAAGGATAAAATGATTTGACGGTTGGATAAAATGATTTAACGGTTGGATTAAATGATTTGACGGTTTTGTGGCTTAATTTTATTGATAATGAAATATATAGAGTTTAAATGACTCCATGTTTCGGTATTGGAAGGATAACAATTGAATGTTTTGTGGCTCAATTTTCATGAAAGTGAAATATGATCTAGAGTCTAAATGACTCTAAATTCGGTAAGATATTTTTCGATAACTTGAATTGACGGTTTTGTGGCTTAATTTTATTGATAATGAAATATATAGAGTCTAAATGTCTCTAAGTTCGGTGTTGAAAAGATAAATTGAATTGAATGTTTTGTGGCTAAATTATATGATCTAGAGTCTAATTGACTCTAAATTCGGTAAGATATTTTTCGGTAACTTGAATTGACGGTTTTGTGGCTTAAATTTATTGATAATGAAAATGTGATAGTCTAAATGACTCCAAGTTTCGGTATTGGAAGGATAAATTCAATTGAAAGTTTTGTGGCTGAATTTTCATGATAGTGAAATATGATCTAAAGTTTAAATGACTCTAAATTCGGTAAGATATTTTTCAGTAACTTGAATTGACGGTTTTGTGGCTTAATTTTATTGATAATGAAATGTGTAGAGTTTAAATGACTCTAAATTTCATATATCGGAAGGATAAAATGATTAGACGGTTGGATAAAATGATTTGACGGTTTTGTGGCTTAATTTTATTGATAATGAAAATGTGAGAGTCTAAATAACTCCAATTTTCGGTATTGGAAGGTTAAATTCAATTGAAAGTTTTGTGACTCAATTTTCATGATAGTGAAATATGATCTAAAGTCTAAATGACTTTAAATTCGGTAAGATATTTTCGATAACATGAATTGGCGGTTTTGTGGCTTAATTTTATTGATAATGAAATGAAATGTGTAGAGGTTAAATGACTCTAAATTTCATGTATCGGAAGGATAAAATGATTTGACGGTTGGATTAAATGATTTGACGGTTTTGTGGCTTAATTTTATTGATAATGAAATATATAGAGTCTAAATGTCTCTAAGTTCGGTGAATGTTTTGTGGCTAAATTATATGATCTAGAGTCTAAATGACTCTAAATTCGGTAAGATATTTTTCGGTAACTTGAATTGACGGTTTTGTGGCTTAATTTTATTGATAATGAAAATGTGAGAGTCTAAATTACTCCATGTTTCGGTATTGGAAGGTTAAATTCAATTGAAAGTTTTGTGACTCAATTTTCATGATAGTGAAATATGATCTAAAGTCTAAATGACTCTAAATTCGGTAAGATATTTTCGATAACTTGAATTGGCGGTTTTGTGGCTTAATTTTATTGATAATGAAATGAAATGTGTAGAGTTTAAATGACTCTAAATTTCATATATCGGAAGGATAAAATGATTTGACGGTTGGATTAAATGATTTGACGGTTTTGTGGCTTAATTTTATTGATAATGAAATATATAGAGTCTAAATGTCTCTAAGTTCGGTTTATGTTTTGTGGCTAAATTATATGATCTATAGTCTAAATGACTCTAAATTCGGTAAGATATTTTTCGGTAACTTGAATTGACGGTTTTGTGGCTTAATTTTATTGATAATGAAATGAAATGTGTAGAGTTTAAATGACTCTAAATTTCATATATCGGAAGGATAAAATGATTAGACGGTTGGATAAAATGATTTAACGGTTGGATTAAATGATTTGACGGTTTTGTGGCTTAATTTTATTGATAATGAAATATATAGAGTTTAAATGACTCCATGTTTCGGTATTGGAAGGATAACAATTGAATGTTTTGTGGCTCAATTTTCATGAAAGTGAAATATGATCTAGAGTCTAAATGACTCTAAATTCGGTAAGATATTTTTCGATAACTTGAATTGACGGTTTTGTGGCTTAATTTTATTGATAATGAAATATATAGAGTCTAAATGTCTCTAAGTTCGGTGTTGGAAAGATAAATTGAATTGAATGTTTTGTGGCTAAATTATATGATCTAGAGTCTAATTGACTCTAAATTCGGTAAGATATTTTTCGGTAACTTGAATTGACGGTTTTGTGGCTTAATTTTATTGATAATGAAAATGTGATAGTCTAAATCACTCCTAGTTTCGGTATTGGAAGGATAAATTCAATTGAAAGTTTTGTGGCTGAAATTTCATGATAGTGAAATATGATCTAAAGTTTAAATGACTCTAAATTCGGTAAGATATTTTTCAGTAACTTGAATTGACGGTTTTGTGGCTTAATTTTATTGATAATGAAATGTGTAGAGTTTAAATGACTCTAAATTTCATATATCGGAAGGATAAAATGATTAGACGGTTGGATAAAATGATTTGACGGTTTTGTGGCTTAATTTTATTGATAATGAAAATGTGAGAGTCTAAATAACTCCAATTTTCGGTATTGGAAGGATAAATTCAATTGAAAGTTTTGTGGCTCAATTTTCATGATAGTGAAATATGATCTAGAGTCTAAATGACTCTAAGTTCGGTAAGATATTTTTCGGTAACTTGAATTGACGGTTTTGTGGCTTAATTTTATTGATAATGAAATGAAATGTGTAGAGTTTAAATGACTCTAAATTTCATATATCGGAAGGATAAAATGATTTGACGGTTGGATAAAATGATTTAACGGTTGGATTAAATGATTTGACGGTTTTGTGGCTTAATTTTATTGATAATGAAATATATAGAGTTTAAATGACTCCATGTTTCGGTATTGGAAGGATAACAATTGAATGTTTTGTGGCTCAATTTTCATGAAAGTGAAATATGATCTAGAGTCTAAATGACTCTAAATTCGGTAAGATATTTTTCGATAACTTGAATTGACGGTTTTGTGGCTTAATTTTATTGATAATGAAATATATAGAGTCTAAATGTCTCTAAGTTCGGTGTTGAAAAGATAAATTGAATTGAATGTTTTGTGGCTAAATTATATGATCTAGAGTCTAATTGACTCTAAATTCGGTAAGATATTTTTCGGTAACTTGAATTGACGGTTTTGTGGCTTAATTTTATTGATAATGAAAATGTGATAGTCTAAATGACTCCAAGTTTCGGTATTGGAAGGATAAATTCAATTGAAAGTTTTGTGGCTGAATTTTCATGATAGTGAAATATGATCTAAAGTTTAAATGACTCTAAATTCGGTAAGATATTTTTCAGTAACTTGAATTGACGGTTTTGTGGCTTAATTTTATTGATAATGAAATGTGTAGAGTTTAAATGACTCTAAATTTCATATATCGGAAGGATAAAATGATTAGACGGTTGGATAAAATGATTTGACGGTTTTGTGGCTTAATTTTATTGATAATGAAAATGTGAGAGTCTAAATAACTCCAATTTTCGGTATTGGAAGGTTAAATTCAATTGAAAGTTTTGTGACTCAATTTTCATGATAGTGAAATATGATCTAAAGTCTAAATGACTTTAAATTCGGTAAGATATTTTCGATAACATGAATTGGCGGTTTTGTGGCTTAATTTTATTGATAATGAAATGAAATGTGTAAAGTTTAAATGACTCTAAATTTCATGTATCGGAAGGATAAAATGATTTGACGGTTGGATTAAATGATTTGACGGTTTTGTGGCTTAATTTTATTGATAATGAAATATATAGAGTCTAAATGTCTCTAAGTTCGGTGAATGTTTTGTGGCTAAATTATATGATCTAGAGTCTAAATGACTCTAAATTCGGTAAGATATTTTTCGGTAACTTGAATTGACGGTTTTGTGGCTTAATTTTATTGATAATGAAATGTGTAGAGTTTAAATGACTCTAAATTTCATATATCGGAAGGATAAAATGATTAGACGGTTGGATAAAATGATTTGACGGTTTTGTGGCTTAATTTTATTGATAATGAAAATGTGAGAGTCTAAATAACTCCAATTTTCGGTATTGGAAGGTTAAATTCAATTGAAAGTTTTGTGACTCAATTTTCATGATAGTGAAATATGATCTAAAGTCTAAATGACTTTAAATTCGGTAAGATATTTTCGATAACATGAATTGGCGGTTTTGTGGCTTAATTTTATTGATAATGAAATGAAATGTGTAAAGTTTAAATGACTCTAAATTTCATGTATCGGAAGGATAAAATGATTTGACGGTTGGATTAAATGATTTGACGGTTTTGTGGCTTAATTTTATTGATAATGAAATATATAGAGTCTAAATGTCTCTAAGTTCGGTGAATGTTTTGTGGCTAAATTATATGATCTAGAGTCTAAATGACTCTAAATTCGGTAAGATATTTTTCGGTAACTTGAATTGACGGTTTTGTGGCTTAATTTTATTGATAATGAAAATGTGAGAGTCTAAATTACTCCATGTTTCGGTATTGGAAGGTTAAATTCAATTGAAAGTTTTGTGACTCAATTTTCATGATAGTGAAATATGATCTAAAGTCTAAATGACTCTAAATTCGGTAAGATATTTTCGATAACTTGAATTGGCGGTTTTGTGGCTTAATTTTATTGATAATGAAATGAAATGTGTAGAGTTTAAATGACTCTAAATTTCATATATCGGAAGGATAAAATGATTTGACGGTTGGATTAAATGATTTGACGGTTTTGTGGCTTAATTTTATTGATAATGAAATATATAGAGTCTAAATGTCTCTAAGTTCGGTGTATGTTTTGTGGCTAAATTATATGATCTATAGTCTAAATGACTCTAAATTCGGTAAGATATTTTTCGGTAACTTGAATTGACGGTTTTGTGGCTTAATTTTATTGATAATGAAATGAAATGTGTAGAGTTTAAATGACTCTAAATTTCATATATCGGAAGGATAAAATGATTAGACGGTTGGATAAAATGATTTTACGGTTTTGTGGATTAATTTTATTGATAATGAAAATGTGAGAGTCTAAATAACTCCAATTTTCGGTATTGGAAGGTTAAATTCAATTGAATGTTTTGTGGCTAAATTATATGATCTAGAGTCTAAATGACTCTAAATTCCGTAAGATATTTTTCGGTAACTTGAATTGACGGTTTTGTGGCTTAATTTTATTGATAATGAAATATATAGAGTCTAAATGTCTCTAAGTTCGGTGTATGTTTTGTGGCTAAATTATATGATCTATAGTCTAAATGACTCTAAATTCGGTAAGATATTTTTCGGTAACTTGAATTGACGGTTTTGTGGCTTAATTTTATTGATAATGAAATGAAATGTGTAGAGTTTAAATGACTCTAAATTTCATATATCGGAAGGATAAAATGATTAGACGGTTGGATAAAATGATTTTACGGTTTTGTGGATTAATTTTATTGATAATGAAAATGTGAGAGTCTAAATAACTCCAATTTTCGGTATTGGAAGGTTAAATTCAATTGAAAGTTTTGTGACTCAATTTTCATGATAGTGAAATATGATCTAAAGTCTAAATGACTCTAAATTCGGTAAGATATTTTCGATAACTTGAATTGGCGGTTTTGTGGCTTAATTTTATTGATAATAAATGTGTAGAGTTTAAATGACTCTAAATTTCATATATCGGAAGTATAAAATGATTTGACGGTTTTGTGGCTTAATTTTATTGATAATAAAATATATAGAGTCTAAATGTCTCTATGTTCGGTGTATGTTTAGTGGCTAAATTATATGATCTAGAGTCTAAATGACTCTAAATTCGGTAAGATATTTTTCGGTAACTTGAATTGACGGTTTTGTGGCTTAATTTTATTGATAATGAAATATATGGAGTCTAAATGTCTCTAAGTTCGGTGTTGGAAAGATAAATTGAATTGAATGTTTTGTGGCTAAATTATATGATCTAGAGTATAATTGACTCTAAATTCGGTAAGATATTTTTCGATAACTTGAATTGACGTATTTTTGGCTTAATTTTATTGATAATGAAATGAAATGTGTAGAGTTTAAATGATTCTAAACTTCATATATCGGAATGATAAAATGATTTGACGGTTGGATTAAATGATTTGATGGTTTTGTGGCTTAATTTTATTGATAATGAAATATATAGAGTTTAAATGATTCCAAGTTTCGGTATTGGAAGGATAACAATTGAAAGTTTTGCAGCTCAATTTTCATGATAGTGAAATATGATCTAGAGTCTAAATGACTCTAAATTCGGTAAGATATTTTTCGATAACTTGAATTGACGGTTTTGTGGCTTAATTTGATTGATAATGAAATGAAATGTGTAGAGTTTAAATGATTCTAAACTTCATATATCGGAAGGATAAAACGATTTGACGGTTGGATTAAATGATTTGATGGTTTTGTGGCTTAATTTTATTGATAATGAAATATATAGAGTTTAAATGATTCCAAGTTTCGGTATTGGAAGGATAACAATTGAATGTTTTGTGGCTCAATTTTCATGATAGTGAAATATGATCTAGAGTCTAAATGACTCTAAATTCGGTAAGATATTTTTCGATAACTTGAATTGACGGTTTTGTGGCTTAATTTTATTGATAATGAAATATATAGAGTTTAAATGATTCCAAGTTTCTGTATTGGAAGGATAACAATTGAATGTTTTGTGGCTCAATTTTCATGAAAGTGAAATATGATCTAGAGTCTAAATGACTCTAAATTCGGTAAGATATTTTTCGATAACTTGAATTGACGGTTTTGTGGCTTAATTTTATTGATAATGAAATATATAGAGTCTAAATGTCTCTAAGTTCGGTGTTCGAAAGATAAATTGATTTGAATGTTTAGTGGCTAAACTATATGATCTAGAGTCTAATTGACTCTAAATTCGGTAAGATATTTTTCGGTAACTTGAATTGATGGTTTTGTGGCTTAATTTTGTTGATAATGAAAATGTGAGAGTCTAAATGACTCCAAGTTTCGTTATTGGAAGGATAAATTCAATTGAAAGTTTTGTGGCTCAATTTTCATGATAGTGAAATATGATCTAGAGTCTAAATGACTCTAAATTCGGTAAGATATTTTTCGGTAACTTGAATTGACGGTTTTGTTGCTTAATTTTATTGATAATGAAATGAAATGTGTAGAGTTTAAATGACTCTAAATTTCATATATCGGAAGGATAAAATGATTTGACGGTTGGATAAAATGATTTCACGGTTGGATTAAATGATTTGACGGTTTTGTGGCTTAATTTTATTGATAATGAAATATATAGAGTTTAAATGACTCCATGTTTCGGTATTGGAAGGATAACAATTGAATGTTTTGTGGCTCAATTTTCATGAAAGTGAAATATGATCTAGAGTCTAAATGACTCTAAATTCGGTAAGATATTTTTCGATAACTTGAATTGACGGTTTTGTGGCTTAATTTTATTGATAATCAAATATATAGAGTCTAAATGTCTCTAAGTTCGGTGTTGGAAAGATAAATTGAATTGAATGTTTTGTGGCTAAATTATATGATCTAGAGTCTAATTGACTCTAAATTCGGTAAGATATTTTTCGGTAACTTGAATTGACGGTTTTGTGGCTTAATTTTATTGATAATGAAAATGTGATAGTCTAAATGACTCCAAGTTTCGGTATTGGAAGGATAAATTCAATTGAAAGTTTTGTGGCTGAAATTTCATGATAGTGAAATATGATCTAAAGTTTAAATGACTCTAAATTCGGTAAGATATTTTTCAGTAACTTGAATTGACGGTTTTGTGGCTTAATTTTATTGATAATGAAATGAAATGTGTAGAGTTTAAATGACTCTAAATTTCATATATCGGAAGGATAAAATGATTAGACGGTTGGATAAAATGATTTTACGGTTTTGTGGATTAATTTTATTGATAATGAAAATGTGAGAGTCTAAATAACTCCAATTTTCGGTATTGGAAGGTTAAATTCAATTGAAAGTTTTGTGACTCAATTTTCATGATAGTGAAATATGATCTAAAGTCTAAATGACTCTAAATTCGGTAAGATATTTTCGATAACTTGAATTGGCGGTTTTGTGGCTTAATTTTATTGATAATAAATGTATAGAGTTTAAATGACTCTAAATTTCATATATCGGAAGGATAAAATGATTTGACGGTTTTGTGGCTTAATTTTATTGATAATAAAATATATAGAGTCTAAATGTCTCTATGTTCGGTGTATGTTTAGTGGCTAAATTATATGATCTAGAGTCTAAATGACTCTAAATTCGGTAAGATATTTTTCGGTAACTTGAATTGACGGTTTTGTGGCTTAATTTTATTGATAATGAAATGAAATGTGTAGAGTTTAAATGACTCTAAATTTCATATATCGGAAGGATAAAATGATTTGACGGTTGGATAAAATGATTTGACGGTTTTGTGGCTTAATTTTATTGATAATGAAAATGTGAGAGTCTAAATGACTCCAAGTTTCGGTATTGGAAGGATAAATTCAATTGAAAGTTTTGTGGCTCAATTTTCATGATAGTGAAATATGATCTAGAGTCTAAATCACTCTAAATTCGGTAAGATATTTTTCGGTAACTTGAATTGACGGTTTTGTGGCTTAATTTTATTGATAATGAAATGAAATGTGTAGAGTTTAAATGACTCTAAATTTCATATATCGGAAGGATAAAATGATTAGACGGTTGGATAAAATGATTTTACGGTTTTGTGGATTAATTTTATTGATAATGAAAATGTGAGAGTCTAAATAACTCCAATTTTCGGTATTGGAAGGTTAAATTCAATTGAAAGTTTTGTGACTCAATTTTCATGATAGTGAAATATGATCTAAAGTCTAAATGACTCTAAATTCGGTAAGATATTTTCGATAACTTGAATTGGCGGTTTTGTGGCTTAATTTGATTGATAATAAATGTGTAGAGTTTAAATGACTCTAAATTTCATATATCGGAAGGATAAAATGATTTGACGGTTTTGTGGCTTAATTTTATTGATAATAAAATATATAGAGTCTAAATGTCTCTATGTTCGGTGTATGTTTAGTGGCTAAATTATATGATCTAGAGTCTAAATGACTCTAAATTCGGTAAGATATTTTTCGGTAACTTGAATTGACGGTTTTGTGGCTTAATTTTATTGATAATGAAATGAAATGTGTAGAGTTTAAATGACTCTAAATTTCATATATCGGAAGGATAAAATGATTTGACGGTTTTGTGGCTTAATTTTATTGATAATAAAATATATAGAGTCTAAATGTCTCTATGTTCGGTGTATGTTTAGTGGCTAAATTATACGATCTAGAGTCTAAATGACTCTAAATTCGGTAAGATATTTTTCGGTAACTTGAATTGACGGTTTTGTGGCTTAATTTTATTGATAATGAAATGAAATGTGTAGAGTTTAAATGACTCTAAATTTCATATATCGGAAGGATAAAATGATTTGACGGTTGGATAAAATGATTTGACGGTTTTGTGGCTTAATTTTATTGATAATGAAAATGTGAGAGTCTAAATGACTCCAAGTTTCGGTATTGGAAGGATAAATTCAATTGAAAGTTTTGTGGCTCAATTTTCATGATAGTGAAATATGATCTAGAGTCTAAATCACTCTAAACTCGGTAAGATATTTTTCGGTAACTTGAATTGACGGTTTTGTGGCTTAATTTTATTGATAATGAAATGTTTAGAGTTTAAATGACTCTAAATTTCATATATCGGAAGGATAAAATGTTTAGACGGTTGGATAAAATGATTTGACGGTTTTGTGGCTTATTTTTATTGATAATAAAATATATAGAGTCTAAATGTCTCTATGTTCGGTGTATGTTTAGTGGCTAAATTATATGATCTAGAGTCTAAATGACTCTAAATTCGGTAAGATATTTTTCAGTAACTTGAATTGACGGTTTTGTGGCTTAATTTTATTGATAATGAAATGTGTAGAGTTTAAATGACTCTAAATATCATATATCGGAAGGATAAATTGATTAGACAGTTGGATAAAATGATTTGACGGTTTTGTGGCTTAATTTTATTGATAATGAAAATGTGAGAGTCTAAATAACTCCAATTTTCGGTATTGGAAGGTTAAATTCAATTGAAAGTTTTGTGACTCAATTTTCATGATAGTGAAATATGATCTAAAGTCTAAATGACTTTAAATTCGGTAAGATATTTTCGATAACATGAATTGGCGGTTTTGTGGCTTAATTTTATTGATAATGAAATGAAATGTGTAGAGTTTAAATGACTCTAAATTTCATGTATCGGAAGGATAAAATGATTTGACGGTTGGATTAAATGATTTGACGGTTTTGTGGCTTAATTTTATTGATAATGAAATATATAGAGTCTAAATGTCTCTAAGTTCGGTGTATGTTTTGTGGCTAAATTATATGATCTATAGTCTAAATGACTCTAAATTCGGTAAGATATTTTTCGGTAACTTGAATTGACGGTTTTGTGGCTTAATTTTATTGATAATGAAATGAAATGTGTAGAGTTTAAATGACTCTAAATTTCATATATCGGAAGGATAAAATGATTAGACGGTTGGATAAAATGATTTTACGGTTTTGTGGATTAATTTTATTGATAATGAAAATGTGAGAGTCTAAATAACTCCAATTTTCGGTATTGGAAGGTTAAATTCAATTGAAAGTTTTGTGACTCAATTTTCATGATAGTGAAATATGATCTAAAGTCTAAATGACTCTAAATTCGGTAAGATATTTTCGATAACTTGAATTGGCGGTTTTGTGGCTTAATTTTATTGATAATAAATGTGTAGAGTTTAAATGACTCTAAATTTCATATATCGGAAGGATAAAATGATTTGACGGTTTTGTGGCTTAATTTTATTGATAATAAAATATATAGAGTCTAAATGTCTCTATGTTCGGTGTATGTTTAGTGGCTAAATTATATGATCTAGAGTCTAAATGACTCTAAATTCGGTAAGATATTTTTCGGTAACTTGAATTGACGGTTTTGTGGTTTAATTTTATTGATAATGAAATGAAATGTGTAGAGTTTAAATGACTCTAAATTTCATATATCGGAAGGATAAAATGATTTGACGGTTGGATAAAATGATTTGACGGTTTTGTGGCTTAATTTTATTGATAATGAAAATGTGAGAGTCTAAATGACTCCAAGTTTCGGTATTGGAAGGATAAATTCAATTGAAAGTTTTGTGGCTCAATTTTCATGATAGTGAAATATGATCTAGAGTCTAAATCACTCTAAATTCGGTAAGATATTTTTCGGTAACTTGAATTGACGGTTTTGTGGCTTAATTTTATTGATAATGAAATGAAATGTGTAGAGTTTAAATGACTCTAAATTTCATATATCGGAAGGATAAAATGATTAGACGGTTGGATAAAATGATTTTACGGTTTTGTGGATTAATTTTATTGATAATGAAAATGTGAGAGTTTAAATAACTCCAATTTTCGGTATTGGAAGGTTAAATTCAATTGAAAGTTTTGTGACTCAATTTTCATGATAGTGAAATATGATCTAAAGTCTAAATGACTCTAAATTCGGTAAGATATTTTCGATAACTTGAATTGGCGGTTTTGTGGCTTAATTTGATTGATAATAAATGTGTAGAGTTTAAATGACTCTAAATTTCATATATCGGAAGGATAAAATGATTTGACGGTTTTTTGGCTTAATTTTATTGATAATAAAATATATAGAGTCTAAATGTCTCTATGTTCGGTGTATGTTTAGTGGCTAAATTATATGATCTAGAGTCTAAATGACTCTAAATTCGGTAAGATATTTTTCGGTAACTTGAATTGACGGTTTTGTGGCTTAATTTTATTGATAATGAAATGAAATGTGTAGAGTTTAAATGACTCTAAATTTCATATATCGGAAGGATAAAATGATTAGACGGTTGGATAAAATGATTTTACGGTTTTGTGGATTAATTTTATTGATAATGAAAATGTGAGAGTCTAAATAACTCCAATTTTCGGTATTGGAAGGTTAAATTCAATTGAAAGTTTTGTGACTCAATTTTCATGATAGTGAAATATGATCTAAAGTCTAAATGACTCTAAATTCGGTAAGATATTTTCGATAACTTGAATTGGCGGTTTTGTGGCTTAATTTTATTGATAATAAATGTGTAGAGTTTAAATGACTCTAAATTTCATATATCGGAAGGATAAAATGATTTGACGGTTTTGTGGCTTAATTTTATTGATAATAAAATATATAGAGTCTAAATGTCTCTATGTTCGGTGTATGTTTAGTGGCTAAATTATATGATCTAGAGTCTAAATGACTCTAAATTCGGTAAGATATTTTTCAGTAACTTGAATTGACGGTTTTGTGGCTTAATTTTATTGATAATGAAATGTGTAGAGTTTAAATGACTCTAAATATCATATATCGGAAGGATAAATTGATTAGACAGTTGGATAAAATGATTTGACGGTTTTGTGGCTTAATTTTATTGATAATGAAAATGTGAGAGTCTAAATAACTCCAATTTTCGGTATTGGAAGGTTAAATTCAATTGAAAGTTTTGTGACTCAATTTTCATGATAGTGAAATATGATCTAAAGTCTAAATGACTTTAAATTCGGTAAGATATTTTCGATAACATGAATTGGCGGTTTTGTGGCTTAATTTTATTGATAATGAAATGAAATGTGTAGAGTTTAAATGACTCTAAATTTCATGTATCGGAAGGATAAAATGATTTGACGGTTGGATTAAATGATTTGACGGTTTTGTGGCTTAATTTTATTGATAATGAAATATATAGAGTCTAAATGTCTCTAAGTTCGGTGTATGTTTTGTGGCTAAATTATATGATCTATAGTCTAAATGACTCTAAATTCGGTAAGATATTTTTCGGTAACTTGAATTGACGGTTTTGTGGCTTAATTTTATTGATAATGAAATGAAATGTGTAGAGTTTAAATGACTCTAAATTTCATATATCGGAAGGATAAAATGATTAGACGGTTGGATAAAATGATTTTACGGTTTTGTGGATTAATTTTATTGATAATGAAAATGTGAGAGTCTAAATAACTCCAATTTTCGGTATTGGAAGGTTAAATTCAATTGAAAGTTTTGTGACTCAATTTTCATGATAGTGAAATATGATCTAAAGTCTAAATGACTCTAAATTCGGTAAGATATTTTCGATAACTTGAATTGGCGGTTTTGTGGCTTAATTTTATTGATAATAAATGTGTAGAGTTTAAATGACTCTAAATTTCATATATCGGAAGGATAAAATGATTTGACGGTTTTGTGGCTTAATTTTATTGATAATAAAATATATAGAGTCTAAATGTCTCTATGTTCGGTGTATGTTTAGTGGCTAAATTATATGATCTAGAGTCTAAATGACTCTAAATTCGGTAAGATATTTTTCGGTAACTTGAATTGACGGTTTTGTGGTTTAATTTTATTGATAATGAAATGAAATGTGTAGAGTTTAAATGACTCTAAATTTCATATATCGGAAGGATAAAATGATTTGACGGTTGGATAAAATGATTTGACGGTTTTGTGGCTTAATTTTATTGATAATGAAAATGTGAGAGTCTAAATGACTCCAAGTTTCGGTATTGGAAGGATAAATTCAATTGAAAGTTTTGTGGCTCAATTTTCATGATAGTGAAATATGATCTAGAGTCTAAATCACTCTAAATTCGGTAAGATATTTTTCGGTAACTTGAATTGACGGTTTTGTGGCTTAATTTTATTGATAATGAAATGAAATGTGTAGAGTTTAAATGACTCTAAATTTCATATATCGGAAGGATAAAATGATTAGACGGTTGGATAAAATGATTTTACGGTTTTGTGGATTAATTTTATTGATAATGAAAATGTGAGAGTTTAAATAACTCCAATTTTCGGTATTGGAAGGTTAAATTCAATTGAAAGTTTTGTGACTCAATTTTCATGATAGTGAAATATGATCTAAAGTCTAAATGACTCTAAATTCGGTAAGATATTTTCGATAACTTGAATTGGCGGTTTTGTGGCTTAATTTGATTGATAATAAATGTGTAGAGTTTAAATGACTCTAAATTTCATATATCGGAAGGATAAAATGATTTGACGGTTTTTTGGCTTAATTTTATTGATAATAAAATATATAGAGTCTAAATGTCTCTATGTTCGGTGTATGTTTAGTGGCTAAATTATATGATCTAGAGTCTAAATGACTCTAAATTCGGTAAGATATTTTTCGGTAACTTGAATTGACGGTTTTGTGGCTTAATTTTATTGATAATGAAATGAAATGTGTAGAGTTTAAATGACTCTAAATTTCATATATCGGAAGGATAAAATGATTAGACGGTTGGATAAAATGATTTTACGGTTTTGTGGATTAATTTTATTGATAATGAAAATGTGAGAGTCTAAATAACTCCAATTTTCGGTATTGGAAGGTTAAATTCAATTGAAAGTTTTGTGACTCAATTTTCATGATAGTGAAATATGATCTAAAGTCTAAATGACTCTAAATTCGGTAAGATATTTTCGATAACTTGAATTGGCGGTTTTGTGGCTTAATTTTATTGATAATAAATGTGTAGAGTTTAAATGACTCTAAATTTCATATATCGGAAGGATAAAATGATTTGACGGTTTTGTGGCTTAATTTTATTGATAATAAAATATATAGAGTCTAAATGTCTCTATGTTCGGTGTATGTTTAGTGGCTAAATTATATGATCTAGAGTCTAAATGACTCTAAATTCGGTAAGATATTTTTCGGTAACTTGAATTGACGGTTTTGTGGTTTAATTTTATTGATAATGAAATGAAATGTGTAGAGTTTAAATGACTCTAAATTTCATATATCGGAAGGATAAAATGATTTGACGGTTGGATAAAATGATTTGACGGTTTTGTGGCTTAATTTTATTGATAATGAAAATGTGAGAGTCTAAATGACTCCAAGTTTCGGTATTGGAAGGATAAATTCAATTGAAAGTTTTGTGGCTCAATTTTCATGATAGTGAAATATGATCTAGAGTCTAAATCACTCTAAATTCGGTAAGATATTTTTCGGTAACTTGAATTGACGGTTTTGTGGCTTAATTTTATTGATAATGAAATGAAATGTGTAGAGTTTAAATGACTCTAAATTTCATATATCGGAAGGATAAAATGATTAGACGGTTGGATAAAATGATTTTACGGTTTTGTGGATTAATTTTATTGATAATGAAAATGTGAGAGTCTAAATAACTCCAATTTTCGGTATTGGAAGGTTAAATTCAATTGAAAGTTTTGTGACTCAATTTTCATGATAGTGAAATATGATCTAAAGTCTAAATGACTCTAAATTCGGTAAGATATTTTCGATAACTTGAATTGGCGGTTTTGTGGCTTAATTTGATTGATAATAAATGTGTAGAGTTTAAATGACTCTAAATTTCATATATCGGAAGGATAAAATGATTTGACGGTTTTTTGGCTTAATTTTATTGATAATAAAATATATAGAGTCTAAATGTCTCTATGTTCGGTGTATGTTTAGTGGCTAAATTATATGATCTAGAGTCTAAATGACTCTAAATTCGGTAAGATATTTTTCGGTAACTTGAATTGACGGTTTTGTGGCTTAATTTTATTGATAATGAAATGAAATGTGTAGAGTTTAAATGACTCTAAATTTCATATATCGGAAGGATAAAATGATTAGACGGTTGGATAAAATGATTTTACGGTTTTGTGGATTAATTTTATTGATAATGAAAATGTGAGAGTCTAAATAACTCCAATTTTCGGTATTGGAAGGTTAAATTCAATTGAAAGTTTTGTGACTCAATTTTCATGATAGTGAAATATGATCTAAAGTCTAAATGACTCTAAATTCGGTAAGATATTTTCGATAACTTGAATTGGCGGTTTTGTGGCTTAATTTGATTGATAATAAATGTGTAGAGTTTAAATGACTCTAAATTTCATATATCGGAAGGATAAAATGATTTGACGGTTTTTTGGCTTAATTTTATTGATAATAAAATATATAGAGTCTAAATGTCTCTATGTTCGGTGTATGTTTAGTGGCTAAATTATATGATCTAGAGTCTAAATGACTCTAAATTCGGTAAGATATTTTTCGGTAACTTGAATTGACGGTTTTGTGGCTTAATTTTATTGATAATGAAATGAAATGTGTAGAGTTTAAATGACTCTAAATTTCATATATCGGAAGGATAAAATGATTTGACGGTTGGATAAAATGATTTGACGGTTTTGTGGCTTAATTTTATTGATAATGAAAATGTGAGAGTCTAAATGACTCCAAGTTTCGGTATTGGAAGGATAAATTCAATTGAAAGTTTTGTGGCTCAATTTTCATGATAGTGAAATATGATCTAGAGTCTAAATCACTCTAAATTCGGTAAGATATTTTTCGGTAACTTGAATTGACGGTTTTGTGGCTTAATTTTATTGATAATGAAATGTGTAGAGTTTAAATGACTCTAAATTTCATATATCGGAAGGATAAAATGTTTAGACGGTTGGATAAAATGATTTGACGGTTTTGTGGCTTAATTTTATTGATAATAAAATATATAGAGTCTAAATGTCTCTATGTTCGGTGTATGTTTAGTGGCTAAATTATATGATCTAGAGTCTAAATGACTCTAAATTCGGTAAGATATTTTTCGGTAACTTGAATTGACGGTTTTGTGGCTTAATTTTATTGATAATGAAATGAAATGTGTAGAGTTTAAATGACCCTAAATTTCATATATCGGAAGGATAAAATGATTAGACGGTTGGATAAAATGATTTGACGGTTTTGTGGCTTAATTTATTGATAATGAAAATGTGAGAGTCTAAATAACTCCAATTTTCGGTATTGGAAGGTTAAATTCAATTGAAAGTTTTGTGACTCAATTTTCATGATAGTGAAATATGATCTAAAGTCTAAATGACTTTAAATTCGGTAAGATATTTTCAATAACATGAATTGGCGGTTTTGTGGCTTAATTTTATTGATAATGAAATGAAATGTGTAGAGTTTAAATGACTCTAAATTTCATGTATCGGAAGGATAAAATGATTTGACGGTTGGATTAAATGATTTGACGGTTTTGTGGCTTAATTTTATTGATAATGAAATATATAGAGTCTAAATGTCTCTAAGTTCGGTGAATGTTTTGTGGCTAAATTATATGATCTAGAGTCTAAATGACTCTAAATTCGGTAAGATATTTTTCGGTAACTTAAATTGACGGTTTTGTGGCATAATTTTATTGATAATGAAAATGTGAGAGTCTAAATTACTCCATGTTTCGGTATTGGAAGGATAAATTCAATTGAAAGTTTTGTGGCTGAATTTTCATGATAGTGAAATATGATCTAAAGTTTAAATGACTCTAAATTCGGTAAGATATTTTTCAGTAACTTGAATTGACGGTTTTGTGGCTTAATTTTATTGATAATGAAATGTGTAGAGTTTAAATGACTCTAAATTTCATATATCGGAAGGATAAAATGATTAGACGGTTGGATAAAATGATTTGACGGTTTTGTGGCTTAATTTTATTGATAATGAAAATTTGAGAGTCTAAATAACTCCAATTTTCGGTATTGGAAGGTAAAATTCAATTGAAAGTTTTGTGACTCAATTTTCATGATAGTGAAATATGATCTATAGTCTAAATGACTTTAAATTCGGTAAGATATTTTCGATAACATGAATTGGCGGTTTTGTGGCTTAATTTTATTGATAATGAAATGAAATGTGTAGAGTTTAAATGACTCTAAATTTCATGTATAGGAAGGATAAATTGATTTGACGGTTGGATTAAATGATTTGACGGTTTTGTGGCTTAATTTTATTGATAATGAAATATATAGAGTCTAAATGTCTCTAAGTTCGGTGAATGTTTTGTGGCTAAATTATATGATCTAGAGTCTAAATGACTCTAAATTCGGTAAGATATTTTTCGGTAACTTAAATTGACGGTTTTGTGGCTTAATTTTATTGATAATGAAAATGTGAGAGTCTAAATTACTCCATGTTTCGGTATTGGAAGGATAAATTCAATTGAAAGTTTTGTGGCTGAATTTTCATGATAGTGAAATATGATCTAAAGTTTAAATGACTCTAAATTCGGTAAGATATTTTTCAGTAACTTGAATTGACGGTTTTGTGGCTTAATTTTATTGATAATGAAATGTGTAGAATTTAAATGACTCTAAATTTCATATATCGGAAGGATAAAATGATTAGACGGTTGGATAAAATGATTTGACGGTTTTGTGGCTTAATTTTATTGATAATGAAAATGTGAGAGTCTAAATAACTCCAATTTTCGGTATTGGAAGGTAAAATTCAATTGAAAGTTTTGTGACTCAATTTTCATGATAGTGAAATATGATCTATAGTCTAAATGACTTTAAATTCGGTAAGATATTTTCGATAACATGAATTGGCGGTTTTGTGGCTTAATTTTATTGATAATGAAATGAAATGTGTAGAGTTTAAATGACTCTAAATTTCATGTATCGGAAGGATAAATTGATTTGACGGTTGGATTAAATGATTTGACGGTTTTGTGGCTTAATTTTATTGATAATGAAATATATAGAGTCTAAATGTCTCTAAGTTCGGTGAATGTTTTGTGGCTAAATTCTATGATCTAGAGTCTAAATGACTCTAAATTCGGTAAGATATTTTTCCGTAACTTGAATTGACGGTTTTGTGGCTTAATTTTATTGATAATGAAAATGTGAGAGTCTAAATTACTCCATGTTTCGGTATTGGAAGGTTAAATTCAATTGAAAGTTTTGTGACTCAATTTTCATGATAGTGAAATATGATCTAAAGTCTAAATGACTCTAAATTCGGTAAGATATTTTCGATAACTTGAATTGGCGGTTTTGTGGCTTAATTTTATTGATAATGAAATGAAATGTGTAGAGTTTAAATGACTCTAAATTTCATATATCGGAAGGATAAAATGATTTGACGGTTGGATTAAATGATTTGACGGTTTTGTGGCTTAATTTTATTGATAATGAAATATATAGAGTCTAAATGTCTCTAAGTTCGGTAAATGTTTTGTGGCTAAATTATATGATCTATAGTCTAAATGACTCTAAATTCGGTAAGATATTTTTCGGTAACTTGAATTGACGGTTTTGTGGCTTAATTTTATTGATAATGAAATGAAATGTGTAGAGTTTAAATGACTCTAAATTTCATATATCGGAAGGATAAAATGATTAGACGGTTGGATAAAATGATTTTACGGTTTTGTGGATTAATTTTATTGATAATGAAAATGTGAGAGTCTAAATAACTCCAATTTTCGGTATTGGAAGGTTAAATTCAATTGAAAGTTTTGTGACTCAATTTTCATGATAGTGAAATATGATCTAAAGTCTAAATGACTCTAAATTTGGTAAGATATTTTCGATAACTTGAATTGGCGGTTTTGTGGCTTAATTTTATTGATAATAAATGTGTAGAGTTTAAATGACTCTAAATTTCATATATCGGAAGGATAAAATGATTTGACGGTTTTGTGGCTTAATTTTATTGATAATGAAATATATAGAGTCTAAATGTCTCTATGTTCGGTGTATGTTTAGTGGCTAAATTATATGATCTAGAGTCTAAATGACTCTAAATTCGGTAAGATATTTTTCGGTAACTTGAATTGACGGTTTTGTGGCTTAATTTTATTGATTATGAAATGAAATGTGTAGAGTTTAAATGACTCTAAATTTCATATATCGGAAGGATAAAATGATTTGACGGTTGGATAAAATGATTTGACGGTTTTGTGGCTTAATTTTATTGATAATGAAAATGTGAGAGTCTAAATGACTCCAAGTTTCGGTATTGGAAGGATAAATTCAATTGAAAGTTTTGTGGCTCAATTTTCATGATAGTGAAATATGATCTAGAGTCTAAATCACTCTAAATTCGGTAAGATATTTTTCGGTAACTTGAATTGACGGTTTTGTGGCTTAATTTTATTGATAATGAAATGTGTAGAGTTTAAATGACTCTAAATTTCATATATCGGAAGGATAAAATGTTTAGACGGTTGGATAAAATGATTTGACGGTTTTGTGGCTTAATTTTATTGATAATGAAAATGTGAGAGTCTAAATAACTCAAATTTTCGGTATTGGAAGGTTAAATTCAATTGAAAGTTTTGTGACTCAATTTTCATGATATGAAATATGATCTAAAGTCTAAATGACTCTAAATTCGGTAAGATATTTTTCGGTAACTTGAATTGACGGTTTTGTGGCTTAGTTTTATTGATAATGAAATGAAATGTGTAGAGTTTAAATGACTCTAAATTTCATATACCGGAAGGATAAAATGATTTGACGGTTGGATAAAATGATTTGACGGTTTTGTGGCTTAATTTTATTGATAATGAAAATGTGAGAGTCTAAATAACTCCAATTTTCGGTATTGGAAGGTTAAATTCAATTGAAAGTTTTGTGACTCAATTTTCATGATAGTGAAATATGATCTAAAGTCTAAATGACTTTAAATTCGGTAAGATATTTTCAATAACATGAATTGGCGGTTTTGTGGCTTAATTTTATTGATAATGAATTGAAATGTGTAGAGTTTAAATGACTCTAAATTTCATGTATCGGAAGGATAAAATGATTTGACGGTTGGATTAAATGATTTGACGGTTTTGTGGCTTAATTTTATTGATAATGAAATATATAGAGTCTAAATGTCTCTAAGTTCGGTGAATGTTTTGTGGCTAAATTATATGATCTAGAGTCTAAATGACTCTAAATTCGGTAAGATATTTTTCGGTAACTTGAATTGACGGTTTTGTGGCTTAATTTTATTGATAATGAAAATGTGAGAGTCTAAATTACTCCATGTTTCGGTATTGGAAGGTTAAATTCAATTGAAAGTTTTGTGACTGAATTTTCATGATAGTGAAATATGATCTAAAGTCTAAATGACTCTAAATTCGGTAAGATATTTTCGATAACTTGAATTGGCGGTTTTGTGGCTTAATTTTATTGATAATGAAATGAAATGTGTAGAGTTTAAATGACTCTAAATTTCATATATCGGAAGGATAAAATGATTTGACGGTTGGATTAAATGATTTGACGGTTTTGTGGCTTAATTTTATTGATAATGAAATATATAGAGTCTAAATGTCTCTAAGTTCAGTGTATGTTTTGTGGCTAAATTATATGATCTATAGTCTAAATGACTCTAAATTCGGTAAGATATTTTTCGGTAACTTGAATTGACGGTTTTGTGGCTTAATTTTATTGATAATGAAATGAAATGTGTAGAGTTTAAATGACTCTAAATTTCATATATCGGAAGGATAAAATGATTAGACGGTTGGATCAAATGATTTTCCGTTTTTTTGGATTAATTTTATTGATAATGAAAATGTGAGAGTCTAAATAACTCCAATTTTCGGTATTGGAAGGTTAAATTCAATTGAAAGTTTTGTGACTCAATTTTCATGATAGTGAAATATGATCTAAAGTCTAAATGACTCTAAATTCGGTAAGATATTTTCGATAACTTGAATTGGCGGTTTTGTGGCTTAATTTTATTGATAATAAATGTGTAGAGTTTAAATGACTCTAAATTTCATATATCGGAAGGATAAAATGATTTGACGGTTTTGTGGCTTAATTTTATTGATAATAAAATATATAGAGTCTAAATGTCTCTATGTTCGGTGTATGTTTAGTGGCTAAATTATATGATCTAGAGTCTAAATGACTCTAAATTCGGTAAGATATTTTTCGGTAACTTGAATTGACGGTTTTGTGGCTTAATTTTATTGATAATGAAATGAAATGTGTAGAGTTTAAATGACTCTAAATTTCATATATCGGAAGGATAAAATGATTTGACGGTTGGATAAAATGATTTGACGGTTTTGTGGCTTAATTTTATTGATAATGAAAATGTGAGAGTCTAAATGACTCCAAGTTTCGGTATTGGAAGGATAAATTCAATTGAAAGTTTTGTGGCTCAATTTTCATGATAGTGAAATATGATCTAGAGTCTAAATCACTCTAAATTCGGTAAGATATTTTTCGGTAACTTGAATTGACGGTTTTGTGGCTTAATTTTATTGATAATGAAATGTGTAGAGTTTAAATGACTCTAAATTTCATATATCGGAAGGATAAAATGTTTAGACGGTTGGATAAAATGATTTGACGGTTTTGTGGCTTAATTTTATTGATAATGAAAATGTGAGAGTCTAAATAACTCAAATTTTCGGTATTGGAAGGTTAAATTCAATTGAAAGTTTTGTGACTCAATTTTCATGATATGAAATATGATCTAAAGTCTAAATGACTCTAAATTCGGTAAGATATTTTTCGGTAACTTGAATTGACGGTTTTGTGGCTTAATTTTATTGATAATGAAATGAAATGTGTAGAGTTTAAATGACTCTAAATTTCATATACCGGAAGGATAAAATGATTTGACGGTTGGATAAAATGATTTGACGGTTTTAGTGGCTTAATTTTATTGATAATGAAAATGTGAGAGTCTAAATGACTCCAAGTTTCGGTATTGGAAGGATAAATTCAATTGAAAGTTTTGTGGCTCAATTTTCATGATAGTGAAATATGATCTAAAGTCTAAATAACTCAAAATTTGGTAAGATATTTTTCGGTAACTTGAATTGACGGTTTTGTGGCTTAATTTTATTGATAATGAAATGTGTAGAGTTTAAATTACTCTAAATTTCATATATCGGAAGGATAAAATGATTTGACGGTTGGATTAAATGATTTGACGGTTTTGTGGCTTAATTTTATTGATAATGAAGTATATAGAGTTTAAATGACTCCAAGTTTCAGTATTAGAAGGATAATTAAATTGAAAGTTTTGTGGTTCAATTTTCATGATAGTGAAATATGATCTAGAGTCTAAATCACTCTAAATTCGGTAAGATATTTTTCGATAACTTGAATTGACGGTTTTGTGGCTTAATTTTATTGATAATGAAATGTGTAGAGTTTAAATGACTCTAAATTTCATATATCGGAAGGATAAAATGATTAGACGGTTGGATAAAATGATTTGACGGTTTTGTGGTTAATTTTATTGATAATGAAAATGTGAGAGTCTAAATAACTCCAATTTTCGGTATTGGAAGGTTAAATTCAATTGAAAGTTTTGTGACTCAATTTTCATGATAGTGAAATATGATCTAAAGTCTAAATGACTCTAAATTCGGTAAGATATTTTCGGTAACTTGAATTGACGGTTTTGTGGCTTAATTTTATTGATAATGAAATGAAATGTGTAGAGTTTAAATGACTCTAAATTTCATATATCGGAAGGATAAAATGATTTGATGGTTGGATAAAATGATTTGACGGTTTTAGTGGCTTAATTTTATTGATAATGAAAATGTGAGAGTCTAAATGACTCCAAGTTTCGGTATTGGAAGGATAAATTCAATTGAAAGTTTTGTGGCTCAATTTTCATGATAGTGAAATATGATCTAAGGTCTAAATGACTCTAAATTCGGTAAGATATTTTCGGTAACTTGAATTGACGGTTTTGTGGCTTAATTTTATTGATAATGAAATGAAATGTGTAGAGTTTAAATGACTATAAATTTCATATATCGGAAGGATAAAATGATTTGATGGTTGGATAAAATGATTTGACGGTTTTAGTGGCTTAATTTTATTGATAATGAAAATGTGAGAGTCTAAATGACTCCAAGTTTCGGTATTGGAAGGATAAATTCAATTGAAAGTTTTGTGACTCAATTTTCATGATAGTGAAATATGATCTAAATTCTAAATAACTCTAAATTTGGTAAGATATTTTTCGGTAACTTGAATTGACGGTTTTGTGGCTTAATTTTATTGATAATGAAATGAAATGTGTAGAGTTTAAATTACTCTAAATTTCATATATCGGAAGGATAAAATGTTTAGACGGTTGGATAAAATGATTTGACGGTTTTGTGGCTTAATTTTATTGATAATGAAAATGTGAGAGTCTAAATGACTCTAAGTTTCGGTATTGGAAGGATAAATTCAATTGAAAGTTTTGTGGCTCAATTTTCATGATAGTGAAATATGATCTAGAGTCTAAATCACTCTAAATTCGGTAAGATATTTTTCGGTAACTTGAATTGACGGTTTTGTGGCTTAATTTTATTGATAATGAAATGTGTAGAGTTTAAATGACTCTAAATTTCATATATCGGAAGGATAAAATGTTTAGACGGTTGGATAAAATGATTTGACGGTTTTGTGGCTTAATTTTATTGATAATGAAAATGTGAGAGTCTAAATAACTCAAATTTTCGGTATTGGAAGGTTAAATTCAATTGAAAGTTTTGTGACTCAATTTTCATGATATGAAATATGATCTAAAGTCTAAATGACTCTAAATTCGGTAAGATATTTTTCGGTAACTTGAATTGACGGTTTTGTGGCTTAATTTTATTGATAATGAAATGAAATGTGTAGAGTTTAAATGACTCTAAATTTCATATACCGGAAGGATAAAATGATTTGACGGTTGGATAAAATGATTTGACGGTTTTAGTGGCTTAATTTTATTGATAATGAAAATGTGAGAGTCTAAATGACTCCAAGTTTCGGTATTGGAAGGATAAATTCAATTGAAAGTTTTGTGGCTCAATTTTCATGATAGTGAAATATGATCTAAAGTCTAAATAACTCTAAATTTGGTAAGATATTTTTCGGTAACTTGAATTGACGGTTTTGTGGCTTAATTTTATTGATAATGAAATGTGTAGAGTTTAAATGACTCTAAATTTCATATATCGGAAGGATAAAATGATTTGATGGTTGGATAAAATGATTTGACGGTTTTAGTGGCTTAATTTTATTGATAATGAAAATGTGAGAGTCTAAATAACTCCAATTTTCGGTATTGGAAGGTTAAATTCAATTGAAAGTTTTGTGACTCAATTTTCATGATAGTGAAATATGATCTAAAGTCTAAATGACTCTAAATTCGGTAAGATATTTTCGGTAACTTGAATTGACGGTTTTGTGGCTTAATTTTATTGATAATGAAATGAAATGTGTAGAGTTTAAATGACACTAAATTTCATATATCGGAAGGATAAAATGATTTGACGGTTGGATAAAATGATTTGACGGTTTTGTGGCTTAATTTTATTGATAATGAAAATGTGAGAGTCTAAATGACTCCAAGTTTCGGTATTGGAAGGATAAATTCAATTGAAAGTTTTGTGGCTCAATTTTCATGATAGTGAAATATGATCTAGAGTCTAAATCACTCTAAATTCGGTAAGATATTTTTCGGTAACTTGAATTGACGGTTTTGTGGCTTAATTTTATTGATAATGAAATGTGTAGAGTTTAAATGACTCTAAATTTCATATATCGGAAGGATAAAATGTTTAGAGGGTTGGATAAAATGATTTGACGGTTTTGTGGCTTAATTTTATTGATAATGAAAATGTGAGAGTCTAAATAACTCAAATTTTCGGTATTGGAAGGTTAAATTCAATTGAAAGTTTTGTGACTCAATTTTCATGATATGAAATATGATCTAAAGTCTAAATGACTCTAAATTCGGTAAGATATTTTTTGGTAACTTGAATTGACGGTTTTGTGGCTTAATTTTATTGATAATGAAATGAAATGTGTAGAGTTTAAATGACTCTAAATTTCATATACCGGAAGGATAAAATGATTTGACGGTTGGATAAAATGATTTGACGGTTTTAGTGGCTTAATTTTATTGATAATGAAAATGTGAGAGTCTAAATGACTCCAAGTTTCGGTATTGGAAGGATAAATTCAATTGAAAGTTTTGTGGCTCAATTTTCATGATAGTGAAATATGATCTAAAGTCTAAATAACTCTAAATTAGGTAAGATATTTTTCGGTAACTTGAATTGACGGTTTTGTGGCTTAATTTTATTGATAATGAAATGTGTAGAGTTTAAATTACTCTAAATTTCATATATCGGAAGGATAAAATGTTTAGACGGTTGGATAAAATGATTTGACGGTTTTGTGGCTTAATTTTATTGATAATGAAAATGTGAGAGTCTAAATGACTCTAAGTTTCGGTATTGGAAGGATAAATTCAATTGAAAGTTTTGTGGCTCAATTTTCATGATAGTGAAATATGATCTAGAGTCTAAATCACTCTAAATTCGGTAAGATATTTTTCGGTAACTTGAATTGACGGTTTTGTGGCTTAATTTTATTGATAATGAAATGTGTAGAGTTTAAATGACTCTAAATTTCATATATCGGAAGGATAAAATGTTTAGACGGTTGGATAAAATGATTTGACGGTTTTGTGGCTTAATTTTATTGATAATGAAAATGTGAGAGTCTAAATAACTCAAATTTTCGGTATTGGAAGGTTAAATTCAATTGAAAGTTTTGTGACTCAATTTTCATGATATGAAATATGATCTAAAGTCTAAATGACTCTAAATTCGGTAAGATATTTTTCGGTAACTTGAATTGACGGTTTTGTGGCTTAATTTTATTGATAATGAAATGAAATGTGTAGAGTTTAAATGACTCTAAATTTCATATACCGGAAGGATAAAATGATTTGACGGTTGGATAAAATGATTTGACGGTTTTAGTGGCTTAATTTTATTGATAATGAAAATGTGAGAGTCTAAATGACTCCAAGTTTCGGTATTGGAAGGATAAATTCAATTGAAAGTTTTGTGGCTCAATTTTCATGATAGTGAAATATGATCTAAAGTCTAAATAACTCTAAATTTGGTAAGATATTTTTCGGTAACTTGAATTGACGGTTTTGTGGCTTAATTTTATTGATAATGAAATGTGTAGAGTTTAAATGACTCTAAATTTCATATATCGGAAGGATAAAATGATTTGATGGTTGGATAAAATGATTTGACGGTTTTAGTGGCTTAATTTTATTGATAATGAAAATGTGAGAGTCTAAATAACTCCAATTTTCGGTATTGGAAGGTTAAATTCAATTGAAAGTTTTGTGACTCAATTTTCATGATAGTGAAATATGATCTAAAGTCTAAATGACTCTAAATTCGGTAAGATATTTTCGGTAACTTGAATTGACGGTTTTGTGGCTTAATTTTATTGATAATGAAATGAAATGTGTAGAGTTTAAATGACACTAAATTTCATATATCGGAAGGATAAAATGATTTGACGGTTGGATAAAATGATTTGACGGTTTTGTGGCTTAATTTTATTGATAATGAAAATGTGAGAGTCTAAATGACTCCAAGTTTCGGTATTGGAAGGATAAATTCAATTGAAAGTTTTGTGGCTCAATTTTCATGATAGTGAAATATGATCTAGAGTCTAAATCACTCTAAATTCGGTAAGATATTTTTCGGTAACTTGAATTGACGGTTTTGTGGCTTAATTTTATTGATAATGAAATGTGTAGAGTTTAAATGACTCTAAATTTCATATATCGGAAGGATAAAATGTTTAGAGGGTTGGATAAAATGATTTGACGGTTTTGTGGCTTAATTTTATTGATAATGAAAATGTGAGAGTCTAAATAACTCAAATTTTCGGTATTGGAAGGTTAAATTCAATTGAAAGTTTTGTGACTCAATTTTCATGATATGAAATATGATCTAAAGTCTAAATGACTCTAAATTCGGTAAGATATTTTTTGGTAACTTGAATTGACGGTTTTGTGGCTTAATTTTATTGATAATGAAATGAAATGTGTAGAGTTTAAATGACTCTAAATTTCATATACCGGAAGGATAAAATGATTTGACGGTTGGATAAAATGATTTGACGGTTTTAGTGGCTTAATTTTATTGATAATGAAAATGTGAGAGTCTAAATGACTCCAAGTTTCGGTATTGGAAGGATAAATTCAATTGAAAGTTTTGTGGCTCAATTTTCATGATAGTGAAATATGATCTAAAGTCTAAATAACTCTAAATTAGGTAAGATATTTTTCGGTAACTTGAATTGACGGTTTTGTGGCTTAATTTTATTGATAATGAAATGTGTAGAGTTTAAATGACTCTAAATTTCATATATCGGAAGGATAAAATGATTTGATGGTTGGATAAAATGATTTGACGGTTTTAGTGGCTTAATTTTATTGATAATGAAAATGTGAGAGTCTAAATAACTCCAATTTTCGGTATTGGAAGGTTAAATTCAATTGAAAGTTTTGTGACTCAATTTTCATGATAGTGAAATATGATCTAAAGTCTAAATGACTCTAAATTCGGTAAGATATTTTCGGTAACTTGAATTGACGGTTTTGTGGCTTAATTTTATTGATAATGAAATGAAATGTGTAGAGTTTAAATGACTCTAAATTTCATATATCGGAAGGATAAAATGATTTGACGGTTGGATAAAATGATTTGACGGTTTTGTGGCTTAATTTTATTGATAATGAAAATGTGAGAGTCTAAATGACTCCAAGTTTCGGTATTGGAAGGATAAATTCAGTTGAAAGTTTTGTGGCTCAATTTTCATGATAGTGAAATATGATCTAGAGTCTAAATCACTCTAAATTCGGTAAGATATTTTTCGGTAACTTGAATTGACGGTTTTGTGGCTTAATTTTATTGATAATGAAATGAAATGTGTAGAGTTTAAATGACTCTAAATTTCATATATCGGAAGGATAAAATGATTTGATGGTTGGATAAAATGATTTGACGGTTTTAGTGGCTTAATTTTATTGATAATGAAAATGTGAGAGTCTAAATGACTCCAAGTTTCGGTATTGGAAGGATAAATTCAATTGAAAGTTTTGTGGCTCAATTTTCATGATAGTGAAATATGATCTAAGGTCTAAATGACTCTAAATTCGGTAAGATATTTTCGGTAACTTGAATTGACGGTTTTGTGGCTTAATTTTATTGATAATGAAATGAAATGTGTAGAGTTTAAATGACTATAAATTTCATATATCGGAAGGATAAAATGATTTGATGGTTGGATAAAATGATTTGACGGTTTTAGTGGCTTAATTTTATTGATAATGAAAATGTGAGAGTCTAAATAACTCCAATTTTCGGTATTGGAAGGTTAAATTCAATTGAAAGTTTTGTGACTCAATTTTCATGATAGTGAAATATGATCTAAAGTCTAAATGACTCTAAATTCGGTAAGATATTTTCGGTAACTTGAATTGACGGTTTTGTGGCTTAATTTTATTGATAATGAAATGAAATGTGTAGAGTTTAAATGACTCTAAATTTCATATATCGGAAGGATAAAATGATTTGACGGTTGGATAAAATGATTTGACGGTTTTGTGGCTTAATTTTATTGATAATGAAAATGTGAGAGTCTAAATAACTCAAATTTTCGGTATTGGAAGGTTAAATTCAATTGAAAGTTTTGTGACTCAATTTTCATGAAATGAAATATGATCTAAAGTCTAAATGACTCTAAATTCGGTAAGATATTTTTCGGTAACTTGAATTGACGGTTTTGTGGCTTAATTTTATTGATAATGAAATGAAATGTGTAGAGTTTAAATGACTCTAAATTTCATATATCGGAAGGATAAAATGATTTGACGGTTGGATTAAATGATTTGATGGTTTTGTGGCTTAATTTTATTGATAATGAAATATATATAGTTTAAATGATTCCAAGTTTCAGTATTGGAAGGATAACAATTGAAAGTTTTGTGGCTCAATTTTCATGATAGTGAAATATGATCTAGAGTCTAAATGACTCTAAATTCGGTAAGATATTTTTCAATAACTTGAATTGACGGTTTTGTGGCTTAATTTTATTGATAATGAAATGAAATGTGTAGAGTTTAAATGACTCTAAATTTCATATATCGGAAGGATAAAATGATTTGACGGTTGGATTAAATGATTTGATGGTTTTGTGGCTTAATTTTATTGATAATGAAATATATATAGTTTAAATGATTCCAAGTTTCGGTATTGGAAGGATAACAATTGAAAGTTTTGTGGCTCAATTTTCATGATAGTGAAATATGATCTAGAGTCTAAATGACTCTAAATTCGGTAAGATATTTTTCGGTAACTTGAATTGACGGTTTTGTGGCTTAATTTTATTGATAATGAAATATATAGAGTCTAAATGTCTCTATGTTCGGTGTTGGAAAGATAAATTGAATTGAATGTTTTGTGGCTAAACTATATGATCTAGAGTCTAATTGACTCTAAATTCGGTAAGATATTTTTCGGTAACTTGAATTGACGGTTTTGTGGCTTAATTTTGTTGATAATGAAAATGTGAGAGTCTAAATGACTCCAAGTTTCGGTATTGGAAGGATAAATTCAATTGAAAGTTTTGTGGCTCAATTTTCATGATAGTGAAATATGATCTAGAGTCTAAATCACTCTAAATTCGGTAAGATATTTTTCGGTAACTTGAATTGACGGTTTTGTGGCTTAATTTTATTGATAATGAAATGTGTAGAGTTTAAATGACTCTAAATTTCATATATCGGAAGGATAAAATGATTTGACGGTTGGATTAAATGATTTAACGGTTGGATTAAATGATTTGATGGTTTTGTGGCTTAATTTTATTGATAATGAAATATATAGAGTTTAAATGATTCCAAGTTTCAGTATTGGAAGGATAAGAATTGAAAGTTTTGTGGCTCAATTTTCATGATAGTGAAATATGATCTAGAGTCTAAATGACTCTAAATTCGGTAAGATATTTTTCGGTAACTTGAATTGACGGTTTTGTGGCTTAATTTTATTGATAATGAAATGTGTAGAGTTTAAATGACTCTAAATTTCATATATCGGAAGGATAAAATGATTTGACGGTTGGATTAAATGATTTAACGGTTGGATTAAATGATTTGATGGTTTTGTGGCTTAATTTTATTGATAATGAAATATATATAGTTTAAATGATTCCAAGTTTCGGTATTGGAAGGATAAATTCAATTGAAAGTTTTGTGGCTCAATTTTCATGATAGTGAAATATGATCTAGAGTCTAAATCACTCTAAATTCGGTAAGATATTTTTCGGTAACTTGAATTGACGGTTTTGTGGCTTAATTTTATTGATAATGAAATGTGTAGAGTTTAAATGACTCTAAATTTCATATATCGGAAGGATAAAATGATTTGACGGTTGGATTAAATGATTTAACGGTTGGATTAAATGATTTGATGGTTTTGTGGCTTAATTTTATTGATAATGAAATATATAGAGTTTAAATGATTCCAAGTTTCAGTATTGGAAGGATAACAATTGAAAGTTTTGTGGCTCAATTTTCATGATAGTGAAATATGATCTAGAGTCTAAATGACTCTAAATTCGGTAAGATATTTTTCAATAACTTGAATTGACGGTTTTGTGGCTTAATTTTATTGATAATGAAATGAAATGTGTAGAGTTTAAATGACTCTAAATTTCATATATCGGAAGGATAAAATGATTTGACGGTTGGATTAAATGATTTGATGGTTTTGTGGCTTAATTTTATTGATAATGAAATATATATAGTTTAAATGATTCCAAGTTTCGGTATTGGAAGGATAACAATTGAAAGTTTTGTGGCTCAATTTTCATGATAGTGAAATATGATCTAGAGTCTAAATGACTCTAAATTCGGTAAGATATTTTTCGGTAACTTGAATTGACGGTTTTGTGGCTTAATTTTATTGATAATGAAATATATAGAGTCTAAATGTCTCTATGTTCGGTGTTGGAAAGATAAATTGAATTGAATGTTTTGTGGCTAAACTATATGATCTAGAGTCTAATTGACTCTAAATTCGGTAAGATATTTTTCGGTAACTTGAATTGACGGTTTTGTGGCTTAATTTTGTTGATAATGAAAATGTGAGAGTCTAAATGACTCCAAGTTTCGGTATTGGAAGGATAAATTCAATTGAAAGTTTTGTGGCTCAATTTTCATGATAGTGAAATATGATCTAGAGTCTAAATCACTCTAAATTCGGTAAGATATTTTTCGGTAACTTGAATTGACGGTTTTGTGGCTTAATTTTATTGATAATGAAATGTGTAGAGTTTAAATGACTCTAAATTTCATATATCGGAAGGATAAAATGATTTGACGGTTGGATTAAATGATTTAACGGTTGGATTAAATGATTTGATGGTTTTGTGGCTTAATTTTATTGATAATGAAATATATAGAGTTTAAATGATTCCAAGTTTCAGTATTGGAAGGATAAGAATTGAAAGTTTTGTGGCTCAATTTTCATGATAGTGAAATATGATCTAGAGTCTAAATGACTCTAAATTCGGTAAGATATTTTTCGATAACTTGAATTGACGGTTTTGTGGCTTAATTTTATTGATAATGAAATGAAATGTGAAGAGTTTAAATGACTCTAAATTTCATATAGCGGAAGGATAAAATGATTTGACGGTTGGATTAAATGATTTGATGGTTTTGTGGCTTAGTTTTATTGATAATGAAATATATATAGTTTAAATGATTCCAAGTTTCGGTATTGGAAGGATAACAATTGAAAGTTTTGTGGCTCAATTTTCATGATAGTGAAATATGATCTAGAGTCTAAATGACTCTAAATTCGGTAAGATATTTTTCGATAACTTGAATTGACGGTTTTGTGGCTTAATTTTATTGATAATGAAATGAAATGTGTAGAGTTTAAATGACTCTAAATTTCATATATCGGAAGGTTAAAATGATTTGACGGTTGGATTAAATGATTTGATGGTTTTGTGGCTTAATTTTATTGATAATGAAGTATATAGAGTTTAAATGATTCCAAGTTTCGGTATTGGAAGGATAACAATTGAAAGTTTTGTGGCTCAATTTTCATGATAGTGAAATATGATCTATAGTCTAAATCACTCTAAATTCGGTAAGATATTTTCGGTAACTTCAATTGATGGTTTTGTGGCTTAAATATGATCTAAAGTCTAAATGACTCTAAATTAGAGTCTAAATGTCTCTATGTTCGGTGTTGGAAAGATAAATTGAATTGAATGTTTTGTGGGTAAATTATATGATCTAGAGTGTAGATGACTCTAAATTCAATAGGATAGTGTAGATGACTCTAAATTCAATAGGATACTTTTGTATTAATAGATGCAAAATTTTGTATTTGGCCATTGAGGATCATTTTTCGATAACTTGAACTGACGGTTGGATAAAATGATTTGACGGTTTTGTGGGTTAATTTTATTGATAATGAAAATGTGAGAGTCTAAATGACTCCAAGTTTTGGTATTGGAAGGATAAATTCAATTGAAAGTTTTGTGGCTCAATTTTCATGATAGTGAAATATGATCAAAAGTTTAAATAACTCTAAATTCGGTAAGATATTTTTCGGTAACTTGAATTGACGGTTTTGTGGCTTAATTTTATTGATAATGAAATGTGTAGAGTTTAAATTACTCTAAATTTCATATATCGGAAGGATAAAATGATTTGACGGTTGGATTAAATTATTTAACGGTTGGATTAAATGATTTGACGATTTTGTGGCTTAATTTTATTGATAATGAAATATATAGAGTTTAAATGACTCCATGTTTCGGTATTGGTAGGATAACAATTGAAAGTTTTGTGGCTCAATTTTCATGATAGTGAAATATGATCTAGAGTCTAAATGACTCTAAATTTGGTAAGATATTTTTCGGTAACTTGAATTGACGGTTTTGTGGCTTAATTTTATTGATAATGAAATATATAGAGTCTAAATGTCTCTATGTTCGGTGTTGGAAAGATAAATTGAATTGAATGTTTTGTGGCTAAACTATATGATCTAGAGTCTAATTGACTCTAAATTCGGTAAGATATTTTTCGGTAACTTGAATTGACGGTTTTGTGGCTTAATTTTGTTGATAATGAAAATGTGAGAGTCTAAATGACTCCAAGTTTCGGTATTGGAAGGATAAATTCAATTGAAAGTTTTGTGGCTCAATTTTCATGATAGTGAAATATGATCTAGAGTCTAAATCACTCTAAATTCGGTAAGATATTTCTCGGTAACTTGAATTGACGATTTTGTGGCTTAATTTTATTGATAATGAAATGTGTAGAGTTTAAATGACTCTAAATTTCATATATCGGAAGGATAAAATGATTTGACGGTTGGATTAAATGATTTAACGGTTGGATTAAATGATTTGATGGTTTTGTGGCTTAATTTTATTGATAATGAAATATATAGAGTTTAAATGATTCCAAGTTTCAGTATTGGAAGGATAACAATTGAAAGTTTTGTGGCTCAATTTTCATGATAGTGAAATATGATCTAGAGTCTAAATGACTCTAAATTCGGTAAGATATTTTTCAATAACTTGAATTGACGGTTTTGTGGCTTAATTTTATTGATAATGAAATGAAATGTGTAGAGTTTAAATGACTCTAAATTTCATATATCGGAAGGATAAAATGATTTGACGGTTGGATTAAATGATTTGATGGTTTTGTGGCTTAATTATATTGATAATGAAATATATATAGTTTAAATGATTCCAAGTTTCGGTATTGGAAGGATAACAATTGAAAGTTTTGTGGCTCAATTTTCATGATAGTGAAATATGATCTAGAGTCTAAATGACTCTAAATTCGGTAAGATATTTTTCGGTAACTTGAATTGACGGTTTTGTGGCTTAATTTTATTGATAATGAAATATATAGAGTCTAAATGTCTCTATGTTCGGTGTTGGAAAGATAAATTGAATTGAATGTTTTGTGGCTAAACTATATGATCTAGAGTCTAATTGACTCTAAATTCGGTAAGATATTTTTCGGTAACTTGAATTGACGGTTTTGTGGCTTAATTTTGTTGATAATGAAAATGTGAGAGTCTAAATGACTCCAAGTTTCGGTATTGGAAGGATAAATTCAATTGAAAGTTTTGTGGCTCAATTTTCATGATAGTGAAATATGATCTAGAGTCTAAATCACTCTAAATTCGGTAAGATATTTTTCGGTAACTTGAATTGACGGTTTTGTGGCTTAATTTTATTGATAATGAAATGTGTAGAGTTTAAATGACTCTAAATTTCATATATCGGAAGGATAAAATGATTTGACGGTTGGATTAAATGATTTAACGGTTGGATTAAATGATTTGATGGTTTTGTGGCTTAATTTTATTGATAATGAAATATATAGAGTTTAAATGATTCCAAGTTTCAGTATTGGAAGGATAACAATTGAAAGTTTTGTGGCTCAATTTTCATGATAGTGAAATATGATCTAGAGTCTAAATGACTCTAAATTCGGTAAGATATTTTTCAATAACTTGAATTGACGGTTTTGTGGCTTAATTTTATTGATAATGAAATGAAATGTGTAGAGTTTAAATGACTCTAAATTTCATATATCGGAAGGATAAAATGATTTGACGGTTGGATTAAATGATTTGATGGTTTTGTGGCTTAATTTTATTGATAATGAAATATATATAGTTTAAATGATTCCAAGTTTCGGTATTGGAAGGATAACAATTGAAAGTTTTGTGGCTCAATTTTCATGATAGTGAAATATGATCTAGAGTCTAAATGACTCTAAATTCGGTAAGATATTTTTCGGTAACTTGAATTGACGGTTTTGTGGCTTAATTTTATTGATAATGAAATATATAGAGTCTAAATGTCTCTATGTTCGGTGTTGGAAAGATAAATTGAATTGAATGTTTTGTGGCTAAACTATATGATCTAGAGTCTAATTGACTCTAAATTCGGTAAGATATTTTTCGGTAACTTGAATTGACGGTTTTGTGGCTTAATTTTGTTGATAATGAAAATGTGAGAGTCTAAATGACTCCAAGTTTCGGTATTGGAAGGATAAATTCAATTGAAAGTTTTGTGGCTCAATTTTCATGATAGTGAAATATGATCTAGAGTCTAAATCACTCTAAATTCGGTAAGATATTTTTCGGTAACTTGAATTGACGGTTTTGTGGCTTAATTTTATTGATAATGAAATGTGTAGAGTTTAAATGACTCTAAATTTCATATATCGGAAGGATAAAATGATTTGACGGTTGGATTAAATGATTTAACGGTTGGATTAAATGATTTGATGGTTTTGTGGCTTAATTTTATTGATAATGAAATATATAGAGTTTAAATGATTCCAAGTTTCAGTATTGGAAGGATAACAATTGAAAGTTTTGTGGCTCAATTTTCATGATAGTGAAATATGATCTAGAGTCTAAATGACTCTAAATTCGGTAAGATATTTTTCAATAACTTGAATTGACGGTTTTGTGGCTTAATTTTATTGATAATGAAATGAAATGTGTAGAGTTTAAATGACTCTAAATTTCATATATCGGAAGGATAAAATGATTTGACGGTTGGATTAAATGATTTGATGGTTTTGTGGCTTAATTTTATTGATAATGAAATATATATAGTTTAAATGATTCCAAGTTTCGGTATTGGAAGGATAACAATTGAAAGTTTTGTGGCTCAATTTTCATGATAGTGAAATATGATCTAGAGTCTAAATGACTCTAAATTCGGTAAGATATTTTTCGGTAACTTGAATTGACGGTTTTGTGGCTTAATTTTATTGATAATGAAATATATAGAGTCTAAATGTCTCTATGTTCGGTGTTGGAAAGATAAATTGAATTGAATGTTTTGTGGCTAAACTATATGATCTAGAGTCTAATTGACTCTAAATTCGGTAAGATATTTTTCGGTAACTTGAATTGACGGTTTTGTGGCTTAATTTTGTTGATAATGAAAATGTGAGAGTCTAAATGACTCCAAGTTTCGGTATTGGAAGGATAAATTCAATTGAAAGTTTTGTGGCTCAATTTTCATGATAGTGAAATATGATCTAGAGTCTAAATCACTCTAAATTCGGTAAGATATTTTTCGGTAACTTGAATTGACGGTTTTGTGGCTTAATTTTATTGATAATGAAATGTGTAGAGTTTAAATGACTCTAAATTTCATATATCGGAAGGATAAAATGATTTGACGGTTGGATTAAATGATTTAACGGTTGGATTAAATGATTTGATGGTTTTGTGGCTTAATTTTATTGATAATGAAATATATAGAGTTTAAATGATTCCAAGTTTCAGTATTGGAAGGATAAGAATTGAAAGTTTTGTGGCTCAATTTTCATGATAGTGAAATATGATCTAGAGTCTAAATGACTCTAAATTCGGTAAGATATTTTTCGATAACTTGAATTGACGGTTTTGTGGCTTAATTTTATTGATAATGAAATGAAATGTGAAGAGTTTAAATGACTCTAAATTTCATATAGCGGAAGGATAAAATGATTTGACGGTTGGATTAAATGATTTGATGGTTTTGTGGCTTAGTTTTATTGATAATGAAATATATATAGTTTAAATGATTCCAAGTTTCGGTATTGGAAGGATAACAATTGAAAGTTTTGTGGCTCAATTTTCATGATAGTGAAATATGATCTAGAGTCTAAATGACTCTAAATTCGGTAAGATATTTTTCGATAACTTGAATTGACGGTTTTGTGGCTTAATTTTATTGATAATGAAATGAAATGTGTAGAGTTTAAATGACTCTAAATTTCATATATCGGAAGGTTAAAATGATTTGACGGTTGGATTAAATGATTTGATGGTTTTGTGGCTTAATTTTATTGATAATGAAGTATATAGAGTTTAAATGATTCCAAGTTTCGGTATTGGAAGGATAACAATTGAAAGTTTTGTGGCTCAATTTTCATGATAGTGAAATATGATCTATAGTCTAAATCACTCTAAATTCGGTAAGATATTTTCGGTAACTTCAATTGATGGTTTTGTGGCTTAAATATGATCTAAAGTCTAAATGACTCTAAATTAGAGTCTAAATGTCTCTATGTTCGGTGTTGGAAAGATAAATTGAATTGAATGTTTTGTGGGTAAATTATATGATCTAGAGTGTAGATGACTCTAAATTCAATAGGATAGTGTAGATGACTCTAAATTCAATAGGATACTTTTGTATTAATAGATGCAAAATTTTGTATTTGGCCATTGAGGATCATTTTTCGATAACTTGAACTGACGGTTGGATAAAATGATTTGACGGTTTTGTGGGTTAATTTTATTGATAATGAAAATGTGAGAGTCTAAATGACTCCAAGTTTTGGTATTGGAAGGATAAATTCAATTGAAAGTTTTGTGGCTCAATTTTCATGATAGTGAAATATGATCAAAAGTTTAAATAACTCTAAATTCGGTAAGATATTTTTCGGTAACTTGAATTGACGGTTTCGTGGCTTAATTTTATTGATAATGAAATGTGTAGAGTTTAAATTACTCTAAATTTCATATATCGGAAGGATAAAATGATTTGACGGTTGGATTAAATTATTTAACGGTTGGATTAAATGATTTGACGATTTTGTGGCTTAATTTTATTGATAATGAAATATATAGAGTTTAAATGACTCCATGTTTCGGTATTGGTAGGATAACAATTGAAAGTTTTGTGGCTCAATTTTCATGATAGTGAAATATGATCTAGAGTCTAAATGACTCTAAATTCGGTAAGATATTTTTCGGTAACTTGAATTGACGGTTTTGTGGCTTAATTTTGTTGATAATGAAAATGTGAGAGTCTAAATGACTCCAAGTTTCGGTATTGGAAGGATAAATTCAATTGAAAGTTTTGTGGCTCCATTTTCATGATAGTGAAATATGATCTAGAGTCTAAATCACTCTAAATTCGGTAAGATATTTTTCGGTAACTTGAATTGACGGTTTTGTGGCTTAATTTTATTGATAATGAAATGTGTAGAGTTTAAATGACTCTAAATTTCATATATCGGAAGGATAAAATGATTTGACGGTTGGATTAAATGATTTAACGGTTGGATTAAATGATTTGATGGTTTTGTGGCTTAATTTTATTGATAATGAAATATATAGAGTTTAAATGATTCCAAGTTTCAGTATTGGAAGGATAAGAATTGAAAGTTTTGTGGCTCAATTTTCATGATAGTGAAATATGATCTAGAGTCTAAATGACTCTAAATTCGGTAAGATATTTTTCGATAACTTGAATTGACGGTTTTGTGGCTTAATTTTATTGATAATGAAATGAAATGTGAAGAGTTAATGACTCTAAATTTCATATAGCGGAAGGATAAAATGATTTGACGGTTGGATTAAATGATTTGATGGTTTTGTGGCTTAGTTTTATTGATAATGAAATATATATAGTTTAAATGATTCCAAGTTTCGGTATTGGAAGGATAACAATTGAAAGTTTTGTGGCTCAATTTTCATGATAGTGAAATATGATCTAGAGTCTAAATGACTCTAAATTCGGTAAGATATTTTTCGATAACTTGAATTGACGGTTTTGTGGCTTAATTTTATTGATAATGAAATGAAATGTGTAGAGTTTAAATGACTCTAAATTTCATATATCGGAAGGTTAAAATGATTTGACGGTTGGATTAAATGATTTGATGGTTTTGTGGCTTAATTTTATTGATAATGAAGTATATAGAGTTTAAATGATTCCAAGTTTCGGTATTGGAAGGATAACAATTGAAAGTTTTGTGGCTCAATTTTCATGATAGTGAAATATGATCTATAGTCTAAATCACTCTAAATTCGGTAAGATATTTTCGGTAACTTCAATTGATGGTTTTGTGGCTTAAATATGATCTAAAGTCTAAATGACTCTAAATTAGAGTCTAAATGTCTCTATGTTCGGTGTTGGAAAGATAAATTGAATTGAATGTTTTGTGGGTAAATTATATGATCTAGAGTGTAGATGACTCTAAATTCAATAGGATAGTGTAGATGACTCTAAATTCAATAGGATACTTTTGTATTAATAGATGCAAAATTTTGTATTTGGCCATTGAGGATCATTTTTCGATAACTTGAACTGACGGTTGGATAAAATGATTTGACGGTTTTGTGGGTTAATTTTATTGATAATGAAAATGTGAGAGTCTAAATGACTCCAAGTTTTGGTATTGGAAGGATAAATTCAATTGAAAGTTTTGTGGCTCAATTTTCATGATAGTGAAATATGATCAAAAGTTTAAATAACTCTTAATTCGGTAAGATATTTTTCGGTAACTTGAATTGACGGTTTTGTGGCTTAATTTTATTGATAATGAAATGTGTAGAGTTTAAATTACTCTAAATTTCATATATCGGAAGGATAAAATGATTTGACGGTTGGATTAAATTATTTAACGGTTGGATTAAATGATTTGACGATTTTGTGGCTTAATTTTATTGATAATGAAATATATAGAGTTTAAATGACTCCATGTTTCGGTATTGGTAGGATAACAATTGAAAGTTTTGTGGCTCAATTTTCATGATAGTGAAATATGATCTAGAGTCTAAATGACTCTAAATTCGGTAAGATATTTTTCGATAACTTGAATTGACGGTTTTGTGGCTTAATTTTATTGATAATGAAATGAAATGTGTAGAGTTTAAATGACTCTAAATTTCATATATCGGAAGGATAAAATGATTTGACGGTTGGATTAAATGATTTGATGGTTTTGTGGCTTAATTTTATTGATAATGAAGTATATAGAGTTTAAATGATTCCAAGTTTCGGTATTGGAAGGATAACAATTGAAAGTTTTGTGGCTCAATTTTCATGATAGTGAAATATGATCTAGAGTCTAAATCACTCTAAATTCGGTAAGATATTTTTCGGTAACTTCAATTGATGGTTTTGTGGCTTAAATATGATCTAAAGTCTAAATGACTCTAAATTAGATTCTAAATGTCTCTATGTTCGGTGTTGGAAAGATAAATTGAATTGAATGTTTTGTGGCTAAATTATATGATCTAGAGTGTAGATGACTCTAAATTCAATAGGATAGTGTAGATGACTCTAAATTCAATAGGATACTTTTGTATTAATAGATGCAAAATTTTGTATTTGGCCATTGAGGATCATTTTTCGATAACTTGAACTGACGGTTGGATAAAATGATTTGACGGTTGGATTAAATGATTTAACGGTTGGATTAATTGATTTGATGGTTTTGTGGCTTAATTTTATTGATAATGAAATATATAGAGTTTAAATGATTCCAAGTTTCAGTATTGGAAGGATAACAATTGAAAGTTTTGTGGCTCAATTTTCATGATAGTGAAATATGATCTAGAGTCTAAATGACTCTAAATTCGGTAAGATATTTTTCGATAACTTGAATTGACGGTTTTGTGGCTTAATTTTATTGATAATGAAATGAAATGTGTAGAGTTTAAATGACTCTAAATTTCATATATCGGAAGGATAAAATGATTTGACGGTTGGATTAAATGATTTGATGGTTTTGTGGCTTAATTTTATTGATAATGAAATATATATAGTTTAAATGATTCCAAGTTTCGGTATTGGAAGGATAACAATTGAAAGTTTTGTGGCTCAATTTTCATGATAGTGAAATATGATCTAGAGTCTAAATGACTCTAAATTCGGTAAGATATTTTTCGATAACTTGAATTGACGGTTTTGTGGCTTAATTTTATTGATAATGAAATGAAATGTGTAGAGTTTAAATGACTCTAAATTTCATATATCGGAAGGATAAAATGATTTGACGGTTGGATTAAATGATTTGATGGTTTTGTGGCTTAATTTTATTGATAATGAAATATATAGAGTTTAAATGATTCCAAGTTTCGGTATTGGAAGGGTAACAATTGAAATTTTGTGGCTCAATTTTCATGGTAGTGAAATATGATCTAGAGTCTAAATCACTCTAAATTCGGTAAGATATTTTTTGGTAACTTCAATTGATGGTTTTGTGGCTTAAATATGATCTAAAGTCTAAATGACTCTAAATTAGATTCTAAATGTCTCTATGTTCGGTGTTGGAAAGATAAATTGAATTGAATGTTTTGTGGCTAAATTATATGATCTAGAGTGTAGATGACTCTAAATTCAATAGGATAGTGTAGATGACTCTAAATTCAATAGGATACTTTTGTATTAATAGATGCAAAATTTTGTATTTGGCCATTGAGGATCATTTTTCGATAACTTGAACTGACGGTTGGATAAAATGATTTGACGGTTGGATTAAATGATTTAACGGTTGGATTAATTGATTTGATGGTTTTGTGGCTTAATTTTATTGATAATGAAATATATAGAGTTTAAATGATTCCAAGTTTCAGTATTGGAAGGATAACAATTGAAAGTTTTGTGGCTCAATTTTCATGATAGTGAAATATGATCTAGAGTCTAAATGACTCTAAATTCGGTAAGATATTTTTCGATAACTTGAATTGACGGTTTTGTGGCTTAATTTTATTGATAATGAAATGAAATGTGTAGAGTTTAAATGACTCTAAATTTCATATATCGGAAGGATAAAATGATTTGACGGTTGGATTAAATGATTTGATGGTTTTGTGGCTTAATTTTATTGATAATGAAATATATATAGTTTAAATGATTCCAAGTTTCGGTATTGGAAGGATAACAATTGAAAGTTTTGTGGCTCAATTTTCATGATAGTGAAATATGATCTAGAGTCTAAATGACTCTAAATTCGGTAAGATATTTTTCGATAACTTGAATTGACGGTTTTGTGGCTTAATTTTATTGATAATGAAATGAAATGTGTAGAGTTTAAATGACTCTAAATTTCATATATCGGAAGGATAAAATGATTTGACGGTTGGATTAAATGATTTGATGGTTTTGTGGCTTAATTTTATTGATAATGAAATATATAGAGTTTAAATGATTCCAAGTTTCGGTATTGGAAGGGTAACAATTGAAATTTTGTGGCTCAATTTTCATGGTAGTGAAATATGATCTAGAGTCTAAATCACTCTAAATTCGGTAAGATATTTTTTGGTAACTTCAATTGATGGTTTTGTGGCTTAAATATGATCTAAAGTCTAAATGACTCTAAATTAGAGTCTAAATGTCTCTATGTTCGGTGTTGGAAAGATAAATTGAATTGAATGTTTTGTGGCTAAATTATATGATCTAGAGTGTAGATGACTCTAAATTCAATAGGATAGTGTAGATGACTCTAAATTCAATAGGATACTTTTGTATTAATAGATGCAAAATTTTGTATTTGGCTATTGAGGATCATTTTTCGATTACTTGAACTAACGGTTGGATAAAATGATTTGACGGTTTTGTGGCTTAATTTTATTGATAATGAAAATGTGAGAGTCTAAATGACTCCAAGTTTTGGTATTGGAAGGATAAATTCAATTGAAAGTTTTGTGGCTCAATTTTCATGATAGTGAAATATGATCAAAAGTTTAAATAACTCTAAATTCGGTAAGATATTTTTCGGTAACTTGAATTGACGGTTTTGTGGCTTAATTTTATTGATAATGAAATGTGTAGAGTTTAAATTACTCTAAATTTCATATATCGGAAGGATAAAATGATTTGACGGTTGGATTAAATTATTTAACGGTTGGATAAAATGATTTGACGGTTTTGTGGCTTAATTTTATTGATAATGAAAATGTGAGAGTCTAAATGACTCCAAGTTTTGGTATTGGAAGGATAAATTCAATTGAAAGTTTTGTGGCTCAATTTTCATGATAGTGAAATATGATCTAGAGTCTAAATGACTCTAAATTCGGTAAGATATTTTTCGATAACTTGAATTGACGGTTTTGTGGCTTAATTTTATTGATAATGAAATGAAATGTGTAGAGTTTAAATGACTCTAAATTTCATATATCGGAAGGATAAAATGATTTGACGGTTGGATTAAATGATTTGATGGTTTTGTGGCTTAATTTTATTGATAATGAAGTATATAGAGTTTAAATGATTCCAAGTTTCGGTATTGGAAGGATAACAATTGAAAGTTTTGTGGCTCAATTTTCATGATAGTGAAATATGATCTAGAGTCTAAATCACTCTAAATTCGGTAAGATATTTTTCGGTAACTTCAATTGATGGTTTTGTGGCTTAAATATGATCTAAAGTCTAAATGACTCTAAATTAGAGTCTAAATGTCTCTATGTTCGGTGTTGGAAAGATAAATTGAATTGAATGTTTTGTGGCTAAATTATATGATCTAGAGTGTAGATGACTCTAAATTCAATAGGATAGTGTAGATGACTCTAAATTCAATAGGATACTTTTGTATTAATAGATGCAAAATTTTGTATTTGGCCATTGAGGATCATTTTTCGATAACATGAACTGACGGTTGGAAAAAATGATTTGACGGTTTTGTGGCTTAATTTTATTGATAATGAAAATGTGAGAGTCTAAATGACTCCAAGTTTTGGTATTGGAAGGATAAATTCAATTGAAAGTTTTGTGGCTCAATTTTCATGATAGTGAAATATGATCAAAAGTTTAAATAACTCTAAATTCGGTAAGATATTTTTCGGTAACTTGAATTGACGGTTTTGTGGCTTAATTTTATTGATAATGAAATGTGTAGAGTTTAAATTACTCTAAATTTCATATATCGGAAGGATAAAATGATTTGACGGTTGGATTAAATGATTTAACGGTTGGATTAAATGATTTGACGGTTTTGTGGCTTAATTTTATTGATAATGAAATATATAGAGTTTAAATGACTCCAAGTTTCGGTATTGGTAGGATAACAATTGAAAGTTTTGTGGCTCAATTTTCATGATAGTGAAATATGATCTAGAGTCTAAATGACTCTAAATTCGGTAAGATATTTTTCGATAACTTGAATTGACGGTTTTGTGGCTTAATTTTATTGATAATGAAATGAAATGTGTAGAGTTTAAATGACTCTAAATTTCATATATCGGAAGGATAAAATGATTTGACGGTTGGATTAAATGATTTGATGGTTTTGTGGCTTAATTTTATTGATAATGAAGTATATAGAGTTTAAATTATTCCAAGTTTCGGTATTGGAAGGATAACAATTGAAAGTTTTGTGGCTCAATTTTCATGATAGTGAAATATGATCTAGAGTCTAAATCACTCTAAATTCGGTAAGATATTTTTCGGTAACTTCAATTGATGGTTTTGTGGCTTAAATATGATCTAAAGTCTAAATGACTCTAAATTAGAGTCTAAATGTCTCTATGTTCGGTGTTGGAAAGATAATTTGAATTGAATGTTTTGTGGCTAAATTATATGATCTAGAGTGTAGATGACTCTAAATTCAATAGGATAGTGTAGATGACTCTAAATTCAACAGGATACTTTTGTATTAATAGATGCAAAATTTTGTATTTGGCCATTGAGGATCATTTTTCGATAACTTGAACTGACGGTTGGATAAAATGATTTGACGGTTTTGTGGCTTAATTTTATTGATAATGAAAATGTGAGAGTCTAAATGACTCCAAGTTTTGGTATTGGAAGGATAAATTCAATTGAAAGTTTTGTGGCTCAATTTTCATGATAGTGAAATATGATCTAGAGTCTAAATGACTCTAAATTCGGTAAGATATTTTTCGATAACTTGAATTGACGGTTTTGTGGCTTAATTTTATTGATAATGAAATGAAATGTGTAGAGTTTAAATGACTCTAAATTTCATATATCGGAAGGATAAAATGATTTGACGGTTGGATTAAATGATTTGATGGTTTTGTGGCTTAATTTTATTGATAATGAAGTATATAGAGTTTAAATGATTCCAAGTTTCGGTATTGGAAGGATAACAATTGAAAGTTTTGTGGCTCAATTTTCATGATAGTGAAATATGATCTAGAGTCTAAATCACTCTAAATTCGGTAAGATATTTTTCGGTAACTTCAATTGATGGTTTTGTGGCTTAAATATGATCTAAAGTCTAAATGACTCTAAATTAGAGTCTAAATGTCTCTATGTTCGGTGTTGGAAAGATAAATTGAATTGAATGTTTTGTGGGTAAATTATATGATCTAGAGTGTAGATGACTCTAAATTCAATAGGATAGTGTAGATGACTCTAAATTCAATAGGATACTTTTGTATTAATAGATGCAAAATTTTGTATTTGGCCATTGAGGATCATTTTTCGATAACTTGAACAGACGGTTGGATAAAATGATTTTAACGGTTTTGTGGCTTGATTTTATTGATAATGAAAATGTGAGAGTCTAAATGACTCCAAGTTTTGGTATTGGAAGGATAAATTCAATTGAAAGTTTTGTGGCTCAATTTTCATGATAGTGAAATATGATCAAAAGTTTAAATAACTCTAAATTCGGTAAGATATTTTTCGGTAACTTGAATTGACGGTTTTGTGGCTTAATTTTATTGATAATGAAATGTGTAGAGTTTAAATTACTCTAAATTTCATATATCGGAAGGATAAAATGATTTGACGGTTGGATTAAATGATTTAACGGTTGGATTAAATGATTTGACGGTTTTGTGGCTTAATTTTATTGATAATGAAATATATAGAGTTTAAATGACTCCAAGTTTCGGTATTGGTAGGATAACAATTGAAAGTTTTGTGGCTCAATTTTCATGATAGTGAAATATGATCTAGAGTCTAAATGACTCTAAATTCGGTAAGATATTTTTCGATAACTTGAATTGACGGTTTTGTGGCTTAATTTTATTGATAATGAAATGAAATGTGTAGAGTTTAAATGACTCTAAATTTCATATATCGGAAGGATAAAATGATTTGACGGTTGGATTAAATGATTTGATGGTTTTGTGGCTTAATTTTATTGATAATGAAGTATATAGAGTTTAAATTATTCCAAGTTTCGGTATTGGAAGGATAACAATTGAAAGTTTTGTGGCTCAATTTTCATGATAGTGAAATATGATCTAGAGTCTAAATCACTCTAAATTCGGTAAGATATTTTTCGGTAACTTCAATTGATGGTTTTGTGGCTTAAATATGATCTAAAGTCTAAATGACTCTAAATTAGAGTCTAAATGTCTCTATGTTCGGTGTTGGAAAGATAATTTGAATTGAATGTTTTGTGGCTAAATTATATGATCTAGAGTGTAGATGACTCTAAATTCAATAGGATAGTGTAGATGACTCTAAATTCAACAGGATACTTTTGTATTAATAGATGCAAAATTTTGTATTTGGCCATTGAGGATCATTTTTCGATAACTTGAACTGACGGTTGGATAAAATGATTTGACGGTTTTGTGGCTTAATTTTATTGATAATGAAAATGTGAGAGTCTAAATGACTCCAAGTTTTGGTATTGGAAGGATAAATTCAATTGAAAGTTTTGTGGCTCAATTTTCATGATAGTGAAATATGATCTAGAGTCTAAATGACTCTAAATTCGGTAAGATATTTTTCGATAACTTGAATTGACGGTTTTGTGGCTTAATTTTATTGATAATGAAATGAAATGTGTAGAGTTTAAATGACTCTAAATTTCATATATCGGAAGGATAAAATGATTTGACGGTTGGATTAAATGATTTGATGGTTTTGTGGCTTAATTTTATTGATAATGAAGTATATAGAGTTTAAATGATTCCAAGTTTCGGTATTGGAAGGATAACAATTGAAAGTTTTGTGGCTCAATTTTCATGATAGTGAAATATGATCTAGAGTCTAAATCACTCTAAATTCGGTAAGATATTTTTCGGTAACTTCAATTGATGGTTTTGTGGCTTAAATATGATCTAAAGTCTAAATGACTCTAAATTAGAGTCTAAATGTCTCTATGTTCGGTGTTGGAAAGATAAATTGAATTGAATGTTTTGTGGGTAAATTATATGATCTAGAGTGTAGATGACTCTAAATTCAATAGGATAGTGTAGATGACTCTAAATTCAATAGGATACTTTTGTATTAATAGATGCAAAATTTTGTATTTGGCCATTGAGGATCATTTTTCGATAACTTGAACAGACGGTTGGATAAAATGATTTTAACGGTTTTGTGGCTTGATTTTATTGATAATGAAAATGTGAGAGTCTAAATGACTCCAAGTTTTGGTATTGGAAGGATAAATTCAATTGAAAGTTTTGTGGCTCAATTTTCATTATAGTGAAATATGATCTAGAGTCTAAATCACTCTAAATTCGGTAAGATATTTTTCGGTAACTTGAATTGACGGTTTTGTGGCTTAATTTTATTGATAATGAAATGAAATGTGTAGAGTTTAAATGACTCTAAATTTCATATATCGGAAGGATAAAATGATTTGACGGTTGGATTAAATGATTTGATGGTTTTGTGGCTTAATTTTATTGATAATGAAATATATAGAGTTTAAATGATTCCAAGTTTCGGTATTGGAAGGATAACAATTGAAAGTTTTGTGGCTCAATTTTCATGATAGTGAAATATGATCTAGAGTCTAAATCACTCTAAATTCGGTAAGATATTTTTCGGTAACTTCAATTGATGGTTTTGTGGCTTAAATATGATCTAAAGTCTAAATGACTCTAAATTAGAGTCTAAATGTCTCTATGTTCGGTGTTGGAAAGATAAATTGAATTGAATGTTTTGTGGGTAAATTATATGATCTAGAGTGTAGATGACTCTAAATTCAATAGGATAGTGTAGATGACTCTAAATTCAATAGGATACTTTTGTATTAATAGATGCAAAATTTTGTATTTGGCCATTGAGGATCATTTTTCGATAACTTGAACTGACGGTTGGATAAAATGATTTGACGGTTTTGTGGCTTAATTTTATTGATAATGAAAATGTGAGAGTCTAAATGACTCCAAGTTTTGGTATTGGAAGGATAAATTCAATTGAAAGTTTTGTGGCTCAATTTCATTATAGTGAAATATGATCTAGAGTCTAAATGACTCTAAATTCGGTAAGATATTTTTCGATAACTTGAATTGACGGTTTTGTGGCTTAATTTTATTGATAATGAAATGAAATGTGTAGAGTTTAAATGACTCTAAATTTCATATATCGGAAGGTTAAAATGATTTGACGGTTGGATTAAATGATTTGATGGTTTTGTGGCTTAATTTTATTGATAATGAAATATATAGAGTTTAAATGATTCCAAGTTTCGGTATTGGAAGGATAACAATTGAAAGTTTTGTGGCTCAATTTTCATGATAGTGAAATATGATCTAGAGTCTAAATCACTCTAAATTCGGTAAGATATTTTTCGGTAACTTCAATTGATGGTTTTGTGGCTTAAATATGATCTAAAGTCTAAATGACTCTAAATTAGAGTCTAAATGTCTCTATGTTCGGTGTTGGAAAGATAAATTGAATTGAATGTTTTGTGGGTAAATTATATGATCTAGAGTGTAGATGACTCTAAATTCAATAGGATAGTGTAGATGACTCTAAATTCAATAGGATACTTTTGTATTAATAGATGCAAAATTTTGTATTTGGCCATTGAGGATCATTTTTCGATAACTTGAACTGACGGTTGGATAAAATGATTTAACGGTTTTGTGGCTTAATTTTATTGATAATGAAAATGTGAGAGTCTAAATGACTCCAAGTTTTGGTATTGGAAGGATAAATTCAATTGAAAGTTTTGTGGCTCAATTTTCATTATAGTGAAATATGATCTAGAGTCTAAATCACTCTAAATTCGGTAAGATATTTTTCGGTAACTTGAATTGACGGTTTTGTGGCTTAATTTTATTGATAATGAAATGAAATGTGTAGAGTTTAAATGACTCTAAATTTCATATATCGGAAGGATAAAATGATTTGACGGTTGGATTAAATGATTTGATGGTTTTGTGGCTTAATTTTATTGATAATGAAATATATAGAGTTTAAATGATTCCAAGTTTCGGTATTGGAAGGATAACAATTGAAAGTTTTGTGGCTCAATTTTCATGATAGTGAAATATGATCTAGAGTCTAAATCACTCTAAATTCGGTAAGATATTTTTCGGTAACTTCAATTGATGGTTTTGTGGCTTAAATATGATCTAAAGTCTAAATGACTCTAAATTAGAGTCTAAATGTCTCTATGTTCGGTGTTGGAAAGATAAATTGAATTGAATGTTTTGTGGGTAAATTATATGATCTAGAGTGTAGATGACTCTAAATTCAATAGGATAGTGTAGATGACTCTAAATTCAATAGGATACTTTTGTATTAATAGATGCAAAATTTTGTATTTGGCCATTGAGGATCATTTTTCGATAACTTGAACTGACGGTTGGATAAAATGATTTTAACGGTTTTGTGGCTTGATTTTATTGATAATGAAAATGTGAGAGTCTAAATGACTCCAAGTTTTGGTATTGGAAGGATAAATTCAATTGAAAGTTTTGTGGCTCAATTTTCATTATAGTGAAATATGATCTAGAGTCTAAATCACTCTAAATTCGGTAAGATATTTTTCGGTAACTTGAATTGACGGTTTTGTGGCTTAATTTTATTGATAATGAAATGAAGTGTGTAGAGTTTAAATGACTCTAAATTTCATATATCGGAAGGATAAAATGATTTGACGGTTGGATTAAATGATTTGATGGTTTTGTGGCTTAATTTTATTGATAATGAAATATATAGAGTTTAAATGATTCCAAGTTTCGGTATTGGAAGGATAACAATTGAAAGTTTTGTGGCTCAATTTTCATGATAGTGAAATATGATCTAGAGTCTAAATCACTCTAAATTCGGTAAGATATTTTTCGGTAACTTCAATTGATGGTTTTGTGGCTTAAATATGATCTAAAGTCTAAATGACTCTAAATTAGAGTCTAAATGTCTCTATGTTCGGTGTTGGAAAGATAAATTGAATTGAATGTTTTGTGGGTAAATTATATGATCTAGAGTGTAGATGACTCTAAATTCAATAGGATAGTGTAGATGACTCTAAATTCAATAGGATACTTTTGTATTAATAGATGCAAAATTTTGTATTTGGCCATTGAGGATCATTTTTCGATAACTTGAACTGACGGTTGGATAAAATGATTTGACGGTTTTGTGGCTTAATTTTATTGATAATGAAAATGTGAGAGTCTAAATGACTCCAAGTTTTGGTATTGGAAGGATAAATTCAATTGAAAGTTTTGTGGCTCAATTTCATTATAGTGAAATATGATCTAGAGTCTAAATGACTCTAAATTCGGTAAGATATTTTTCGATAACTTGAATTGACGGTTTTGTGGCTTAATTTTATTGATAATGAAATGAAATGTGTAGAGTTTAAATGACTCTAAATTTCATATATCGGAAGGTTAAAATGATTTGACGGTTGGATTAAATGATTTGATGGTTTTGTGGCTTAATTTTATTGATAATGAAATATATAGAGTTTAAATGATTCCAAGTTTCGGTATTGGAAGGATAACAATTGAAAGTTTTGTGGCTCAATTTTCATGATAGTGAAATATGATCTAGAGTCTAAATCACTCTAAATTCGGTAAGATATTTTTCGGTAACTTCAATTGATGGTTTTGTGGCTTAAATATGATCTAAAGTCTAAATGACTCTAAATTAGAGTCTAAATGTCTCTATGTTCGGTGTTGGAAAGATAAATTGAATTGAATGTTTTGTGGGTAAATTATATGATCTAGAGTGTAGATGACTCTAAATTCAATAGGATAGTGTAGATGACTCTAAATTCAATAGGATACTTTTGTATTAATAGATGCAAAATTTTGTATTTGGCCATTGAGGATCATTTTTCGATAACTTGAACTGACGGTTGGATAAAATGATTTAACGGTTTTGTGGCTTAATTTTATTGATAATGAAAATGTGAGAGTCTAAATGACTCCAAGTTTTGGTATTGGAAGGATAAATTCAATTGAAAGTTTTGTGGCTCAATTTTCATTATAGTGAAATATGATCTAGAGTCTAAATCACTCTAAATTCGGTAAGATATTTTTCGGTAACTTGAATTGACGGTTTTGTGGCTTAATTTTATTGATAATGAAATGAAATGTGTAGAGTTTAAATGACTCTAAATTTCATATATCGGAAGGATAAAATGATTTGACAGTTGGATTAAATGATTTGATGGTTTTGTGGCTTAATTTTATTGATAATGAAATATATAGAGTTTAAATGATTCCAAGTTTCGGTATTGGAAGGATAACAATTGAAAGTTTTGTGGCTCAATTTTCATGATAGTGAAATATGATCTAGAGTCTAAATCACTCTAAATTCGGTAAGATATTTTTCGGTAACTTCAATTGATGGTTTTGTGGCTTAAATATGATCTAAAGTCTAAATGACTCTAAATTAGAGTCTAAATGTCTCTATGTTCGGTGTTGGAAAGATAAATTGAATTGAATGTTTTGTGGGTAAATTATATGATCTAGAGTGTAGATGACTCTAAATTCAATAGGATAGTGTAGATGACTCTAAATTCAATAGGATACTTTTGTATTAATAGATGCAAAATTTTGTATTTGGCCATTGAGGATCATTTTTCGATAACTTGAACTGACGGTTGGATAAAATGATTTTAACGGTTTTGTGGCTTGATTTTATTGATAATGAAAATGTGAGAGTCTAAATGACTCCAAGTTTTGGTATTGGAAGGATAAATTCAATTGAAAGTTTTGTGGCTCAATTTTCATTATAGTGAAATATGATCTAGAGTCTAAATCACTCTAAATTCGGTAAGATATTTTTCGGTAACTTGAATTGACGGTTTTGTGGCTTAATTTTATTGATAATGAAATGAAATGTGTAGAGTTTAAATGACTCTAAATTTCATATATCGGAAGGATAAAATGATTTGACGGTTGGACTAAATGATTTGATGGTTTTGTGGCTTAATTTTATTGATAATGAAATATATAGAGTTTAAATGATTCCAAGTTTCGGTATTGGAAGGATAACAATTGAAAGTTTTGTGGCTCAATTTTCATGATAGTGAAATATGATCTAGAGTCTAAATCACTCTAAATTCGGTAAGATATTTTTCGGTAACTTCAATTGATGGTTTTGTGGCTTAAATATGATCTAAAGTCTAAATGACTCTAAATTAGAGTCTAAATGTCTCTATGTTCGGTGTTGGAAAGATAAATTGAATTGAATGTTTTGTGGGTAAATTATATGATCTAGAGTGTAGATGACTCTAAATTCAATAGGATAGTGTAGATGACTCTAAATTCAATAGGATACTTTTGTATTAATAGATGCAAAATTTTGTATTTGGCCATTGAGGATCATTTTTCGATAACTTGAACTGACGGTTGGATAAAATGATTTGACGGTTTTGTGGCTTAATTTTATTGATAATGAAAATGTGAGAGTCTAAATGACTCCAAGTTTTGGTATTGGAAGGATAAATTCAATTGAAAGTTTTGTGGCTCAATTTCATTATAGTGAAATATGATCTAGAGTCTAAATGACTCTAAATTCGGTAAGATATTTTTCGATAACTTGAATTGACGGTTTTGTGGCTTAATTTTATTGATAATGAAATGAAATGTGTAGAGTTTAAATGACTCTAAATTTCATATATCGGAAGGTTAAAATGATTTGACGGTTGGATTAAATGATTTGATGGTTTTGTGGCTTAATTTTATTGATAATGAAATATATAGAGTTTAAATGATTCCAAGTTTCGGTATTGGTAGGATAACAATTGAAAGTTTTGTGGCTCAATTTTCATGATAGTGAAATATGATCTAGAGTCTAAATGACTCTAAATTCGGTAAGATATTTTTCGATAACTTGAATTGACGGTTTTGTGGCTTAATTTTATTGATAATAAAATGTGTAGAGTTTAAATTACTCTAAATTTCATATATCGGAAGGATAAAATGATTTGACGGTTGGATTAAATGATTTAACGGTTGGATTAAATGATTTGACGGTTTTGTGGCTTAATTTTATTGATAATGAAATATATAGAGTTTAAATGACTCCAAGTTTCGGTATTGGTAGGATAACAATTGAAAGTTTTGTGGCTCAATTTTCATGATAGTGAAATATGATCTAGAGTCTAAATGACTCTAAATTCGGTAAGATATTTTTCGATAACTTGAATTGACGGTTTTGTGGCTTAATTTTATTGATAATGAAATGAAATGTGTAGAGTTTAAATGACTCTAAATTTCATATATCGGAAGGATAAAATGATTTGACGGTTGGATTAAATGATTTGATGGTTTTGTGGCTTAATTTTATTGATAATGAAGTATATAGAGTTTAAATTATTCCAAGTTTCGGTATTGGAAGGATAACAATTGAAAGTTTTGTGGCTCAATTTTCATGATAGTGAAATATGATCTAGAGTCTAAATCACTCTAAATTCGGTAAGATATTTTTCGGTAACTTCAATTGATGGTTTTGTGGCTTAAATATGATCTAAAGTCTAAATGACTCTAAATTAGAGTCTAAATGTCTCTATGTTCGGTGTTGGAAAGATAAATTGAATTGAATGTTTTGTGGGTAAATTATATGATCTAGAGTGTAGATGACTCTAAATTCAATAGGATAGTGTAGATGACTCTAAATTCAATAGGATACTTTTGTATTAATAGATGCAAAATTTTGTATTTGGCCATTGAGGATCATTTTTCGATAACATGAACTGACGGTTGGAAAAAATGATTTGACGGTTTTGTGGCTTAATTTTATTGATAATGAAAATGTGAGAGTCTAAATGACTCCAAGTTTTGGTATTGGAAGGATAAATTCAATTGAAAGTTTTGTGGCTCAATTTTCATGATAGTGAAATATGATCAAAAGTTTAAATAACTCTAAATTCGGTAAGATATTTTTCGGTAACTTGAATTGACGGTTTTGTGGCTTAATTTTATTGATAATGAAATGTGTAGAGTTTAAATTACTCTAAATTTCATATATCGGAAGGATAAAATGATTTGACGGTTGGATTAAATGATTTAACGGTTGGATTAAATGATTTGACGGTTTTGTGGCTTAATTTTATTGATAATGAAATATATAGAGTTTAAATGACTCCAAGTTTCGGTATTGGTAGGATAACAATTGAAAGTTTTGTGGCTCAATTTTCATGATAGTGAAATATGATCTAGAGTCTAAATGACTCTAAATTCGGTAAGATATTTTTCGATAACTTGAATTGACGGTTTTGTGGCTTAATTTTATTGATAATGAAATGAAATGTGTAGAGTTTAAATGACTCTAAATTTCATATATCGGAAGGATAAAATGATTTGACGGTTGGATTAAATGATTTGATGGTTTTGTGGCTTAATTTTATTGATAATGAAGTATATAGAGTTTAAATTATTCCAAGTTTCGGTATTGGAAGGATAACAATTGAAAGTTTTGTGGCTCAATTTTCATGATAGTGAAATATGATCTAGAGTCTAAATCACTCTAAATTCGGTAAGATATTTTTCGGTAACTTCAATTGATGGTTTTGTGGCTTAAATATGATCTAAAGTCTAAATGACTCTAAATTAGAGTCTAAATGTCTCTATGTTCGGTGTTGGAAAGATAATTTGAATTGAATGTTTTGTGGCTAAATTATATGATCTAGAGTGTAGATGACTCTAAATTCAATAGGATAGTGTAGATGACTCTAAATTCAACAGGATACTTTTGTATTAATAGATGCAAAATTTTGTATTTGGCCATTGAGGATCATTTTTCGATAACTTGAACTGACGGTTGGATAAAATGATTTGACGGTTTTGTGGCTTAATTTTATTGATAATGAAAATGTGAGAGTCTAAATGACTCCAAGTTTTGGTATTGGAAGGATAAATTCAATTGAAAGTTTTGTGGCTCAATTTTCATGATAGTGAAATATGATCTAGAGTCTAAATGACTCTAAATTCGGTAAGATATTTTTCGATAACTTGAATTGACGGTTTTGTGGCTTAATTTTATTGATAATGAAATGAAATGTGTAGAGTTTAAATGACTCTAAATTTCATATATCGGAAGGATAAAATGATTTGACGGTTGGATTAAATGATTTGATGGTTTTGTGGCTTAATTTTATTGATAATGAAGTATATAGAGTTTAAATGATTCCAAGTTTCGGTATTGGAAGGATAACAATTGAAAGTTTTGTGGCTCAATTTTCATGATAGTGAAATATGATCTAGAGTCTAAATCACTCTAAATTCGGTAAGATATTTTTCGGTAACTTCAATTGATGGTTTTGTGGCTTAAATATGATCTAAAGTCTAAATGACTCTAAATTAGAGTCTAAATGTCTCTATGTTCGGTGTTGGAAAGATAAATTGAATTGAATGTTTTGTGGGTAAATTATATGATCTAGAGTGTAGATGACTCTAAATTCAATAGGATAGTGTAGATGACTCTAAATTCAATAGGATACTTTTGTATTAATAGATGCAAAATTTTGTATTTGGCCATTGAGGATCATTTTTCGATAACTTGAACTGACGGTTGGATAAAATGATTTTAACGGTTTTGTGGCTTGATTTTATTGATAATGAAAATGTGAGAGTCTAAATGACTCCAAGTTTTGGTATTGGAAGGATAAATTCAATTGAAAGTTTTGTGGCTCAATTTTCATTATAGTGAAATATGATCTAGAGTCTAAATCACTCTAAATTCGGTAAGATATTTTTCGGTAACTTGAATTGACGGTTTTGTGGCTTAATTTTATTGATAATGAAATGAAATGTGTAGAGTTTAAATGACTCTAAATTTCATATATCGGAAGGATAAAATGATTTGACGGTTGGACTAAATGATTTGATGGTTTTGTGGCTTAATTTTATTGATAATGAAATATATAGAGTTTAAATGATTCCAAGTTTCGGTATTGGAAGGATAACAATTGAAAGTTTTGTGGCTCAATTTTCATGATAGTGAAATATGATCTAGAGTCTAAATCACTCTAAATTCGGTAAGATATTTTTCGGTAACTTTAATTGATGGTTTTGTGGCTTAAATATGATCTAAAGTCTAAATGACTCTAAATTAGAGTCTAAATGTCTCTATGTTCGGTGTTGGAAAGATAAATTGAATTGAATGTTTTGTGGGTAAATTATATGATCTAGAGTGTAGATGACTCTAAATTCAATAGGATAGTGTAGATGACTCTAAATTCAATAGGATACTTTTGTATTAATAGATGCAAAATTTTGTATTTGGCCATTGAGGATCATTTTTCGATAACTTGAACTGACGGTTGGATAAAATGATTTGACGGTTTTGTGGCTTAATTTTATTGATAATGAAAATGTGAGAGTCTAAATGACTCCAAGTTTTGGTATTGGAAGGATAAATTCAATTGAAAGTTTTGTGGCTCAATTTCATTATAGTGAAATATGATCTAGAGTCTAAATGACTCTAAATTCGGTAAGATATTTTTCGATAACTTGAATTGACGGTTTTGTGGCTTAATTTTATTGATAATGAAATGAAATGTGTAGAGTTTAAATGACTCTAAATTTCATATATCGGAAGGTTAAAATGATTTGACGGTTGGATTAAATGATTTGATGGTTTTGTGGCTTAATTTTATTGATAATGAAATATATAGAGTTTAAATGATTCCAAGTTTCGGTATTGGAAGGATAACAATTGAAAGTTTTGTGGCTCAATTTTCATGATAGTGAAATATGATCTAGAGTCTAAATCACTCTAAATTCGGTAAGATATTTTTCGGTAACTTCAATTGATGGTTTTGTGGCTTAAATATGATCTAAAGTCTAAATGACTCTAAATTAGAGTCTAAATGTCTCTATGTTCGGTGTTGGAAAGATAAATTGAATTGAATGTTTTGTGGGTAAATTATATGATCTAGAGTGTAGATGACTCTAAATTCAATAGGATAGTGTAGATGACTCTAAATTCAATAGGATACTTTTGTATTAATAGATGCAAAATTTTGTATTTGGCCATTGAGGATCATTTTTCGATAACTTGAACTGACGGTTGGATAAAATGATTTGACGGTTTTGTGGCTTAATTTTATTGATAATGAAAATGTGAGAGTCTAAATGACTCCAAGTTTTGGTATTGGAAGGATAAATTCAATTGAAAGTTTTGTGGCTCAATTTTCATGATAGTGAAATATGATCTAGAGTCTAAATGACTCTAAATTCGGTAAGATATTTTTCGATAACTTGAATTGACGGTTTTGTGGCTTAATTTTATTGATAATGAAATGAAATGTGTAGAGTTTAAATGACTCTAAATTTCATATATCGGAAGGTTAAAATGATTTGACGGTTGGATTAAATGATTTGATGGTTTTGTGGCTTAATTTTATTGATAATGAAATATATAGAGTTTAAATGATTCCAAGTTTCGGTATTGGAAGGATAACAATTGAAAGTTTTGTGGCTCAATTTTCATGATAGTGAAATATGATCTAGAGTCTAAATCACTCTAAATTCGGTAAGATATTTTTCGGTAACTTCAATTGATGGTTTTGTGGCTTAAATATGATCTAAAGTCTAAATGACTCTAAATTAGAGTCTAAATGTCTCTATGTTCGGTGTTGGAAAGATAAATTGAATTGAATGTTTTGTGGGTAAATTATATGATCTAGAGTGTAGATGACTCTAAATTCAATAGGATAGTGTAGATGACTCTAAATTCAATAGGATACTTTTGTATTAATAGATGCAAAATTTTGTATTTGGCCATTGAGGATCATTTTTCGATAACTTGAACTGACGGTTGGATAAAATGATTTTAACGGTTTTGTGGCTTGATTTTATTGATAATGAAAATGTGAGAGTCTAAATGACTCCAAGTTTTGGTATTGGAAGGATAAATTCAATTGAAAGTTTTGTGGCTCAATTTTCATTATAGTGAAATATGATCTAGAGTCTAAATCACTCTAAATTCGGTAAGATATTTTTCGGTAACTTCAATTGATGGTTTTGTGGCTTAAATATGATCTAAAGTCTAAATGACTCTAAATTAGAGTCTAAATGTCTCTATGTTCGGTGTTGGAAAGATAAATTGAATTGAATGTTTTGTGGGTAAATTATATGATCTAGAGTGTAGATGACTCTAAATTCAATAGGATAGTGTAGATGACTCTAAATTCAATAGGATACTTTTGTATTAATAGATGCAAAATTTTGTATTTGGCCATTGAGGATCATTTTTCGATAACTTGAACCGACGGTTGGATAAAATGATTTAACGGTTTTGTGGCTTAATTTTATTGATAATGAAAATGTGAGAGTCTAAATGACTCCAAGTTTTGGTATTGGAAGGATAAATTCAATTGAAAGTTTTGTGGCTCAATTTTCATTATAGTGAAATATGATCTAGAGTCTAAATCACTCTAAATTCGGTAAGATATTTTTCGGTAACTTGAATTGACGGTTTTGTGGCTTAATTTTATTGATAATGAAATGAAATGTGTAGAGTTTAAATGACTCTAAATTTCATATATCGGAAGGATAAAATGATTTGACGGTTGGATTAAATGATTTGATGGTTTTGTGGCTTAATTTTATTGATAATGAAATATATAGAGTTTAAATGATTCCAAGTTTCGGTATTGGAAGGATAACAATTGAAAGTTTTGTGGCTCAATTTTCATGATAGTGAAATATGATCTAGAGTCTAAATCACTCTAAATTCGGTAAGATATTTTTCGGTAACTTCAATTGATGGTTTTGTGGCTTAAATATGATCTAAAGTCTAAATGACTCTAAATTAGAGTCTAAATGTCTCTATGTTCGGTGTTGGAAAGATAAATTGAATTGAATGTTTTGTGGGTAAATTATATGATCTAGAGTGTAGATGACTCTAAATTCAATAGGATAGTGTAGATGACTCTAAATTCAATAGGATACTTTTGTATTAATAGATGCAAAATTTTGTATTTGGCCATTGAGGATCATTTTTCGATAACTTGAACTGACGGTTGGATAAAATGATTTGACGGTTTTGTGGCTTAATTTTATTGATAATGAAAATGTGAGAGTCTAAATGACTCCAAGTTTTGGTATTGGAAGGATAAATTCAATTGAAAGTTTTGTGGCTCAATTTTCATGATAGTGAAATATGATCTAGAGTCTAAATGACTCTAAATTCGGTAAGATATTTTTCGATAACTTGAATTGACGGTTTTGTGGCTTAATTTTATTGATAATGAAATGAAATGTGTAGAGTTTAAATGACTCTAAATTTCATATATCGGAAGGTTAAAATGATTTGACGGTTGGATTAAATGATTTGATGGTTTTGTGGCTTAATTTTATTGATAATGAAATATATAGAGTTTAAATGATTCCAAGTTTCGGTATTGGAAGGATAACAATTGAAAGTTTTGTGGCTCAATTTTCATGATAGTGAAATATGATCTAGAGTCTAAATCACTCTAAATTCGGTAAGATATTTTTCGGTAACTTCAATTGATGGTTTTGTGGCTTAAATATGATCTAAAGTCTAAATGACTCTAAATTAGAGTCTAAATGTCTCTATGTTCGGTGTTGGAAAGATAAATTGAATTGAATGTTTTGTGGGTAAATTATATGATCTAGAGTGTAGATGACTCTAAATTCAATAGGATAGTGTAGATGACTCTAATTTCAATAGGATACTTTTGTATTAATAGATGCAAAATTTTGTATTTGGCCATTGAGGATCATTTTTCGATAACTTGAACTGACGGTTGGATAAAATGATTTGACGGTTTTGTGGCTTAATTTTATTGATAATGAAAATGTGAGAGTCTAATTGACTCCAAGTTTTGGTATTGGAAGGATAAATTCAATTGAAAGTTTTGTGGCTCAATTTTCATGATAGTGAAATATGATCTAGAGTCTAAATGACTCTAAATTCGGTAAGATATTTTTCGATAACTTGAATTGACGGTTTTGTGGCTTTATTTTATTGATAATGAAATGAAATGTGTAGAGTTTAAATGATTCTAAATTTCATATATCGGAAGGATAAAATGATTTGACGGTTGGATTAAATGATTTGATGGTTTTGTCGCTTAATTTTATTGATAATGAAGTATATAGAGTTTAAATGATTCCAAGTTTCGGTATTGGAAGGATAACAATTGAAAGTTTTGTGGCTCAATTTTCATGATAGTGAAATATGATCTAGAGTCTAAATCACTCTAAATTCGGTAAGATATTTTTCGGTAACTTCAATTGATGGTTTTGTGGCTTAAATATGATCTAAAGTCTAAATGACTCTAAATTAGAGTCTAAATGTCTCTATGTTCGGTGTTGGAAAGATAAATTGAATTGAATGTTTTGTGGCTAAATTATATGATCTAGAGTGTAGATGACTCTAAATTCAATAGGATACTTTTGTATTAATAGATGCAAAATTTTGTATTTGGCCATTGAGGATCATTTTTCGATAACTTGAACTGATGGTTGGATAAAATGATTTGACGGTTTTGTGGCTTAATTTTATTGATAATGAAAATGTGAGAGTCTAAATGACTCCAAGTTTTGGTATTGGAAGGATAAATTCAATTGAAAGTTTTGTGGCTCAATTTTCATGATAGTGAAATATGATCAAAAGTTTAAATAACTCTAAATTCGGTAAGATATTTTTCGGTAACTTGAATTGACGATTTTGTGGCTTAATTTTATTGATAATGAAATGTGTAGAGTTTAAATTACTCTAAATTTCATATATCGGAAGGATAAAATGATTTGACGGTTGGATTAAATTATTTAACGGTTGTATTAAATGATTTGATGGTTTTGTGGCTTAATTTTATTGATAATGAAATATATAGAGTTTAAATGACTCCAAGTTTCGGTATTGGTAGGATAACAATTGAAAGTTTTGTGGCTCAATTTTCATGATAGTGAAATATGATCTAGAGTCTAAATGACTCTAAATTCGGTAAGATATTTTTCGATAACTTGAATTGACGGTTTTGTGGCTTAATTTTATTGATAATGAAATGAAATGTGTAGAGTTTAAATGACTCTAAATTTCATATATCGGAAGGATAAAATGATTTGACGGTTGGATTAAATGATTTGATGGTTTTGTGGCTTAATTTTATTGATAATGAAGTATATAGAGTTTAAATGATTCCAAGTTTCGGTATTGGAAGGATAACAATTGAAAGTTTTGTGGCTCAATTTTCATGATAGTGAAATATGATCTAGAGTCTAAATCACTCTAAATTCGGTAAGATATTTTCGGTAACTTCAATTGATGGTTTTGTGGCTTAAATATGATCTAAAGTCTAAATGACTCTAAATTAGAGTCTAAATGTCTCTATGTTCGGTGTTGGAAAGATAAATTGAATTGAATGTTTTGTGGCTAAATTATATGATCTAGAGTGTAGATGACTCTAAATTCAATAGGATAGTGTAGATGACTCTAAATTCAATAGGATACTTTTGTATTAATAGATGCAAAATTTTGTATTTGGCCATTGAGAATCATTTTTCGATAACTTGAACTGACGGTTGGATAAAATGATTTGACGGTTTTGTGGGTTAATTTTATTGATAATGAAAATGTGAGAGTCTAAATGACTCCAAGTTTTGGTATTGGAAGGATAAATTCAATTGAAAGTTTTGTGGCTCAATTTTCATGATAGTGAAATATGATCTAGAGTCTAAATGACTCTAAATTCGGTAAGATATTTTTCGATAACTTGAATTGACGGTTTTGTGGCTTAATTTTATTGATAATGAAATGAAATGTGTAGAGTTTAAATGACTCTAAATTTCATATATCGGAAGGATAAAATGATTTGACGGTTGGATTAAATGATTTGATGGTTTTGTGGCTTAATTTTATTGATAATGAAGTATATAGAGTTTAAATGATTCCAAGTTTCGGTATTGGAAGGATAACAATTGAAAGTTTTGTGGCTCAATTTTCATGATAGTGAAATATGATCTAGAGTCTAAATCACTCTAAATTCGGTAAGATATTTTTCGGTAACTTCATTTGATGGTTTTGTGGCTTAAATATGATCTAAAGTCTAAATGACTCTAAATTAGAGTCTAAATGTCTCTATGTTCGGTGTTGGAAAAATAAATTGAATTGAATGTTTTGTGGCTAAATTATATGATCTAGAGAGTAGATGACTCTAAATTCAATAGGATAGTGTAGATGACTCTAAATTCAATAGGATACTTTTGTATTAATAGATGCAAAATTTTGTATTTGGCCATTGAGGATCATTTTTCGATAACTTGAACTGACGGTTGGAAAAAATGATTTGACGGTTTTGTGGCTTAATTTTATTGATAATGAAAATGTGAGAGTCTAAATGACTCCAAGTTTTGGTATTGGAAGGATAAATTCAATTGAAAGTTTTGTGGCTCAATTTTCATGATAGTGAAATATGATCAAAAGTTTAAATAACTCTAAATTCGGTAAGATATTTTTCGGTAACTTGAATTGACGGTTTTGTGGCTTAATTTTATTGATAATGAAATGTGTAGAGTTTAAATTACTCTAAATTTCATATATCGGAAGGATAAAATGATTTGACGGTTGGATTAAATGATTTAACGGTTGGATTAAATGATTTGACGGTTTTGTGGCTTAATTTTATTGATAATGAAATATATAGAGTTTAAATGACTCCAAGTTTCGGTATTGGTAGGATAACAATTGAAAGTTTTGTGGCTCAATTTTCATGATAGTGAAATATGATCTAGAGTCTAAATGACTCTAAATTCGGTAAGATATTTTTCGATAACTTGAATTGACGGTTTTGTGGCTTAATTTTATTGATAATGAAATGAAATGTGTAGAGTTTAAATGACTCTAAATTTCATATATCGGAAGGATAAAATGATTTGACGGTTGGATTAAATGATTTGATGGTTTTGTGGCTTAATTTTATTGATAATGAAGTATATAGAGTTTAAATGATTCCAAGTTTCGGTATTGGAAGGATAACAATTGAAAGTTTTGTGGCTCAATTTTCATGATAGTGAAATATGATCTAGAGTCTAAATCACTCTAAATTCGGTAAGATATTTTTCGGTAACTTCAATTGATGGTTTTGTGGCTTAAATATGATCTAAAGTCTAAATGACTCTAAATTAGAGTCTAAATGTCTCTATGTTCGGTGTTGGAAAGATAAATTGAATTGAATGTTTTGTGGGTAAATTATATGATCTAGAGTGTAGATGACTCTAAATTCAATAGGATAGTGTAGATGACTCTAAATTCAACAGGATACTTTTGTATTAATAGATGCAAAATTTTGTATTTGGCCATTGAGGATCATTTTTCGATAACTTGAACTGACGGTTGGATAAAATGTTTTGACGGTTTTGTGGCTTAATTTTATTGATAATGAAAATGTGAGAGTCTAAATGACTCCAAGTTTTGGTATTGGAAGGATAAATTCAATTGAAAGTTTTGTGGCTCAATTTTCATGATAGTGAAATATGATCTAGAGTCTAAATGACTCTAAATTCGTTAAGATATTTTTCGATAACTTGAATTGACGGTTTTGTGGCTTAATTTTATTGATAATGAAATGAAATGTGTAGAGTTTAAATGACTCTAAATTTCATATATCGGAAGGATAAAATGATTTGACAGTTGGATTAAATGATTTGATGGTTTTGTGGCTTAATTTTATTGATAATGAAGTATATAGAGTTTAAATGATTCCAAGTTTCGGTATTGGAAGGATAACAATTGAAAGTTTTATGGCTCAATTTTCATGATAGTGAAATATGATCTATAGTCTAAATCACTCTAAATTCGGTAAGATATTTTCGGTAACTTCAATTGATGGTTTTGTGGCTTAAATATGATCTAAAGTCTAAATGACTCTAAATTAGAGTCTAAATGTCTCTATGTTCGGTGTTGGAAAGATAAATTGAATTGAATGTTTTGTGGGTAAATTATATGATCTAGAGTGTAGATGACTCTAAATTCAATAGGATAGTGTAGATGACTCTAAATTCAATAGGATACTTTTGTATTAATAGATGCAAAATTTTGTATTTGGCCATTGAGGATCATTTTTCGATAACTTGAACTGACGGTTGGATAAAATGATTTGACGGTTTTGTGGCTTAATTTTATTGATAATGAAAATGTGAGAGTCTAAATGACTCCAAGTTTTGGTATTGGAAGGATAAATTCAATTGAAAGTTTTGTGGCTCAATTTTCATTATAGTGAAATATGATCTAGAGTCTAAATCACTCTAAATTCGGTAAGATATTTTTCGGTAACTTGAATTGACGGTTTTGTGGCTTAATTTTATTGATAATGAAATGAAATGTGTAGAGTTTAAATGACTCTAAATTTCATATATCGGAAGGATAAAATGATTTGACGGTTGGATTAAATGATTTGATGGTTTTGTGGCTTAATTTTATTGATAATGAAATATATAGAGTTTAAATGATTCCAAGTTTCGGTATTGGAAGGATAACAATTGAAAGTTTTGTGGCTCAATTTTCATGATAGTGAAATATGATCTAGAGTCTAAATCACTCTAAATTCGGTAAGATATTTTTCGGTAACTTCAATTGATAGTTTTGTGGCTTAAATAAGATCTAAAGTCTAAATGACTCTAAATTAGAGTCTAAATGTCTCTATGTTCGGTGTTGGAAAGATAAATTGAATTGAATGTTTTGTGGCTAAATTATATGATCTAGAGTGTAGATGACTCTAAATTCAATAGGATAGTGTAGATGACTCTAAATTCAATAGGATACTTTTGTATTAATAGATGCAAAATTTTGTATTTGGCCATTGAGAATCATTTTTCGATAACTTGAACTGACGGTTGGATAAAATGATTTGACGGTTTTGTGGCTTAATTTTATTGATAATGAAAATGTGAGAGTCTAAATGACTCCAAGTTTTGGTATTGGAAGGATAAATTCAATTGAAAGTTTTGTGGCTCAATTTTCATGATAGTGAAATATGATCTAGAGTCTAAATGACTCTAAATTCGGTAAGATATTTTTCGATAACTTGAATTGACGGTTTTGTGGCTTAATTTTATTGATAATGAAATGAAATGTGTAGAGTTTAAATGACTCTAAATTTCATATATCGGAAGGATAAAATGATTTGACGGTTGGATTAAATGATTTGATGGTTTTGTGGCTTAATTTTATTGATAATGAAGTATATAGAGTTTAAATGATTCCAAGTTTCGGTATTGGAAGGATAACAATTGAAAGTTTTATGGCTCAATTTTCATGATAGTGAAATATGATCTATAGTCTAAATGACTCTAAATTCGGTAAGATATTTTCGGTAACTTGAATTGACGGTTTTGTGGCTTAATTTTATTGATAATGAAATGAAATGTGTAGAGTTTAAATGACTCTAAATTTCATATATCGGAAGGTTAAAATGATTTGACGGTTGGATTAAATGATTTGATGGTTTTGTGGCTTAATTTTATTGATAATGAAGTATATAGAGTTTAAATGATTCCAAGTTTCGGTATTGGAAGGATAACAATTGAAAGTTTTGTGGCTCAATTTTCATGATAGTGAAATATGATCTATAGTCTAAATCACTCTAAATTCGGTAAGATATTTTCGGTAACTTCAATTGATGGTTTTGTGGCTTAAATATGATCTAAAGTCTAAATGACTCTAAATTAGAGTCTAAATGTCTCTATGTTCGGTGTTGGAAAGATAAATTGAATTGAATGTTTTGTGGGTAAATTATATGATCTAGAGTGTAGATGACTCTAAATTCAATAGGATAGTGTAGATGACTCTAAATTCAATAGGATACTTTTGTATTAATAGATGCAAAATTTTGTATTTGGCCATTGAGGATCATTTTTCGATAACTTGAACTGACGGTTGGATAAAATGATTTGACGGTTTTGTGGCTTAATTTTATTGATAATGAAAATGTGAGAGTCTAAATGACTCCAAGTTTTGGTATTGGAAGGATAAATTCAATTGAAAGTTTTGTGGCTCAATTTTCATGATAGTGAAATATGATCTAGAGTCTAAATGACTCTAAATTCGGTAAGATATTTTTCGATAACTTGAATTGACGGTTTTGTGGCTTAATTTTATTGATAATGAAATGAAATGTGTAGAGTTTAAATGACTCTAAATTTCATATATCGGAAGGATAAAATGATTTGACGGTTGGATTAAATGATTTGATGGTTTTGTGGCTTAATTTTATTGATAATGAAGTATATAGAGTTTAAATGATTCCAAGTTTCGGTATTGGAAGGATAACAATTGAAAGTTTTATGGCTCAATTTTCATGATAGTGAAATATGATCTATAGTCTAAATGACTCTAAATTCGGTAAGATATTTTCGGTAACTTGAATTGACGGTTTTGTGGCTTAATTTTATTGATAATGAAATGTGTAGAGTTTAAATTACTCTAAATTTCATATATCGGAAGGATAAAATGATTTGACGGTTGGATTAAATTATTTAACGGTTGGATTAAATGATTTGATGGTTTTGTGGCTTAATTTTATCGATAATGAAATATATAGAGTTTAAATGACTCCAAGTTTCGGTATTGGTAGGATAACAATTGAAAGTTTTGTGGCTCAATTTTCATGATAGTGAAATATGATCTAGAGTCTAAATGACTCTAAATTCGGTAAGATATTTTTCGATAACTTGAATTGACGGTTTTGTGGCTTAATTTTATTGATAATGAAATGAAATGTGTAGAGTTTAAATGACTCTAAATTTCATATATCGGAAGGATAAAATGATTTGACGGTTGGATTAAATGATTTGATGGTTTTGTGGCTTAATTTTATTGATAATGAAGTATATAGAGTTTAAATGATTCCAAGTTTCGGTATTGGAAGGATAACAATTGAAAGTTTTGTGGCTCAATTTTCATGATAGTGAAATATGATCTAGAGTCTAAATCACTCTAAATTCGGTAAGATATTTTCGGTAACTTCAATTGATGGTTTTGTGGCTTAAATATGATCTAAAGTCTAAATGACTCTAAATTAGAGTCTAAATGTCTCTATGTTCGGTGTTGGAAAGATAAATTGAATTGAATGTTTTGTGGCTAAATTATATGATCTAGAGTGTAGATGACTCTAAATTCAATAGGATAGTGTAGATGACTCTAAATTCAATAGGATACTTTTGTATTAATAGATGCAAAATTTTGTATTTGGCCATTGAGAATCATTTTTCGATAACTTGAACTGACGGTTGGATAAAATGATTTGACGGTTTTGTGGCTTAATTTTATTGATAATGAAAATGTGAGAGTCTAAATGACTCCAAGTTTTGGTATTGGAAGGATAAATTCAATTGAAAGTTTTGTGGCTCAATTTTCATGATAGTGAAATATGATCTAGAGTCTAAATGACTCTAAATTCGGTAAGATATTTTTCGATAACTTGAATTGACGGTTTTGTGGCTTAATTTTATTGATAATGAAATGAAATGTGTAGAGTTTAAATGACTCTAAATTTCATATATCGGAAGGATAAAATGATTTGACGGTTGGATTAAATGATTTGATGGTTTTGTGGCTTAATTTTATTGATAATGAAGTATATAGAGTTTAAATGATTCCAAGTTTCGGTATTGGAAGGATAACAATTGAAAGTTTTGTGGCTCAATTTTCATGATTGTGAAATATGATCTATAGTCTAAATCACTCTAAATTCGGTAAGATATTTTCGGTAACTTCAATTGATGGTTTTGTGGCTTAAATATGATCTAAAGTCTAAATGACTCTAAATTAGAGTCTAAATGTCTCTATGTTCGGTGTTGGAAAGATAAATTGAATTGAATGTTTTGTGGCTAAATTATATGATCTAGAGTGTAGATGACTCTAAATTCAATAGGATACTTTTGTATTAATAGATGCAAAATTTTGTATTTGGCCATTGAGGATCATTTTTCGATAACTTGAACTGATGGTTGGATAAAATGATTTGACGGTTTTGTGGCTTAATTTTATTGATAATGAAAATGTGAGAGTCTAAATGACTCCAAGTTTTGGTATTGGAAGGATAAATTCAATTGAAAGTTTTGTGGCTCAATTTTCATGATAGTGAAATATGATCAAAAGTTTAAATAACTCTAAATTCGGTAAGATATTTTTCGGTAACTTGAATTGACGGTTTTGTGGCTTAATTTTATTGATAATGAAATGTGTAGAGTTTAAATTACTCTAAATTTCATATATCGGAAGGATAAAATGATTTGACGGTTGGATTAAATTATTTAACGGTTGGATTAAATGATTTGATGGTTTTGTGGCTTAATTTTATCGATAATGAAATATATAGAGTTTAAATGACTCCAAGTTTCGGTATTGGTAGGATAACAATTGAAAGTTTTGTGGCTCAATTTTCATGATAGTGAAATATGATCTAGAGTCTAAATGACTCTAAATTCGGTAAGATATTTTTCGATAACTTGAATTGACGGTTTTGTGGCTTAATTTTATTGATAATGAAATGAAATGTGTAGAGTTTAAATGACTCTAAATTTCATATATCGGAAGGATAAAATGATTTGACGGTTGGATTAAATGATTTGATGGTTTTGTGGCTTAATTTTATTGATAATGAAGTATATAGAGTTTAAATGATTCCAAGTTTCGGTATTGGAAGGATAACAATTGAAAGTTTTGTGGCTCAATTTTCATGATAGTGAAATATGATCTAGAGTCTAAATCACTCTAAATTCCGTAAGATATTTTCGGTAACTTCAATTGATGGTTTTGTGGCTTAAATATGATCTAAAGTCTAAATGACTCTAAATTAGAGTCTAAATGTCTCTATGTTCGGTGTTGGAAAGATAAATTGAATTGAATGTTTTGTGGCTAAATTATATGATCTAGAGTGTAGATGACTCTAAATTCAATAGGATAGTGTAGATGACTCTAAATTCAATAGGATACTTTTGTATTAATAGATGCAAAATTTTGTATTTGGCCATTGAGAATCATTTTTCGATAACTTGAACTGACGGTTGGATAAAATGATTTGACGGTTTTGTGGCTTAATTTTATTGATAATGAAAATGTGAGAGTCTAAATGACTCCAAGTTTTGGTATTGGAAGGATAAATTCAATTGAAAGTTTTGTGGCTCAATTTTCATGATAGTGAAATATGATCTAGAGTCTAAATGACTCTAAATTCGGTAAGATATTTTTCGATAACTTGAATTGACGGTTTTGTGGCTTAATTTTATTGATAATGAAATGAAATGTGTAGAGTTTAAATGACTCTAAATTTCATATATCGGAAGGATAAAATGATTTGACGGTTGGATTAAATGATTTGATGGTTTTGTGGCTTAATTTTATTGATAATGAAGTATATAGAGTTTAAATGATTCCAAGTTTCGGTATTGGAAGGATAACAATTGAAAGTTTTGTGGCTCAATTTTCATGATTGTGAAATATGATCTATAGTCTAAATCACTCTAAATTCGGTAAGATATTTTCGGTAACTTCAATTGATGGTTTTGTGGCTTAAATATGATCTAAAGTCTAAATGACTCTAAATTAGAGTCTAAATGTCTCTATGTTCGGTGTTGGAAAGATAAATTGAATTGAATGTTTTGTGGCTAAATTATATGATCTAGAGTGTAGATGACTCTAAATTCAATAGGATAGTGTAGATGACTCTAAATTCAATAGGATACTTTTGTATTAATAGATGCAAAATTTTGTATTTGGCCATTGAGGATCATTTTTCGATAACTTGAACTGACGGTTGGATAAAATGATTTGACGGTTTTGTGGCTTAATTTTATTGATAATGAAAATGTGAGAGTCTAAATGACTCCAAGTTTTGGTATTGGAAGGATAAATTCAATTGAAAGTTTTGTGGCTCAATTTTCATGATAGTGAAATATGATCTAGAGTCTAAATCACTCTAAATTCGGTAAGATATTTTTCGGTAACTTGAATTGACGGTTTTGTGGCTTAATTTTATTGATAATGAAATGAAATGTGTAGAGTTTAAATGACTCTAAATTTCATATATCGAAAGGATAAAATGATTTGACGGTTGGATTAAATGATTTGATGGTTTTGTGGCTTAATTTTATTGATAATGAAATATATATAGTTTAAATGATTCCAAGTTTCAGTATTGGAAGGATAACAATTGAAAGTTTTGTGGCTCAATTTTCATGATAGTGAAATATGATCTAGAGTCTAAATGACTCTAAATTCGGTAAGATATTTTTCGATAACTTGAATTGATAGTTTTGTGGCTTAATTTTATTGATAATGAAATGAAATGTGTAGAGTTTAAATGACTCTAAATTTCATATATCGGAAGGATAAAGTGATTTGACGGTTGGATTAAATGATTTGATGGTTTTGTGGCTTAATTTTATTGATAATGAAATATATAGAGTTTAAATGATTCCAAGTTTCGGTATTGGAAGGATAACAATTGAAAGTTTTGTGGCTCAATTTTCATGATATTGAAATATGATCTAGAGTCTAAATGACTCTAAATTCGGTAAGATATTTTTCGATAACTTGAATTGACGGTTTTGTGGCTTAATTTTATTGATAATGAAATGAAATGTGTAGAGTTTAAATGACTCTAAATTTCATATACCAGAAGGATAAAATGATTTGACGGTTGGATTAAATGATTTGATGGTTTTGTGGCTTAATTTTATTGATAATGAAATATATAGAGTTTAAATGATTCCAAGTTTCGGTATTGGAAGGATAACAATTGAAAGTATTGTGGCTCAATTTTCATGATAGTGAAATATGATCTAGAGTCTAAATCACTCTAAATTCGGTAAGATATTTTTCGGTAACTTCAATTGATGGTTTTGTGGCTTAAATATGATCTAAAGTCTAAATGACTCTAAATTAGAGTCTAAATGTCTCTATGTTCGGTGTTGGAAAGATAAATTGAATTGAATGTTTTGTGGCTAAATTATATGATCTAGAGTGTAGATGACTCTAAATTCAATAGGATACTTTTGTATTAATAGATGCAAAATTTTGTATTTGGCCATTGAGGATCATTTTTCGATAACTTGAACTGACGGTTAGATAAAATGATTTGACGGTTTTGTGGCTTAATTTTATTGATAATGAAAATGTGAGAGTCTAAATGATCCCAAGTTTTGGTATTGGAAGGATAAATTCAATTGAAAGTTTTGTGGCTCAATTTTCATGATAGTGAAATATGATCTAGAGTCTAAATCACTGTAAATTCGGTAAGATATTTTTCGGTAACTTGAATTGACGGTTTTGTGGCTTAATTTTATTGATAATGAAATGTGTAGAGTTTAAATGACTCTAAATTTCATATATCGAAAGGATAAAATGATTTGACGGTTGGATTAAATGATTTAACGGTTGGATTAAATGATTTGACGGTTTTGTGGCTTAATTTTATTGATAATGAAATATATAGAGTTTAAATGATTCCAAGTTTCGGTATTGGAAGGATAACAATTGAAAGTTTTGTGGCTCAATTTTCATGATATTGAAATATGATCTAGAGTCTAAATGACTCTAAATTCGGTAAGATATTTTTCGATAACTTGAATTGACGGTTTTGTGGCTTAATTTTATTGATAATGAAATGAAATGTGTAGAGTTTAAATGACTCTAAATTTCATATACCAGAAGGATAAAATGATTTGACGGTTGGATTAAATGATTTGATGGTTTTGTGGCTTAATTTTATTGATAATGAAATATATAGAGTTTAAATGATTCCAAGTTTCGGTATTGGAAGGATAACAATTGAAAGTATTGTGGCTCAATTTTCATGATAGTGAAATATGATCTAGAGTCTAAATCACTCTAAATTCGGTAAGATATTTTTCGGTAACTTCAATTGATGGTTTTGTGGCTTAAATATGATCTAAAGTCTAAATGACTCTAAATTAGAGTCTAAATGTCTCTATGTTCGGTGTTGGAAAGATAAATTGAATTGAATGTTTTGTGGCTAAATTATATGATCTAGAGTGTAGATGACTCTAAATTCAATAGGATACTTTTGTATTAATAGATGCAAAATTTTGTATTTGGCCATTGAGGATCATTTTTCGATAACTTGAACTGACGGTTAGATAAAATGATTTGACGGTTTTGTGGCTTAATTTTATTGATAATGAAAATGTGAGAGTCTAAATGATCCCAAGTTTTGGTATTGGAAGGATAAATTCAATTGAAAGTTTTGTGGCTCAATTTTCATGATAGTGAAATATGATCTAGAGTCTAAATCACTGTAAATTCGGTAAGATATTTTTCGGTAACTTGAATTGACGGTTTTGTGGCTTAATTTTATTGATAATGAAATGTGTAGAGTTTAAATGACTCTAAATTTCATATATCGAAAGGATAAAATGATTTGACGGTTGGATTAAATGATTTAACGGTTGGATTAAATGATTTGACGGTTTTGTGGCTTAATTTTATTGATAATGAAATATATAGAGTTTAAATGATTCCAAGTTTCGGTATTGGAAGGATAACAATTGAAAGTTTTGTGGCTCAATTTTCATGATAGTGAAATATGATCTAGAGTCTAAATGACTCTAAATTCGGTAAGATATTTTTCGATAACTTGAATTGACGGTTTTGTGGCTTAATTTTATTGATAATGAAATGAAATGTGTAGAGTTTAAATGACTCTAAATTTCATATACCAGAAGGATAAAATGATTTGACGGTTGGATTAAATGATTTGATGGTTTTGTGGCTTAATTTTATTGATAATGAAATATATAGAGTTTAAATGATTCCAAGTTTCGGTATTGGAAGGATAACAATTGAAAGTTTTGTGGCTCAATTTTCATGATAGTGAAATATGATCTAGAGTCTAAATCACTCTAAATTCGGTAAGATATTTTTCGGTAACTTCAATTGATGGTTTTGTGGCTTAAATATGATCTAAAGTCTAAATGACTCTAAATTAGAGTCTAAATGTCTCTATGTTCGGTGTTGGAAAGATAAATTGAATTGAATGTTTTGTGGCTAAATTATATGATCTAGAGTGTAGATGACTCTAAATTCAATAGGATACTTTTGTATTAATAGATGCAAAATTTTGTATTTGGCCATTGAGGATCATTTTTCGATAACTTGAACTGACGGTTGGATAAAATGATTTGACGGTTTTGTGGCTTAATTTTATTGATAATGAAAATGTGAGAGTCTAAATGACTCCAAGTTTTGGTATTGGAAGGATAAATTCAATTGAAAGTTTTGTGGCTCAATTTTCATGATAGTGAAATATGATCTAGAGTCTAAATCACTCTAAATTCGGTAAGATATTTTTCGGTAACTTGAATTGACGGTTTTGTGGCTTAATTTTATTGATAATGAAATGAAATGTGTAGAGTTTAAATGACTCTAAATTTCATATATCGAAAGGATAAAATGATTTGACGGTTGGATTAAATGATTTAACGGTTGGATTAAATGATTTGACGGTTTTGTGGCTTAATTTTATTGATAATGAAATATATAGAGTTTAAATGATTCCAAGTTTCAGTATTGGAAGGATAACAATTGAAAGTTTTGTGGCTCAATTTTCATGATAGTGAAATATGATCTAGAGTCTAAATGACTCTAAATTCGGTAAGATATTTTTCGATAACTTGAATTGTCGGTTTTGTGGCTTAATTTTATTGATAATGAAATGAAATGTGTAGAGTTTAAATGACTCTAAATTTCATATATCGGAAGGATAAAATGATTTGACGGTTGGATTAAATGATTTGATGGTTTTGTGGCTTAATTTTATTGATAATGAAATATATATAGTTTAAATGATTCCAAGTTTCGGTATTGGAAGGATAACAATTGAAAGTTTTGTGGCTCAATTTTCATGATAGTGAAATATCATCTAGAGTCTAAATGACTCTAAATTCGGTAAGATATTTTTCGATAACTTGAATTGACGGTTTTGTGGCTTAATTTTATTGATAATGAAATGAAATGTGTAGAGTTTAAATGACTCTAAATTTCATATATCGGAAGGATAAAATGATTTGACGGTTGGATTAAATGATTTGATGGTTTTGTGGCTTAATTTTATTGATAATGAAATATATAGAGTTTAAATGATTCCAAGTTTCGGTATTGGAAGGATAACAATTGAAAGTTTTGTGGCTCAATTTTCATGATAGTGAAATATGTTCTAGAGTCTAAATCACTCTAAATTCGGTAAGATATTTTTCGGTAACTTCAATTGATGGTTTTGTGGCTTAAATATGATCTAAAGTCTAAATGACTCTAAATTAGAGTCTAAATGTCTCTATGTTCGGTGTTGGAAAGATAAATTGAATTGAATGTTTTGTGGCTAAATTATATGATCTAGAGTGTAGATGACTCTAAATTCAATAGGATACTTTTGTATTAATAGATGCAAAATTTTGTATTTGGCCATTGAGGATCATTTTTCGATAACTTGAACTGACGGTTGGATAAAATGATTTGACGGTTTTGTGGCTTAATTTTATTGATAATGAAAATGTGAGAGTCTAAATGACTCTATGTTCGGTGTTGGAAAGATAAATTCAATTGAAAGTTTTGTGGCTCAATTTTCATGATAGTGAAATATGATCTAGAGTCTAAATCACTCTAAATTCGGTAAGATATTTTTCGGTAACTTGAATTGACGGTTATGTGGCTTAATTTTATTGATAATGAAATGTGTAGAGTTTAAATGACTCTAAATTTCATATATCGAAAGGATAAAATGATTTGACGGTTGGATTAAATGATTTAACGGTTGGATTAAATGATTTGACGGTTTTGTGGCTTAATTTTATTGATAATGAAATATATAGAGTTTAAATGATTCCAAGTTTCAGTATTGGAAGGATAACAATTGAAAGTTTTGTGGCTCAATTTTCATGATAGTGAAATATGATCTAGAGTCTAAATGACTCTAAATTCGGTAAGATATTTTTCGGTAACTTAAATTGACGGTTTTGTGGCTTAATTTTATTGATAATGAAATATATAGAGTCATAATGTCTCTATGTTCGGTGTTGGAAAGATAAATTGAATTGAATGTTTTGTGGCTAAACTATATGATCTAGAGTCTAATTGACTCTAAATTCGGTAAGATATTTTTCGGTAACTTGAATTGACGGTTTTGTGGCTTAATTTTATTGATAATGAAAATGTGAGAGTCTAAATGACTCCAAGTTTCGGTATTGGAAGGATAAATTCAATTGAAAGTTTTGTGGCTCAATTTTCATGATAGTGAAATATGATCTAGAGTCTAAATCACTCTAAATTCGGTAAGATATTTTTCGGTAACTTGAATTGACGGTTTTGTGGCTTAATTTTATTGATAATGAAATGTGTAGAGTTTAAATGACTCTAAATTTCATATATCGGAAGGATAAAATGATTTGACGGTTGGATTAAATGATTTAACGGTTGGATTAAATGATTTGATGGTTTTGTGGCTTAATTTTATTGATAATGAAATATATAGAGTTTAAATGATTCCAAGTTTCAGTATTGGAAGGATAACAATTGAAAGTTTTGTGGCTCAATTTTCATGATAGTGAAATATGATCTAGAGTCTAAATGACTCTAAATTCGGTAAGATATTTTTCGATAACTTGAATTGACGGTTTTGTGGCTTAATTTTATTGATAATGAAATGAAATGTGTAGAGTTTAAATGACTCTAAATTTCATATATCGGAAGGATAAAGTGATTTGACGGTTGGATTAAATGATTTGATGGTTTTGTGGCTTAATTTTATTGATAATGAAATATATATAGTTTAAATGATTCCAAGTTTCGGTATTGGAAGGATAACAATTGAAAGTTTTGAGGCTCAATTTTCATGATATTGAAATATGATCTAGAGTCTAAATGACTCTAAATTCGGTAAGATATTTTTCGATAACTTGAATTGACGGTTTTGTGGCTTAATTTTATTGATAATGAAATGAAATGTGTAGAGTTTAAATGACTCTAAATTTCATATACCAGAAGGATAAAATGATTTGACGGTTGGATTAAATGATTTGATGGTTTTGTGGCTTAATTTTATTGATAATGAAATATATAGAGTTTAAATGATTCCAAGTTTCGGTTTTGGAAGGATAACAATTGAAAGTTTTGTGGCTCAATTTTCATGATAGTGAAATATGATCTAGAGTCTAAATCACTCTAAATTCGGTAAGATATTTTTCGGTAACTTGAATTGACGGTTTTGTGGCTTAATTTTATTGATAATGAAATATATAGAGTCTAAATGTCTCTATGTTCGGTGTTGGAAAGATAAATTGAATTGAATGTTTTGTGGCTAAACTATATGATTTAGAGTGTAGATGACTCTAAATTCAATAGGATACTTTTGTATTAATTGATGCAAAATTTGGTATTTGGCCATTGAGGATCATTTTTCGATAACTTGAACTGACGGTTTGGATAAAATGATAACTTGAGGATCATTTCTTCAAATTCCCATTTGTACCAAAACGGGACGATTTTCTTCCTAAAGTTTCAAAACTATAGTTAGGATTGTATATTGGGTATAATCCATTCTAAAAGGGTTCAAAGCAATATTTAGACTATTATACTAATATAGTGAACTTTAGTTACTCCTTGGTCACCAATTTTGTCTACATTTCTTCAAATTCCCATTTGTATCAAAACGAGACAATTTTCTTCCCAAAGATTCAAAACTATAGTTAGGACTATATATTGGGTAGAATCCATTCTGAAGGGGTTGAAAGCTGTATTTAGACTATTATACTAATATATTGAAGTTTGGTTACTCCTTGGTCACCAATTTGGTCTACATTTCTTCAAATTCCCATTTGTTCCAAAACGGGACGATTTTCTTCCCAAAGTTTCAAAACTATAGTTAGGACTACATATTGGGTAGAATCCATTCTGAAGGGGTTCAAAGCTATATTTAGACTATTATACTAATTTATTGAACTTTGGTTACTTCTTGATGAGCCAATTTTGTGTCAAATTCTTCAAATTCCCATTTGTACCAAAACGGGACGATTTTCTTCCCAAAGTTTCAAAACTATAGTTAGGATTATATATTGGGTAGAATCCATTCTAAAGGGGTTCAAAGCTATATTTAAATTATTTTACTAATATATTGAACATTGGCTACTCCTTGGTCACCAATTTTGTCTACATTTCTTCAAATTCCCATTTGTACCAAAACGGGACGATTTTCTTCCCAAAGTTTCAAAACTGTAGTTAGGACTATATATTGGTTAGAATCCATTCTAAAGCGGTTCAAAGCTATATTTAGACTATTTTACTAATATATTGAACATTGGTTACTTCTTGATGAGCCAATTTTGTGTAAAATTCTTCAAATTCCCATTTGTACCAAAACGGGACGATTTCTTCCCAAAGTTTCAAAACTATAGTTAGGATTATATATTGGTTAGAATCCATTCTAAAGGGGTTCAAAGCTATATTTAGATTATTTTACTAATATATTGAACATTGGTTACTCCTTGGTAACCAATTTTGTCTACATTTCTTCAAATTCCCATTTGTACCAAAACGGGACGATTTTCTTCCCAAAGTTTCAAAACTATAGTTAGGAATATATATTGGGTAGAATCCATTCTAAAATGGTTCAAGCAATATTTAGACTATTATACTAATATATTGAAGTTTGGTTACTCCTTGGTCACCAATTTGGTCTACATTTCTTCAAATTCCCATTTGTTCCAAAACGTGACGATTTTCTTCCCAAAGTTTCAAAACTATAGTTAGGACTATATATTGGTTTGAATCCATTCTAAAGGGGTTCAAAGCTATATTTAGATTATTTTACTAATATATTGAACATTGGTTACTCCTTGGTCACCAATTTTGTCTACATTTCTTCAAATTCCCATTTGTACCAAAACGGGACGATTTTCTTCCCAAAGTTTCAAAACTATAGTTAGGATTGTATATTGGGTATAAGCCATTCTAAAAGGGTTCAAAGCAATATTTATACTATTATACTAATATAGTGAACTTTAGTTACTCCTTGGTCACCAATTTTGTCTACATTTCTTCAAATTCCCATTTGTATCAAAACGAGACAATTTTCTTCCCAAAGTTTCAAAACTATAGTTAGGACTATATATTGGGTAGAATCCATTCTGAAGGGGTTCAAAGCTATATTTAGACTATTATATTAATATATTGAACTTTGGTTACTTCTTGATGAGCCAATTTTGTGTCAAATTCTTAAAATTCCCATTTGTACCCAAATGGGACGATTTTCTTCCCAAAGTTTCAAAACTATAGTTAGGACAATATATTGGGTAGAATCCATTATAAAGGGGTTCAAAACTATATTTAGACTATTATACTAATATATTGAACTTTGGTTACTCCTTGGTCACCAATTTTGTCTACATTTCTTCAAATTCCCATTTACACCAAAATTGGACGATTTTCTTCCGAAAGTTTCAAAATTTGAGTTAGGACTATATATTGCTTAGAAACCTTTCTAAAGGGGTTGAAAGCTATATTTAGACTGTTATACTAATATATTGAAGTTTGTTTACTCCTTGGTCACCAATTTGGTCTACATTTCTTCAAATTCCCATTTGTTCCAAAACGTGACGATTTTCTTCCCAAAGATTCAAAACTATAGGTAGGACTATATATTGGTTAGAATCCATTCTAAAGGGGTTCAAAGCTATATTTAGACTGTTATACTAATATATTGAAGTTTTGTTACTTCTTGGTCACCAATTTGGTCTACATTTCTTCAAATTCCCATTTGTACCAAAACGGGACGATTTTCTTCTCAAAGTTTCAAAACTGTAGTTAGGACTATATATTGGTTAGAATCCATTCTAAAGGGGTTCAAAGCTATATTTAGATTATTTTACTAATATATTGAACATTGGTTACTCCTTGGTCACCAATTTTGTCTACATTTCTTCAAATTCCCATTTATACAAAAATTAGACGATTTTCTTCCGAAAGTTTCAAAATTTGAGTTAGGACTATATATTGGTTAGAATCCTTTCTAAAGGGGTTGAAAGCTATATTTAGACTCTTATACTAATATATTTAAGTTTGGTTATTCCTTGGTCACCAATTTGGTCAACATTTCTTCAAATTCCCATTTGTACCAAAATTGGACGATTTCCTTCCCAAAGTTTCAAAATTTGAGTTAGGACTATATATTGGTTAGAATCCATTCTAAAGGGGTTCAAAGCTATATTTAGACTGTTATACTAATATATTGAAGTTTTGTTACTTCTTGGTCACCAATTTGGTCTACATTTCTTCAAATTCCCATTTGTACGAAAACGGGACGATTTTCTTCTCAAAGTTTCAAAACTATAGTTAGGATTGTATATTGGGTATAATCTATTCTAAAAGGGTTCAAAGCAATATTTAGACTATTATACTAATATAGTGAACTTTAGTTAGTCCTTGGTCACCAATTTTGTCTACATTTCTTCAAATTCCCATTTGTATCAAAACGAGACAATTTTCTTCCCAAAGTTTCAAAACTATAGTTAAGACTATATATTGGGTAGAATCCATTCTGAAGGGGTTCAAAACTATATTTAGACTATTATACTAATATATTGAACTTTGGTTACTTCTTGATGAGCCAATTTTGTGTCAAACTTTTCAAATTCCCATTTGTACCAAAACGGGATGATTTTCTTCCCAATGTTTCAAAACTATAGTTAGGACAATATATTGGGTAGAATCCATTCTAAAGGGGTTCAAAGCTATATTTAGACTATTATATTAATATATTGAACTTTGGTTACTCCTTGGTCACCAATTTTGTCTACATTTCTTCAAATTCCCATTTATACCAAAATTGGACGATTTTCTTCCAAAAGTTTCAAAATTTGACTTAGGACTATATATTGGTTACTCGTTGGTCACCAATTTGGTCTACATTTCTTCAAATTCCCATTTGTTCCAAAACGTGACGATTTTCTTCCCAAAGTTTCAAAACTATAGTTAGGACTATATATTGGGTAGAATCCATTCTGAAGGGGTTCAAAGCTATATTTAGACTATTATACTAATTTATTGAACTTTGGTTACTTCTTGATGAGCCAATTTTATGTCAAATTCTTCAAATTCCCATTTGTACCAAAACGGGACGATTTCTTCCCAATGTTTCAAAACTATAGTTAGGACTATATATTGGTTAGAATCCATTCTAAAGGGGTTCAAAGCTATATTTAGACTGTTATACTAATATATTGAAGTTTTGTTACTTCTTGGTCACCAATTTGGTCTACATTTCTTCAAATTCCCATTTGTACGAAAACGGGACGATTTTCTTCTCAAAGTTTCAAAACTATAGTTAGGATTGTATATTGGGTATAATCCATTCTAAAAGGGTTCAAAGCAATATTTAGAATATTATACCAATATAGTGAACTTTAGTTACTCCTTGGTCACCAATTTTGTCTACATTTCTTCAAATTCCCATTTGTATCAAAACGAGACAATTCTCTTCCCAAAGTTTTAAAACTATAGTTAGGACTATATATTGGGTAGAATCCATTCTGAAGGGGTTCAAAACTATATTTAGACTATTATACTAATATATTGAACTTTGGTTACTTCTTGATGAGCCAATTTTGTGTCAAACTTTTCAAATTCCCATTTGTACCAAAACGGGATGATTTTCTTCCCAAAGTTTCAAAACTATAGTTAGGACAATATATTGGGTAGAATCCATTCTAAAGGGGTTCAAAGCTATATTTAGACTATTATATTAATATATTGAACTTTGGTTACTCCTTGGTCACCAATTTTGTCTACATTTCTTCAAATTCCCATTTATACCAAAATTGGACGATTTTCTTCCAAAAGTTTCAAAATTTGAGTTAGGACTATATATTGGTTACTCGTTGGTCACCAATTTGGTCTACATTTCTTCAAATTCCCATTTGTTCCAAAACGTGACGATTTTCTTCCCAAAGTTTCAAAACTATAGTTAGGACTATATATTGGGTAGAATCCATTCTGAAGGGGTTCAAAGCTATATTTAGACTATTATACTAATTTATTGAACTTTGGTTACTTCTTGATGAGCCAATTTTATGTCAAATTCTTCAAATTCCCATTTGTACCAAAACGGGACGATTTCTTCCCAATGTTTCAAACTATAGTTAGGACTATATATTGGTTAGAATCCATTCTAAAGGGGTTCAAAGCTATATTAAGATTATTTTACTAATATATTGAAGTTTTGTTACTTCTTGGTCACCAATTTGGTCTACATTTCTTCAAATTCCCATTTGTACGAAAACGGGACGATTTTCTTCTCAAAGTTTCAAAACTATAGTTAGGATTGTATATTGGGTATAATCCATTCTAAAAGGGTTCAAAGCAATATTTAGACTATTATACTAATATAGTGAACTTTAGTTACTCCTTGGTCACCAATTTTGTCTACATTTCTTCAAATTCCCATTTGTATCAAAACGAGACAATTCTCTTCCCAAAGTTTCAAAACTATAGTTAGGACTATATATTGGGTAGAATCCATTCTGAAGGGGTTCAAAACTATATTTAGACTATTATACTAATATATTGAACTTTGGTTACTTCTTGATGAGCCAATTTTGTGTCAAACTTTTCAAATTCCCATTTGTACTAAAACGGGATGATTTTCTTCCCAAAGTTTCAAAACTATAGTTAGGACAATATATTGGGTAGAATCCATTCTAAAGGGGTTCAAAGCTATATTTAGACTATTATATTAAAATATTGAACTTTGGTTACTCCTTGGTCACCAATTTTGTCTACATTTCTTCAAATTCCCATTTATACCAAAATTGGACGATTTTCTTCCAAAAGTTTCAAAATTTGAGTTAGGACTATATATTGGTTACTCGTTGGTCACCAATTTGGTCTACATTTCTTCAAATTCCCATTTGTTCCAAAACGTGACGATTTTCTTCCCAAAGTTTCAAAACTATAGTTAGGACTATATATTGGGTAGCATCCATTCTGAAGGGGTTCAAAGCTATATTTAGACTATTATACTAATTTATTGAACTTCGGTTACTTCTTGATGAGCCAATTTTATGTCAAATTCTTCAAATTCCCATTTGTACCAAAACGGGACGATTTCTTCCCAATGTTTCAAAACTATAGTTAGGACTATATATTGGTTAGAATCCATTCTAAAGGGGTTCAAAGCTATATTAAGATTATTTTACTAATATATTGAACATTGGTTACTTCTTGGTCACCAATTTTGTCTACATTTCTTCAAATTCCCATTTGTACCAAAACGGGACGATTTTCTTCTCAAAGTTTCAAAACTATAGTTAGGATTGTATATTGGGTATAATCCATTCTAAAAGGGTTCAAAGCAATATTTAGACTATTATACTAATATAGTGAACTTTAGGTACTCCTTGGTCACCAATTTTGTCTACATTTCTTCAAATTCCCATTTGTATCAAAACGAGACAATTCTCTTCCCAAAGTTTCAAAACTATAGTTAGGACTATATATTGGGTAGAATCCATTCTGAAGGGGTTCAAAACTATATTTAGACTATTATACTAATATATTGAACTTTGGTTACTTCTTGATGAGCCAATTTTGTGTCAAACTTTTCAAATTCCCATTTGTACCAAAACGGGATGATTTTCTTCCCAAAGTTTCAAAACTATAGTTAGGACAATATATTGGGTAGAATCCATTCTAAAGGGGTTCAAAGCTATATTTAGACTATTATATTAATATATTGAACTTTGGTTACTCCTTGGTCACCAATTTTGTCTACATTTCTTCAAATTCCCATTTATACCAAAATTGGACGATTTTCTTCCAAAAGTTTCAAAATTTGAGTTAGGACTATATATTGGTTACTCGTTGGTCACCAATTTGGTCTACATTTCTTCAAATTCCCATTTGTTCCAAAACGTGACGATTTTCTTCCCAAAGTTTCAAAACTATAGTTAGGACTATATATTGGGTAGAATCCATTCTGAAGGGGTTCAAAGCTATATTTAGACTATTATACTAATTTATTGAACTTTGGTTACTTCTTGATGAGCCAATTTTATGTCAAATTCTTCAAATTCCCATTTGTACCAAATCGGGACGATTTCTTCCCAATGTTTCAAAACTATAGTTAGGACTATATATTGGTTAGAATCCATTCTAAAGGGGTTCAAAGCTATATTAAGATTATTTTACTAATATATTGAACATTGGTTACTTCTTGGTCACCAATTTTGTCTACATTTCTTCAAATTCCCATTTGTACCAAAACGGGACGATTTTCTTCTCAAAGTTTCAAAACTATAGTTAGGATTGTATATTGGGTATAATCCATTCTAAAAGGGTTCAAAGCAATATTTAGACTATTATACTAATATAGTGAACTTTAGTTACTCCTTGGTCACCAATTTTGTCTACATTTCTTCAAATTCCCATTTGTATCAAAACGAGACAATTCTCTTCCCAAAGTTTCAAAACTATAGTTAGGACTATATATTGGGTAGAATCCATTCTGAAGGGGTTCAAAACTATATTTAGACTATTATACTAATATATTGAACTTTGGTTACTTCTTGATGAGCCAATTTTGTGTCAAACTTTTCAAATTCCCATTTGTACCAAAACGGGATGATTTTCTTCCCAAAGTTTCAAAACTATAGTTAGGACAATATATTGGGTAGAATCCATTCTAAAGGGGTTCAAAGCTATATTTAGACTATTATATTAATATATTGAACTTTGGTTACTCCTTGGTCACCAATTTTGTCTACATTTCTTCAAATTCCCATTTATACCAAAATTGGACGATTTTCTTCCAAAAGTTTCAAAATTTGAGTTAGGACTATATATTGGTTACTCGTTGGTCACCAATTTGGTCTACATTTCTTCAAATTCCCATTTGTTCCAAAACGTGACGATTTTCTTCCCAAAGTTTCAAAACTATAGTTAGGACTATATATTGGGTAGAATCCATTCTGAAGGGGTTCAAAGCTATATTTAGACTATTATACTAATTTATTGAACTTTGGTTACTTCTTGATGAGCCAATTTTATGTCAAATTCTTCAAATTCCCATTTGTACCAAAACGGGACGATTTCTTCCCAATGTTTCAAAACTATAGTTAAGACTATATATTGGTTAGAATCCATTCTAAAGGGGTTCAAAGCTATATTAAGATTATTTTACTAATATATTGAACATTGGTTACTTCTTGGTCACCAATTTTGTCTACATTTCTTCAAATTCCCATTTGTACCAAAACGGGACGATTTTCTTCTCAAAGTTTCAAAACTATAGTTAGGATTGTATATTGGGTATAATCCATTCTAAAAGGGTTCAAAGCAATATTTAGACTATTATACTAATATAGTGAACTTTAGTTACTCCTTGGTCACCAATTTTGTCTACATTTCTTCAAATTCCCATTTGTATCAAAACGAGACAATTCTCTTCCCAAAGTTTCAAAACTATAGTTAGGACTATATATTGGGTAGAATCCATTCTGAAGGGGTTCAAAACTATATTTAGACTATTATACTAATATATTGAACTTTGGTTACTTCTTGATGAGCCAATTTTGTGTCAAACTTTTCAAATTCCCATTTGTACCAAAACGGGATGATTTTCTTCCCAAAGTTTCAAAACTATAGTTAGGACAATATATTGGGTAGAATCCATTCTAAAGGGGTTCAAAGCTATATTTAGACTATTATATTAATATATTGAACTTTGGTTACTCCTTGGTCACCAATTTTGTCTACATTTCTTCAAATTCCCATTTATACCAAAATTGGACGATTTTCTTCCAAAAGTTTCAAAATTTGAGTTAGGACTATATATTGGTTACTCGTTGGTCACCAATTTGGTCTACATTTCTTCAAATTCCCATTTGTTCCAAAACGTGACGATTTTCTTCCCAACGTTTCAAAACTATAGTTAGGACTATATATTGGGTAGAATCCATTCTGAAGGGGTTCAAAGCTATATTTAGACTATTATACTAATTTATTGAACTTTGGTTACTTCTTGATGAGCCAATTTTATGTCAAATTCTTCAAATTCCCATTTGTACCAAAACGGGACGATTTCTTCCCAATGTTTCAAAACTATAGTTAAGACTATATATTGGTTAGAATCCATTCTAAAGGGGTTCAAAGCTATATTAAGATTATTTTACTAATATATTGAACATTGGTTACTTCTTGGTCACCAATTTTGTCTACATTTCTTCAAATTCCCATTTGTACCAAAACGAGACAATTCTCTTCCCAAAGTTTCAAAACTATAGTTAGGACTATATATTGGGTAGAATCCATTCTGAAGGGGTTCAAAACTATATTTAGACTATTATACTAATATATTGAACTTTGGTTACTTCTTGATGAGCCAATTTTGTGTCAAACTTTTCAAATTCCCATTTGTACCAAAACGGGATGATTTTCTTCCCAAAGTTTCAAAACTATAGTTAGGACAATATATTGGGTAGAATCCATTCTAAAGGGGTTCAAAGCTATATTTAGACTATTATATTAATATATTGAACTTTGGTTACTCCTTGGTCACCAATTTTGTCTACATTTCTTCAAATTCCCATTTATACCAAAATTGGACGATTTTCTTCCAAAAGTTTCAAAATTTGAGTTAGGACTATATATTGGTTACTCGTTGGTCACCAATTTGGTCTACATTTCTTCAAATTCCCATTTGTTCCAAAACGTGACGATTTTCTTCCCAACGTTTCAAAACTATAGTTAGGACTATATATTGGGTAGAATCCATTCTGAAGGGGTTCAAAGCTATATTTAGACTATTATACTAATTTATTGAACTTTGGTTACTTCTTGATGAGCCAATTTTATGTCAAATTCTTCAAATTCCCATTTGTACCAAAACGGGACGATTTCTTCCCAATGTTTCAAAACTATAGTTAAGACTATATATTGGTTAGAATCCATTCTAAAGGGGTTCAAAGCTATATTAAGATTATTTTACTAATATATTGAACATTGGTTACTTCTTGGTCACCAATTTTGTCTACATTTCTTCAAATTCCCATTTGTACCAAAACGGGACGATTTTCTTCTCAAAGTTTCAAAACTATAGTTAGGATTGTATATTGGGTAGATTCCATTCTGAAGGTGTTCCAAGCTATATTTAGACTATTATACTAATTTATTGAACTTTGGTCACTTCTTGATGAGCCAATTTTATGTCAAATTCTTCAAATTCCCATTTGTACCAAAACGGGACGATTTCTTCCCAATGTTTCAAAACTATAGTTAGGACTATATATTGGTTAGAATCCATTCTAAAGGGGTTCAAAGCTATATTAAGATTATTTTACTAATATATTGAACATTGGTTACTTCTTGGTCACCAATTTTGTCTACATTTCTTCAAATTCCCATTTGTACCAAAACGGGACGATTTTCTTCTCAAAGTTTCAAAACTATAGTTAGGATTGTATATTGGGTATAATCCATTCTAAAAGGGTTCAAAGCAATATTTAGACTATTATACTAATATAGTGAACTTTAGTTACTCCTTGGTCACCAATTTTGTCTACATTTCTTCAAATTCCCATTTGTATCAAAACGAGACAATTCTCTTCCCAAAGTTTCAAAACTATAGTTAGGACTATATATTGGTTAGAATCCATTCTAAAGGGGTTCAAAGCTATATTAAGATTATTTTACTAATATATTGAACATTGGTTACTCCTTGGTCACCAATTTTGTCTACATTTCTTCAAATTCCCATTTGTACCAAAACGGGATGATTTTCTTCCCAAAGTTTCAAAACTATAGTTAGGACAATATATTGGGTAGAATCCATTCTAAAGGGGTTCAAAGCTATATTTAGACTATTATATTAATATATTGAACTTTGGTTACTCCTTGGTCACCAATTTTGTCTAGATTTCTTCAAATTCCCATTTATACCAAAATTGGACGATTTTCTTCCAAAAGTTTCAAAATTTGAGTTAGGACTATATATTGGTTACTCGTTGGTCACCAATTTGGTCTACATTTCTTCAAATTCCCATTTGTTCCAAAACGTGACGATTTTCTTCCCAAAGTTTCAAAACTATAGTTAGGACTATATATTGGGTAGAATCCATTCTGAAGGGGTTCAAAGCTATATTTAGACTATTATACTAATTTATTGAACTTTGGTTACTTCTTGATGAGCCAATTTTATGTGAAATTCTTCAAATTCCCATTTGTACCAAAACGGGACGATTTCTTCCCAATGTTTCAAAACTATAGTTAAGACTATATATTGGTTAGAATCCATTCTAAAGGGGTTCAAAGCTATATTAAGATTATTTTACTAATATATTGAACATTGGTTACTTCTTGGTCACCAATTTTGTCTACATTTCTTCAAATTCCCATTTGTACCAAAACGGGACGATTTTCTTCTCAAAGTTTCAAAACTATAGTTAGGATTGTATATTGGGTATAATCCATTCTAAAAGGGTTCAAAGCAATATTTAGACTATTATACTAATATAGTGAACTTTAGTTACTCCTTGGTCACCAATTTTGTCTACATTTCTTCAAATTCCCATTTGTATCAAAACGAGACAATTCTCTTCCCAAAGTTTCAAAACTATAGTTAGGACTATATATTGGGTAGAATCCATTCTGAAGGGGTTCAAAACTATATTTAGACTATTATACTAATATATTGAACTTTGGTTACTTCTTGATGAGCCAATTTTGTGTCAAACTTTTCAAATTCCCATTTGTACCAAAACGGGATGATTTTCTTCCCAAAGTTTCAAAACTATAGTTAGGACTATATATTGGGTAGAATCCATTCTGAAGGGGTTCAAAGCTATATTTAGACTATTATACTAATTTATTGAAATTTGGTTACTTCTTGATGAGCCAATTTTATGTCAAATTCTTCAAATTCCCATTTGTACCAAAACGGGACGATTTCTTCCCAATGTTTCAAAACTATAGTTAGGACTATATATTGGTTAGAATCCATTCTAAAGGGGTTCAAAGCTATATTAAGATTATTTTACTAATATATTGAACATTGGTTACTTCTTGGTCACCAATTTTGGCTACATTTCTTCAAATTCCCATTTGTACCAAAACGGGACGATTTTCTTCTCAAAGTTTCAAAACTATAGTTAGGATTGTATATTGGGTATAATCCATTCTAAAAGGGTTCAAAGCAATATTTAGACTATTATACTAATATAGTGAACTTTAGTTACTCCTTGGTCACCAATTTTGTCTACATTTCTTCAAATTCCCATTTGTATCAAAACGAGACAATTCTCTTCCCAAAGTTTCAAAACTATAGTTAGGACTATATATTGGGTAGAATCCATTCTGAAGGGGTTCAAAACTATATTTAGACTATTATACTAATATATTGAACTTTGGTTACTTCTTGATGAGCCAATTTTGTGTCAAACTTTTCAAATTCCCATTTGTACCAAAACGGGATGATTTTCTTCCCAAAGTTTCAAAACTATAGTTAGGACAATATATTGGGTAGAATCCATTCTAAAGGGGTTCAAAGCTATATTTAGACTATTATATTAATATATTGAACTTTGGTTACTCCTTGGTCACCAATTTTGTCTACATTTCTTCAAATTCCCATTTATACCAAAATTGGACGATTTTCTTCCAAAAGTTTCAAAATTTGAGTTAGGACTATATATTGGTTACTCGTTGGTCACCAATTTGGTCTACATTTCTTCAAATTCCCATTTGTTCCAAAACGTGACGATTTTCTTCCCAATGTTTCAAAACTATAGTTAAGACTATATATTGGTTAGAATCCATTCTAAAGGGGTTCAAAGCTATATTAAGATTATTTTACTAATATATTGAACATTAGTTACTTCTTGGTCACCAATTTTGTCTACATTTCTTCAAATTCCCATTTGTACCAAAACGGGACGATTTTCTTCTCAAAGTTTCAAAACTATAGTTAGGATTGTATATTGGGTATAATCCATTCTAAAAGGGTTCAAAGCAATATTTAGACTATTATACTAATATAGTGAACTTTAGTTACTCCTTGGTCACCAATTTTGTCTACATTTCTTCAAATTCCCATTTGTATCAAAACGAGACAATTCTCTTCCCAAAGTTTCAAAACTATAGTTAGGACTATATATTGGGTAGAATCCATTCTGAAGGGGTTCAAAACTATATTTAGACTATTATACTAATATATTGAACTTTGGTTACTTCTTGATGAGCCAATTTTGTGTCAAACTTTTCAAATTCCCATTTGTACCAAAACGGGATGATATTCTTCCCAAAGTTTCAAAACTATAGTTAGGACAATATATTGGGTAGAATCCATTCTAAAGGGGTTCAAAGCTATAATTAGACTATTATATTAATATATTGAACTTTGGTTACTCCTTGGTCACCAATTTTGTCTACATTTCTTCAAATTCCCATTTATACCAAAATTGGACGATTTTCTTCCAAAAGTTTCAAAATTTGAGTTAGGACTATATATTGGTTACTCGTTGGTCACCAATTTGGTCTACATTTCTTCAAATTCCCATTTGTTCCAAAACGTGACGATTTTCTTCCCAAAGTTTCAAAACTATAAATAGGACTATATATTGGGTAGAATCCATTCTGAAGGGGTTCAAAGCTATATTTAGACTATTATACTAATTTATTGAACTTTGGTTACTTCTTGATGAGCCAATTTTATGTGAAATTCTTCAAATTCCCATTTGTACCAAAACGGGACGATTTCTTCCCAATGTTTCAAAACTATAGTTAAGACTATATATTGGTTAGAATCCATTCTAAAGGGGTTCAAAGCTATATTAAGATTATTTTACTAATATATTGAACATTAGTTACTTCTTGGTCACCAATTTTGTCTACATTTCTTCAAATTCCCATTTGTACCAAAACGGGACGATTTTCTTCTCAAAGTTTCAAAACTATAGTTAGGATTGTATATTGGGTATAATCCATTCTAAAAGGGTTCAAAGCAATATTTAGACTATTATACTAATATAGTGAACTTTAGTTACTCCTTGGTCACCAATTTTGTCTACATTTCTTCAAATTCCCATTTGTATCAAAACGAGACAATTCTCTTCCCAAAGTTTCAAAACTATAGTTAGGACTATATATTGGGTAGAATCCATTCTGAAGGGGTTCAAAACTATATTTAGACTATTATACTAATATATTGAACTTTGGTTACTTCTTGATGAGCCAATTTTGTGTCAAACTTTTCAAATTCCCATTTGTACCAAAACGGGATGATTTTCTTCCCAAAGTTTCAAAACTATAGTTAGGACAATATATTGGGTAGAATCCATTCTAAAGGGGTTCAAAGCTATAATTAGACTATTATATTAATATATTGAACTTTGGTTACTCCTTGGTCACCAATTTTGTCTACATTTCTTCAAATTCCCATTTATACCAAAATTGGACGATTTTCTTCCAAAAGTTTCAAAATTTGAGTTAGGACTATATATTGGTTACTCGTTGGTCACCAATTTGGTCTACATTTCTTCAAATTCCTATTTGTTCCAAAACGTGACGATTTTCTTCCCAAAGTTTCAAAACTATAGTTAGGACTATAAATTGGGTAGAATCAATTCTGAAGGGGTTCAAAGCTATATTTAGACTATTATACTAATTTATTGAACTTTGGTTACTTCTTGATGAGCCAATTTTATGTGAAATTCTTCAAATTCCCATTTGTACCAAAACGGGACGATTTCTTCCCAATGTTTCAAAACTATAGTTAAGACTATATATTGGTTAGAATCCATTCTAAAGGGGTTCAAAGCTATATTAAGATTATTTTACTAATATATTGAACATTAGTTACTTCTTGGTCACCAATTTTGTCTACATTTCTTCAAATTCCCATTTGTACCAAAACGGGACGATTTTCTTCTCAAAGTTTCAAAACTATAGTTAGGATTGTATATTGGGTATAATCCATTCTAAAAGGGTTCAAAGCAATATTTAGACTATTATACTAATATAGTGAACTTTAGTTACTCCTTGGTCACCAATTTTGTCTACATTTCTTCAAATTCCCATTTGTATCAAAACGAGACAATTCTCTTCCCAAAGTTTCAAAACTATAGTTAGGACTATATATTGGGTAGAATCCATTCTGAAGGGGTTCAAAACTATATTTAGACTATTATACTAATATATTGAACTTTGGTTACTTCTTGATGAGCCAATTTTGTGTCAAACTTTTCAAATTCCCATTTGTACCAAAACGGGATGATTTTCTTCCCAAAGTTTCAAAACTATAGTTAGGACAATATATTGGGTAGAATCCATTCTAAAGGGGTTCAAAGCTATAATTAGACTATTATATTAATATATTGAACTTTGGTTACTCCTTGGTCACCAATTTTGTCTACATTTCTTCAAATTCCCATTTATACCAAAATTGGACGATTTTCTTCCAAAAGTTTCAAAATTTGAGTTAGGACTATATATTGGTTACTCGTTGGTCACCAATTTGGTCTACATTTCTTCAAATTCCCATTTGTTCCAAAACGTGACGATTTTCTTCCCAAAGTTTCAAAACTATAGTTAGGACTATATATTGGGTAGAATCAATTCTGAAGGGGTTCAAAGCTATATTTAGACTATTATACTAATTTATTGAACTTTGGTTACTTCTTGATGAGCCAATTTTATGTCAAATTCTTCAAATTCCCATTTGTACCAAAACGGGACGATTTCTTCCCAATGTTTCAAAAATATAGTTAGGACTATATATTGGTTAGAATCCATTCTAAAGGGGTTCAAAGCTATAGTTAGATTATTTTACTAATATATTGAACATTGGTTAATCCTTGGTCACCAATTTTGTCTACATTTCTTCAAATTCCCATTTGTACCAAAACAGGACGATTTTCTTCCCAAAGTTTCAAAACTATAGTTAGGATTGTATATTGGGTATAATCCATTATAAAAGGGTTCAAAGAAATATTTAGACTATTATACTAATATAGTGAACTTTAGTTAGTCCTTGGTCACCAATTTTGTCTACATTTCTTCAAATTCCCATTTGTATCAAAACGAGACAATTGTCTTCCCAAAGTTTTAAAACTATAGTTAGGACTATATATTGGGTAGAACCATTCTGAAGGGGTTCAAAGCAATATTTAGACTATTATACTACTATATTGAAGTTTGGTTACTCCTTGGTCACCAATTTGGTTTACATTTCTTCAAATTCCCATTTGTTCCAAAACGTGATGATTTTCTTCACAAAGTTTCAAAACTATAGTTAGGACTATATATTGGTTAGAATCCATTCTAAAGGGGTTCAAAGCTATATTTAGATTATTTTACTAATATATTGAACATTGGTTACTCCTTGGTCACCAATTTTGTCTTCATTTCTTCAAATTCCCATTTATACAAAAAATGGACGATTTTCTTCTGAAAGTTTCAAAATTTGAGTTAGGACTATATATTGGTTAGAATCCTTTCTAAAGGGGTTGAAAGCTATATTTAGACTGTTATACTAATATATTGAAGTTTGGTTACTCCTTGGTCACCAATTTGGTCTACATTTCTTCAAATTCCCATTTGTACCAAAATTGGACGATTTTCTTACCAAAGTTTCAAAATTTGAGTTAGGACTATATATTGGTTAGAATCCATTCTAAAGGGGTTCAAAGCTATATTTAGATTATTTTACTAATATATTGAACATTGGTTACTCCTTGGTCACCAATTTTGTCTACATTTCTTCAAATTCCCATTTGTACCAAAACAGGACGATTTTCTTCCCAAAGTTTCAAAACTATAGTCAGGATTGTATATTGGGTATAATCCATTATAAAAGGGTTCAAAGAAATATTTAGACTATTATACTAATATAGTGAACTTTAGTTAGTCCTTGGTCACCAATTTTGTCTACATTTCTTCAAATTCCCATTTGTATCAAAACGAGACAATTGTCTTCCCAAAGTTTTAAAACTATAGTTAGGACTATATATTGGGTAGAATCCATTCTGAAGGGGTTCAAAGCAATATTTAGACTATTATACTAATATATTGAAGTTTGGTTACTCCTTGGTCACCAATTTGGTTTACATTTCTTCAAATTCCCATTTGTTCCAAAACGTGACGATTTTCTTCCCAATGTTTCAAAACTATAGTTAGGACTATATATTGGTTAGAATCCATTCTAAAGGGGTTCAAAGCTATATTTAGATTATTTTACTAATATATTGAACATTGGTTACTCCTTGGTCACCAATTTTGTCTTCATTTCTTCAAATTCCCATTTATACAAAAATTGGACGATTTTCTTCCGAAAGTTTCAAAATTTGAGTTAGGACTATATATTGGTTAGAATCCTTTCTAAAGGGGTTGAAAACTATATTTAGAATATTATACTAATATATTGAAATTTGGTTACCCCTTGATCACCAATTTGGTCTACATTTCTTCAAATTCCCATTTGTACCAAAATTTGGACGATTTTCTTCCCAAAATTTAAAAATTTGAGTTAGGACTATATATTGGTTGGAATCCCTTCTAAAGGGGTTCAAAGCTATATTTAGACTGTTATACTAATATATTGAAGTTTGGTTACTCCTTGGTCACCAATTTTGTCTTCATTTCTTCAAATTCCCATTTATACAAAAATTGGACGATTTTCTTCCGAAAGTTTCAAAATTTGAGTTAGGACTATATATTGGTTAGAATCCTTTCTAAAGGGGTTGAAAACTATATTTAGAATATTATACTAATATATTGAACTTTGGTTACTCCTTGGTCACCAATTTTGTCTACATTTCTTCAAATTCCCATTTATACCAAAATTGGACGATTTTCTTCCAAAAGTTTCAAAATTTGAGTTAGGACTATATATTGGTTACTCGTTGGTCACCAATTTGGTCTACATTTCTTCAAATTCCCATTTGTTCCAAAACGTGACGATTTTCTTCCCAAAGTTTCAAAACTATAGTTAGGACTATATATTGGGTAGAATCAATTCTGAAGGGGTTCAAAGCTATATTTAGACTATTATACTAATTTATTGAACTTTGGTTACTTCTTGATGAGCCAATTTTATGTCAAATTCTTCAAATTCCCATTTGTACCAAAACGGGACGATTTCTTCCCAATGTTTCAAAAATATAGTTAGGACTGTATATTGGTTAGAATCCATTCTAAAGGGGTTCAAAGCTATAGTTAGATTATTTTACTAATATATTGAACATTGGTTAATCCTTGGTCACCAATTTTGTCTACATTTCTTCAAATTCCCATTTGTACCAAAACAGGACGATTTTCTTCCCAAAGTTTCAAAACTATAGTTAGGATTGTATATTGGGTATAATCCATTATAAAAGGGTTCAAAGAAATATTTAGACTATTATACTAATATAGTGAACTTTAGTTAGTCCTTGGTCACCAATTTTGTCTACATTTCTTCAAATTCCCATTTGTATCAAAACGAGACAATTGTCTTCCCAAAGTTTTAAAACTATAGTTAGGACTATATATTGGGTAGAACCATTCTGAAGGGGTTCAAAGCAATATTTAGACTATTATACTACTATATTGAAGTTTGGTTACTCCTTGGTCACCAATTTGGTTTACATTTCTTCAAATTCCCATTTGTTCCAAAACGTGATGATTTTCTTCACAAAGTTTCAAAACTATAGTTAGGACTATATATTGGTTAGAATCCATTCTAAAGGGGTTCAAAGCTATATTTAGATTATTTTACTAATATATTGAACATTGGTTACTCCTTGGTCACCAATTTTGTCTTCATTTCTTCAAATTCCCATTTATACAAAAACTGGACGATTTTCTTCTGAAAGTTTCAAAATTTGAGTTAGGACTATATATTGGTTAGAATCCTTTCTAAAGGGGTTGAAAGCTATATTTAGACTGTTATACTAATATATTGAAGTTTGGTTACTCCTTGGTCACCAATTTGGTCTACATTTCTTCAAATTCCCATTTGTACCAAAATTGGACGATTTTCTTACCAAAGTTTCAAAATTTGAGTTAGGACTATATATTGGTTAGAATCCATTCTAAAGGGGTTCAAAGCTATATTTAGATTATTTTACTAATATATTGAACATTGGTTACTCCTTGGTCACCAATTTTGTCTACATTTCTTCAAATTCCCATTTGTACCAAAACAGGACGATTTTCTTCCCAAAGTTTCAAAACTATAGTCAGGATTGTATATTGGGTATAATCCATTATAAAAGGGTTCAAAGAAATATTTAGACTATTATACTAATATAGTGAACTTTAGTTAGTCCTTGGTCACCAATTTTGTCTACATTTCTTCAAATTCCCATTTGTATCAAAACGAGACAATTGTCTTCCCAAAGTTTTAAAACTATAGTTAGGACTATATATTGGGTAGAATCCATTCTGAAGGGATTCAAACCAATATTTAGACTATTATACTAATATATTGAAGTTTGGTTACTCCTTGGTCACCAATTTGGTTTACATTTCTTCAAATTCCCATTTGTTCCAAAACGTGACGATTTTCTTCCCAATGTTTCAAAACTATAGTTAGGACTATATATTGGTTAGAATCCATTCTAAAGGGGTTCAAAGCTATATTTAGATTATTTTACTAATATATTGAACATTGGTTACTCCTTGGTCACCAATTTTGTCTTCATTTCTTCAAATTCCCATTTATACAAAAATTGGACGATTTTCTTCCGAAAGTTTCAAAATTTGAGTTAGGACTATATATTGGTTAGAATCCTTTCTAAAGGGGTTGAAAACTATATTTAGAATATTATACTAATATATTGAAATTTGGTTACCCCTTGATCACCAATTTGGTCTACATTTCTTCAAATTCCCATTTGTACCAAAATTTGGACGATTTTCTTCCCAAAATTTCAAAATTTGAGTTAGGACTATATATTGGTTGGAATCCCTTCTAAAGGGGTTCAAAGCTATATTTAGACTGTTATACTAATATATTGAAGTTTTGTTACTTCTTGGTCACCAAATTGGTCTACATTTCTTCAAATTCCCATTTGTACCAAAACGGGACGATTTCTTCCCAAAGTTTCAAAACTATAGTTAGGACTATATATTGGTTAGAATCCATTCTAAAGGAATTCAAAGCTATATTTAGATTATTTTACTAATATATTGAACATTGGTTACTCCTTGGTCACAAATTTTGTCTACATTTCTTCAAATTCCCATTTGTACCAAAACAGGACGATTTTCTTCCCAAAGTTTCAAAACTATAGTTAGGATTGTATATTGGGTATAATCAATTCTAAAAGGGTTCAAAGAAATATTTATACTATTATACTAATATAGTGAAATTTAGTTAGTCCTTGGTCACCAATTTTGTCTACCTTTCTTCAAATTCCCATTTGTATCAAAACGAGACAATTGTCTTCCCAAAGTTTTAAAACTATAGTTAGGACTATATATTGGGTAGAATCCATTCTGAAGGGGTTCAAAGCAATATTTAGACTATTATACTAATATATTGAAGTTTGGTTACTCCTTGGTCACCAATTTGGTTTGCATTTCTTCAAATTCCCATTTGTTCCAAAACGCGACGATTTTCTTCCCAAAGTTTCAAAACTATAGTTAGGACTATATATTGGTTAGAATCGATTCTAAAGGGGCTCAAAGCTATATTTAGATTATTTTACTAATATATTGAACATTGGTTACTCCTTGGTCACCAATTTTGTCTACATTTCTTCAAATTCCCATTTATACAAAAATTGGACGATTTTCTTCCGAAAGTTTCAAAATTTGAGTTAGGACTATATATTGGTTAGAATCCTTTCTAAAGGGGTTGAAAGCTATATTTAGACTGTTATACTAATATATTGAAGTTTGGTTACTCCTTGGTCACCAATTTGGTCTACATTTCTTCAAATTCCCATTTGTACCAAAATTGGACGATTTTCTTCCCAAAGTTTCAAAATTTGAGTTAGGACTATATATTGGTTAGAATCCATTCTAAAGGGGTTCAAAGCTATATTTAGACTGTTATACTAATATATTGAAGTTTTGTTACTTCTTGGTCACGAATTTGGTCTACATTTCTTCAAATTCCCATTTGTACCAAAACGGGACGATTTCTTCCCAAAGTTTCAAAACTATAGTATTGGTTAGAATCCATTCTAAAGGAGTTCAAAGCTATATTTAGATTATTTTACTAATATATTGAACATTGGTTACTCCTTGGTCACAAATTTTGTCTACATTTCTTCAAATTCCCATTTGTACCAAAACAGGACGATTTTCTTCCCAAAGTTTCAAAACTATAGTTAGGATTGTATATTGGGTATAATCAATTCTAAAAGGGTTCAAAGAAATATTTATACTATTATACTAATATAGTGAAATTTAGTTAGTCCTTGGTCACCAATTTTGTCTACCTTTCTTCAAATTCCCATTTGTATCAAAACGAGACAATTGTCTTCCCAAAGTTTTAAAACTATAGTTAGGACTATATATTGGGTAGAATCCATTCTGAAGGGGTTCAAAGCAATATTTAGACTATTATACTAATATATTGAAGTTTGGTTACTCCTTGGTCACCAATTTGGTTTACATTTCTTCAAATTCCCATTTGTTCCAAAACGTGACGATTTTCTTCCCAAAGTTTCAAAACTATAGTTAGGACTATATATTGGTTAGAATCCATTCTAAAGGGGCTCAAAGCTATATTTAGATTATTTTACTAATATATTGAACATTGGTTACTCCTTGGTCACCAATTTTGTCTACATTTCTTCAAATTCCCATTTATACAAAAATTGGACGATTTTCTTCCGAAAGTTTCAAAATTTGAGTTAGGACTATATATTGGTTAGAATCCTTTCTAAAGGGGTTGAAAGCTATATTTAGACTGTTATACTAATATATTGAAGTTTGGTTACTCCTTGGTCACCAATTTGGTCTACATTTCTTCACATTCCCATTTGTACCAAAATTGGACGATTTTCTTCCCAAAGTTTCAAAATTTGAGTTAGGACTATATATTGGTTAGAATCCATTCTAAAGGGGTTCAAAGCTATATTTAGACTGTTATACTAATATATTGAAGTTTTGTTACTTCTTGGCCTCCAATTTGGTCTACATTTCTTCAAATTCCCATTTGTACCAAAACGGGACGATTTCTTCCCAAAGTTTCAAAACTATAGTTAGGATTATATATTGGTTAGAATCCATTCTAAAGGAGTTCAAAGCTATATTTAGATTATTTTACTAATATATTGAACATTGGTTACTCCTTGGTCACCAATTTTGTCTACATTTCTTCAAATTCCCATTTGTACCAAAACAGGACGATTTTTTTCCCAAAGTTTCAAAACTATAGTTAGGATTGTATATTGGGTATAATCCATTCTAAAAGGGTTCAAAGAAATATTTATACTATTATACTAATATAGTGAAATTTAGTTAGTCCTTGGTCACCAATTTTGTCTACCTTTCTTCAAATTCCCATTTGTATCAAAACGAGACAATTGTCTTCCCAAAGTTTTAAAACTATAGTTAGGACTATATATTGGGTAGAATCCATTCTGAAGGGGTTCAAACCAATATTTAGACTATTATACTAATATATTGAAGTTTGGTTACTCCTTGGTCACCAATTTGGTTTACATTTCTTCAAATTCCCATTTGTTCCAAAACGTGACGATTTTCTTCCCAAAGTTTCAAAACTATAGTTAGGACTATATATTGGTTAGAATCCATTCTAAAGGGGCTCAAAGCTATATTTAGATTATTTTACTAATATATTGAACATTGGTTACTCCTTGGTCACCAATTTTGTCTACATTTCTTCAAATTCCCATTTATACAAAAATTGGACGATTTTCTTCCGAAAGTTTCAAAATTTGACTTAGGACTATATATTGGTTAGAATCCTTTCTAAAGGGGTTGAAAGCTATATTTAGACTGTTATACTAATATATTGAAGTTTGGTTACTCCTTGGTCACCAATTTGGTCTACATTTCTTCAAATTCCCATTTGTACCAAAATTGGACGATTTTCTTCCCAAAGTTTCAAAATTTGAGTTAGGACTATATATTGGTTAGAATCCATTCTAAAGGGGTTCAAAGCTATATTTAGACTGTTATACTAATATATTGAAGTTTTGTTACTTCTTGGTCACCAATTTGGTCTACATTTCTTCAAATTCCCATTTGTACCAAAACGGGACGATTTTCTTCCCAAAGTTTCAAAACTGTAGGTAGGACTATATATTGGTTAGAATCCATTCTAAAGGGGTTCAAAGCTATGTTTAGACTGTTATACTAATATATTGAAGTTTTGTTACTTCTTGGTCACCAATTTTGTCTACATTTCTTCAAATTCCCATTTGTACCAAAACGGGACGATTTTCTTCTCAAAGTTTCAAGACTATAGTTAGGATTGTATATTGCGTATAATCCATTCTAAAAGGGTTCAAAGAAATATTTAGACTATTATACTAATATAGTGAACTTTAGTTACTCCTTGGTCACCAATTTTGTCTACATTTCTTTAAATTCCCATTTGTATCAAAACGAGACAATTCTCTTCCCAAAGTTTCAAAACTATAGTTAGAACTATATATTGGGTAGAATCCATTCTGAAGGGGTTCAAAACCATATTTAGACTTATACTAATATATTGAACTTTCGTTACTTCTTGATGAGCCAATTTTGTGTCAAACTCTTCAAATTCCCATTTCTACCAAAACGGGATGATTTTCTTCCCAAAGTTTCAAAACTATAGTTAGGACAATATATTGGGTAAAATCCGTTCTAAAGGGGTTCAAAGCTATATTTAGACTATTATACTAATATATTGAACTTTGGTTACTCCTTGGTCACCAATTTTGTCTACATTTCTTCAAATCCCATTTATACCAAAATTGGACGATTTTCTTCCAAAAGTTTCAAAATTTGAGTTAGGACTATATATTAGTTACTCCTTGGTCACCAATTTGGTCTACATTTCTTCAAATTCCCATTTGTTCCAAAACGTGACGATTTTCTTCCCAAAGTTTCAAAACTATAGTTAGGACTATATATTGGGTAGAATCCATTCTGAAGGGCTTCAAAGCTATATTTAGACTATTATACTAATTTATTGAACTTTGGTTACTTCTTGATGAGCCAATTTTGTGTCAAATTCTTCAAATTCCCATTTGTACCAAAACGGGACGATTTCTTCCCAAAGTTTCAAAACTATAGTTAGGACTATATATTGGTTAGAATCCATTCTAAAGGGGTTCAAAGCTATATTTAGATTATTTTACTAATATATTGAACATTGGTAACTCCTTGGTCACCAATTTTGTCTACATTTCTTCAAATTCCCATTTGTACCAAAACAGGACGATTTTCTTCCCAAAGTTTCAAAACTATAGTTAGGATTGTATATTGGGTATAATCCATTCTAAAAGGGTTCAAAGAAATATTTATACTATTATACTAATATAGTGAACTTTAGTTAGTCCTTGGTCACTAATTTTGTCTACCTTTCTTCAAATTCCCATTTGTATCAAAACGAGACAATTCTCTTGCCAAAGTTTTAAAACTATAGTTAGGACTATATATTGGGTAGAATCCATTCTGAAGGGGTTCAAAACTATATTTAGACTATTATACTAATATATTGAACTTTGGTTACTTCTTGATGAGCCAATTTTGTGTCAAACTCTTCAAATTCCCATTTGTACCAAAACGGGATGATTTTCTTCCCAAAGTTTCAAAACTATAGTTAGGACAATATATTGGGTAGAATCCATTCTAAAGGGGTTCAAAGCTATATTTAGACTATTATACTAATATTTTGAACTTTGGTTACTCCTTGGTCACCAATTTTGTCTACATTTTATCAAATTCCCATTTATACCAAAATTGGACGATCTTCTTGCAAAAGTTTCAAAATTTGAGTTAGGACTATATATTGGTTACTCCTTGGTCACCAATTTGGTCTACATTTCTTCAAATTCCCATTTGTTCCAAAACGTGACGATTTTCTTCACAAAGTTTCAAAACTATAGTTAGGACTATATATTGGGTAGAATCTATTCTGAAGGGGTTCAAAGCAATATTTAGACTATTATACTAATATATTGAAGTTTGGTTACTCCTTGGTCACCAATTTTGTCTACATTTCTTCAAATTCCCATTTATACAAAAATTGGACGATTTTCTTCCGAAAGTTTCAAAATTTGAGTTAGGACTATATATTGGTTAGAATCCATTCTAAAGGAGTTCAAAGCTATATTTAGATTATTTTACTAATATATTGAACATTGGTTACTCCTTGGTCACCAATTTTGTCTACATTTCTTCAAATTCCCATTTGTACCAAAATAGGACGATTTTCTTCCCAAAGTTTCAAAACTATAGTTAGGATTGTATATTGGGTATAATCCATTCTAAAAGGGTTCAAAGAAATATTTATACTATTATACTAATATAGTGAACTTTTGTTAGTCCTTGGTCACCAATTTTGTCTACATTTCTTCAAATTCCCATTTGTATCAAAACGAGACAATTCTCTTCCCAAAGTTTCAAAACTATAGTTAGGACTATATATTGGGTAGAATCCATTCTGAAGGGGTTCAAAACTATATTTAGACTATTATACTAATATATTGAACTTTGGTTACTTCTTGATGAGCCAATTTTGTGTCAAACTCTTCAAATTCCCATTTGTACCAAAACGGGATGATTTTCTTCCCAAAGTTTCAAAACTATAGTCAGGACAATATATTGGGTAGAATCCATTCTAAAGGGGTTCAAAGCTATATTTAGACTATTATACTAATATATTGAAGTTTGGTTACTCCTTGGTCACCAATTTGGTTTACATTTCTTCAAATTCCCATTTGTTCCAAAATGTGACGATTTTCTTCCCAAAGTTTCAAAACTATAGTTAGGACTATATATTGGTTAGAATCCATTCTAAAGGGGTTCAAAGCGATATTTAGATTATTTTACTAATATATTGAACATTGGTTACTCCTTGGTCACCAATTTTGTCTACATTTCTTCAAATTCCCATTTGTACCAAAACGGGACGATTTTCTTCTCAAAGTATCAAAACTATAGTTAGGATTGTATATTGGGTATAATCCATTCTAAAAGGGTTCAAAGCAATATTTAGACTATTATACTAATATAGTGAACTTTAGTTACTCCTTGGTCACCAATTTTGTCTACATTTCTTCAAATTCCCATTTGTATCAAAACGAGACAATTCTCTTCCCAAAGTTTCAAAACTATAGTTAGGACTATATATTGGGTAGAATCCATTCTGAAGGGGTTCAAAGCAATATTTAGACTATTATACTAATATATTGAACTTTGGTTACTTCTTGATGAGCCAATTTTGTGTCAAACTCTTCAAATTCCCATTTGTACCAAAACGGGATGATTTTCTTCCCAAAGTTTCAAAACTATAGTCAGGACAATATATTGGGTAGAATCCATTCTAAAGGGGTTCAAAGCTATATTTAGACTATTATACTAATATATTGAACTTTGGTTACTCCTTGGTCACCAATTTTGTCTACATTTCTTCAAATTCCCATTTATACCAAAATTGGACGATTTTATTCCAAAAGTTTCAAATTTTGAGTTAGGACTATATATTGGTTACTCCTTGGTCACCAATTTTGTCTACATTTCTTCAAATTCCCATTTGTACCAGAACAGGACGATTTTCTTCCCAAAGTTTCAAAACTATAGTTAGGACTATATATTGGGTAGAATCCATTCTGAAGGGCTTCAAAGCTATATTTAGACTATTATACTAATTTATTGAACTTTGGTTACTTCTTGATGAGCCAATTTTGTGTCAAATTCTTCAAATTCCCATTTGTACCAAAACGGGACGATTTCTTCCCAAAGTTTCAAAACTATAGTTAGGACTATATATTGGTTAGAATCCATTCTAAAGGGGTTCAAAGCTATATTTAGATTATTTTACTAATATATTGAACATTGGTAACTCCTTGGTCACCAATTTTGTCTACATTTCTTCAAATTCCCATTTGTACCAAAACAGGACGATTTTCTTCCCAAAGTTTCAAAACTATAGTTAGGATTGTATATTGGGTATAATCCATTCTAAAAGGGTTCAAAGAAATATTTATACTATTATACTAATATAGTGAACTTTAGTTAGTCCTTGGTCACTAATTTTGTCTACCTTTCTTCAAATTCCCATTTGTATCAAAACGAGACAATTCTCTTGCCAAAGTTTTAAAACTATAGTTAGGACTATATATTGGGTAGAATCCATTCTGAAGGGGTTCAAAACTATATTTAGACTATTATACTAATATATTGAACTTTGGTTACTTCTTGATGAGCCAATTTTGTGTCAAACTCTTCAAATTCCCATTTGTACCAAAACGGGATGATTTTCTTCCCAAAGTTTCAAAACTATAGTTAGGACAATATATTGGGTAGAATCCATTCTAAAGGGGTTCAAAGCTATATTTAGACTATTATACTAATATTTTGAACTTTGGTTACTCCTTGGTCACCAATTTTGTCTACATTTCTTCAAATTCCCATTTATACCAAAATTGGACGATCTTCTTGCAAAAGTTTCAAAATTTGAGTTAGGACTATATATTGGTTACTCCTTGGTCACCAATTTGGTCTACATTTCTTCAAATTCCCATTTGTTCCAAAACGTGACGATTTTCTTCACAAAGTTTCAAAACTATAGTTAGGACTATATATTGGGTAGAATCTATTCTGAAGGGGTTCAAAGCAATATTTAGACTATTATACTAATATATTGAAGTTTGGTTACTCCTTGGTCACCAATTTTGTCTACATTTCTTCAAATTCCCATTTATACAAAAATTGGACGATTTTCTTCCGAAAGTTTCAAAATTTGAGTTAGGACTATATATTGGTTAGAATCCATTCTAAAGGAGTTCAAAGCTATATTTAGATTATTTTACTAATATATTGAACATTGGTTACTCCTTGGTCACCAATTTTGTCTACATTTCTTCAAATTCCCATTTGTACCAAAATAGGACGATTTTCTTCCCAAAGTTTCAAAACTATAGTTAGGATTGTATATTGGGTATAATCCATTCTAAAAGGGTTCAAAGAAATATTTATACTATTATACTAATATAGTGAACTTTTGTTAGTCCTTGGTCACCAATTTTGTCTACATTTCTTCAAATTCCCATTTGTATCAAAACGAGACAATTCTCTTCCCAAAGTTTCAAAACTATAGTTAGGACTATATATTGGGTAGAATCCATTCTGAAGGGGTTCAAAACTATATTTAGACTATTATACTAATATATTGAACTTTGGTTACTTCTTGATGAGCCAATTTTGTGTCAAACTCTTCAAATTCCCATTTGTACCAAAACGGGATGATTTTCTTCCCAAAGTTTCAAAACTATAGTCAGGACAATATATTGGGTAGAATCCATTCTAAAGGGGTTCAAAGCTATATTTAGACTATTATACTAATATATTGAAGTTTGGTTACTCCTTGGTCACCAATTTGGTTTACATTTCTTCAAATTCCCATTTGTTCCAAAATGTGACGATTTTCTTCCCAAAGTTTCAAAACTATAGTTAGGACTATATATTGGTTAGAATCCATTCTAAAGGGGTTCAAAGCGATATTTAGATTATTTTACTAATATATTGAACATTGGTTACTCCTTGGTCACCAATTTTGTCTACATTTCTTCAAATTCCCATTTGTACCAAAACGGGACGATTTTCTTCTCAAAGTATCAAAACTATAGTTAGGATTGTATATTGGGTATAATCCATTCTAAAAGGGTTCAAAGCAATATTTAGACTATTATACTAATATAGTGAACTTTAGTTACTCCTTGGTCACCAATTTTGTCTACATTTCTTCAAATTCCCATTTGTATCAAAACGAGACAATTCTCTTCCCAAAGTTTCAAAACTATAGTTAGGACTATATATTGGGTAGAATCCATTCTGAAGGGGTTCAAAACTATATTTAGACTATTATACTAATATATTGAACTTTGGTTACTTCTTGATGAGCCAATTTTGTGTCAAACTCTTCAAATTCCCATTTGTACCAAAACGGGATGATTTTCTTCCCAAAGTTTCAAAACTATAGTCAGGACAATATATTGGGTAGAATCCATTCTAAAGGGGTTCAAAGCTATATTTAGACTATTATACTAATATATTGAACTTTGGTTACTCCTTGGTCACCAATTTTGTCTACATTTCTTCAAATTCCCATTTATACCAAAATTGGACGATTTTATTCCAAAAGTTTCAAATTTTGAGTTAGGACTATATATTGGTTACTCCTTGGTCACCAATTTTGTCTACATTTCTTCAAATTCCCATTTGTACCAGAACAGGACGATTTTCTTCCCAAAGTTTCAAAACTATAGTTAGGACTATATATTGGTTAGAATCCATTCTAAAGGGGTTCAAAGCTATATTTAGATTATTTTACTAATATATTGAACATTGGTTACTCCTTGGTCACCAATTTTGTCTACATTTCTTCAAATTCCCATTTATACAAAAATTGGACGATTTTCTTCCGAAAGTTTCAAAATTTGAGTTAGGACTATATATTGGTTAGAATCTTTTCTAAAGGGGTTGAAAGCTATATTTAGACTGTTATACTAATATATTGAAGTTTGGTTACTCCTTGGTCACCAATTTGGTCTACATTTCTTCAAATTCCCATTTGTACCAAAATTGGACGATTTTCTTCCCAATGTTTCAAAATTTGAGTTAGGACTATATATTGGTTAGAATCCATTCTAAAGGGGTTCAAAGCGATATTTAGACTGTTATACTAATATATTGAAGTTTTGTTACTTCTTGGTCACCAATTTGGTCTACATTTCTTCAAATTCCCATTTGTACCAAAACGGGACAATTTTCTTCCCAAAGTTTCAAAACTGTAGTTAGGACTATATATTGGTTAGAATCCATTCTAAAGGGGTTCAAAGCTATATTTAGATTATTTTACTAATATATTGAACATTGGTTACTCCTTGGTCACCAATTTTGTCTACATTTCTTCAAATTCCCATTTGTACCAAAACTGGACGATTTTCTTCCCAAAGTTTCAAAACTATAGTTAGGATTGTATATTGGGTATAATCCATTCTAAAAGGGTTCAAAGAAATATTTATACTATTATACTAATATAGTGAACTTTAGCTAGTCCTTGGTCACTAATTTTGTCTACCTTTCTTCAAATTCCCATTTGTATCAAAACGAGACAATTCTCTTGCCAAAGTTTCAAAACTATAGTTAGGACTATATATTGGGTAGAATCCATTCTGAAGGGGTTCAAAACTATATTTAGACTATTATACTAATATTTTGAACTTTGGTTACTCCTTGGTCACCAATTTTGTCTACATTTCTTCAAATTCCCATTTATACCAAAATTGGACGATTTTCTTGCAAAAGTTTCAAAATTTGAGTTAGGACTATATATTGGTTACTCCTTGGTCACCAATTTGGTCTACATTTCTTCAAATTCCCATTTGTTCCAAAACGTGACGATTTTCTTCACAAAGTTTCAAAACTATAGTTAGGACTATATATTGGGTAGAATCCATTCTGAAGGGGTTCAAAGCAATATTTAGACTATTATACTAATATATTGAAGTTTGGTTACTCCTTGGTCACCAATTTTGTCTACATTTCTTCAAATTCCCATTTATACAAAAATTGGACGATTTTCTTCCGAAAGTTTCAAAATTTGAGTTAGGACTATATATTGGTTAGAATCCATTCTAAAGGAGTTCAAAGCTATATTTAGATTATTTTACTAATATATTGAACATTGGTTACTCCTTGGTCACCAATTTTGTCTACATTTCTTCAAATTCCCATTTGTACCAAAATAGGACGATTTTCTTCCCAAAGTTTCAAAACTATAGTTAGGATTGTATATTGGGTATAATCCATTCTAAAAGGGTTCAAAGAAATATTTATACTATTATACTAATATAGTGAACTTTAGTTAGTCCTTGGTCACCAATTTTGTCTACCTTTCTTCAAATTCCCATTTGTATCAAAACGAGACAATCCCAAAGTTTTAAAACTATAGTTAGGACTATATATTGGGTAGAATCCATTCTGAAGGGGTTCAAAGCAATATTTAGGCTATTATACTAATATATTGAAGTTTGGTTACTCCTTGGTCACCAATTTGGTTTACATTTCTTCAAATTCCCATTTGTTCCAAAACGTGACGATTTTCTTCACAAAGTTTCAAAACTATAGTTAGGACTATATATTGGTTAGAATCCATTCTAAAGGGGTTCAAATCGATATTTAGAATATTTTACTAATATATTGAACATTGGTTACTTCTTGATGAGCCAATTTTGTGTAAAATTATTCAAATTCCCATTTGTACCAAAACGGGACGATTTTCTTCCCAAAGTTTCAAAACTAGAGTTAGGATTATATATTGGGTAGAATCCATTCTAAAAGCGTTCAAAGCTATATTTAGACTGTTATACTAATATATTGAAGTTTGGTTACTCCTTGGTCACCAATTTGGTCTACATTTCTTCAAATTCCCTTTTGTACCAAAATTGGACGATTTTCTTCCCAAAGTTTCAAAATTTGAGTTAGGACTATATATTGGTTAGAATCCATTCTAAAGGGGTTCAAAGCTATATTTAGACTGTTATACTAATATATTGAAGTTTTGTTACTTCTTGGTCACCAAATTGGTCTACATTTCTTCAAATTCCCATTTGTACCCAAACAGGACGATTTCTTCCCAAAGTTTCAAAACTATAGTTAGGACTATATATTGGTTAGAATCCATTCTAAAGGAGTTCAAAGCTATATTTAGATTATTTTACTAATATATTGAACATTGGTTACTCCTTGGTCACCAATTTTGTCTACATTTCTTCAAATTCCCATTTGTACCAAAACGGGACGATTTTCTTCTCAAAGTTTCAAAACTATAGTTAGGATTGTATATTGGGTATAATCCATTCTAAAAGGGTTCAAAGCAATATTTAGACTATTATACTAATATAGTGAACTTTAGTTACTCCTTGGTCACCAATTTTGTCTACATTTCTTCAAATTCCCATTTGTATCAAAACGAGACAATTCTCTTCCCAAAATTTCAAAACTATAGTTAGGACTATATATTGGGTAGAATCCATTCTGAAGGGGTTCAAAACTATATTTAGACTATTATACTAATATATTGAACTTTGGTTACTTCTTGATGAGCCAATTTTGTGTCAAACTCTTCAAATTCCCATTTGTACCAAAACGGGATGATTTTCTTCCCAAAGTTTCAAAACTATAGTCAGGACAATATATTGGGTAGAATCCATTCTAAAGGGGTTCAAAGCTATATTTAGACTATTATACTAATATATTGAACTTTGGTTACTCCTTGGTCACCAATTTTGTCTACATTTCTTCAAATTCCCATTTATACCAAAATTGGACGATTTTATTCCAAAAGTTTCAAATTTGAGTTAGGACTATATATTGGTTACTCCTTGGTCACCAATTTTGTCTACATTTCTTCAAATTCCCATTTGTACCAAAACAGGACGATTTTCTTCCCAAAGTTTCAAAACTATAGTTAGGACTATATATTGGTTAGAATCCATTCTAAAGGGGTTCAAAGCTATATTTAGATTATTTTACTAATATATTGAACATTGGTTACTCCTTGGTCACCAATTTTGTCTACATTTCTTCAAATTCCCATTTATACAAAAATTGGACGATTTTCTTCCGAAAGTTTCAAAATTTGAGTTAGGACTATATATTGGTTAGAATCTTTTCTAAAGGGGTTGAAAGCTATATTTAGACTGTTATACTAATATATTGAAGTTTGGTTACTCCTTGGTCACCAATTTGGTCTATATTTCTTCAAATTCCCATTTGTACCAAAATTGGACGATTTTCTTCCCAAAGTTTCAAAATTTGAGTTAGGACTATATATTGGTTAGAATCCATTCTAAAGGGGTTCAAAGCGATATTTAGACTGTTATACTAATATATTAAAGTTTTGTTACTTCTTGGTCACCAATTTGGTCTACATTTCTTCAAATTCCCATTTGTACCAAAACAGGACAATTTTCTTCCCAAACTTTCAAAACTGTAGTTAGGACTATATATTGGTTAGAATCCATTCTAAAGGGGTTCAAAGCTATATTTAGATTATTTTACTAATATATTGAACATTGGTTACTCCTTGGTCACCAATTTTGTCTACATTTCTTCAAATTCCCATTTATACAAAAATTGGACGATTTTATTCCAAAAGTTTCAAATTTTGAGTTAGGACTATATATTGGTTACTCCTTGGTCACCAATTTTGTCTACATTTCTTCAAATTCCCATTTGTACCAGAACAGGACGATTTTCTTCCCAAAGTTTCAAAACTATAGTTAGGACTATATATTGGTTAGAATCCATTCTAAAGGGGTTCAAAGCTATATTTAGATTATTTTACTAATATATTGAACATTGGTTACTCCTTGGTCACCAATTTTGTCTACATTTCTTCAAATTCCCATTTATACAAAAATTGGACGATTTTCTTCCGAAAGTTTCAAAATTTGAGTTAGGACTATATATTGGTTAGAATCTTTTCTAAAGGGGTTGAAAGCTATATTTAGACTGTTATACTAATATATTGAAGTTTGGTTACTCCTTGGTCACCAATTTGGTCTACATTTCTTCAAATTCCCATTTGTACCAAAATTGGACGATTTTCTTCCCAATGTTTCAAAATTTGAGTTAGGACTATATATTGGTTAGAATCCATTCTAAAGGGGTTCAAAGCGATATTTAGACTGTTATACTAATATATTGAAGTTTTGTTACTTCTTGGTCACCAATTTGGTCTACATTTCTTCAAATTCCCATTTGTACCAAAACGGGACAATTTTCTTCCCAAAGTTTCAAAACTGTAGTTAGGACTATATATTGGTTAGAATCCATTCTAAAGGGGTTCAAAGCTATATTTAGATTATTTTACTAATATATTGAACATTGGTTACTCCTTGGTCACCAATTTTGTCTACATTTCTTCAAATTCCCATTTGTACCAAAACTGGACGATTTTCTTCCCAAAGTTTCAAAACTATAGTTAGGATTGTATATTGGGTATAATCCATTCTAAAAGGGTTCAAAGAAATATTTATACTATTATACTAATATAGTGAACTTTAGCTAGTCCTTGGTCACTAATTTTGTCTACCTTTCTTCAAATTCCCATTTGTATCAAAACGAGACAATTCTCTTGCCAAAGTTTCAAAACTATAGTTAGGACTATATATTGGGTAGAATCCATTCTGAAGGGGTTCAAAACTATATTTAGACTATTATACTAATATTTTGAACTTTGGTTACTCCTTGGTCACCAATTTTGTCTACATTTCTTCAAATTCCCATTTATACCAAAATTGGACGATTTTCTTGCAAAAGTTTCAAAATTTGAGTTAGGACTATATATTGGTTACTCCTTGGTCACCAATTTGGTCTACATTTCTTCAAATTCCCATTTGTTCCAAAACGTGACGATTTTCTTCACAAAGTTTCAAAACTATAGTTAGGACTATATATTGGGTAGAATCCATTCTGAAGGGGTTCAAAGCAATATTTAGACTATTATACTAATATATTGAAGTTTGGTTACTCCTTGGTCACCAATTTTGTCTACATTTCTTCAAATTCCCATTTATACAAAAATTGGACGATTTTCTTCCGAAAGTTTCAAAATTTGAGTTAGGACTATATATTGGTTAGAATCCATTCTAAAGGAGTTCAAAGCTATATTTAGATTATTTTACTAATATATTGAACATTGGTTACTCCTTGGTCACCAATTTTGTCTACATTTCTTCAAATTCCCATTTGTACCAAAATAGGACGATTTTCTTCCCAAAGTTTCAAAACTATAGTTAGGATTGTATATTCGGTATAATCCATTCTAAAAGGGTTCAAAGAAATATTTATACTATTATACTAATATAGTGAACTTTAGTTAGTCCTTGGTCACCAATTTTGTCTACCTTTCTTCAAATTCCCATTTGTATCAAAACGAGACAATCCCAAAGTTTTAAAACTATAGTTAGGACTATATATTGGGTAGAATCCATTCTGAAGGGGTTCAAAGCAATATTTAGGCTATTATACTAATATATTGAAGTTTGGTTACTCCTTGGTCACCAATTTGGTTTACATTTCTTCAAATTCCCATTTGTTCCAAAACGTGACGATTTTCTTCCAAAAGTTTCAAAACTATAGTTAGGACTATATATTGGTTAGAATCCATTCTAAAGGGGTTCAAAGCGATATTTAGAATATTTTACTAATATATTGAACATTGGTTACTTCTTGATGAGCCAATTTTGTGTAAAATTATTCAAATTCCCATTTGTACCAAAACGGGACGATTTTCTTCCCAAAGTTTCAAAACTAGAGTTAGGATTATATATTGGGTAGAATCCATTCTAAAAGCGTTCAAAGCTATATTTAGACTGTTATACTAATATATTGAAGTTTGGTTACTCCTTGGTCACCAATTTGGTCTACATTTCTTCAAATTCCCTTTTGTACCAAAATTGGACGGTTTTCTTCCCAAAGTTTCAAAATTTGAGTTAGGACTATATATTGGTTAGAATCCATTCTAAAGGGGTTCAAAGCTATATTTAGACTGTTATACTAATATATTGAAGTTTTGTTACTTCTTGGTCACCAAATTGGTCTACATTTCTTCAAATTCCCATTTGTACCCAAACAGGACGATTTCTTCCCAAAGTTTCAAAACTATAGTTAGGACTATATATTGGTTAGAATCCATTCTAAAGGAGTTCAAAGCTATATTTAGATTATTTTACTAATATATTGAACATTGGTTACTCCTTGGTCACCAATTTTGTCTACATTTCTTCAAATTCCCATTTGTACCAAAACGGGACGATTTTCTTCTCAAAGTTTCAAAACTATAGTTAGGATTGTATATTGGGTATAATCCATTCTAAAAGGGTTCAAAGCAATATTTAGACTATTATACTAATATAGTGAACTTTAGTTACTCCTTGGTCACCAATTTTGTCTACATTTCTTCAAATTCCCATTTGTATCAAAACGAGACAATTCTCTTCCCAAAATTTCAAAACTATAGTTAGGACTATATATTGGGTAGAATCCATTCTGAAGGGGTTCAAAACTATATTTAGACTATTATACTAATATATTGAACTTTGGTTACTTCTTGATGAGCCAATTTTGTGTCAAACTCTTCAAATTCCCATTTGTACCAAAACGGGATGATTTTCTTCCCAAAGTTTCAAAACTATAGTCAGGACAATATATTGGGTAGAATCCATTCTAAAGGGGTTCAAAGCTATATTTAGACTATTATACTAATATATTGAACTTTGGTTACTCCTTGGTCACCAATTTTGTCTACATTTCTTCAAATTCCCATTTATACCAAAATTGGACGATTTTATTCCAAAAGTTTCAAATTTGAGTTAGGACTATATATTGGTTACTCCTTGGTCACCAATTTTGTCTACATTTCTTCAAATTCCCATTTGTACCAAAACAGGACGATTTTCTTCCCAAAGTTTCAAAACTATAGTTAGGACTATATATTGGTTAGAATCCATTCTAAAGGGGTTCAAAGCTATATTTAGATTATTTTACTAATATATTGAACATTGGTTACTCCTTGGTCACCAATTTTGTCTACATTTCTTCAAATTCCCATTTATACAAAAATTGGACGATTTTCTTCCGAAAGTTTCAAAATTTGAGTTAGGACTATATATTGGTTAGAATCTTTTCTAAAGGGGTTGAAAGCTATATTTAGACTGTTATACTAATATATTGAAGTTTGGTTACTCCTTGGTCACCAATTTGGTCTATATTTCTTCAAATTCCCATTTGTACCAAAATTGGACGATTTTCTTCCCAAAGTTTCAAAATTTGAGTTAGGACTATATATTGGTTAGAATCCATTCTAAAGGGGTTCAAAGCGATATTTAGACTGTTATACTAATATATTAAAGTTTTGTTACTTCTTGGTCACCAATTTGGTCTACATTTCTTCAAATTCCCATTTGTACCAAAACAGGACAATTTTCTTCCCAAACTTTCAAAACTGTAGTTAGGACTATATATTGGTTAGAATCCATTCTAAAGGGGTTCAAAGCTATATTTAGATTATTTTACTAATATATTGAACATTGGTTACTCCTTGGTCACCAATTTTGTCTACATTTCTTCAAATTCCCATTTATACAAAAATTGGACGATTTTATTCCAAAAGTTTCAAATTTTGAGTTAGGACTATATATTGGTTACTCCTTGGTCACCAATTTTGTCTACATTTCTTCAAATTCCCATTTGTACCAGAACAGGACGATTTTCTTCCCAAAGTTTCAAAACTATAGTTAGGACTATATATTGGTTAGAATCCATTCTAAAGGGGTTCAAAGCTATATTTAGATTATTTTACTAATATATTGAACATTGGTTACTCCTTGGTCACCAATTTTGTCTACATTTCTTCAAATTCCCATTTATACAAAAATTGGACGATTTTCTTCCGAAAGTTTCAAAATTTGAGTTAGGACTATATATTGGTTAGAATCTTTTCTAAAGGGGTTGAAAGCTATATTTAGACTGTTATACTAATATATTGAAGTTTGGTTACTCCTTGGTCACCAATTTGGTCTACATTTCTTCAAATTCCCATTTGTACCAAAATTGGACGATTTTCTTCCCAATGTTTCAAAATTTGAGTTAGGACTATATATTGGTTAGAATCCATTCTAAAGGGGTTCAAAGCGATATTTAGACTGTTATACTAATATATTGAAGTTTTGTTACTTCTTGGTCACCAATTTGGTCTACATTTCTTCAAATTCCCATTTGTACCAAAACGGGACAATTTTCTTCCCAAAGTTTCAAAACTGTAGCTAGGACTATATATTGGTTAGAATCCATTCTAAAGGGGTTCAAAGCTATATTTAGATTATTTTACTAATATATTGAACATTGGTTACTCCTTGGTCACCAATTTTGTCTACATTTCTTCAAATTCCCATTTGTACCAAAACTGGACGATTTTCTTCCCAAAGTTTCAAAACTATAGTTAGGATTGTATATTGGGTATAATCCATTCTAAAAGGGTTCAAAGAAATATTTATACTATTATACTAATATAGTGAACTTTAGCTAGTCCTTGGTCACTAATTTTGTCTACCTTTCTTCAAATTCCCATTTGTATCAAAACGAGACAATTCTCTTGCCAAAGTTTCAAAACTATAGTTAGGACTATATATTGGGTAGAATCCATTCTGAAGGGGTTCAAAACTATATTTAGACTATTATACTAATATTTTGAACTTTGGTTACTCCTTGGTCACCAATTTTGTCTACATTTCTTCAAATTCCCATTTATACCAAAATTGGACGATTTTCTTGCAAAAGTTTCAAAATTTGAGTTAGGACTATATATTGGTTACTCCTTGGTCACCAATTTGGTCTACATTTCTTCAAATTCCCATTTGTTCCAAAACGTGACGATTTTCTTCACAAAGTTTCAAAACTATAGTTAGGACTATATATTGGGTAGAATCCATTCTGAAGGGGTTCAAAGCAATATTTAGACTATTATACTAATATATTGAAGTTTGGTTACTCCTTGGTCACCAATTTTGTCTACATTTCTTCAAATTCCCATTTATACAAAAATTGGACGATTTTCTTCCGAAAGTTTCAAAATTTGAGTTAGGACTATATATTGGTTAGAATCCATTCTAAAGGAGTTCAAAGCTATATTTAGATTATTTTACTAATATATTGAACATTGGTTACTCCTTGGTCACCAATTTTGTCTACATTTCTTCAAATTCCCATTTGTACCAAAATAGGACGATTTTCTTCCCAAAGTTTCAAAACTATAGTTAGGATTGTATATTGGGTATAATCCATTCTAAAAGGGTTCAAAGAAATATTTATACTATTATACTAATATAGTGAACTTTAGTTAGTCCTTGGTCACCAATTTTGTCTACCTTTCTTCAAATTCCCATTTGTATCAAAACGAGACAATCCCAAAGTTTTAAAACTATAGTTAGGACTATATATTGGGTAGAATCCATTCTGAAGGGGTTCAAAGCAATATTTAGGCTATTATACTAATATATTGAAGTTTGGTTACTCCTTGGTCACCAATTTGGTTTACATTTCTTCAAATTCCCATTTGTTCCAAAACGTGACGATTTTCTTCCAAAAGTTTCAAAACTATAGTTAGGACTATATATTGGTTAGAATCCATTCTAAAGGGGTTCAAAGCGATATTTAGAATATTTTACTAATATATTGAACATTGGTTACTTCTTGATGAGCCAATTTTGTGTAAAATTATTCAAATTCCCATTTGTACCAAAACGGGACGATTTTCTTCCCAAAGTTTCAAAACTAGAGTTAGGATTATATATTGGGTAGAATCCATTCTAAAAGCGTTCAAAGCTATATTTAGACTGTTATACTAATATATTGAAGTTTGGTTACTCCTTGGTCACCAATTTGGTCTACATTTCTTCAAATTCCCTTTTGTACCAAAATTGGACGATTTTCTTCCCAAAGTTTCAAAATTTGAGTTAGGACTATATATTGGTTAGAATCCATTCTAAAGGGGTTCAAAGCTATATTTAGACTGTTATACTAATATATTGAAGTTTTGTTACTTCTTGGTCACCAAATTGGTCTACATTTCTTCAAATTCCCATTTGTACCCAAACAGGACGATTTCTTCCCAAAGTTTCAAAACTATAGTTAGGACTATATATTGGTTAGAATCCATTCTAAAGGAGTTCAAAGCTATATTTAGATTATTTTACTAATATATTGAACATTGGTTACTCCTTGGTCACCAATTTTGTCTACATTTCTTCAAATTCCCATTTGTACCAAAACGGGACGATTTTCTTCTCAAAGTTTCAAAACTATAGTTAGGATTGTATATTGGGTATAATCCATTCTAAAAGGGTTCAAAGCAATATTTAGACTATTATACTAATATAGTGAACTTTAGTTACTCCTTGGTCACCAATTTTGTCTACATTTCTTCAAATTCCCATTTGTATCAAAACGAGACAATTCTCTTCCCAAAGTTTCAAAACTATAGTTAGGACTATATATTGGGTAGAATCCATTCTGAAGGGGTTCAAAACTATATTTAGACTATTATACTAATATATTGAACTTTGGTTACTTCTTGATGAGCCAATTTTGTGTCAAACTCTTCAAATTCCCATTTGTACCAAAACGGGATGATTTTCTTCCCAAAGTTTCAAAACTATAGTCAGGACAATATATTGGGTAGAATCCATTCTAAAGGGGTTCAAAGCTATATTTAGACTATTATACTAATATATTGAACTTTGGTTACTCCTTGGTCACCAATTTTGTCTACATTTCTTCAAATTCCCATTTATACCAAAATTGGACGATTTTATTCCAAAAGTTTCAAATTTGAGTTAGGACTATATATTGGTTACTCCTTGGTCACCAATTTTGTCTACATTTCTTCAAATTCCCATTTGTACCAAAACAGGACGATTTTCTTCCCAAAGTTTCAAAACTATAGTTAGGACTATATATTGGTTAGAATCCATTCTAAAGGGGTTCAAAGCTATATTTAGATTATTTTACTAATATATTGAACATTGGTTACTCCTTGGTCACCAATTTTGTCTACATTTCTTCAAATTCCCATTTATACAAAAATTGGACGATTTTCTTCCGAAAGTTTCAAAATTTGAGTTAGGACTATATATTGGTTAGAATCTTTTCTAAAGGGGTTGAAAGCTATATTTAGACTGTTATACTAATATATTGAAGTTTGGTTACTCCTTGGTCACCAATTTGGTCTACATTTCTTCAAATTCCCATTTGTACCAAAATTGGACGATTTTCTTCCCAAAGTTTCAAAATTTGAGTTAGGACTATATATTGGTTAGAATCCATTCTAAAGGGGTTCAAAGCGATATTTAGACTGTTATACTAATATATTAAAGTTTTGTTACTTCTTGGTCACCAATTTGGTCTACATTTCTTCAAATTCCCATTTGTACCAAAACAGGACAATTTTCTTCCCAAACTTTCAAAACTGTAGTTAGGACTATATATTGGTTAGAATCCATTCTAAAGGGGTTCAAAGCTATATTTAGATTATTTTACTAATATATTGAACATTGGTTACTCCTTGGTCACCAATTTTGTCTACATTTCTTCAAATTCCCATTTATACAAAAATTGGACGATTTTCTTCCAAAAGTTTCAAAATTTGAGTTAGGACTATATATTGGTTAGAATCTTTGCTAAAGGGGTTGAAAGCTATATTTAGACTGTTATACTAATATATTGAAGTTTGGTTACTTCTTGGTCACCAATTTTGTCTACATTTCTTCAAATTCCCATTTGTTCCAAAACGGGACGATTTTCTTCTCAAAGTTTCAAAATTATAGTTAGGATTGTATATTGGGTATAATCCATTCTAAAAGGGTTCAAAGCAATATTTAGACTATTATACTAATATAGTGAACTTTAGTTACTCCTTGGTCACCAATTTTGTCTACATTTCTTCAAATTCCCATTTATACAAAAATTGGACGATTTTCTTCCGAAAGTTTCAAAATTTGAGTTAGGACTATATATTGGTTAGAATCTTTGCTAAAGGGGTTGAAAGCTATATTTAGACTGTTATACTAATATATTGAAGTTTGGTTACTTCTTGGTCACCAATTTTGTCTACATTTCTTCAAATTCCCATTTATACCAAAATTGGACGATTTTATTCCAAAAGTTTCAAATTTGAGTTAGGACTATATATTGGTTACTCCTTGGTCACCAATTTTGTCTACATTTCTTCAAATTCCCATTTGTACCAAAACAGGACGATTTTCTTCCCAAAGTTTCAAAACTATAGTTAGGACTATATATTGGTTAGAATCCATTCTAAAGGGGTTCAAAGCTATATTTAGATTATTTTACTAATATATTGAACATTGGTTACTCCTTGGTCACCAATTTTGTCTACATTTCTTCAAATTCCCATTTATACAAAAATTGGACGATTTTCTTCCGAAAGTTTCAAAATTTGAGTTAGGACTATATATTGGTTAGAATCTTTTCTAAAGGGGTTGAAAGCTATATTTAGACTGTTATACTAATATATTGAAGTTTGGTTACTCCTTGGTCACCAATTTGGTCTACATTTCTTCAAATTCCCATTTGTACCAAAATTGGACGATTTTCTTCCCAAAGTTTCAAAATTTGAGTTAGGACTATATATTGGTTAGAATCCATTCTAAAGGGGTTCAAAGCGATATTTAGACTGTTATACTAATATATTAAAGTTTTGTTACTTCTTGGTCACCAATTTGGTCTACATTTCTTCAAATTCCCATTTGTACCAAAACAGGACAATTTTCTTCCCAAACTTTCAAAACTGTAGTTAGGACTATATATTGGTTAGAATCCATTCTAAAGGGGTTCAAAGCTATATTTAGATTATTTTACTAATATATTGAACATTGGTTACTCCTTGGTCACCAATTTTGTCTACATTTCTTCAAATTCCCATTTATACAAAAATTGGACGATTTTCTTCCGAAAGTTTCAAAATTTGAGTTAGGACTATATATTGGTTAGAATCTTTGCTAAAGGGGTTGAAAGCTATATTTAGACTGTTATACTAATATATTGAAGTTTGGTTACTTCTTGGTCACCAATTTTGTCTACATTTCTTCAAATTCCCATTTGTACCAAAACGGGACGATTTTCTTCTCAAAGTTTCAAAATTATAGTTAGGATTGTATATTGGGTATAATCCATTCTAAAAGGGTTCAAAGCAATATTTAGACTATTATACTAATATAGTGAACTTTAGTTACTCCTTGGTCACCAATTTTGTCTACATTTCTTCAAATTCCCATTTGTATCAAAACGAGACAATTCTCTTCCCAAAGTTTCAAAACTATAGTTAGGACTATATATTGGGTAGAATCCATTCTGAAGGGGTTCAAAACTATATTTAGACTATTATACTAATATATTGAACTTTGGTTACTTCTTGATGAGCCAATTTTGTGTCAAACTCTTCAAATTCCCATTTGTACCAAAATGGGATGATTTTCTTCCCAAAGTTTCAAAACTATAGTTAGGACAATATATTGGGTAGAATCCATTCTAAAGGGGTTCAAAGCTATATTTAGACTATTATACTAATATATTGAACTTTGGTTACTCCTTGGTCACCAATTTTGTCTACATTTCTTCAAATTCCCATTTATACCAAAATTGGACGATTTTATTCCAAAAGTTTCAAAATTTGAGTTAGGACTATATATTGGTTACTCCTTGGTCACCAATTTGGTCTACATTTCTTCAAATTCCCATTTGTTCCAAAACGTGACGATTTTCTTCTTAAAGTTTCAAAACTATAGTTAGGACTATATATTGGGTAGAATCCATTCTGAAGGGCTTCAAAGCTATATTTAGACTATTATACTAATTTATTGAACTTTGGTTACTTCTTGATGAGCCAATTTTGTGTCAAATTCTTCAAATTCCCATTTGTACCAAAACAGGACGATTTCTTCCCAAAGTTTCAAAACTATAGTTAGGACTATATATTGGTTAGAATCCATTCTAAAGGGGTTCAAAGCTATATTTAGATTATTTTACTAATATATTGAACATTGGTTACTCCTTGGTCACCAATTTTGTCTACATTTCTTCAAATTCCCATTTGTACCAAAACAGGACGATTTTCTTCCCAAAGTTTCAAAACTATAGTTAGGATTGTATATTGGGTATAATCCATTCTAAAAGGGTTCAAAGAAATATTTATACTATTATACTAATATAGTGAACTTTAGTTAGTCCTTGGTCACCAATTTTGTCTACCTTTCTTCAAATTCCCATTTGTATCAAAACGAGACAATTGTCTTCCCAAAGTTTTAAAACTATAGTTAGGACTATATATTGGGTAGAATCCATTCTGAAGGGGTTCAAAGCAATATTTAGACTATTATACTAATATATTGAAGTTTGGTTACTCCTTGGTCACCAATTTGGTTTACATTTCTTCAAATTCCCATTTGTTCCAAAACGTGACGATTTTCTTCCCAAAGTTTCAAAACTATAGTTAGGACTATATATTGGTTAGAATCCATTCTAAAGGGGTTCAAAGCTATATTTAGATTATTTTACTAATATATTGAACATTGGTTACTCCTTGGTCACCAATTTTGTCTACATTTCTTCAAATTCCCATTTATACAAAAATTGGATGATTTTCTTCCGAAAGTTTCAAAATTTGAGTTAGGACTATCTATTGGTTAGAATCAATTCTAAAGGGGTTCAAAGCTATATTTAGATTATTTTACTAATATATTGAACATTGGTTACTCCTTGGTCACCAATTTTGTCTATATTTCTTCGAATTCCCATTTATACAAAAATTGGACGATTTTCTTCCGAAAGTTTCAAAATTTGAGTTAGGACTATATATTGGTTAGAATCCTTTCTAAAGGAGTTCAAAGCTATATTTAGATTATTTTACTAATATATTGAACATTGGTTACTCCTTGGTCACCAATTTTGTCTACATTTCTTCAAATTCCCATTTGTACCAAAACAGGACGATTTTCTTCCCAAAGTTTCAAAACTATAGTTAGGATTGTATATTGGGTATAATCCATTCTAAAAGGGTTCAAAGAAATATTTATACTATTATACTAATATAGTGAACTTTAGTTAGTCCTTGGTCACCAATTTTGTCTACCTTTCTTCAAATTCCCATTTGTATCAAAACGAGACAATTGTCTTCCCAAAGTTTTAAAACTATAGTTAGGACTATATATTGGGTAGAATCCATTCTGAAGGGGTTCAAAGCAATATTTAGACTATTATACTAATATATTGAAGTTTGGTTACTCCTTGGTCACCAATTTGGTCTACATTTCTTCAAATTCCCATTTAATCCAAAACGTGACGATTTTCTTCCCAAAGTTTCAAAACTATAGTTAAGACTATATATTGGTTAGAATCCATTCTAAAGGGGTTCAAAGCTATATTTAGATTACTTTACTAATATATTGAACATTGGTTACTCCTTGGTCACCAATTTTGTCTACATTTCTTCAAATTCCCATTTATACAAAAATTGGATGATTTTCTTCCGAAAGTTTCAAAATTTGAGTTAGGACTATCTATTGGTTAGAATCAATTCTAAAGGGGTTCAAAGCTATATTTAGATTATTTTACTAATATATTGAACATTGGTTACTCCTTGGTCACCAATTTTGTCTACATTTCTTCGAATTCCCATTTATACAAAAATTGGACGATTTTCTTCCGAAAGTTTCAAAATTTGAGTTAGGACTATATATTGGTTAGAATCCTTTCTAAAGGAGTTCAAAGCTATATTTAGATTATTTTACTAATATATTGAACATTGGTTACTCCTTGGTCACCAATTTTGTCTACATTTCTTCAAATTCCCATTTGTACCAAAACAGGACGATTTTCTTCCCAAAGTTTCAAAACTATAGTTAGGATTGTATATTGGGTATAATCCATTCTAAAAGGGTTCAAAGAAATATTTATACTATTATACTAATATAGTGAACTTTAGTTAGTCCTTGGTCACCAATTTTGTCTACCTTTCTTCAAATTCCCATTTGTATCAAAACGAGACAATTGTCTTCCCAAAGTTTTAAAACTATAGTTAGGACTATATATTGGGTAGAATCCATTCTGAAGGGGTTCAAAGCAATATTTAGACTATTATACTAATATATTGAAGTTTGGTTACTCCTTGGTCACCAATTTGGTCTACATTTCTTCAAATTCGCATTTGTTCCAAAACGTGACGATTTTCTTCCCAAAGTTTCAAAACTATAGTTAGGACTATATATTGGTTAGAATCCATTCTAAAGGGGTTCAAAGCTATATTTAGATTATTTTACTAATATATTGAACATTGGTTACTCCTTGGTCACCAATTTTGTCTACATTTCTTCAAATTCCCATTTATACAAAAATTGGATGATTTTCTTCCGAAAGTTTCAAAATTTGAGTTAGGACTATCTATTGGTTAGAATCAATTCTAAAGGGGTTCAAAGCTATATTTAGATTATTTTACTAATATATTGAACATTGGTTACTCCTTGGTCACCAATTTTGTCTATATTTCTTCGAATTCCCATTTATACAAAAATTGGACGATTTTCTTCCGAAAGTTTCAAAATTTGAGTTAGGACTATATATTGGTTAGAATCCTTTCTAAAGGAGTTCAAAGCTATATTTAGATTATTTTACTAATATATTGAACATTGGTTACTCCTTGGTCACCAATTTTGTCTACATTTCTTCAAATTCCCATTTGTACCAAAACAGGACGATTTTCTTCCCAAAGTTTCAAAACTATAGTTAGGATTGTATATTGGGTATAATCCATTCTAAAAGGGTTCAAAGAAATATTTATACTATTATACTAATATAGTGAACTTTAGTTAGTCCTTGGTCACCAATTTTGTCTACCTTTCTTCAAATTCCCATTTGTATCAAAACGAGACAATTGTCTTCCCAAAGTTTTAAAACTATAGTTAGGACTATATATTGGGTAGAATCCATTCTGAAGGGGTTCAAAGCAATATTTAGACTATTATACTAATATATTGAAGTTTGGTTACTCCTTGGTCACCAATTTGGTCTACATTTCTTCAAATTCCCATTTGTTCCAAAACGTGACGATTTTCTTCCCAAAGTTTCAAAACTATAGTTAAGACTATATATTGGTTAGAATCCATTCTCAAGGGGTTCAAAGCTATATTTAGATTACTTTACTAATATATTGAACATTGGTTACTCCTTGGTCACCAATTTTGTCTACATTTCTTCAAATTCCCATTTATACAAAAATTGGATGATTTTCTTCCGAAAGTTTCAAAATTTGAGTTAGGACTATCTATTGGTTAGAATCAATTCTAAAGGGGTTCAAAGCTATATTTAGATTATTTTACTAATATATTGAACATTGGTTACTCCTTGGTCACCAATTTTGTCTACATTTCTTCGAATTCCCATTTATACAAAAATTGGACGATTTTCTTCCGAAAGTTTCAAAATTTGAGTTAGGACTATATATTGGTTAGAATCCTTTCTAAAGGAGTTCAAAGCTATATTTAGATTATTTTACTAATATATTGAACATTGGTTACTCCTTGGTCACCAATTTTGTCTACATTTCTTCAAATTCCCATTTGTACCAAAACAGGACGATTTTCTTCCCAAAGTTTCAAAACTATAGTTAGGATTGTATATTGGGTATAATCCATTCTAAAAGGGTTCAAAGAAATATTTATACTATTATACTAATATAGTGAACTTTAGTTAGTCCTTGGTCACCAATTTTGTCTACCTTTCTTCAAATTCCCATTTGTATCAAAACGAGACAATTGTCTTCCCAAAGTTTTAAAACTATAGTTAGGACTATATATTGGGTAGAATCCATTCTGAAGGGGTTCAAAGCAATATTTAGACTATTATACTAATATATTGAAGTTTGGTTACTCCTTGGTCACCAATTTGGTCTACATTTCTTCAAATTCCCATTTGTTCCAAAACGTGACGATTTTCTTCCCAAAGTTTCAAAACTATAGTTAAGACTATATATTGGTTAGAATCCATTCTCAAGGGGTTCAAAGCTATATTTAGATTACTTTACTAATATATTGAACATTGGTTACTCCTTGGTCACCAATTTTGTCTACATTTCTTCAAATTCCCATTTATACAAAAATTGGATGATTTTCTTCCGAAAGTTTCAAAATTTGAGTTAGGACTATCTATTGGTTAGAATCAATTCTAAAGGGGTTCAAAGCTATATTTAGATTATTTTACTAATATATTGAACATTGGTTACTCCTTGGTCACCAATTTTGTCTACATTTCTTCGAATTCCCATTTATACAAAAATTGGACGATTTTCTTCCGAAAGTTTCAAAATTTGAGTTAGGACTATATATTGGTTAGAATCCTTTCTAAAGGAGTTCAAAGCTATATTTAGATTATTTTACTAATATATTGAACATTGGTTACTCCTTGGTCACCAATTTTGTCTACATTTCTTCAAATTCCCATTTGTACCAAAACAGGACGATTTTCTTCCCAAAGTTTCAAAACTATAGTTAGGATTGTATATTGGGTATAATCCATTCTAAAAGGGTTCAAAGAAATATTTATACTATTATACTAATATAGTGAACTTTAGTTAGTCCTTGGTCACCAATTTTGTCTACCTTTCTTCAAATTCCCATTTGTATCAAAACGAGACAATTGTCTTCCCAAAGTTTTAAAACTATAGTTAGGACTATATATTGGGTAGAATCCATTCTGAAGGGGTTCAAAGCAATATTTAGACTATTATACTAATATATTGAAGTTTGGTTACTCCTTGGTCACCAATTTGGTCTACATTTCTTCAAATTCGCATTTGTTCCAAAACGTGACGATTTTCTTCCCAAAGTTTCAAAACTATAGTTAGGACTATATATTGGTTAGAATCCATTCTAAAGGGGTTCAAAGCTATATTTAGATTACTTTACTAATATATTGAACATTGGTTACTCCTTGGTCACCAATTTTGTCTACATTTCTTCAAATTCCCATTTATACAAAAATTGGATGATTTTCTTCCGAAAGTTTCAAAATTTGATTTAGGACTATGTATTGGTTAGAATCCATTCTAAAGAGGTTCAAAGCTATATTTAGATTATTTTACTAATATATTGAACATTGGTTACTCCTTGGTCACCAATTTTGTCTACATTTCTTCAAATTCCCATTTATACAAAAATTGGACGATTTTCTTCCGAAAGTTTCAAAATTTGAGTTAGGACTATATATTGGTTAGAATCCTTTCTAAAGGAGTTCAAAGCTATATTTAGATTATTTTACTAATATATTGAACATTGGTTACTCCTTGGTCACCAATTTTGTCTACATTTCTTCAAACTCCCATTTATACAAAAATTGGACGATTTTCTTCCCAAAGTTTCAAAACTATAGTTAGGATTGTATATTGGATATAATCCATTCTAAAAGGGTTCAAAGAAATATTTATACTATTATACTAATATAGTGAATTTTTGTTAGTCCTTGGTCACCAATTTTGTCTACCTTTCTTCAAATTCCCATTTGTATCAAAACGAGACAATTCTCTTCCCAAAGTTTCAAAACTAAAGTTAGGACTATATATTGGTTAGAATCCATTATAAAGGGGTTCAACGCTATAATTACACTATTATACTAATATATTGATTTTTGGTTACTCCTTGGTCACCAATTTTGTCTACATTTCTTCAAATTCCCATTTGTACCAAAACGGGACGATTTTCTTCCCAAAGTTTCAAAACTATAGTTAAGACACTATATTGGTTAGAATCCATTCAAAAGGGGTTCAAAGCTATATTTAGACTATTATACTAATATATTGAAGTTTGGTTACTCCTTGGTCACCAATTTGGTCTACATTTCTTCAAATTCCCATTTGTTCCAAAACGTGACGATTTTCTTCCCAAAGTTTCAAAACTATAGTTAGGACTATATATTGGTTAGAATCCATTCTAAAGGGGTTCAAAGCTATATTTAGATTACTTTACTAATATATTGAACATTGGTTACTCCTTGGTCACCAATTTTGTCTACATTTCTTCAAATTCCCATTTATACAAAAATTGGATGATTTTCTTCCGAAAGTTTCAAAATTTTAGTTAGGACTATGTATTGGTTAGAATCCATTCTAAAGAGGTTCAAAGCTATATTTAGATTATTTTACTAATATATTGAACATTGGTTACTCCTTGGTCACCAATTTTGTCTACATTTCTTCAAATTCCCATTTATACAAAAATTGGACGATTTTCTTCCGAAAGTTTCAAAATTTGAGTTAGGACTATATATTGGTTAGAATCCTTTCTAAAGGAGTTCAAAGCTATATTTAGATTATTTTACTAATATATTGAACATTGGTTACTCCTTGGTCACCAATTTTGTCTACATTTCTTCAAACTCCCATTTATACAAAAATTGGACGATTTTCTTCCCAAAGTTTCAAAACTATAGTTAGGATTGTATATTGGATATAATCCATTCTAAAAGGGTTCAAAGAAATATTTATACTATTATACTAATATAGTGAACTTTAGTTAGTCTTTGGTCACCAATTTTGTCTACCTTTCTTCAAATTCCCATTTGTATCAAAACGAGACAATTGTCTTCCCAAAGTTTTAAAACTATAGTTAGGACTATATATTGGGTAGAATCCATTCTGAAGGGGTTCAAAGCAATATTTAGACTATTATACTAATATATTGAAGTTTGGTTACTCCTTGGTCACCAATTTGGTTTACATTTCTTCAAATTCCCATTTGTTCCAAATCGTGACGATTTTCTTCCCAAAGTTTCAAAACTATAGTTAGGACTATATATTGGTTAGAATCCATTCTAAAGGGGTTCAAAGCTATATTTAGATTATTTTACTAATATATTGAACATTGGTTACTCCTTGGTCACCAATTTTGTCTACATTTCTTCAAATTCCCATTTATACAAAAATTAGACGATTTTCTTCCGAAAGTTTCAAAATTTGAGTTAGGACTATATATTGGTTAGAATCCATTCTAAAGGAGTTCAAAGCTATATTTAGATTATTTTACTAATATATTGAACATTGGTTACTCCTTGGTCACCAATTTTGTCTACATTTCTTCAAATTCCCATTTGTACCAAAACAGGACGATTTTCTTCCCAAAGTTTCAAAACTATAGTTAGGATTTTATATTGGGTATAATCCATTCTAAAAGGGTTCAAAGAAATATTTATACTATTATACTAATATAGTGAACTTTTGTTAGTCCTTGGTCACCAATTTTGTCTACCTTTCTTCAAATTCCCATTTGTATCAAAACGAGACAATTGTCTTCCCAAAGTTTTAAAACTATAGTTAGGACTATATATTGGGTAGAATCCATTCTGAAGGGGTTCAAAGCAATATTTAGACTATTATACTAATATATTGAAGTTTGGTTACTCCTTGGTCACCAATTTGGTCTACATTTCTTCAAATTCCCATTTGTTCCAAAACGTGGCGATTTTCTTCCCAAAGTTTCAAAACTATAGTTAGGACTATATATTGGTTAGAATCCATTCTAAAGGGGTTCAAAGCTATATTTAGATTACTTTACTAATATATTGAACATTGGTTACTCCTTGGTCACCAATTTTGTCTACATTTCTTCAAATTCCCATTTATACAAAAATTGGATGATTTTCTTCCGAAAGTTTCAAAATTTGAGTTAGGACTATCTATTGGTTAGAATCCATTCTAAAGAGGTTCAAAGCTATATTTAGATTATTTTACTAATATATTGAACATTGGTTACTCCTTGGTCACCAAATTTGTCTACATTTCTTCAAATTCCCATTTATACAAAAATTGGACGATTTTCTTCCGAAAGTTTAAAAATTTGAGTTAGGACTATATATTGGTTAGAATCCTTTCTAAAGGAGTTCAAAGCTATATTTAGATTATTTTACTAATATATTGAACATTGGTTACTCCTTGGTCACCAATTTTGTCTACATTTCTTCAAACTCCCATTTATACAAAAATTGGACGATTTTCTTCCCAAAGTTTCAAAACTATAGTTAGGATTGTATATTGGGTATAATCCATTCTAAAAGGGTTCAAAGAAATATTTATACTATTATACTAATATAGTGAACTTTAGTTAGTCTTTGGTCACCAATTTTGTCTACCTTTCTTCAAATTCCCATTTGTATCAAAACGAGACAATTGTCTTCCCAAAGTTTTAAAACTATAGTTAGGACTATATATTGGGTAGAATCCATTCTGAAGGGGTTCAAAGCAATATTTAGACTATTATACTAATATATTGAAGTTTGGTTACTCCTTGGTCACCAATTTGGTTTACATTTCTTCAAATTCCCATTTGTTCCAAAACGTGACGATTTTCTTCCCAAAGTTTCAAAACTATAGTTAGGACTATATATTGGTTAGAATCCATTCTAAAGGGGTTCAAAGCTATATTTAGATTATTTTACTAATATATTGAACATTGGTTACTCCTTGGTCACCAATTTTGTCTACATTTCTTCAAATTCCCATTTATACAAAAATTAGACGATTTTCTTCCGAAAGTTTCAAAATTTGAGTTAGGACTATATTTTGGTTAGAATCCATTCTAAAGGAGTTCAAAGCTATATTTAGATTATTTTACTAATATATTGAACATTGGTTACTCCTTGGTCACCAATTTTGTCTACATTTCTTCAAATTCCCATTTGTACCAAAACAGGACGATTTTCTTCCCAAAGTTTCAAAACTATAGTTAGGACTATATATTGGGTAGAATCCATTCTGAAGGGGTTCAAAGCAATATTTAGACTATTATACTAATATATTGAAGTTTGGTTACTCCTTGGTCACCAATTTGGTTTACATTTCTTCAAATTCCCATTTGTTCCAAAACGTGACGATTTTCTTCCCAAAGTTTCAAAACTATAGTTAGGACTATATATTGGTTAGAATCCATTCTAAAGGGGTTCAAAGCTATATTTAGATTATTTTACTAATATATTGAACATTGGTTACTCCTTGGTCACCAATTTTGTCTACATTTCTTCAAATTCCCATTTATACCAAAATTGGACGATTTTCTTCCGAAAGTTTCAAAATTTGAGTTAGGACTATATATTGGTTAGAATCCTTTCTAAAGGGGTTGAAAGCTATATTTAGACTGTTATACTAATATATTGAAGTTTGGTTACTCCTTGGTCACCAATTTGGTCTACATTTCTTCAAATTCCCATTTGTACCAAAATTGGACTATTTTCTTCCCAAAGTTTCAAAATTTGAGTTAGGACTATATATTGGTTAGAATCCATTCTAAAGGGGTTCAAAGCTATATTTAGACTGTTATACTAATATATTGAAGTTTTGTTACTTCTTGGTCACCAATTTGGTCTACATTTCTTCAAATTCCCATTTGTACCCAAACGGGACGATTTTCTTCCCAAAGTTTCAAAACTTTAATTAGGACTATATATTGGTTAGAATCCATTCTAAAGGGGTTCAAAGCTATATTTAGATTATTTTACTAATATATTGAACATTGGTAACTTCTTGGTCACCAATTTTGTCTACATTTCTTCAAATTCCCATTTGTACCAAAACGGGACGATTTTTTTCTCAAAGTGTTAAAACTATAGTTAGGATTGTATATTGGGTATAATCCATTCTGAAAGGGTTCAAAGCAATATTGAGACTATTATACTAATATAGTGAACTTTAGTTACTCCTTGGTCACCAATTTTGTCTACATTTCTTCAAATTCCCATTTGTATCAAAACGAGACAATTCTCTTCCCAAAGTTTCAAAACTATAGTTAGGACTAAATATTGGGTAGAATCCATTCTGAAGGGGTTCAAAACTATATTTAGACTATTATACTAATATATTGAACTTTGGTTACTTCTTGATGAGCCAATTTTGTGTCAAACTCTTCAAATTCCCATTTGTACCAAAACGGGATGATTTTCTTCCCAAAGTTTCAAAACTATAGTTAGGACAATATATTGGGTAGAATCCATTCTAAAGGGGTTCAAAGCTATATTTAGACTATTATACTAATTTATTGAACTTTGGTTACTTCTTGATGAGCCAATTTTGTGTCAAATTCTTCAAATTCCCATTTGTACCAAAACGGGACGATTTCTTCCCAAAGTTTCAAAACTATAGTTAGGACTATATATTGGTTAGAATCCATTCTAAAGGGGTTCAAAGCAATATTTAGACTATTATACTAATATATTGAAGTTTTGTTACTTCTTGGTCACCAATTTGGTCTACATTTCTTCAAATTCCCATTTGTACCCAAACGGGACGATTTTCTTCCCAAAGTTTCAAAACTTTAATTAGGACTATATATTGATTAGAATCCATTCTAAAGGGGTTCAAAGCTATATTTAGATTATTTTACTAATATATTGAACATTGGTAACTTCTTGGTCACCAATTTTGTCTACATTTCTTCAAATTCCCATTTGTACCAAAACGGGACGATTTTTTTCTCAAAGTGTTAAAACTATAGTTAGGATTGTATATTGGGTATAATCCATTCTGAAAGGGTTCAAAGCAATATTGAGACTATTATACTAATATAGTGAACTTTAGTTACTCCTTGGTCACCAATTTTGTCTACATTTCTTCAAATTCCCATTTGTATCAAAACGAGACAATTCTCTTCCCAAAGTTTCAAAACTATAGTTAGGACAATATATTGGGTAGAATCCATTCTAAAGGGGTTCAAAGCTATATTTAGACTATTATACTAATTTATTGAACTTTGGTTACTTCTTGATGAGCCAATTTTGTGTCAAATTCTTCAAATTCCCATTTGTACCAAAACGGGACGATTTCTTCCCAAAGTTTCAAAACTATAGTTAGGACTATATATTGGTTAGAATCCATTCTAAAGGGGTTCAAAGCTATATTTAGATTATTTTACTAATATATTGAACATTGGTTACTCCTTGGTCACCAATTTTGTCTACATTTCTTCAAATTCCCATTTGTTCCAAAACGTGACGATTTTCTTCCCAAAGTTTCAAAACTATAGTTAGGACTATATATTGGGTAGAATCCATTCTGAAGGGCTTCAAAGCTATATTTAGACTATTATACTAATTTATTGAACTTTGGTTACTTCTTGATGAGCCAATTTTGTGTCAAATTCTTCAAATTCCCATTTGTACCAAAACGGGACGATTTCTTCCCAAAGTTTCAAAACTATAGTTAGGACTATATATTGGTTAGAATCCATTCTAAAGGGGTTCAAAGCTATATTTAGATTATTTTACTAATATATTGAACATTGGTTACTCCTTGGTCACCAATTTTGTCTACATTTCTTCAAATTCCCATTTGTACCAAAACAGGACGATTTTCTTCCCAAAGTTTCAAAACTATAGTTAGGATTGTATATTGGGTATAATCCATTCTAAAAGGGTTCAAAGAAATATTTAGACTATTATACTAATATAGTGAACTTTAGTTAGTCCTTGGTCACCAATTTTGTCTACATTTCTTCAAATTCCCATTTGTATCAAAACGAGACAATTCTCTTCCCAAAGTTTCAAAACTATAGTTAGGACTATATATTGGGTAGAATCCATTCTGAAGGGGTTCAAAACTATATTTAGACTATTATACTAATATATTGAACTTTGGTTACTTCTTGATGAGCCAATTTTGTGTCAAACTCTTCAAATTCCCATTTGTACCAAAACGGGATGATTTTCTTCCCAAAGTTTCAAAACTATAGTTAGGACAATATATTGGGTAGAATCCATTCTAAAGGGGTTCAAAGCTATATTTAGACTATTATACTAATTTATTGAACTTTGGTTACTTCTTGATGAGCCAATTTTGTGTCAAATTCTTCAAATTCCCATTTGTACCAAAACGGGACGATTTCTTCCCAAAGTTTCAAAACTATAGTTAGGACTATATATTGGTTAGAATCCATTCTAAAGGGGTTCAAAGCTATATTTAGATTATTTTACTAATATATTGAACATTGGTTACTCCTTGGTCACCAATTTTGTCTACATTTCTTCAAATTCCCATTTGTTCCAAAACGTGACGATTTTCTTCCCAAAATTTCAAAACTATAGTTAGGACTATATATTGGGTAGAATCCATTCTGAAGGGCTTCAAAGCTATATTTAGACTATTATACTAATTTATTGAACTTTGGTTACTTCTTGATGAGCCAATTTTGTGTCAAATTCTTCAAATTCCCATTTGTACCAAAACGGGACGATTTCTTCCCAAAGTTTCAAAACTATAGTTAGGACTATATATTGGTTAGAATCCATTCTAAAGGGGTTCAAAGCTATATTTAGATTATTTTACTAATATATTGAACATTGGTTACTCCTTGGTCACCAATTTTGTCTACATTTCTTCAAATTCCCATTTGTACCAAAACAGGACGATTTTCTTCCCAAAGTTTCAAAACTATAGTTAGGATTGTATATTGGGTATAATCCATTCTAAAAGGGTTCAAAGAAATATTTAGACTATTATACTAATATAGTGAACTTTAGTTAGTCCTTGGTCACCAATTTTGTCTACATTTCTTCAAATTCCCATTTGTATCAAAACGAGACAATTCTCTTCCCAAAGTTTCAAAACTATAGTTAGGACTATATATTGGGTAGAATCCATTCTGAAGGGGTTCAAAACTATATTTAGACTATTATACTAATATATTGAACTTTGGTTACTTCTTGATGAGCCAATTTTGTGTCAAACTCTTCAAATTCCCATTTGTACCAAAACGGGATGATTTTCTTCCCAAAGTTTCAAAACTATAGTTAGGACAATATATTGGGTAGAATCCATTCTAAAGGGGTTCAAAGCTATATTTAGACTATTATACTAATTTATTGAACTTTGGTTACTTCTTGATGAGCCAATTTTGTGTCAAATTCTTCAAATTCCCATTTGTACCAAAACGGGACGATTTCTTCCCAAAGTTTCAAAACTATAGTTAGGACTATATATTGGTTAGAATCCATTCTAAAGGGGTTCAAAGCTATATTTAGATTATTTTACTAATATATTGAACATTGGTTACTCCTTGGTCACCAATTTTGTCTACATTTCTTCAAATTCCCATTTGTTCCAAAACGTGACGATTTTCTTCCCAAAGTTTCAAAACTATAGTTAGGACTATATATTGGGTAGAATCCATTCTGAAGGGCTTCAAAGCTATATTTAGACTATTATACTAATTTATTGAACTTTGGTTAATTCTTGATGAGCCAATTTTGTGTCAAATTCTTCAAATTCCCATTTGTACCAAAACAGGACGATTTCTTCTCAAAGTTTCAAAACTATAGTTAGGACTATATATTGGTTAGAATCCATTCTAAAGGGGTTCAAAGCTATATTTAGATTATTTTACTAATATATTGAACATTGGTTACTCCTTGGTCACCAATTTTGTCTACATTTCTTCAAATTCCCATTTGTACCAAAACAGGACGATTTTCTTCCCAAAGTTTCAAAACTATAGTTAGGATTGTATATTGGGTATAATCCATTCTAAAAGGGTTCAAAGAAATATTTAGACTATTATACTAATATAGTGAACTTTAGTTAGTCCTTGGTCACCAATTTTGTCTACATTTCTTCAAATTCCCATTTGTATCAAAACGAGACAATTGTCTTCCCAAAGTTTTAAAACTATAGTTAGGACTATATATTGGGTAGAATCCATTCTGAAGGGGTTCAAAGCAATATTTAGACTATTATACTAATATATTAAAGTTTGGTTACTCCTTGGTCACCAATTTGGTTTACATTTCTTCAAATTCCCATTTGTTCCAAAACGTGACGATTTTCTTCCCAAAGTTTCAAAACTATAGTTAGGACAATATATTGGTTAGAATCCATTCTAAAGGGGTTCAAAGCTATATTTAGATTATTTTACTAATATATTGAACATTGGTTACTCCTTGGTCACCAATTTTGTCTACATTTCTTCAAATTCCCATTTATACAAAAATTGGACGATTTTCTTCCGAAAGTTTCAAAATTTGAGTTAGGACTATATATTGGTTAGAATCCTTTCTAAAGGGGTTGAAAGCTATATTTAGACTGTTATACTAATATATTGAAGTTTGGTTACTTCTTGGTCACCAATTTTGTCTACATTTCTTCAAATTCCCATTTGTACCAAAACGGGTTGATTTTCTTCTCAAAGTTTCAAAACTATAGTTAGGATTGTATATTGGGTATACTCCATTCTAAAAGGGTTCAAAGCAATATTTAGACTATTATACTAATATAGTGAACTTTAGTTACTCCTTGGTCACCAAATTTGTCTACATTTCTTCAAATTCCCATTTGTATCAAAACGACACAATTCTCTTCCCAAAGTTTCAAAACTATAGTTAGGACTATATATTGGGTAGAATCCATTCTGAAGGGGTTCAAAACTATATTTAGACTATTATACTAATATATTGAACTTTGGTTACTTCTTGTTGAGCCAATTTTTTGTCAAACTCTTCAAATTCCCATTAGTACAAAAACGGGATGATTTTCTTCCCAAAGTTTCAAAACTATAGTTAGGACAATATATTGGGTAGAATCCATTCTAAAGGGGTTCAAAGCTATATTTAGACTATTATACTAATATATTGAACTTTGGTTACTCCTTGGTCACCAATTTTGTCTACATTTCTTCAAATTCCCGTTTGTTCTAAAACGTGACGATTTTCTTCCCAAAGTTTCAAAACTATAGTTAGGACTATATATTGGGTAGAATCAATTCTGAAGGGGTTCAAAGGTATATTTAGACTATCATAATAATTTATTGAACTTTGGTTACTTCTTGATGAGCCAATTTTGTGTCAAATTCTTTGAATTCCCATTTGTAGCAAAACGGGACGATTTTCTTCCCAAAGTTTTAAAACTATAGTTACAATATATTGGATAGAATCCATTCTAAAGGGGTTCAAAGCTATATTTAGACTATTATACTAATATATTAAACTTTGGTTACTCCTTGGTCACCAATTTTGTCTACATTTCTTCAAATTCCCATTTGTATCAAAACGAGACAATTGTCTTCCCAAAGTTTTAAAACTATAGTTAGGACTATATATTGGGTAGAATCCATTCTGAAGGGGTTCAAAGCAATATTTAGACTATTATACTAATATATTGAAGTTTGGTTACTCCTTGGTCACCAATTTGGTTTACATTTCTTCAAATTCCCATTTGTTCCAAAACGTGACGATTTTCTTCCCAAAGTTTCAAAACTATAGTTAGGACTATATATTGGTTAGAATCCATTCTAAAGGGGTTCAAAGCTATATTTAGATTATTTTACTAATATATTGAACATTGGTTACTCCTTGGTCACCAATTTTGTCTACATTTCTTCAAATTCCCATTTATACAAAAATTGGACGATTTTCTTCCGAAAGTTTCAAAATTTGAGTTAGGACTATATATTGGTTAGAATCCATTCTAAAGGGGTTCAAAGCTATATTTAGACTGTTATACTAATATATTGAAGTTTTGTTACTTCTTGGTCACCAATTTTGTCTACATTTCTTCAAATTCCCATTTGTACCAAAACGGGACGATTTTCTTCCGAAAGTTTCAAAATTTGAGTTAGGACTATATATTGGTTAGAATCCTTTCTAAAGGGGTTGAAAGCTATATTTAGACTGTTATACTAATATATTGAAGTTTGGTTACTCCTTGGTCACCAATTCGGTCTACATTTCTTCAAATTCCCATTTGTACCAAAATTGGACGATTTTCTTCCCAAAGTTTCAAAATTTGAGTTAGGACTATATATTGGTTAGAATCCATTCTAAAGGGGTTCAAAGCTATATTTAGACTGTTATACTAATATATTGAAGTTTTGTTACTTCTTGGTCACCAATTTTGTCTACATTTCTTCAAATTCCCATTTGTACCAAAACGGGACGATTTTCTTCTCAAAGTTTCAAAACTATAGTTAGGATTGTATATTGGGTATAATCCATTCTAAAAGGGGTCAAAGCAATATTTAGACTATTATACTAATATAGTGAATTTTAATTACTCCTTGGTCACCAATTTTGTCTACATTTCTTCAAATTCCCATTTGTATCAAAACGAGACAATTCTCTTCCCAAAGTTTCAAAACTATAGTGAGGACTATATATTGGGTAGAATCCATTCTGAACGGGTTCAAAACTATATTTAGACTATTATACTAATATATTACACTTTGGTTACTCCTTGGTCACCAATTTTGTCTACATTTCTTCAAATTCCCATTTGTATTAAAACGAGACAATTTTCTTCCCAAAGTTTAAAAACTATAGTTAGGACTATATATTGGGTAGAATCCATTTTGAAGGGGTTCAAAGCTATATTTAGACTATTATACTAATATATTGAACTTTGGTTACTCCTTGGTCACCAATTTTGTCTACATTTCTTCAAACTCCCATTTGTACCAAAACAGGACGATTTTCTTCCCAAAGCTTCAAAACTATAGTTAGGATTGTATATTGGGTATAATCCATTCTAAAAGGGTTCAAAGAAATATTTATACTATTATACTAATATAGTGAACTTTAGTTAGTCCTTGGTCACCAAATTTGTCTACATTTCTTCAAATTCCCATTTGTATCAAAACGAGACAATTGTCTTCCCAAAGTTTTAAAACTATAGTTAGGACTATATATTGGGTAGAATCCATTCTGAAGGGGTTCAAAGCAATATTTAGACTATTATACTAATATATTGAAGTTTGGTTACTCCTTGGTCACCAATTTGGTTTAAATTTCTTCAAATTCCCATTTGTTCCAAAACGTGACGATTTTCTTCCCAAAGTTTCAAAACTATAGTTAGGACAATATATTGGTTAGAATCCATTCTAAAGGGTTTCAAAGCTATATTTAGATTATTTTACTAATATATTGAACATTGGTTACTCCTTGGTCACCAATTTTGTCTACATTTCTTCAAATTCCCATTTATACAAAAATTGGACGATTTTCTTCCGAAAGTTTCAAAATTTGAGTTAGGACTATATATTGGTTAGAATCCTTTCTAAAGGGGTTGAAAGCTATATTTAGACTGTTATACTAATATATTGAAGTTTGGTTACTCCTTGGTCACCAATTTGGTCTACATTTCTTCAAATACCCATTTGTACCAAAATTGGACGATTTTCTTCCCAAAGTTTCAAAATTTGAGTTAGGACTATATATTGGTTAGAATCCATTCTAATGGGGTTCAAAACTATATTTAGACTATTATACTAATATATTGAACTTTGGTTACTTCTTGATGAGCCAATTTTGTGTCAAACTCTTCAAATTCCCATTTGTACCAAAACGGGACGATTTCTTCCCAAAGTTTCAAAACTATAGTTAGGACTATATATTGGTTAGAATCCATTCTGAAGGGGTTCAAAGCTATATTTAGATTATTTTACTAATATATTGAACATTGGTTACTCCTTGGTCACCAATTTTGTCTACATTTCTTCAAATTCCCATTTGTACCAAAACAGGACGATTTTCTTCCCAAAGTTTCAAAACTATAGTTAGGATTGTATATTGGGTATAATGCATTCTAAAAGGGTTCAAAGCAATATTTATACTATTATACTAATATAGTGAACTTTAGTTACTCCTTGGTCACCAATTTTGTCTACATTTCTTCAAATTCCCATTTGTACCAAAACAGAACGATTTTCTTCCCAAAGTTTCAAAACTATAGTTAAGATTGTATATTGGGTATAATCCATTCTAAAAGGGTTCAAAGCAATATTTAGACTATTATACTAATATAGTGAACTTTAGTTAGTCCTTGGTCACCAATTTTGTCTACATTTCTTCAAATTCCCATTTGTATCAAAACGAGACAATTTTCTTCCCAAAGTTTCAAAACTATAGTTAGGACTATATATTGGGATGAATCCATTCTGAATGGGTTCAAAGCAATATTTAGACTATTATACAAATATATTGAAGTTTGGTTACTCCTTGGTAACCAATTTGGTCTACATTTCGTCAAATTCCCATTTGTACCAAAACGAGACGATTTTCTTCCCAAAGTTTCAAAACTATAGTTAGGACAATATATTGGGTAGAATCCATTCTAAAGGGGTTCAAAGCTATATTTAGACTATTATACTAATATAGTGAACTTTAGTTACTCCTTGGTCACCAATTTTGTCTACATTTCTTCAAATTCCCATTTGTATTAAAACGAGACAATTTTCTTCCCAAAGTTTCAAAACTATAGTTAGGACTATATATTGGGTAGAATCCATTCTGAAGGGGTTCAAAGCTATATTTAGATTATTTTACTAATATATTGAACATTGGTTACTCCTTGGTCACCAATTTAGTCTACATTTCTTCAAATTTCCATTTGTTCCAAAACGTGACGATTTTCTTCCCAAAGTTTCAAAACTATAGTTAGGATTATATATTGGGTAGAATCCATTCTAAAGGGGTTCAAAGCTATATTTAGATTATTTTACTAATATATTGAACATTGGTTACTACTTGGTCACCAATTTTGTCTACATTTCTTCAAATTCCCATTTGTAGCAAAACGGGACGATATTCTTCCCAAAGTTTTAAAACCATAGTTACAATATATTGGATAGAATCCATTCTAAAGGGGTTCAAAGCTATATTTAGACTATTATACTAATATATTAAACTTTGGTTACTCCTTGGTCACCAATTTTGTCTACATTTCTTCAAATTCCCATTTATACCAAAATTGGACGATTTTCTTCCGAAAGTTTCAAAATTTGAGTTAGGACTATATATTGGTTAGAATCCATTCTAAAGGGGTTTAAAGCTATATTTAGATTATTTTACTAATATATTGAACATTGGTTATGCTTTGGTCACCAATTTAGTCTACATTTCTTCAAATTTCCATTTGTTCCAAAACGTGACGATTTTCTTCCCAAAGTTTCAAAACTATAGTTAGGACTATATATTGGGTAGAATCCATTCTGAAGGGGTTCAAAGCTATATTTAGACTATTATACTAATTTATTGAACTTTGGTTACTTCTTGATGAGCCAATTTTGTGTCAAATTCTTCAAATTCCCATTTATACCAAAACGGGACGATTTTCTTCCCAAAGTTTCAAAACTATAGTTAGGATTATATATTGGGTAGAATCCATTCTAAAGGGGTTCAAAGCTATATTTAGATTATTTTACTAATATATTGAACATTGGTTACTACTTGGTCACCAATTTTGTCTACATTTCTTCAAATTCCCATTTGTACCAAAACGGGACGATTTTCTTCCCATAGTTTCAAAACTGTAGTTAGGACTATATATTGGTTAGAATCCATTCTAAAGGGGTTCAAAGGTATATTTAGACTATTTTACTAATATATTGAACATTGGTTACATCTTGATGAGCCAATTTTGTGTAAAATTCTTCAAATTCCCATTTGTACCAAAACGGGACGATTTCTTCCCAAAGTTTCAAAACTATAGTTAAGACTATATATTGGTTACAATCCATTCTAAAGGGGTTCAAAGCTATATTTATATTATTTTACTAATATATTGAACATTGGTTACTCCTTGGTCACCAATTTGGTCTACATTTCTTCAAATTCCCATTTGTTCCAAAACGTGACGATTTTCTTCCCAAAGTTTCAAAACTTTATTTAGGACTATATATTGGTTAGAATCCATTCTAAAGGGGTTCAAAGATATATTTAGATTATTTTACTAATATATTGAACTTTGGTTACTCCTTGGTCACCAATTTTGTCTACATTTCTTCAAATTCCCATTTGTACCAAAACAGGACGATTTTCTTCCCAAAGTTTCAAAACTATAGTTAGGATTGTATATTGGGTATAATGCATTCTAAAAGGGTTGAAAGCTATATTTAGACTATTATACTAATATATTAAACTTTGGTTACTCCTTGGTCACCAATTTTGTCTACATTTCTTCAAATTCCCATTTATACCAAAATTGGACGATTTTCTTCCGAAAGTTTCAAAATTTGAGTTAGGACTATATATTGGTTAGAATCCATTCTAAAGGGGTTTAAAGCTATATTTAGATTATTTTACTAATATATTGAACATTGGTTACTCCTTGGTCACCAATTTAGTCTACATTTCTTCAAATTCCCATTTGTACCAAAACGAGACGATTTTCTTCCCAAAGTTTCAAAACTAAAGTTAGGACAATATATTGGGTAGAATCCATTCTAAAGGGGTTCAAAGCTATATTTAGACTATTATACTAATATAGTGAACTTTAGTTACTCCTTGGTCACCAATTTTGTCTACATTTCTTCAAATTCCCATTTGTATTAAAACGAGACAATTTTCTTCCCAAAGTTTCAAAACTATAGTTAGGACTATATATTGGGTAGAATCCATTCTGAAGGGGTTCAAAGCTATATTTAGATTATTTTACTAATATATTGAACATTGGTTACTCCTTGGTCACCAATTTAGTCTACATTTCTTCAAATTTCCATTTGTTCCAAAACGTGACGATTTTCTTCCCAAAGTTTCAAAACTATAGTTAGGATTATATATTGGGTAGAATCCATTCTAAAGGGGTTCAAAGCTATATTTAGATTATTTTACTAATATATTGAACATTGGTTACTACTTGGTCACCAATTTTGTCTACATTTCTTCCAATTCCCATTTGTAGCAAAACGGGACGATTTTCTTCCCAAAGTTTTAAAACTATAGTTACAAAATATGGGATAGAATCCATTCTAAAGGGGTTCAAAGCTATATTTAGACTATTATACTAATATATTAAACTTTGGTTACTCCTTGGTCACCAATTTTGTCTACATTTCTTCAAATTCCCATTTATACCAAAATTGGACGATTTTCTTCCGAAAGTTTCAAAATTTGAGTTAGGACTATATATGGGTTAGAAACCATTCTAAAGGGGTTTAAAGCTATATTTAGATTATTTTACTAATATATTGAACATTGGTTACTCCTTGGTCACCAATTTAGTCTACATTTCTTCAAATTTCCATTTGTTCCAAAACGTGACGATTTTCTTCCCAAAGTTTCAAAACTATAGTTAGGACTATATATTGGGTAGAATCCATTCTGAAGGGGTTGAAAGCTATATTTAGACTATTATACTAATATATTAAACTTTGGTTACTCCTTGGTCACCAATTTTGTCTACATTTCTTCAAATTCCCATTTATACCAAAATTGGACGATTTTCTTCCGAAAGTTTCAAAATTTGAGTTAGGACTATATATTGGTTAGAATCCATTCTAAAGGGGTTTAAAGCTATATTTAGATTATTTTACTAATATATTGAACATTGGTTACTCCTTGGTCACCAATTTAGTCTACATTTCTTCAAATTTCCATTTGTTCCAAAACGTGACGATTTTCTTCCCAAAGTTTCAAAACTATAGTTAGGACAATATATTGGGTAGAATCCATTCTGAAGGGGTTCAAAGCTATATTTAGACTATTATACTAATTTATTGAACTTTGGTTACTTCTTGATGAGCCAATTTTGTGTCAAATTCTTCAAATTCCCATTTATACCAAAACGAACGATTTTCTTCCCAAAGTTTCAAACCTATAGTTAGGATTATATATTGGGTAGAATCCATTCTGAAGGGGTTCAAAGCTATATATAGATTATTTTACTAATATATTGAACATTGGTTACTCCTTGGTCACCAATTTAGTCTACATTTCTTCAAATTTCCATTTGTTCCAAAACGTGACGATTTTCTTCCCAAAGTTTCAAAACTATAGTTAGGATTATATATTGGGTAGAATCCATTCTAAAGGGGTTCAAAGCTATATTTAGATTATTTTACTAATATATTGAACATTGGTTACTACTTGGTCACCAATTTTGTCTACATTTCTTCCAATTCCCATTTGTAGCAAAACCGGACGATTTTCTTCCCAAAGTTTTAAAACTATAGTTACAATATATTGGATAGAATCCATTCTAAAGGGGTTCAAAGCTATATTTAGACTATTATAATAATATATTAAACTTTGGTTACTCCTTGGTCACCAATTTTGTCTACATTTCTTCAAATTCCCATTTATACCAAAATTGGACGATTTTCTTCCGAAAGTTTCAAAATTTGAGTTAGGACTATATATTGGTTAGAAACCATTCTAAAGGGGTTTAAAGCTATATTTAGATTATTTTACTAATATATTGAACATTGGTTACTCCTTGGTCACCAATTTAGTCTACATTTCTTCAAATTTCCATTTGTTCCAAAACGTGACGATTTTCTTCCCAAAGTTTCAAAACTATAGTTAGGACTATATATTGGGTAGAATCCATTCTGAAGGGGTTGAAAGCTATATTTAGACTATTATACTAATATATTAAACTTTGGTTACTCCTTGGTCACCAATTTTGTCTACATTTCTTCAAATTCCCATTTATACCAAAATTGGACGATTTTCTTCCGAAAGTTTCAAAATTTGAGTTAGGACTATATATTGGTTAGAATCCATTCTAAAGGGGTTTAAAGCTATATTTAGATTATTTTACTAATATATTGAACATTGGTTACTCCTTGGTCACCAATTTAGTCTACATTTCTTCAAATTTCCATTTGTTCCAAAACGTGACGATTTTCTTCCCAAAGTTTCAAAACTATAGTTAGGACTATATATTGGGTAGAATCCATTCTGAAGGGGTTCAAAGCTATATTTAGACTATTATACTAATTTATTGAACTTTGGTTACTTCTTGATGAGCCAATTTTGTGTCAAATTCTTCAAATTCCCATTTATACCAAAACGGGACGATTTTCTTCCCAAAGTTTCAAAACTATAGTTAGGATTATATATTGGGTAGAATCCATTCTAAAGGGGTTCAAAGCTATATTTAGATTATTTTACTAATATATTGAACATTGGTTACTACTTGGTCACCAATTTTGTCTACATTTCTTCAAATTCCCATTTGTACCAAAACGGGACGATTTTCTTCCCATAGTTTCAAAACTGTAGTTAGGACTATATATTGGTTAGAATCCATTCTAAAGGGGTTCAAAGGTATATTTAGACTATTTTACTAATATATTGAACATTGGTTACATCTTGATGAGCCAATTTTGTGTAAAATTCTTCAAATTCCCATTTGTACCAAAACGGGACGATTTCTTCCCAAAGTTTCAAAACTATAGTTAAGACTATATATTGGTTACAATCCATTCTAAAGGGGTTCAAAGCTATATTTATATTATTTTACTAATATATTGAACATTGGTTACTCCTTGGTCACCAATTTGGTCTACATTTCTTCAAATTCCCATTTGTTCCAAAACGTGACGATTTTCTTCCCAAAGTTTCAAAACTTTATTTAGGACTATATATTGGTTAGAATCCATTCTAAAGGGGTTCAAAGATATATTTAGATTATTTTACTAATATATTGAACTTTGGTTACTCCTTGGTCACCAATTTTGTCTACATTTCTTCAAATTCCCATTTGTACCAAAACAGGACGATTTTCTTCCCAAAGTTTCAAAACTATAGTTAGGATTGTATATTGGGTATAATGCATTCTAAAAGGGTTCAAAGCAATATTTAGACTATTATACTAATATAGTGAACTTTAGTTAGTCCTTGGTCACCAATCTTGTCTACATTTCTTCAAATTCCCATTTGTATCAAAACGAGACAATTTTCTTCCCAAAGTTTCAAAACTATAGTTAGGACTATATATTGGGATGAATCCATTCTGAATGGGTTCAAAGCAATATTTAGACTATTATACTAATATATTGAAGTTTGGTTACTCCTTGGTAACCAATTTGGTCTACATTTCGTCAAATTCCCATTTGTACCAAAACGAGACGATTTTCTTCCCAAAGTTTCAAAACTATAGTTAGGACAATATATTGGGTAGAATCCATTCTAAAGGGGTTCAAAGCTATATTTAGACTATTATACTAATATAGTGAACTTTAGTTACTCCTTGGTCACCAATTTTGTCTACATTTCTTCAAATTCCCATTTGTATTAAAACGAGACAATTTTCTTCCCAAAGTTTCAAAACTATAGTTAGGACTATATATTGGGTAGAATCCATTCTGAAGGGGTTCAAAGCTATATTTAGATTATTTTACTAATATATTGAACATTGGTTACTCCTTGGTCACCAATTTAGTCTACATTTCTTCAAATTTCCATTTGTTCCAAAACGTGACGATTTTCTTCCCAAAGTTTCAAAACTATAGTTAGGATTATATATTGGGTAGAATCCATTCTAAAGGGGTTCAAAGCTATATTTAGATTATTTTACTAATATATTGAACATTGGTTACTACTTGGTCACTAATTTTGTCTACATTTCTTCCAATTCCCATTTGTAGCAAAACGGGACGATTTTCTTCCCAAAGTTTTAAAACTATAGTTACAATATATTGGATAGAATCCATTCTAAAGGGGTTCAAAGCTATATTTAGACTATTATACTAATATATTAAACTTTGGTTACTCCTTGGTCACCAATTTTGTCTACATTTCTTCAAATTCCCATTTATACCAAAATTGGACGATTTTCTTCCGAAAGTTTCAAAATTTGAGTTAGGACTATATATTGGTTAGAAACCATTCTAAAGGGGTTTAAAGCTATATTTAGATTATTTTACTAATATATTGAACATTGGTTACTCCTTGGTCACCAATTTAGTCTACATTTCTTCAAATTTCCATTTGTTCCAAAACGTGACGATTTTCTTCCCAAAGTTTCAAAACTATAGTTAGGACTATATATTGGGTAGAATCCATTCTGAAGGGGTTGAAAGCTATATTTAGACTATTATACTAATATATTAAACTTTGGTTACTCCTTGGTCACCAATTTTGTCTACATTTCTTCAAATTCCCATTTATACCAAAATTGGACGATTTTCTTCCGAAAGTTTCAAAATTTGAGTTAGTACTATATATTGGTTAGAATCCATTCTAAAGGGGTTTAAAGCTATATTTAGATTATTTTACTAATATATTGAACATTGGTTACTCCTTGTCACCAATTTAGTCTACATTTCCTCAAATTTCCATTTGTTCCAAAACGTGACGATTTTCTTCCCAAAGTTTCAAAACTATAGTTAGGACTATATATTGGGTAGAATCCATTCTGAAGGGGTTCAAAACTATATTTAGACTATTATACTAATATATTGAACTTTGGTTACTTCTTGATGAGCCAATTTTGTGTCAAACTCTTCAAATTCCCATTTGTACCAAAACGAGACGATTTCTTCCCAAAGTTTCAAAACTATAGTTAGGACTATATATTGGTTAGAATCCATTCTGAAGGGGTTCAAAGCTATATTTAGATTATTTTACTAATATATTGAACATTGGTTACTCCTTGGTCACCAATTTTGTCTACATTTCTTCAAATTCCCATTTGTACCAAAACAGGACGATTTTCTTCCCAAAGTTTCAAAACTATAGTTAGGATTGTATATTGGGTATAATGCATTCTAAAAGGGTTCAAAGCAATATTTATACTATTATACTAATATAGTGAACTTTAGTTACTCCTTGGTCACCAATTTTGTCTACATTTCTTCAAATTCCCATTTGTACCAAAACAGAACGATTTTCTTCCCAAAGTTTCAAAACTATAGTTAAGATTGTATATTGGGTATAATCCATTCTAAAAGGGTTCAAAGCAATATTTAGACTATTATACTAATATAGTGAACTTTAGTTAGTCCTTGGTCACCAATTTTGTCTACATTTCTTCAAATTCCCATTTGTATCAAAACGAGACAATTTTCTTCCCAAAGTTTCAAAACTATAGTTAGGACTATATATTGGGATGAATCCATTCTGAATGGGTTCAAAGCAATATTTAGACTATTATACTAATATATTGAAGTTTGGTTACTCCTTGGTAACCAATTTGGTCTACATTTCGTCAAATTCCCATTTGTACCAAAACGAGACGATTTTCTTCCCAAAGTTTCAAAACTATAGTTAGGACAATATATTGGGTAGAATCCATTCTAAAGGGGTTCAAAGCTATATTTAGACTATTATACTAATATAGTGGACTTTAGTTACTCCTTGGTCACCAATTTTGTCTACATTTCTTCAAATTCCCATTTGTACCAAAACGGAACGATTTTCTTCCCAAAGTTTCAAAACTATAGTTAGGATTATATATTGGGTAGAATCCATTCTAAAAGGGTTCAAAGCAATATTTAGACTATTATACTAATATATTGAAGTTTGGTTACTCCTTGGTCACCAATTTGGTCTACATTTCTTCAAATTCCCATTTGTTCCAAAACGTGACGATTTTCTTCCCAAAGTTTCAAAACTATAGTTAGGACTATATATTGGGTAGAATCCATTCTAAAGGGTTTCAAAGCTATATTTAGACTATTATACTAATTTATTGAACTTTGGTTACTTCTTGATGAGCCAATTTTGTGTCAAATTCTTCAAATTCCCATTTGTACCAAAAAGGGACGATTTTCTTCCAAAGTTTCAAAACTATAGTTAGGATTATATATTGGTTAGAATCCATTCTAAAGGGGTTCAAAGCTATATTTAGATTATTTAACTAATATATTGAACATTGGTTACTCCTTGGTCACCAATTTTGTCTACATTTCTTCAAATTCCCATTTATACCAAAATTGGACGATTTTCTTCCGAAAGTTTCAAAATTTGAGTTAGGACTATATATTGGTTATAATCCTTTCTTAAGGGGTTGAAAGCTATATTTAGACTGTTATACTAATATATTGAAGTTTGGTTACTCCTTGGTCACCAATTTGATCTACATTTCTTCAAATTCCCATTTGTTCCAAAACGTGACGATTTTCTTCCCAAAGATTCAAAACTATAGTTAAGACTATATATTGGGTAGAATCCATTATGAAGGGGTTCAAAGCTATATTTAGACTATTATACTAATTTATTGAACTTTGGTTACTTCTTGATGAGCCAATTTTGTGTCAAATTCTTCAAATTCCCATTTGTACCAAAAAGGGACGATTTTCTTCCCAAAGTTTCAAAACGATAGTTAGGATTATATTTGGGTAGAATCCATTCTATAGGGGTTCAAATCTATATTTAGATTATTTTACTAATATATTGAACATTGGTTACTTCTTGATGAGCCAATTTTGTGTAAAATTCTTCAAATTCCCATTTGTACCAAAACGGGATGATTTCTTCCCAAAGTTTCAAAACTATAGTTAGGATTATATATTGGGTAGAATCCATTATAAAGGGGTTCAAATCTATATTTAGATTATTTTACTAATATATTGAACATTGGTTACTCCTAGGTCACCAATTGTTTCTACATTTCTTCAAATTCCCATTTGTACCAAAACGGGATGATTTTCTTCCCAAAGTTTCAAAACTGTAGTTAGGACTATATATTGGTTAGAATCCTTTCTAAAGGGGTTCAAAGCTATAATTAGAATATTTTACTAATATATTGAACATTGGTTACTTCTTGATGAGCCAATTTTGTGTAAAATTATTCAAATTCCCATTTGTACCAAAACGGAACGATTTTCTTCCCAAAGTTTCAAAACTATAGTTAGGACTATATATTGGGTAGAATCCATTCTAAAGGGTTTCAAAGCTATATTTAGACTATTATACTAATTTATTGAACTTTGGTTACTTCTTGATGAGCCAATTTTGTGTCAAATTCTTCAAATTCCCATTTGTACCAAAAAGGGACGATTTTCTTCCCAAAGTTTCAAAACTATAGTTAGGATTATATTTGGGTAGAATCCATTCTATAGGGGTTCAAATCTATATTTAGATTATTTTACTAATATATTGAACATTGGTTACTTCTTGATGAGCCAATTTTGTGTAAAATTCTTCAAATTCCCATTTGTACCAAAACGGAACGATTTTCTTCCCAAAGTTTCAAAACTATAGTTAGGATTATATTTGGGTAGAATCCATTCTATAGGGGTCCAAATCTATATTTAGATTATTTTACTAATATATTGAACATTGGTTACTTCTTGATGAGCCAATTTTGTGTAAAATTATTCAAATTCCCATTTGTACCAAAACGGAACGATTTTCTTCCCAAAGTTTCAAAACTATAGTTAGGATTATATATTGGGTAGAATCCATTCTAAAAGGGTTCAAAGCAATATTTAGACTATTATACTAATATATTGAAGTTTGGTTACTCCTTGGTCACCAATTTGGTCTACATTTCTTCAAATTCCCATTTGTTCCAAAACGTGACGATTTTCTTCCCAAAGTTTCAAAACTATAGTTAGGACTATATATTGGGTAGAATCCATTCTAAAGGGTTTCAAAGCTATATTTAGACTATTATACTAATTTATTGAACTTTGGTTACTTCTTGATGAGCCAATTTTGTGTCAAATTCTTCAAATTCCCATTTGTACCAAAAAGGGACGATTTTCTTCCAAAGTTTCAAAACTATAGTTAGGATTATATATTGGTTAGAATCCATTCTAAAGGGGTTCAAAGCTATATTTAGATTATTTAACTAATATATTGAACATTGGTTACTCCTTGGTCACCAATTTTGTCTACATTTCTTCAAATTCCCATTTATACCAAAATTGGACGATTTTCTTCCGAAAGTTTCAAAATTTGAGTTAGGACTATATATTGGTTATAATCCTTTCTTAAGGGGTTGAAAGCTATATTTAGACTGTTATACTAATATATTGAAGTTTGGTTACTCCTTGGTCACCAATTTGATCTACATTTCTTCAAATTCCCATTTGTTCCAAAACGTGACGATTTTCTTCCCAAAGATTCAAAACTATAGTTAAGACTATATATTGGGTAGAATCCATTATGAAGGGGTTCAAAGCTATATTTAGACTATTATACTAATTTATTGAACTTTGGTTACTTCTTGATGAGCCAATTTTGTGTCAAATTCTTCAAATTCCCATTTGTACCAAAAAGGGACGATTTTCTTCCCAAAGTTTCAAAACGATAGTTAGGATTATATTTGGGTAGAATCCATTCTATAGGGGTTCAAATCTATATTTAGATTATTTTACTAATATATTGAACATTGGTTACTTCTTGATGAGCCAATTTTGTGTAAAATTCTTCAAATTCCCATTTGTACCAAAACGGGATGATTTCTTCCCAAAGTTTCAAAACTATAGTTAGGATTATATATTGGGTAGAATCCATTCTAAAGGGGTTCAAAGCTATATTTAGATTATTTTACTAATATATTGAACATTGGTTACTACTTGGTCACCAATTTTGTCTACATTTCTTCCAATTCCCATTTGTAGCAAAACCGGACGATTTTCTTCCCAAAGTTTTAAAACTATAGTTACAATATATTGGATAGAATCCATTCTAAAGGGGTTCAAAGCTATATTTAGACTATTATAATAATATATTAAACTTTGGTTACTCCTTGGTCACCAATTTTGTCTACATTTCTTCAAATTCCCATTTATACCAAAATTGGACGATTTTCTTCCGAAAGTTTCAAAATTTGAGTTAGGACTATATATTGGTTAGAAACCATTCTAAAGGGGTTTAAAGCTATATTTAGATTATTTTACTAATATATTGAACATTGGTTACTCCTTGGTCACCAATTTAGTCTACATTTCTTCAAATTTCCATTTGTTCCAAAACGTGACGATTTTCTTCCCAAAGTTTCAAAACTATAGTTAGGACTATATATTGGGTAGAATCCATTCTGAAGGGGTTGAAAGCTATATTTAGACTATTATACTAATATATTAAACTTTGGTTACTCCTTGGTCACCAATTTTGTCTACATTTCTTCAAATTCCCATTTATACCAAAATTGGACGATTTTCTTCCGAAAGTTTCAAAATTTGAGTTAGGACTATATATTGGTTAGAATCCATTCTAAAGGGGTTTAAAGCTATATTTAGATTATTTTACTAATATATTGAACATTGGTTACTCCTTGGTCACCAATTTAGTCTACATTTCTTCAAATTTCCATTTGTTCCAAAACGTGACGATTTTCTTCCCAAAGTTTCAAAACTATAGTTAGGACTATATATTGGGTAGAATCCATTCTGAAGGGGTTCAAAGCTATATTTAGACTATTATACTAATTTATTGAACTTTGGTTACTTCTTGATGAGCCAATTTTGTGTCAAATTCTTCAAATTCCCATTTATACCAAAACGGGACGATTTTCTTCCCAAAGTTTCAAAACTATAGTTAGGATTATATATTGGGTAGAATCCATTCTAAAGGGGTTCAAAGCTATATTTAGATTATTTTACTAATATATTGAACATTGGTTACTACTTGGTCACCAATTTTGTCTACATTTCTTCAAATTCCCATTTGTACCAAAACGGGACGATTTTCTTCCCATAGTTTCAAAACTGTAGTTAGGACTATATATTGGTTAGAATCCATTCTAAAGGGGTTCAAAGGTATATTTAGACTATTTTACTAATATATTGAACATTGGTTACATCTTGATGAGCCAATTTTGTGTAAAATTCTTCAAATTCCCATTTGTACCAAAACGGGACGATTTCTTCCCAAAGTTTCAAAACTATAGTTAAGACTATATATTGGTTACAATCCATTCTAAAGGGGTTCAAAGCTATATTTATATTATTTTACTAATATATTGAACATTGGTTACTCCTTGGTCACCAATTTGGTCTACATTTCTTCAAATTCCCATTTGTTCCAAAACGTGACGATTTTCTTCCCAAAGTTTCAAAACTTTATTTAGGACTATATATTGGTTAGAATCCATTCTAAAGGGGTTCAAAGATATATTTAGATTATTTTACTAATATATTGAACTTTGGTTACTCCTTGGTCACCAATTTTGTCTACATTTCTTCAAATTCCCATTTGTACCAAAACAGGACGATTTTCTTCCCAAAGTTTCAAAACTATAGTTAGGATTGTATATTGGGTATAATGCATTCTAAAAGGGTTCAAAGCAATATTTAGACTATTATACTAATATAGTGAACTTTAGTTAGTCCTTGGTCACCAATCTTGTCTACATTTCTTCAAATTCCCATTTGTATCAAAACGAGACAATTTTCTTCCCAAAGTTTCAAAACTATAGTTAGGACTATATATTGGGATGAATCCATTCTGAATGGGTTCAAAGCAATATTTAGACTATTATACTAATATATTGAAGTTTGGTTACTCCTTGGTAACCAATTTGGTCTACATTTCGTCAAATTCCCATTTGTACCAAAACGAGACGATTTTCTTCCCAAAGTTTCAAAACTATAGTTAGGACAATATATTGGGTAGAATCCATTCTAAAGGGGTTCAAAGCTATATTTAGACTATTATACTAATATAGTGAACTTTAGTTACTCCTTGGTCACCAATTTTGTCTACATTTCTTCAAATTCCCATTTGTATTAAAACGAGACAATTTTCTTCCCAAAGTTTCAAAACTATAGTTAGGACTATATATTGGGTAGAATCCATTCTGAAGGGGTTCAAAGCTATATTTAGATTATTTTACTAATATATTGAACATTGGTTACTCCTTGGTCACCAATTTAGTCTACATTTCTTCAAATTTCCATTTGTTCCAAAACGTGACGATTTTCTTCCCAAAGTTTCAAAACTATAGTTAGGATTATATATTGGGTAGAATCCATTCTAAAGGGGTTCAAAGCTATATTTAGATTATTTTACTAATATATTGAACATTGGTTACTACTTGGTCACTAATTTTGTCTACATTTCTTCCAATTCCCATTTGTAGCAAAACGGGACGATTTTCTTCCCAAAGTTTTAAAACTATAGTTACAATATATTGGATAGAATCCATTCTAAAGGGGTTCAAAGCTATATTTAGACTATTATACTAATATATTAAACTTTGGTTACTCCTTGGTCACCAATTTTGTCTACATTTCTTCAAATTCCCATTTATACCAAAATTGGACGATTTTCTTCCGAAAGTTTCAAAATTTGAGTTAGGACTATATATTGGTTAGAAACCATTCTAAAGGGGTTTAAAGCTATATTTAGATTATTTTACTAATATATTGAACATTGGTTACTCCTTGGTCACCAATTTAGTCTACATTTCTTCAAATTTCCATTTGTTCCAAAACGTGACGATTTTCTTCCCAAAGTTTCAAAACTATAGTTAGGACTATATATTGGGTAGAATCCATTCTGAAGGGGTTGAAAGCTATATTTAGACTATTATACTAATATATTAAACTTTGGTTACTCCTTGGTCACCAATTTTGTCTACATTTCTTCAAATTCCCATTTATACCAAAATTGGACGATTTTCTTCCGAAAGTTTCAAAATTTGAGTTAGTACTATATATTGGTTAGAATCCATTCTAAAGGGGTTTAAAGCTATATTTAGATTATTTTACTAATATATTGAACATTGGTTACTCCTTGTCACCAATTTAGTCTACATTTCCTCAAATTTCCATTTGTTCCAAAACGTGACGATTTTCTTCCCAAAGTTTCAAAACTATAGTTAGGACTATATATTGGGTAGAATCCATTCTGAAGGGGTTCAAAACTATATTTAGACTATTATACTAATATATTGAACTTTGGTTACTTCTTGATGAGCCAATTTTGTGTCAAACTCTTCAAATTCCCATTTGTACCAAAACGAGACGATTTCTTCCCAAAGTTTCAAAACTATAGTTAGGACTATATATTGGTTAGAATCCATTCTGAAGGGGTTCAAAGCTATATTTAGATTATTTTACTAATATATTGAACATTGGTTACTCCTTGGTCACCAATTTTGTCTACATTTCTTCAAATTCCCATTTGTACCAAAACAGGACGATTTTCTTCCCAAAGTTTCAAAACTATAGTTAGGATTGTATATTGGGTATAATGCATTCTAAAAGGGTTCAAAGCAATATTTATACTATTATACTAATATAGTGAACTTTAGTTACTCCTTGGTCACCAATTTTGTCTACATTTCTTCAAATTCCCATTTGTACCAAAACAGAACGATTTTCTTCCCAAAGTTTCAAAACTATAGTTAAGATTGTATATTGGGTATAATCCATTCTAAAAGGGTTCAAAGCAATATTTAGACTATTATACTAATATAGTGAACTTTAGTTAGTCCTTGGTCACCAATTTTGTCTACATTTCTTCAAATTCCCATTTGTATCAAAACGAGACAATTTTCTTCCCAAAGTTTCAAAACTATAGTTAGGACTATATATTGGGATGAATCCATTCTGAATGGGTTCAAAGCAATATTTAGACTATTATACTAATATATTGAAGTTTGGTTACTCCTTGGTAACCAATTTGGTCTACATTTCGTCAAATTCCCATTTGTACCAAAACGAGACGATTTTCTTCCCAAAGTTTCAAAACTATAGTTAGGACAATATATTGGGTAGAATCCATTCTAAAGGGGTTCAAAGCTATATTTAGACTATTATACTAATATAGTGGACTTTAGTTACTCCTTGGTCACCAATTTTGTCTACATTTCTTCAAATTCCCATTTGTACCAAAACGGAACGATTTTCTTCCCAAAGTTTCAAAACTATAGTTAGGATTATATATTGGGTAGAATCCATTCTAAAAGGGTTCAAAGCAATATTTAGACTATTATACTAATATATTGAAGTTTGGTTACTCCTTGGTCACCAATTTGGTCTACATTTCTTCAAATTCCCATTTGTTCCAAAACGTGACGATTTTCTTCCCAAAGTTTCAAAACTATAGTTAGGACTATATATTGGGTAGAATCCATTCTAAAGGGTTTCAAAGCTATATTTAGACTATTATACTAATTTATTGAACTTTGGTTACTTCTTGATGAGCCAATTTTGTGTCAAATTCTTCAAATTCCCATTTGTACCAAAAAGGGACGATTTTCTTCCAAAGTTTCAAAACTATAGTTAGGATTATATATTGGTTAGAATCCATTCTAAAGGGGTTCAAAGCTATATTTAGATTATTTAACTAATATATTGAACATTGGTTACTCCTTGGTCACCAATTTTGTCTACATTTCTTCAAATTCCCATTTATACCAAAATTGGACGATTTTCTTCCGAAAGTTTCAAAATTTGAGTTAGGACTATATATTGGTTATAATCCTTTCTTAAGGGGTTGAAAGCTATATTTAGACTGTTATACTAATATATTGAAGTTTGGTTACTCCTTGGTCACCAATTTGATCTACATTTCTTCAAATTCCCATTTGTTCCAAAACGTGACGATTTTCTTCCCAAAGATTCAAAACTATAGTTAAGACTATATATTGGGTAGAATCCATTATGAAGGGGTTCAAAGCTATATTTAGACTATTATACTAATTTATTGAACTTTGGTTACTTCTTGATGAGCCAATTTTGTGTCAAATTCTTCAAATTCCCATTTGTACCAAAAAGGGACGATTTTCTTCCCAAAGTTTCAAAACGATAGTTAGGATTATATTTGGGTAGAATCCATTCTATAGGGGTTCAAATCTATATTTAGATTATTTTACTAATATATTGAACATTGGTTACTTCTTGATGAGCCAATTTTGTGTAAAATTCTTCAAATTCCCATTTGTACCAAAACGGGATGATTTCTTCCCAAAGTTTCAAAACTATAGTTAGGATTATATATTGGGTAGAATCCATTATAAAGGGGTTCAAATCTATATTTAGATTATTTTACTAATATATTGAACATTGGTTACTCCTAGGTCACCAATTGTTTCTACATTTCTTCAAATTCCCATTTGTACCAAAACGGGATGATTTTCTTCCCAAAGTTTCAAAACTGTAGTTAGGACTATATATTGGTTAGAATCCTTTCTAAAGGGGTTCAAAGCTATAATTAGAATATTTTACTAATATATTGAACATTGGTTACTTCTTGATGAGCCAATTTTGTGTAAAATTATTCAAATTCCCATTTGTACCAAAACGGAACGATTTTCTTCCCAAAGTTTCAAAACTATAGTTAGGACTATATATTGGGTAGAATCCATTCTAAAGGGTTTCAAAGCTATATTTAGACTATTATACTAATTTATTGAACTTTGGTTACTTCTTGATGAGCCAATTTTGTGTCAAATTCTTCAAATTCCCATTTGTACCAAAAAGGGACGATTTTCTTCCCAAAGTTTCAAAACTATAGTTAGGATTATATTTGGGTAGAATCCATTCTATAGGGGTTCAAATCTATATTTAGATTATTTTACTAATATATTGAACATTGGTTACTTCTTGATGAGCCAATTTTGTGTAAAATTCTTCAAATTCCCATTTGTACCAAAACGGAACGATTTTCTTCCCAAAGTTTCAAAACTATAGTTAGGATTATATTTGGGTAGAATCCATTCTATAGGGGTCCAAATCTATATTTAGATTATTTTACTAATATATTGAACATTGGTTACTTCTTGATGAGCCAATTTTGTGTAAAATTATTCAAATTCCCATTTGTACCAAAACGGAACGATTTTCTTCCCAAAGTTTCAAAACTATAGTTAGGATTATATATTGGGTAGAATCCATTCTAAAAGGGTTCAAAGCAATATTTAGACTATTATACTAATATATTGAAGTTTGGTTACTCCTTGGTCACCAATTTGGTCTACATTTCTTCAAATTCCCATTTGTTCCAAAACGTGACGATTTTCTTCCCAAAGTTTCAAAACTATAGTTAGGACTATATATTGGGTAGAATCCATTCTAAAGGGTTTCAAAGCTATATTTAGACTATTATACTAATTTATTGAACTTTGGTTACTTCTTGATGAGCCAATTTTGTGTCAAATTCTTCAAATTCCCATTTGTACCAAAAAGGGACGATTTTCTTCCAAAGTTTCAAAACTATAGTTAGGATTATATATTGGTTAGAATCCATTCTAAAGGGGTTCAAAGCTATATTTAGATTATTTAACTAATATATTGAACATTGGTTACTCCTTGGTCACCAATTTTGTCTACATTTCTTCAAATTCCCATTTATACCAAAATTGGACGATTTTCTTCCGAAAGTTTCAAAATTTGAGTTAGGACTATATATTGGTTATAATCCTTTCTTAAGGGGTTGAAAGCTATATTTAGACTGTTATACTAATATATTGAAGTTTGGTTACTCCTTGGTCACCAATTTGATCTACATTTCTTCAAATTCCCATTTGTTCCAAAACGTGACGATTTTCTTCCCAAAGATTCAAAACTATAGTTAAGACTATATATTGGGTAGAATCCATTATGAAGGGGTTCAAAGCTATATTTAGACTATTATACTAATTTATTGAACTTTGGTTACTTCTTGATGAGCCAATTTTGTGTCAAATTCTTCAAATTCCCATTTGTACCAAAAAGGGACGATTTTCTTCCCAAAGTTTCAAAACGATAGTTAGGATTATATTTGGGTAGAATCCATTCTATAGGGGTTCAAATCTATATTTAGATTATTTTACTAATATATTGAACATTGGTTACTTCTTGATGAGCCAATTTTGTGTAAAATTCTTCAAATTCCCATTTGTACCAAAACGGGATGATTTCTTCCCAAAGTTTCAAAACTATAGTTAGGATTATATATTGGGTAGAATCCATTATAAAGGGGTTCAAATCTATATTTAGATTATTTTACTAATATATTGAACATTGGTTACTCCTAGGTCACCAATTGTTTCTACATTTCTTCAAATTCCCATTTGTACCAAAACGGGATGATTTTCTTCCCAAAGTTTCAAAACTGTAGTTAGGACTATATATTGGTTAGAATCCTTTCTAAAGGGGTTCAAAGCTATAATTAGAATATTTTACTAATATATTGAACATTGGTTACTTCTTGATGAGCCAATTTTGTGTAAAATTATTCAAATTCCCATTTGTACCAAAACGGAACGATTTTCTTCCCAAAGTTTCAAAACTATAGTTAGGACTATATATTGGGTAGAATCCATTCTAAAGGGTTTCAAAGCTATATTTAGACTATTATACTAATTTATTGAACTTTGGTTACTTCTTGATGAGCCAATTTTGTGTCAAATTCTTCAAATTCCCATTTGTACCAAAAAGGGACGATTTTCTTCCCAAAGTTTCAAAACTATAGTTAGGATTATATTTGGGTAGAATCCATTCTATAGGGGTTCAAATCTATATTTAGATTATTTTACTAATATATTGAACATTGGTTACTTCTTGATGAGCCAATTTTGTGTAAAATTCTTCAAATTCCCATTTGTACCAAAACGGAACGATTTTCTTCCCAAAGTTTCAAAACTATAGTTAGGATTATATTTGGGTAGAATCCATTCTATAGGGGTCCAAATCTATATTTAGATTATTTTACTAATATATTGAACATTGGTTACTTCTTGATGAGCCAATTTTGTGTAAAATTCTTCAAATTCCCATTTGTACCAAAACGGGACGATTTCTTCCCAAAGTTTCAAAACTATAGTTAGGATTATATATTGGGTAGAATCCATTCTAAAGGGGTTCAAATCTATATTTAGATTATTTTACTAATATATTGAACATTGGTTACTCCTAGGTCACCAATTGTTTCTACATTTCTTCAAATTACCATTTGTACCAAAACGGGACGATTTTCTTCCCAAAGTTTCAAAACTGTAGTTAGGACTATATATTGGTTAGAATCCATTCTAAAGGGGTTCAAAGCTATATTTAGAATATTTTACTAATATATTGAACATTGGTTACTTCTTGATGAGCCAATTTTGTGTAAAATTATTCAAATTCCCATTTGTACCAAAACGGGACGATTTTCTTCCCAAAGTTTCAAAACTATAGTTAGGATTATATATTGGGTAGAATCCATTCTAAAAGCTTTCAAAGAAATATTTAGACTATTATACTAATATATTGAAGTTTGGTTACTCCTTGGTCACCAATTTGGTCTACATTTCTTCAAATTCCCATTTGTTCCAAAACGTGACGATTTTCTTCCCAAAGTTTCAAAACTATAGTTAGGACTATATATTGGGTAGAATCCATTCTAAAGGGTTTCAAAGCTATATTTAGACTATTATACTAATTTATTGAACTTTGGTAACTTCTTGATGAGCCAATTTTGTGTCAAATTCTTCAAATTCCCATTTGTACCAAAAAGGGACGATTTTCTTCCCAAAGTTTCAAAACTATAGTTAGGATTATATATGGGTAGAATCCATTCTATAGGGGTTAAAATCTATATTTAGATTATTTTACTAATATATTGAACAATGGTTACTTCTTGATGAGCCAATTTTGTGTAAAATTCTTCAAATTCCCATTTGTAACAAAACGGGACGATTTCTTCCCAAAGTTTCAAAACTATAGTTAGGATTATATATTGGGTAGAATCCATTCTAAAGGGGTTCAAATCTATATTTAGATTATTTTACTAATATATTGAACATTGGTTACTCCTAGGTCACAAATTTTTTCTACATTTCTTCAAATTCCCATTTGTACCAAAACGGGACGATTTTCTCTTCAAAGTTTCAAAACTATAGTTAGGATTATATTTGGGTAGAATCCATTCTATAGGGGTTCAAATCTATATTTAGATTATTTTACTAATATATTGAACATTGGTTACTTCTTGATGAGCCAATTTTGTGTCAAATTCTTCAAATTCCCATTTGTACCAAAACGGGACGATTTTCTTCCCAAAGTTTCAAAACTATAGTTAGGATTATATATTGGGTAGAATCCATTCTATAGGCGTTCAAATCTATATTTAGATTATTTTACTAATATATTGAACATTGGTTACTTCTTGATGAGCCAATTTTGTGTAAAATTCTTCAAATTCCCATTTGTACCAAAACGGGATGATTTCTTCCCAAAGTTTCAAAACTATAGTTAGGATTATATATTGGGTAGAATCCATTATAAAGGGGTTCAAATCTATATTTAGATTATTTTACTAATATATTGAACATTGGTTACTCCTAGGTCACCAATTGTTTCTACATTTCTTCAAATTCCCATTTGTACCAAAACGGGATGATTTTCTTCCCAAAGTTTCAAAACTGTAGTTAGGACTATATATTGGTTAGAATCCTTTCTAAAGGGGTTCAAAGCTATAATTAGAATATTTTACTAATATATTGAACATTGGTTACTTCTTGATGAGCCAATTTTGTGTAAAATTATTCAAATTCCCATTTGTACCAAAACGGAACGATTTTCTTCCCAAAGTTTCAAAACTATAGTTAGGACTATATATTGGGTAGAATCCATTCTAAAGGGTTTCAAAGCTATATTTAGACTATTATACTAATTTATTGAACTTTGGTTACTTCTTGATGAGCCAATTTTGTGTCAAATTCTTCAAATTCCCATTTGTACCAAAAAGGGACGATTTTCTTCCCAAAGTTTCAAAACTATAGTTAGGATTATATTTGGGTAGAATCCATTCTATAGGGGTTCAAATCTATATTTAGATTATTTTACTAATATATTGAACATTGGTTACTTCTTGATGAGCCAATTTTGTGTAAAATTCTTCAAATTCCCATTTGTACCAAAACGGAACGATTTTCTTCCCAAAGTTTCAAAACTATAGTTAGGATTATATTTGGGTAGAATCCATTCTATAGGGGTCCAAATCTATATTTAGATTATTTTACTAATATATTGAACATTGGTTACTTCTTGATGAGCCAATTTTGTGTAAAATTATTCAAATTCCCATTTGTACCAAAACGGAACGATTTTCTTCCCAAAGTTTCAAAACTATAGTTAGGATTATATATTGGGTAGAATCCATTCTAAAAGGGTTCAAAGCAATATTTAGACTATTATACTAATATATTGAAGTTTGGTTACTCCTTGGTCACCAATTTGGTCTACATTTCTTCAAATTCCCATTTGTTCCAAAACGTGACGATTTTCTTCCCAAAGTTTCAAAACTATAGTTAGGACTATATATTGGGTAGAATCCATTCTAAAGGGTTTCAAAGCTATATTTAGACTATTATACTAATTTATTGAACTTTGGTTACTTCTTGATGAGCCAATTTTGTGTCAAATTCTTCAAATTCCCATTTGTACCAAAAAGGGACGATTTTCTTCCAAAGTTTCAAAACTATAGTTAGGATTATATATTGGTTAGAATCCATTCTAAAGGGGTTCAAAGCTATATTTAGATTATTTAACTAATATATTGAACATTGGTTACTCCTTGGTCACCAATTTTGTCTACATTTCTTCAAATTCCCATTTATACCAAAATTGGACGATTTTCTTCCGAAAGTTTCAAAATTTGAGTTAGGACTATATATTGGTTATAATCCTTTCTTAAGGGGTTGAAAGCTATATTTAGACTGTTATACTAATATATTGAAGTTTGGTTACTCCTTGGTCACCAATTTGATCTACATTTCTTCAAATTCCCATTTGTTCCAAAACGTGACGATTTTCTTCCCAAAGATTCAAAACTATAGTTAAGACTATATATTGGGTAGAATCCATTATGAAGGGGTTCAAAGCTATATTTAGACTATTATACTAATTTATTGAACTTTGGTTACTTCTTGATGAGCCAATTTTGTGTCAAATTCTTCAAATTCCCATTTGTACCAAAAAGGGACGATTTTCTTCCCAAAGTTTCAAAACGATAGTTAGGATTATATTTGGGTAGAATCCATTCTATAGGGGTTCAAATCTATATTTAGATTATTTTACTAATATATTGAACATTGGTTACTTCTTGATGAGCCAATTTTGTGTAAAATTCTTCAAATTCCCATTTGTACCAAAACGGGATGATTTCTTCCCAAAGTTTCAAAACTATAGTTAGGATTATATATTGGGTAGAATCCATTATAAAGGGGTTCAAATCTATATTTAGATTATTTTACTAATATATTGAACATTGGTTACTCCTAGGTCACCAATTGTTTCTACATTTCTTCAAATTCCCATTTGTACCAAAACGGGATGATTTTCTTCCCAAAGTTTCAAAACTGTAGTTAGGACTATATATTGGTTAGAATCCTTTCTAAAGGGGTTCAAAGCTATAATTAGAATATTTTACTAATATATTGAACATTGGTTACTTCTTGATGAGCCAATTTTGTGTAAAATTATTCAAATTCCCATTTGTACCAAAACGGAACGATTTTCTTCCCAAAGTTTCAAAACTATAGTTAGGATTATATATTGGGTAGAATCCATTCTAAAAGGGTTCAAAGCAATATTTAGACTATTATACTAATATATTGAAGTTTGGTTACTCCTTGGTCACCAATTTGGTCTACATTTCTTCAAATTCCCATTTGTTCCAAAACGTGACGATTTTCTTCCCAAAGTTTCAAAACTATAGTTAGGACTATATATTGGGTAGAATCCATTCTAAAGGGTTTCAAAGCTATATTTAGACTATTATACTAATTTATTGAACTTTGGTTACTTCTTGATGAGCCAATTTTGTGTCAAATTCTTCAAATTCCCATTTGTACCAAAAAGGGACGATTTTCTTCCAAAGTTTCAAAACTATAGTTAGGATTATATATTGGTTAGAATCCATTCTAAAGGGGTTCAAAGCTATATTTAGATTATTTAACTAATATATTGAACATTGGTTACTCCTTGGTCACCAATTTTGTCTACATTTCTTCAAATTCCCATTTATACCAAAATTGGACGATTTTCTTCCGAAAGTTTCAAAATTTGAGTTAGGACTATATATTGGTTATAATCCTTTCTTAAGGGGTTGAAAGCTATATTTAGACTGTTATACTAATATATTGAAGTTTGGTTACTCCTTGGTCACCAATTTGATCTACATTTCTTCAAATTCCCATTTGTTCCAAAACGTGACGATTTTCTTCCCAAAGATTCAAAACTATAGTTAAGACTATATATTGGGTAGAATCCATTATGAAGGGGTTCAAATCTATATTTAGATTATTTTACTAATATATTGAACATTGGTTACTCCTAGGTCACCAATTGTTTCTACATTTCTTCAAATTCCCATTTGTACCAAAACGGGATGATTTTCTTCCCAAAGTTTCAAAACTGTAGTTAGGACTATATATTGGTTAGAATCCTTTCTAAAGGGGTTCAAAGCTATAATTAGAATATTTTACTAATATATTGAACATTGGTTACTTCTTGATGAGCCAATTTTGTGTAAAATTATTCAAATTCCCATTTGTACCAAAACGGAACGATTTTCTTCCCAAAGTTTCAAAACTATAGTTAGGACTATATATTGGGTAGAATCCATTCTAAAGGGTTTCAAAGCTATATTTAGACTATTATACTAATTTATTGAACTTTGGTTACTTCTTGATGAGCCAATTTTGTGTCAAATTCTTCAAATTCCCATTTGTACCAAAAAGGGACGATTTTCTTCCCAAAGTTTCAAAACTATAGTTAGGATTATATTTGGGTAGAATCCATTCTATAGGGGTTCAAATCTATATTTAGATTATTTTACTAATATATTGAACATTGGTTACTTCTTGATGAGCCAATTTTGTGTAAAATTCTTCAAATTCCCATTTGTACCAAAACGGAACGATTTTCTTCCCAAAGTTTCAAAACTATAGTTAGGATTATATTTGGGTAGAATCCATTCTATAGGGGTCCAAATCTATATTTAGATTATTTTACTAATATATTGAACATTGGTTACTTCTTGATGAGCCAATTTTGTGTAAAATTCTTCAAATTCCCATTTGTACCAAAACGGGACGATTTCTTCCCAAAGTTTCAAAACTATAGTTAGGATTATATATTGGGTAGAATCCATTCTAAAGGGGTTCAAATCTATATTTAGATTATTTTACTAACATATTGAACATTGGTTACTCCTAGGTCACCAATTGTTTCTACATTTCTTCAAATTACCATTTGTACCAAAACGGGACGATTTTCTTCCCAAAGTTTCAAAACTGTAGTTAGGACTATATATTGGTTAGAATCCATTCTAAAGGGGTTCAAAGCTATATTTAGAATATTTTACTAATATATTGAACATTGGTTACTTCTTGATGAGCCAATTTTGTGTAAAATTATTCAAATTCCCATTTGTACCAAAACGGGACGATTTTCTTCCCAAAGTTTCAAAACTATAGTTAGGATTATATATTGGGTAGAATCCATTCTAAAAGCTTTCAAAGAAATATTTAGACTATTATACTAATATATTGAAGTTTGGTTACTCCTTGGTCACCAATTTGGTCTACATTTCTTCAAATTCCCATTTGTTCCAAAACGTGACGATTTTCTTCCCAAAGTTTCAAAACTATAGTTAGGACTATATATTGGGTAGAATCCATTCTAAAGGGTTTCAAAGCTATATTTAGACTATTATACTAATTTATTGAACTTTGGTAACTTCTTGATGAGCCAATTTTGTGTCAAATTCTTCAAATTCCCATTTGTACCAAAAAGGGACGATTTTCTTCCCAAAGTTTCAAAACTATAGTTAGGATTATATATGGGTAGAATCCATTCTATAGGGGTTAAAATCTATATTTAGATTATTTTACTAATATATTGAACAATGGTTACTTCTTGATGAGCCAATTTTGTGTAAAATTCTTCAAATTCCCATTTGTAACAAAACGGGACGATTTCTTCCCAAAGTTTCAAAACTATAGTTAGGATTATATATTGGGTAGAATCCATTCTAAAGGGGTTCAAATCTATATTTAGATTATTTTACTAATATATTGAACATTGGTTACTCCTAGGTCACAAATTTTTTCTACATTTCTTCAAATTCCCATTTGTACCAAAACGGGACGATTTTCTCTTCAAAGTTTCAAAACTATAGTTAGGATTATATTTGGGTAGAATCCATTCTATAGGGGTTCAAATCTATATTTAGATTATTTTACTAATATATTGAACATTGGTTACTTCTTGATGAGCCAATTTTGTGTCAAATTCTTCAAATTCCCATTTGTACCAAAACGGGACGATTTTCTTCCCAAAGTTTCAAAACTATAGTTAGGATTATATATTGGGTAGAATCCATTCTATAGGCGTTCAAATCTATATTTAGATTATTTTACTAATATATTGAACATTGGTTACTTCTTGATGAGCCAATTTTGTGTAAAATTCTTCAAATTCCCATTTGTACCAAAACGGGATGATTTCTTCCCAAAGTTTCAAAACTATAGTTAGGATTATATATTGGGTAGAATCCATTATAAAGGGGTTCAAATCTATATTTAGATTATTTTACTAATATATTGAACATTGGTTACTCCTAGGTCACCAATTGTTTCTACATTTCTTCAAATTCCCATTTGTACCAAAACGGAACGATTTTCTTCCCAAAGTTTCAAAACTATAGTTAGGATTATATATTGGGTAGAATCCATTCTATAGGGGTTCAAATCTATATTTAGATTATTTTACTAATATATTGAACATTGGTTACTTCTTGATGAGCCAATTTTGTGTAAAATTCTTCAAATTCCCATTTGTAACAAAACGGGACGATTTCTTCCCAAAGTTTCAAAACTATAGTTAGGATTATATATTGGGTAGAATCCATTCTAAAGGGGTTCAAATCTATATTTAGATTATTTTACTAATATATTGAACATTGGTTACTCCTAGGTCACAAATTTTTTCTACATTTCTTCAAATTCCCATTTGTACCAAAACGGGACGATTTTCTCTTCAAAGTTTCAAAACTATAGTTAGGATTATATTTGGGTAGAATCCATTCTATAGGGGTTCAAATCTATATTTAGATTATTTTACTAATATATTGAACATTGGTTACTTCTTGATGAGCCAATTTTGTGTAAAATTCTTCAAATTCCCATTTGTACCAAAACGGGACGATTTCTTCCCAAAGTTTCAAAACTATAGTTAGGATTATATATTGGGTAGAATCCATTCTAAAGGGGTTCAAATCTATATTTAGATTATTTTACTAATATATTGAACATTGGTTACTCCTAGGTCACCAATTGATTCTACATTTCTTCAAATTACCATTTGTACCAAAACGGGACGATTTTCTTCCCAAAGTTTCAAAACTGTAGTTAGGACTATATATTGGTTAGAATCCATTCTAAAGGGGTTCAAAGCTATATTTAGAATATTTTACTAATATATTGAACATTGGTTACTTCTTGATGAGCCAATTTTGTGTAAAATTATTCAAATTCCCATTTGTACCAAAACGGGACGATTTTCTTCCCAAAGTTTCAAAACTATAGTTAGGATTATATATTGGGTAGAATCCATTCTAAAAGCTTTCAAAGAAATATTTAGACTATTATACTAATATATTGAAGTTTGGTTACTCCTTGGTCACCAATTTGGTCTACATTTCTTCAAATTCCCATTTGTTCCAAAACGTGACGATTTTCTTCCCAAAGTTTCAAAACTATAGTTAGGACTATATATTGGGTAGAATCCATTCTAAAGGGTTTCAAAGCTATATTTAGACTATTATACTAATTTATTGAACTTTGGTAACTTCTTGATGAGCCAATTTTGTGTCAAATTCTTCAAATTCCCATTTGTACCAAAAAGGGACGATTTTCTTCCCAAAGTTTCAAAACTATAGTTAGGATTATATATGGGTAGAATCCATTCTATAGGGGTTCAAATCTATATTTAGATTATTTTACTAATATATTGAACAATGGTTACTTCTTGATGAGCCAATTTTGTGTAAAATTCTTCAAATTCCCATTTGTAACAAAACGGGACGATTTCTTCCCAAAGTTTCAAAACTATAGTTAGGATTATATATTGGGTAGAATCCATTCTAAAGGGGTTCAAATCTATATTTAGATTATTTTACTAATATATTGAACATTGGTTACTCCTAGGTCACAAATTTTTTCTACATTTCTTCAAATTCCCATTTGTACCAAAACGGGACGATTTTCTCTTCAAAGTTTCAAAACTATAGTTAGGATTATATTTGGGTAGAATCCATTCTATAGGGGTTCTAATCTATATTTAGATTATTTTACTAATATATTGAACATTGGTTACTTCTGGATGAGCCAATTTTGTGTCAAATTCTTCAAATTCCCATTTGTACCAAAACGGGACGATTTTCTTCCCAAAGTTTCAAAACTATAGTTAGGATTATATATTGGGTAGAATCCATTCTATAGGCGTTCAAATCTATATTTAGATTATTTTACTAATATATTGAACATTGGTTACTTCTTGATGAGCCAATTTTGTGTAAAATTCTTCAAATTCCCATTTGTACCAAAACGGGATGATTTCTTCCCAAAGTTTCAAAACTATAGTTAGGATTATATATTGGGTAGAATCCATTATAAAGGGGTTCAAATCTATATTTAGATTATTTTACTAATATATTGAACATTGGTTACTCCTAGGTCACCAATTGTTTCTACATTTCTTCAAATTCCCATTTGTACCAAAACGGAACGATTTTCTTCCCAAAGTTTCAAAACTATAGTTAGGATTATATATTGGGTAGAATCCATTCTATAGGGGTTCAAATCTATATTTAGATTATTTTACTAATATATTGAACATTGGTTACTTCTTGATGAGCCAATTTTGTGTAAAATTCTTCAAATTCCCATTTGTAACAAAACGGGACGATTTCTTCCCAAAGTTTCAAAACTATAGTTAGGATTATATATTGGGTAGAATCCATTCTAAAGGGGTTCAAATCTATATTTAGATTATTTTACTAATATATTGAACATTGGTTACTCCTAGGTCACAAATTTTTTCTACATTTCTTCAAATTCCCATTTGTACCAAAACGGGACGATTTTCTCTTCAAAGTTTCAAAACTATAGTTAGGATTATATTTGGGTAGAATCCATTCTATAGGGGTTCAAATCTATATTTAGATTATTTTACTAATATATTGAACATTGGTTACTTCTTGATGAGCCAATTTTGTGTCAAATTTTTCAAATTCCCATTTGTACCAAAACGGGACGATTTCTTCCCAATGTTTCAAAACTATAGTTAGGATTATATATTGGTTAGAATCCATTCTAAAGGGGTTCAAAGCTATATTTAGATTATTTTACTAATATATTGAACATTGGTTACTCCTTGGACACCAATTTTGTCTACATTACTTCAAATTCCCATTTGTACCAAAACGAGATGATTTTCTTCCCAAAGTTTCAAAACTATAGTTAGGACTATATATTGGTTAAAATCCATTCAAAAGGGGTTCAAAGCTATATTTAGACTATTATACTAATATATTGAACTTTTTTTACTCCTTGGACACCAATTTTGTCTACATTTCTTCAAATTCCCATTTGTACTAAAACAGGACGATTTTCTTCCCAAAGTTTCAAAACTAAAGTTAGGACTATATATTGGTTAGAATCCATTATAAAGGGGTTCAAAGCTATAATTACACTATTATACTAGTATATTGAACTTTGGTTACTCCTTGTTCACCAATTTTGTCTACATTTAATTAAATTCCCATTTGTAGCAAAACGGGACGATTTTCTTCCCAAAGTTTCAAAACTATAGTTAGGACTATATATTGGTTAGAATCCTTTCTAAATGGGTTCAAAGCTATATTTAGACTATTATACTAATATATTGAACTTTGGTTACTCCTTGGACACAAATTTTGTCTACATTTCTTCAAATTCCCATTTGTACCAAAACAGGACGATTTTCTTCCCAAAGTTTCAAAACTATAGGTAGGACTATATATTGGTTAGAATCCATTCGAAAGGGGTTCAAATCTATATTTAGACTATAATACTAATATATTAAACTTTGGTTACTCCTTGGACACCAATTTTGTCTACATTACTTCAAATTCCCATTTGTACCAAAACGGGACGATTTTCTTCCCAAACTTTCAAAACTATAGTTAGGACTATATATTGGTTAGAATCCATTCTAAATGGGTTCAAAGCTATATTTAGACTATTATACTAATATATTGAACTTTGGTTACTCCTTGGTCACCAATTTTGTCTACATTTCATTAAATTCCTATTTGTAGCAAAACGGGACGATTTTCTTCCCAAAGTTTCAAAACTATAGTTAGGACTATATATTGGTTAGAATCCATTCTAAATGGGTTCAAAGCTATATTTAGACTATTATACTAATATATTGAACTTTGGTTACTCCTTGGTCACCAATTTTTTCTACATTTCATTAAATTCCCATTTGTACCAAAACGGGACAATTTTCTTCCCAAAGTTTCAAAACTATAGTTAGGACTATATATTTGTTAGAATGCATTATAAAGGGGTTCAAACCTATGTATAGACTTTTATACTAATATATTAAACTTTGGTTACTCCTTGGTCACCAATTTTGTCTACATTTCTTCAAATTCCCATTTGTACCAAAACGGGACGATTTTCTTCCCAAAGTTTCAAAACTATAGTTAGGACTATATATTGGTTATATTTCATTCTAAAGGGGTTCAAAGCTATATTTAGACTATTATACTAATATATTAAACTTTGGTTACTCCTTGGACACCAATTTTGTCTACATTACTTCAAATTCCCATTTGTACCAAAACGGGACGATTTTCTTCCCAAATTTCAAAACTATAGTTAGGACTATATATTGGTTAGAATCCATTATAAAGGGGTTCAAAGCTATATTTAGACTTTTATACTAATATATTGAACTTTGGTTACTCCTTGGTCACCAACTTTGTCTACATTTCTTCAAATTCCCATTTGTACTAAAACGGGACGATTTTCTTCCCAAAGTTTCAAAATTATAGTTAGGACTATATATTGGTTAGAATCAATTCAAAAGGGGTTCAAAGCTATATTTAGACTATTATACTAATATATTGAACTTTGGTTACTCCTTGGACACCAATTTTGTCTACATTTCTTCAAATTCCCCTTTGTACCAAAACGGGACGATTTTCTTCCCAAAGTTTCAAAACTAAAGTTAGGACTATATATTGGTTAGAATCCATTATAAAGGGGTTCAAAGCTATAATTACACTATTATACTAGTATATTGAACTTTGGTTACTCCTTGTTCACCAATTTTGTCTACATTTAATTAAATTCCCATTTGTAGCAAAACGGGACGATTTTCTTCCCAAAGTTTCAAAACTATAGTTAGGACTATATATTGGTTAGAATCCTTTCTAAATGGGTTCAAAGCTATATTTAGACTATTATACTAATATATTGAACTTTGGTTACTCCTTGGACACAAATTTTGTCTACATTTCTTCAAATTCCCATTTGTACCAAAACAGGACGATTTTCTTCCCAAAGTTTCAAAACTATAGGTAGGACTATATATTGGTTAGAATCCATTCGAAAGGGGTTCAAATCTATATTTAGACTATAATACTAATATATTAAACTTTGGTTACTCCTTGGACACCAATTTTGTCTACATTACTTCAAATTCCCATTTGTACCAAAACGGGACGATTTTCTTCCCAAACTTTCAAAACTATAGTTAGGACTATATATTGGTTAGAATCCATTCTAAATGGGTTCAAAGCTATATTTAGACTATTATACTAATATATTGAACTTTGGTTACTCCTTGGTCACCAATTTTGTCTACATTTCATTAAATTCCTATTTGTAGCAAAACGGGACGATTTTCTTCCCAAAGTTTCAAAACTATAGTTAGGACTATATATTGGTTAGAATCCATTCTAAATGGGTTCAAAGCTATATTTAGACTATTATACTAATATATTGAACTTTGGTTACTCCTTGGTCACCAATTTTTTCTACATTTCATTAAATTCCCATTTGTACCAAAACGGGACAATTTTCTTCCCAAAGTTTCAAAACTATAGTTAGGACTATATATTTGTTAGAATGCATTATAAAGGGGTTCAAACCTATGTATAGACTTTTATACTAATATATTAAACTTTGGTTACTCCTTGGTCACCAATTTTGTCTACATTTCTTCAAATTCCCATTTGTACCAAAACGGGACGATTTTCTTCCCAAAGTTTCAAAACTATAGTTAGGACTATATATTGGTTATATTTCATTCTAAAGGGGTTCAAAGCTATATTTAGACTATTATACTAATATATTAAACTTTGGTTACTCCTTGGACACCAATTTTGTCTACATTACTTCAAATTCCCATTTGTACCAAAACGGGACGATTTTCTTCCCAAATTTCAAAACTATAGTTAGGACTATATATTGGTTAGAATCCATTATAAAGGGGTTCAAAGCTATATTTAGACTTTTATACTAATATATTGAACTTTGGTTACTCCTTGGTCACCAACTTTGTCTACATTTCTTCAAATTCCCATTTGTACTAAAACGGGACGATTTTCTTCCCAAAGTTTCAAAATTATAGTTAGGACTATATATTGGTTAGAATCAATTCAAAAGGGGTTCAAAGCTATATTTAGACTATTATACTAATATATTGAACTTTGGTTACTCCTTGGACACCAATTTTGTCTACATTTCTTCAAATTCCCCTTTGTACCAAAACGGGACGATTTTCTTCCCAAAGTTTCAAAACTAAAGTTAGGACTATATATTGGTTAGAATCCATTATAAAGGGGTTCAAAGCTATAATTACACTATTATACTAGTATATTGAACTTTGGTTACTCCTTGTTCACCAATTTTGTCTACATTTAATTAAATTCCCATTTGTAGCAAAACGGGACGATTTTCTTCCCAAAGTTTCAAAACTATAGTTAGGACTATATATTGGTTAGAATCCTTTCTAAATGGGTTCAAAGCTATATTTAGACTATTATACTAATATATTGAACTTTGGTTACTCCTTGGACACAAATTTTGTCTACATTTCTTCAAATTCCCATTTGTACCAAAACAGGACGATTTTCTTCCCAAAGTTTCAAAACTATAGGTAGGACTATATATTGGTTAGAATCCATTCGAAAGGGGTTCAAATCTATATTTAGACTATAATACTAATATATTAAACTTTGGTTACTCCTTGGACACCAATTTTGTCTACATTACTTCAAATTCCCATTTGTACCAAAACGGGACGATTTTCTTCCCAAACTTTCAAAACTATAGTTAGGACTATATATTGGTTAGAATCCATTCTAAATGGGTTCAAAGCTATATTTAGACTATTATACTAATATATTGAACTTTGGTTACTCCTTGGTCACCAATTTTGTCTACATTTCATTAAATTCCTATTTGTAGCAAAACGGGACGATTTTCTTCCCAAAGTTTCAAAACTATAGTTAGGACTATATATTGGTTAGAATCCATTCTAAATGGGTTCAAAGCTATATTTAGACTATTATACTAATATATTGAACTTTGGTTACTCCTTGGTCACCAATTTTTTCTACATTTCATTAAATTCCCATTTGTACCAAAACGGGACAATTTTCTTCCCAAAGTTTCAAAACTATAGTTGGGACTATATATTTGTTAGAATGCATTATAAAGGGGTTCAAACCTATGTATAGACTTTTATACTAATATATTAAACTTTGGTTACTCCTTGGTCACCAATTTTGTCTACATTTCTTCAAATTCCCATTTGTACCAAAACGGGACGATTTTCTTCCCAAAGTTTCAAAACTATAGTTAGGACTATATATTGGTTATATTTCATTCTAAAGGGGTTCAAAGCTATATTTAGACTATTATACTAATATATTAAACTTTGGTTACTCCTTGGACACCAATTTTGTCTACATTACTTCAAATTCCCATTTGTACCAAAACGGGACGATTTTCTTCCCAAATTTCAAAACTATAGTTAGGACTATATATTGGTTAGAATCCATTATAAAGGGGTTCAAAGCTATATTTAGACTTTTATACTAATATATTGAACTTTGGTTACTCCTTGGTCACCAACTTTGTCTACATTTCTTCAAATTCCCATTTGTACTAAAACGGGACGATTTTCTTCCCAAAGTTTCAAAATTATAGTTAGGACTATATATTGGTTAGAATCAATTCAAAAGGGGTTCAAAGCTATATTTAGACTATTATACTAATATATTGAACTTTGGTTACTCCTTGGACACCAATTTTGTCTACATTTCTTCAAATTCCCCTTTGTACCAAAACGGGACGATTTTCTTCCCAATGTTTCAAAACTAAAGTTAGGACTATATATTGGTTAGAATCCATTCTAATGGGGTTCAAAGCTCTAATTACACTATTATACTAATATATTGAACTTTGGTTACTCCTTGGTCACCAATTTTGTCTACATTTCATTAAATTCCTATTTGTAGCAAAACGGGACGATTTTCTTCCCAAAGTTTCAAAACTATAGTTAGGACTATATATTGGTTAGAATCCATTATAAAGGGGTTCAAAGCTATATTTAGACTTTTATACTAATATATTGAACTTTGGTTACTCCTTGGTCACCAATTTTGTCTACATTTCTTCAAATTCCCATTTGTACTAAAACGGGACGATTTTCTTCCCAAAGTTTCAAAATTATAGTTAGGACTATATATTGGTTAGAATCAATTCAAAAGGGGTTCAAAGCTATATTTAGACTATTATACTAATATATTGAACTTTGGTTACTCCTTGGACACCAATTTTGTCTACATTTCTTCAAATTCCCCTTTGTACCAAAACGGGACGATTTTCTTCCCAAAGTTTCAAAACTAAAGTTAGGACTATATATTGGTTAGAATCCATTATAAAGGGGTTCAAAGCTATAATTACACTATTATACTAGTATATTGAACTTTGGTTACTCCTTGTTCACCAATTTTGTCTACATTTCATTAAATTCCTATTTGTAGCAAAACGGGACGATTTTCTTCCCAAAGTTTCAAAACTATAGTTAGGACTATATATTGGTTAGAATCCATTCTAAATGGGTTCAAAGCTATATTTAGACTATTATACTAATATATTGAACTTTGGTTACTCCTTGGTCACCAATTTTTTCTACATTTCATTAAATTCCCATTTGTACCAAAACGGGACAATTTTCTTCCCAAAGTTTCAAAACTATAGTTGGGACTATATATTTGTTAGAATGCATTATAAAGGGGTTCAAACCTATGTATAGACTTTTATACTAATATATTAAACTTTGGTTACTCCTTGGTCACCAATTTTGTCTACATTTCTTCAAATTCCCATTTGTACCAAAACGGGACGATTTTCTTCCCAAAGTTTCAAAACTATAGTTAGGACTATATATTGGTTATATTTCATTCTAAAGGGGTTCAAAGCTATATTTAGACTATTATACTAATATATTAAACTTTGGTTACTCCTTGGACACCAATTTTGTCTACATTACTTCAAATTCCCATTTGTACCAAAACGGGACGATTTTCTTCCCAAATTTCAAAACTATAGTTAGGACTATATATTGGTTAGAATCCATTATAAAGGGGTTCAAAGCTATATTTAGACTTTTATACTAATATATTGAACTTTGGTTACTCCTTGGTCACCAACTTTGTCTACATTTCTTCAAATTCCCATTTGTACTAAAACGGGACGATTTTCTTCCCAAAGTTTCAAAATTATAGTTAGGACTATATATTGGTTAGAATCAATTCAAAAGGGGTTCAAAGCTATATTTAGACTATTATACTAATATATTGAACTTTGGTTACTCCTTGGACACCAATTTTGTCTACATTTCTTCAAATTCCCCTTTGTACCAAAACGGGACGATTTTCTTCCCAATGTTTCAAAACTAAAGTTAGGACTATATATTGGTTAGAATCCATTCTAATGGGGTTCAAAGCTCTAATTACACTATTATACTAATATATTGAACTTTGGTTACTCCTTGGTCACCAATTTTGTCTACATTTCATTAAATTCCTATTTGTAGCAAAACGGGACGATTTTCTTCCCAAAGTTTCAAAACTATAGTTAGGACTATATATTGGTTAGAATCCATTATAAAGGGGTTCAAAGCTATATTTAGACTTTTATACTAATATATTGAACTTTGGTTACTCCTTGGTCACCAATTTTGTCTACATTTCTTCAAATTCCCATTTGTACTAAAACGGGACGATTTTCTTCCCAAAGTTTCAAAATTATAGTTAGGACTATATATTGGTTAGAATCAATTCAAAAGGGGTTCAAAGCTATATTTAGACTATTATACTAATATATTGAACTTTGGTTACTCCTTGGACACCAATTTTGTCTACATTTCTTCAAATTCCCCTTTGTACCAAAACGGGACGATTTTCTTCCCAAAGTTTCAAAACTAAAGTTAGGACTATATATTGGTTAGAATCCATTATAAAGGGGTTCAAAGCTATAATTACACTATTATACTAGTATATTGAACTTTGGTTACTCCTTGTTCACCAATTTTGTCTACATTTAATTAAATTCCCATTTGTAGCAAAACGGGACGATTTTCTTCCCAAAGTTTCAAAACTATAGTTAGGACTATATATTGGTTAGAATCCTTTCTAAATGGGTTCAAAGCTATATTTAGACTATTATACTAATATATTGAACTTTGGTTACTCCTTGGACACAAATTTTGTCTACATTTCTTCAAATTCCCATTTGTACCAAAACAGGACGATTTTCTTCCCAAAGTTTCAAAACTATAGGTAGGACTATATATTGGTTAGAATCCATTCGAAAGGGGTTCAAATCTATATTTAGACTATAATACTAATATATTAAACTTTGGTTACTCCTTGGACACCAATTTTGTCTACATTACTTCAAATTCCCATTTGTACCAAAACGGGACGATTTTCTTCCCAAACTTTCAAAACTATAGTTAGGACTATATATTGGTTAGAATCCATTCTAAATGGGTTCAAAGCTATATTTAGACTATTATACTAATATATTGAACTTTGGTTACTCCTTGGTCACCAATTTTGTCTACATTTCATTAAATTCCTATTTGTAGCAAAACGGGACGATTTTCTTCCCAAAGTTTCAAAACTATAGTTAGGACTATATATTGGTTAGAATCCATTCTAAATGGGTTCAAAGCTATATTTAGACTATTATACTAATATATTGAACTTTGGTTACTCCTTGGTCACCAATTTTTTCTACATTTCATTAAATTCCCATTTGTACCAAAACGGGACAATTTTCTTCCCAAAGTTTCAAAACTATAGTTGGGACTATATATTTGTTAGAATGCATTATAAAGGGGTTCAAACCTATGTATAGACTTTTATACTAATATATTAAACTTTGGTTACTCCTTGGTCACCAATTTTGTCTACATTTCTTCAAATTCCCATTTGTACCAAAACGGGACGATTTTCTTCCCAAAGTTTCAAAACTATAGTTAGGACTATATATTGGTTATATTTCATTCTAAAGGGGTTCAAAGCTATATTTAGACTATTATACTAATATATTAAACTTTGGTTACTCCTTGGACACCAATTTTGTCTACATTACTTCAAATTCCCATTTGTACCAAAACGGGACGATTTTCTTCCCAAATTTCAAAACTATAGTTAGGACTATATATTGGTTAGAATCCATTATAAAGGGGTTCAAAGCTATATTTAGACTTTTATACTAATATATTGAACTTTGGTTACTCCTTGGTCACCAACTTTGTCTACATTTCTTCAAATTCCCATTTGTACTAAAACGGGACGATTTTCTTCCCAAAGTTTCAAAATTATAGTTAGGACTATATATTGGTTAGAATCAATTCAAAAGGGGTTCAAAGCTATATTTAGACTATTATACTAATATATTGAACTTTGGTTACTCCTTGGACACCAATTTTGTCTACATTTCTTCAAATTCCCCTTTGTACCAAAACGGGACGATTTTCTTCCCAATGTTTCAAAACTAAAGTTAGGACTATATATTGGTTAGAATCCATTCTAATGGGGTTCAAAGCTCTAATTACACTATTATACTAATATATTGAACTTTGGTTACTCCTTGGTCACCAATTTTGTCTACATTTCATTAAATTCCTATTTGTAGCAAAACGGGACGATTTTCTTCCCAAAGTTTCAAAACTATAGTTAGGACTATATATTGGTTAGAATCCATTATAAAGGGGTTCAAAGCTATATTTAGACTTTTATACTAATATATTGAACTTTGGTTACTCCTTGGTCACCAATTTTGTCTACATTTCTTCAAATTCCCATTTGTACTAAAACGGGACGATTTTCTTCCCAAAGTTTCAAAACTATAGTTAGGACTATATATTGGTTAGAATCCATTATAAAGGAGTTTAAAGCTATATTTAAACTTTTATACTAATATATTGAACTTTGGTTACTCCTTTGTCACCAATTTTGTCTACATTTCTTCAAATTCCCATTTGTACCAAAACGGGACGATTTTCTTCCCCTTTAGAATGGATTCTACCCAATATATAATCCTAACTATAGTTTTGAAACTTTGGGAAGAAATCGTCCCGTTTTGGTACAAATGGGAATTTGAAGAATTTTACACAAAATTGGCTCATCAAGAAGTAACCAATGTTCAATATATTAGTAAAATAATCTAAATATAGATTTGAACCCCTATAGAATGGATTCTACCCAAATATAATCCTAACTATAGTTTTGAAACTTTGGGAAGAAAATCGTCCCGTTTTGGTACAAATGGGAATTTGAAGAAATGTAGAAAAAATTTGTGACCTAGGAGTAACCAATGTTCAATATATTAGTAAAATAATCTAAATATAGATTTGAACCCCTTTAGAATGGATTCTACCCAATATATAATCCTAACTATAGTTTTGAAACTTTGGGAAGAAATCGTCCCGTTTTGGTACAAATGGGAATTTGAAGAATTTTACACAAAATTGGCTCATCAAGAAGTAACCAATGTTCAATATATTAGTAAAATAATCTAAATATAGATTTGAACCCCTATAGAATGGATTCTACCCAAATATAATCCTAACTATAGTTTTGAAACTTTGGGAAGAAAATCGTCCCTTTTTGGTACAAATGGGAATTTGAAGAATTTGACACAAAATTGGCTCATCAAGAAGTAACCAAAGTTCAATAAATTAGTATAATAGTCTAAATATAGCTTTGAAACCCTTTAGAATGGATTCTACCCAATATATAGTCCTAACTATAGTTTTGAAACTTTGGGAAGAAAATCGTCACGTTTTGGAACAAATGGGAATTTGAAGAAATGTAAACCAAATTGGTGACCAAGGAGTAACCAAACTTCAATATATTAGTATAATAGTCTAAATATTGCTTTGTACCCTTTTAGAATGGATTCTACCCAATATATAATCCTAACTATAGTTTTGAAACTTTGGGAAGAAAATCGTTCCGTTTTGGTACAAATGGGAATTTGAATAATTTTACACAAAATTGGCTCATCAAGAAGTAACCAATGTTCAATATATTAGTAAAATATTCTAAATATAGCTTTGAACCCCTTTAGAATGGATTCTAACCAATATATAGTCCTAACTACCGTTTTGAAACTTTGGGAAGAAAATCATCCCGTTTTGGTACAAATGGGAATTTGAAGAAATGTAGAAACAATTGGTGACCTAGGAGTATCCAATGTTCAATATATTAGTAAAATAATCTAAATACAGATTTGAACCCCTTTAGAATGGATTCTACCCAATATATAATCCTAACTATAGTTTTGAAACTTTGGGAAGAAATCATCCCGTTTTGGTACAAATGGGAATTTGAAGAATTTTACACAAAATTGGCTCATCAAGAAGTAACCAATGTTCAATATATTAGTAAAATAATCTAAATATAGATTTGAACCCCTATAGAATGGATTCTACCCAAATATAATCCTAACTATCGTTTTGAAACTTTGGGAAGAAAATCGTCCCTTTTTGGTACAAATGGGAATTTGATGAATTTGACACAAAATTGGCTCATCAAGAAGTAACCAAAGTTCAAGAAATTAGTATAATAGTCTAAATATAGCTTTGAACCCCTTCAGAATGGATTCTACCCAATATATAGTCTTAACTATAGTTTTGAATCTTTGGGAAGAAAATCGTCACGTTTTGGAACAAATGGGAATTTGAAGAAATGTAGATCAAATTGGTGACCAAGGAGTAACCAAGCTTCAATATATTAGTATAACAGTCTAAATATAGCTTTCAACCCCTTTAGAAAGGATTATAACCAATATATAGTCCTAACTCAAATTTTGAAACTTTCGGAAGAAAATCGTCCAATTTTGGTATAAATGGGAATTTGAAGAAATGTAGACAAAATTGGTGACCAAGGAGTAACCAATGTTCAATATATTAGTTAAATAATCTAAATATAGCTCTGAACCCCTTTAGAATGGATTCTAACCAATATATAATCCTAACTATAGTTTTGAAACTTTGGAAGAAATCGTCCCGTTTTGGTACAAATGGGAATTTGAAGAATTTTACACAAAATTGGCTCATCAAGAAGTAACCAATGTTCAATATATTAATAAAATAGTCTAAATATAGCTTTGAACCCCTTCAGAATGGATTCTACCCAATATATAGTCTTAACTATAGTTTTGAATCTTTGGGAAGAAAATCGTCAAGTTTTGGAACAAATGGGAATTTGACGAAATGTAGACCAAATTGGTGACCAAGAAGTAACAAAACTTGAAAACATTAGTATAACAGTCTAAATATAGCTCTGAACCCCTTTAGAATGGATTCTAACCAATATATAGTCCTAACTCAAATATTGAAACTTTCGGAAGAAAATCGTCCAATTTTGATATAAATGGGAATTTGAAGAAATGTAGACAAAATTGGTGATCAAGGAGTAACCAAAGTTTAATATATTAGGATAATAGTCTAAATATAGCTTTGAAACCCTTTAGAATGGATTCTAACCAATATATAATCCTAACTATAGTTTTGAAATTTGGAAGAAATCGTCCCGTTTTGGTACAAATGGGAATTTGAAGAATTTTACACAAAATTGGCTCATCAAGAAGTAACCAATGTTCAATATATTAGTAAAATAATCTAAATATAGATTTGAACCCCTATAGAATGGATTCTACCCAAATATAATCCTAACTATCGTTTTGAAACTTTGGGAAGAAAATCGTCCCTTTTTGGTACAAATGGGAATTTGAAGAAATGTAGAAAAAATTTGTGACCTAGGAGTAACCAATGTTCAATATATTAGTAAAATAATCTAAATATAGATTTGAACCCCTTTAGAATGGATTCTACCCAATATATAATCCTAACTATAGTTTTGAAACTTTGGGAAGAAATCGTCCCGTTTTGGTACAAATGGGAATTTGAAGAATTTTACACAAAATTGGCTCATCAAGAAGTAACCAATGTTCAATATATTAGTAAAATAATCTAAATATATATTTGAACCCCTATAGAATGGATTCTACCCAAATATAATCCTAACTATAGTTTTGAAACTTTGGGAAGAAAATCGTCCCTTTTTGGTACAAATGGGAATTTGAAGAATTTGACACAAAATTGGCTCATCAAGAAGTAACCAAAGTTCAATAAATTAGTATAATAGTCTAAATATAGCTTTGAAACCCTTTAGAATGGATTCTACCAAATATATAGTCCTAACTATAGTTTTGAAACTTTGGGAAGAAAATCGTCACGTTTTGGAACAAATGGGAATTTGAAGAATTTTACACAAAATTGGCTCATCAAGAAGTAACCAATGTTCAATATATTAGTAAAATAATCTAAATATAGATTTGGACCCCTATAGAATGGATTCTAACCAATATATAATCCTAACTATAGTTTTGAAACTTTGGAAGAAATCGTCCCGTTTTGGTACAAATGGGAATTTGAAGAATTTTACACAAAATTGGCTCATCAAGAAGTAACCAATGTTCAATATATTAATAAAATAGTCTAAATATAGCTTTGAACCCCTTCAGAATGGATTCTACCCAATATATAGTCTTAACTATAGTTTTGAATCTTTGGGAAGAAAATCGTCAAGTTTTGGAACAAATGGGAATTTGACGAAATGTAGACCAAATTGGTGACCAAGAAGTAACAAAACTTGAAAACATTAGTATAACAGTCTAAATATAGCTCTGAACCCCTTTAGAATGGATTCTAACCAATATATAGTCCTAACTCAAATATTGAAACTTTCGGAAGAAAATCGTCCAATTTTGATATAAATGGGAATTTGAAGAAATGTAGACAAAATTGGTGATCAAGGAGTAACCAAAGTTTAATATATTAGGATAATAGTCTAAATATAGCTTTGAAACCCTTTAGAATGGATTCTAACCAATATATAATCCTAACTATAGTTTTGAAATTTGGAAGAAATCGTCCCGTTTTGGTACAAATGGGAATTTGAAGAATTTTACACAAAATTGGCTCATCAAGAAGTAACCAATGTTCAATATATTAGTAAAATAATCTAAATATAGATTTGAACCCCTATAGAATGGATTCTACCCAAATATAATCCTAACTATCGTTTTGAAACTTTGGGAAGAAAATCGTCCCTTTTTGGTACAAATGGGAATTTGAAGAAATGTAGAAAAAATTTGTGACCTAGGAGTAACCAATGTTCAATATATTAGTAAAATAATCTAAATATAGATTTGAACCCCTTTAGAATGGATTCTACCCAATATATAATCCTAACTATAGTTTTGAAACTTTGGGAAGAAATCGTCCCGTTTTGGTACAAATGGGAATTTGAAGAATTTTACACAAAATTGGCTCATCAAGAAGTAACCAATGTTCAATATATTAGTAAAATAATCTAAATATAGATTTGAACCCCTTCAGAATGGATTCTACCCAATATATAGTCTTAACTATAGTTTTGAATCTTTGGGAAGAAAATCGTCAGGTTTTGGAACAAATGGGAATTTGACGAAATGTAGACCAAATTGGTGACCAAGAAGTAACAAAACTTGAAAACATTAGTATAACAGTCTAAATATAGCTCTGAACCCCTTTAGAATGGATTCTAACCAATATATAGTCCTAACTCAAATATTGAAACTTTCGGAAGAAAATCGTCCAATTTTGATATAAATGGGAATTTGAAGAAATGTAGACAAAATTGGTGATCAAGGAGTAACCAAAGTTTAATATATTAGGATAATAGTCTAAATATAGCTTTGAAACCCTTTAGAATGGATTCTAACCAATATATAATCCTAACTATAGTTTTGAAATTTGGAAGAAATCGTCCCGTTTTGGTACAAATGGGAATTTGAAGAATTTTACACAAAATTGGCTCATCAAGAAGTAACCAATGTTCAATATATTAGTAAAATAATCTAAATATAGATTTGAACCCCTATAGAATGGATTCTACCCAAATATAATCCTAACTATCGTTTTGAAACTTTGGGAAGAAAATCGTCCCTTTTTGGTACAAATGGGAATTTGAAGAAATGTAGAAAAAATTTGTGACCTAGGAGTAACCAATGTTCAATATATTAGTAAAATAATCTAAATATAGATTTGAACCCCTTTAGAATGGATTCTACCCAATATATAATCCTAACTATAGTTTTGAAACTTTGGGAAGAAATCGTCCCGTTTTGGTACAAATGGGAATTTGAAGAATTTTACACAAAATTGGCTCATCAAGAAGTAACCAATGTTCAATATATTAGTAAAATAATCTAAATATATATTTGAACCCCTATAGAATGGATTCTACCCAAATATAATCCTAACTATAGTTTTGAAACTTTGGGAAGAAAATCGTCCCTTTTTGGTACAAATGGGAATTTGAAGAATTTGACACAAAATTGGCTCATCAAGAAGTAACCAAAGTTCAATAAATTAGTATAATAGTCTAAATATAGCTTTGAAACCCTTTAGAATGGATTCTACCCAATATATAGTCCTAACTATAGTTTTGAAACTTTGGGAAGAAAATCGTCACGTTTTGGAACAAATGGGAATTTGAAGAATTTTACACAAAATTGGCTCATCAAGAAGTAACCAATGTTCAATATATTAGTAAAATAATCTAAATATAGATTTGGACCCCTATAGAATGGATTCTACCCAAATATAATCCTAACTATAGTTTTGAAACTTTGGGAAGAAAATCGTTCCATTTTGGTACAAATGGGAATTTGAAGAATTTTACACAAAATTGGCTCATCAAGAAGTAACCAATGTTCAATATATTAGTAAAATAATCTAAATATAGATTTGAACCCCTTCAGAATGGATTCTACCCAATATATAGTCTTAACTATAGTTTTGAATCTTTGGGAAGAAAATCGTCAGGTTTTGGAACAAATGGGAATTTGACGAAATGTAGACCAAATTGGTGACCAAGAAGTAACAAAACTTGAAAACATTAGTATAACAGTCTAAATATAGCTCTGAACCCCTTTAGAATGGATTCTAACCAATATATAGTCCTAACTCAAATATTGAAACTTTCGGAAGAAAATCGTCCAATTTTGATATAAATGGGAATTTGAAGAAATGTAGACAAAATTGGTGATCAAGGAGTAACCAAAGTTTAATATATTAGGATAATAGTCTAAATATAGCTTTGAAACCCTTTAGAATGGATTCTAACCAATATATAATCCTAACTATAGTTTTGAAATTTGGAAGAAATCGTCCCGTTTTGGTACAAATGGGAATTTGAAGAATTTTACACAAAATTGGCTCATCAAGAAGTAACCAATGTTCAATATATTAGTAAAATAATCTAAATATAGATTTGAACCCCTATAGAATGGATTCTACCCAAATATAATCCTAACTATCGTTTTGAAACTTTGGGAAGAAAATCGTCCCTTTTTGGTACAAATGGGAATTTGAAGAAATGTAGAAAAAATTTGTGACCTAGGAGTAACCAATGTTCAATATATTAGTAAAATAATCTAAATATAGATTTGAACCCCTTTAGAATGGATTCTACCCAATATATAATCCTAACTATAGTTTTGAAACTTTGGGAAGAAATCGTCCCGTTTTGGTACAAATGGGAATTTGAAGAATTTTACACAAAATTGGCTCATCAAGATGTAACCAATGTTCAATATATTAGTAAAATAATCTAAATATATATTTGAACCCCTATAGAATGGATTCTACCCAAATATAATCCTAACTATAGTTTTGAAACTTTGGGAAGAAAATCGTCCCTTTTTGGTACAAATGGGAATTTGAAGAATTTGACACAAAATTGGCTCATCAAGAAGTAACCAAAGTTCAATAAATTAGTATAATAGTCTAAATATAGCTTTGAAACCCTTTAGAATGGATTCTACCCAATATATAGTCCTAACTATAGTTTTGAAACTTTGGGAAGAAAATCGTCACGTTTTGGAACAAATGGGAATTTGAAGAATTTTACACAAAATTGGCTCATCAAGAAGTAACCAATGTTCAATATATTAGTAAAATAATCTAAATATAGATTTGGACCCCTATAGAATGGATTCTACCCAAATATAATCCTAACTATAGTTTTGAAACTTTGGGAAGAAAATCGTTCCATTTTGGTACAAATGGGAATTTGAAGAATTTTACACAAAATTGGCTCATCAAGAAGTAACCAATGTTCAATATATTAGTAAAATAATCTAAATATAGATTTGAACCCCTATAGAATGGATTCTACCCAAATATAATCCTAACTATAGTTTTGAAACTTTGGGAAGAAAATCGTCCCGTTTTGGTACAAATGGGAATTTGAAGAAATGTAGAAAAAATTTGTGACCTAGGAGTAACCAATGTTCAATATATTAGTAAAATAATCTAAATATAGATTTGAACCCCTTTAGAATGGATTCTACCCAATATATAATCCTAACTATAGTTTTGAAACTTTGGGAAGAAATCGTCCCGTTTTGGTACAAATGGGAATTTGAAGAATTTTACACAAAATTGGCTCATCAAGAAGTAACCAATGTTCAATATATTAGTAAAATAATCTAAATATATATTTGAACCCCTATAGAATGGATTCTACCCAAATATAATCCTAACTATAGTTTTGAAACTTTGGGAAGAAAATCGTCCCTTTTTGGTACAAATGGGAATTTGAAGAATTTGACACAAAATTGGCTCATCAAGAAGTAACCAAAGTTCAATAAATTAGTATAATAGTCTAAATATAGCTTTGAAACCCTTTAGAATGGATTCTACCCAATATATAGTCCTAACTATAGTTTTGAAACTTTGGGAAGAAAATCGTCACGTTTTGGAACAAATGGGAATTTGAAGAAATGTAGACCAAATTGGTGACCAAGGAGTAACCAAACTTCAATATATTAGTATAATAGTCTAAATATTGCTTTGAACCCTTTTAGAATGGATTCTACCCAATATATAATCCTAACTATAGTTTTGAAACTTTGGGAAGAAAATCGTTCCGTTTTGGTACAAATGGGAAATTGAATAATTTTACACAAAATTGGCTCATCAAGAAGTAACCAATGTTCAATATATTAGTAAAATATTCTAAATATAGCTTTGAACCCCTTTAGAATGGATTCTAACCAATATATAGTCCTAACTACAGTTTTGAAACTTTGGGAAGAAAATCATCCCGTTTTGGTACAAATGGGAATTTGAAGAAATGTAGAAACAATTGGTGACCTAGGAGTAACCAATGTTCAATATATTAGTAAAATAATCTAAATATAGATTTGAACCCCTGTAGAATGGATTCTACCCAATATATAATCCTAACTATAGTTTTGAAACTTTGGGAAGAAATCATCCCGTTTTGGTACAAATGGGAATTTGAAGAATTTTACACAAAATTGGCTCATCAAGAAGTAACCAATGTTCAATATATTAGTAAAATAATCTAAATATAGATTTGAACCCCTATAGAATGGATTCTACCCAAATATAATCCTAACTATCGTTTTGAAACTTTGGGAAGAAAATCGTCCCTTTTTGGTACAAATGGGAATTTGAAGAATTTGACTCAAAATTGGCTCATCAAGAAGTAACCAAAGTTCAATAAATTAGTATAATAGTCTAAATATAGCTTTGAAACCCTTTAGAATGGATTCTACCCAATATATAGTCCTAACTATAGTTTTGAAACTTTGGGAAGAAAATCGTCACGTTTTGGAACAAATGGGAATTTGAAGAAATGTAGACCAAATTGGTGACCAAGGAGTAACCAAACTTCAATATATTAGTATAATAGTCTAAATATTGCTTTGAACCCTTTTAGAATGGATTCTACCCAATATATAATCCAAACTATAGTTTTGAAACTTTGGGAAGAAAATCGTTCCGTTTTGGTACAAATGGGAATTTGAATAATTTTACACAAAATTGGCTCATCAAGATGTAACCAATGTTCAATATATTAGTAAAATAATCTAAATATATATTTGAACCCCTATAGAATGGATTCTACCCAAATATAATCCTAACTATAGTTTTGAAACTTTGGGAAGAAAATCGTCCCTTTTTGGTACAAATGGGAATTTGAAGAATTTGACACAAAATTGGCTCATCAAGAAGTAACCAAAGTTCAATAAATTAGTATAATAGTCTAAATATAGCTTTGAAGCCCTTCAGAATGGATTCTACCCAATATATAGTCCTAACTATAGTTTTGAAACTTTGGGAAGAGAATTGTCTCGTTTTGATACAAATGGGAATTTGAAGAAATGTAGACAAAATTGGTGAACAAGGAGTAACCAAAGTTCAATATATTAGTAGAATTGTCTAAATATAGATTTGAACCCCTATAGAATGGATTCTACCCAAATATAATCCTAACTATAGTTTTGAAACTTTGGGAAGAAAATCGTCCCGTTTTGGTACAAATGGGAATTTGAAGAAATGTAGAAAAAATTTGTGACCTAGGAGTAACCAATGTTCAATATATTAGTAAAATAATCTAAATATAGATTTGAACCCCTTTAGAATGGATTCTACCCAATATATAATCCTAACTATAGTTTTGAAACTTTGGGAAGAAATCGTCCCGTTTTGGTACAAATGGGAATTTGAAGAATTTTACACAAAATTGGCTCATCAAGAAGTAACCAATGTTCAATATATTAGTAAAATAATCTAAATATATATTTGAACCCCTATAGAATGGATTCTACCCAAATATAATCCTAACTATAGTTTTGAAACTTTGGGAAGAAAATCGTCCCTTTTTGGTACAAATGGGAATTTGAAGAATTTGACACAAAATTGGCTCATCAAGAAGTAACCAAAGTTCAATAAATTAGTATAATAGTCTAAATATAGCTTTGAAACCCTTTAGAATGGATTCTACCCAATATATAGTCCTAACTATAGTTTTGAAACTTTGGGAAGAAAATCGTCACGTTTTGGAACAAATGGGAATTTGAAGAAATGTAGACCAAATTGGTGACCAAGGAGTAACCAAACTTCAATATATTAGTATAATAGTCTAAATATTGCTTTGAACCCTTTTAGAATGGATTCTACCCAATATATAATCCTAACTATAGTTTTGAAACTTTGGGAAGAAAATCGTTCCGTTTTGGTACAAATGGGAATTTGAATAATTTTACACAAAATTGGCTCATCAAGAAGTAACCAATGTTCAATATATTAGTAAAATATTCTAAATATAGCTTTGAACCCCTTTAGAATGGATTCTAACCAATATATAGTCCTAACTACAGTTTTGAAACTTTGGGAAGAAAATCATCCCGTTTTGGTACAAATGGGAATTTGAAGAAATGTAGAAACAATTGGTGACCTAGGAGTAACCAATGTTCAATATATTAGTAAAATAATCTAAATATAGATTTGAACCCCTGTAGAATGGATTCTACCCAATATATAATCCTAACTATAGTTTTGAAACTTTGGGAAGAAATCATCCCGTTTTGGTACAAATGGGAATTTGAAGAATTTTACACAAAATTGGCTCATCAAGAAGTAACCAATGTTCAATATATTAGTAAAATAATCTAAATATAGATTTGAACCCCTATAGAATGGATTCTACCCAAATATAATCCTAACTATCGTTTTGAAACTTTGGGAAGAAAATCGTCCCTTTTTGGTACAAATGGGAATTTGAAGAATTTGACTCAAAATTGGCTCATCAAGAAGTAACCAAAGTTCAATAAATTAGTATAATAGTCTAAATATAGCTTTGAAACCCTTTAGAATGGATTCTACCCAATATATAGTCCTAACTATAGTTTTGAAACTTTGGGAAGAAAATCGTCACGTTTTGGAACAAATGGGAATTTGAAGAAATGTAGACCAAATTGGTGACCAAGGAGTAACCAAACTTCAATATATTAGTATAATAGTCTAAATATTGCTTTGAACCCTTTTAGAATGGATTCTACCCAATATATAATCCAAACTATAGTTTTGAAACTTTGGGAAGAAAATCGTTCCGTTTTGGTACAAATGGGAATTTGAATAATTTTACACAAAATTGGCTCATCAAGAAGTAACCAATGTTCAATATATTAGTAAAATATTCTAAATATAGCTTTGAACCCCTTTAGAATGGATTCTAACCAATATATAGTCCTAACTACAGTTTTGAAACTTTGGGAAGAAAATCATCCCGTTTTGGTACAAATGGGAATTTGAAGAAATGTAGAAACAATTGGTGACCTAGGAGTAACCAATGTTCAATATATTAGTAAAATAATCTAAATATAGATTTGAACCCCTGTAGAGTGGATTCTACCCAATATATAATCCTAACTATAGTTTTGAAACTTTGGGAAGAAATCATCCCGTTTTGGTACAAATGGGAATTTGAAGAATTTTACACAAAATTGGCTCATCAAGAAGTAACCAATGTTCAATATATTAGTAAAATAATCTAAATATAGATTTGAACCCCTATAGAATGGATTCTACCCAAATATAATCCTAACTATCGTTTTGAAACTTTGGGAAGAAAATCGTCCCTTTTTGGTACAAATGGGAATTTGAAGAATTTGACACAAAATTGGCTCATCAAGAAGTAACCAAAGTTCAATAAATTAGTATAATAGTCTAAATATAGCTTTGAACCCCTTCAGAATGGATTCTACCCAATATATAGTCTTAACTATAGTTTTGAATCTTTGGGAAGAAAATCGTCACGTTTTGGAACAAATGGGGATTTGAAGAAATGTAGATCAAATTGGTGACCAAGGAGTAACCAAACTTCAATATATTAGTATAACAGTCTAAATATAGCTTTCAACCCCTTTAGAAAGGATTATAACCAATATATAGTCCTAACTCAAATTTTGAAACTTTCGGAAGAAAATCGTCCAATTTTGGTATAAATGGGAATTTGAAGAAATGTAGACAAAATTGGTGACCAAGGAGTAACCAATGTTCAATATATTAGTTAAATAATCTAAATATAGCTTTGAACCCCTTTAGAATGGATTCTAACCAATATATAATCCTAACTATAGTTTTGAAACTTTGGAAGAAATCGTCCCGTTTTGGTACAAATGGGAATTTGAAGAATTTTACACAAAATTGGCTCATCAAGAAGTAACCAATGTTCAATATATTAGTAAAATAGTCTAAATATAGCTTTGAACCCCTTCAGAATGGATTCTACCCAATATATAATCCTAACTATAGTTTTGAAACTTTGGGAAGAAATCGTCCCGTTTTGGTACAAATGGGAATTTGAAGAATTTGACACAAAATTGGCTCATCAAGAAGTAACCAATGTTCAATATATTAGTAAAATAATCTAAATATAGATTTGAACCCCTATAGAATGGATTCTACCCAAATATAATCCTAACTATAGTTTTGAAACTTTGAAGAGAAAATCGTCCCGTTTTGGTACAAATGGGAATTTGAAGAAATGTAGAAAAAATTTGTGACCTAGGAGTAACCAATGTTCAATATATTAGTAAAATAATCTAAATATAGATTTGAACCCCTTTAGAATGGATTCTACCCAATATATAATCCTAACTATAGTTTTGAAACTTTGGGAAGAAATCGTCCCGTTTTGGTACAAATGGGAATTTGAAGAATTTTACACAAAATTGGCTCATCAAGAAGTAACCAATGTTCAATATATTAGTAAAATAATCTAAATATATATTTGAACCCCTATAGAATGGATTCTACCCAAATATAATCCTAACTATAGTTTTGAAACTTTGGGAAGAAAATCGTCCCTTTTTGGTACAAATGGGAATTTGAAGAATTTGACACAAAATTGGCTCATCAAGAAGTAACCAAAGTTCAATAAATTAGTATAATAGTCTAAATATAGCTTTGAAACCCTTTAGAATGGATTCTACCCAATATATAGTCCTAACTATAGTTTTGAAACTTTGGGAAGAAAATCGTCACGTTTTGGAACAAATGGGAATTTGAAGAAATGTAGACCAAATTGGTGACCAAGGAGTAACCAAACTTCAATATATTAGTATAATAGTCTAAATATTGCTTTGAACCCTTTTAGAATGGATTCTACCCAATATATAATCCTAACTATAGTTTTGAAACTTTGGGAAGAAAATCGTTCCGTTTTGGTACAAATGGGAATTTGAATAATTTTACACAAAATTGGCTCATCAAGAAGTAACCAATGTTCAATATATTAGTAAAATATTCTAAATATAGCTTTGAACCCCTTTAGAATGGATTCTAACCAATATATAGTCCTAACTACAGTTTTGAAACTTTGGGAAGAAAATCATCCCGTTTTGGTACAAATGGGAATTTGAAGAAATGTAGAAACAATTGGTGACCTAGGAGTAACCAATGTTCAATATATTAGTAAAATAATCTAAATATAGATTTGAACCCCTTTATAATGGATTCTACCCAATATATAATCCTAACTATAGTTTTGAAACTTTGGGAAGAAATCATCCCGTTTTGGTACAAATGGGAATTTGAAGAATTTTACACAAAATTGGCTCATCAAGAAGTAACCAATGTTCAATATATTAGTAAAATAATCTAAATATAGATTTGAACCCCTATAGAATGGATTCTACCCAAATATAATCCTAACTATCGTTTTGAAACTTTGGGAAGAAAATCGTCCCTTTTTGGTACAAATGGGAATTTGAAGAATTTGACACAAAATTGGCTCATCAAGAAGTAACCAAAGTTCAATAAATTAGTATAATAGTCTAAATATAGCTTTGAACCCCTTCAGAATGGATTCTACCCAATATATAGTCTTAACTATAGTTTTGAATCTTTGGGAAGAAAATCGTCACGTTTTGGAACAAATGGGATTTTGAAGAAATGTAGATCAAATTGGTGACCAAGGAGTAACCAAACTTCAATATATTAGTATAACAGTCTAAATATAGCTTTCAACCCCTTTAGAAAGGATTATAACCAATATATAGTCCTAACTCAAATTTTGAAACTTTCGGAAGAAAATCGTCCAATTTTGGTATAAATGGGAATTTGAAAAAATGTAGACAAAATTGGTGACCAAGGAGTAACCAATGTTCAATATATTAGTTAAATAATCTAAATATAGCTTTGAACCCCTTTAGAATGGATTCTAACCAATATATAATCCTAACTATAGTTTTGAAACTTTGGAAGAAATCGTCCCGTTTTGGTACAAATGGGAATTTGAAGAATTTTACACAAAATTGGCTCATCAAGAAGTAACCAATGTTCAATATATTAGTAAAATAGTCTAAATATAGCTTTGAACCCCTTCAGAATGGATTCTACCCAATATATAGTCTTAACTATAGTTTTGAATCTTTGGGAAGAAAATCGTCACGTTTTGGAACAAATGGGAATTTGAAGAAATGTAGACCAAATTGGTGACCAAGAAGTAACAAAACTTGAAAACATTAGTATAACAGTCTAAATATAGCTCTGAACCCCTTTAGAATGGATTCTAACCAATATATAGTCCTAACTCAAATATTGAAACTTTCGGAAGAAAATCGTCCAATTTTGGTATAAATGGGAATTTGAAGAAATGTAGACAAAATTGGTGATCAAGGAGTAACCAAAGATTAATATATTAGGATAATAGTCTAAATATAGCTTTGAACCCCTTTAGAATGGATTCTACCCAATATATAATCCAAACTATAGTTTTGAAACTTTGGGAAGAAAATCGTCCTGTTTTGGTACAAATGGGAATTTGAAGAAATGTAGACAAAATTGGTGACCAAGGAGTAACCAATGTTCAATATATTAGTAAAATAGTCTAAATATAGCTTTGAACCCCTTTAGAATGGATTCTAACCAATATATAGTCCTAACTACAGTTTTGAAACTTTGGGAAGAAATCGTCCCGTTTTGGTACAAATGGGAATTTGAAGAATTTTACACAAAATTGTCTCATCAAGAAGTAACCAATGTTCATTATATTAGTAAAATAGTCTAAATATAGCTTTGAACCCCTTTAGAATGGATTCTAACCAATATATAGTCCTAACTACAGTTTTGAAACTATGGGAAGAAAATCGTCCCGTTTTAGTACAAATGGGAATTTGAAGAAATGTAGACAAAATTGGTGACCAAGTAGTAACCAATGTTCAATATATTAGTAAAATAATCTAAATATAGCTTTGAACCCCTTTAGAATGGATTCTACCCAATATATAATCTTAACTATAGTTTTGAAACTTTGGGAAGAAAATCGTCCCGTTTTGGTATAAATGGGAATTTGAAGAATTTGACACAAAATTGGCTCATCAAGAAGTAACCAAAGTTTAATAAATTAGTATAATAGTCTAAATATAGCTTTGAACCCCTTCAGAAGGGATTCTACCCAATATATAGTCCTAACTATAGTTTTGAAACTTTGGGAAGAAAATCGTCACGTTTTGGAACAAAAGGAAATTTGAAGAAATGTAGACTAAATTGGTGACCAAGGAGTAACCAATGTTCAATATATTAGTAAAATAATCTAAATATAGCTTTGAACCCCTTTAGAATGAATTCTAACCAATTTGTCCTAACTACAATTTTGAAACTTTGGGAAGAAATCGTCCCGTTTTGGTACAAATGGGAATTTGAAGAATTTTACACAAAATTGTCTCATCAAGAAGTAATCAATCTTCAATATATTAGTAAAATAGTCTAAATATAGCTTTGAACCCATTTAGAATGGATTCTAACCAATATATAGTCCTAACTACAGTTTTGAAACTATGGGAAGAAAATCGTCCCGTTTTGGTACAAATGGGAATTTGAAGAAATGTAGACAAAATTGGTGACCAAGTAGTAACCAATGTTCAATATATTAGTAAAATAATCTAAATATAGCTTTGAACCCCTTTAGAATGGATTCTACCCAATATATAATCCTAACTATAGGTTTGAAACTTTGGGAAGAAAATCGTTTGTTTTGGTATAAATGGGAATTTGAAGAATTTGACACAAAATTGGCTCATCAAGAAGTAACCAAAGTTCAATAAATTAGTATAATAGTCTAAATATAGCTTTGAACCCCTTCAGAATGGATTCTACCCAATATATAATCCTAACAATAGTTTTGAAACTTTGGGAAGAAATCGTCCCGTTTTGGTACAAATGGGAATTTGAAGAATTTGACACAAAATTGGCTCATCAAGAAGTAACCAATGTTCAATATATTAGTAAAATAATCTAAATATAGATTTGAACCCCTATAGAATGGATTCTACCCAAATATAATCCTAACTATAGTTTTGAAACTTTGAAGAGAAAATCGTCCCGTTTTGGTACAAATGGGAATTTGAAGAAATGTAGAAAAAATTTGTGACCTAGGAGTAACCAATGTTCAATATATTAGTAAAATAATCTAAATATAGATTTGAACCCCTTTAGAATGGATTCTACCCAATATATAATCCTAACTATAGTTTTGAAACTTTGGGAAGAAATCGTCCCGTTTTGTTACAAATGGGAATTTGAAGAATTTTACACAAAATTGGCTCATCAAGAAGTAACCATTGTTCAATATATTAGTAAAATAATCTAAATATAGATTTGAACCCCTATAGAATGGATTCTACCCAATATATAATCCTAACTATAGTTTTGAAACTTTGGGAAGAAAATCGTCCCGTTTTGGTACAAATGGGAATTTGAATAATTTTACACAAAATTGGCTCATCAAGAAGTAACCAATGTTCAATATATTAGTAAAATATTCTAAATATAGCTTTGAACCCCTTTAGAATGGATTCTAACCAATATATAGTCCTAACTACAGTTTTGAAACTTTGGGAAGAAAATCGTCCCGTTTTGGTACAAATGGTAATTTGAAGAAATGTAGAAACAATTGGTGACCTAGGAGTAACCAATGTTCAATATATTAGTAAAATAATCTAAATATAGATTTGAACCCCTTTAGAATGGATTCTACCCAATATATAATCCTAACTATAGTTTTGAAACTTTGGGAAGAAATCGTCCCGTTTTGGTACAAATGGGAATTTGAAGAATTTTACACAAAATTGGCTCATCAAGAAGTAACCAAAGTTCAATAAATTAGTATAATAGTCTAAATATAGCTTTGAACCCCTTCAGAATGGATTCTACCCAATATATAGTCTTAACTATAGTTTTGAATCTTTGGGAAGAAAATCGTCACGTTTTGGAACAAATGGGAATTTGAAGAAATGTAGATCAAATTGGTGACCAAGGAGTAACCAAACTTCAATATATTAGTATAACAGTCTAAATATAGCTTTCAACCCCTTTAGAAAGGATTATAACCAATATATAGTCCTAACTCAAATTTTGAAACTTTCGGAAGAAAATCGTCCAATTTTGGTATAAATGGGAATTTGAAGAAATGTAGACAAAATTGGTGACCAAGGAGTAACCAATGTTCAATATATTAGTTAAATAATCTAAATATAGCTTTGAACCCCTTTAGAATGGATTCTAACCAATATATAATCCTAACTATAGTTTTGAAACTTTGGAAGAAATCGTCCCGTTTTGGTACAAATGGGAATTTGAAGAATTTTACACAAAATTGGCTCATCAAGAAGTAACCAATGTTCAATATATTAGTAAAATAGTCTAAATATAGCTTTGAACCCCTTCAGAATGGATTCTACCCAATATATAATCCTAACAATAGTTTTGAAACTTTGGGAAGAAATCGTCCCGTTTTGGTACAAATGGGAATTTGAAGAATTTGACACAAAATTGGCTCATCAAGAAGTAACCAATGTTCAATATATTAGTAAAATAATCTAAATATAGATTTGAACCCCTATAGAATGGATTCTACCCAAATATAATCCTAACTATAGTTTTGAAACTTTGAAGAGAAAATCGTCCCGGTTTGGTACAAATGGGAATTTGAAGAAATGTAGAAAAAATTTGTGACCTAGGAGTAACCAATGTTCAATATATTAGTAAAATAATCTAAATATAGATTTGAACCCCTTTAGAATGGATTCTACCCAATATATAATCCTAACTATAGTTTTGAAACTTTGGGAAGAAATCGTCCCGTTTTGTTACAAATGGGAATTTGAAGAATTTTACACAAAATTGGCTCATCAAGAAGTAACCATTGTTCAATATATTAGTAAAATAATCTAAATATAGATTTGAACCCCTATAGAATGGATTCTACCCATATATAATCCTAACTATAGTTTTGAAACTTTGGGAAGAAAATCGTCCCTTTTTGGTACAAATGGGAATTTGAAGAATTTGACACAAAATTGGCTCATCAAGAAGTTACCAAAGTTCAATAAATTAGTATAATAGTCTAAATATAGCTTTGAAACCCTTTAGAATGGATTCTACCCAATATATAGTCCTAACTATAGTTTTGAAACTTTGGGAAGAAAATCGTCACGTTTTGGAACAAATGGGAATTTGAAGAAATTTAGACCAAATTGGTGACCAAGGAGTAACCAAACTTCAATATATTAGTATAATAGTCTAAATATTTCTTTGAACGCTTTTAGAATGGATTCTACCCAATATATAATCCTAACTATAGTTTTGAAACTTTGGGAAGAAAATCGTCCCGTTTTGGTACAAATGGGAATTTGAATAATTTTACACAAAATTGGCTCATCAAGAAGTAACCAATGTTCAATATATTAGTAAAATATTCTAAATATAGCTTTGAACCCCTTTAGAATGGATTCTAACCAATATATAGTCCTAACTACAGTTTTGAAACTTTGGGAAGAAAATCGTCCCGTTTTGGTACAAATGGTAATTTGAAGAAATGTAGAAACAATTGGTGACCTAGGAGTAACCAATGTTCAATATATTAGTAAAATAATCTAAATATAGATTTGAACCCCTTTAGAATGGATTCTACCCAATATATAATCCTAACTATAGTTTTGAAACTTTGGGAAGAAATCGTCCCGTTTTGGTACAAATGGGAATTTGAAGAATTTTACACAAAATTGGCTCATCAAGAAGTAACCAATGTTCAATATATTAGTAAAATAATCTAAATATAGATTTTGACCCCTATAGAATGGATTCTACCCAAATATAATCCTAACTATAGTTTTGAAACTTTGGGAAGAAAATCGTTCCGTTTTGGTACAAATGGGAATTTGAAGAATTTTACACAAAATTGGCTCATCAAGAAGTAACCAATGTTCAATATATTAGTAAAATAATCTAAATATAGATTTGAACCCCTATAGAATGGATTCTACCCAAATATAATCCTAACTATAGTTTTGAAACTTTGGGAAGAAAATCGTCCCGTTTTGGTACAAATGGGAACTTGAAGAAATGTAGAAAAAATTTGTGACCTAGGAGTAACCAATGTTCAATATATTAGTAAAATAATCTAAATATAGATTTGAACCCCTTTAGAATGGATTCTACCCAATATATAATCCTAACTATAGTTTTGAAACTTTGGGAAGAAATCGTCCCGTTTTGGTACAAATGGGAATTTGAAGAATTTTACACAAAATTGGCTCATCAAGAAGTAACCAATGTTCAATATATTAGTAAAATAATCTAAATATAGATTTGGACCCCTATAGAATGGATTCTACCCAAATATAATCCTAACTATAGTTTTGAAACTTTAGGAAGAAAATCGTTCCGTTTTGGTACAAATGGGAATTTGAAGAATTTTACACAAAATTGGCTCATCAAGAAGTAACCAATGTTCAATATATTAGTAAAATAATATAAATATAGATTTGAACCCCTATAGAATGGATTCTACCCAAATATAATCCTAACTATAGTTTTGAAACTTTGGGAAGAAAATCGTCCCGTTTTGGTACAAATGGGAACTTGAAGAAATGTAGAAAAAATTTGTGACCTAGGAGTAACCAATGTTCAATATATTAGTAAAATAATCTAAATATAGATTTGAACCCCTTTAGAATGGATTCTACCCAATATATAATCCTAACTATAGTTTTGAAACTTTGGGAAGAAATCGTCCCGTTTTGGTACAAATGGGAATTTGAAGAATTTTACACAAAATTGGCTCATCAAGAAGTAACCAATGTTCAATAAATTAGTATAATAGTCTAAATATAGCTTTGAACCCATTTAGAATGGATTCTACCCATATATAATCCTAACTATAGTTTTGAAACTTTGGGAAGAAAATCGTCCCGTTTTGGTACAAATGGGAATTTGAATAATTTTACACAAAATTGGCTCATCAAGAAGTAACCAATGTTCAATATATTAGTAAAATATTCTAAATAAAGCTTTGAACCCCTTTAGAATGGATTCTAACCAATATATAGTCCTAACTACAGTTTTGAAACTTTGGGAAGAAAATCATCCCGTTTTGGTACAAATGGGAATTTGAAGAAATGTAGAAACAATTGGTGACCTAGGAGTAACCAATGTTCAATATATTAGTAAAATAATCTAAATATAGATTTGAACCCCTTTATAATGGATTCTACCCAATATATAATCCTAACTATAGTTTTGAAACTTTGGGAAGAAATCATCCCGTTTTGGTACAAATGGGAATTTGAAGAATTTTACACAAAATTGGCTCATCAAGAAGTAACCAATGTTCAATATATTAGTAAAATAATCTAAATATAGATTTGAACCCCTATAGAATGGATTCTACCCAATATATAATCCTAACTATAGTTTTGAAACTTTGGGAAGAAAATCGTTCCGTTTTGGTACAAATGGGAATTTGAAGAAATGTAGAAACAATTGGTGACCTAGGAGTAACCAATGTTCAATATATTAGTAAAATAATCTAAATATAGATTTGAACCCCTTTATAATGGATTCTACCCAATATATAATCCTAACTATAGTTTTGAAACTTTGGGAAGAAATCGTCCCGTTTTGGTACAAATGGGAATTTGAAGAATTTTACACAAAATTGGCTCATCAAGAAGTAACCAATGTTCAATATATTAGTAAAATAATCTAAATATAGATTTGGACCCCTATAGAATGGATTCTACCCAAATATAATCCTAACTATAGTTTTGAAACTTTGGGAAGAAAATCGTTCCGTTTTGGTACAAATGGGAATTTGAAGAATTTTACACAAAATTGGCTCATCAAGAAGTAACCAATGTTCAATATATTAGTAAAATAATCTAAATATAGATTTGAACCCCTATAGAATGGATTCTACCCAAATATAATCCTAACTATAGTTTTGAAACTTTGGGAAGAAAATCGTCCCGTTTTGGTACAAATGGGAACTTGAAGAAATGTAGAAAAAATTTGTGACCTAGGAGTAACCAATGTTCAATATATTAGTAAAATAATCTAAATATAGATTTGAACCCCTTTAGAATGGATTCTACCCAATATATAATCCTAACTATAGTTTTGAAACTTTGGGAAGAAATCGTCCCGTTTTGGTACAAATGGGAATTTGAAGAATTTTACACAAAATTGGCTCATCAAGAAGTAACCAATGTTCAATATATTAGTAAAATAATCTAAATATAGATTTGGACCCCTATAGAATGGATTCTACCCAAATATAATCCTAACTATAGTTTTGAAACTTTAGGAAGAAAATCGTTCCGTTTTGGTACAAATGGGAATTTGAAGAATTTTACACAAAATTGGCTCATCAAGAAGTAACCAATGTTCAATATATTAGTAAAATAATCTAAATATAGATTTGAACCCCTATAGAATGGATTCTACCCAAATATAATCCTAACTATAGTTTTGAAACTTTGGGAAGAAAATCGTCCCGTTTTGGTACAAATGGGAACTTGAAGAAATGTAGAAAAAATTTGTGACCTAGGAGTAACCAATGTTCAATATATTAGTAAAATAATCTAAATATAGATTTGAACCCCTTTAGAATGGATTCTACCCAATATATAATCCTAACTATAGTTTTGAAACTTTGGGAAGAAATCGTCCCGTTTTGGTACAAATGGGAATTTGAAGAATTTTACACAAAATTGGCTCATCAAGAAGTAACCAATGTTCAATAAATTAGTATAATAGTCTAAATATAGCTTTGAACCCATTTAGAATGGATTCTACCCATATATAATCCTAACTATAGTTTTGAAACTTTGGGAAGAAAATCGTCCCGTTTTGGTACAAATGGGAATTTGAATAATTTTACACAAAATTGGCTCATCAAGAAGTAACCAATGTTCAATATATTAGTAAAATATTCTAAATAAAGCTTTGTACCCCTTTAGAATGGATTCTAACCAATATATAGTCCTAACTACAGTTTTGAAACTTTGGGAAGAAAATCATCCCGTTTTGGTACAAATGGGAATTTGAAGAAATGTAGAAACAATTGGTGACCTAGGAGTAACCAATGTTCAATATATTAGTAAAATAATCTAAATATAGATTTGAACCCCTTTATAATGGATTCTACCCAATATATAATCCTAACTATAGTTTTGAAACTTTGGGAAGAAATCATCCCGTTTTGGTACAAATGGGAATTTGAAGAATTTTACACAAAATTGGCTCATCAAGAAGTAACCAATGTTCAATATATTAGTAAAATAATCTAAATATAGATTTGAACCCCTATAGAATGGATTCTACCCAATATATAATCCTAACTATAGTTTTGAAACTTTGGGAAGAAAATCGTTCCGTTTTGGTACAAATGGGAATTTGAAGAAATGTAGAAACAATTGGTGACCTAGGAGTAACCAATGTTCAATATATTAGTAAAATAATCTAAATATAGATTTGAACCCCTTTATAATGGATTCTACCCAATATATAATCCTAACTATAGTTTTGAAACTTTGGGAAGAAATCATCCCGTTTTGGTACAAATGGGAATTTGAAGAATTTTACACAAAATTGGCTCATCAAGAAGTAACCAATGTTCAATATATTAGTAAAATAATCTAAATATAGATTTGAACCCCTATAGAATGGATTCTACCCAATATATAATCCTAACTATAGTTTTGAAACTTTGGGAAGAAAATCGTCCCGTTTTGGTACAAATGGGAATTTGAATAATTTTACACAAAATTGGCTCATCAAGAAGTAACCAATGTTCAATATATTAGTAAAATATTCTAAATATAGCTTTGAACCCCTTTAGAAAGGATTATAACCAATATATAGTCCTAACTCAAATTTTGAAACTTTCGGAAGAAAATCGTCCAATTTTGGTATAAATGGGAATTTGAAGAAATGTAGACAAAATTGGTGACCAAGGAGTAACCAATGTTCAATATATTAGTTAAATAATCTAAATATAGCTTTGAACCCCTTTAGAATGGATTCTAACCAATATATAATCCTAACTATAGTTTTGAAACTTTGGAAGAAATCGTCCCGTTTTGGTACAAATGGGAATTTGAAGAATTTTACACAAAATTGGCTCATCAAGAAGTAACCAATGTTCAATATATTAGTAAAATAGTCTAAATATAGCTTTGAACCCCTTCAGAATGGATTCTACCCAATATATAATCCTAACAATAGTTTTGAAACTTTGGGAAGAAATCGTCCCGTTTTGGTACAAATGGGAATTTGAAGAATTTTACACAAAATTGGCTCATCAAGAAGTAACCAATGTTCAATATATTAGTAAAATAATCTAAATATAGATTTGAACCCCTATAGAATGGATTCTACCCAAATATAATCCTAACTATAGTTTTGAAACTTTGGGAAGAAAATCGTTCCGTTTTGGTACAAATGGGAATTTGAAGAATTTTACACAAAATTGGCTCATCAAGAAGTAACCAATGTTCAATATATTAGTAAAATAATCTAAATATAGATTTGAACCCCTATAGAATGGATTCTACCCAAATATAATCCTAACTATAGTTTTGAAACTTTGGGAAGAAAATCGTCCCGTTTTGGTACAAATGGGAACTTGAAGAAATGTAGAAAAAATTTGTGACCTAGGAGTAACCAATGTTCAATATATTAGTAAAATAATCTAAATATAGATTTGAACCCCTTTAGAATGGATTCTACCCAATATATAATCCTAACTATAGTTTTGAAACTTTGGGAAGAAATCGTCCCGTTTTGGTACAAATGGGAATTTGAAGAATTTTACACAAAATTGGCTCATCAAGAAGTAACCAATGTTCAATATATTAGTAAAATAATCTAAATATAGATTTGGACCCCTATAGAATGGATTCTACCCAAATATAATCCTAACTATAGTTTTGAAACTTTGGGAAGAAAATCGTTCCGTTTTGGTACAAATGGGAATTTGAAGAATTTTACACAAAATTGGCTCATCAAGAAGTAACCAATGTTCAATATATTAGTAAAATAATCTAAATATAGATTTGAACCCCTATAGAATGGATTCTACCCAAATATAATCCTAACTATAGTTTTGAAACTTTGGGAAGAAAATCGTCCCGTTTTGGTACAAATGGGAACTTGAAGAAATGTAGAAAAAATTTGTGACCTAGGAGTAACCAATGTTCAATATATTAGTAAAATAATCTAAATATAGATTTGAACCCCTTTAGAATGGATTCTACCCAATATATAATCCTAACTATAGTTTTGAAACTTTGGGAAGAAATCGTCCCGTTTTGGTACAAATGGGAATTTGAAGAATTTTACACAAAATTGGCTCATCAAGAAGTAACCAATGTTCAATAAATTAGTATAATAGTCTAAATATAGCTTTGAACCCATTTAGAATGGATTCTACCCATATATAATCCTAACTATAGTTTTGAAACTTTGGGAAGAAAATCGTCCCTTTTTGGTACAAATGGGAATTTGAATAATTTTACACAAAATTGGCTCATCAAGAAGTAACCAATGTTCAATATATTAGTAAAATATTCTAAATATAGCTTTGAACCCCTTTAGAATGGATTCTAACCAATATATAGTCCTAACTACAGTTTTGAAACTTTGGGAAGAAAATCATCCCGTTTTGGTACAAATGGGAATTTGAAGAAATGTAGAAACAATTGGTGACCTAGGAGTAACCAATGTTCAATATATTAGTAAAATAATCTAAATATAGATTTGAACCCCTTTATAATGGATTCTACCCAATATATAATCCTAACTATAGTTTTGAAACTTTGGGAAGAAATCATCCCGTTTTGGTACAAATGGGAATTTGAAGAATTTTACACAAAATTGGCTCATCAAGAAGTAACCAATGTTCAATATATTAGTAAAATAATCTAAATATAGATTTGAACCCCTATAGAATGGATTCTACCCAATATATAATCCTAACTATAGTTTTGAAACTTTGGGAAGAAAATCGTTCCGTTTTGGTACAAATGGGAATTTGAAGAAATGTAGAAACAATTGGTGACCTAGGAGTAACCAATGTTCAATATATTAGTAAAATAATCTAAATATAGATTTGAACCCCTTTATAATGGATTCTACCCAATATATAATCCTAACTATAGTTTTGAAACTTTGGGAAGAAATCATCCCGTTTTGGTACAAATGGGAATTTGAAGAATTTTACACAAAATTGGCTCATCAAGAAGTAACCAATGTTCAATATATTAGTAAAATAATCTAAATATAGATTTGAACCCCTATAGAATGGATTCTACCCAATATATAATCCTAACTATAGTTTTGAAACTTTGGGAAGAAATCATCCCGTTTTGGTACAAATGGGAATTTGAAGAATTTTACACAAAATTGGCTCATCAAGAAGTAACCAATGTTCAATATATTAGTAAAATAATCTAAATATAGATTTGAACCCCTATAGAATGGATTCTACCCAATATATAATCCTAACTATAGTTTTGAAACTTTGGGAAGAAAATCGTCCCGTTTTGGTACAAATGGGAATTTGAATAATTTTACACAAAATTGGCTCATCAAGAAGTAACCAATGTTCAATATATTAGTAAAATATTCTAAATATAGCTTTGAACCCCTTTAGAAAGGATTATAACCAATATATAGTCCTAACTCAAATTTTGAAACTTTCGGAAGAAAATCGTCCAATTTTGGTATAAATGGGAATTTGAAGAAATGTAGACAAAATTGGTGACCAAGGAGTAACCAATGTTCAATATATTAGTTAAATAATCTAAATATAGCTTTGAACCCCTTTAGAATGGATTCTAACCAATATATAATCCTAACTATAGTTTTGAAACTTTGGAAGAAATCGTCCCGTTTTGGTACAAATGGGAATTTGAAGAATTTTACACAAAATTGGCTCATCAAGAAGTAACCAATGTTCAATATATTAGTAAAATAGTCTAAATATAGCTTTGAACCCCTTCAGAATGGATTCTACCCAATATATAATCCTAACAATAGTTTTGAAACTTTGGGAAGAAATCGTCCCGTTTTGGTACAAATGGGAATTTGAAGAATTTGACACAAAATTAGCTCATCAAGAAGTAACCAATGTTCAATATATTAGTAAAATAATCTAAATATAGATTTGAACCCCTATAGAATGGATTCTACCCAAATATAATCCTAACTATAGTTTTGAAACTTTGAAGAGAAAATCGTCCCGTTTTGGTACAAATGGGAATTTGAAGAAATGTAGAAAAAATTTGTGACCTAGGAGTAACCAATGTTCAATATATTAGTAAAATAATCTAAATATAGATTTGAACCCCTTTAGAATGGATTCTACCCAATATATAATCCTAACTATAGTTTCGAAACTTTGGGAAGAAATCGTCCCGTTTTGTTACAAATGGGAATTTGAAGAATTTTACACAAAATTGGCTCATCAAGAAGTAACCAATGTTCAATATATTAGTAAAATAATCTAAATATAGATTTGAACCCCTATAGAATGGATTCTACCCAATATATAATCCTAACTATAGTTTTCAAACTTTGGGAAGAAAATCGTTCCGTTTTGGTACAAATGGGAATTTGAAGAAATGTAGAAACAATTGGTGACCTAGGAGTAACCAATGTTCAATATATTAGTAAAATAATCTAAATATAGATTTGAACCCCTTTATAATGGATTCTACCCAATATATAATCCTAACTATAGTTTTGAAACTTTGGGAAGAAATCATCCCGTTTTGGTACAAATGGGAATTTGAAGAATTTTACACAAAATTGGCTCATCAAGAAGTAACCAATGTTCAATATATTAGTAAAATAATCTAACTATAGATTTGAACCCCTATAGAATGGATTCTACCCAATATATAATCCTAACTATAGTTTTGAAACTTTGGGAAGAAAATCGTCCCGTTTTGGTACAAATGGGAATTTGAATAATTTTACACAAAATTGGCTCATCAAGAAGTAACCAATGTTCAATATATTAGTAAAATATTCTAAATATAGCTTTGAACCCCTTTAGAAAGGATTATAACCAATATATAGTCCTAACTCAAATTTTGAAACTTTCGGAAGAAAATCGTCCAATTTTGGTATAAATGGGAATTTGAAGAAATGTAGACAAAATTGGTGACCAAGGAGTAACCAATGTTCAATATATTAGTTAAATAATCTAAATATAGCTTTGAACCCCTTTAGAATGGATTCTAACCAATATATAATCCTAACTATAGTTTTGAAACTTTGGAAGAAATCGTCTCGTTTTGGTACAAATGGGAATTTGAAGAATTTTACACAAAATTGGCTCATCAAGAAGTAACCAATGTTCAATATATTAGTAAAATAGTCTAAATATAGCTTTGAACCCCTTCAGAATGGATTCTACCCAATATATAATCCTAACAATAGTTTTGAAACTTTGGGAAGAAATCGTCCCGTTTTGGTACAAATGGGAATTTGAAGAATTTCACACAAAATTGGCTCATCAAGAAGTAACCAATGTTCAATATATTAGTAAAATAATCTAAATATAGATTTGAACCCCTATAGAATGGATTCTACCCAAATATAATCCTAACTATAGTTTTGAAACTTTGAAGAGAAAATCGTCCCGTTTTGGTACAAATGGGAATTTGAAGAAATGTAGACAAAATTGGTGACCAAGGAGTAACCAATGTTCAATATATTAGTATAATAGTCTAAATATAGCTTTGAACCCCTTCAGAATGGATTCTACCCAATATATAGTCTTAACTTTAGTTTTGAAACTTTGGGAAGAAAATCGTCCCGTTTTGGTACAAATGGGAATTTGAAGAATTGTACACAAAATTGGCTCATCAAGAAGTAACCAAACTTCAATATATTAGTATAACAGTCTAAATATAGTTTTCAACCCCTTTAGAATAGATTCTAACCAATATATAGTCCTAACTATAATTTTGAAACTTTGGGAAGAAAATCGTCCAATTTTGTATAAATGGGAATTTGAAGAAATGTAGACAAAATTGGTGACCAAGGAGTAACCAATGTTCAATATATTAGTTAAATAATCTAAATATAGCTTTGAACCCCTTTAGAATGGATTCTAACCAATATATAATCCTAACTATAGTTTTGAAACTTTGGAAGAAATCGTCCCGTTTTGGTACAAATGGGAATTTGAAGAATTTTACACAAAATTGGCTCATCAAGAAGTAACCAATGTTCAATATATTAGTAAAATAGTCTAAATATAGCTTTGAACCCCTTCAGAATGGATTCTACCCAATATATAATCCTAACAATAGTTTTGAAACTTTGGGAAGAAATCGTCCCGTTTTGGTACAAATGGGAATTTGAAGAATTTCACACAAAATTGGCTCATCAAGAAGTAACCAATGTTCAATATATTAGTAAAATAATCTAAATATAGATTTGAACCCCTATAGAATGGATTCTACCCAAATATAATCCTAACTATAGTTTTGAAACTTTGAAGAGAAAATCGTCCCGTTTTGGTACAAATGGGAATTTGAAGAAATGTAGAAAAAATTTGTGACCTAGGAGTAACCAATGTTCAATATATTAGTAAAATAATCTAAATATAGATTTGAACCCCTTTAGAATGGATTCTACCCAATATATAATCCTAACTATAGTTTTGAAACTTTGGGAAGAAATCGTCCCGTTTTGTTACAAATGGGAATTTGAAGAATTTTACACAAAATTGGCTCATCAAGAAGTAACCATTGTTCAATATATTAGTAAAATAATCTAAATATAGATTTGAACCCCTATAGAATGGATTCTACCCATATATAATCCTAACTATAGTTTTGAAACTTTGGGAAGAAAATCGTCCCTTTTTGGTACAAATGGGAATTTGAAGAAATGTAGAAACAATTGGTGACCTAGGAGTAACCAATGTTCAATATATTAGTAAAATAATCTAAATATATATTTGAACCCCTTTAGAATGGATTCTACCCAATATATAATCCTAACTATAGTTTTGAAACTTTGGGAAGAAATCGTCCCGTTTTGGTACAAATGGGAATTTGAAGAATTTTACACAAAATTGGCTCATCAAGAAGTAACCAATGTTCAATATATTAGTAAAATAATCTAAATATAGATTTGGACCCCTATAGAATGGATTCTACCCAAATATAATCCTAACTATAGTTTTGAAACTTTGGGAAGAAAATCGTCACGTTTTGGAACAAATGGGAATTTGAAGAAATGTAGACCAAATTGGTGACCAAGGAGTAACCAAACTTCAATATATTAGTATAATAGTCTAAATATTTCTTTGAACGCTTTTAGAATGGATTCTACCCAATATATAATCCTAACTATAGTTTTGAAACTTTGGGAAGAAAATCGTCCCGTTTTGGTACAAATGGGAATTTGAATAATTTTACACAAAATTGGCTCATCAAGAAGTAACCAATGTTCAATATATTAGTAAAATATTCTAAATATAGCTTTGAACCCCTTTAGAATGGATTCTAACCAATATATAGTCCTAACTACAGTTTTGAAACTTTGGGAAGAAAATCGTCCCGTTTTGGTACAAATGGTAATTTGAAGAAATGTAGAAACAATTGGTGACCTAGGAGTAACCAATGTTCAATATATTAGTAAAATAATCTAAATATAGATTTGAACCCCTTTAGAATGGATTCTACCCAATATATAATCCTAACTATAGTTTTGAAACTTTGGGAAGAAATCGTCCCGTTTTGGTACAAATGGGAATTTGAAGAATTTTACACAAAATTGGCTCATCAAGAAGTAACCAATGTTCAATATATTAGTAAAATAATCTAAATATAGATTTGGACCCCTATAGAATGGATTCTACCCAAATATAATCCTAACTATAGTTTTGAAACTTTGGGAAGAAAATCGTTCCGTTTTGGTACAAATGGGAATTTGAAGAATTTTACACAAAATTGGCTCATCAAGAAGTAACCAATGTTCAATATATTAGTAAAATAATCTAAATATAGATTTGAACCCCTATAGAATGGATTCTACCCAAATATAATCCTAACTATAGTTTTGAAACTTTGGGAAGAAAATCGTCCCGTTTTGGTACAAATGGGAACTTGAAGAAATGTAGAAAAAAATTGTGACCTAGGAGTAACCAATGTTCAATATATTAGTAAAATAATCTAAATATAGATTTGAACCCCTTTAGAATGGATTCTACCCAATATATAATCCTAACTATAGTTTTGAAACTTTGGGAAGAAATCGTCCCGTTTTGTTACAAATGGGAATTTGAAGAATTTTACACAAAATTGGCTCATCAAGAAGTAACCATTGTTCAATATATTAGTAAAATAATCTAAATATAGCTTTGAACCCCTTTAGAATGGATTCTAACCAATATATAGTCCTAACTACAGTTTTGAAACTTTGGGAAGAAAATCGTCCCGTTTTGGTACAAATAGTAATTTGAAGAAATGTAGAAACAATTGGTGACCTAGGAGTAACCAATGTTCAATATATTAGTAAAATAATCTAAATATAGATTTGAACCCCTTTAGAATGGATTCTACCCAATATATAATCCTAACTATAGTTTTGAAACTTTGGGAAGAAATCGTCCCGTTTTGGTACAAATGGGAATTTGAAGAATTTTACACAAAATTGGCTCATCAAGAAGTAACCAATGTTCAATATATTAGTAAAATAATCTAAATATAGATTTGGACCCCTATAGAATGGATTCTACCCAAATATAATCCTAACTATAGTTTTGAAACTTTGGGAAAAAAATCGTTCCGTTTTGGTACAAATGGGAATTTGAAGAATTTTACACAAAATTGGCTCATCAAGAAGTAACCAATGTTCAATATATTAGTAAAATAATCTAAATATAGATTTGAACCCCTATAGAATGGATTCTACCCAAATATAATCCTAACTATAGTTTTGAAACTTTGGGAAGAAAATCGTCCCGTTTTGGTACAAATGGGAACTTGAAGAAATGTAGAAAAAATTTGTGACCTAGGAGTAACCAATGTTCAATATATTAGTAAAATAATCTAAATATAGATTTGAACCCCTTTAGAATGGATTCTACCCAATATATAATCCTAACTATAGTTTTGAAACTTTGGGAAGAAATCGTCCCGTTTTGTTACAAATGGGAATTTGAAGAATTTTACACAAAATTGGCTCATCAAGAAGTAACCATTGTTCAATATATTAGTAAAATAATCTAAATATAGATTTGAACCCCTATAGAATGGATTCTACCCATATATAATCCTAACTATAGTTTTGAAACTTTGGGAAGAAAATCGTCCCTTTTTGGTACAAATGGGAATTTGAAGAATTTGACACAAAATTGGCTCATCAAGAAGTAACCAATGTTCAATATATTAGTAAAATAATCTAAATATAGATTTGAACCCCTATAGAATGGATTCTACCCAAATATAATCCTAACTATAGTTTTGAAACTTTGGGAAGAAAATCGTCCCGTTTTGGTACAAATGGGAACTTGAAGAAATGTAGAAAAAATTTGTGACCTAGGAGTAACCAATGTTCAATATATTAGTAAAATAATCTAAATATAGATTTGAACCCCTTTAGAATGGATTCTACCCAATATATAATCCTAACTATAGTTTTGAAACTTTGGGAAGAAATCGTCCCGTTTTGTTACAAATGGGAATTTGAAGAATTTTACACAAAATTGGCTCATCAAGAAGTAACCATTGTTCAATATATTAGTAAAATAATCTAAATATAGATTTGAACCCCTATAGAATGGATTCTACCCATATATAATCCTAACTATAGTTTTGAAACTTTGAGAAGAAAATCGTCCCTTTTTGGTACAAATGGGAATTTGAAGAATTTGACACAAAATTGGCTCATCAAGAAGTTACCAAAGTTCAATAAATTAGTATAATAGTCTAAATATAGCTTTGAAACCCTTTAGAATGGATTCTACCCAATATATAGTCCTAACTATAGTTTTGAAACTTTGGGAAGAAAATCGTCACGTTTTGGAACAAATGGGAATTTGAAGAAATGTAGACCAAATTGGTGACCAAGGAGTAACCAAACTTCAATATATTAGTATAATAGTCTAAATATTTCTTTGAACGCTTTTAGAATGGATTCTACCCAATATATAATCCTAACTATAGTTTTGAAACTTTGGGAAGAAAATCGTCCCGTTTTGGTACAAATGGGAATTTGAATAATTTTACACAAAATTGGCTCATCAAGAAGTAACCAATGTTCAATATATTAGTAAAATATTCTAAATATAGCTTTGAACCCCTTTAGAATGGATTCTAACCAATATATAGTCCTAACTACAGTTTTGAAACTTTGGGAAGAAAATCGTCCCGTTTTGGTACAAATGGTAATTTGAAGAAATGTAGAAACAATTGGTGACCTAGGAGTAACCAATGTTCAATATATTAGTAAAATAATCTAAATATAGATTTGAACCCCTTTAGAATGGATTCTACCCAATATATAATCCTAACTATAGTTTTGAAACTTTGGGAAGAAATCGTCCCGTTTTGGTACAAATGGGAATTTGAAGAATTTTACACAAAATTGGCTCATCAAGAAGTAACCAATGTTCAATATATTAGTAAAATAATCTAAATATAGATTTAGACCCCTATAGAATGGATTCTACCCAAATATAATCCTAACTATAGTTTTGAAACTTTGGGAAGAAAATCGTTCCGTTTTGGTACAAATGGGAATTTGAAGAATTTTACACAAAATTGGCTCATCAAGAAGTAACCAATGTTCAATATATTAGTAAAATAATCTAAATATAGATTTGAACCCCTATAGAATGGATTCTACCCAAATATAATCCTAACTATAGTTTTGAAACTTTGGGAAGAAAATCGTCACGTTTTGGAACAAATGGGAATTTGAAGAAATGTAGACCAAATTGGTGACCAAGGAGTAACCAAACTTCAATATATTAGTATAATAGTCTAAATATTTCTTTGAACGCTTTTAGAATGGATTCTACCCAATATATAATCCTAACTATAGTTTTGAAACTTTGGGAAGAAATCGTCCCGTTTTGGTACAAATGGGAATTTGAAGAATTTTACACAAAATTGGCTCATCAAGAAGTAACCAATGTTCAATATATTAGTAAAATAATCTAAATATAGATTTGGACCCCTATAGAATGGATTCTACCCAAATATAATCCTAACTATAGTTTTGAAACTTTGGGAAGAAAATCGTTCCGTTTTGGTACAAATGGGAATTTGAAGAATTTTACACAAAATTGGCTCATCAAGAAGTAACCAATGTTCAATATATTAGTAAAATAATCTAAATATAGATTTGAACCCCTATAGAATGGATTCTACCCAAATATAATCCTAACTATAGTTTTGAAACTTTGGGAAGAAAATCGTCCCGTTTTGGTACAAATGGGAACTTGAAGAAATGTAGAAAAAATTTGTGACCTAGGAGTAACCAATGTTCAATATATTAGTAAAATAATCTAAATATAGATTTGAACCCCTTTAGAATGGATTCTACCCAATATATAATCCTAACTATAGTTTTGAAACTTTGGGAAGAAATAGTCCCGTTTTGTTACAAATGGGAATTTGAAGAATTTTACACAAAATTGGCTCATCAAGAAGTAACCATTGTTCAATATATTAGTAAAATAATCTAAATATAGATTTGAACCCCTATAGAATGGATTCTACCCATATATAATCCTAACTATAGTTTTGAAACTTTGGGAAGAAAATCGTCCCTTTTTGGTACAAATGGGAATTTGAAGAATTTGACACAAAATTGGCTCATCAAGAAGTTACCAAAGTTCAATAAATTAGTATAATAGTCTAAATATAGCTTTGAAACCCTTTAGAATGGATTCTACCCAATATATAGTCCTAACTATAGTTTTGAAACTTTGGGAAGAAAATCGTCACGTTTTGGAACAAATGGGAATTTGAAGAAATGTAGACCAAATTGGTGACCAAGGAGTAACCAAACTTCAATATATTAGTATAATAGTCTAAATATTTCTTTGAACGCTTTTAGAATGGATTCTACCCAATATATAATCCTAACTATAGTTTTGAAACTTTGGGAAGAAAATCGTCCCGTTTTGGTACAAATGGGAATTTGAATAATTTTACACAAAATTGGCTCATCAAGAAGTAACCAATGTTCAATATATTAGTAAAATATTCTAAATATAGCTTTGAACCCCTTTAGAATGGATTCTAACCAATATATAGTCCTAACTACAGTTTTGAAACTTTGGGAAGAAAATCGTCCCGTTTTGGTACAAATGGTAATTTGAAGAAATGTAGAAACAATTGGTGACCTAGGAGTAACCAATGTTCAATATATTAGTAAAATAATCTAAATATAGATTTGAACCCCTTTAGAATGGATTCTACCCAATATATAATCCTAACTATAGTTTTGAAACTTTGGGAAGAAATCGTCCCGTTTTGGTACAAATGGGAATTTGAAGAATTTTACACAAAATTGGCTCATCAAGAAGTAACCAATGTTCAATATATTAGTAAAATAATCTAAATATAGATTTAGACCCCTATAGAATGGATTCTACCCAAATATAATCCTAACTATAGTTTTGAAACTTTGGGAAGAAAATCGTTCCGTTTTGGTACAAATGGGAATTTGAAGAATTTTACACAAAATTGGCTCATCAAGAAGTAACCAATGTTCAATATATTAGTAAAATAATCTAAATATAGATTTGAACCCCTATAGAATGGATTCTACCCAAATATAATCCTAACTATAGTTTTGAAACTTTGGGAAGAAAATCGTCACGTTTTGGAACAAATGGGAATTTGAAGAAATGTAGACCAAATTGGTGACCAAGGAGTAACCAAACTTCAATATATTAGTATAATAGTCTAAATATTTCTTTGAACGCTTTTAGAATGGATTCTACCCAATATATAATCCTAACTATAGTTTTGAAACTTTGGGAAGAAATCGTCCCGTTTTGGTACAAATGGGAATTTGAAGAATTTTACACAAAATTGGCTCATCAAGAAGTAACCAATGTTCAATATATTAGTAAAATAATCTAAATATATATTTGAACCCCTATAGAATGGATTCTACCCAAATATAATCCTAACTATAGTTTTGAAACTTTGGGAAGAAAATCGTCCCTTTTTGGTACAAATGGGAATTTGAAGAATTGGACACAAAATTGGCTCATCAAGAAGTAACCAAAGTTCAATAAATTAGTATAATAGTCTAAATATAGCTTTGAAACCCTTTAGAATGGATTCTACCCAATATATAGTCCTAACTATAGTTTTGAAACTTTGGGAAGAAAATCGTCACGTTTTGGAACAAATGGGAATTTGAAGAAATGTAGACCAAATTGGTGACCAAGGAGTAACCAAACTTCAATATATTAGTATAATAGTCTAAATATTGCTTTGAACCCTTTTAGAATGGATTCTACCCAATATATAATCCTAACTATAGTTTTGAAACTTTGGGAAGAAAATCGTTCCGTTTTGGTACAAATGGGAATTTGAATAATTTTACACAAAATTGGCTCATCAAGAAGTAATCAATGTTCAATATATTAGTAAAATATTCTAAATATAGCTTTGAACCCCTTTAGAATGGATTCTAACCAATATATAGTCCTAACTACAGTTTTGAAACTTTGGGAAGAAAATCATCCCGTTTTGGTACAAATGGGAATTTGAAGAAATGTAGAAACAATTGGTGACCTAGGAGTAACCAATGTTCAATATATTAGTAAAATAATCTAAATATAGATTTGAACCCCTTTATAATGGATTCTACCCAATATATAATCCTAACTATAGTTTTGAAACTTTGGGAAGAAATCATCCCGTTTTGGTACAAATGGGAATTTGAAGAATTTTACACAAAATTGGCTCATCAAGAAGTAACCAATGTTCAATATATTAGTAAAATAATCTAAATATATATTTGAACCCCTATAGAATGGATTCTACCCAAATATAATCCTAACTATCGTTTTGAAACTTTGGGAAGAAAATCGTCCCTTTTTGGTACAAATGGGAATTTGAAGAATTTGACACAAAATTGGCTCATCAAGAAGTAACCAAAGTTCAATAAATTAGTATAATAGTCTAAATATAGCTTTGAACCCCTTCAGAATGGATTCTACCCAATATATAGTCTTAACTATAGTTTTGAATCTTTGGGAAGAAAATCGTCACGTTTTGGAACAAATGGGAATTTGAAGAAATGTAGATCAAATTGGTGACCAAGGAGTAACCAAACTTCAATATATTAGTATAACAGTCTAAATATAGCTTTCAACCCCTTTAGAAAGGATTATAACCAATATATAGTCCTAACTCAAATTTTGAAACTTTCGGAAGAAAATCGTCCAATTTTGGTATAAATGGGAATTTGAAGAAATGTAGACAAAATTGGTGACCAAGGAGTAACCAATGTTCAATATATTAGTTAAATAATCTAAATATAGCTTTGAACCCCTTTAGAATGGTTTCTAACCAATATATAATCCTAACTATAGTTTTGAAACTTTGGAAGAAAATCGTCCCTTTTTGGTACAAATGGGAATTTGAAGAATTTGACACAAAATTGGCTCATCAAGAAGTAACCAAAGTTCAATAAATTAGTATAATAGTCTAAATATAGCTTTGAAACCCTTTAGAATGGATTCTACCCAATATATAGTCCTAACTATAGTTTTGAAACTTTGGGAAGAAAATCGTCACGTTTTGGAACAAATGGGAATTTGAAGAAATGTAGACCAAATTGGTGACCAAGGAGTAACCAAACTTCAATATATTAGTATAATAGTCTAAATATTGCTTTGAACCCTTTTAGAATGGATTCTACCCAATATATAATCCTAACTATAGTTTTGAAACTTTGGGAAGAAAATCGTTCCGTTTTGGTACAAATGGGAATTTGAATAATTTTACACAAAATTGGCTCATCAAGAAGTAACCAATGTTCAATATATTAGTAAAATAATCTAAATATAGATTTGAACCCCTATAGAATGGATTCTACCCAAATATAATCCTAACTATCGTTTTGAAACTTTGGGAAGAAAATCGTCCCTTTTTGGTACAAATGGGAATTTGAAGAATTTGACACAAAATTGGCTCATCAAGAAGTAACCAAAGTTCAATAAATTAGTATAATAGTCTAAATATAGCTTTGAAACCCTTTAGAATGGATTCTAACCAATATATAGTCCTAACTACAGTTTTGAAACTTTGGGAAGAAAATCATCCCGTTTTGGTACAAATGGGAATTTGAAGAAATGTAGAAACAATTGGTGACCTAGGAGTAACCAATGTTCAATATATTAGTAAAATAATCTAAATATAGATTTGAACCCCTTTATAATGGATTCTACCCAATATATAATCCTAACTATAGTTTTGAAACTTTGGGAAGAAATCATCCCGTTTTGGTACAAATGGGAATTTGAAGAATTTTACACAAAATTGGCTCATCAAGAAGTAACCAATGTTCAATATATTAGTAAAATAATCTAAATATAGATTTGAACCCCTATAGAATGGATTCTACCCAAATATAATCCTAACTATCGTTTTGAAACTTTGGGAAGAAAATCGTCCCTTTTTGGTACAAATGGGAATTTGAAGAATTTGACACAAAATTGGCTCATCAAGAAGTAACCAAAGTTCAATAAATTAGTATAATAGTCTAAATATAGCTTTGAACCCCTTCAGAATGGATTCTACCCAATATATAGTCTTAACTATAGTTTTGAATCTTTGGGAAGAAAATCGTCACGTTTTGGAACAAATGGGAATTTGAAGAAATGTAGATCAAATTGGTGACCAAGGAGTAACCAAACTTCAATATATTAGTATAACAGTCTAAATATAGCTTTCAACCCCTTTAGAAAGGATTATAACCAATATATAGTCCTAACTCAAATTTTGAAACTTTCGGAAGAAAATCGTCCAATTTTGGTATAAATGGGAATTTGAAGAAATGTAGACAAAATTGGTGACCAAGGAGTAACCAATGTTCAATATATTAGTTAAATAATCTAAATATAGCTTTGAACCCCTTTAGAATGGATTCTAACCAATATATAATCCTAACTATAGTTTTGAAACTTTGGAAGAAATCGTCCCGTTTTGGTACAAATGGGAATTTGAAGAATTTTACACAAAATTGGCTCATCAAGAAGTAACCAATGTTCAATATATTAGTAAAATAGTCTGAATATAGCTTTGAACCCCTTCAGAATGGATTCTACCCAATATATAGTCTTAACTATAGTTTTGAATCTTTGGGAAGAAAATCGTCACGTTTTGGAACAAATGGGAATTTGAAGAAATGTAGACCAAATTGGTGACCAAGAAGTAACAAAACTTGAAAACATTAGTATAACAGTCTAAATATAGCTCTGAACCCCTTTAGAATGGATTCTAACCAATATATAGTCCTAACTCAAATATTGAAACTTTCGGAAGAAAATCGTCCAATTTTGGTATAAATGGGAATTTGAAGAAATGTAGACAAAATTGGTGACCAAGGAGTAACCAAAGTTTAATATATTAGTATAATAGTCTAAATATAGCTTTGAACCCCTTTAGAATGGATTCTAACCAATATATTGTCCTAACTATAGTTTTGAAACTTTGGGAAGAAAATCGTTCGTTTTGGTATAAATGGGAATTTGAAGAATTTGACACAAAATTGGCTCATCAAGAAGTAACCAAAGTTCAATAAATTAGTATAATAGTCTAAATATAGCTTTGAACCCCTTCAGAATGGATTCTACCCAATATATAGTCCTAACTATAGTTTTGAAACTTTGGGAAGAAAATCGTCACGTTTTGGAACAAATGGAAATTTGAAGAAATGTAGACTAAATTGGTGACCAAGGAGTAACCAATGTTCAATATATTAGTAAAATAATCTAAATATAGCTTTAAACCCCTTTAGAATGGATTCTAACCAATATATAGTCCTAACTCAAATTTTGAAACTTTCGGAAGAAAATCGTCCAATTTTGGTATAAATGGGAATTTGAAGAAATGTAGACAAAATTGGTGACCAAGGAGTAACCAAAGTTTAATATATTAGTATAATAGTCTAAATATAGCTTTCAACCCCTTCAGAATGGATTCTACCCAATATATAGTCCTAACTATAGTTTTGAAACTTTGGGAAGAAAATCGTCACGTTTTGGAACAAATGGAAATTTGAAGAAATGTAGACTAAATTGGTGACCAAGGAGTAACCAATGTTCAATATATTAGTAAAATAATCTAAATATATCTTTAAACCCCTTTAGAATGGTTTCTAACCAATATATAGTCCTAACTCAAATTTTGAAACTTTCGGAAGAAAATCGTCCAATTTTGGTATAAATGGGAATTTGAAGAAATGTAGACAAAATTGGTGACCAAGGAGTAACCAAAGTTTAATATATTAGTATAATAGTCTAAATATAGCTTTGAACCCCTTTAGAATGGATTCTATCCAATATATTGTAACTATAGTTTTAAAACTTTGGGAAGAAAATCGTCCCGTTTTGCTACAAATGGGAATTGGAAGAAATGTAGACAAAATTGGTGACCAAGTAGTAACCAATGTTCAATATATTAGTAAAATAATCTAAATATAGCTTTGAACCCCTTTAGAATGGATTCTACCCAATATATAATCCTAACTATAGTTTTGAAACTTTGGGAAGAAAATCGTCACGTTTTGGAACAAATGGAAATTTGAAGAAATGTAGACTAAATTGGTGACCAAGGAGTAACCAATGTTCAATATATTAGTAAAATAATCTAAATATAGCTTTGAACCCCTTCAGAATGGATTCTACCCAATATATAGTCCTAACTATAGTTTTGAAACTTTGGGAAGAAAATCGTCTCGTTTTGGTACAAATGGGAATTTGACGAAATGTAGACCAAATTGGTTACCAAGGAGTAACCAAACTTCAATATATTAGTATAATAGTCTAAATATTGCTTTGAACCCATTCAGAATGGATTCATCCCAATATATAGTCCTAACTATAGTTTTGAAACTTTGGGAAGAAAATTGTCTCGTTTTGATACAAATGGGAATTTGAAGAAATGTAGACAAAATTGGTGACCAAGGACTAACTAAAGTTCACTATATTAGTATAATAGTCTAAATATTGCTTTGAACCCTTTTAGAATGCATTATACCCAATATACAATCCTAACTATAGTTTTGAAACTTTGGGAAGAAAATCGTCCTGTTTTGGTACAAATGGGAATTTGAAGAAATGTAGACAAAATTGGTGACCAAGGTGTAACCAAAGTTCAATATATTAGTATAATAGTCTAAATATAGCTTTGAACCCCTTTTGAATGGATTCTAACCAATATATAGTCCTAACTATAGTTTTGAAACTTTGGGAAGAAAATCGGCCCGTTTTGGTACAAATGGGAATTTAATGAAATGTAGAATAAATTGGTGACCAAGGAGTAACCAAAGTTTAATATATTAGTATAAAAGTCTATATATAGGTTTGAACCCCTTTATAATGCATTCTAATAAATATATAGTCCTAACTATAGTTTTGAAACTTTGGGAAGAAAATCGTCCCGTTTTGGTACAAATGAATTGATTCTAACCAATATATAGTCCTAACTATAATTTTGAAACTTTGGGAAGAAAATCGTCCCGTTTTAGTACAAATGGGAATTTGAAGAAATGTAGACAAAATTGGTGACCAAGGAGTAACCAAAGTTCAATATATTAGTATAAAAGTCTAAATATAGCTTTGAACCCATTTAGAATGCATTGTAACAAATATATAGTCCTAACTATAGTTTTGAAACTTTGGGAAGAAAATCGGCCCGTTTTGGTACAAATGGGAATTTAATGAAATGTAGAATAAATTGGTGACCAAGGAGTAACCAAAGTTTAATATATTAGTATAAAAGTCTATATATAGGTTTGAACCCCTTTATAATGCATTCTAATAAATATATAGTCCTAACTATAGTTTTGAAACTTTGGGAAGAAAATCGTCCCGTTTTGGTACAAATGAATTGATTCTAACCAATATATAGTCCTAACTATAATTTTGAAACTTTGGGAAGAAAATCGTCCCGTTTTAGTACAAATGGGAATTTGAAGAAATGTAGACAAAATTGGTGACCAAGGAGTAACCAAAGTTCAATATATTAGTATAAAAGTCTAAATATAGCTTTGAACCCATTTAGAATGCATTGTAACAAATATATAGTCCTAACTATAGTTTTGAAACTTTGGGAAGAAAATCGTCCCGTTTTGGTACAAATGGGAATTTAATGAAATGTAGAATAAATTGGTGACCAAGGAGTAACCAAAGTTTAATATATTAGTATAAAAGTCTATATATAGGTTTGAACCCCTTTATAATGCATTCTAACAAATATATAGTCCTAACTATAGTTTTGAAACTTTGGGAAGAAAATCGTCCCGTTTTGCTACAAATAGGAATTTAATGAAATGTAGACAAAATTGGTGACCAAGGAGTAACCAAAGTTCAATATATTAGTATAATAGTGTAATTATAGCTTTGAACCCCATTAGAATGGATTCTAACCAATATATAGTCCTAACTTTAGTTTTGAAACTTTGGGGAGAAAATGGTCCCGTTTTGGTACAAAGGGGAATTTGAAGAAATGTAGACAAAATTGGTGTCCAAGGAGTAACCCAAGTTCAATATATTAGTATAATAGTCTAAATATAGCTTTGAACCCCTTTAGAATGGATTCTAACCAATATATAGTTTCAACTATAGTTTTGCAAGTTTGGGAAGAAAATCGTCCCGTTTTGGTACAAATGGGAATATGAAGAAATGTAGACAAAATTGGTGTCCAAGGAGTAAACAAAGTTCAATATATTAGTATAATAGTCTAAATATAGCTTTGAACCCCTTTTGAATGGATTCTAACCAATATATAGTCCTAACTATAGTTTTGAAACTTTGGGAAGAAAATCGTCCCGTTTTAGTACAAATGGGAATTTGAAGAATTGTAGCCAAAATTGGTGACAAAGGAGTAACCAAAGATCAATATATTAGTATAAAAGTCGAAATATAGCTTTGAACCCCTTTTGAATGGATTCTAACCAATATATAGTCCTAACTATAGTTTTGAAACTTTGGGAAGAAAATCGTCCCGTTTTGGTACAAATGGGAATATGAAGTAATGTAGACAAAATTGGTGTCCAAGGAGTAACCAAAGTTCAATATATTAGTATAATAGTCTAAATATAGCTTTGAACCCCTTTTGAATGGATTCTAACCAATATATAGTCCTACTATAGTTTTGAATCTTTGGGAAGAAAATCGTCCTGTTTTGGTACAAATGGGAATTTGAAGAAATGTAGACAAAATTTGTGTCCAAGGAGTAACCAAAGTTCAATATATTAGTATAATAGTCTAAATATAGCTTTGAACCCATTTAGAAAGGATTCTAACCAATATATAGTCCTAACTATAGTTTTGAAACTTTGGGAAGAAAATCGTCCCGTTTTGCTACAAATGGGAATTTAATTAAATGTAGACAAAATTGGTGAACAAGGAGTAACCAAAGTTCAATATACTAGTATAATAGTGTAATTATAGCTTTGAACCCCTTTATAATGGATTCTAACCAATATATAGTCCTAACTTTAGTTTTGAAACTTTGGGAAGAAAATCGTCCTGTTTTAGTACAAATGGGAATTTGAAGAAATGTAGACAAAATTGGTGTCCAAGGAGTAAACAAAGTTCAATATATTAGTATAATAGTCTAAATATAGCTTTGAACCCCTTTTGAATGGATTCTAACCAATATATAGTCCTAACTATAGTTTTGAAACTTTGGGAAGAAAATCGTCCCGTTTTAGTACAAATGGGAATTTGAAGAAATGTAGACAAATTTGGTGACAAAGGAGTAACCAAAGATCAATATATTAGTATAAAAGTCGAAATATAGCTTTGAACCCCTTTTGAATGGATTCTAACCAATATATAGTCCTAACTTTAGTTTTGAAACTTTGGGAAGAAAATCGTCCTGTTTTAGTACAAATGGGAATTTGAAGAAATGTAGACAAAATTGGTGTCCAAGGAGTAAACAAAGTTCAATATATTAGTATAATAGTCTAAATATAGCTTTGAACCCCTTTTGAATGGATTCTAACCAATATATAGTCCTAACTATAGTTTTGAAACTTTGGGAAGAAAATCGTCCTGCTTTGGTACAAATGGGAATTTGAAGAAATGTAGACAAAATTTGTGTCCAAGGAGTAACCAAAGTTCAATATATTAGTATAATAGTCTAAATATAGCTTTGAACCCATTTAGAAAGGATTCTAACCAATATATAGTCCTAACTATAGTTTTGAAACTTTGGGAAGAAAATCGTCCCGATTTGCTACAAATGGGAATTTAATTAAATGTAGACAAAATTGGTGAACAAGGAGTAACCAAAGTTCAATATACTAGTATAATAGTGTAATTATAGCTTTGAACCCCTTTATAATGGATTCTAACCAATATATAGTCCTAACTTTAGTTTTGAAACTTTGGGAAGAAAATCGTCCTGTTTTAGTACAAATGGGAATTTGAAGAAATGTAGACAAAATTGGTGTCCAAGGAGTAAACAAAGTTCAATATATTAGTATAATAGTCTAAATATAGCTTTGAACCCCTTTTGAATGGATTCTAACCAATATATAGTCCTAACTATAGTTTTGAAACTTTGGGAAGAAAATCGTCCCGTTTTAGTACAAATGGGAATTTGAAGAAATGTAGACAAATTTGGTGACAAAGGAGTAACCAAAGATCAATATATTAGTATAAAAGTCGAAATATAGCTTTGAACCCCTTTTGAATGGATTCTAACCAATATATAGTCCTAACTATAGTTTTGAAACTTTGGGAAGAAAATCGTCTCGTTTTGGTACAAATGGGAATTTGAAGTAATGTAGACAAAATTGGTGTCCAAGGAGTAACCAAAGTTCAATATATTAGTATAATAGTCTAAATATAGCTTTGAACCCCTTTTGAATGGATTCTAACCAATATATAGTCCTAACTATAGTTTTGAAACTTTGGGAAGAAAATCGTCCCGTTTTGGTACAAATGGGAATTTAATGAAATGTAGAATAAATTGGTGACCAAGGAGTAACCAAAGTTTAATATATTAGTATAAAAGTCTATATATAGGTTTGAACCCCTTTATAATGCATTCTAATAAATATATAGTCCTAACTATAGTTTTGAAACTTTGGGAAGAAAATCGTCCCGTTTTGGTACAAATGGGAATTTAATGAAATGTAGAAAAAATTGGTGACCAAGGAGTAACCAAAGTTCAATATATTAGTATAATAGTCTAAATATAGCTTTGAACCCATTTAGAATGGATTCTAACCAATATATAGTCCTAACTATAGTTTTGAAACTTTGGGAAGAAAATCGTCCCGTTTTGGTACAAATGAATTGATTCTAACCAATATATAGTCCTAACTATAATTTTGAAACTTTGGGAAGAAAATCGTCCCGTTTTAGTACAAATGGGAATTTGAAGAAATGTAGACAAAATTGGTGACCAAGGAGTAACCAAAGTTCAATATATTAGTATAAAAGTCTAAATATAGCTTTGAACCCATTTAGAATGCATTGTAACAAATATATAGTCCTAACTATAGTTTTGAAACTTTGGGAAGAAAATCGTCCCGTTTTGGTACAAATGGGAATTTAATGAAATGTAGAATAAATTGGTGACCAAGGAGTAACCAAAGTTTAATATATTAGTATAAAAGTCTATATATAGGTTTGAACCCCTTTATAATGCATTCTAACAAATATATAGTCCTAACTATAGTTTTGAAACTTTGGGAAGAAAATCGTCCCGTTTTGCTACAAATAGGAATTTAATGAAATGTAGACAAAATTGGTGACCAAGGAGTAACCAAAGTTCAATATATTAGTATAATAGTGTAATTATAGCTTTGAACCCCATTAGAATGGATTCTAACCAATATATAGTCCTAACTTTAGTTTTGAAACTTTGGGGAGAAAATCGTCCCGTTTTGGTACAAAGGGGAATTTGAAGAAATGTAGACAAAATTGGTGTCCAAGGAGTAACCAAAGTTCAATATATTAGTATAATAGTCTAAATATAGCTTTGAACCCATTTAGAATGGATTCTAACCAATATATAGTCCTAACTATAGTTTTGAAACTTTGGGAAGAAAATCGTCCCGTTTTGGTACAAATGAATTGATTCTAACCAATATATAGTCCTAACTATAATTTTGAAACTTTGGGAAGAAAATCGTCCCGTTTTAGTACAAATGGGAATTTGAAGAAATGTAGACAAAATTGGTGACCAAGGAGTAACCAAAGTTCAATATATTAGTATAAAAGTCTAAATATAGCTTTGAACCCATTTAGAATGCATTGTAACAAATATATAGTCCTAACTATAGTTTTGAAACTTTGGGAAGAAAATCGTCCCGTTTTGGTACAAATGGGAATTTAATGAAATGTAGAATAAATTGGTGACCAAGGAGTAACCAAAGTTTAATATATTAGTATAAAAGTCTATATATAGGTTTGAACCCCTTTATAATGCATTCTAATAAATATATAGTCCTAACTATAGTTTTGAAACTTTGGGAAGAAAATCGTCCCGTTTTGGTACAAATGGGAATTTAATGAAATGTAGAAAAAATTGGTGACCAAGGAGTAACCAAAGTTCAATATATTAGTATAATAGTCTAAATATAGCTTTGAACCCATTTAGAATGGATTCTAACCAATATATAGTCCTAACTATAGTTTTGAAACTTTGGGAAGAAAATCGTCCCGTTTTGGTACAAATGAATTGATTCTAACCAATATATAGTCCTAACTATAATTTTGAAACTTTGGGAAGAAAATCGTCCCGTTTTAGTACAAATGGGAATTTGAAGAAATGTAGACAAAATTGGTGACCAAGGAGTAACCAAAGTTCAATATATTAGTATAAAAGTCTAAATATAGCTTTGAACCCATTTAGAATGCATTGTAACAAATATATAGTCCTAACTATAGTTTTGAAACTTTGGGAAGAAAATCGTCCCGTTTTGGTACAAATGGGAATTTAATGAAATGTAGAATAAATTGGTGACCAAGGAGTAACCAAAGTTTAATATATTAGTATAAAAGTCTATATATAGGTTTGAACCCCTTTATAATGCATTCTAACAAATATATAGTCCTAACTATAGTTTTGAAACTTTGGGAAGAAAATCGTCCCGTTTTGCTACAAATAGGAATTTAATGAAATGTAGACAAAATTGGTGACCAAGGAGTAACCAAAGTTCAATATATTAGTATAATAGTGTAATTATAGCTTTGAACCCCATTAGAATGGATTCTAACCAATATATAGTCCTAACTTTAGTTTTGAAACTTTGGGGAGAAAATCGTCCCGTTTTGGTACAAAGGGGAATTTGAAGAAATGTAGACAAAATTGGTGTCCAAGGAGTAACCAAAGTTCAATATATTAGTATAATAGTCTAAATATAGCTTTGAACCCCTTTAGAATGGATTCTAACCAATATATAGTTTCAACTATAGTTTTGCAAGTTTGGGAAGAAAATCGTCCCGTTTTGGTACAAATGGGAATATGAAGAAATGTAGACAAAATTGGTGTCCAAGGAGTAAACAAAGTTCAATATATTAGTATAATAGTCTAAATATAGCTTTGAACCCCTTTTGAATGGATTCTAACCAATATATAGTCCTAACTATAGTTTTGAAACTTTGGGAAGAAAATCGTCTCGTTTTGGTACAAATGGGAATTTGAAGTAATGTAGACAAAATTGGTGTCCAAGGAGTAACCAAAGTTCAATATATTAGTATAATAGTCTAAATATAGCTTTGAACCCCTTTTGAATGGATTCTAACCAATATATAGTCCTAACTATAGTTTTGAAACTTTGGGAAGAAAATCGTCCCGTTTTGGTACAAATGGGAATTTAATGAAATGTAGAATAAATTGGTGACCAAGGAGTAACCAAAGTTTAATATATTAGTATAAAAGTCTATATATAGGTTTGAACCCCTTTATAATGCATTCTAATAAATATATAGTCCTAACTATAGTTTTGAAACTTTGGGAAGAAAATCGTCCCGTTTTGGTACAAATGGGAATTTAATGAAATGTAGAAAAAATTGGTGACCAAGGAGTAACCAAAGTTCAATATATTAGTATAATAGTCTAAATATAGCTTTGAACCCATTTAGAATGGATTCTAACCAATATATAGTCCTAACTATAGTTTTGAAACTTTGGGAAGAAAATCGTCCCGTTTTGGTACAAATGAATTGATTCTAACCAATATATAGTCCTAACTATAATTTTGAAACTTTGGGAAGAAAATCGTCCCGTTTTAGTACAAATGGGAATTTGAAGAAATGTAGACAAAATTGGTGACCAAGGAGTAACCAAAGTTCAATATATTAGTATAAAAGTCTAAATATAGCTTTGAACCCATTTAGAATGCATTGTAACAAATATATAGTCCTAACTATAGTTTTGAAACTTTGGGAAGAAAATCGTCCCGTTTTGGTACAAATGGGAATTTAATGAAATGTAGAATAAATTGGTGACCAAGGAGTAACCAAAGTTTAATATATTAGTATAAAAGTCTATATATAGGTTTGAACCCCTTTATAATGCATTCTAACAAATATATAGTCCTAACTATAGTTTTGAAACTTTGGGAAGAAAATCGTCCCGTTTTGCTACAAATAGGAATTTAATGAAATGTAGACAAAATTGGTGACCAAGGAGTAACCAAAGTTCAATATATTAGTATAATAGTGTAATTATAGCTTTGAACCCCATTAGAATGGATTCTAACCAATATATAGTCCTAACTTTAGTTTTGAAACTTTGGGGAGAAAATCGTCCCGTTTTGGTACAAAGGGGAATTTGAAGAAATGTAGACAAAATTGGTGTCCAAGGAGTAACCAAAGTTCAATATATTAGTATAATAGTCTAAATATAGCTTTGAACCCCTTTAGAATGGATTCTAACCAATATATAGTTTCAACTATAGTTTTGCAAGTTTGGGAAGAAAATCGTCCCGTTTTGGTACAAATGGGAATATGAAGAAATGTAGACAAAATTGGTGTCCAAGGAGTAAACAAAGTTCAATATATTAGTATAATAGTCTAAATATAGCTTTGAACCCCTTTTGAATGGATTCTAACCAATATATAGTCCTAACTATAGTTTTGAAACTTTGGGAAGAAAATCGTCCCGTTTTAGTACAAATGGGAATTTGAAGAAATGTAGACAAAATTGGTGACAAAGGAGTAACCAAAGATCAATATATTAGTATAAAAGTCGAAATATAGCTTTGAACCCCTTTTGAATGGATTCTAACCAATATATAGTCCTAACTATAGTTTTGAAACTTTGGGAAGAAAATCGTCCCGTTTTGGTACAAATGGGAATATGAAGTAATGTAGACAAAATTGGTGTCCAAGGAGTAACCAAAGTTCAATATATTAGTATAATAGTCTAAATATAGCTTTGAACCCCTTTTGAATGGATTCTAACCAATATATAGTCCTACTATAGTTTTGAATCTTTGGGAAGAAAATCGTCCTGTTTTGGTACAAATGGGAATTTGAAGAAATGTAGACAAAATTTGTGTCCAAGGAGTAACCAAAGTTCAATATATTAGTATAATAGTCTAAATATAGCTTTGAACCCATTTAGAATGCATTGTAACAAATATATAGTCCTAACTATAGTTTTGAAACTTTGGGAAGAAAATCGTCCCGTTTTGGTACAAATGGGAATTTAATGAAATGTAGAATAAATTGGTGACCAAGGAGTAACCAAAGTTTAATATATTAGTATAAAAGTCTATATATAGGTTTGAACCCCTTTATAATGCATTCTAACAAATATATAGTCCTAACTATAGTTTTGAAACTTTGGGAAGAAAATCGTCCCGTTTTGCTACAAATGGGATTTTAATTAAATGTAGACAAAATTGGTGAACAAGGAGTAACCAAAGTTCAATATACTAGTATAATAGTGTAATTATAGCTTTGAACCCCTTTATAATGGATTCTAACCAATATATAGTCCTAACTTTAGTTTTGAAACTTTGGGAAGAAAATCGTCCTGTTTTAGTACAAATGGGAATTTGAAGAAATGTAGACAAAATTGGTGTCCAAGGAGTAAACAAAGTTCAATATATTAGTATAATAGTCTAAATATAGCTTTGAACCCCTTTTGAATGGATTCTAACCAATATATAGTCCTAACTATAGTTTTGAAACTTTGGGAAGAAAATCGTCCCGTTTTAGTACAAATGGGAATTTGAAGAAATGTAGACAAATTTGGTGACAAAGGAGTAACCAAAGATCAATATATTAGTATAAAAGTCGAAATATAGCTTTGAACCCCTTTTGAATGGATTCTAACAAATATATAGTCCTAACTATAGTTTTGAAACTTTGGGAAGAAAATCGTCTCGTTTTGGTACAAATGGGAATTTGAAGTAATGTAGACAAAATTGATGTCCAAGGAGTAACCAAAGTTCAATATATTAGTATAATAGTCTAAATATAGCTTTGAACCCCTTTTGAATGGATTCTAACCAATATATAGTCCTAACTTTAGTTTTGAAACTTTGGGAAGAAAATCGTCCCGTTTTGGTACAAAGGGGAATTTGAAGAAATGTAGACAAAATTGGTGACCAAGGAGTAACCAAAGTTCAATATATTAGTATAATAGTCTAAATATAGCTTTGAACCCATTTAGAATGCATTCTAACAAATATATAGTCCTTACTATAGTTTTGAAACTTTGGGAAGAAAATCGTCCCGTTTTGGTACAAATGGGAATTTAATGAAATGTAAAATAAATTGGTGACCAAGGAGTAACCAAAGTTTAATATATTAGTATAAAAGTCTATATATAGGTTTGAACCCCTTTATAATGCATTCTAACAAATATATAGTCCTAACTATAGTTTTGAAACTTTGGGAAGAAAATCGTCCCGTTTTGGTACAAATGGGAATTTAATGAAATGTAGAAAAAATTGGTGACCAAGGAGTAACCAAAGTTCAATATATTAGTATAATAGTCTAAATATAGCTTTGAACCCATTTAGAATGGATTCTAACCAATATATAGTCCTAACTATAGTTTTGAAACTTTGGGAAGAAAATCGTCCCGTTTTGGTACAAATGAATTGATTCTAACCAATATATAGTCCTAACTATAATTTTGAAACTTTGGGAAGAAAATCGTCCCGTTTTAGTAGAAATGGGAATTTGAAGAAATGTAGACAAAATTGGTGACCAAGGAGTAACCAAAGTTCAATATATTAGTATAAAAGTCTAAATATAGCTTTGAACCCATTTAGAATGCATTGTAACAAATACATAGTCCTAACTATAGTTTTGAAACTTTGGGAAGAAAATCGTCCCGTTTTGGTACAAATGGGAATTTAATGAAATGTAGAAAAAATTGGTGACCAAGGAGTAACCAAAGTTCAATATATTAGTATAATAGTCTAAATATAGCTTTGAACCCATTTAGAATGGATTCTAACCAATATATAGTCCTAACTATAGTTTTGAAACTTTGGGAAGAAAATCGTCCCGTTTTGGTACAAATGAATTGATTCTAACCAATATATAGTCCTAACTTTAGTTTTGAAACTTTGGGAAGAAAATCGTCCCGTTTTGGTACAAAGGGGAATTGGAAGAAATGTAGACAAAATTGGTGACCAAGGAGTAACCAAAGTTCAATATATTAGTATAATAGTCTAAATATAGCTTTGAACCCATTTAGAATGCATTCTAACAAATATATAGTCCTAACTATAGTTTTGAAACTTTGGGAAGAAAATCGTCCCGTTTTGGTACAAATGGGAATTTAATGAAATGTAGAAAAAATTGGTGACCAAGGAGTAACCAAAGTTCAATATATTAGTATAATAGTCTAAATATAGCTTTGAACCCATTTAGAATGGATTCTAACCAATATATAGTCCTAACTATAGTTTTGAAACTTTGGGAAGAAAATCGTCCCGTTTTGGTACAAATGAATTGATTCTAACCAAAATATAGTCCTAACTATAATTTTGAAACTTTGGGAAGAAAATCGTCCCGTTTTAGTACAAATGGGAATTTGAAGAAATGTACACAAAATTGGTGACCAAGGAGTAACCAAAGTTCAATATATTAGTATAAATTTCTAAATATAGCTTTGAACTCCTTTATAATGGATTCTAACCAATATATAGTCGTAACTATAGTTTTGAAATTTGGGAAGAAAATCGTCCCGTTTTGCTACAAATGGGAATTTAATGAAATATATACAAAATTGGTGACCAAGGAGTAACCAAAGTTCAATATATTAGTATAAAAGTCTAAATATAGCTTTGAACCACTTTATAACGGATTCTAACCAATATATAGTCCTAACTATAGTTTTGAAATTTGGGAAGAAAATCGTCCCGTTTTGGTACAAATGGGAATTTAATGAAATGTAGAATAAATTGGTGACCAAGGAGTAACCAAAGTTCAATATATTAGTATAATAGTCTAAATATAGCTTTGAACCCATTTAGAATGGATTCTAACCAATATATAGTCCTAACTATAGTTTTGAAACTTTGGGAAGAAAATCGTCCCGTTTTAGTACAAATGGGAATTTGAAGTAATGTAGACAAAATTGGTGTCCAAGGAGTAACCAAAGTTTAATATATTAAAATAATAGTCTAAATATAGCTTTGAACCCCTTTAGAATGGATTATAACCAATATATAGTCCTAACTATAGTTTTGAAACTTTGGGAAGAAAATCGTCCCGTTTTGGTACAAATGGGAATTTGAAGAAATGTAGACAAAATTGGTGACCAAGGAGTAACCAAAGTTTAATATATTAGTATAAAAGTCTATACATAGGTTTGAACCCCTTTATAATGCATTCTAACAAATATATAGTCCTAACTATAGTTTTGAAACTTTGGGAAGAAAATCGTCCCGTTTTGGTACAAATGGGAATTTAATGAAATGTACAAAAAATTGGTGACCAAGGAGTAACCAAAGTTCAATATATTAGTATAATAGTCTAAATATAGCTTTGAACCCATTTAGAATGGATTCTAACCAATATATAGTCCTAACTATAGTTTTGAAACTTTGGGAAGAATATCGTCCCGTTTTGGTACAAATGAATTGATTATAACCAATATATAGTCCTAACTATAATTTTGAAACTTTGGGAAGAAAATCGTCCCGTTTTAGTACAAATGGGAATTTGAAGAAATGTAGACAAAATTGGTGACCAAGGAGTAAACAAAGTTCAATATATTAGTATAAAAGTCTAAATATAGCTTCGAACCCATTTAGAATGCATTGTAACAAATATATAGTCCTAACTATAGTTTTGAAACTTTGGGAAGAAAATCGTCCCGTTTTGGTACAAATGGGAATTTAATGAAATGTAGAATAAATTGGTGACCAAGGAGTAACCAAAGTTTAATATATTAGTATAAAAGTCTATATATAGGTTTGAACCCCTTTATAATGCATTCTAACAAATATATAGTCCTAACTATAGTTTTGAAACTTTGGGAAGAAAATCGTCCCGTTTTGGTACAAATGGGAATTTAATGAAATGTAGAAAAAATTGGTGACCAAGGAGTAACCAAAGTTCAATATATTAGTATAATAGTCTAAATATAGCTTTGAACCCATTTAGAATGGATTCTAACCAATATATAGTCCTAACTATAGTTTTGAAACTTTGGGAAGAAAATCATCCCGTTTTGGTACAAATGAATTGATTCTAACCAATATATAGTCCTAACTTTAGTTTTGAAACTTTGGGAAGAAAATCGTCCCGTTTTGGTACAAAGGGGAATTTGAAGAAATGTAGACAAAATTGGTGACCAAGGAGTAACCAAAGTTCAATATATTAGTATAATAGTCTAAATATAGCTTTGAACCCGTTTAGAATGGATTATAACGAATATATAGTCCTAACTATAGTTTTGAAACTTTGGGAAGAATATCGTCCCGTTTTGGTACAAATGAATTGATTCTAACCAATATATAGTCCTAACTATAATTTTGAAACTTTGGGAAGAAAATCGTCCCGTTTTAGTACAAATGGGAATTTGAAGAAATGTAGACAAAATTGGTGACCAAGGAGTAACCAAAGTTCAATATATTAGTATAAAAGTCTAAATATAGCTTTGAACCCATTTAGAATGCATTGTAACAAATATATAGTCCTAACTATAGTTTTGAAACTTTGGGAAGAAAATCGTCCCGTTTTGGTACAAATGGGAATTTAATGAAATGTAGAATAAATTGGTGACCAAGGAGTAACCAAAGTTTAATATATTAGTATAAAAGTCTATATATAGGTTTGAACCCCTTTATAATGCATTCTAACAAATATATAGTCCTAACTATAGTTTTGAAACTTTGGGAAGAAAATCGTCCCGTTTTGGTACAAATGGGAATTTAATGAAATGTAGAATAAATTGGTGACCAAGGAGTAACCAAAGTTCAATATATTAGTATAATAGTCTAAATATAGCTTTGAACCCATTTAGAATGGATTCTAACCAATATATAGTCCTAACTATAGTTTTGAAACTTTGGGAAGAAAATCATCCCGTTTTGGTACAAATGAATTGATTCTAACCAATATATAGTCCTAACTTTAGTTTTGAAACTTTGGGAAGAAAATCGTCCCGTTTTGGTACAAAGGGGAATTTGAAGAAATGTAGACAAAATTGGTGACCAAGGAGTAACCAAAGTTCAATATATTAGTATAATAGTCTAAATATAGCTTTGAACCCATTTAGAATGCATTCTAACAAATATATAGTCCTAACTATAGTTTTGAAACTTTGGGAAGCAAATCGTCCCGTTTTGGTACAAATGGGAATTTAATGAAATGTAGAAAAAATTGGTGACCAAGGAGTAACCAAAGTTCAATATATTAGTATAATAGTCTAAATATTGCTTTGAACCCATTTAGAATGGATTCTAACCAATATATAGTCCTAACTATAGTTTTGAAACTTTGGGAAGAAAATCGTCCCGTTTTGGTACAAATGAATTGATTCTAACCAATATATAGTCCTAACTATAATTTTGAAACTTTGGGAAGAAAATCGTCCCGTTTTAGTACAAATGGGAATTTGAAGAAATGTAGACAAAATTGGTGACCAAGGAGTAACCAAAGTTCAATATATTAGTATAAAATTCTAAATATAGCTTTGAACTCCTTTATAATGGATTCTAACCAATATATAGTCGTAACTATAGTTTTGAAATTTGGGAAGAAAATCGTCCCGTTTCGCTACAAATGGGAATTTAATGAAATGTATACAAAATTGGTGACCAAGGAGTAACCAAAGTTCAATATATTAGTATAAAAGTCTAAATATAGCTTTGAACCACTTTATAACGGATTCTAACCAATATATAGTCCTAACTATAGTTTTGAAATTTGGGAAGAAAATCGTCCCGTTTTGGTACAAATGGGAATTTAATGAAATGTAGAATAAATTGGTGACCAAGGAGTAACCAAAGTTCAATATATTAGTATAATAGTCTAAATATAACTTTGAACCCGTTTAGAATGGATTCTAACCAATATATAGTCCTAACTATAGTTTTGAAACTTTGGGAAGAAAATCGTCCCGTTTTAGTACAAATGGGAATTTGAAGTAATGTAGACAAAATTGGTGTCCAAGGAGTAACCAAAGTTTAATATATTAAAATAATAGTCTAAATATAGCTTTGAACCCCTTTAGAATGGATTATAACCAATATATAGTCCTAACTATAGTTTTGAAACTTTGGGAAGAAAATCGTCCCGTTTTGGTACAAATGGGAATTTGAAGAAATGTAGACAAAATTGGTGACCAAGGAGTAACCAAAGTTTAACATATTAGTATAAAAGTCTATACATAGGTTTGAACCCCTTTATAATGCATTCTAACAAATATATAGTCCTAACTATAGTTTTGAAACTTTGGGAAGCAAATCGTCCCGTTTTGGTACAAATGGGAATTTAATGAAATGTAGAAAAAATTGGTGACCAAGGAGTAACCAAAGTTCAATATATTAGTATAATAGTCTAAATATTGCTTTGAACCCATTTAGAATGGATTCTAACCAATATATAGTCCTAACTATAATTTTGAAACTTTGGGAAGAAAATCGTCCCGTTTTAGTACAAATGGGAATTTGAAGAAATGTAGACAAAATTGGTGACCAAGGAGTAACCAAAGTTCAATATATTAGTATAAAATTCTAAATATAGCTTTGAACTCCTTTATAATGGATTCTAACCAATATATAGTCCTACCTATAGTTTTGAAACTTTGGGAAGAAAATCGTCCTGTTTTGGTACAAATGGGAATTTGAAGAAATGTAGACAAAATTTGTGTCCAAGGAGTAACCAAAGTTCAATATATTAGTATTATAGTCTAAATATAGCTTTGAACCCATTTAGAATGGATTCTAACCAATATATAGTCCTAACTATAGTTTTGAAACTTTGGGAAGAAAATCGTCCCGTTTTGGTACAAATGGGAATTTGAAGTAATGTAGACAAAATTGGTGTCCAAAGAGTAACCAAAGTTTAATATATTAGTATTATAGTCTAAATATAGATTTGAACCCCTTTTGAATGGATTCTAACCAATATATAGTCCTACCTATAGTTTTGAAACTTTGGGAAGAAAATCGTCCTGTTTTGGTACAAATGGGAATTTGAAGAAATGTAGACAAAATTTGTGTCCAAGGAGTAACCAAAGTTCAATATATTAGTATAAAATTATAAATATAGCTTTGAACTCCTTTATAATGGATTCTAACCAATATATAGTCGTAACTATAGTTTTGAAATTTGGGAAGAAAATCGTCCCGTTTCGCTACAAATGGGAATTTAATGAAATGTATACAAAATTGGTGACCAAGGAGTAACCAAAGTTCAATATATTAGTATAAAAGTCTAAATATAGCTTTGAACCACTTTATAACGGATTCTAACCAATATATAGTCCTAACTATAGTTTTGAAATTTGGGAAGAAAATCGTCCCGTTTTGGTACAAATGGGAATTTAATGAAATGTAGAATAAATTGGTGACCAAGGAGTAACCAAAGTTCAATATATTAGTATAATAGTCTAAATATAACTTTGAACCCGTTTAGAATGGATTCTAACCAATATATAGTCCTAACTATAGTTTTGAAACTTTGGGAAGAAAATCGTCCCGTTTTAGTACAAATGGGAATTTGAAGTAATGTAGACAAAATTGGTGTCCAAGGAGTAACCAAAGTTTAATATATTAAAATAATAGTCTAAATATAGCTTTGAACCCCTTTAGAATGGATTATAACCAATATATAGTCCTAACTATAGTTTTGAAACTTTGGGAAGAAAATCGTCCCGTTTTGGTACAAATGGGAATTTGAAGAAATGTAGACAAAATTGGTGACCAAGGAGTAACCAAAGTTTAACATATTAGTATAAAAGTCTATACATAGGTTTGAACCCCTTTATAATGCATTCTAACAAATATATAGTCCTAACTATAGTTTTGAAACTTTGGGAAGCAAATCGTCCCGTTTTGGTACAAATGGGAATTTAATGAAATGTAGAAATAATTGGTGACCAAGGAGTAACCAAAGTTCAATATATTAGTATAATAGTCTAAATATTGCTTTGAACCCATTTAGAATGGATTCTAACCAATATATAGTCCTAACTATAATTTTGAAACTTTGGGAAGAAAATCGTCCCGTTTTAGTACAAATGGGAATTTGAAGAAATGTAGACAAAATTGGTGACCAAGGAGTAACCAAAGTTCAATATATTAGTATAAAATTCTAAATATAGCTTTGAACTCCTTTATAATGGATTCTAACCAATATATAGTCGTAACTATAGTTTTGAAATTTGGGAAGAAAATCGTCCCGTTTCGCTACAAATGGGAATTTAATGAAATGTATACAAAATTGGTGACCAAGGAGTAACCAAAGTTCAATATATTAGTATAAAAGTCTAAATATAGCTTTGAACCACTTTATAACGGATTCTAACCAATATATAGTCCTAACTATAGTTTTGAAATTTGGGAAGAAAATCGTCCCGTTTTGGTACAAATGGGAATTTAATGAAATGTAGAATAAATTGGTGACCAAGGAGTAACCAAAGTTCAATATATTAGTATAATAGTCTAAATATAACTTTGAACCCGTTTAGAATGGATTCTAACCAATATATAGTCCTAACTATAGTTTTGAAACTTTGGGAAGAAAATCGTCCCGTTTTAGTACAAATGGGAATTTGAAGTAATGTAGACAAAATTGGTGTCCAAGGAGTAACCAAAGTTTAATATATTAAAATAATAGTCTAAATATAGCTTTGAACCCCTTTAGAATGGATTATAACCAATATATAGTCCTAACTATAGTTTTGAAACTTTGGGAAGAAAATCGTCCCGTTTTGGTACAAATGGGAATTTGAAGAAATGTAGACAAAATTGGTGACCAAGGAGTAACCAAAGTTTAACATATTAGTATAAAAGTCTATACATAGGTTTGAACCCCTTTATAATGCATTCTAACAAATATATAGTCCTAACTATAGTTTTGAAACTTTGGGAAGCAAATCGTCCCGTTTTGGTACAAATGGGAATTTAATGAAATGTAGAAAAAATTGGTGACCAAGGAGTAACCAAAGTTCAATATATTAGTATAATAGTCTAAATATTGCTTTGAACCCATTTAGAATGGATTCTAACCAATATATAGTCCTAACTATAATTTTGAAACTTTGGGAAGAAAATCGTCCCGTTTTAGTACAAATGGGAATTTGAAGAAATGTAGACAAAATTGGTGACCAAGGAGTAACCAAAGTTCAATATATTAGTATAAAATTCTAAATATAGCTTTGAACTCCTTTATAATGGATTCTAACCAATATATAGTCCTACCTATAGTTTTGAAACTTTGGGAAGAAAATCGTCCTGTTTTGGTACAAATGGGAATTTGAAGAAATGTAGACAAAATTTGTGTCCAAGGAGTAACCAAAGTTCAATATATTAGTATTATAGTCTAAATATAGCTTTGAACCCATTTAGAATGGATTCTAACCAATATATAGTCCTAACTATAGTTTTGAAACTTTGGGAAGAAAATCGTCCCGTTTTGGTACAAATGGGAATTTGAAGTAATGTAGACAAAATTGGTGTCCAAAGAGTAACCAAAGTTTAATATATTAGTATTATAGTCTAAATATAGATTTGAACCCCTTTTGAATGGATTCTAACCAATATATAGTCCTACCTATAGTTTTGAAACTTTGGGAAGAAAATCGTCCTGTTTTGGTACAAATGGGAATTTGAAGAAATGTAGACAAAATTTGTGTCCAAGGAGTAACCAAAGTTCAATATATTAGTATAAAATTATAAATATAGCTTTGAACTCCTTTATAATGGATTCTAACCAATATATAGTCGTAACTATAGTTTTGAAATTTGGGAAGAAAATCGTCCCGTTTCGCTACAAATGGGAATTTAATGAAATGTATACAAAATTGGTGACCAAGGAGTAACCAAAGTTCAATATATTAGTATAAAAGTCTAAATATAGCTTTGAACCACTTTATAACGGATTCTAACCAATATATAGTCCTAACTATAGTTTTGAAATTTGGGAAGAAAATCGTCCCGTTTTGGTACAAATGGGAATTTAATGAAATGTAGAATAAATTGGTGACCAAGGAGTAACCAAAGTTCAATATATTAGTATAATAGTCTAAATATAACTTTGAACCCGTTTAGAATGGATTCTAACCAATATATAGTCCTAACTATAGTTTTGAAACTTTGGGAAGAAAATCGTCCCGTTTTAGTACAAATGGGAATTTGAAGTAATGTAGACAAAATTGGTGTCCAAGGAGTAACCAAAGTTTAATATATTAAAATAATAGTCTAAATATAGCTTTGAACCCCTTTAGAATGGATTATAACCAATATATAGTCCTAACTATAGTTTTGAAACTTTGGGAAGAAAATCGTCCCGTTTTGGTACAAATGGGAATTTGAAGAAATGTAGACAAAATTGGTGACCAAGGAGTAACCAAAGTTTAACATATTAGTATAAAAGTCTATACATAGGTTTGAACCCCTTTATAATGCATTCTAACAAATATATAGTCCTAACTATAGTTTTGAAACTTTGGGAAGCAAATCGTCCCGTTTTGGTACAAATGGGAATTTAATGAAATGTAGAAATAATTGGTGACCAAGGAGTAACCAAAGTTCAATATATTAGTATAATAGTCTAAATATTGCTTTGAACCCATTTAGAATGGATTCTAACCAATATATAGTCCTAACTATAATTTTGAAACTTTGGGAAGAAAATCGTCCCGTTTTAGTACAAATGGGAATTTGAAGAAATGTAGACAAAATTGGTGACCAAGGAGTAACCAAAGTTCAATATATTAGTATAAAATTCTAAATATAGCTTTGAACTCCTTTATAATGGATTCTAACCAATATATAGTCCTACCTATAGTTTTGAAACTTTGGGAAGAAAATCGTCCTGTTTTGGTACAAATGGGAATTTGAAGAAATGTAGACAAAATTTGTGTCCAAGGAGTAACCAAAGTTCAATATATTAGTATTATAGTCTAAATATAGCTTTGAACCCATTTAGAATGGATTCTAACCAATATATAGTCCTAACTATAGTTTTGAAACTTTGGGAAGAAAATCGTCCCGTTTTGGTACAAATGGGAATTTGAAGTAATGTAGACAAAATTGGTGTCCAAAGAGTAACCAAAGTTTAATATATTAGTATTATAGTCTAAATATAGATTTGAACCCCTTTTGAATGGATTCTAACCAATATATAGTCCTACCTATAGTTTTGAAACTTTGGGAAGAAAATCGTCCCGTTTTGGTACAAATGAATTGATTCTAACCAATATATAGTCCTAACTATAATTTTGAAACTTTGGGAAGAAAATCGTCCCGTTTTAGTACAAATGGGAATTTGAAGAAATGTAGACAAAATTGGTGACCAAGGAGTAACCAAAGTTCAATATATTAGTATAAAATTCTAAATATAGCTTTGAACTCCTTTATAATGGATTCTAACCAATATATAGTCGTAACTATAGTTTTGAAATTTGGGAAGAAAATCGTCCCGTTTCGCTACAAATGGGAATTTAATGAAATGTATACAAAATTGGTGACCAAGGAGTAACCAAAGTTCAATATATTAGTATAAAAGTCTAAATATAGCTTTGAACCACTTTATAACGGATTCTAACCAATATATAGTCCTAACTATAGTTTTGAAATTTGGGAAGAAAATCGTCCCGTTTTGGTACAAATGGGAATTTAATGAAATGTAGAATAAATTGGTGACCAAGGAGTAACCAAAGTTCAATATATTAGTATAATAGTCTAAATATAACTTTGAACCCGTTTAGAATGGATTCTAACCAATATATAGTCCTAACTATAGTTTTGAAACTTTGGGAAGAAAATCGTCCCGTTTTAGTACAAATGGGAATTTGAAGTAATGTAGACAAAATTGGTGTCCAAGGAGTAACCAAAGTTTAATATATTAAAATAATAGTCTAAATATAGCTTTGAACCCCTTTAGAATGGATTATAACCAATATATAGTCCTAACTATAGTTTTGAAACTTTGGGAAGGAAATCGTCCCGTTTTGGTACAAATGGGAATTTGAAGAAATGTAGACAAAATTGGTGACCAAGGAGTAACCAAAGTTTAACATATTAGTATAAAAGTCTATACATAGGTTTGAACCCCTTTATAATGCATTCTAACAAATATATAGTCCTAACTATAGTTTTGAAACATTGGGAAGCAAATCGTCCCGTTTTGGTACAAATGGGAATTTAATGAAATGTAGAAAAAATTGGTGACCAAGGAGTAACCAAAGTTCAATATATTAGTATAATAGTCTAAATATTGCTTTGAACCCATTTAGAATGGATTCTAACCAATATATAGTCCTAACTATAATTTTGAAACTTTGGGAAGAAAATCGTCCCGTTTTAGTACAAATGGGAATTTGAAGAAATGTAGACAAAATTGGTGACCAAGGAGTAACCAAAGTTCAATATATTAGTATAAAATTCTAAATATAGCTTTGAACTCCTTTATAATGGATTCTAACCAATATATAGTCCTACCTATAGTTTTGAAACTTTGGGAAGAAAATCGTCCTGTTTTGGTACAAATGGGAATTTGAAGAAATGTAGACAAAATTTGTGTCCAAGGAGTAACCAAAGTTCAATATATTAGTATTATAGTCTAAATATAGCTTTGAACCCATTTAGAATGGATTCTAACCAATATATAGTCCTAACTATAGTTTTGAAACTTTGGGAAGAAAATCGTCCCGTTTTGGTACAAATGGGAATTTGAAGTAATGTAGACAAAATTGGTGTCCAAAGAGTAACCAAAGTTTAATATATTAGTATTATAGTCTAAATATAGATTTGAACCCCTTTTGAATGGATTCTAACCAATATATAGTCCTACCTATAGTTTTGAAACTTTGGGAAGAAAATCGTCCTGTTTTGGTACAAATGGGAATTTGAAGAAATGTAGACAAAATTTGTGTCCAAGGAGTAACCAAAGTTCAATATATTAGTATAAAATTATAAATATAGCTTTGAACTCCTTTATAATGGATTCTAACCAATATATAGTCGTAACTATAGTTTTGAAATTTGGGAAGAAAATCGTCCCGTTTCGCTACAAATGGGAATTTAATGAAATGTATACAAAATTGGTGACCAAGGAGTAACCAAAGTTCAATATATTAGTATAAAAGTCTAAATATAGCTTTGAACCACTTTATAACGGATTCTAACCAATATATAGTCCTAACTATAGTTTTGAAATTTGGGAAGAAAATCGTCCCGTTTTGGTACAAATGGGAATTTAATGAAATGTAGAATAAATTGGTGACCAAGGAGTAACCAAAGTTCAATATATTAGTATAATAGTCTAAATATAACTTTGAACCCGTTTAGAATGGATTCTAACCAATATATAGTCCTAACTATAGTTTTGAAACTTTGGGAAGAAAATCGTCCCGTTTTAGTACAAATGGGAATTTGAAGTAATGTAGACAAAATTGGTGTCCAAGGAGTAACCAAAGTTTAATATATTAAAATAATAGTCTAAATATAGCTTTGAACCCCTTTAGAATGGATTATAACCAATATATAGTCCTAACTATAGTTTTGAAACTTTGGGAAGAAAATCGTCCCGTTTTGGTACAAATGGGAATTTGAAGAAATGTAGACAAAATTGGTGACCAAGGAGTAACCAAAGTTTAACATATTAGTATAAAAGTCTATACATAGGTTTGAACCCCTTTATAATGCATTCTAACAAATATATAGTCCTAACTATAGTTTTGAAACTTTGGGAAGCAAATCGTCCCGTTTTGGTACAAATGGGAATTTAATGAAATGTAGAAATAATTGGTGACCAAGGAGTAACCAAAGTTCAATATATTAGTATAATAGTCTAAATATTGCTTTGAACCCATTTAGAATGGATTCTAACCAATATATAGTCCTAACTATAATTTTGAAACTTTGGGAAGAAAATCGTCCCGTTTTAGTACAAATGGGAATTTGAAGAAATGTAGACAAAATTGGTGACCAAGGAGTAACCAAAGTTCAATATATTAGTATAAAATTCTAAATATAGCTTTGAACTCCTTTATAATGGATTCTAACCAATATATAGTCCTACCTATAGTTTTGAAACTTTGGGAAGAAAATCGTCCTGTTTTGGTACAAATGGGAATTTGAAGAAATGTAGACAAAATTTGTGTCCAAGGAGTAACCAAAGTTCAATATATTAGTATTATAGTCTAAATATAGCTTTGAACCCATTTAGAATGGATTCTAACCAATATATAGTCCTAACTATAGTTTTGAAACTTTGGGAAGAAAATCGTCCCGTTTTGGTACAAATGGGAATTTGAAGTAATGTAGACAAAATTGGTGTCCAAAGAGTAACCAAAGTTTAATATATTAGTATTATAGTCTAAATATAGATTTGAACCCCTTTTGAATGGATTCTAACCAATATATAGTCCTACCTATAGTTTTGAAACTTTGGGAAGAAAATCGTCCTGTTTTGGTACAAATGGGAATTTGAAGAAATGTAGACAAAATTTGTGTCCAAGGAGTAACCAAAGTTCAATATATTAGTATAAAATTATAAATATAGCTTTGAACTCCTTTATAATGGATTCTAACCAATATATAGTCGTAACTATAGTTTTGAAATTTGGGAAGAAAATCGTCCCGTTTCGCTACAAATGGGAATTTAATGAAATGTATACAAAATTGGTGACCAAGGAGTAACCAAAGTTCAATATATTAGTATAAAAGTCTAAATATAGCTTTGAACCACTTTATAACGGATTCTAACCAATATATAGTCCTAACTATAGTTTTGAAATTTGGGAAGAAAATCGTCCCGTTTTGGTACAAATGGGAATTTAATGAAATGTAGAATAAATTGGTGACCAAGGAGTAACCAAAGTTCAATATATTAGTATAATAGTCTAAATATAACTTTGAACCCGTTTAGAATGGATTCTAACCAATATATAGTCCTAACTATAGTTTTGAAACTTTGGGAAGAAAATCGTCCCGTTTTAGTACAAATGGGAATTTGAAGTAATGTAGACAAAATTGGTGTCCAAGGAGTAACCAAAGTTTAATATATTAAAATAATAGTCTAAATATAGCTTTGAACCCCTTTAGAATGGATTATAACCAATATATAGTCCTAACTATAGTTTTGAAACTTTGGGAAGAAAATCGTCCCGTTTTGGTACAAATGGGAATTTGAAGAAATGTAGACAAAATTGGTGACCAAGGAGTAACCAAAGTTTAACATATTAGTATAAAAGTCTATACATAGGTTTGAACCCCTTTATAATGCATTCTAACAAATATATAGTCCTAACTATAGTTTTGAAACTTTGGGAAGCAAATCGTCCCGTTTTGGTACAAATGGGAATTTAATGAAATGTAGAAATAATTGGTGACCAAGGAGTAACCAAAGTTCAATATATTAGTATAATAGTCTAAATATTGCTTTGAACCCATTTAGAATGGATTCTAACCAATATATAGTCCTAACTATAATTTTGAAACTTTGGGAAGAAAATCATCCCGTTTTAGTACAAATGGGAATTTGAAGAAATGTAGACAAAATTGGTGACCAAGGAGTAACCAAAGTTCAATATATTAGTATAAAATTCTAAATATAGCTTTGAACTCCTTTATAATGGATTCTAACCAATATATAGTCCTACCTATAGTTTTGAAACTTTGGGAAGAAAATCGTCCTGTTTTGGTACAAATGGGAATTTGAAGAAATGTAGACAAAATTTGTGTCCAAGGAGTAACCAAAGTTCAATATATTAGTATTATAGTCTAAATATAGCTTTGAACCCATTTAGAATGGATTCTAACCAATATATAGTCCTAACTATAGTTTTGAAACTTTGGGAAGAAAATCGTCCCGTTTTGGTACAAATGGGAATTTGAAGTAATGTAGACAAAATTGGTGTCCAAAGAGTAACCAAAGTTTAATATATTAGTATTATAGTCTAAATATAGATTTGAACCCCTTTTGAATGGATTCTAACCAATATATAGTCCTACCTATAGTTTTGAAACTTTGGGAAGAAAATCGTCCTGTTTTGGTACAAATGGGAATTTGAAGAAATGTAGACAAAATTTGTGTCCAAGGAGTAACCAAAGTTCAATATATTAGTATAATAGTCTAAATATAGCTTTGAACCCATTTAGAAAGGATTCTAACCAATATATAGTCCTAAGTATAGTTTTGAAACTTTGGGAAGAAAATCGTTCCGTTTTGCTACAAATGGGAATTTAATTAAATGTAGACAAAATTGGTGAACAAGGAGTAACCAAAGTTCAATATACTAGTATAATAGTGTAATTATAGCTTTGAACCCCTTTATAATGGATTCTAACCAATATATAGTCCTACCTTTAGTTTTGAAACTTTGGGAAGAAAATCGTCCTGTTTTAGTACAAATGGGAATTTGAAGAAATGTAGACAAAATTGGTGTCCACGGAGTAAACAAAGTTCAATATATTAGTATAATAGTCTAAATATAGCTTTGAACCCCTTTTGAATGGATTCTAACCAATATATAGTCCTAACTATAGTTTTGAAACTTTGGGAAGAAAATCGTCCCGTTTTAGTACAAATGGGAATTTGAAGAAATGTAGACAAATTTGGTGACAAAGGAGTAACCAAAGATCAATATATTAGTATAAAAGTCGAAATATAGCTTTAAACCCCTTTTGAATGGATTCTAACCAATATATAGTCCTAACTATAGTTTTGAAACTTTGGGAAGAAAATTGTCCCGTTTTGGTACAAATGGGAATTTGAAGTAATGTAGACAAAATTGGTGTCCAAGGAGTAACCAAAGTTCAATATATTAGTATAATAGTCTAAATATAGCTTTGAACCCCTTTTGAATGGATTCTAACCAATATATAGTCCTAACTTTAGTTTTGAAACTTTGGGAAGAAAATCGTCCCGTTTTGGTACAAAGGGGAATTTGAAGAAATGTAGACAAAATTGGTGACCAAGGAGTAACCAAAGTTCAATATATTAGTATAATAGTCTAAATATAGCTTTGAACCCATTTAGAATGCATTCTAACAAATATATAGTCCTAACTATAGTTTTGAAACTTTGGGAAGAAAATCGTCCCGTTTTGGTACAAATGGGAATTTAATGAAATGTAGAATAAATTGGTGACCAAGGAGTAACCAAAATTTAATATATTAGTATAAAAGTCTATATATAGGTTTGAACCCCTTTATAATGCATTCTAACAAATATATAGTCCTAACTATAGTTTTGAAACTTTGGGAAGAAAATCGTCCCGTTTTGGTACAAATGGGAATTTAATGAAATGTAGAAAAAATTGGTGACCAAGGAGTAACCAAAGTTCAATATATTAGTATAATAGTCTAAATATAGCTTTGAACCCATTTAGAATGGATTCTAACCAATATATAGTCCTAACTATAGTTTTGAAACTTTGGGAAGAAAATCGTCCCGTTTTGGTACAAATGAATTGATTCTAACCAATATATAGTCCTAACTATAATTTTGAAACTTTGGGAAGAAAATCGTCCCGTTTTAGTACAAATGGGAATTTGAAGAAATGTAGACAAAATTGGTGACCAAGGAGTAACCAAAGTTCAATATATTAGTATAAAAGTCTAAATATCGCTTTGAACCACTTTATAACGGATTCTAACCAATATATAGTCCTAACTATAGTTTTGAAATTTGGGAAGAAAATCGTCCCGTTTTGGTACAAATGGGAATTTAATGAAATGTAGAAAAAATTGGTGACCAAGGAGTAACCAAAGTTCAATATATTAGTATAATAGTCTAAATATAGCTTTGAACCCATTTAAAATGGATTCTAACCAATATATAGTCCTAACTATAGTTTTGAAACTTTGGGAAGAAAATCGTCCCGTTTTGGTACAAATGGGAATTTGAAGTAATGTAGACAAAATTGGTGTCCAAGGAGTAACCAAAGTTTAATATATTAGTATTATAGTCTAAATATAGATTTAAACCCCTTTTGAATGGATTCTAACCAATATATAGTCCTAACTATAGTTTTGAAACTTTGGGAAGAAAATCGTCCTGTTTTGGGACAAATGGGAATTTGAAGAAATGTAGACAAAATTGGTGTCCAAGGAGTAACCAAAGATCAATATATTAGTATAATAGTCTAAATATAGCTTTGAACCCATTTAGAAAGGATTCTAACCAATATATAGTCCTAACTATAGTTTTGAAACTTTGGGAAGAAAATCGTCCCGTTTTGCTACAAATGGGAATTTAATTAAATGTAGACAAAATTGGTGAACAAGGAGTAACCAAAGTTCAATATACTAGTATAATAGTGTAATTATAGCTTTGAACCCCTTTATAATGGATTCTAACCAATATATAGTCCTACCTTTAGTTTAGAAACTTTGGGAAGAAAATCGTCCTGTTTTAGTACAAATGGGAATTTGAAGAAATGTAGACAAAATTGGTGTCCACGGAGTAAACAAAGTTCAATATATTAGTATAATAGTCTAAATATAGCTTTGAACCCCTTTTGAATGGATTCTAACCAATATATAGTCCTAACTATAGTTTTGAAACTTTGGGAAGAAAATCGTCCCGTTTTAGTACAAATGGGAATTTGAAGAAATGTAGACAAATTTGGTGACAAAGGAGTAACCAAAGATCAATATATTCGTATAAAAGTCGAAATATAGCTTTAAACCCCTTTTGAATGGATTCTAACCAATATATAGTCCTAACTATAGTTTTGAAACTTTGGGAAGAAAATCGTCCCGTTTTGGTACAAATGGGAATTTGAAGTAATGTAGACAGAATTGGTGTCCAAGGAGTAACCAAAGTTCAATATATTAGTATAATAGTCTAAATATAGCTTTGAACCCCTTTTGAATGGATTCTAACCAATATATAGTCCTAACTTTAGTTTTGAAACTTTGGGAAGAAAATCGTCCCGTTTTGGTACAAAGGGGAATTTGAAGAAATGTAGACAAAATTGGTGACCAAGGAGTAACCAAAGTTCAATATATTAGTATAATAGTCTAAATATAGCTTTGAACCCATTTAGAATGCATTCTAACAAATATATAGTCCTAACTATAGTTTTGAAACTTTGGGAAGAAAATCGTCCCGTTTTGGTACAAATGGGAATTTAATGAAATGTAGAATAAATTGGTGACCAAGGAGTAACCAAAATTTAATATATTAGTATAAAAGTCTATATATAGGTTTGAACCCCTTTATAATGCATTCTAACAAATATATAGTCCTAACTATAGTTTTGAAACTTTGGGAAGAAAATCGTCCCGTTTTGGTACAAATGGGAATTTAATGAAATGTAGAAAAAATTGGTGACCAAGGAGTAACCAAAGTTCAATATATTAGTATAATAGTCTAAATATAGCTTTGAACCCATTTAGAATGGATTCTAACCAATATATAGTCCTAACTATAGTTTTGAAACTTTGGGAAGAAAATCGTCCCGTTTTGGTACAAATGAATTGATTCTAACCAATATATAGTCCTAACTATAATTTTGAAACTTTGGGAAGAAAATCGTCCCGTTTTAGTACAAATGGGAATTTGAAGAAATGTAGACAAAATTGGTGACCAAGGAGTAACCAAAGTTCAATATATTAGTATAAAAGTCTAAATATAGCTTTGAACCACTTTATAACGGATTCTAACCAATATATAGTCCTAACTATAGTTTTGAAATTTGGGAAGAAAATCGTCCCGTTTTGGTACAAATGGGAATTTAATGAAATGTAGAAAAAATTGGTGACCAAGGAGTAACCAAAGTTCAATATATTAGTATAATAGTCTAAATATAGCTTTGAACCCATTTAGAATGGATTCTAACCAATATATAGTCCTAACTATAGTTTTGAAACTTTGGGAAGAAAATCGTCCCGTTTTGGTACAAATGGGAATTTGAAGTAATGTAGACAAAATTGGTGTCCAAGGAGTAACCAAAGTTTAATATATTAGTATTATAGTCTAAATATAGATTTGAACCCCTTTTGAATGGATTCTAACCAATATATAGTCCTAACTATAGTTTTGAAACTTTGGGAAAAAAATCGTCCTGTTTTGGGACAAATGGGAATTTGAAAAAATGTAGACAAAATTGGTGTCCAAGGAGTAACCAAAGATCAATATATTAGTATAATAGTCTAAATATAGCTTTGAACCCATTTAGAAAGGATTCTAACCAATATATAGTCCTAACTATAGTTTTGAAACTTTGGGAAGAAAATCGTCCCGTTTTGCTACAAATGGGAATTTAATTAAATGTAGACAAAATTGGTGAACAAGGAGTAACCAAAGTTCAATATATTAGTATAATAGTGTAATTATAGCTTTGAACCCCTTTATAATGGATTCTAACCAATATATAGTCCTAACTATAGTTTTGAAACTTTGGGAAGAAAATCGTCCTGTTTTAGTACAAATGGGAATTTGAAGAAATGTAGACAAAATTGGTGTCCAAGGAGTAAACAAAGTTCAATATATTAGTATAATAGTCTAAATATAGCCTTGAACCCCTTTTGAATGGATTCTAACCAATATATAGTCCTAACTATAGTTTTGAAACTTTGGGAAGAAAATCGTCCCGTTTTAGTACAAATGGGAATTTGAAGAAATGTAGACAAAATTGGTGACAAAGGAGTAACCAAAGATCAATATATTAGTATAAAAGTCGAAATATAGCTTTGAACCCCTTTTGAATGGATTCTAACCAATATATAGTCCTAACTATAGTTTTGAAACTTTGGGAAGAAAATCGTCCCGTTTTGGTACAAATGGGAATTTGAAATAATGTAGATAAAATTGGTGTCCAAGGAGTAACCAAAGTTCAATATATTAGTATAATAGTCTAAATATAGCTTTGAACCCATTTAGAAAGGATTCTAACCAATATATAGTCCTAACTATAGTTTTGAAACTTTGGGAAGAAAATCGTCCCGTTTTGCTACAAATGGGAATTTAATTAAATGTAGACAAAATTGGTGAACAAGGAGTAACCAAAGTTCAATATATTAGTATAATAGTGTAATTATAGCTTTGAACCCCTTTATAATGGATTCTAACCAATATATAGTCCTAACTATAGTTTTGAAACTTTGGGAAGAAAATCGTCCGGTTTTAGTACAAATGTGAATTTGAAGAAATGTAGACAAAATTGGTGTCCAAGGAGTAAACAAAGTTCAATATATTAGTATAATAGTCTAAATATAGCCTTGAACCCCTTTTGAATGGATTCTAACCAATATATAGTCCTAACTATAGTTTTGAAACTTTGGGAAGAAAATCGTCCCGTTTTAGTACAAATGGGAATTTGAAGAAATGTAGACAAAATTGGTGACAAAGGAGTAACCAAAGATCAATATATTAGTATAAAAGTCGAAATATAGCTTTGAACCCCTTTTGAATGGATTCTAACCAATATATAGTCCTAACTATAGTTTTGAAACTTTGGGAAGAAAATCGTCCCGTTTTGGTACAAATGGGAATTTGAAGTAATGTAGACAAAATTGGTGTCCAAGGAGTAACCAAAGTTCAATATATTAGTATAATAGTCTAAATATAGCTTTGAACCCCTTTTGAATGGATTCTAACCAATATATAGTCCTAACTTTAGTTTTGAAACTTTGGGAAGAAAATCGTCCCGTTTTGGTACAAAGGGGAATTTGAAGAAATGTAGACAAAATTGGTGACCAAGGAGTAAACAAAGTTCAATATATTAGTATAATAGTCTAAATATAGCTTTGAACCCATTTAGAATGCATTCTAACAAATATATAGTCCTAACTATAGTTTTGATACTTTGGGAAGAAAATCGTCCCGTTTTTGTACAAATGGGAATTTAATGAAATGTAGAATAAATTGGTGACCAAGGAGTAACCAAAGTTTAATATATTAGTATGAAAGTCTATATATAGGTTTGAACCCCTTTATAATGCATTCTAACAAATATATAGTCCTAACTATAGTTTTGAAACTTTGGGAAGAAAATCGTCCCGTTTTAGTACAAATGGGAATTTGAAGAAATGTAGACAAAATTGGTGACAAAGGAGTAACCAAAGATCAATATATTAGTATAAAAGTCGAAATATAGCTTTGAACCCCTTTTGAATGGATTCTAACCAATATATAGTCCTAACTATAGTTTTGAAACTTTGGGAAGAAAATCGTCCCGTTTTGGTACAAATGGGAATTTGAAATAATGTAGATAAAATTGGTGTCCAAGGAGTAACCAAAGTTCAATATATTAGTATAATAGTCTAAATATAGCTTTGAACCCCTTTTGAATGGATTCTAACCAATATATAGTCATAACTTTAGTTTTGAAACTTTGGGAAGAAAATCGTCCCGTTTTGGTACAAAGGGGAATTTGAAGAAATGTAGACAAAATTGGTGACCAAGGAGTAACCAAAGTTCAATATATTAGTATAATAGTCTAAATATAGCTTTGAACCCCTTTTGAATGGATTCTAACCAATATATAGTCCTACCTATAGTTTTGAAACTTTGGGAAGAAAATCGTCCTGTTTTGGTACAAATGGGAATTTGAAGAAATGTAGACAAAATTGGTGTCCAAGGAGTAACCAAAGTTCAATATATTAGTATAATAGTCGAAATATAGCTTTGAACCCCTTTAGAAAGGATTCTAACCAATATATAGTCCTAACTATAGTTTTGAAACTTTGGGAAGAAAATCGTCCCGTTTTGGTACAAATGGGAATTTGAAATAATATAGATAAAATTGGTGTCCAAGGAGTAACCAAAGTTTAATATATTAGTATAAAAGTCTATATATAGGTTTGAACCCCTTTATAATGCATTCTAACAAATATATAGTCCTAACTATAGTTTTGAAACTTTGGGAAGAAAATCGTCCCGTTTTGGTACAAATGGGAATTTAATGAAATGTAGAAAAAATTGGTGACCAAGGAGTAACCAAAGTTCAATATATTATTATAATAGTCTAAATATAGCGTTGAACCCATTTAGAATGGATTCTAACCAATATATAGTCCTAACTATAGTTTTGAAACTTTGGGAAGAAAATCGTCCCGTTTTAGTACAAATGGGAATTTGAAGTAATGTAGACAAAATGGGTGTCCAAGGAGTAACCAAAGTTTAATATATTAAAATAATAGTCTAAATATAGCTTTGAACCCCTTTAGAATGGATTATAACCAATATATAGTCCTAACTATAGTTTTGAAACTTTGGGAAGAAAATCGTCCCGTTTTGGTACAAATGGGAATTTGAGGAAATGTAGACAAAATTGGTGACCAAGGAGTAACCAAAGTTTAATATATTAGTATAAAAGTCTATACATAGGTTTGAACCCCTTTATAATGCATTCTAACAAATATATAGTCCTAACTATAGTTTTGAAACTTTGGGAAGAAAATCGTCCCGTTTTGGTACAAATGGGAATTTAATGAAATGTACAAAAAATTGGTGACCAAGGAGTAACCAAAGTTCAATATATTAGTATAATAGTCTAAATATAGCTTTGAACCCATTTAGTATGGATTCTAACCAATATATAGTCCTAACTATAGTTTTGAAACTTTGGGAAGAAAATCGTCCCGTTTTGGTACAAATGGGAATTTGAAGTAATGTAGACAAAATTGGTGTCCAAGGAGTAACCAAAGTTTAATATATTAGTATTATAGTCTAAATATAGATTTGAACCCCTTTTGAATGGATTCTAACCAATATATAGTCCTACCTATAGTTTTGAAACTTTGGGAAGAAAATCGTCCTGTTTTGGTACTAATGGGAATTTGAAGAAATGTAGACAAAATTTGTGTCCAAGGAGTAACCAAAGTTCAATATATTAGTATAATAGTCTAAATATAGCTTTGAACCCATTTAGAAAGGATTCTAACCAATATATAGTCCTAACTATAGTTTTGAAACTTTGGGAAGAAAATCGTCCCGCTTTGCTACAAATGGGAATTTAATTAAATGTAGACAAAATCGGTGAACAAGGAGTAACCAAAGTTCAATATACTAGTATAATAGTGTAATTATAGCTTTGAACCCCTTTATAATGGATTCTAACCAATATATAGTCCTAACTTTAGTTTTGAAACTTTGGGAAGAAAATCGTCCTGTTTTAGTACAAATGGGAATTTGAAGAAATGTAGACAAAATTGGTGTCCAAGGAGTAAACAAAGTTCAATATATTAGTATAATAGTCTAAATATAGCTTTGAACCCCTTTTGAATGGATTCTAACCAATATATAGTCCCAACTATAGTTTTGAAACTTTGGGAAGAAAATCGTCCCGTTTTAGTACAAATGGGAATTTGAAGAAATGTAGACAAATTTGGTGACGAAGGAGTAACCAAAGATCAATATATTAGTATAAAAGTCGAAATATAGCTTTGAACCCCTTTTGAATGGATTCTAACCAATATATAGTCCTAACTATAGTTTTGAAACTTTGGGAAGAAAATCGTCCCGTTTTGGTACAAATGGGAATTTGAAGTAATGTAGACAAAATTGGTGTCCAAGGAGTAACCAAAGTTCAATATATTAGTATAATAGTCTAAATATAGCTTTGAACCCCTTTTGAATGGATTCTAACCAATATATAGTCCTAACTTTAGTTTTGAAACTTTGGGAAGAAAATCGTCCCGTTTTGGTACAAAGGGGAATTTGAAGAAATGTAGACAAAATTGGTGACCAAGGAGTAAACAAAGTTCAATATATTAGTATAATAGTCTAAATATAGCTTTGAACCCATTTAGAATGCATTCTAACAAATATATAGTCCTAACTATAGTTTTGATACTTTGGGAAGAAAATCGTCCCGTTTTGGTACAAATGGGAATTTAATGAAATGTAGAATAAATTGGTGACCAAGGAGTAACCAAAGTTTAATATATTAGTATGAAAGTCTATATATAGGTTTGAACCCCTTTATAATGCATTCTAACAAATATATAGTCCTAACTATAGTTTTGAAACTTTGGGAAGAAAATCGTCCCGTTTTGGTACAAATGGGAATTTAATGAAATGTAGAAAAAATTGGTGACCAAGGAGTAACCAAAGTTCAATATATTAGTATAATAGTCTAAATATAGCTTTGAACCCATTTAGAATGGATTCTAACCAATATATAGTCCTAACTATAGTTTTGAAACTTTGGGAAGAAAATCGTCCCGTTTTGGTACAAATGAATTGATTCTAACCAATATATAGTCCTAACTATAATTTTGAAACTTTGGGAAGAAAATTGTCCCGTTTTAGTACAAATGGGAATTTGAAGAAATGTAGACAAAATTGGTGACCAAGGAGTAACCAAAGTTCAATATATTAGTATAAAAGTCTAAATATAGCTTTGAACCACTTTATAACGGATTCTAACCAATATATAGTCCTAACTATAGTTTTGAAATTTGGGAAGAAAATCGTCCCGTTTTGGTACAAATGGGAATTTAATGAAATGTAGAAAAAATTGGTGACCAAGGAGTAACCAAAGTTCAATATATTAGTATAATAGTCTAAATATAGCTTTGAACCCATTTAGAATGGATTCTAACCAATATATAGTCCTAACTATAGTTTTGAAACTTTGGGAAGAAAATCGTCCCGTTTTGGTACAAATGGGAATTTGAAGTAATGTAGACAAAATTGGTGTCCAAGGAGTAACCAAAGTTTAATATATTAGTATTATAGTCTAAATATAGATTTGAACCCCTTTTGAATGGATTCTAACCAATATATAGTCCTAACTATAGTTTTGAAACTTTGGGAAGAAAATCGTCCTGTTTTGGGACAAATGGGAATTTGAAGAAATGTAGACAAAATTGGTGTCCAAGGAGTAACCAAAGATCAATATATTAGTATAATAGACTAAATATAGCTTTGAACCCATTTAGAAAGGATTCTAACCAATATATAGTCCTAACTATAGTTTTGAAACTTTGGGAAGAAAATCGTCCCGTTTTGGTACAAATGGGAATTTGAAATAATGTAGATAAAATTGGTGTCCAAGGAGTAACCAAAGTTCAATATATTAGTATAATAGTCTAAATATAGCTTTGAACCCCTTTTGAATGGATTCTAACCAATATATAGTCCTAACTTTAGTTTTGAAACTTTGGGAAGAAAATCGTCCCGTTTTGGTACAAAGGGGAATTTGAAGAAATGTAGACAAAATTGGTGACCAAGGAGTAACCAAAGTTCAATATATTAGTATAATAGTCTAAATATAGCTTTGAACCCATTTAGAAAGAATTCTAACCAATATATAGCCTAACTATAGTTTTGAAACTTTGGGAAGAAAATCGTCCCGTTTTGCTACAAATGGGAATTTAATTAAATGTAGACAAAATTGGTGAACAAGGAGTAACCAAAGTTCAATATATGAGTATAATAGTGTAATTATAGCTTTGAACCCCTTTATAATGGATTCTAACCAATATATAGTCCTAACTTTAGTTTTGAAACTTTGGGAAGAAAATCGTCCTGTTTTAGTACAAATGGGAATTTGAAGAAATGTAGACAAAATTGGTGTCCAAGGAGTAAACAAAGTTCAATATATTAGTATAATAGTCTAAATATAGCTTTGAACCCCTTTTGAAAGGATTCTAACCAATATATAGTCCTAACTATAGTTTTGAAACTTTGGGAAGAAAATCGTCCCGTTTTAGTACAAATGGGAATTTGAAGAAATGTAGACAAAATTCGTGACAAAGGAGTAACCAAAGATCAATATATTAGTATAAAAGTCGAAATATAGCTTTGAACCCCTTTTGAATGGATTCTAACCAATATATAGTCCTAACTATAGTTTTGAAACTTTGGGAAGAAAATCGTCCCGTTTTGGTACAAATGGGAATTTGAAGTAATGTAGACAAAATTGGTGTCCAAGGAGTAACCAAAGTTCAATATATTAGTATAATAGTCTAAATATAGCTTTGAACCCCTTTTGAATGGATTCTAACCAATATATAGTCCTAACTATAGTTTTGAAACTTTGGGAAGAAAATCGTTCCGTTTTGGTACAAAGGGGAATTTGAAGAAATGTAGACAAAATTGGTGACCAAGGAGTAACCAAAGTTCAATATATTAGTATAATAGTCTAAATATAGCTTTGAACCCATTTAGAAAGGATTCTAACCAATATATAGTCCTAACTATAGTTTTGAAACTTTGGGAAGAAAATCGTCCCGTTTTGCTACAAATGGGAATTTAATTAAATGTAGACAAAATTGGTGAACAAGGAGTAACCAAAGTTCAATATATTAGTATAATAGTGTAATTATAGCTTTGAACCCCTTTATAATGGATTCTAACCAATATATAGTCCTAACTTTAGTTTTGAAACTTTGGGAAGAAAATCGTCCTGTTTTACTACAAATGGGAATTTGAAGAAATGTTGACAAAATTGGTGTCCAAGGAGTAAACAAAGTTCAATATATTAGTATAATAGTCGAAATATAGCTTTGAACCCCTTTTGAATGGATTCTAACCAATATATAGTCCTAACTATAGTTTTGAAACTTTGGGAAGAAAATCGTCCCGTTTTAGTACAAATGGGAATTTGAAGAAATGTAGACAAAATTGGTGACAAAGGAGTAACCAAAGATCAATATATTAGTATAATAGTCTAAATATAGCTTTGAACCCCTTTTGAATGGATTCTAACCAATATATAGTCCTAACTTTAGTTTTGAGACTTTGGGAAGAAAATCGTCCCGTTTTGGTACAAAGGGGAATTTGAAGAAATGTAGACAAAATTGGTGACCAAGGAGTAACCAAAGTTCAATATATTAGTATAATAGTCTAAATATAGCTTTGAACCCATTTAGAATGCATTCTAACAAATATATAGTCCTAACTATAGTTTTGAAACTTTGGGAAGAAAATCGTCCCGTTTTGGTACAAATGGGAATTTAATGAAATGTAGAATAAATTGGTGACCAAGGAGTAACCAAAGTTTAATATATTAGTATAAAAGTCTATATATAGGTTTGAACCCCTTTATAATGCATTCTAACAAATATATAGTCCTAACTATAGTTTTGAAACTTTGGGAAGAAAATCGTCCCGTTTTGGTACAAATGGGAATTTAATGAAATGTAGAATAAATTGGTGACCAAGGAGTAACCAAAGTTTAATATATTAGTATAAAAGTCTATATATAGGTTTGAACCCATTTACAATGGATTCTAACCAATATATAGTCCTAACTATAATTTTGAAACTTTGGGAAGAAAATCGTCCCGTTTTAGTACAAATGGGAATTTGAAGAAATGTAGACAAAATTGGTGACAAAGGAGTAACCAAAGATCAATATATTAGTATAATAGTCTAAATATAGCTTTGAACCCCTTTTGAATGGATTCTAACCAATATATAGTCCTAACTTTAGTTTTGAGACTTTGGGAAGAAAATCGTCCCGTTTTGGTACAAAGGGGAATTTGAAGAAATGTAGACAAAATTGGTGACCAAGGAGTAACCAAAGTTCAATATATTAGTATAATAGTCTAAATATAGCTTTGAACCCATTTAGAATGCATTCTAACAAATATATAGTCCTAACTATAGTTTTGAAACTTTGGGAAGAAAATCGTCCCGTTTTGGTACAAATGGGAATTTAATGAAATGTAGAATAAATTGGTGACCAAGGAGTAACCAAAGTTTAAGATATTAGTATAAAAGTCTATATATAGGTTTGAACCCCTTTATAATGCATTCTAACAAATATATAGTCCTAACTATAGTTTTGAAACTTTGGGAAGAAAATCGTCCCGTTTTGGTACAAATGGGAATTTAATGAAATGTAGAATAAATTGGTGACCAAGGAGTAACCAAAGTTTAATATATTAGTATAAAAGTCTATATATAGGTTTGAATCCCTTTATAATGCATTCTAACAAATATATAGTCCTAACTATAGTTTTGAAACTTTGGGAAGAAAATCGTCCCGTTTTGGTACAAATGGGAATTTAATGAAATGTAGAAAAAATTGGTGACTAAGGAGTAACCAAAGTTCAATATATTAGTATAATAGTCTAAATATAGCTTTGAACCCATTTAGAATGGATTCTAACCAATATATAGTCCTAACTATAGTTTTGAAACTTTGGGAAGAAAATCGTCCCGTTTTGGTACAAATGGGAATTTGAAGTAATGTAGACAAAATTGGTGTCCAAGGAGTAACCAAAGTTTAATATATTAGTATTATAGTCTAAATATAGATTTGAACCCCTTTTGAATGGATTCTAACCAATATATAGTCCTAACTATAGTTTTGAAACTTTGGGAAGAAAATCGTCCTGTTTTGGGACAAATGGGAATTTGAAGAAATGTAGACAAAATTGGTGTCCAAGGAGTAACCAAAGATCAATATATTAGTATAATAGTCTAAATATAGCTTTGAACCCATTTAGAAAGGATTCTAACCAATATATAGTCCTAACTATAGTTTTGAAACTTTGGGAAGAAAATCGTCCCGTTTTGCTACAAATGGGAATTTAATTAAATGTAGACAAAATTGGTGAACAAGGAGTAACCAAAGTTCAATATATTAGTATAATAGTGTAATTATAGCTTTGAACCCCTTTATAATGGATTCTAACCAATATATAGTCCTAACTATAGTTTTGAAATTTGGGAAGAAAATCGTCCCGTTTTGCTACAAATGGGAATTTAATGAAATGTATACAAAATTGGTGACCAAGGAGTAACCAAAGTTCAATATATTAGTATAATAGTGTAATTATAGCTTTGAACCCCTTTAGAATGGATTCTAACCAATATATAGTCCTAACTTTAGTTTTGAAACTTTGGGAAGAAAATCGTCCCGTTTTGCTACAAATGGGAATTTAATGAAATGTAGAAAAAATTGGTGACTAAGGAGTAACCAAAGTTCAATATATTAGTATAATAGTCTAAATATAGCTTTGAACCCATTTAGAATGGATTCTAACCAATATATAGTCCTAACTATAGTTTTGAAACTTTGGGAAGAAAATCGTCCCGTTTTGGTGCAAATGAATTGATTCTAACCAATATATAGTCCTAACTATAATTTTGAAACTTTGGGAAGAAAATCGTCCCGTTTTAGTACAAATGGGAATTTGAAGAAATGTAGACAAAATTGGTGACCAAGGAGTAACCAAAGTTCAATATATTAGTATAATAGTGTAATTATAGTTTTGAACCCCTTTAGAATGGATTCTAACCAATATATAGTCCTAACTTTAGTTTTGAAACTTTGGGAAGAAAATCGTCCCGTTTTGGTACAAAGGGGAATTTGAAGAAATGTAGACAAAATTGGTGTCCAAGGTGTAACCAAAGTTCAATATATTAGTATAATAGTCTAAATATAGCTTTGAACCCCTTTTGAATGGATTCTAACCAATATATACTTCTAACTATAGTTTTGAAACTTTGGGAAGAAAATCGTCCCATTTTGGTACAAATGGGAATTTGAATAAATGTAGACAAAATTGGTGACAAAGGAGTAACCAAAGATCAATATATTAGTATAATAGTCTAAATATAGCTTTGAACCCCTTTTGAATGGATTCTAACCAATATATAGTCCTAACTATAGTTTTGAAACTTTGGGAAGAAAATCGTCCCGTTTTAGTACAAATGGGAATTTGAAGAAATGTAGACAAAATTGGTGACAAAGGAGTAACCAAAGATCAATATATTAGTATAAAAGTCGAAATATAGCTTTGAACCCCTTTTGAATGGATTCTAACCAATATATAGTCCTAACTATAGTTTTGAAACTTTGGGAAGAAAATCGTCCCGTTTTGGTACAAATGGGAATTTGAAATAATGTAGACAAAATTGGTGTCCAAGGAGTAACCAAAGTTCAATATATTAGTATAATAGTCTAAATATAGCTTTGAACCCCTTTATAATGGATTCTAACCAATATATCGTCCTAACTATAGTTTTGAAATTTGGGAAGAAAATCGTCCCGTTTTGCTACAAATGGGAATTTAATGAAATGTATGCAAAATTGGTGACCAAGGAGTAACCAAAGTTCAATATATTAGTATAATAGTGTAATTATAGTTTTGAACCCCTTTAGAATGGATTCTAACCAATATATAGTCCTAACTATAGTTTTGAAACTTTGGGAAGAAAATCGTCCCGTTTTGGTGCAAATGAATTGATTCTAACCAATATATAGTCCTAACTATAATTTTGAAACTTTGGGAAGAAAATCGTCCCGTTTTAGTACAAATGGGAATTTGAAGAAATGTAGACACAATTGGTGACCAAGGAGTAACCAAAGTTCAATATGTTAGTATAAAAGTCTAAATATAGCATTGAACCACTTTATAAAGGATTCTAACCAATATATAGTCCTAACTATAGTTTTGAAATTTGGGAAGAAAATCGTCCTGTTTTGGTACAAATGGGAATTTAATGAAATGTAGAAAAAATTGGTGACCAAGGAGTAACCAAAGTTCAATATATTAGTATAATAGTCTAAATATAGCTTTGAACCCATTTAGAATGGATTTTAACCAATATATAGTCCTAACTATAGTTTTGAAACTTTGGGAAGAAAATCGTCCCGTTTTGGTACAAATGGGAATTTGAAGTAATGTAGACAAAATTTGTGTCCAAGGAGTAACCAAAGTTTAATATATTAGTATTATAGTCTAAATATAGATTTGAACCCCTTTTGAATGGATTCTAACCAATATATAGTCCTAACTATAGTTTTGAAACTTTGGGAAGAAAATCGTCCTGTTTTGGGACAAATGGGAATTTGAAGAAATGTAGACAAAATTGGTGTCCAAGGAGTAACCAAAGATCAATATATTAGTATAATAGTCTAAATATAGCTTTGAACCCCTTTTGAATGGATTCTAACCAATATATAGTCCTAACTATAGTTTTGAAACTTTGGGAAGAAAATCGTCCCGTTTTAGTACAAATGGGAATTTGAAGAAATGTAGACAAATTTGGTGTCCAAGGAGTAACCAAAGTTCAATATATTAGTATAATAGTCTAAATATAGCTTTGAACCCCTTTATAATGGATTCTAACTAATATATCGTCCTAACTATAGTTTTGAAATTTGGGAAGAAAATCGTCCCGTTTTGCTACAAATGGGAATTTAATGAAATGTATACAAAATTGGTGACCAAGGAGTAACCAAAGTTCAATATATTAGTATAATAGTGTAATTATAGTTTTGAACCCCTTTAGAATGGATTCTAACCAATATATAGTCCTAACTTTAGTTTTGAAACTTTGGGAAGAAAATCGTCCCGTTTTGGTACAAAGGGGAATTTGAAGAAATGTAGACAAAATTGGTGTCCAAGGTGTAACCAAAGTTCAATATATTAGTATAATAGTCTAAATATAGCTTTGAACCCCTTTTGAATGGATTCTAACCAATATATACTTCTAACTATAGTTTTGAAACTTTGGGAAGAAAATCGTCCCATTTTGGTACAAATGGGAATTTGAATAAATGTAGACAAAATTGGTGACAAAGGAGTAACCAAAGTTCAATATATTAGTATAATAGTGTAATTAGAGCTTTGAACCCCATTAGAATGGATTCTAACCAATATATAGTCCTAACTTTAGTTTTGAAACATTGGGAAGAAAATCGTCCCGTTTTGGTACAAAGGGGAATTTGAAGAAATCTAGACAAAATTGGTGTCCAAGGAGTAACCAAAGTTCAATATATTAGTATAATAGTCTAAATATAGCTTTGAACCCCTTTTGAATTGATTCTAACCAATATATAGTCCTAACTATAATTTTGAAACTTTGGGAAGAAAATCGTCCCGTTTTAGTACAAATGGGAATTTGAAGAAATGTAGACAAAATTGGTGACCAAGGAGTAACCAAATGTCAATATATTAGTATAAAAGTCTAAATATAGCTTTGAACCCCTTTATAATGGATTCTAACCAATATATAGTCCTAACTTTAGTTTTGAAACTTTGGGAAGAAAATCGTCCTGTTTTAGTACAAATGGGAATTTGAAGAAATGTAGACAAAATTGGTGTCCAAGGAGTAAACAAAGTTCAATATATTAGTATAATAGTCTAAATATAGCTTTGAACCCCTTTTGAATGGATTCTAACCAATATATAGTCCTAACTATAGTTTTGAAACTTTGGGAAGAAAATCGTCCCGTTTTAGTACAAATGGGAATTTGAAGAAATGTAGACAAAATTCGTGACAAAGGAGTAACCAAAGATCAATATATTAGTATAAAAGTCGAAATATAGCTTTGAACCCCTTTTGAATGGATTCTAACCAATATATAGTCCTAACTATAGTTTTGAAACTTTGGGAAGAAAATCGTCCCGTTTTGGTACAAATGGGAATTTGAAGTAATGTAGACAAAATTGGTGTCCAAGGAGTAACCAAAGTTCAATATATTAGTATAATAGTCTAAATATAGCTTTGAACCCCTTTTGAATGGATTCTAACCAATATATAGTCCTAACTATAGTTTTGAAACTTTGGGAAGAAAATCGTTCCGTTTTGGTACAAAGGGGAATTTGAAGAAATGTAGACAAAATTGGTGACCAAGGAGTAACCAAAGTTCAATATATTAGTATAATAGTCTAAATATAGCTTTGAACCCATTTAGAAAGGATTCTAACCAATATATAGTCCTAACTATAGTTTTGAAACTTTGGGAAGAAAATCGTCCCGTTTTGCTACAAATGGGAATTTAATTAAATGTAGACAAAATTGGTGAACAAGGAGTAACCAAAGTTCAATATATTAGTATAATAGTGTAATTATAGCTTTGAACCCCTTTATAATGGATTCTAACCAATATATAGTCCTAACTTTAGTTTTGAAACTTTGGGAAGAAAATCGTCCTGTTTTACTACAAATGGGAATTTGAAGAAATGTTGACAAAATTGGTGTCCAAGGAGTAAACAAAGTTCAATATATTAGTATAATAGTCGAAATATAGCTTTGAACCCCTTTTGAATGGATTCTAACCAATATATAGTCCTAACTATAGTTTTGAAACTTTGGGAAGAAAATCGTCCCGTTTTAGTACAAATGGGAATTTGAAGAAATGTAGACAAAATTGGTGACAAAGGAGTAACCAAAGATCAATATATTAGTATAATATTCTAAATATAGCTTTGAACCCCTTTTGAATGGATTCTAACCAATATATAGTCCTAACTTTAGTTTTGAGACTTTGGGAAGAAAATCGTCCCGTTTTGGTACAAAGGGGAATTTGAAGAAATGTAGACAAAATTGGTGACCAAGGAGTAACCAAAGTTCAATATATTAGTATAATAGTCTAAATATAGCTTTGAACCCATTTAGAATGCATTCTAACAAATATATAGTCCTAACTATAGTTTTGAAACTTTGGGAAGAAAATCGTCCCGTTTTGGTACAAATGGGAATTTAATGAAATGTAGAATAAATTGGTGACCAAGGAGTAACCAAAGTTTAATATATTAGTATAAAAGTCTATATATAGGTTTGAACCCCTTTATAATGCATTCTAACAAATATATAGTCCTAACTATAGTTTTGAAACATTGGGAAGAAAATCGTCCCGTTTTAGTACAAATGGGAATTTGAAGAAATGTAGACAAATTTGGTGTCCAAGGAGTAACCAAAGTTCAATATATTAGTATAATAGTCTAAATATAGCTTTGAACCCCTTTATAATGGATTCTAACTAATATATCGTCCTAACTATAGTTTTGAAATTTGGGAAGAAAATCGTCCCGTTTTGCTACAAATGGGAATTTAATGAAATGTATACAAAATTGGTGACCAAGGAGTAACCAAAGTTCAATATATTAGTATAATAGTGTAATTATAGTTTTGAACCCCTTTAGAATGGATTCTAACCAATATATAGTCCTAACTTTAGTTTTGAAACTTTGGGAAGAAAATCGTCCCGTTTTGGTACAAAGGGGAATTTGAAGAAATGTAGACAAAATTGGTGTCCAAGGTGTAACCAAAGTTCAATATATTAGTATAATAGTCTATATATTGCTTTGAACCCCTTTTGAATGGATTCTAACCAATATATAGTCCTAACTATAGTTTTGAAACTTTGGGAAGAAAATCGTCCCGTTTTGGTACAAATGGGAATTTGAAGTAATGTAGACAAAATTGGTGTCCAAGGAGTAACCAAAGTTTAATATATTAGTATTATAGTCTAAATATAGATTTGAACCCCTTTTGAATGGATTCTAACCAATATATAGTCCTAACTATAGTTTTGAAACTTTGGGAAGAAAATCGTCCTGTTTTGGGACAAATGGGAATTTGAAGAAATGTAGACAAAATTGGTGTCCAAGGAGTAACCAAAGATCAATATATTAGTATAATAGTCTAAATATAGCTTTGAACCCATTTAGAAAGGATTCTAACCAATATATAGTCCTAACTATAGTTTTGAAACTTTGGGAAGAAAATCGTCCCGTTTTGCTACAAATGGGAATTTAATTAAATGTAGACAAAATTGGTGAACAAGGAGTAACCAAAGTTCAATATATTAGTATAATAGTGTAATTATAGCTTTGAACCCCTTTATAATGGATTCTAACCAATATATAGTCCTAACTATAGTTTTGAAACTTTGGGAAGAAAATCGTCCCGTTTTAGTACAAATGGGAATTTGAAGAAATGTAGACAAATTTGGTGTCCAAGGAGTAACCAAAGTTCAATATATTAGTATAATAGTCTAAATATAGCTTTGAACCCCTTTATAATGGATTCTAACTAATATATCGTCCTAACTATAGTTTTGAAATTTGGGAAGAAAATCGTCCCGTTTTGCTACAAATGGGAATTTAATGAAATGTATGCAAAATTGGTGACCAAGGAGTAACCAAAGTTCAATATATTAGTATAATAGTGTAATTATAGTTTTGAACCCCTTTAGAATGGATTCTAACCAATATATAGTCCTAACTATAGTTTTGAAACTTTGGGAAGAAAATCGTCCCGTTTTGGTGCAAATGAATTGATTCTAACCAATATATAGTCCTAACTATAATTTTGAAACTTTGGGAAGAAAATCGTCCCGTTTTAGTACAAATGGGAATTTGAAGAAATGTAGACACAATTGGTGACCAAGGAGTAACCAAAGTTCAATATGTTAGTATAAAAGTCTAAATATAGCATTGAACCACTTTATAAAGGATTCTAACCAATATATAGTCCTAACTATAGTTTTGAAATTTGGGAAGAAAATCGTCCTGTTTTGGTACAAATGGGAATTTAATGAAATGTAGAAAAAATTGGTGACCAAGGAGTAACCAAAGTTCAATATATTAGTATAATAGTCTAAATATAGCTTTGAACCCATTTAGAATGGATTTTAACCAATATATAGTCCTAACTATAGTTTTGAAACTTTGGGAAGAAAATCGTCCCGTTTTGGTACAAATGGGAATTTGAAGTAATGTAGACAAAATTGGTGTCCAAGGAGTAACCAAAGTTTAATATATTAGTATTATAGTCTAAATATAGATTTGAACCCCTTTTGAATGGATTCTAACCAATATATAGTCCTAACTATAGTTTTGAAACTTTGGGAAGAAAATCGTCCTGTTTTGGGACAAATGGGAATTTGAAGAAATGTAGACAAAATTGGTGTCCAAGGAGTAACCAAAGATCAATATATTAGTATAATAGTCTAAATATAGCTTTGAACCCCTTTTGAATGGATTCTAACCAATATATAGTCCTAACTATAGTTTTGAAACTTTGGGAAGAAAATCGTCCCGTTTTAGTACAAATGGGAATTTGAAGAAATGTAGACAAATTTGGTGTCCAAGGAGTAACCAAAGTTCAATATATTAGTATAATAGTCTAAATATAGCTTTGAACCCCTTTTGAATTGATTCTAACCAATATATAGTCCTAACTATAATTTTGAAACTTTGGGAAGAAAATCGTCCCGTTTTAGTACAAATGGGAATTTGAAGAAATGTAGACAAAATTGGTGACCAAGGAGTAACCAAATGTCAATATATTAGTATAAAAGTCTAAATATAGCTTTGAACCCCTTTATAATGGATTCTAACCAATATATAGTCCTAACTATAGTTTTGAAACTTTGGGAAGAAAATCGTCCCGTTTTGGTACAAATGGGAATTTGAAGTAATGTAGACAAAATTGGTGTCCAAGGAGTAACCAAAGTTTAATATATTAGTATTATAGTCTAAATATAGATTTGAACCCCTTTTGAATGGATTCTAACCAATATATAGTCCTAACTATAGTTTTGAAACTTTGGGAAGAAAATCGTCCTGTTTTGGGACAAATGGGAATTTGAAGAAATGTAGACAAAATTGGTGTCCAAGGAGTAACCAAAGATCAATATATTAGTATAATAGTCTAAATATAGCTTTGAACCCCTTTTGAATGGATTCTAACCAATATATAGTCCTAACTATAGTTTTGAAACTTTGGGAAGAAAATCGTCCCGTTTTAGTACAAATGGGAATTTGAAGAAATGTAGACAAATTTGGTGTCCAAGGAGTAACCAAAGTTCAATATATTAGTATAATAGTCTAAATATAGCTTTGAACCCCTTTATAATGGATTCTAACTAATATATCGTCCTAACTATAGTATTGAAATTTGGGAAGAAAATCGTCCCGTTTTGCTACAAATGGGAATTTAATGAAATGTATACAAAATTGGTGACCAAGGAGTAACCAAAGTTCAATATATTAGTATAATAGTGTAATTATAGTTTTGAACCCCTTTAGAATGGATTCTAACCAATATATAGTCCTAACTTTAGTTTTGAAACTTTGGGAAGAAAATCGTCCCGTTTTGGTACAAAGGGGAATTTGAAGAAATGTAGACAAAATTGGTGTCCAAGGTGTAACCAAAGTTCAATATATTAGTATAATAGTCTAAATATAGCTTTGAACCCCTTTTGAATGGATTCTAACCAATATATACTTCTAACTATAGTTTTGAAACTTTGGGAAGAAAATCGTCCCATTTTGGTACAAATGGGAATTTGAATAAATGTAGACAAAATTGGTGACAAAGGAGTAACCAAAGTTCAATATATTAGTATAATAGTGTAATTAGAGCTTTGAACCCCATTAGAATGGATTCTAACCAATATATAGTCCTAACTTTAGTTTTGAAACATTGGGAAGAAAATCGTCCCGTTTTGGTACAAAGGGGAATTTGAAGAAATCTAGACAAAATTGGTGTCCAAGGAGTAACCAAAGTTCAATATATTAGTATAATAGTCTAAATATAGCTTTGAACCCCTTTTGAATTGATTCTAACCAATATATAGTCCTAACTATAATTTTGAAACTTTGGGAAGAAAATCGTCCCGTTTTAGTACAAATGGGAATTTGAAGAAATGTAGACAAAATTGGTGACCAAGGAGTAACCAAATGTCAATATATTAGTATAAAAGTCTAAATATAGCTTTGAACCCCTTTATAATGGATTCTAACCAATATATAGTCCTAACTTTAGTTTTGAAACTTTGGGAAGAAAATCGTCCTGTTTTAGTACAAATGGGAATTTGAAGAAATGTAGACAAAATTGGTGTCCAAGGAGTAAACAAAGTTCAATATATTAGAATAATAGTCTAAATATAGCTTTGAACCCCTTTTGAATGGATTCTAACCAATATATAGTCCTAACTATAGTTTTGAAACTTTGGGAAGAAAATCGTCCCGTTTTAGTACAAATGGGAATTTGAAGAAATGTAGACAAAATTCGTGACAAAGGAGTAACCAAAGATCAATATATTAGTATAAAAGTCGAAATATAGCTTTGAACCCCTTTTGAATGGATTCTAACCAATATATAGTCCTAACTATAGTTTTGAAACTTTGGGAAGAAAATCGTCCCGTTTTGGTACAAATGGGAATTTGAAGTAATGTAGACAAAATTGGTGTCCAAGGAGTAACCAAAGTTCAATATATTAGTATAATAGTCTAAATATAGCTTTGAACCCCTTTTGAATGGATTCTAACCAATATATAGTCCTAACTATAGTTTTGAAACTTTGGGAAGAAAATCGTTCCGTTTTGGTACAAAGGGGAATTTGAAGAAATGTAGACAAAACTGGTGACCAAGGAGTAACCAAAGTTCAATATATTAGTATAATAGTCTAAATATAGCTTTGAACCCATTTAGAAAGGATTCTAACCAATATATAGTCCTAACTATAGTTTTGAAACTTTGGGAAGAAAATCGTCCCGTTTTGCTACAAATGGGAATTTAATTAAATGTAGACAAAATTGGTGAACAAGGAGTAACCAAAGTTCAATATATTAGTATAATAGTGTAATTATAGCTTTGAACCCCTTTATAATGGATTCTAACCAATATATAGTCCTAACTTTAGTTTTGAAACTTTGGGAAGAAAATCGTCCTGTTTTACTACAAATGGGAATTTGAAGAAATGTTGACAAAATTGGTGTCCAAGGAGTAAACAAAGTTCAATATATTAGTATAATAGTCGAAATATAGCTTTGAACCCCTTTTGAATGGATTCTAACCAATATATAGTCCTAACTATAGTTTTGAAACTTTGGGAAGAAAATCGTCCCGTTTTAGTACAAATGGGAATTTGAAGAAATGTAGACAAAATTGGTGACAAAGGAGTAACCAAAGATCAATATATTAGTATAATAGTCTAAATATAGCTTTGAACCCCTTTTGAATGGATTCTAACCAATATATAGTCCTAACTTTAGTTTTGAGACTTTGGGAAGAAAATCGTCCCGTTTTGGTACAAAGGGGAATTTGAAGAAATGTAGACAAAATTGGTGACCAAGGAGTAACCAAAGTTCAATATATTAGTATAATAGTCAAAATATAGCTTTGAACCCATTTAGAATGCATTCTAACAAATATATAGTCCTAACTATAGTTTTGAAACTTTGGGAAGAAAATCGTCCCGTTTTGGTACAAATGGGAATTTAATGAAATGTAGAATAAATTGGTGACCAAGGAGTAACCAAAGTTTAATATATTAGTATAAAAGTCTATATATAGGTTTGAACCCCTTTATAATGCATTCTAACAAATATATAGTCCTAACTATAGTTTTGAAACTTTGGGAAGAAAATCGTCCCGTTTTGGTACAAATGGGAATTTAATGAAATGTAGAATAAATTGGTGACCAAGGAGTAACCAAAGTTTAATATATTAGTATAAAAGTCTATATATAGGTTTGAACCCATTTACAATGGATTCTAACCAATATATAGTCCTAACTATAATTTTGAAACTTTGGGAAGAAAATCGTCCCGTTTTAGTACAAATGGGAATTTGAAGAAATGTAGACAAAATTGGTGACAAAGGAGTAACCAAAGATCAATATATTAGTATAATAGTCTAAATATAGCTTTGAACCCCTTTTGAATGGATTCTAACCAATATATAGTCCTAACTTTAGTTTTGAGACTTTGGGAAGAAAATCGTCCCGTTTTGGTACAAAGGGGAATTTGAAGAAATGTAGACAAAATTGGTGACCAAGGAGTAACCAAAGTTCAATATATTAGTATAATAGTCTAAATATAGCTTTGAACCCATTTAGAATGCATTCTAACAAATATATAGTCCTAACTATAGTTTTGAAACTTTGGGAAGAAAATCGTCCCGTTTTGGTACAAATGGGAATTTAATGAAATGTAGAATAAATTGGTGACCAAGGAGTAACCAAAGTTTAATATATTAGTATAAAAGTCTATATATAGGTTTGAACCCCTTTATAATGCATTCTAACAAATATATAGTCCTAACTATAGTTTTGAAACTTTGGGAAGAAAATCGTCCCGTTTTGGTACAAATGGGAATTTAATGAAATGTATAATAAATTGGTCACCAAGGAGTAACCAAAGTTTAATATATTAGTATAAAAGTCTATATATAGGTTTGAATCCCTTTATAATGCATTCTAACAAATATATAGTCCTAACTATAGTTTTGAAACTTTGGGAAGAAAATCGTCCCGTTTTGGTACAAATGGGAATTTAATGAAATGTAGAAAAAATTGGTGACTAAGGAGTAACCAAAGTTCAATATATTAGTATAATAGTCTAAATATAGCTTTGAACCCATTTAGAATGGATTCTAACCAATATATAGTCCTAACTATAGTTTTGAAACTTTGGGAAGAAAATCGTCCCGTTTTGGTACAAATGGGAATTTGAAGTAATGTAGACAAAATTGGTGTCCAAGGAGTAACCAAAGTTTAATATATTAGTATTATAGTCTAAATATAGATTTGAACCCCTTTTGAATGGATTCTAACCAATATATAGTCCTAACTATAGTTTTGAAACTTTGGGAAGAAAATCGTCCTGTTTTGGGACAAATGGGAATTTGAAGAAATGTAGACAAAATTGGTGTCCAAGGAGTAACCAAAGATCAATATATTAGTATAATAGTCTAAATATAGCTTTGAACCCATTTAGAAAGGATTCTAACCAATATATAGTCCTAACTATAGTTTTGAAACTTTGGGAAGAAAATCGTCCCGTTTTGCTACAAATGGGAATTTAATTAAATGTAGACAAAATTGGTGAACAAGGAGTAACCAAAGTTCAATATATTAGTATAATAGTGTAATTATAGCTTTGAACCCCTTTATAATGGATTCTAACCAATATATAGTCCTAACTATAGTTTTGAAATTTGGGAAGAAAATCGTCCCGTTTTGCTACAAATGGGAATTTAATGAAATGTATACAAAATTGGTGACCAAGGAGTAACCAAAGTTCAATATATTAGTATAATAGTGTAATTATAGCTTTGAACCCCTTTAGAATGGATTCTAACCAATATATAGTCCTAACTTTAGTTTTGAAACTTTGGGAAGAAAATCGTCCCGTTTTGGTACAAATGGGAATTTAATGAAATGTAGAAAAAATTGGTGACTAAGGAGTAACCAAAGTTCAATATATTAGTATAATAGTCTAAATATAGCTTTGAACCCATTTAGAATGGATTCTAACCAATATATAGTCCTAACTATAGTTTTGAAACTTTGGGAAGAAAATCGTCCCGTTTTGGTGCAAATGAATTGATTCTAACCAATATATAGTCCTAAATATAATTTTGAAACTTTGGGAAGAAAATCGTCCCGTTTTAGTACAAATGGGAATTTGAAGAAATGTAGACAAAATTGGTGACCAAGGAGTAACCAAAGTTCAATATATTAGTATAAAAGTCTAAATATAGCATTGAACCACTTTATAAAGGATTCTAACCAATATATAGTCCTAACTATAGTTTTGAAATTTGGGAAGAAAATCGTCCTGTTTTGGTACAAATGGGAATTTAATGAAATGTAGAAAAAATTGGTGACCAAGGAGTAACCAAAGTTCAATATATTAGTATAATAGTCTAAATATAGCTTTGAACCCATTTAGAATGGATTTTAACCAATATATAGTCCTAACTATAGTTTTGAAACTTTGGGAAGAAAATCGTCCTGTTTTAGTACAAATGGGAATTTGAAGAAATGTAGACAAAATTGGTGTCCAAGGAGTAAACAAAGTTCAATATATTAGTATAATAGTCTAAATATAGCTTTGAACCCCTTTTGAATGGATTCTAACCAATATATAGTCCTAACTATAGTTTTGAAACTTTGGGAAGAAAATCGTCCCGTTTTAGTACAAATGGGAATTTGAAGAAATGTAGACAAATTTGGTGTCCAAGGAGTAACCAAAGTTCAATATATTAGTATAATAGTCTAAATATAGCTTTGAACCCCTTTTGAATTGATTCTAACCAATATATAGTCCTAACTATAATTTTGAAACTTTGGGAAGAAAATCGTCCCGTTTTAGTACAAATGGGAATTTGAAGAAATGTAGACAAAATTGGTGACCAAGGAGTAACCAAATGTCAATATATTAGTATAAAAGTCTAAATATAGCTTTGAACCCCTTTATAATGGATTCTAACCAATATATAGTCCTAACTATAGTTTTGAAACTTTGGGAAGAAAATCGTCCCGTTTTGGTACAAATGGGAATTTGAAGTAATGTAGACAAAATTGGTGTCCAAGGAGTAACCAAAGTTTAATATATTAGTATTATAGTCTAAATATAGATTTGAACCCCTTTTGAATGGATTCTAACCAATATATAGTCCTAACTATAGTTTTGAAACTTTGGGAAGAAAATCGTCCTGTTTTGGGACAAATGGGAATTTGAAGAAATGTAGACAAAATTGGTGTCCAAGGAGTAACCAAAGATCAATATATTAGTATAATAGTCTAAATATAGCTTTGAACCCCTTTTGAATGGATTCTAACCAATATATAGTCCTAACTATAGTTTTGAAACTTTGGGAAGAAAATCGTCCCGTTTTAGTACAAATGGGAATTTGAAGAAATGTAGACAAATTTGGTGTCCAAGGAGTAACCAAAGTTCAATATATTAGTATAATAGTCTAAATATAGCTTTGAACCCCTTTATAATGGATTCTAACTAATATATCGTCCTAACTATAGTATTGAAATTTGGGAAGAAAATCGTCCCGTTTTGCTACAAATGGGAATTTAATGAAATGTATACAAAATTGGTGACCAAGGAGTAACCAAAGTTCAATATATTAGTATAATAGTGTAATTATAGTTTTGAACCCCTTTAGAATGGATTCTAACCAATATATAGTCCTAACTTTAGTTTTGAAACTTTGGGAAGAAAATCGTCCCGTTTTGGTACAAAGGGGAATTTGAAGAAATGTAGACAAAATTGGTGTCCAAGGTGTAACCAAAGTTCAATATATTAGTATAATAGTCTAAATATAGCTTTGAACCCCTTTTGAATGGATTCTAACCAATATATACTTCTAACTATAGTTTTGAAACTTTGGGAAGAAAATCGTCCCATTTTGGTACAAATGGGAATTTGAATAAATGTAGACAAAATTGGTGACAAAGGAGTAACCAAAGTTCAATATATTAGTATAATAGTGTAATTAGAGCTTTGAACCCCATTAGAATGGATTCTAACCAATATATAGTCCTAACTTTAGTTTTGAAACATTGGGAAGAAAATCGTCCCGTTTTGGTACAAAGGGGAATTTGAAGAAATCTAGACAAAATTGGTGTCCAAGGAGTAACCAAAGTTCAATATATTAGTATAATAGTCTAAATATAGCTTTGAACCCCTTTTGAATTGATTCTAACCAATATATAGTCCTAACTATAATTTTGAAACTTTGGGAAGAAAATCGTCCCGTTTTAGTACAAATGGGAATTTGAAGAAATGTAGACAAAATTGGTGACCAAGGAGTAACCAAATGTCAATATATTAGTATAAAAGTCTAAATATAGCTTTGAACCCCTTTATAATGGATTCTAACCAATATATAGTCCTAACTTTAGTTTTGAAACTTTGGGAAGAAAATCGTCCTGTTTTAGTACAAATGGGAATTTGAAGAAATGTAGACAAAATTGGTGTCCAAGGAGTAAACAAAGTTCAATATATTAGTATAATAGTCTAAATATAGCTTTGAACCCCTTTTGAATGGATTCTAACCAATATATAGTCCTAACTATAGTTTTGAAACTTTGGGAAGAAAATCGTCCCGTTTTAGTACAAATGGGAATTTGAAGAAATGTAGACAAAATTCGTGACAAAGGAGTAACCAAAGATCAATATATTAGTATAAAAGTCGAAATATAGCTTTGAACCCCTTTTGAATGGATTCTAACCAATATATAGTCCTAACTATAGTTTTGAAACTTTGGGAAGAAAATCGTCCCGTTTTGGTACAAATGGGAATTTGAAGTAATGTAGACAAAATTGGTGTCCAAGGAGTAACCAAAGTTCAATATATTAGTATAATAGTCTAAATATAGCTTTGAACCCCTTTTGAATGGATTCTAACCAATATATAGTCCTAACTATAGTTTTGAAACTTTGGGAAGAAAATCGTTCCGTTTTGGTACAAAGGGGAATTTGAAGAAATGTAGACAAAACTGGTGACCAAGGAGTAACCAAAGTTCAATATATTAGTATAATAGTCTAAATATAGCTTTGAACCCATTTAGAAAGGATTCTAACCAATATATAGTCCTAACTATAGTTTTGAAACTTTGGGAAGAAAATCGTCCCGTTTTGCTACAAATGGGAATTTAATTAAATGTAGACAAAATTGGTGAACAAGGAGTAACCAAAGTTCAATATATTAGTATAATAGTGTAATTATAGCTTTGAACCCCTTTATAATGGATTCTAACCAATATATAGTCCTAACTTTAGTTTTGAAACTTTGGGAAGAAAATCGTCCTGTTTTACTACAAATGGGAATTTGAAGAAATGTTGACAAAATTGGTGTCCAAGGAGTAAACAAAGTTCAATATATTAGTATAATAGTCGAAATATAGCTTTGAACCCCTTTTGAATGGATTCTAACCAATATATAGTCCTAACTATAGTTTTGAAACTTTGGGAAGAAAATCGTCCCGTTTTAGTACAAATGGGAATTTGAAGAAATGTAGACAAAATTGGTGACAAAGGAGTAACCAAAGATCAATATATTAGTATAATAGTCTAAATATAGCTTTGAACCCCTTTTGAATGGATTCTAACCAATATATAGTCCTAACTTTAGTTTTGAGACTTTGGGAAGAAAATCGTCCCGTTTTGGTACAAAGGGGAATTTGAAGAAATGTAGACAAAATTGGTGACCAAGGAGTAACCAAAGTTCAATATATTAGTATAATAGTCTAAATATAGCTTTGAACCCATTTAGAATGCATTCTAACAAATATATAGTCCTAACTATAGTTTTGAAACTTTGGGAAGAAAATCGTCCCGTTTTGGTACAAATGGGAATTTAATGAAATGTAGAATAAATTGGTGACCAAGGAGTAACCAAAGTTTAATATATTAGTATAAAAGTCTATATATAGGTTTGAACCCCTTTATAATGCATTCTAACAAATATATAGTCCTAACTATAGTTTTGAAACTTTGGGAAGAAAATCGTCCCGTTTTGGTACAAATGGGAATTTAATGAAATGTAGAATAAATTGGTGACCAAGGAGTAACCAAAGTTTAATATATTAGTATAAAAGTCTATATATAGGTTTGAACCCATTTACAATGGATTCTAACCAATATATAGTCCTAACTATAATTTTGAAACTTTGGGAAGAAAATCGTCCCGTTTTAGTACAAATGGGAATTTGAAGAAATGTAGACAAAATTGGTGACAAAGGAGTAACCAAAGATCAATATATTAGTATAATAGTCTAAATATAGCTTTGAACCCCTTTTGAATGGATTCTAACCAATATATAGTCCTAACTTTAGTTTTGAGACTTTGGGAAGAAAATCGTCCCGTTTTGGTACAAAGGGGAATTTGAAGAAATGTAGACAAAATTGGTGACCAAGGAGTAACCAAAGTTCAATATATTAGTATAATAGTCTAAATATAGCTTTGAACCCCTTTTGAATGGATTCTAACCAATATATACTTCTAACTATAGTTTTGAAACTTTGGGAAGAAAATCGTCCCATTTTGGTACAAATGGGAATTTGAATAAATGTAGACAAAATTGGTGACAAAGGAGTAACCAAAGTTCAATATATTAGTATAATAGTGTAATTAGAGCTTTGAACCCCATTAGAATGGATTCTAACCAATATATAGTCCTAACTTTAGTTTTGAAACATTGGGAAGAAAATCGTCCCGTTTTGGTACAAAGGGGAATTTGAAGAAATCTAGACAAAATTGGTGTCCAAGGAGTAACCAAAGTTCAATATATTAGTATAATAGTCTAAATATAGCTTTGAACCCCTTTTGAATTGATTCTAACCAATATATAGTCCTAACTATAATTTTGAAACTTTGGGAAGAAAATCGTCCCGTTTTAGTACAAATGGGAATTTGAAGAAATGTAGACAAAATTGGTGACCAAGGAGTAACCAAATGTCAATATATTAGTATAAAAGTCTAAATATAGCTTTGAACCCCTTTATAATGGATTCTAACCAATATATAGTCCTAACTTTAGTTTTGAAACTTTGGGAAGAAAATCGTCCTGTTTTAGTACAAATGGGAATTTGAAGAAATGTAGACAAAATTGGTGTCCAAGGAGTAAACAAAGTTCAATATATTAGTATAATAGTCTAAATATAGCTTTGAACCCCTTTTGAATGGATTCTAACCAATATATAGTCCTAACTATAGTTTTGAAACTTTGGGAAGAAAATCGTCCCGTTTTAGTACAAATGGGAATTTGAAGAAATGTAGACAAAATTCGTGACAAAGGAGTAACCAAAGATCAATATATTAGTATAAAAGTCGAAATATAGCTTTGAACCCCTTTTGAATGGATTCTAACCAATATATAGTCCTAACTATAGTTTTGAAACTTTGGGAAGAAAATCGTCCCGTTTTGGTACAAATGGGAATTTGAAGTAATGTAGACAAAATTGGTGTCCAAGGAGTAACCAAAGTTCAATATATTAGTATAATAGTCTAAATATAGCTTTGAACCCCTTTTGAATGGATTCTAACCAATATATAGTCCTAACTATAGTTTTGAAACTTTGGGAAGAAAATCGTTCCGTTTTGGTACAAAGGGGAATTTGAAGAAATGTAGACAAAACTGGTGACCAAGGAGTAACCAAAGTTCAATATATTAGTATAATAGTCTAAATATAGCTTTGAACCCATTTAGAAAGGATTCTAACCAATATATAGTCCTAACTATAGTTTTGAAACTTTGGGAAGAAAATCGTCCCGTTTTGCTACAAATGGGAATTTAATTAAATGTAGACAAAATTGGTGAACAAGGAGTAACCAAAGTTCAATATATTAGTATAATAGTGTAATTATAGCTTTGAACCCCTTTATAATGGATTCTAACCAATATATAGTCCTAACTTTAGTTTTGAAACTTTGGGAAGAAAATCGTCCTGTTTTACTACAAATGGGAATTTGAAGAAATGTTGACAAAATTGGTGTCCAAGGAGTAAACAAAGTTCAATATATTAGTATAATAGTCGAAATATAGCTTTGAACCCCTTTTGAATGGATTCTAACCAATATATAGTCCTAACTATAGTTTTGAAACTTTGGGAAGAAAATCGTCCCGTTTTAGTACAAATGGGAATTTGAAGAAATGTAGACAAAATTGGTGACAAAGGAGTAACCAAAGATCAATATATTAGTATAATAGTCTAAATATAGCTTTGAACCCCTTTTGAATGGATTCTAACCAATATATAGTCCTAACTTTAGTTTTGAGACTTTGGGAAGAAAATCGTCCCGTTTTGGTACAAAGGGGAATTTGAAGAAATGTAGACAAAATTGGTGACCAAGGAGTAACCAAAGTTCAATATATTAGTATAATAGTCTAAATATAGCTTTGAACCCATTTAGAATGCATTCTAACAAATATATAGTCCTAACTATAGTTTTGAAACTTTGGGAAGAAAATCGTCCCGTTTTGGTACAAATGGGAATTTAATGAAATGTAGAATAAATTGGTGACCAAGGAGTAACCAAAGTTTAATATATTAGTATAAAAGTCTATATATAGGTTTGAACCCCTTTATAATGCATTCTAACAAATATATAGTCCTAACTATAGTTTTGAAACTTTGGGAAGAAAATCGTCCCGTTTTGGTACAAATGGGAATTTAATGAAATGTAGAATAAATTGGTGACCAAGGAGTAACCAAAGTTTAATATATTAGTATAAAAGTCTATATATAGGTTTGAACCCATTTACAATGGATTCTAACCAATATATAGTCCTAACTATAATTTTGAAACTTTGGGAAGAAAATCGTCCCGTTTTAGTACAAATGGGAATTTGAAGAAATGTAGACAAAATTGGTGACAAAGGAGTAACCAAAGATCAATATATTAGTATAATAGTCTAAATATAGCTTTGAACCCCTTTTGAATGGATTCTAACCAATATATAGTCCTAACTTTAGTTTTGAGACTTTGGGAAGAAAATCGTCCCGTTTTGGTACAAAGGGGAATTTGAAGAAATGTAGACAAAATTGGTGACCAAGGAGTAACCAAAGTTCAATATATTAGTATAATAGTCTAAATATAGCTTTGAACCCATTTAGAATGCATTCTAACAAATATATAGTCCTAACTATAGTTTTGAAACTTTGGGAAGAAAATCGTCCCGTTTTGGTACAAATGGGAATTTAATGAAATGTAGAATAAATTGGTGACCAAGGAGTAACCAAAGTTTAATATATTAGTATAAAAGTCTATATATAGGTTTGAATCCCTTTATAATGCATTCTAACAAATATATAGTCCTAACTATAGTTTTGAAACTTTGGGAAGAAAATCGTCCCGTTTTGGTACAAATGGGAATTTAATGAAATGTAGAAAAAATTGGTGACTAAGGAGTAACCAAAGTTCAATATATTAGTATAATAGTCTAAATATAGCTTTGAACCCATTTAGAATGGATTCTAACCAATATATAGTCCTAACTATAGTTTTGAAACTTTGGGAAGAAAATCGTCCCGTTTTGGTACAAATGGGAATTTGAAGTAATGTAGACAAAATTGGTGTCCAAGGAGTAACCAAAGTTTAATATATTAGTATTATAGTCTAAATATAGATTTGAACCCCTTTTGAATGGATTCTAACCAATATATAGTCCTAACTATAGTTTTGAAACTTTGGGAAGAAAATCGTCCTGTTTTGGGACAAATGGGAATTTGAAGAAATGTAGACAAAATTGGTGTCCAAGGAGTAACCAAAGATCAATATATTAGTATAATAGTCTAAATATAGCTTTGAACCCATTTAGAAAGGATTCTAACCAATATATAGTCCTAACTATAGTTTTGAAACTTTGGGAAGAAAATCGTCCCGTTTTGCTACAAATGGGAATTTAATTAAATGTAGACAAAATTGGTGAACAAGGAGTAACCAAAGTTCAATATATTAGTATAATAGTGTAATTATAGCTTTGAACCCCTTTATAATGGATTCTAACCAATATATAGTCCTAACTATAGTTTTGAAATTTGGGAAGAAAATCGTCCCGTTTTGCTACAAATGGGAATTTAATGAAATGTATACAAAATTGGTGACCAAGGAGTAACCAAAGTTCAATATATTAGTATAATAGTGTAATTATAGCTTTGAACCCCTTTAGAATGGATTCTAACCAATATATAGTCCTAACTTTAGTTTTGAAACTTTGGGAAGAAAATCGTCCCGTTTTGGTACAAATGGGAATTTAATGAAATGTAGAAAAAATTGGTGACTAAGGAGTAACCAAAGTTCAATATATTAGTATAATAGTCTAAATATAGCTTTGAACCCATTTAGAATGGATTCTAACCAATATATAGTCCTAACTATAGTTTTGAAACTTTGGGAAGAAAATCGTCCCGTTTTGGTGCAAATGAATTGATTCTAACCAATATATAGTCCTAACTATAATTTTGAAACTTTGGGAAGAAAATCGTCCCGTTTTAGTACAAATGGGAATTTGAAGAAATGTAGACAAAATTGGTGACCAAGGAGTAACCAAAGTTCAATATATTAGTATAAAAGTCTAAATATAGCATTGAACCACTTTATAAAGGATTCTAACCAATATATAGTCCTAACTATAGTTTTGAAATTTGGGAAGAAAATCGTCCTGTTTTGGTACAAATGGGAATTTAATGAAATGTAGAAAAAATTGGTGACCAAGGAGTAACCAAAGTTCAATATATTAGTATAATAGTCTAAATATAGCTTTGAACCCATTTAGAATGGATTTTAACCAATATATAGTCCTAACTATAGTTTTGAAACTTTGGGAAGAAAATCGTCCCGTTTTGGTACAAATGGGAATTTGAAGTAATGTAGACAAAATTGGTGTCCAAGGAGTAACCAAAGTTTAATATATTAGTATTATAGTCTAAATATAGATTTGAACCCCTTTTGAATGGATTCTAACCAATATATAGTCCTAACTATAGTTTTGAAACTTTGGGAAGAAAATCGTCATGTTTTGGGACAAATGGGAATTTGAAGAAATGTAGACAAAATTGGTGTCCAAGGAGTAACCAAAGATCAATATATTAGTATAATAGTCTAAATATAGCTTTGAACCCCTTTTGAATGGATTCTAACCAATATATAGTCCTAACTATAGTTTTGAAACTTTGGGAAGAAAATCGTCCCGTTTTAGTACAAATGGGAATTTGAAGAAATGTAGACAAAATTGGTGACAAAGGAGTAACCAAAGATCAATATATTAGTATAAAAGTCGAAATATAGCTTTGAACCCCTTTTGAATGGATTCTAACCAATATATAGTCCTAACTATAGTTTTGAAACTTTGGGAAGAAAATCGTCCCGTTTTGGTACAAATGGGAATTTGAAATAATGTAGACAAAATTGGTGTCCAAGGAGTAACCAAAGTTCAATATATTAGTATAATAGTCTAAATATAGTTTTGAACCCCTTTATAATGGATTCTAACCAATATATCGTCCTAACTATAGTTTTGAAATTTGGGAAGAAAATCGTCCCGTTTTGCTACAAATGGGAATTTAATGAAATGTATGCAAAATTGGTGACCAAGGAGTAACCAAAGTTCAATATATTAGTATAATAGTGTAATTATAGTTTTGAACCCCTTTAGAATGGATTCTAACCAATATATAGTCCTAACTATAGTTTTGAAACTTTGGGAAGAAAATCGTCCCGTTTTGGTGCAAATGAATTGATTCTAACCAATATATAGTCCTAACTATAATTTTGAAACTTTGGGAAGAAAATCGTCCCGTTTTAGTACAAATGGGAATTTGAAGAAATGTAGACACAATTGGTGACCAAGGAGTAACCAAAGTTCAATATGTTAGTATAAAAGTCTAAATATAGCATTGAACCACTTTATAAAGGATTCTAACCAATATATAGTCCTAACTATAGTTTTGAAATTTGGGAAGAAAATCGTCCTGTTTTGGTACAAATGGGAATTTAATGAAATGTAGAAAAAATTGGTGACCAAGGAGTAACCAAAGTTCAATATATTAGTATAATAGTCTAAATATAGCTTTGAACCCATTTAGAATGGATTTTAACCAATATATAGTCCTAACTATAGTTTTGAAACTTTGGGAAGAAAATCGTCCCGTTTTGGTACAAATGGGAATTTGAAGTAATGTAGACAAAATTGGTGTCCAAGGAGTAACCAAAGTTTAATATATTAGTATTATAGTCTAAATATAGATTTGAACCCCTTTTGAATGGATTCTAACCAATATATAGTCCTAACTATAGTTTTGAAACTTTGGGAAGAAAATCGTCCCGTTTTGGTGCAAATGAATTGATTCTAACCAATATATAGTCCTAACTATAATTTTGAAACTTTGGGAAGAAAATCGTCCCGTTTTAGTACAAATGGGAATTTGAAGAAATGTAGACACAATTGGTGACCAAGGAGTAACCAAAGTTCAATATGTTAGTATAAAAGTCTAAATATAGCATTGAACCACTTTATAAAGGATTCTAACCAATATATAGTCCTAACTATAGTTTTGAAATTTGGGAAGAAAATCGTCCTGTTTTGGTACAAATGGGAATTTAATGAAATGTAGAAAAAATTGGTGACCAAGGAGTAACCAAAGTTCAATATATTAGTATAATAGTCTAAATATAGCTTTGAACCCATTTAGAATGGATATTAACCAATATATAGTCCTAACTATAGTTTTGAAACTTTGGGAAGAAAATCGTCCCGTTTTGGTACAAATGGGAATTTGAAGTAATGTAGACAAAATTGGTGTCCAAGGAGTAACCAAAGTTTAATATATTAGTATTATAGTCTAAATATAGATTTGAACCCCTTTTGAATGGATTCTAACCAATATATAGTCCTAACTATAGTTTTGAAACTTTGGGAAGAAAATCGTCCTGTTTTGGGACAAATGGGAATTTGAAGAAATGTAGACAAAATTGGTGTCCAAGGAGTAACCAAAGATCAATATATTAGTATAATAGTCTAAATATAGCTTTGAACCCCTTTTGAATGGATTCTAACCAATATATAGTCCTAACTATAGTTTTGAAACTTTGGGAAGAAAATCGTCCCGTTTTAGTACAAATGGGAATTTGAAGAAATGTAGACAAATTTGGTGTCCAAGGAGTAACCAAAGTTCAATATATTAGTATAATAGTCTAAATATAGCTTTGAACCCCTTTATAATGGATTCTAACTAATATATCGTCCTAACTATAGTTTTGAAATTTGGGAAGAAAATCGTCCCGTTTTGCTACAAATGGGAATTTAATGAAATGTATACAAAATTGGTGACCAAGGAGTAACCAAAGTTCAATATATTAGTATAATAGTGTAATTATAGTTTTGAACCCCTTTAGAATGGATTCTAACCAATATATAGTCCTAACTTTAGTTTTGAAACTTTGGGAAGAAAATCGTCCCGTTTTGGTACAAAGGGGAATTTGAAGAAATGTAGACAAAATTGGTGTCCAAGGTGTAACCAAAGTTCAATATATTAGTATAATAGTCTAAATATAGCTTTGAACCCCTTTTGAATGGATTCTAACCAATATATACTTCTAACTATAGTTTTGAAACTTTGGGAAGAAAATCGTCCCATTTTGGTACAAATGGGAATTTGAATAAATGTAGACAAAATTGGTGACAAAGGAGTAACCAAAGTTCAATATATTAGTATAATAGTGTAATTAGAGCTTTGAACCCCATTAGAATGGATTCTAACCAATATATAGTCCTAACTTTAGTTTTGAAACATTGGGAAGAAAATCGTCCCGTTTTGGTACAAAGAAGAATTTGAAGAAATCTAGAATAAATTGGTGTCCAAGGAGTAACCAAAGTTCAATATATTAGTATAATAGTCTAAATATAGCTTTGAACCCCTTTTGAATTGATTCTAACCAATATATAGTCCTAACTATAATTTTGAAACTTTGGGAAGAAAATCGTCCCGTTTTAGTACAAATGGGAATTTGAAGAAATGTAGACAAAATTGGTGACCAAGGAGTAACCAAATGTCAATATATTAGTATAAAAGTCTAAATATAGCTTTGAACCCCTTTATAATGGATTCTAACCAATATATAGTCCTAACTATAGTTTTGAAATTTGGGAAGAAAATCGTCCCATTTTGCTACAAATGGGAATTTAATGAAATGTATACAAAATTGGTGACCAAGGAGTAACCAAAGTTCAATATATTAGTATAATAGTGTAATTATAGCTTTGAACCCCTTTAGAATGGATTCTAACCAATATATAGTCCTAACTTTAGTTTTGAAACTTTGGGAAGAAAATCGTCCCGTTTTGGTACAAATGGGAATTTAATGAAATGTAGAAAAAATTGGTGACTAAGGAGTAACCAAAGTTCAATATATTAGTATAATAGTCTAAATATAGCTTTGAACCCATTTAGAATGGATTCTAACCAATATATAGTCCTAACTATAGTTTTGAAACTTTGGGAAGAAAATCGTCCCGTTTTGGTGCAAATGAATTGATTCTAACCAATATATAGTCCTAACTATAATTTTGAAACTTTGGGAAGAAAATCGTCCCGTTTTAGTACAAATGGGAATTTGAAGAAATGTAGACAAAATTGGTGACCAAGGAGTAACCAAAGTTCAATATATTAGTATAAAAGTCTAAATATAGCATTGAACCACTTTATAATGGATTCTAACCAATATATAGTCCTAACTATAGTTTTGAAATTTGGGAAGAAAATCGTCCCGTTTTGCTACAAATGGGAATTTAATGAAATGTATACAAAATTGGTGACCAAGGAGTAACCAAAGTTCAATATATTAGTATAATAGTGTAATTATAGCTTTGAACCCCTTTAGAATGGATTCTAACCAATATATAGTCCTAACTTTAGTTTTGAAACTTTGGGAAGAAAATCGTCCCGTTTTGGTACAAATGGGAATTTAATGAAATGTAGAAAAAATTGGTGACTAAGGAGTAACCAAAGTTCAATATATTAGTATAATAGTCTAAATATAGCTTTGAACCCATTTAGAATGGATTCTAACCAATATATAGTCCTAACTATAGTTTTGAAACTTTGGGAAGAAAATCGTCCCGTTTTGGTGCAAATGAATTGATTCTAACCAATATATAGTCCTAACTATAATTTTGAAACTTTGGGAAGAAAATCGTCCCGTTTTAGTACAAATGGGAATTTGAAGAAATGTAGACAAAATTGGTGACCAAGGAGTAACCAAAGTTCAATATATTAGTATAAAAGTCTAAATATAGCATTGAACCACTTTATAAAGGATTCTAACCAATATATAGTCCTAACTATAGTTTTGAAATTTGGGAAGAAAATCGTCCTGTTTTGGTACAAATGGGAATTTAATGAAATGTAGAAAAAATAGGTGACCAAGGAGTAACCAAAGTTCAATATATTAGTATAATAGTCTAAATATAGCTTTGAACCCATTTAGAATGGATTTTAACCAATATATAGTCCTAACTATAGTTTTGAAACTTTGGGAAGAAAATCGTCCCGTTTTGGTACAAATGGGAATTTGAAGTAATGTAGACAAAATTGGTGTCCAAGGAGTAACCAAAGTTTAATATATTAGTATTATAGTCTAAATATAGATTTGAACCCCTTTTGAATGGATTCTAACCAATATATAGTCCTAACTATAGTTTTGAAACTTTGGGAAGAAAATCGTCATGTTTTGGGACAAATGGGAATTTGAAGAAATGTAGACAAAATTGGTGTCCAAGGAGTAACCAAAGATCAATATATTAGTATAATAGTCTAAATATAGCTTTGAACCCCTTTTGAATGGATTCTAACCAATATATAGTCCTAACTATAGTTTTGAAACTTTGGGAAGAAAATCGTCCCGTTTTAGTACAAATGGGAATTTGAAGAAATGTAGACAAAATTGGTGACAAAGGAGTAACCAAAGATCAATATATTAGTATAAAAGTCGAAATATAGCTTTGAACCCCTTTTGAATGGATTCTAACCAATATATAGTCCTAACTATAGTTTTGAAACTTTGGGAAGAAAATCGTCCCGTTTTGGTACAAATGGGAATTTGAAATAATGTAGACAAAATTGGTGTCCAAGGAGTAACCAAAGTTCAATATATTAGTATAATAGTCTAAATATAGCTTTGAACCCCTTTATAATGGATTCTAACCAATATATCGTCCTAACTATAGTTTTGAAATTTGGGAAGTAAATCGTCCCGTTTTGCTACAAATGGGAATTTAATGAAATGTATGCAAAATTGGTGACCAAGGAGTAACCAAAGTTCAATATATTAGTATAATAGTGTAATTATAGTTTTGAACCCCTTTAGAATGGATTCTAACCAATATATAGTCCTAACTATAGTTTTGAAACTTTGGGAAGAAAATCGTCCCGTTTTGGTGCAAATGAATTGATTCTAACCAATATATAGTCCTAACTATAATTTTGAAACTTTGGGAAGAAAATCGTCCCGTTTTAGTACAAATGGGAATTTGAAGAAATGTAGACACAATTGGTGACCAAGGAGTAACCAAAGTTCAATATGTTAGTATAAAAGTCTAAATATAGCATTGAACCACTTTATAAAGGATTCTAACCAATATATAGTCCTAACTATAGTTTTGAAATTTGGGAAGAAAATCGTCCTGTTTTGGTACAAATGGGAATTTAATGAAATGTAGAAAAAATTGGTGACCAAGGAGTAACCAAAGTTCAATATATTAGTATAATAGTCTAAATATAGCTTTGAACCCATTTAGAATGGATTTTAACCAATATATAGTCCTAACTATAGTTTTGAAACTTTGGGAAGAAAATCGTCCCGTTTTGGTACAAATGGGAATTTGAAGTAATGTAGACAAAATTGGTGTCCAAGGAGTAACCAAAGTTTAATATATTAGTATTATAGTCTAAATATAGATTTGAACCCCTTTTGAATGGATTCTAACCAATATATAGTCCTAACTATAGTTTTGAAACTTTGGGAAGAAAATCGTCCCGTTTTGGTGCAAATGAATTGATTCTAACCAATATATAGTCCTAACTATAATTTTGAAACTTTGGGAAGAAAATCGTCCCGTTTTAGTACAAATGGGAATTTGAAGAAATGTAGACACAATTGGTGAGGAGTAACCAAAGTTCAATATGTTAGTATAAAAGTCTAAATATAGCATTGAACCACTTTATAAAGGATTCTAACCAATATATAGTCCTAACTATAGTTTTGAAATTTGGGAAGAAAATCGTCCTGTTTTGGTACAAATGGGAATTTAATGAAATGTAGAAAAAATTGGTGACCAAGGAGTAACCAAAGTTCAATATATTAGTATAATAGTCTAAATATAGCTTTGAACCCATTTAGAATGGATTTTAACCAATATATAGTCCTAACTATAGTTTTGAAACTTTGGGAAGAAAATCGTCCCGTTTTGGTACAAATGGGAATTTGAAGTAATGTAGACAAAATTGGTGTCCAAGGAGTAACCAAAGTTTAATATATTAGTATTATAGTCTAAATATAGATTTGAACCCCTTTTGAATGGATTCTAACCAATATATAGTCCTAACTATAGTTTTGAAACTTTGGGAAGAAAATCGTCCTGTTTTGGGACAAATGGGAATTTGAAGAAATGTAGACAAAATTGGTGTCCAAGGAGTAACCAAAGATCAATATATTAGTATAATAGTCTAAATATAGCTTTGAACCCCTTTTGAATGGATTCTAACCAATATATAGTCCTAACTATAGTTTTGAAACTTTGGGAAGAAAATCGTCCCGTTTTAGTACAAATGGGAATTTGAAGAAATGTAGACAAATTTGGTGTCCAAGGAGTAACCAAAGTTCAATATATTAGTATAATAGTCTAAATATAGCTTTGAACCCCTTTATAATGGATTCTAACTAATATATCGTCCTAACTATAGTTTTGAAATTTGGGAAGAAAATCGTCCCGTTTTGCTACAAATGGGAATTTAATGAAATGTATACAAAATTGGTGACCAAGGAGTAACCAAAGTTCAATATATTAGTATAATAGTGTAATTATAGTTTTGAACCCCTTTAGAATGGATTCTAACCAATATATAGTCCTAACTTTAGTTTTGAAACTTTGGGAAGAAAATCGTCCCGTTTTGGTACAAAGGGGAATTTGAAGAAATGTAGACAAAATTGGTGTCCAAGGTGTAACCAAAGTTCAATATATTAGTATAATAGTCTAAATATAGCTTTGAACCCCTTTTGAATGGATTCTAACCAATATATACTTCTAACTATAGTTTTGAAACTTTGGGAAGAAAATCGTCCCATTTTGGTACAAATGGGAATTTGAATAAATGTAGACAAAATTGGTGACAAAGGAGTAACCAAAGTTCAATATATTAGTATAATAGTGTAATTAGAGCTTTGAACCCCATTAGAATGGATTCTAACCAATATATAGTCCTAACTTTAGTTTTGAAACATTGGGAAGAAAATCGTCCCGTTTTGGTACAAAGGGGAATTTGAAGAAATCTAGACAAAATTGGTGTCCAAGGAGTAACCAAAGTTCAATATATTAGTATAATAGTCTAAATATAGCTTTGAACCCCTTTTGAATTGATTCTAACCAATATATAGTCCTAACTATAATTTTGAAACTTTGGGAAGAAAATCGTCCCGTTTTAGTACAAATGGGAATTTGAAGAAATGTAGACAAAATTGGTGACCAAGGAGTAACCAAATGTCAATATATTAGTATAAAAGTCTAAATATAGCTTTGAACCCCTTTATAATGGATTCTAACCAATATATAGTCCTAACTATAGTTTTGAAATTTGGGAAGAAAATCGTCCCATTTTGCTACAAATGGGAATTTAATGAAATGTAAACAAAATTGGTGACCAAGGAGTAACCAAAGTTCAATATATTAGTATAATAGTGTAATTATAGCTTTGAACCCCTTTAGAATGGATTCTAACCAATATATAGTCCTAACTTTAGTTTTGAAACTTTGGGAAGAAAATCGTCCCGTTTTGGTACAAATGGGAATTTAATGAAATGTAGAAAAAATTGGTGACTAAGGAGTAACCAAAGTTCAATATATTAGTATAATAGTCTAAATATAGCTTTGAACCCATTTAGAATGGATTCTAACCAATATATAGTCCTAACTATAGTTTTGAAACTTTGGGAAGAAAATCGTCCCGTTTTGGTGCAAATGAATTGATTCTAACCAATATATAGTCCTAACTATAATTTTGAAACTTTGGGAAGAAAATCGTCCCGTTTTAGTACAAATGGGAATTTGAAGAAATGTAGACAAAATTGGTGACCAAGGAGTAACCAAAGTTCAATATATTAGTATAAAAGTCTAAATATAGCATTGAACCACTTTATAATGGATTCTAACCAATATATAGTCCTAACTATAGTTTTGAAATTTGGGAAGAAAATCGTCCTGTTTTGGTACAAATGGGAATTTAATGAAATGTAGAAAAAATTGGTGACCAAGGAGTAACCAAAGTTCAATATATTAGTATAATAGTCTAAATATAGCTTTGAACCCATTTAGAATGGATTTTAACCAATATATAGTCCTAACTATAGTTTTGAAACTTTGGGAAGAAAATCGTCCCGTTTTGGTACAAATGGGAATTTGAAGTAATGTAGACAAAATTGGTGTCCAAGGAGTAACCAAAGTTTAATATATTAGTATTATAGTCTAAATATAGATTTGAACCCCTTTTGAATGGATTCTAACCAATATATAGTCCTAACTATAGTTTTGAAACTTTGGGAAGAAAATCGTCATGTTTTGGGACAAATGGGAATTTGAAGAAATGTAGACAAAATTGGTGTCCAAGGAGTAACCAAAGATCAATATATTAGTATAATAGTCTAAATATAGCTTTGAACCCCTTTTGAATGGATTCTAACCAATATATAGTCCTAACTATAGTTTTGAAACTTTGGGAAGAAAATCGTCCCGTTTTAGTACAAATGGGAATTTGAAGAAATGAAGACAAAATTGGTGACAAAGGAGTAACCAAAGATCAATATATTAGTATAATAGTGTAATTATAGTTTTGAACCCATTTAGAATGGATTTTAACCAATATATAGTCCTAACTATAGTTTTGAAACTTTGGGAAGAAAATCGTCCCGTTTTGGTACAAATGGGAATTTGAAGTAATGTAGACAAAATTGGTGTCCAAGGAGTAACCAAAGTTTAATATATTAGTATTATAGTCTAAATATAGATTTGAACCCCTTTTGAATGGATTCTAACCAATATATAGTCCTAACTATAGTTTTGAAACTTTGGGAAGAAAATCGTCATGTTTTGGGACAAATGGGAATTTGAAGAAATGTAGACAAAATTGGTGTCCAAGGAGTAACCAAAGATCAATATATTAGTATAATAGTCTAAATATAGCTTTGAACCCCTTTTGAATGGATTCTAACCAATATATAGTCCTAACTATAGTTTTGAAACTTTGGGAAGAAAATCGTCCCGTTTTGGTACAAATGGGAATATGAAGTAATGTAGACAAAATTGGTGTCCAAGGAGTAACCAAAGTTCAATATATTAGTATAATAGTCTAAATATAGCTTTGAACCAATTTAGAATGGATTCTAACCAATATATAGTCCTAACTATAGTTTTGAAACTTTGGGAAGAAAATCGTCCCGTTTTGGTACAAATGGGAATTTGAAGTAATGTAGACAAAATTGGTGTCCAAGGAGTAACCAAAGTTTAATATATTAGTATTATAGTCTAAATATAGATTTGAACCCCTTTTGAATGGATTCTAACCAATATATAGTCCTAACTATAGTTTTGAAACTTTGGGAAGAAAATCGTCCCGTTTTGCTACAAATGGGAATTTAATTAAATGTAGACAAAATTGGTGAACAAGGAGTAACCAAAGTTCAATATATTAGTATAATAGTGTAATTATAGCTTTGAACCCCTTTATAATGGATTCTAACCAATATATAGTCCTAACTTTAGTTTTGAAACTTTGGGAAGAAAATCGTCCCGTTTTGGTACAAAGGGGAATTTGAAGAAATGTAGACAAAATTGGTGTCCAAGGTGTAACCAAAGTTCAATATATTAGTATAATAGTCTAAATATAGCTTTGAACCCCTTTTGAATGGATTCTAACCAATATATACTCCTAACTATAGTTTTGAAACTTTGGGAAGAAAATCGTCCCGTTTTGGTACAAATGGGAATTTAATGAAATGTAGAAAAAATTGGTGACTAAGGAGTAACCAAAGTTCAATATATTAGTATAATAGTCTAAATATAGCTTTGAACCCATTTAGAATGGATTCTAACCAATATATAGTCCTAACTATAGTTTTGAAACTTTGGGAAGAAAATCGTCCCGTTTTGGTGCAAATGAATTGATTCTAACCAATATATAGTCCTAACTATAATTTTGAAACTTTGGGAAGAAAATCGTCCCGTTTTAGTACAAATGGGAATTTGAAGAAATGTAGACAAAATTGGTGACCAAGGAGTAACCAAAGTTCAATATATTAGTATAAAAGTCTAAATATAGCTTTGAACAACTTTATAAAGGATTCTAACCAATATATAGTCCTAACTATAGTTTTGAAATTTGGGAAGAAAATCGTCCTGTTTTGGTACAAATGGGAATTTAATGAAATGTAGAAAAAATTGGTGACCAAGGAGTAACCAAAGTTCAATATATTAGTATAATAGTCTAAATATAGCTTTGAACCAATTTAGAATGGATTCTAACCAATATATAGTCCTAACTATAGTTTTGAAACTTTGGGAAGAAAATCGTCCCGTTTTGGTACAAATGGGAATTTGAAGTAATGTAGACAAAATTGGTGTCCAAGGAGTAACCAAAGTTTAATATATTAGTATTATAGTCTAAATATAGATTTGAACCCCTTTTGAATGGATTCTAACCAATATATAGTCCTAACTATAGTTTTGAAACTTTGGGAAGAAAATCGTCCCGTTTTGCTACAAATGGGAATTTAATTAAATGTAGACAAAATTGGTGAACAAGGAGTAACCAAAGTTCAATATATTAGTATAATAGTGTAATTATAGCTTTGAACCCCTTTATAATGGATTCTAACCAATATATAGTCCTAACTTTAGTTTTGAAACTTTGGGAAGAAAATCGTCCTGTTTTAGTACAAATGGGAATTTGAAGAAATGTAGACAAAATTGGTGTCCAAGGAGTAAACGAAGTTCAATATATTAGTATAATAGTCTAAATATAGCTTTGAACCCCTTTTGAATGGATTCTAACCAATATATAGTCCTAACTATAGTTTTGAAACTTTGGGAAGAAAATCGTCCCGTTTTAGTACAAATGGGAATTTGAAGAAATGTAGACAAAATTGGTGTCCAAGGAGTAAACAAAGTTCAATATATTAGTATAATAGTCTAAATATAGCTTTGAACCCCTTTTGAATGGATTCTAACCAATATATAGTCCTAACTATAGTTTTGAAACTTTGGGAAGAAAATCGTCCCGTTTTAGTACAAATGGGAATTTTAAGAAATGTAGACAAAATTGGTGACAAAGGAGTAACCAAAGATCAATATATTAGTATAAAAGTCGAAATATAGCTTTGAACCCCTTTTGAATGGATTCTAACCAATATATAGTCCTAACTATAGTTTTGAAACTTTGGGAAGAAAATCGTCCCGTTTTGGTACAAATGGGAATTTGAAATAATGTAGACAAAATTGGTGTCCAAGGAGTAACCAAAGTTCAATATATTAGTATAATAGTCTAAATATAGCTTTGAACCTCTTTTGAATGGATTCTAACCAATATATAGTCCTAACTTTAGTTTTGAAACTGTGGGAAGAAAATCGTCCCGTTTTGGTACCAAGGGGAATTTGAAGAAATGTAGACAAAATTGGTGTCCAAGGAGTAACCAAAGTTCAATATATTAGTATATTAGTCTAAATATAGCTTTGAACCCCTTTTGAATGGATTCTAACCAATATATACTCCTAACTATAGTTTTGAAACTTTGGGAAGAAAATCGTCCCATTTTGGTACAAATGGGAATTTGAAGGAATGTAGACAAAATTGGTGACAAAGGAGTAACCAAAGTTCAATATATTAGTATAAAAGACTAAATATAGCTTTGAACCCCTTTATAATGGATTCTAACCAATATATAGTCCTACTATAGTTTTGAAACTTTGGGAAGAAAATCGTCCCGTTTTGGTACAAATGGGAATTTGAAGAAATGTAGACAAAATTGGTGACCAAGGAGTAACCAAAGTTCAATATATTAGTATAATAGTCTAAATATAGCTTTGAACCCCTTTTGAATTGATTCTAACCAATATATAGTCCTAACTATAATTTTGAAACTTTGGGAAGAAAATCGTCCCGTTTTAGTACAAATGGGAATTTGAAGAAATGTAGACAAAATTGGTGACCAAGGAGTAACCAAAGTTCAATATATTAGTATAAAAGTCTAAATATAGCTTTGAACCCCTTTATAATGGATTCTAACCAATATATAGTCCTAACTATAGTTTTGAAATTTGGGAAGAAAATCGTCCCGTTTTGCTACAAATGGGAATTTAATGAAATGTATACAAAATTGGTGACCAAGGAGTAACCAAAGTTCCATATATTAGTATAATAGTGTAATTATAGCTTTGAACCCCTTTAGAATGGATTCTAACCAATATATAGTCCTATATTTAGTTTTGAAACTTTGGGAAGAAAATCGTCCCGTTTTGGTACAAAGGGGAATTTGAAGAAATGTAGACAAAATTGGTGTCCAAGGTGTAACCAAAGTTCAATATATTAGTATAATAGTGTAATTAGAGCTTTGAACCCCATTAGAATGGATTCTAACCAATATATAGTCCTAACTTTAGTTTTGAAAATTGGGAAGAAAATCGTCCCGTTTTGGTACAAATGGGAATTTAATGAAATGTAGAAAAAATTAGTGACCAAGGAGTAACCAAAGTTCAATATATTAGTATAATAGTCTAAATATAGCTTTGAACCCATTTTGAATGGATTCTAACCAATATATAGTCCTAACTATAGTTTTGAAACTTTGGGAAGAATATCGTCCCGTTTTGGTACAAATGGGAATTTAGAGTAATGTAGACAAAATTGGTGTCCAAGGAGTAACCAAAGTTTAATATATTAGTATTATAGTCTAAATATAGATTTGAACCCCTTTTGAATGGATTCTAACCAATATATAGTCCTAACTATAGTTTTGAAACTTTGGGAAGAAAATCGTCCTGTTTTGGGACAAATGGGAATTTGAAGAAATGTAGACAAAATTGGTGTCCAAGGAGTAACCAAAGATCAATATATTAGTATAATAGACTAAATATAGCTTTGAACCCATTTAGAAAGGATTCTAACCAATATATAGTCCTAACTATAGTTTTGAAACTTTGGGAAGAAAATCGTCCCGTTTTGCTACAAATGGGAATTTAATTAAATGTAGACAAAATTGGTGAACAAGGAGTAACCAAAGTTCAATATATTAGTATAATAGTGTAATTATAGCTTTGAACCCCTTTATAATGGATTCTAACCAATATATAGTCCTAACTTTAGTTTTGAAACTTTGGGAAGAAAATCGTCCCGTTTTGGTACAAATGGGAATTTAATGAAATGTAGAAAAAATTAGTGACCAAGGAGTAACCAAAGTTCAATATATTAGTATAATAGTCTAAATATAGGTTTGAACCCATTTAGAATGGATTCTAACCAATATATAGTCCTAACTATAGTTTTGAAACTTTGGGAAGAAAATCGTCCCGTTTTGGTACAAATGGGAATTTGAAGTAATGTAGACAAAATTGGTGTCCAAGGAGTAACCAAAGTTTAATATATTAGTATTATAGTCTAAATATAGATTTGAACCCCTTTTGAATGGATTCTAACCAATATATAGTCCTAACTATAGTTTTGAAACTTTGGGAAGAAAATCGTCCTGTTTTGGGACAAATGGGAATTTGAAGAAATGTAGACAAAATTGGTGTCCAAGGAGTAACCAAAGATCAATATATTAGTATAATAGACTAAATATAGCTTTGAACCCATTTAGAAAGGATTCTAACCAATATATAGTCCTAACTATAGTTTTGAAACTTTGTGAAGAAAATCGTCCCGTTTTGCTACAAATGGGAATTTAATTAAATGTAGACAAAATTGGTGAACAAGGAGTAACCAAAGTTCAATATATTAGTATAATAGTGTAATTATAGCTTTGAACCCCTTTATAATGGATTCTAACCAATATATAGTCCTAACTTTAGTTTTGAAACTTTGGGAAGAAAATCGTCCTGTTTTAGTACAAATGGGAATTTGAAGAAATGTAGACAAAATTGGTGTCCAAGGAGTAAACAAAGTTCAATATATTAGTATAATAGTCTAAATATAGCTTTGAACCCCTTTTGAATGGATTCTAACCAATATATAGTCCTAACTATAGTTTTGAAACTTTGGGAAGAAAATCGTCCCGTTTTAGTACAAATGGGAATTTGAAGAAATGTAGACAAAATTGGTGACAAAGGAGTAACCAAAGATCAATATATTAGTATAAAAGTCGAAATATAGCTTTGAACCCCTTTTGAATGGATTCTAACCAATATATAGTCCTAACTATAGTTTTGAAACTTTGGGAAGAAAATCGTCCCGTTTTGGTACAAATGGGAATTTGAAATAATGTAGATAAAATTGGTGTCCAAGGAGTAACCAAAGTTCAATATATTAGTATAATAGTCTAAATATAGCTTTGAACCCATTTAGAAAGAATTCTAACCAATATATAGTCCTAACTATAGTTTTGAAACTTTGGGAAGAAAATCGTCCCGTTTTGCTACAAATGGGAATTTAATTAAATGTAGACAAAATTGGTGAACAAGGAGTAACCAAAGTTCAATATATTAGTATAATAGTGTAATTATAGCTTTGAAACCCTTTATAATGGATTCTAACCAATATATAGTCCTAACTTTAGTTTTGAAACTTTGGGAAGAAAATCGTCCTGTTTTAGTACAAATGGGAATTTGAAGAAATGTTGACAAAATTGGTGTCCAAGGAGTAAACAAAGTTCAATATATTAGTATAATAGTCTAAATATAGCTTTGAACCCCTTTTGAATGGATTCTAACCAATATATAGTCCTAACTATAGTTTAGAAACTTTGGGAAGAAAATCGTCCCGTTTTAGTACAAATGGGAATTTGAAGAAATGTAGACAAAATTGGTGTCCAAGGAGTAAACAAAGTTCAATATATTAGTATAATAGTCTAAATATAGCTTTGAACCCCTTTTGAATGGATTCTAACCAATATATAGTCCTAACTATAGTTTTGAAACTTTGGGAAGAAAATCGTCCCGTTTTAGTACAAATGGGAATTTGAAGAAATGTAGACAAAATTGGTGACAAAGGAGTAACCAAAGATCAATATATTAGTATAAAAGTCGAAATATAGCTTTGAACCCCTTTTGAATGGATTCTAACCAATATATAGTCCTAACTATAGTTTTGAAACTTTGGGAAGAAAATCGTCCCGTTTTGGTAGAAATGGGAATTTGAAATAATGTAGATAAAATTGGTGTCCAAGGAGTAACCAAAGTTCAATATATTAGTATAAAAGTCTAAATATAGCTTTGAACCCCTTTTGAATGGATTCTAACCAATATATAGTCCTAACTTTAGTTTTGAAACTTTGGGAAGAAAATCGTCCCGTTTTGGTACAAAGGGGAATTTGAAGAAATGTAGACAAAATTGGTGACCAAGGAGTAACCAAAGTTCAATATATTAGTATAATAGTCTAAATATAGCTTTGAACCTATTTAGAAAGAATTCTAACCAATATATAGTCCTAACTATAGTTTTGAAACTTTGGGAAGAAAATCATCCCGTTTTGCTACAAATGGGAATTTAATTAAATGTAGACAAAATTGGTGAACAAGGAGTAACCAAAGTTCAATATATTAGTATAATAGTGTAATTATAGCTTTGAACCCCTTTATAATGGATTCTAACCAATATATAGTCCTAACTTTAGTTTTGAAACTTTGGGAAGAAAATCGTCCTGTTTTACTACAAATGGGAATTTGAAGAAATGTTGACAAAATTGGTGTCCAAGGAGTAAACAAAGTTCAATATATTAGTATAATAGTGTAATTATAGCTTTGAACCCCTTTATAATGGATTCTAACCAATATATAGTCCTAACTTTAGTTTTGAAACTTTGGGAAGAAAATCGTCCTGTTTTAGTACAAATGGAAATTTGAAGAAATGTAGACAAAATTGGTGTCCAAGGAGTAAACAAAGTTCAATATATTAGTATAATAGTCTAAATATAGCTTTGAACCCCTTTTGAATGGATTCTAACCAATATATAGTCCTAACTATAGTTTTGAAACTTTGGGAAGAAAATCTTCCCGTTTTAGTACAAATGGGAATTTGAAGAAATGTAGACAAAATTGGTGACAAAGGAGTAACCAAAGATCAATATATTAGTATAAAAGTCGAAATATAGCTTTGAACCCCTTTTGAATGGATTCTAACCAATATATAGTCCTAACTATAGTTTTGAAACTTTGGGAAGAAAATCGTCCCGTTTTGGTACAAATGGGAATTTGAAATAATGTAGATAAAATTGGTGTCCAAGGAGTAACCAAAGTTCAATATATTAGTATAATAGTCTAAATATAGCTTTGAACCCCTTTTGAATGGATTCTAACCAATATATAGTCCTAACTTTAGTTTTGAAACTTTGGGAAGAAAATCGTCCCATTTTGGTACAAAGGGGAATTTGAAGAAATGTAGACAAAATTGGTGACCAAGGAGTAACCAAAGTTTAATATATTAGTATAAAAGTCTATATATAGGTTTGAACCCCTTTATAATGCATTCTAACAAATATATAGTCCTAACTATAGTTTTGAAACTTTGGGAAGAAAATCGTCCCGTTTTGGTACAAATGGGAATTTGAAGAAATGTAGACAAAATTGGTGAACAAGGAGTAACCAAAGTTCAATATATTAGTATAATAGTGTAATTATAGCTCTTTATAATGGATTCTAACCAATATATAGTCCTAACTTTAGTTTTGAAACTTTGGGAAGAAAATCGTCATGTTTTAGTACAAATGGGAATTTGAAGAAATGTAGACAAAATTGGTGTCCAAGGAGTAAACAAAGTTCAATATATTAGTATAATAGTCTAAATATAGCTTTGAACCCCTTTTGAATGGATTCTAACCAATATATAGTCCTAACTATAGTTTTGAAACTTTGGGAAGAAAATCGTCCCGTTTTAGTACAAATGGGAATTTGAAGAAATGTAGACAAAATTGGTGACAAAGGAGTAACCAAAGATCAATATATTAGTATAAAAGTCGAAATATAGCTTTGAACCCCTTTTGAATGGATTCTAACCAATATATAGTCCTAACTATAGTTTTGAAACTTTGGGAAGAAAATCGTCCCGTTTTGGTACAAATGGGAATTTGAAATAATGTAGATAAAATTGGTGTCCAAGGATTAACCAAAGTTCAATATATTAGTATAATAGTCTAAATATAGCTTTGAACCCCTTTTGAATGGATTCTAACCAATATATAGTCCTAACTTTAGTTTTGAAACTTTGGGAAGAAAATCGTCCCGTTTTGGTACAAAGGGGAATTTGAAGAAATGTAGACAAAATTGGTGACCAAGGAGTAACCAAAGTTCAATATATTAGTATAATAGTCTAAATATAGCTTTGAACCCATTTAGAAAGAATTCTAACCAATATATAGTCCTAACTATAGTTTTGAAACTTTGGGAAGAAAATCGTCCCGTTTTGCTACAAATGGGAATTTAATTAAATGTAGACAAAATTGGTGAACAAGGAGTAACCAAAGTTCAATATATTAGTATAATAGTTTAATTATAGCTTTGAACCCCTTTATAATGGATTCTAACCAATATATAGTCCTAACTTTAGTTTTGAAACTTTGGGAAGAAAATCGTCCTGTTTTAGTACAAATGGGAATTTGAAGAAATGTAGACAAAATTGGTGTCCAAGGAGTAAACAAAGTTCAATATATTAGTATAATAGTCTAAATATAGCTTTGAACCCCTTTTGAATGGATTCTAACCAATATATAGTCCTAACTATAGTTTTGAAACTTTGGGAAGAAAATCGTCCCGTTTTAGTACAAATGGGAATTTGAAGAAATGTAGACAAAATTGGTGTCCAAGGAGTAAACAAAGTTCAATATATTAGTATAATAGTCTAAATATAGCTTTGAACCCCTTTTGAATGGATTCTAACCAATATATAGTCCTAACTATAGTTTTGAAACTTTGGGAAGAAAATCGTCCCGTTTTAGTACAAATGGGAATTTGAAGAAATTTAGACAAAATTGGTGACAAAGGAGTAACCAAAGATCAATATATTAGTATAAAAGTCGAAATATAGCTTTGAACCCCTTTTGAATGGATTCTAACCAATATATAGTCCTAACTATAGTTTTGAAACTTTGGGAAGAAAATCGTCCCGTTTTGGTACAAATAAGAATTTGAAATAATGTAGACAAAATTGGTGTCCAAGGAGTAACCAAAATTCAATATATTAGTATAATAGTCTAAATATAGCTTTGAACCCCTTTTGAATGGATTCTAACCAATATATAGTCCTAACTTTAGTTTTGAAACTTTGGGAAGAAAATCGTCCCGTTTTGGTACCAAGGGGAATTTGAAGAAATGTAGACAAAATTGGTGTCCAAGGAGTAACCAAATTTCAATATATTAGTATATTAGTCTAAATATAGCTTTGAACCCCTTTTGAATGGATTCTAACCAATATATACTCCTAACTTTAGTTTTGAAACTTTGGGAAGAAAATCGTCCCGTTTTGGTACCAAGGGGAATTTGAAGAAATGTAGACAAAATTGGTGTCCAAGGAGTAACCAAATTTCAATATATTAGTATAAAAGACTAAATATAGCTTTGAACCCCTTTATAATGGATTCTAACCAATATATAGTCCTACTATAGTTTTGAAACTTTGGGAAGAAAATCGTCCCGTTTTGGTACAAATGGGAATTTGAAGAAATGTAGACAAAATTGGTGACCAAGGAGTAACCAAAGTTCAATATATTAGTATAATAGTCTAAATATAGCTTTGAACCCCTTTTGAATTGATTCTAACCAATATATAGTCCTAACTATAATTTTGAAACTTTGGGAAGAAAATCGTCCCGTTTTAGTACAAATGGGAATTTGAAGAAATGTAGACAAAATTGGTGACCAAGGGGTAACCAAAGTTCAATATATTAGTATAAAAGTCTAAATATAGCTTTGAACCCCTTTATAATGGATTCTAACCAATATATAGTCCTAACTATAGTTTTGAAATTTGGGAAGAAAATCGTCCCGTTTTGCTACAAATGGGAATTTAATGAAATGTATACAAAATTGGTGACCAAGGAGTAACCAAAGTTCAATATATTAGTATAATAGTGTAATTATAGCTTTGAACCCCTTTAGAATGGATTCTAACCAATATATAGTCCTATATTTAGTTTTGAAACTTTGGGAAGAAAATCGTCCCGTTTTGGTACAAAGGGGAATTTGAAGAAATGTAGACAAAATTGGTGTCCAAGGTGTAACCAAAGTTCAATATATTAGTATAATAGTGTAATTAGAGCTTTGAACCCCATTAGAATGGATTCTAACCAATATATAGTCCTAACTTTAGTTTTGAAACATTGGGAAGAAAATCGTCCCGTTTTGGTACAAATGGGAATTTAATGAAATGTAGAAAAAATTGGTGACCAAGGAATAACCAAAGTTTAATATATTAGTATAATAGTCTAAATATAGCTTTGAACCCATTTAGAATGGATTCTAACCAATATATAGTCCTAACTATAGTTTTGAAACTTTGGGAAGAAAATCGTCCCGTTTTGGTACAAATGGGAATTTGAAGTAATGTAGACAAAATTGGTGTCCAAGGAGTAACCAAAGTTTAATATATTAGTATTATAGTCTAAATATAGATTTGAACCCCTTTTGAATGGATTCTAACCAATATATAGTCCTAACTATAGTTTTGAAATTTGGGAAGAAAATCGTCCTGTTTTGGGACAAATGGGAATTTGAAGAAATGTAGAAAAAATTGGTGTCCAAGGAGTAACCAAATATCAATATATTAGTATAATAGACTAAATATAGCTTTGAACCCATTTAGAAAGGATTCTAACCAATATATAGTCCTAACTATAGTTTTGAAACTTTGGGAAGAAAATCGTCCCGTTTTGCTACATATGGGAATTTAATTAAATGTAGACAAAATTGGTGAACAAGGAGTAACCAAAGTTCAATATATTAGTATAATAGTGTAATTATAGCTTTGAACCCCTTTATAATGGATTCTAACCAATATATAGTCCTAACTTTAGTTTTGAAACTTTGGGAAGAAAATCGTCCTGTTTTAGTACAAATGGGAATTTGAAGAAATGTAGACAAAATTGGTGTCCAAGGAGTAAACAAAGTTCAATATATTAGTATAATAGTCGAAATATAGATTTGAACCCCTTTTGAATGGATTCTAACCAATATATAGTCCTAACTTTAGTTTTGAAACTTTGGGAAGAAAATCGTCCCGTTTTGGTACAAAGGGGAATTTGAAGAAATGTAGACAAAATTGGTGACCAAGGAGTAACCAAAGTTCAATATATTAGTATAATAGTCTAAATATAGCTTTGAACCCATTTAGAAAGAATTCTAACCAATATATAATCCTAACTATAGTTTTGAAACTTTGGGAAGAAAATCGTCCCGTTTTGCTACAAATGGGAATTTAATTAAATGTAGAAAAAATTGGTGAACAAGGAGTAATCAAAGTTCAATATATTAGTATAATAGTGTAATTATAGCTTTGAACCCCTTTATAATGGATTCTAACCAATATATAGTCCTAACTATAGTTTTGAAACTTTGGGAAGAAAATCGTCCCGTTTTGGTACAAATGGGAATTTGAAGTAATGTAGACAAAATTGGTGTCCAAGGAGTAACCAAAGTTTAATATATTAGTATTATAGTCTAAATATAGATTTGAACCCCTTTTGAATGGATTCTAACCAATATATAGTCCTAACTATAGTTTTGAAACTTTGGGAAGAAAATCGTCCTGTTTTGGGACAAATGGGAATTTGAAGAAATGTAGACAAAATTGGTGTCCAAGGAGTAACCAAAGATCAATATATTAGTATAATAGTCTAAATATAGCTTTGAACCCCTTTTGAATGGATTCTAACCAATATATAGTCCTAACTATAGTTTTGAAACTTTGGGAAGAAAATCGTCCCGTTTTGGTACAAATGGGAATTTGAAATAATGTAGACAAAATTGGTGTCCAAGGAGTAACCAAAGTTCAATATATTAGTATAATAGTCTAAATATAGCTTTGAACCCCTTTATAATGGATTCTAACCAATATATCGTCCTAACTATAGTTTTGAAACTTTGGGAAGAAAATCGTCCCGTTTTGGTGCAAATGAATTGATTCTAACCAATATATAGTCCTAACTATAATTTTGAAACTTTGGGAAGAAAATCGTCCCGTTTTAGTACAAATGGGAATTTGAAGAAATGTAGACAAAATTGGTGACCAAGGAGTAACCAAAGTTCAATATATTAGTATAAAAGTCTAAATATAGCATTGAACCACTTTATAAAGGATTCTAACCAATATATAGTCCTAACTATAGTTTTGAAATTTGGGAAGAAAATCGTCCTGTTTTGGTACAAATGGGAATTTGAAGAAATGTAGACAAAATTGGTGACAAAGGAGTAACCAAAGATCAATATATTAGTATAAAAGTCGAAATATAGCTTTGAACCCCTTTTGAATGGATTCTAACCAATATATAGTCCTAACTATAGTTTTGAAACTTTGGGAAGAAAATCGTCCCGTTTTGGTACAAATGGGAATTTGAAATAATGTAGACAAAATTGGTGTCCAAGGAGTAACCAAAGTTCAATATATTAGTATAATAGTCTAAATATAGCTTTGAACCCCTTTATAATGGATTCTAACCAATATATCGTCCTAACTATAGTTTTGAAATTTGGGAAGAAAATCGTCCCGTTTTAGTACAAATGGGAATTTGAAGAAATGTAGACAAAATTGGTGACAAAGGAGTAACCAAAGATCAATATATTAGTATAAAAGTCGAAATATAGCTTTGAACCCCTTTTGAATGGATTCTAACCAATATATAGTCCTAACTATAGTTTTGAAACTTTGGGAAGAAAATCGTCCCGTTTTGGTACAAATGGGAATTTGAAATAATGTAGACAAAATTGGTGTCCAAGGAGTAACCAAAGTTCAATATATTAGTATAATAGTCTAAATATAGCTTTGAACCCCTTTATAATGGATTCTAACCAATATATCGTCCTAACTATAGTTTTGAAATTTGGGAAGAAAATCGTCCCGTTTTGCTACAAATGGGAATTTAATGAAATGTATACAAAATTGGTGACCAAGGAGTAACCAAAGTTCAATATATTAGTATAATAGTGTAATTATAGTTTTGAACCCCTTTAGAATGGATTCTAACCAATATATAGTCCTAACTTTAGTTTTGAAACTTTGGGAAGAAAATCGTCCCGTTTTGGTACAAAGGGGAATTTGAAGAAATGTAGACAAAATTGGTGTCCAAGGTGTAACCAAAGTTCAATATATTAGTATAATAGTCTAAATATAGCTTTGAACCCCTTTTGAATGGATTCTAACCAATATATACTCCTAACTATAGTTTTGAAACTTTGGGAAGAAAATCGTCCCATTTTGGTACAAATGGGAATTTGAATAAATGTAGACAAAATTTGTGACAAAGGAGTAACCAAAGTTCAATATATTAGTATAATAGTGTAATTAGAGCTTTGAACCCCATTAGAATGGATTCTAACCAATATATAGTCCTAACTTTAGTTTTGAAACATTGGGAAGAAAATCGTCCCGTTTTGGTACAAAGGGGAATTTGAAGAAATGTAGACAAAATTGGTGTCCAAGGAGTAACCAAAGTTCAATATATTAGTATAATAGTCTAAATATAGCTTTGAACCCCTTTTGAATTGATTCTAACCAATATATAGTCCTAACTATAATTTTGAAACTTTGGGAAGAAAATCGTCCCGTTTTAGTACAAATGGGAATTTGAAGAAATGTAGACAAAATTGGTGACCAAGGAGTAACCAAATGTCAATATATTAGTATAAAAGTCTAAATATAGCTTTGAACCCCTTTATAATGGATTCTAACCAATATATAGTCCTAACTATAGTTTTGAAATTTGGGAAGAAAATCGTCCCGTTTTGCTACAAATGGGAATTTAATGAAATGTATACAAAATTGGTGACCAAGGAGTAACCAAAGTTCAATATATTAGTATAATAGTGTAATTATAGCTTTGAACCCCTTTAGAATGGATTCTAACCAATATATAGTCCTAACTTTAGTTTTGAAACTTTGGGAAGAAAATCGTCCCGTTTTGGTACAAATGGGAATTTAATGAAATGTAGAAAAAATTGGTGACTAAGGAGTAACCAAAGTTCAATATATTAGTATAATAGTCTAAATATAGCTTTGAACCCATTTAGAATGGATTCTAACCAATATATAGTCCTAACTATAGTTTTGAAACTTTGGGAAGAAAATCGTCCCGTTTTGGTGCAAATGAATTGATTCTAACCAATATATAGTCCTAACTATAATTTTGAATCTTTGGGAAGAAAATCGTCCCGTTTTAGTACAAATGGGAATTTGAAGAAATGTAGACAAAATTGGTGACCAAGGAGTAACCAAAGTTCAATATATTAGTATAAAAGTCTAAATATAGCTTTGAACCACTTTATAAAGGATTCTAACCAATATATAGTCCTAACTATAGTTTTGAAATTTGGGAAGAAAATCGTCCTGTTTTGGTACAAATGGGAATTTAATGAAATGTAGAAAAAATTGGTGACCAAGGAGTAACCAAAGTTCAATATATTAGTATAATAGTCTAAATATAGCTTTGAACCAATTTAGAATGGATTCTAACCAATATATAGTCCTAACTATAGTTTTGAAACTTTGGGAAGAAAATCGTCCCGTTTTGGTACAAATGGGAATTTGAAGTAATGTAGACAAAATTGGTGTCCTAGGAGTAACCAAAGTTTAATATATTAGTATTATAGTCTAAATATAGATTTGAACCCCTTTTGAATGGATTCTAACCAATATATAGTCCTAACTATAGTTTTGAAACTTTGGGAAGAAAATCGTCCCGTTTTGGTGCAAATGAATTGATTCTAACCAATATATAGTCCTAACTATAATTTTGAAACTTTGGGAAGAAAATCGTCCCGTTTTAGTACAAATGGGAATTTGAAGAAATGTAGACAAAATTGGTGACCAAGGAGTAACCAAAGTTCAATATATTAGTATAAAAGTCTAAATATAGCTTTGAACCACTTTATAAAGGATTCTAACCAATATATAGTCCTAACTATAGTTTTGAAACTTTGGGAAGAAAATCGTCCCGTTTTGGTACAAATGGGAATTTGAAGTAATGTAGACAAAATTGGTGTCCAAGGAGTAACAAAAGTTTAATATATTAGTATTATAGTCTAAATATAGATTTGAACCCCTTTTGAATGGATTCTAACCAATATATAGTCCTAACTATAGTTTTGAAACTTTGGGAAGAAAATCGTCCCGTTTTGCTACAAATGGGAATTTAATTAAATGTAGACAAAATTGGTGAACAAGGAGTAACCAAAGTTCAATATATTAGTATAATAGTGTAATTATAGCTTTGAACCCCTTTATAATGGATTCTAACCAATATATAGTCCTAACTTTAGTTTTGAAACTTTGGGAAGAAATCGTCCTGTTTTAGTACAAATCGGAATTTGAAGAAATGTAGACAAAATTGGTGTCCAAGGAGTAAACAAAGTTCAATATATTAGTATAATAGTCTAAATATAGCTTTGAACCCCTTTTGAATGGATTCTAACCAATATATAGTCCTAACTATAGTTTTGAAACTTTGGGAAGAAAATCGTCCCGTTTTAGTACAAATGGGAATTTGAAGAAATGTAGACAAAATTGGTGACAAAGGAGTAACCAAAGATCAATATATTAGTATAAAAGTCGAAATATAGCTTTGAACCCCTTTTGAATGGATTCTAACCAATATGTAGTCCTAACTATAGCTTTGAAACTTTGGGAAGAAAAACGTCCCGTTTTGGTACAAATGGGAATTTGAAATAATGTAGACAAAATTGGTGTCCAAGGAGTAACCAAAGTTCAATATATTAGTATAATAGTCTAAATATAGCTTTGAACCCCTTTTGAATGGATTCTAACCAATATATAGTCCTAACTTTAGTTTTGAAACTTTGGGAAGAAAATCGTCCCGTTTTGGTACCAAGGGGAATTTGAAGAAATGTAGACAAAATTGGTGTCCAAGGAGTAACCAAAGTTCAATATATTAGTATAAAAGACTAAATATAGCTTTGAACCCCTTTATAATGGATTCTAACCAATATTTAGTCCTACTATAGTTTTGAAACTTTGGGAAGAAAATCGTCCCGTTTTGGTACAAATGGGAATTTGAAGAAATGTAGACAAAATTGGTGACCAAGGAGTAACCAAAGTTCAATATATTAGTATAATAGTCTAAATATAGCTTTGAACCCCTTTTGAATTGATTCTAACCAATATATAGTCCTAACTATAATTTTGAAACTTTGGGAAGAAAATCGTCCCGTTTTAGTACAAATGGGAATTTGAAGAAATGTAGACAAAATTGGTGACCAAGGAGTAACCAAATGTCAATATATTAGTATAAAAGTCTAAATATAGCTTTGAACCCCTTTATAATGGATTCTAACCAATATATAGTCCTAACTATAGTTTTGAAATTTGGGAAGAAAATCGTCCCGTTTTGCTACAAATGGGAATTTAATGAAATGTATACAAAATTGGTGACCAAGGAGTAACCAAAGTTCAATATATTAGTATAATAGTGTAATTATAGCTTTGAACCCCTTTAGAATGGATTCTAACCAATATATAGTCCTAACTTTAGTTTTGAAACTTTGGGAAGAAAATCGTCCCGTTTTGGTACAAATGGGAATTTCATGAAATGTAGAAAAAATTGGTGACTAAGGAGTAACCAAAGTTCAATATATTAGTATAATAGTCTAAATATAGCTTTGAACCCATTTAGAATGGATTCTAACCAATATATAGTCCTAACTATAGTTTTGAAACTTTGGGAAGAAAATCGTCCCGTTTTGGTGCAAATGAATTGATTCTAACCAATATATAGTCCTAACTATAATTTTGAAACTTTGGGAAGAAAATCGTCCCGTTTTAGTACAAATGGGAATTTGAAGAAATGTAGACAAAATTGGTGACCAAGGAGTAACCAAAGTTCAATATATTAGTATAAAAGTCTAAATATAGCTTTGAACCACTTTATAAAGGATTCTAACCAATATATAGTCCTAACTATAGTTTTGAAACTTTGGGAAGAAAATCGTCCCGTTTTGCTACAAATGGGAATTTAATTAAATGTAGACAAAATTGGTGAACAAGGAGTAACCAAAGTTCAATATATTAGTATAATAGTGTAATTATAGCTTTGAACCCCTTTATAATGGATTCTAACCAATATATAGTCCTAACTTTAGTTTTGAAACTTTGGGAAGAAAATCGTCCCGTTTTGGTACAAAGGGGAATTTGAAGAAATGTAGACAAAATTGGTGACAAAGGAGTAACCAAAGTTCAATATATTAGTATAATAGTGTAATTAGAGCTTTGAACCCCATTAGAATGGATTCTAACCAATATATAGTCCTAACTTTAGTTTTGAAACATTGGGAAGAAAATCGTCCCGTTTTGGTACAAAGGGGAATTTGAAGAAATGTAGACAAAATTTGTGACAAAGGAGTAACCAAAGTTCAATATATTAGTATAATAGTGTAATTAGAGCTTTGAACCCCATTAGAATGGATTCTAACCAATATATAGTCCTAACTTTAGTTTTGAAACATTGGGAAGAAAATCGTCCCGTTTTGGTACAAAGGGGAATTTGAAGAAATGTAGACAAAATTGGTGTCCAAGGAGTAACCAAAGTTCAATATATTAGTATAATAGTCTAAATATAGCTTTGAACCCCTTTATAATGGATTCTAACCAATATATAGTCCTAACTATAGTTTTGAAATTTGGGAAGAAAATCGTCCCGTTTTGGTACAAATGGGAATTTGAAATAATGTAGACAAAATTGGTGTCCAAGGAGTAACCAAAGTTCAATATATTAGTATAATAGTCTAAATATAGCTTTGAACCCCTTTATAATGGATTCTAACCAATATATCGTCCTAACTATAGTTTTGAAATTTGGGAAGAAAATCGTCCCGTTTTAGTACAAATGGGAATTTGAAGAAATGTAGACAAAATTGGTGACAAAGGAGTAACCAAAGATCAATATATTAGTATAAAAGTCGAAATATAGCTTTGAACCCCTTTTGAATGGATTCTAACCAATATATAGTCCTAACTATAGTTTTGAAACTTTGGGAAGAAAATCGTCCCGTTTTGGTACAAATGGGAATTTGAAATAATGTAGACAAAATTGGTGTCCAAGGAGTAACCAAAGTTCAATATATTAGTATAATAGTCTAAATATAGCTTTGAACCCCTTTATAATGGATTCTAACCAATATATCGTCCTAACTATAGTTTTGAAATTTGGGAAGAAAATCGTCCCGTTTTGCTACAAATGGGAATTTAATGAAATGTATACAAAATTGGTGACCAAGGAGTAACCAAAGTTCAATATATTAGTATAATAGTGTAATTATAGTTTTGAACCCCTTTAGAATGGATTCTAACCAATATATAGTCCTAACTTTAGTTTTGAAACTTTGGGAAGAAAATCGTCCCGTTTTGGTACAAAGGGGAATTTGAAGAAATGTAGACAAAATTGGTGTCCAAGGTGTAACCAAAGTTCAATATATTAGTATAATAGTCTAAATATAGCTTTGAACCCCTTTTGAATGGATTCTAACCAATATATACTCCTAACTATAGTTTTGAAACTTTGGGAAGAAAATCGTCCCATTTTGGTACAAATGGGAATTTGAATAAATGTAGACAAAATTTGTGACAAAGGAGTAACCAAAGTTCAATATATTAGTATAATAGTGTAATTAGAGCTTTGAACCCCATTAGAATGGATTCTAACCAATATATAGTCCTAACTTTAGTTTTGAAACATTGGGAAGAAAATCGTCCCGTTTTGGTACAAAGGGGAATTTGAAGAAATGTAGACAAAATTGGTGTCCAAGGAGTAACCAAAGTTCAATATATTAGTATAATAGTCTAAATATAGCTTTGAACCCCTTTTGAATTGATTCTAACCAATATATAGTCCTAACTATAATTTTGAAACTTTGGGAAGAAAATCGTCCCGTTTTAGTACAAATGGGAATTTGAAGAAATGTAGACAAAATTGGTGACCAAGGAGTAACCAAATGTCAATATATTAGTATAAAAGTCTAAATATAGCTTTGAACCCCTTTATAATGGATTCTAACCAATATATAGTCCTAACTATAGTTTTGAAATTTGGGAAGAAAATCGTCCCGTTTTGCTACAAATGGGAATTTAATGAAATGTATACAAAATTGGTGACCAAGGAGTAACCAAAGTTCAATATATTAGTATAATAGTGTAATTATAGCTTTGAACCCCTTTAGAATGGATTCTAACCAATATATAGTCCTAACTTTAGTTTTGAAACTTTGGGAAGAAAATCGTCCCGTTTTGGTACAAATGGGAATTTAATGAAATGTAGAAAAAATTGGTGACTAAGGAGTAACCAAAGTTCAATATATTAGTATAATAGTCTAAATATAGCTTTGAACCCATTTAGAATGGATTCTAACCAATATATAGTCCTAACTATAGTTTTGAAACTTTGGGAAGAAAATCGTCGCGTTTTGGTGCAAATGAATTGATTCTAACCAATATATAGTCCTAACTATAATTTTGAATCTTTGGGAAGAAAATCGTCCCGTTTTAGTACAAATGGGAATTTGAAGAAATGTAGACAAAATTGGTGACCAAGGAGTAACCAAAGTTCAATATATTAGTATAAAAGTCTAAATATAGCTTTGAACCACTTTATAAAGGATTCTAACCAATATATAGTCCTAACTATAGTTTTGAAATTTGGGAAGAAAATCGTCCTGTTTTGGTACAAATGGGAATTTAATGAAATGTAGAAAAAATTGGTGACCAAGGAGTAACCAAAGTTCAATATATTAGTATAATAGTCTAAATATAGCTTTGAACCAATTTAGAATGGATTCTAACCAATATATAGTCCTAACTATAGTTTTGAAACTTTGGGAAGAAAATCGTCCCGTTTTGGTACAAATGGGAATTTGAAGTAATGTAGACAAAATTGGTGTCCTAGGAGTAACCAAAGTTTAATATATTAGTATTATAGTCTAAATATAGATTTGAACCCCTTTTGAATGGATTCTAACCAATATATAGTCCTAACTATAGTTTTGAAACTTTGGGAAGAAAATCGTCCCGTTTTGGTGCAAATGAATTGATTCTAACCAATATATAGTCCTAACTATAATTTTGAAACTTTGGGAAGAAAATCGTCCCGTTTTAGTACAAATGGGAATTTGAAGAAATGTAGACAAAATTGGTGACCAAGGAGTAACCAAAGTTCAATATATTAGTATAAAAGTCTAAATATAGCTTTGAACCACTTTATAAAGGATTCTAACCAATATATAGTCCTAACTATAGTTTTGAAACTTTGGGAAGAAAATCGTCCCGTTTTGGTACAAATGGGAATTTGAAGTAATGTAGACAAAATTGGTGTCCAAGGAGTAACAAAAGTTTAATATATTAGTATTATAGTCTAAATATAGATTTGAACCCCTTTTGAATGGATTCTAACCAATATATAGTCCTAACTATAGTTTTGAAACTTTGGGAAGAAAATCGTCCCGTTTTGCTACAAATGGGAATTTAATTAAATGTAGACAAAATTGGTGAACAAGGAGTAACCAAAGTTCAATATATTAGTATAATAGTGTAATTATAGCTTTGAACCCCTTTATAATGGATTCTAACCAATATATAGTCCTAACTTTAGTTTTGAAACTTTGGGAAGAAATCGTCCTGTTTTAGTACAAATCGGAATTTGAAGAAATGTAGACAAAATTGGTGTCCAAGGAGTAAACAAAGTTCAATATATTAGTATAATAGTCTAAATATAGCTTTGAACCCCTTTTGAATGGATTCTAACCAATATATAGTCCTAACTATAGTTTTGAAACTTTGGGAAGAAAATCGTCCCGTTTTAGTACAAATGGGAATTTGAAGAAATGTAGACAAAATTGGTGACAAAGGAGTAACCAAAGATCAATATATTAGTATAAAAGTCGAAATATAGCTTTGAACCCCTTTTGAATGGATTCTAACCAATATGTAGTCCTAACTATAGCTTTGAAACTTTGGGAAGAAAAACGTCCCGTTTTGGTACAAATGGGAATTTGAAATAATGTAGACAAAATTGGTGTCCAAGGAGTAACCAAAGTTCAATATATTAGTATAATAGTCTAAATATAGCTTTGAACCCCTTTTGAATGGATTCTAACCAATATATAGTCCTAACTTTAGTTTTGAAACTTTGGGAAGAAAATCGTCCCGTTTTGGTACCAAGGGGAATTTGAAGAAATGTAGACAAAATTGGTGTCCAAGGAGTAACCAAAGTTCAATATATTAGTATAAAAGACTAAATATAGCTTTGAACCCCTTTATAATGGATTCTAACCAATATTTAGTCCTACTATAGTTTTGAAACTTTGGGAAGAAAATCGTCCCGTTTTGGTACAAATGGGAATTTGAAGAAATGTAGACAAAATTGGTGACCAAGGAGTAACCAAAGTTCAATATATTAGTATAATAGTCTAAATATAGCTTTGAACCCCTTTTGAATTGATTCTAACCAATATATAGTCCTAACTATAATTTTGAAACTTTGGGAAGAAAATCGTCCCGTTTTAGTACAAATGGGAATTTGAAGAAATGTAGACAAAATTGGTGACCAAGGAGTAACCAAATGTCAATATATTAGTATAAAAGTCTAAATATAGCTTTGAACCCCTTTATAATGGATTCTAACCAATATATAGTCCTAACTATAGTTTTGAAATTTGGGAAGAAAATCGTCCCGTTTTGCTACAAATGGGAATTTAATGAAATGTATACAAAATTGGTGACCAAGGAGTAACCAAAGTTCAATATATTAGTATAATAGTGTAATTATAGCTTTGAACCCCTTTAGAATGGATTCTAACCAATATATAGTCCTAACTTTAGTTTTGAAACTTTGGGAAGAAAATCGTCCCGTTTTGGTACAAATGGGAATTTAATGAAATGTAGAAAAAATTGGTGACTAAGGAGTAACCAAAGTTCAATATATTAGTATAATAGTCTAAATATAGCTTTGAACCCATTTAGAATGGATTCTAACCAATATATAGTCCTAACTATAGTTTTGAAACTTTGGGAAGAAAATCGTCCCGTTTTGGTGCAAATGAATTGATTCTAACCAATATATAGTCCTAACTATAATTTTGAAACTTTGGGAAGAAAATCGTCCCGTTTTAGTACAAATGGGAATTTGAAGAAATGTAGACAAAATTGGTGACCAAGGAGTAACCAAAGTTCAATATATTAGTATAAAAGTCTAAATATAGCTTTGAACCACTTTATAAAGGATTCTAACCAATATATAGTCCTAACTATAGTTTTGAAACTTTGGGAAGAAAATCGTCCCGTTTTGCTACAAATGGGAATTTAATTAAATGTAGACAAAATTGGTGAACAAGGAGTAACCAAAGTTCAATATATTAGTATAATAGTGTAATTATAGCTTTGAACCCCTTTATAATGGATTCTAACCAATATATAGTCCTAACTTTAGTTTTGAAACTTTGGGAAGAAAATCGTCCCGTTTTGGTACAAAGGGGAATTTGAAGAAATGTAGACAAAATTGGTGACAAAGGAGTAACCAAAGTTCAATATATTAGTATAATAGTGTAATTAGAGCTTTGAACCCCATTAGAATGGATTCTAACCAATATATAGTCCTAACTTTAGTTTTGAAACATTGGGAAGAAAATCGTCCCGTTTTGGTACAAAGGGGAATTTGAAGAAATGTAGACAAAATTGGTGTCCAAGGAGTAACCAAAGTTCAATATATTAGTATAATAGTCTAAATATAGCTTTGAACCCCTTTTGAATTGATTCTAACCAATATATAGTCCTAACTATAATTTTGAAACTTTGGGAAGAAAATCGTCCCGTTTTAGTACAAATGGGAATTTGAAGAAATGTAGACAAAATTGGTGACCAAGGAGTAACCAAATGTCAATATATTAGTATAAAAGTCTAAATATAGCTTTGAACCCCTTTATAATGGATTCTAACCAATATATAGTCCTAACTATAGTTTTGAAATTTGGGAAGAAAATCGTCCCGTTTTGCTACAAATGGGAATTTAATGAAATGTATACAAAATTGGTGACCAAGGAGTAACCAAAGTTCAATATATTAGTATAATAGTATAAATATAGCTTTGAACCCCTTTTGAATGGATTCTAACCAATATATAGTCCTAACTATAGTTTTGAAACTTTGGGAAGAAAATCGTCCCGTTTTGCTACAAATGGGAATTTAATTAAATGTAGACAAAATTGGTGAACAAGGAGTAACCAAAGTTCAATATATTAGTATAATAGTGTAATTATAGCTTTGAACCCCTTTATAATGGATTCTAACCAATATATAGTCCTAACTTTAGTTTTGAAACTTTGGGAAGAAATCGTCCTGTTTTAGTACAAATCGGAATTTGAAGAAATGTAGACAAAATTGGTGTCCAAGGAGTAAACAAAGTTCAATATATTAGTATAATAGTCTAAATATAGCTTTGAACCCCTTTTGAATGGATTCTAACCAATATATAGTCCTAACTATAGTTTTGAAACTTTGGGAAGAAAATCGTCCCGTTTTAGTACAAATGGGAATTTGAAGAAATGTAGACAAAATTGGTGACAAAGGAGTAACCAAAGATCAATATATTAGTATAAAAGTCGAAATATAGCTTTGAACCCCTTTTGAATGGATTCTAACCAATATGTAGTCCTAACTATAGCTTTGAAACTTTGGGAAGAAAAACGTCCCGTTTTGGTACAAATGGGAATTTGAAATAATGTAGACAAAATTGGTGTCCAAGGAGTAACCAAAGTTCAATATATTAGTATAATAGTCTAAATATAGCTTTGAACCCCTTTTGAATGGATTCTAACCAATATATAGTCCTAACTTTAGTTTTGAAACTTTGGGAAGAAAATCGTCCCGTTTTGGTACAAATGGGAATTTGAAGAAATGTAGACAAAATTGGTGACCAAGGAGTAACCAAAGTTCAATATATTAGTATAATAGTCTAAATATAGCTTTGAACCCCTTTTGAATTGATTCTAACCAATATATAGTCCTAACTATAATTTTGAAACTTTGGGAAGAAAATCGTCCCGTTTTAGTACAAATGGGAATTTGAAGAAATGTAGACAAAATTGGTGACCAAGGAGTAACCAAATGTCAATATATTAGTATAAAAGTCTAAATATAGCTTTGAACCCCTTTATAATGGATTCTAACCAATATATAGTCCTAACTATAGTTTTGAAATTTGGGAAGAAAATCGTCCCGTTTTGCTACAAATGGGAATTTAATGAAATGTATACAAAATTGGTGACCAAGGAGTAACCAAAGTTCAATATATTAGTATAATAGTGTAATTATAGCTTTGAACCCCTTTAGAATGGATTCTAACCAATATATAGTCCTAACTTTAGTTTTGAAACTTTGGGAAGAAAATCGTCCCGTTTTGGTACAAATGGGAATTTAATGAAATGTAGAAAAAATTGGTGACTAAGGAGTAACCAAAGTTCAATATATTAGTATAATAGTCTAAATATAGCTTTGAACCCATTTAGAATGGATTCTAACCAATATATAGTCCTAACTATAGTTTTGAAACTTTGGGAAGAAAATCGTCCTGTTTTGGTGCAAATGAATTGATTCTAACCAATATATAGTCCTAACTATAATTTTGAAACTTTGGGAAGAAAATCGTCCCGTTTTAGTACAAATGGGAATTTGAAGAAATGTAGACAAAATTGGTGACCAAGGAGTAACCAAAGTTCAATATATTAGTATAAAAGTCTAAATATAGCTTTGAACCACTTTATAAAGGATTCTAACCAATATATAGTCCTAACTATAGTTTTGAAATTTTGGAAGAAAATCGTCCCGTTTTGCTACAAATGGGAATTTAATGAAATGTATACAAAATTGGTGACCAAGGAGTAACCAAAGTTCAATATATTAGTATAATAGTGTAATTATAGCTTTGAACCCCTTTAGAATGGATTCTAACCAATATATAGTCCTAACTTTAGTTTTGAAACTTTGGGAAGAAAATCGTCCCGTTTTGGTACAAATGGGAATTTAATGAAATGTAGAAAAAATTGGTGACTAAGGAGTAACCAAAGTTCAATATATTAGTATAATAGTCTAAATATAGCTTTGAACCCATTTAGAATGGATTCTAACCAATATATAGTCCTAACTATAGTTTTGAAACTTTGGGAAGAAAATCGTCCCGTTTTGGTGCAAATGAATTGATTCTAACCAATATATAGTCCTAACTATAATTTTGAATCTTTGGGAAGAAAATCGTCCCGTTTTAGTACAAATGGGAATTTGAAGTAATGTAGACAAAATTGGTGTCCAAGGAGTAACAAAAGTTTAATATATTAGTATTATAGTCTAAATATAGATTTGAACCCCTTTTGAATGGATTCTAACCAATATATAGTCCTAACTATAGTTTTGAAACTTTGGGAAGAAAATCGTCCCGTTTTGCTACAAATGGGAATTTAATTAAATGTAGACAAAATTGGTGAACAAGGAGTAACCAAAGTTCAATATATTAGTATAATAGTGTAATTATAGCTTTGAACCCCTTTATAATGGATTCTAACCAATATATAGTCCTAACTTTAGTTTTGAAACTTTGGGAAGAAATCGTCCTGTTTTAGTACAAATCGGAATTTGAAGAAATGTAGACAAAATTGGTGTCCAAGGAGTAAACAAAGTTCAATATATTAGTATAATAGTCTAAATATAGCTTTGAACCCCTTTTGAATGGATTCTAACCAATATATAGTCCTAACTATAGTTTTGAAACTTTGGGAAGAAAATCGTCCCGTTTTAGTACAAATGGGAATTTGAAGAAATGTAGACAAAATTGGTGACAAAGGAGTAACCAAAGTTCAATATATTAGTATAATAGTCTAAATATAGCTTTGAACCCCTTTTGAATTGATTCTAACCAATATATAGTCCTAACTATAATTTTGAAACTTTGGGAAGAAAATCGTCCCGTTTTAGTACAAATGGGAATTTGAAGAAATGTAGACAAAATTGGTGACCAAGGAGTAACCAAATGTCAATATATTAGTATAAAAGTCTAAATATAGCTTTGAACCCCTTTATAATGGATTCTAACCAATATATAGTCCTAACTATAGTTTTGAAATTTGGGAAGAAAATCGTCCCGTTTTGCTACAAATGGGAATTTAATGAAATGTATACAAAATTGGTGACCAAGGAGTAACCAAAGTTCAATATATTAGTATAATAGTGTAATTATAGCTTTGAACCCCTTTAGAATGGATTCTAACCAATATATAGTCCTAACTTTAGTTTTGAAACTTTGGGAAGAAAATCGTCCCGTTTTGGTACAAATGGGAATTTAATGAAATGTAGAAAAAATTGGTGACTAAGGAGTAACCAAAGTTCAATATATTAGTATAATAGTCTAAATATAGCTTTGAACCCATTTAGAATGGATTCTAACCAATATATAGTCCTAACTATAGTTTTGAAACTTTGGGAAGAAAATCGTCCCGTTTTGGTGCAAATGAATTGATTCTAACCAATATATAGTCCTAACTATAATTTTGAAACTTTGGGAAGAAAATCGTCCCGTTTTAGTACAAATGGGAATTTGAAGAAATGTAGACAAAATTGGTGACCAAGGAGTAACCAAAGTTCAATATATTAGTATAAAAGTCTAAATATAGCTTTGAACCACTTTATAAAGGATTCTAACCAATATATAGTCCTAACTATAGTTTTGAAATTTGGGAAGAAAATCGTCCTGTTTTGGTACAAATGGGAATTTAATGAAATGTAGAAAAAATTGGTGACCAAGGAGTAACCAAAGTTCAATATATTAGTATAATAGTCTAAATATAGCTTTGAACCAATTTAGAATGGATTCTAACCAATATATAGTCCTAACTATAGTTTTGAAACTTTGGGAAGAAAATCGTCCCGTTTTGGTACAAATGGGAATTTGAAGTAATGTAGACAAAATTGGTGTCCAAGGAGTAACCAAAGTTTAATATATTAGTATTATAGTCTAAATATAGATTTGAACCCCTTTTGAATGGATTCTAACCAATATATAGTCCTAACTATAGTTTTGAAACTTTGGGAAGAAAATCGTCCCGTTTTGGTGCAAATGAATTGATTCTAACCAATATATAGTCCTAACTATAATTTTGAAACTTTGGGAAGAAAATCGTCCCGTTTTAGTACAAATGGGAATTTGAAGAAATGTAGACAAAATTGGTGACCAAGGAGTAACCAAAGTTCAATATATTAGTATAAAAGTCTAAATATAGCTTTGAACCACTTTATAAAGGATTCTAACCAATATATAGTCCTAACTATAGTTTTGAAACTTTGGGAAGAAAATCGTCCCGTTTTGGTACAAATGGGAATTTGAAGTAATGTAGACAAAATTGGTGTCCAAGGAGTAACAAAAGTTTAATATATTAGTATTATAGTCTAAATATAGATTTGAACCCCTTTTGAATGGATTCTAACCAATATATAGTCCTAACTATAGTTTTGAAACTTTGGGAAGAAAATCGTCCCGTTTTGCTACAAATGGGAATTTAATTAAATGTAGACAAAATTGGTGAACAAGGAGTAACCAAAGTTCAATATATTAGTATAATAGTGTAATTATAGCTTTGAACCCCTTTATAATGGATTCTAACCAATATATAGTCCTAACTTTAGTTTTGAAACTTTGGGAAGAAATCGTCCTGTTTTAGTACAAATCGGAATTTGAAGAAATGTAGACAAAATTGGTGTCCAAGGAGTAAACAAAGTTCAATATATTAGTATAATAGTCTAAATATAGCTTTGAACCCCTTTTGAATGGATTCTAACCAATATATAGTCCTAACTATAGTTTTGAAACTTTGGGAAGAAAATCGTCCCGTTTTAGTACAAATGGGAATTTGAAGAAATGTAGACAAAATTGGTGACAAAGGAGTAACCAAAGATCAATATATTAGTATAAAAGTCGAAATATAGCTTTGAACCCCTTTTGAATGGATTCTAACCAATATGTAGTCCTAACTATAGTTTTGAAACTTTGGGAAGAAAATCGTCCCGTTTTGGTACAAATGGGAATTTGAAATAATGTAGACAAAATTGGTGTCCAAGGAGTAACCAAAGTTCAATATATTAGTATAATAGTCTAAATATAGCTTTGAACCCCTTTTGAATGGATTCTAACCAATATATAGTCCTAACTTTAGTTTTGAAACTTTGGGAAGAAAATCGTCCCGTTTTGGTACCAAGGGGAATTTGAAGAAATGTAGACAAAATTGGTGTCCAAGGAGTAACCAAAGTTCAATATATTAGTATAAAAGACTAAATATAGCTTTGAACCCCTTTATAATGGATTCTAACCAATATTTAGTCCTACTATAGTTTTGAAACTTTGGGAAGAAAATCGTCCCGTTTTGGTACAAATGGGAATTTGAAGAAATGTAGACAAAATTGGTGACCAAGGAGTAACCAAAGTTCAATATATTAGTATAATAGTCTAAATATAGCTTTGAACCCCTTTTGAATTGATTCTAACCAATATATAGTCCTAACTATAATTTTGAAACTTTGGGAAGAAAATCGTCCCGTTTTAGTACAAATGGGAATTTGAAGAAATGTAGACAAAATTGGTGACCAAGGAGTAACCAAATGTCAATATATTAGTATAAAAGTCTAAATATAGATTTGAACCCCTTTATAATGGATTCTAACCAATATATAGTCCTAACTATAGTTTTGAAATTTGGGAAGAAAATCGTCCCGTTTTGCTACAAATGGGAATTTAATGAAATGTATACAAAATTGGTGACCAAGGAGTAACCAAAGTTCAATATATTAGTATAATAGTGTAATTATAGCTTTGAACCCCTTTAGAATGGATTCTAACCAATATATAGTCCTAACTTTAGTTTTGAAACTTTGGGAAGAAAATCGTCCCGTTTTGGTACAAATGGGAATTTAATGAAATGTAGAAAAAATTGGTGACTAAGGAGTAACCAAAGTTCAATATATTAGTATAATAGTCTAAATATAGCTTTGAACCCATTTAGAATGGATTCTAACCAATATATAGTCCTAACTATAGTTTTGAAACTTTGGGAAGAAAATCGTCCCGTTTTGGTGCAAATGAATTGATTCTAACCAATATATAGTCCTAACTATAATTTTGAAACTTTGGGAAGAAAATCGTCCCGTTTTAGTACAAATGGGAATTTGAAGAAATGTAGACAAAATTGGTGACCAAGGAGTAACCAAAGTTCAATATATTAGTATAAAAGTCTAAATATAGCTTTGAACCACTTTATAAAGGATTCTAACCAATATATAGTCCTAACTATAGTTTTGAAATTTGGGAAGAAAATCGTCCTGTTTTGGTACAAATGGGAATTTAATGAAATGTAGAAAAAATTGGTGACCAAGGAGTAACCAAAGTTCAATATATTAGTATAATAGTCTAAATATAGCTTTGAACCAATTTAGAATGGATTCTAACCAATATATAGTCCTAACTATAGTTTTGAAACTTTGGGAAGAAAATCGTCCCGTTTTGGTACAAATGGGAATTTGAAGTAATGTAGACAAAATTGGTGTCCAAGAAGTAACCAAAGTTTAATATATTAGTATTATAGTCTAAATATAGATTTGAACCCCTTTTGAATGGATTCTAACCAATATATAGTCCTACATATAGTTTTGAAACTTTGGGAAGAAAATCGTCCCGTTTTGCTACAAATGGGAATTTAATTAAATGTAGACAAAATTGGTGAACAAGGAGTAACCAAAGTTCAATATATTAGTATAATAGTGTAATTATAGCTTTGAACCCCTTTATAATGGATTCTAACCAATATATAGTCCTAACTTTAGTTTTGAAACTTTGGGAAGAAAATCGTCCTGTTTTAGTACAAATCGGAATTTGAAGAAATGTAGACAAAATTGGTGTCCAAGGAGTAAACAAAGTTCAATATATTAGTATAATAGTCTAAATATAGCTTTGAACCCCTTTTGAATGGATTCTAACCAATATATAGTCCTAACTATAGTTTTGAAACTTTGGGAAGAAAATCGTCCCGTTTTAGTACAAATGGGAATTTGAAGAAATGTAGACAAAATTGGTGACAAAGGAGTAACCAAAGATCAATATATTAGTATAAAAGTCGAAATATAGCTTTGAACCCCTTTTGAATGGATTCTAACAAATATGTAGTCCTAACCATAGTTTTGAAACTTTGGGAAGAAAATCGTCCCGTTTTGGTACAAATGGGAATTTGAAATAATGTAGACAAAATTGGTGTCCAAGGAGTAACCAAAGTTCAATATATTAGTATAATAGTCTAAATATAGCTTTGAACCCCTTTTGAATGGATTCTAACCAATATATAGTCCTAACTTTAGTTTTGAAACTTTGGGAAGAAAATCGTCCCGTTTTGGTACCAAGGGGAATTTGAAGAAATGTAGACAAAATTGGTGTCCAAGGAGTAACCAAAGTTCAATATATTAGTATAATAGTCTAAATATAGCTTTGAACCCCTTTTGAATGGATTCTAACCAATATATAGTCCTAACTTTAGTTTTGAAACTTTGGGAAGAAAATCGTCCCGTTTTGGTACCAAGGGGAATTTGAAGTAATGTAGACAAAATTGGTGTCCAAGGAGTAACCAAAGTTCAATATATTAGTATAAAAGACTAAATATAGCTTTGAACCCCTTTATAATGGATTCTAACCAATATTTAGTCCTACTATAGTTTTGAAACTTTGGGAAGAAAATCGTCCCGTTTTGGTACAAATGGGAATTTGAAGAAATGTAGACAAAATTGGTGACCAAGGAGTAACCAAAGTTCAATATATTAGTATAATAGTCTAAATATAGCTTTGAACCCCTTTTGAATTGATTCTAAACAATATATAGTCCTAACTATAATTTTGAAACTTTGGGAAGAAAATCGTCCCGTTTTAGTACAAATGGGAATTTGAAGAAATGTAGACAAAATTGGTGACCAAGGAGTAACCAAATGTCAATATATTAGTATAAAAGTCTAAATATAGATTTGAACCCCTTTATAATGGATTCTAACCAATATATAGTCCTAACTATAGTTTTGAAATTTGGGAAGAAAATCGTCCCGTTTTGCTACAAATGGGAATTTAATGAAATGTATACAAAATTGGTGACCAAGGAGTAACCAAAGTTCAATATATTAGTATAATAGTGTAATTATAGCTTTGAACCCCTTTAGAATGGATTCTAACCAATATATAGTCCTAACTTTAGTTTTGAAACTTTGGGAAGAAAATCGTCCCGTTTTGGTACAAATGGGAATTTAATGAAATGTAGAAAAAATTGGTGACTAAGGAGTAACCAAAGTTCAATATATTAGTATAATAGTCTAAATATAGCTTTGAACCCATTTAGAATGGATTCTAACCAATATATAGTCCTAACTATAGTTTTGAAACTTTGGGAAGAAAATCGTCCCGTTTTGGTGCAAATGAATTGATTCTAACCAATATATAGTCCTAACTATAATTTTGAAACTTTGGGAAGAAAATCGTCCCGTTTTAGTACAAATGGGAATTTGAAGAAATGTAGACAAAATTGGTGACCAAGGAGTAACCAAAGTTCAATATATTAGTATAAAAGTCTAAATATAGCTTTGAACCACTTTATAAAGGATTCTAACCAATATATAGTCCTAACTATAGTTTTGAAATTTGGGAAGAAAATCGTCCTGTTTTGGTACAAATGGGAATTTAATGAAATGTAGAAAAAATTGGTGACCAAGGAGTAACCAAAGTTCAATATATTAGTATAATAGTCTAAATATAGCTTTGAACCAATTTAGAATGGATTCTAACCAATATATAGTCCTAACTATAGTTTTGAAACTTTGGGAAGAAAATCGTCCCGTTTTGGTACAAATGGGAATTTGAAGTAATGTAGACAAAATTGGTGTCCAAGGAGTAACCAAAGTTTAATATATTAGTATTATAGTCTAAATATAGATTTGAACCCCTTTTGAATGGATTCTAACCAATATATAGTCCTAACTATAGTTTTGAAACTTTGGGAAGAAAATCGTCCCGTTTTGGTGCAAATGAATTGATTCTAACCAATATATAGTCCTAACTATAATTTTGAAACTTTGGGAAGAAAATCGTCCCGTTTTAGTACAAATGGGAATTTGAAGAAATGTAGACAAAATTGGTGACCAAGGAGTAACCAAAGTTCAATATATTAGTATAAAAGTCTAAATATAGCTTTGAACCACTTTATAAAGGATTCTAACCAATATATAGTCCTAACTATAGTTTTGAAACTTTGGGAAGAAAATCGTCCCGTTTTGGTACAAATGGGAATTTGAAGTAATGTAGACAAAATTGGTGTCCAAGGAGTAACAAAAGTTTAATATATTAGTATTATAGTCTAAATATAGATTTGAACCCCTTTTGAATGGATTCTAACCAATATATAGTCCTAACTATAGTTTTGAAACTTTGGGAAGAAAATCGTCCCGTTTTGCTACAAATGGGAATTTAATTAAATGTAGACAAAATTGGTGAACAAGGAGTAACCAAAGTTCAATATATTAGTATAATAGTTTAATTATAGCTTTGAACCCCTTTATAATGGATTCTAACCAATATATAGTCCTAACTATAGTTTTGAAACTTTGGGAAGAAAATCGTCCCGTTTTGCTACAAATGGGAATTTAATTAAATGTAGACAAAATTGGTGAACAAGGAGTAACCAAAGTTCAATATATTAGTATAATAGTGTAATTATAGCTTTGAACCCCTTTATAATGGATTCTAACCAATATATAGTCCTAACTTTAGTTTTGAAACTTTGGGAAGAAATCGTCCTGTTTTAGTACAAATCGGAATTTGAAGAAATGTAGACAAAATTGGTGTCCAAGGAGTAAACAAAGTTCAATATATTAGTATAATAGTCTAAATATAGCTTTGAACCCCTTTTGAATGGATTCTAACCAATATATAGTCCTAACTATAGTTTTGAAACTTTGGGAAGAAAATCGTCCCGTTTTAGTACAAATGGGAATTTGAAGAAATGTAGACAAAATTGGTGACAAAGGAGTAACCAAAGATCAATATATTAGTATAAAAGTCGAAATATAGCTTTGAACCCCTTTTGAATGGATTCTAACCAATATGTAGTCCTAACTATAGTTTTGAAACTTTGGGAAGAAAATCGTCCCGTTTTGGTACAAATGGGAATTTGAAATAATGTAGACAAAATTGGTGTCCAAGGAGTAACCAAAGTTCAATATATTAGTATAATAGTCTAAATATAGCTTTGAACCCCTTTTGAATGGATTCTAACCAATATATAGTCCTAACTTTAGTTTTGAAACTTTGGGAAGAAAATCGTCCCGTTTTGGTACCAAGGGGAATTTGAAGAAATGTAGACAAAATTGGTGTCCAAGGAGTAACCAAAGTTCAATATATTAGTATAAAAGACTAAATATAGCTTTGAACCCCTTTATAATGGATTCTAACCAATATTTAGTCCTACTATAGTTTTGAAACTTTGGGAAGAAAATCGTCCCGTTTTGGTACAAATGGGAATTTGAAGAAATGTAGACAAAATTGGTGACCAAGGAGTAACCAAAGTTCAATATATTAGTATAATAGTCTAAATATAGCTTTGAACCCCTTTTGAATTGATTCTAACCAATATATAGTCCTAACTATAATTTTGAAACTTTGGGAAGAAAATCGTCCCGTTTTAGTACAAATGGGAATTTGAAGAAATGTAGACAAAATTGGTGACCAAGGAGTAACCAAATGTCAATATATTAGTATAAAAGTCTAAATATAGATTTGAACCCCTTTATAATGGATTCTAACCAATATATAGTCCTAACTATAGTTTTGAAATTTGGGAAGAAAATCGTCCCGTTTTGCTACAAATGGGAATTTAATGAAATGTATACAAAATTGGTGACCAAGGAGTAACCAAAGTTCAATATATTAGTATAATAGTGTAATTATAGCTTTGAACCCCTTTAGAATGGATTCTAACCAATATATAGTCCTAACTTTAGTTTTGAAACTTTGGGAAGAAAATCGTCCCGTTTTGGTACAAATGGGAATTTAATGAAATGTAGAAAAAATTGGTGACTAAGGAGTAACCAAAGTTCAATATATTAGTATAATAGTCTAAATATAGCTTTGAACCCATTTAGAATGGATTCTAACCAATATATAGTCCTAACTATAGTTTTGAAACTTTGGGAAGAAAATCGTCCCGTTTTGGTGCAAATGAATTGATTCTAACCAATATATAGTCCTAACTATAATTTTGAAACTTTGGGAAGAAAATCGTCCCGTTTTAGTACAAATGGGAATTTGAAGAAATGTAGACAAAATTGGTGACCAAGGAGTAACCAAAGTTCAATATATTAGTATAAAAGTCTAAATATAGCTTTGAACCACTTTATAAAGGATTCTAACCAATATATAGTCCTAACTATAGTTTTGAAATTTGGGAAGAAAATCGTCCTGTTTTGGTACAAATGGGAATTTAATGAAATGTAGAAAAAATTGGTGACCAAGGAGTAACCAAAGTTCAATATATTAGTATAATAGTCTAAATATAGCTTTGAACCAATTTAGAATGGATTCTAACCAATATATAGTCCTAACTATAGTTTTGAAACTTTGGGAAGAAAATCGTCCCGTTTTGGTACAAATGGGAATTTGAAGTAATGTAGACAAAATTGGTGTCCAAGGAGTAACCAAAGTTTAATATATTAGTATTATAGTCTAAATATAGATTTGAACCCCTTTTGAATGGATTCTAACCAATATATAGTCCTACATATAGTTTTGAAACTTTGGGAAGAAAATCGTCCCGTTTTGCTACAAATGGGAATTTAATTAAATGTAGACAAAATTGGTGAACAAGGAGTAACCAAAGTTCAATATATTAGTATAATAGTGTAATTATAGCTTTGAACCCCTTTATAATGGATTCTAACCAATATATAGTCCTAACTTTAGTTTTGAAACTTTGGGAAGAAAATCGTCCTGTTTTAGTACAAATCGGAATTTGAAGAAATGTAGACAAAATTGGTGTCCAAGGAGTAAACAAAGTTCAATATATTAGTATAATAGTCTAAATATAGCTTTGAACCCCTTTTGAATGGATTCTAACCAATATATAGTCCTAACTATAGTTTTGAAACTTTGGGAAGAAAATCGTCCCGTTTTAGTACAAATGGGAATTTGAAGAAATGTAGACAAAATTGGTGACAAAGGAGTAACCAAAGATCAATATATTAGTATAAAAGTCGAAATATAGCTTTGAACCCCTTTTGAATGGATTCTAACAAATATGTAGTCCTAACCATAGTTTTGAAACTTTGGGAAGAAAATCGTCCCGTTTTGGTACAAATGGGAATTTGAAATAATGTAGACAAAATTGGTGTCCAAGGAGTAACCAAAGTTCAATATATTAGTATAATAGTCTAAATATAGCTTTGAACCCCTTTTGAATGGATTCTAACCAATATATAGTCCTAACTTTAGTTTTGAAACTTTGGGAAGAAAATCGTCCCGTTTTGGTACCAAGGGGAATTTGAAGAAATGTAGACAAAATTGGTGTCCAAGGAGTAACCAAAGTTCAATATATTAGTATAATAGTCTAAATATAGCTTTGAACCCCTTTTGAATGGATTCTAACCAATATATAGTCCTAACTTTAGTTTTGAAACTTTGGGAAGAAAATCGTCCCGTTTTGGTACCAAGGGGAATTTGAAGTAATGTAGACAAAATTGGTGTCCAAGGAGTAACCAAAGTTCAATATATTAGTATAAAAGACTAAATATAGCTTTGAACCCCTTTATAATGGATTCTAACCAATATTTAGTCCTACTATAGTTTTGAAACTTTGGGAAGAAAATCGTCCCGTTTTGGTACAAATGGGAATTTGAAGAAATGTAGACAAAATTGGTGACCAAGGAGTAACCAAAGTTCAATATATTAGTATAATAGTCTAAATATAGCTTTGAACCCCTTTTGAATTGATTCTAAACAATATATAGTCCTAACTATAATTTTGAAACTTTGGGAAGAAAATCGTCCCGTTTTAGTACAAATGGGAATTTGAAGAAATGTAGACAAAATTGGTGACCAAGGAGTAACCAAATGTCAATATATTAGTATAAAAGTCTAAATATAGATTTGAACCCCTTTATAATGGATTCTAACCAATATATAGTCCTAACTATAGTTTTGAAATTTGGGAAGAAAATCGTCCCGTTTTGCTACAAATGGGAATTTAATGAAATGTATACAAAATTGGTGACCAAGGAGTAACCAAAGTTCAATATATTAGTATAATAGTGTAATTATAGCTTTGAACCCCTTTAGAATGGATTCTAACCAATATATAGTCCTAACTTTAGTTTTGAAACATTGGGAAGAAAATCGTCCCGTTTTGGTACAAATGGGAATTTAATGAAATGTAGAAAAAATTGGTGACTAAGGAGTAACCAAAGTTCAATATATTAGTATAATAGTCTAAATATAGCTTTGAACCCATTTAGAATGGATTCTAACCAATATATAGTCCTAACTATAGTTTTGAAACTTTGGGAAGAAAATCGTCCCGTTTTGGTGCAAATGAATTGATTCTAACCAATATATAGTCCTAACTATAATTTTGAATCTTTGGGAAGAAAATCGTCCCGTTTTAGTACAAATGGGAATTTGAAGAAATGTAGACAAAATTGGTGACCAAGGAGTAACCAAAGTTCAATATATTAGTATAAAAGTCTAAATATAGCTTTGAACCACTTTATAAAGGATTCTAACCAATATATAGTCCTAACTATAGTTTTGAAATTTGGGAAGAAAATCGTCCTGTTTTGGTACAAATGGGAATTTAATGAAATGTAGAAAAAATTGGTGACCAAGGAGTAACCAAAGTTCAATATATTAGTATAATAGTCTAAATATAGCTTTGAACCAATTTAGAATGGATTCTAACCAATATATAGTCCTAACTATAGTTTTGAAACTTTGGGAAGAAAATCGTCCCGTTTTGGTACAAATGGGAATTTGAAGTAATGTAGACAAAATTGGTGTCCAAGGAGTAACCAAAGTTTAATATATTAGTATTATAGTCTAAATATAGATTTGAACCCCTTTTGAATGGATTCTAACCAATATATAGTCCTACATATAGTTTTGAAACTTTGGGAAGAAAATCGTCCCGTTTTGCTACAAATGGGAATTTAATTAAATGTAGACAAAATTGGTGAACAAGGAGTAACCAAAGTTCAATATATTAGTATAATAGTGTAATTATAGCTTTGAACCCCTTTATAATGGATTCTAACCAATATATAGTCCTAACTTTAGTTTTGAAACTTTGGGAAGAAAATCGTCCTGTTTTAGTACAAATCGGAATTTGAAGAAATGTAGACAAAATTGGTGTCCAAGGAGTAAACAAAGTTCAATATATTAGTATAATAGTCTAAATATAGCTTTGAACCCCTTTTGAATGGATTCTAACCAATATATAGTCCTAACTATAGTTTTGAAACTTTGGGAAGAAAATCGTCCCGTTTTAGTACAAATGGGAATTTGAAGAAATGTAGACAAAATTGGTGACAAAGGAGTAACCAAAGATCAATATATTAGTATAAAAGTCGAAATATAGCTTTGAACCCCTTTTGAATGGATTCTAACAAATATGTAGTCCTAACTATAGTTTTGAAACTTTGGGAAGAAAATCGTCCCGTTTTGGTACAAATGGGAATTTGAAATAATGTAGACAAAATTGGTGTCCAAGGAGTAACCAAAGTTCAATATATTAGTATAATAGTCTAAATATAGCTTTGAACCCCTTTTGAATGGATTCTAACCAATATATAGTCCTAACTTTAGTTTTGAAACTTTGGGAAGAAAATCGTCCCGTTTTGGTACCAAGGGGAATTTGAAGAAATGTAGACAAAATTGGTGTCCAAGGAGTAACCAAAGTTCAATATATTAGTATATTAGTCTAAATATAGCTTTGAACCCCTTTTGAATGGATTCTAACCAATATATACTCCTAACTATAGTTTTGAAACTTTGGGAAGAAAATCGTCCCATTTTGGTACAAATGGGAATTTGAAGGAATGTAGACAAAATTGGTGACAAAGGAGTAACCAAAGTTCAATATATTAGTATAAAAGACTAAATATAGCTTTGAACCCCTTTATAATGGATTCTAACCAATATATAGTCCTACTATAGTTTTGAAACTTTGGGAAGAAAATCGACCCGTTTTGGTACAAATGGGAATTTGAAGAAATGTAGACAAAATTGGTGACCAAGGAGTAACCAAAGTTCAATATATTAGTATAATAGTCTAAATATAGCTTTGAACCCCTTTTGAATTGATTCTAACCAATATATAGTCCTAACTATAATTTTGAAACTTTGGGAAGAAAATCGTCCCGTTTTAGTACAAATGGGAATTTGAAGAAATGTACACAAAATTGGTGACCAAGGAGTAACCAAAGTTCAATATATTAGTATAAAAGTCTAAATATAGCTTTGAACCCCTTTATAATGGATTCTAACCAATATATAGTCCTAACTATAGTTTTGAAATTTGGGAAGAAAATCGTCCCGTTTTGCTACAAATGGGAATTTAATGAAATGTATACAAAATTGGTGACCAAGGAGTAACCAAAGTTCAATATATTAGTATAATAGTGTAATTATAGCTTTGAACCCCTTTAGAATGGATTCTAACCAATATATAGTCCTATATTTAGTTTTGAAACTTTGGGAAGAAAATCGTCCCGTTTTGGTACAAAGGGGAATTTGAAGAAATGTAGACAAAATTGGTGTCCAAGGTGTAACCAAAGTTCAATATATTAGTATAATAGTCTAAATATAGCTTTGAACCCCTTTTGAATGGATTCTAACCAATATATACTCCTAACTATAGTTTTGAAACTTTGGGAAGAAAATCGTCCCATTTTGGTACAAATGGGAATTTGAAGGAAAGTAGACAAAATTGGTGACAAAGGAGTAACCAAAGTTCAATATATTAGTATAAAAGACTAAATATAGCTTTGAACCCCTTTATAATGGATTCTAACCAATATATAGTCCTACTATAGTTTTGAAACTTTGGGAAGAAAATCGACCCGTTTTGGTACAAATGGGAATTTGAAGAAATGTAGACAAAATTGGTGACCAAGGAGTAACCAAAGTTCAATATATTAGTATAATAGTCTAAATATAGCTTTGAACCCCTTTTGAATTGATTCTAACCAATATATAGTCCTAACTATAATTTTGAAACTTTGGGAAGAAAATCGTCCCGTTTTAGTACAAATGGGAATTTGAAGAAATGTACACAAAATTGGTGACCAAGGAGTAACCAAAGTTCAATATATTAGTATAAAAGTCTAAATATAGCTTTGAACCCCTTTATAATGGATTCTAACCAATATATAGTCCTAACTATAGTTTTGAAATTTGGGAAGAAAATCGTCCCGTTTTGCTACAAATGGGAATTTAATGAAATGTATACAAAATTGGTGACCAAGGAGTAACCAAAGTTCAATATATTAGTATAATAGTGTAATTATAGCTTTGAACCCCTTTAGAATGGATTCTAACCAATATATAGTCCTATATTTAGTTTTGAAACTTTGGGAAGAAAATCGTCCCGTTTTGGTACAAAGGGGAATTTGAAGAAATGTAGACAAAATTGGTGTCCAAGGTGTAACCAAAGTTCAATATATTAGTATAATAGTCTAAATATAGCTTTGAACCCCTTTTGAATGGATTCTAACCAATATATACTCCTAACTATAGTTTTGAAACTTTGGGAAGAAAATCGTCCCATTTTGGTACAAATGGGAATTTGAAGGAAAGTAGACAAAATTGGTGACAAAGGAGTAACCAAAGTTCAATATATTAGTATAAAAGACTAAATATAGCTTTGAACCCCTTTATAATGGATTCTAACCAATATATAGTCCTACTATAGTTTTGAAACTTTGGGAAGAAAATCGACCCGTTTTGGTACAAATGGGAATTTGAAGAAATGTAGACAAAATTGGTGACCAAGGAGTAACCAAAGTTCAATATATTAGTATAATAGTCTAAATATAGCTTTGAACCCCTTTTGAATTGATTCTAACCAATATATAGTCCTAACTATAATTTTGAAACTTTGGGAAGAAAATCGTCCCGTTTTAGTACAAATGGGAATTTGAAGAAATGTACACAAAATTGGTGACCAAGGAGTAACCAAAGTTCAATATATTAGTATAAAAGTCTAAATATAGCTTTGAACCCCTTTATAATGGATTCTAACCAATATATAGTCCTAACTATAGTTTTGAAATTTGGGAAGAAAATCGTCCCGTTTTGCTACAAATGGGAATTTAATGAAATGTATACAAAATTGGTGACCAAGGAGTAACCAAAGTTCAATATATTAGTATAATAGTGTAATTATAGCTTTGAACCCCTTTAGAATGGATTCTAACCAATATATAGTCCTATATTTAGTTTTGAAACTTTGGGAAGAAAATCGTCCCGTTTTGGTACAAAGGGGAATTTGAAGAAATGTAGACAAAATTGGTGTCCAAGGTGTAACCAAAGTTCAATATATTAGTATAATAGTCTAAATATAGCTTTGAACCTCTTTTGAATGGATTCTAACCAATATATACTCCTAACTATAGTTTTGAAACTTTGGGAAGAAAATCGTCCCATTTTGGTACAAATGGGAATTTGAATAAATGTAGACAAAATTGGTGACAAAGGAGTAACCAAAGTTCAATATATTAGTATAATAGTGTAATTAGAGCTTTGAACCCCATTAGAATGGATTCTAACCAATATATAGTCCTAACTTTAGTTTTGAAACATTGGGAAGAAAATCGTCCCGTTTTGGTACAAATGGGAATTTGAAGAAATGTAGACAAAATTGGTGTCCAAGGAGTAAACAAAGTTCAATATATTAGTATAATAGTCTAAATATAGCTTTGAACCCCTTTTGAATGGATTCTAACCAATATATAGTCCTACATATAGTTTTGAAACTTTGGGAAGAAAATCGTCCCGTTTTGCTACAAATGGGAATTTAATTAAATGTAGACAAAATTGGTGAACAAGGAGTAACCAAAGTTCAATATATTAGTATAATAGTGTAATTATAGCTTTGAACCCCTTTATAATGGATTCTAACCAATATATAGTCCTAACTTTAGTTTTGAAACTTTGGGAAGAAAATCGTCCTGTTTTAGTACAAATCGGAATTTGAAGAAATGTAGACAAAATTGGTGACCAAGGAGTAACCAAAGATCAATATATTAGTATAAAAGTCGAAATATAGCTTTGAACCCCTTTTGAATGGATTCTAACCAATATGTAGTCCTAACTATAGTTTTGAAACTTTGGGAAGAAAATCGTCCCGTTTTGGTACAAATGGGAATTTGAAGTAATGTAGACAAAATTGGTGTCCAAGGAGTAACCAAAGTTTAATATATTAGTATTATAGTCTAAATATAGATTTGAACCCCTTTTGAATGGATTCTAACCAATATATAGTCCTACATATAGTTTTGAAACTTTGGGAAGAAAATCGTCCCGTTTTGCTACAAATGGGAATTTAATTAAATGTAGACAAAATTGGTGAACAAGGAGTAACCAAAGTTCAATATATTAGTATAATAGTGTAATTATAGCTTTGAACCCCTTTATAATGGATTCTAACCAATATATAGTCCTAACTTTAGTTTTGAAACTTTGGGAAGAAAATCGTCCTGTTTTAGTACAAATCGGAATTTGAAGAAATGTAGACAAAATTGGTGTCCAAGGAGTAAACAAAGTTCAATATATTAGTATAATAGTCTAAATATAGCTTTGAACCCCTTTTGAATGGATTCTAACCAATATATAGTCCTAACTATAGTTTTGAAACTTTGGGAAGAAAATCGTCCCGTTTTAGTACAAATGGGAATTTGAAGAAATGTAGACAAAATTGGTGACAAAGGAGTAACCAAAGATCAATATATTAGTATAAAAGTCGAAATATAGCTTTGAACCCCTTTTGAATGGATTCTAACCAATATGTAGTCCTAACTATAGTTTTGAAACTTTGGGAAGAAAATCGTCCCGTTTTGGTACAAATGGGAATTTGAAATAATGTAGACAAAATTGGTGTCCAAGGAGTAACCAAAGTTCAATATATTAGTATAATAGTCTAAATATAGCTTTGAACCCCTTTTGAATGGATTCTAACCAATATATAGTCCTAACTATAGTTTTGAAACTTTGGGAAGAAAATCGTCCCGTTTTAGTACAAATGGGAATTTGAAGAAATGTAGACAAAATTGGTGACAAAGGAGTAACCAAAGATCAATATATTAGTATAAAAGTCGAAATATAGCTTTGAACCCCTTTTGAATGGATTCTAACAAATATGTAGTCCTAACTATAGTTTTGAAACTTTGGGAAGAAAATCGTCCCGTTTTGGTACCAAGGGGAATTTGAAGAAATGTAGACAAAATTGGTGTCCAAGGAGTAACCAAAGTTCAATATATTAGTATATTAGTCTAAATATAGCTTTGAACCCCTTTTGAATGGATTCTAACCAATATATACTCCTAACTATAGTTTTGAAACTTTGGGAAGAAAATCGTCCCATTTTGGTACAAATGGGAATTTGAAGGAATGTAGACAAAATTGGTGACAAAGGAGTAACCAAAGTTCAATATATTAGTATAAAAGACTAAATATAGCTTTGAACCCCTTTATAATGGATTCTAACCAATATATAGTCCTACTATAGTTTTGAAACTTTGGGAAGAAAATCGACCCGTTTTGGTACAAATGGGAATTTGAAGAAATGTAGACAAAATTGGTGACCAAGGAGTAACCAAAGTTCAATATATTAGTATAATAGTCTAAATATAGCTTTGAACCCCTTTTGAATTGATTCTAACCAATATATAGTCCTAACTATAATTTTGAAACTTTGGGAAGAAAATCGTCCCGTTTTAGTACAAATGGGAATTTGAAGAAATGTACACAAAATTGGTGACCAAGGAGTAACCAAAGTTCAATATATTAGTATAAAAGTCTAAATATAGCTTTGAACCCCTTTATAATGGATTCTAACCAATATATAGTCCTAACTATAGTTTTGAAATTTGGGAAGAAAATCGTCCCGTTTTGCTACAAATGGGAATTTAATGAAATGTATACAAAATTGGTGACCAAGGAGTAACCAAAGTTCAATATATTAGTATAATAGTGTAATTATAGCTTTGAACCCCTTTAGAATGGATTCTAACCAATATATAGTCCTATATTTAGTTTTGAAACTTTGGGAAGAAAATCGTCCCGTTTTGGTACAAAGGGGAATTTGAAGAAATGTAGACAAAATTGGTGTCCAAGGTGTAACCAAAGTTCAATATATTAGTATAATAGTCTAAATATAGCTTTGAACCCCTTTTGAATGGATTCTAACCAATATATACTCCTAACTATAGTTTTGAAACTTTGGGAAGAAAATCGTCCCATTTTGGTACAAATGGGAATTTGAATAAAGGTTGACAAAATTGGTGACAAAGGAGTAACCAAAGTTCAATATATTAGTATAATAGTGTAATTAGAGCTTTGAACCCCATTAGAATGGATTCTAACCAATATATAGTCCTAACTTTAGTTTTGAAACATTGGGAAGAAAATCGTCCCGTTTTGGTACAAATGGGAATTTGAAGAAATGTAGACAAAATTGGTGTCCAAGGAGTAAACAAAGTTCAATATATTAGTATAATAGTCTAAATATAGCTTTGAACCCCTTTTGAATGGATTCTAACCAATATATAGTCCTACATATAGTTTTGAAACTTTGGGAAGAAAATCGTCCCGTTTTGCTACAAATGGGAATTTAATTAAATGTAGACAAAATTGGTGAACAAGGAGTAACCAAAGTTCAATATATTAGTATAATAGTGTAATTAGAGCTTTGAACCCCATTAGAAAGGATTCTAACCAATATATAGTCCTAACTTTAGTTTTGAAACATTGGGAAGAAAATCGTCCCGTTTTGGTACAAATGGGAATTTGAAGAAATGTAGACAAAATTGGTGTCCAAGGTGTAACCAAAGTTCAATATATTAGTATAATAGTCTAAATATAGCTTTGAACCCCTTTTGAATGGATTCTAACCAATATATACTCCTAACTATAGTTTTGAAACTTTGGGAAGAAAATCGTCCCATTTTGGTACAAATGGGAATTTGAATAAATGTAGACAAAATTGGTGACAAAGGAGTAACCAAAGTTCAATATATTAGTATAATAGTGTAATTAGAGCTTTGAACCCCATTAGAATGGATTCTAACCAATATATAGTCCTAACTTTAATTTTGAAACATTGGGAAGAAAATCGTCCTGTTTTGGTACAAATGGGAATTTGAAGAAATGTAGACAAAATTGGTGTCCAAGGAGTAAACAAAGTTCAATATATTAGTATAATAGTCTAAATATAGCTTTGAACCCCTTTTGAATGGATTCTAACCAATATATAGTCCTAACTATAGTTTTGAAACTTTGGGAAGAAAATCGTCCCGTTTTGGTACAAATGGGAATTTGAAGAAATGTAGACAAAATTGGTGACCAAGGAGTAACCAAAGTTCAATATATTAGTATAATAGTCTAAATATAGCTTTGAACCCCTTTTGAATTGATTCTAACCAATATATAGTCCTAACTATAATTTTGAAACTTTGGGAAGAAAATCGTCCCGTTTTAGTACAAATGGGAATTTGAAGAAATGTAGACAAAATTGGTGACCAAGGAGTAACCAAAGTTCAATATATTAGTATAAAAGTCTAAATATAGCTTTGAACCCCTTTATAATGGATTCTAACCAATATATAGTCCTAACTATAGTTTTGAAATTTGGGAAGAAAATCGTCCCGTTTTGCTACAAATGGGAATTTAATGAAATGTATACAAAATTGGTGACCAAGGAGTAACCAAAGTTCAATATATTAGTATAATAGTGTAATTATAGCTTTGAACCCCTTTAGAATGGATTCTAACCAATATATAGTCCTATATTTAGTTTTGAAACTTTGGGAAGAAAATCGTCCCGTTTTGGTACAAAGGGGAATTTGAAGAAATGTAGACAAAATTGGTGTCCAAGGTGTAACCAAAGTTCAATATATTAGTATAATAGTCTAAATATAGCTTTGAACCCCTTTTGAATGGATTCTAACCAATATATACTCCTAACTATAGTTTTGAAACTTTGGGAAGAAAATCGTCCCATTTTGGTACAAATGGGAATTTGAATAAATGTAGACAAAATTGGTGACAAAGGAGTAACCAAAGTTCAATATATTAGTATAATAGTGTAATTAGAGCTTTGAACCCCATTAGAAAGGATTCTAACCAATATATAGTCCTAACTTTAGTTTTGAAACATTGGGAAGAAAATCGTCCCGTTTTGGTACAAATCGGAATTTGAAGAAATGTAGACAAAATTGGTGACCAAGGAGTAACCAAAGATCAATATATTAGTATAAAAGTCGAAATATAGCTTTGAACCCCTTTTGAATGGATTCTAACCAATATGTAGTCCTAACTATAGTTTTGAAACTTTGGGAAGAAAATCGTCCCGTTTTGGTACAAATGGGAATTTGAAGTAATGTAGACAAAATTGGTGTCCAAGGAGTAACCAAAGTTTAATATATTAGTATTATAGTCTAAATATAGATTTGAACCCCTTTTGAATGGATTCTAACCAATATATAGTCCTACATATAGTTTTGAAACTTTGGGAAGAAAATCGTCCCGTTTTGCTACAAATGGGAATTTAATTAAATGTAGACAAAATTGGTGAACAAGGAGTAACCAAAGTTCAATATATTAGTATAATAGTGTAATTATAGCTTTGAACCCCTTTATAATGGATTCTAACCAATATATAGTCCTAACTTTAGTTTTGAAACTTTGGGAAGAAAATCGTCCTGTTTTAGTACAAATCGGAATTTGAAGAAATGTAGACAAAATTGGTGTCCAAGGAGTAAACAAAGTTCAATATATTAGTATAATAGTCTAAATATAGCTTTGAACCCCTTTTGAATTGATTCTAACCAATATATAGTCCTAACTATAATTTTGAAACTTTGGGAAGAAAATCGTCCCGTTTTAGTACAAATGGGAATTTGAAGAAATGTAGACAAAATTGGTGACCAAGGAGTAACCAAAGTTCAATATATTAGTATAAAAGTCTAAATATAGCTTTGAACCCCTTTATAATGGATTCTAACCAATATATAGTCCTAACTATAGTTTTGAAATTTGGGAAGAAAATCGTCCCGTTTTGCTACAAATGGGAATTTAATGAAATGTATACAAAATTGGTGACCAAGGAGTAACCAAAGTTCAATATATTAGTATAATAGTGTAATTATAGCTTTGAACCCCATTAGAAAGGATTCTAACCAATATATAGTCCTAACTTTAGTTTTGAAACATTGGGAAGAAAATCGTCCCGTTTTGGTACAAATGGGAATTTGAAGAAATGTAGACAAAATTGGTGTCCAAGGTGTAACCAAAGTTCAATATATTAGTATAATAGTCTAAATATAGCTTTGAACCCCTTTTGAATGGATTCTAACCAATATATACTCCTAACTATAGTTTTGAAACTTTGGGAAGAAAATCGTCCCATTTTGGTACAAATGGGAATTTGAATAAATGTAGACAAAATTGGTGACAAAGGAGTAACCAAAGTTCAATATATTAGTATAATAGTGTAATTAGAGCTTTGAACCCCATTAGAATGGATTCTAACCAATATATAGTCCTAACTTTAATTTTGAAACATTGGGAAGAAAATCGTCCTGTTTTGGTACAAATGGGAATTTGAAGAAATGTAGACAAAATTGGTGTCCAAGGAGTAAACAAAGTTCAATATATTAGTATAATAGTCTAAATATAGCTTTGAACCCCTTTTGAATGGATTCTAACCAATATATAGTCCTAACTATAGTTTTGAAACTTTGGGAAGAAAATCGTCCCGTTTTAGTACAAATGGGAATTTGAAGAAATGTAGACAAATTTGGTGACAAAGGAGTAACCAAAGATCAATATATTAGTATAAAAGTCGAAATATAGCTTTGAACCCCTTTTGAATGGATTCTAACAAATATATAGTCCTAACTATAGTTTTGAAACTTTGGGAAGAAAATCGTCTCGTTTTGGTACAAATGGGAATTTGAAGTAATGTAGACAAAATTGATGTCCAAGGAGTAACCAAAGTTCAATATATTAGTATAATAGTCTAAATATAGCTTTGAACCCCTTTTGAATGGATTCTAACCAATATATAGTCCTAACTTTAGTTTTGAAACTTTGGGAAGAAAATCGTCCCGTTTTGGTACAAAGGGGAATTTGAAGAAATGTAGACAAAATTGGTGACCAAGGAGTAACCAAAGTTCAATATATTAGTATAATAGTCTAAATATAGCTTTGAACCCCTTTAGAATGGATTCTAACCAATATATAGTCCTAACTTTAGTTTTGAAACTTTGGGAAGAAAATCGTCCCGTTTTGGTACAAATGGGAATTTAATGAAATGTAGAAAAAATTGGTGACTAAGGAGTAACCAAAGTTCAATATATTAGTATAATAGTCTAAATATAGCTTTGAACCCATTTAGAATGGATTCTAACCAATATATAGTCCTAACTATAGTTTTGAAACTTTGGGAAGAAAATCGTCCCGTTTTGGTGCAAATGAATTGATTCTAACCAATATATAGTCCTAACTATAATTTTGAATCTTTGGGAAGAAAATCGTCCCGTTTTAGTACAAATGGGAATTTGAAGAAATGTAGACAAAATTGGTGACCAAGGAGTAACCAAAGTTCAATATATTAGTATAAAAGTCTAAATATAGCTTTGAACCACTTTATAAAGGATTCTAACCAATATATAGTCCTAACTATAGTTTTGAAATTTGGGAAGAAAATCGTCCTGTTTTGGTACAAATGGGAATTTAATGAAATGTAGAAAAAATTGGTGACCAAGGAGTAACCAAAGTTCAATATATTAGTATAATAGTCTAAATATAGCTTTGAACCAATTTAGAATGGATTCTAACCAATATATAGTCCTAACTATAGTTTTGAAACTTTGGGAAGAAAATCGTCCCGTTTTGGTACAAATGGGAATTTGAAGTAATGTAGACAAAATTGGTGTCCAAGGAGTAACCAAAGTTTAATATATTAGTATTATAGTCTAAATATAGATTTGAACCCCTTTTGAATGGATTCTAACCAATATATAGTCCTACATATAGTTTTGAAACTTTGGGAAGAAAATCGTCCCGTTTTGCTACAAATGGGAATTTAATTAAATGTAGACAAAATTGGTGAACAAGGAGTAACCAAAGTTCAATATATTAGTATAATAGTGTAATTATAGCTTTGAACCCCTTTATAATGGATTCTAACCAATATATAGTCCTAACTTTAGTTTTGAAACTTTGGGAAGAAAATCGTCCTGTTTTAGTACAAATCGGAATTTGAAGAAATGTAGACAAAATTGGTGTCCAAGGAGTAAACAAAGTTCAATATATTAGTATAATAGTCTAAATATAGCTTTGAACCCCTTTTGAATGGATTCTAACCAATATATAGTCCTAACTATAGTTTTGAAACTTTGGGAAGAAAATCGTCCCGTTTTAGTACAAATGGGAATTTGAAGAAATGTAGACAAAATTGGTGACAAAGGAGTAACCAAAGATCAATATATTAGTATAAAAGTCGAAATATAGCTTTGAACCCCTTTTGAATGGATTCTAACAAATATGTAGTCCTAACTATAGTTTTGAAACTTTGGGAAGAAAATCGTCCCGTTTTGGTACAAATGGGAATTTGAAATAATGTAGACAAAATTGGTGTCCAAGGAGTAACCAAAGTTCAATATATTAGTATAATAGTCTAAATATAGCTTTGAACCCCTTTTGAATGGATTCTAACCAATATATAGTCCTAACTTTAGTTTTGAAACTTTGGGAAGAAAATCGTCCCGTTTTGGTACCAAGGGGAATTTGAAGAAATGTAGACAAAATTGGTGTCCAAGGAGTAACCAAAGTTCAATATATTAGTATATTAGTCTAAATATAGCTTTGAACCCCTTTTGAATGGATTCTAACCAATATATACTCCTAACTATAGTTTTGAAACTTTGGGAAGAAAATCGTCCCATTTTGGTACAAATGGGAATTTGAAGGAATGTAGACAAAATTGGTGACAAAGGAGTAACCAAAGTTCAATATATTAGTATAAAAGACTAAATATAGCTTTGAACCCCTTTATAATGGATTCTAACCAATATATAGTCCTACTATAGTTTTGAAACTTTGGGAAGAAAATCGACCCGTTTTGGTACAAATGGGAATTTGAAGAAATGTAGACAAAATTGGTGACCAAGGAGTAACCAAAGTTCAATATATTAGTATAATAGTCTAAATATAGCTTTGAACCCCTTTTGAATTGATTCTAACCAATATATAGTCCTAACTATAATTTTGAAACTTTGGGAAGAAAATCGTCCCGTTTTAGTACAAATGGGAATTTGAAGAAATGTACACAAAATTGGTGACCAAGGAGTAACCAAAGTTCAATATATTAGTATAAAAGTCTAAATATAGCTTTGAACCCCTTTATAATGGATTCTAACCAATATATAGTCCTAACTATAGTTTTGAAATTTGGGAAGAAAATCGTCCCGTTTTGCTACAAATGGGAATTTAATGAAATGTATACAAAATTGGTGACCAAGGAGTAACCAAAGTTCAATATATTAGTATAATAGTGTAATTATAGCTTTGAACCCCTTTAGAATGGATTCTAACCAATATATAGTCCTATATTTAGTTTTGAAACTTTGGGAAGAAAATCGTCCCGTTTTGGTACAAAGGGGAATTTGAAGAAATGTAGACAAAATTGGTGTCCAAGGTGTAACCAAAGTTCAATATATTAGTATAATAGTCTAAATATAGCTTTGAACCCCTTTTGAATGGATTCTAACCAATATATACTCCTAACTATAGTTTTGAAACTTTGGGAAGAAAATCGTCCCATTTTGGTACAAATGGGAATTTGAAGGAAAGTAGACAAAATTGGTGACAAAGGAGTAACCAAAGTTCAATATATTAGTATAAAAGACTAAATATAGCTTTGAACCCCTTTATAATGGATTCTAACCAATATATAGTCCTACTATAGTTTTGAAACTTTGGGAAGAAAATCGACCCGTTTTGGTACAAATGGGAATTTGAAGAAATGTAGACAAAATTGGTGACCAAGGAGTAACCAAAGTTCAATATATTAGTATAATAGTCTAAATATAGCTTTGAACCCCTTTTGAATTGATTCTAACCAATATATAGTCCTAACTATAATTTTGAAACTTTGGGAAGAAAATCGTCCCGTTTTAGTACAAATGGGAATTTGAAGAAATGTACACAAAATTGGTGACCAAGGAGTAACCAAAGTTCAATATATTAGTATAAAAGTCTAAATATAGCTTTGAACCCCTTTATAATGGATTCTAACCAATATATAGTCCTAACTATAGTTTTGAAATTTGGGAAGAAAATCGTCCCGTTTTGCTACAAATGGGAATTTAATGAAATGTATACAAAATTGGTGACCAAGGAGTAACCAAAGTTCAATATATTAGTATAATAGTGTAATTATAGCTTTGAACCCCTTTAGAATGGATTCTAACCAATATATAGTCCTATATTTAGTTTTGAAACTTTGGGAAGAAAATCGTCCCGTTTTGGTACAAAGGGGAATTTGAAGAAATGTAGACAAAATTGGTGTCCAAGGTGTAACCAAAGTTCAATATATTAGTATAATAGTCTAAATATAGCTTTGAACCCCTTTTGAATGGATTCTAACCAATATATACTCCTAACTATAGTTTTGAAACTTTGGGAAGAAAATCGTCCCATTTTGGTACAAATGGGAATTTGAATAAATGTAGACAAAATTGGTGACAAAGGAGTAACCAAAGTTCAATATATTAGTATAATAGTGTAATTAGAGCTTTGAACCCCATTAGAATGGATTCTAACCAATATATAGTCCTAACTTTAGTTTTGAAACATTGGGAAGAAAATCGTCCCGTTTTGGTACAAATGGGAATTTGAAGAAATGTAGACAAAATTGGTGTCCAAGGAGTAAACAAAGTTCAATATATTAGTATAATAGTCTAAATATAGCTTTGAACCCCTTTTGAATGGATTCTAACCAATATATAGTCCTACATATAGTTTTGAAACTTTGGGAAGAAAATCGTCCCGTTTTGCTACAAATGGGAATTTAATTAAATGTAGACAAAATTGGTGAACAAGGAGTAACCAAAGTTCAATATATTAGTATAATAGTGTAATTATAGCTTTGAACCCCTTTATAATGGATTCTAACCAATATATAGTCCTAACTTTAGTTTTGAAACTTTGGGAAGAAAATCGTCCTGTTTTAGTACAAATCGGAATTTGAAGAAATGTAGACAAAATTGGTGACCAAGGAGTAACCAAAGATCAATATATTAGTATAAAAGTCGAAATATAGCTTTGAACCCCTTTTGAATGGATTCTAACCAATATGTAGTCCTAACTATAGTTTTGAAACTTTGGGAAGAAAATCGTCCCGTTTTGGTACAAATGGGAATTTGAAGTAATGTAGACAAAATTGGTGTCCAAGGAGTAACCAAAGTTTAATATATTAGTATTATAGTCTAAATATAGATTTGAACCCCTTTTGAATGGATTCTAACCAATATATAGTCCTACATATAGTTTTGAAACTTTGGGAAGAAAATCGTCCCGTTTTGCTACAAATGGGAATTTAATTAAATGTAGACAAAATTGGTGAACAAGGAGTAACCAAAGTTCAATATATTAGTATAATAGTGTAATTATAGCTTTGAACCCCTTTATAATGGATTCTAACCAATATATAGTCCTAACTTTAGTTTTGAAACTTTGGGAAGAAAATCGTCCTGTTTTAGTACAAATCGGAATTTGAAGAAATGTAGACAAAATTGGTGTCCAAGGAGTAAACAAAGTTCAATATATTAGTATAATAGTCTAAATATAGCTTTGAACCCCTTTTGAATGGATTCTAACCAATATATAGTCCTAACTATAGTTTTGAAACTTTGGGAAGAAAATCGTCCCGTTTTAGTACAAATGGGAATTTGAAGAAATGTAGACAAAATTGGTGACAAAGGAGTAACCAAAGATCAATATATTAGTATAAAAGTCGAAATATAGCTTTGAACCCCTTTTGAATGGATTCTAACCAATATGTAGTCCTAACTATAGTTTTGAAACTTTGGGAAGAAAATCGTCCCGTTTTGGTACAAATGGGAATTTGAAATAATGTAGACAAAATTGGTGTCCAAGGAGTAACCAAAGTTCAATATATTAGTATAATAGTCTAAATATAGCTTTGAACCCCTTTTGAATGGATTCTAACCAATATATAGTCCTAACTATAGTTTTGAAACTTTGGGAAGAAAATCGTCCCGTTTTAGTACAAATGGGAATTTGAAGAAATGTAGACAAAATTGGTGACAAAGGAGTAACCAAAGATCAATATATTAGTATAAAAGTCGAAATATAGCTTTGAACCCCTTTTGAATGGATTCTAACAAATATGTAGTCCTAACTATAGTTTTGAAACTTTGGGAAGAAAATCGTCCCGTTTTGGTACCAAGGGGAATTTGAAGAAATGTAGACAAAATTGGTGTCCAAGGAGTAACCAAAGTTCAATATATTAGTATATTAGTCTAAATATAGCTTTGAACCCCTTTTGAATGGATTCTAACCAATATATACTCCTAACTATAGTTTTGAAACTTTGGGAAGAAAATCGTCCCATTTTGGTACAAATGGGAATTTGAAGGAATGTAGACAAAATTGGTGACAAAGGAGTAACCAAAGTTCAATATATTAGTATAAAAGACTAAATATAGCTTTGAACCCCTTTATAATGGATTCTAACCAATATATAGTCCTACTATAGTTTTGAAACTTTGGGAAGAAAATCGACCCGTTTTGGTACAAATGGGAATTTGAAGAAATGTAGACAAAATTGGTGACCAAGGAGTAACCAAAGTTCAATATATTAGTATAATAGTCTAAATATAGCTTTGAACCCCTTTTGAATTGATTCTAACCAATATATAGTCCTAACTATAATTTTGAAACTTTGGGAAGAAAATCGTCCCGTTTTAGTACAAATGGGAATTTGAAGAAATGTACACAAAATTGGTGACCAAGGAGTAACCAAAGTTCAATATATTAGTATAAAAGTCTAAATATAGCTTTGAACCCCTTTATAATGGATTCTAACCAATATATAGTCCTAACTATAGTTTTGAAATTTGGGAAGAAAATCGTCCCGTTTTGCTACAAATGGGAATTTAATGAAATGTATACAAAATTGGTGACCAAGGAGTAACCAAAGTTCAATATATTAGTATAATAGTGTAATTATAGCTTTGAACCCCTTTAGAATGGATTCTAACCAATATATAGTCCTATATTTAGTTTTGAAACTTTGGGAAGAAAATCGTCCCGTTTTGGTACAAAGGGGAATTTGAAGAAATGTAGACAAAATTGGTGTCCAAGGTGTAACCAAAGTTCAATATATTAGTATAATAGTCTAAATATAGCTTTGAACCCCTTTTGAATGGATTCTAACCAATATATACTCCTAACTATAGTTTTGAAACTTTGGGAAGAAAATCGTCCCATTTTGGTACAAATGGGAATTTGAATAAAGGTTGACAAAATTGGTGACAAAGGAGTAACCAAAGTTCAATATATTAGTATAATAGTGTAATTAGAGCTTTGAACCCCATTAGAATGGATTCTAACCAATATATAGTCCTAACTTTAGTTTTGAAACATTGGGAAGAAAATCGTCCCGTTTTGGTACAAATGGGAATTTGAAGAAATGTAGACAAAATTGGTGTCCAAGGAGTAAACAAAGTTCAATATATTAGTATAATAGTCTAAATATAGCTTTGAACCCCTTTTGAATGGATTCTAACCAATATATAGTCCTACATATAGTTTTGAAACTTTGGGAAGAAAATCGTCCCGTTTTGCTACAAATGGGAATTTAATTAAATGTAGACAAAATTGGTGAACAAGGAGTAACCAAAGTTCAATATATTAGTATAATAGTGTAATTAGAGCTTTGAACCCCATTAGAAAGGATTCTAACCAATATATAGTCCTAACTTTAGTTTTGAAACATTGGGAAGAAAATCGTCCCGTTTTGGTACAAATGGGAATTTGAAGAAATGTAGACAAAATTGGTGTCCAAGGTGTAACCAAAGTTCAATATATTAGTATAATAGTCTAAATATAGCTTTGAACCCCTTTTGAATGGATTCTAACCAATATATACTCCTAACTATAGTTTTGAAACTTTGGGAAGAAAATCGTCCCATTTTGGTACAAATGGGAATTTGAATAAATGTAGACAAAATTGGTGACAAAGGAGTAACCAAAGTTCAATATATTAGTATAATAGTGTAATTAGAGCTTTGAACCCCATTAGAATGGATTCTAACCAATATATAGTCCTAACTTTAATTTTGAAACATTGGGAAGAAAATCGTCCTGTTTTGGTACAAATGGGAATTTGAAGAAATGTAGACAAAATTGGTGTCCAAGGAGTAAACAAAGTTCAATATATTAGTATAATAGTCTAAATATAGCTTTGAACCCCTTTTGAATGGATTCTAACCAATATATAGTCCTAACTATAGTTTTGAAACTTTGGGAAGAAAATCGTCCCGTTTTGGTACAAATGGGAATTTGAAGAAATGTAGACAAAATTGGTGACCAAGGAGTAACCAAAGTTCAATATATTAGTATAATAGTCTAAATATAGCTTTGAACCCCTTTTGAATTGATTCTAACCAATATATAGTCCTAACTATAATTTTGAAACTTTGGGAAGAAAATCGTCCCGTTTTAGTACAAATGGGAATTTGAAGAAATGTAGACAAAATTGGTGACCAAGGAGTAACCAAAGTTCAATATATTAGTATAAAAGTCTAAATATAGCTTTGAACCCCTTTATAATGGATTCTAACCAATATATAGTCCTAACTATAGTTTTGAAATTTGGGAAGAAAATCGTCCCGTTTTGCTACAAATGGGAATTTAATGAAATGTATACAAAATTGGTGACCAAGGAGTAACCAAAGTTCAATATATTAGTATAATAGTGTAATTATAGCTTTGAACCCCTTTAGAATGGATTCTAACCAATATATAGTCCTATATTTAGTTTTGAAACTTTGGGAAGAAAATCGTCCCGTTTTGGTACAAAGGGGAATTTGAAGAAATGTAGACAAAATTGGTGTCCAAGGTGTAACCAAAGTTCAATATATTAGTATAATAGTCTAAATATAGCTTTGAACCCCTTTTGAATGGATTCTAACCAATATATACTCCTAACTATAGTTTTGAAACTTTGGGAAGAAAATCGTCCCATTTTGGTACAAATGGGAATTTGAATAAATGTAGACAAAATTGGTGACAAAGGAGTAACCAAAGTTCAATATATTAGTATAATAGTGTAATTAGAGCTTTGAACCCCATTAGAAAGGATTCTAACCAATATATAGTCCTAACTTTAGTTTTGAAACATTGGGAAGAAAATCGTCCCGTTTTGGTACAAATCGGAATTTGAAGAAATGTAGACAAAATTGGTGACCAAGGAGTAACCAAAGATCAATATATTAGTATAAAAGTCGAAATATAGCTTTGAACCCCTTTTGAATGGATTCTAACCAATATGTAGTCCTAACTATAGTTTTGAAACTTTGGGAAGAAAATCGTCCCGTTTTGGTACAAATGGGAATTTGAAGTAATGTAGACAAAATTGGTGTCCAAGGAGTAACCAAAGTTTAATATATTAGTATTATAGTCTAAATATAGATTTGAACCCCTTTTGAATGGATTCTAACCAATATATAGTCCTACATATAGTTTTGAAACTTTGGGAAGAAAATCGTCCCGTTTTGCTACAAATGGGAATTTAATTAAATGTAGACAAAATTGGTGAACAAGGAGTAACCAAAGTTCAATATATTAGTATAATAGTGTAATTATAGCTTTGAACCCCTTTATAATGGATTCTAACCAATATATAGTCCTAACTTTAGTTTTGAAACTTTGGGAAGAAAATCGTCCTGTTTTAGTACAAATCGGAATTTGAAGAAATGTAGACAAAATTGGTGTCCAAGGAGTAAACAAAGTTCAATATATTAGTATAATAGTCTAAATATAGCTTTGAACCCCTTTTGAATTGATTCTAACCAATATATAGTCCTAACTATAATTTTGAAACTTTGGGAAGAAAATCGTCCCGTTTTAGTACAAATGGGAATTTGAAGAAATGTAGACAAAATTGGTGACCAAGGAGTAACCAAAGTTCAATATATTAGTATAAAAGTCTAAATATAGCTTTGAACCCCTTTATAATGGATTCTAACCAATATATAGTCCTAACTATAGTTTTGAAATTTGGGAAGAAAATCGTCCCGTTTTGCTACAAATGGGAATTTAATGAAATGTATACAAAATTGGTGACCAAGGAGTAACCAAAGTTCAATATATTAGTATAATAGTGTAATTATAGCTTTGAACCCCATTAGAAAGGATTCTAACCAATATATAGTCCTAACTTTAGTTTTGAAACATTGGGAAGAAAATCGTCCCGTTTTGGTACAAATGGGAATTTGAAGAAATGTAGACAAAATTGGTGTCCAAGGTGTAACCAAAGTTCAATATATTAGTATAATAGTCTAAATATAGCTTTGAACCCCTTTTGAATGGATTCTAACCAATATATACTCCTAACTATAGTTTTGAAACTTTGGGAAGAAAATCGTCCCATTTTGGTACAAATGGGAATTTGAATAAATGTAGACAAAATTGGTGACAAAGGAGTAACCAAAGTTCAATATATTAGTATAATAGTGTAATTAGAGCTTTGAACCCCATTAGAATGGATTCTAACCAATATATAGTCCTAACTTTAATTTTGAAACATTGGGAAGAAAATCGTCCTGTTTTGGTACAAATGGGAATTTGAAGAAATGTAGACAAAATTGGTGTCCAAGGAGTAAACAAAGTTCAATATATTAGTATAATAGTCTAAATATAGCTTTGAACCCCTTTTGAATGGATTCTAACCAATATATAGTCCTAACTATAGTTTTGAAACTTTGGGAAGAAAATCGTCCCGTTTTAGTACAAATGGGAATTTGAAGAAATGTAGACAAAATTGGTGACAAAGGAGTAACCAAAGATCAATATATTAGTATCAAAGTCGAAATATAGCTTTGAACCCCTTTTGAATGGATTCTAACCAATATATAGTCCTAACTATAGTTTTGAAACTTTGGGAAGAAAATCGTCCCGTTTTGGTACAAATGGGAATTTGAAATAATGTAGAAAAAATTGGTGTCCAAGGAGTAACCAAAGTTCAATATATTAGTATAATAGTCTAAATATAGCTTTGAACCCCTTTTGAATGGATTCTAACCAATATATAGTCCTAACTTTAGTTTTGAAACTTTGGGAAGAAAATCGTCCCGTTTTGGTACCAAGGGGAATTTGAAGAAATGTAGACAAAATTGGTGTCCAAGGAGTAACCAAAGTTCAATATATTAGTATATTAGTCTAAATATAGCTTTGAACCCCTTTTGAATGGATTCTAACCAATATATACTCCTAACTATAGTTTTGAAACTTTGGGAAGAAAATCGTCCCATTTTGGTACAAATGGGAATTTGAAGCAATGTAGACAAAATTGGTGACAAAGGAGTAACCAAAGTTCAATATATTAGTATAAAAGACTAAATATAGCTTTGAACCCCTTTATAATGGATTCTAACCAATATATAGTCCTACTATAGTTTTGAAACTTTGGGAAGAAAATCGTCCCGTTTTGGTACAAATGGGAATTTGAAGAAATGTAGACAAAATTGGTGACCAAGGAGTAACCAAAGTTCAATATATTAGTATAATAGTCTAAATATAGCTTTGAACCCCTTTTGAATTGATTCTAACCAATATATAGTCCTAACTATAATTTTGAAACTTTGGGAAGAAAATCGTCCCGTTTTAGTACAAATGGGAATTTGAAGAAATGTAGACAAAATTGGTGACCAAGGAGTAACCAAAGTTCAATATATTAGTATAAAAGTCTAAATATAGCTTTGAACCCCTTTATAATGGATTCTAACCAATATATAGTCCTAACTATAGTTTTGAAATTTGGGAAGAAAATCGTCCCGTTTTGCTACAAATGGGAATTTAATGAAATGTATACAAAATTGGTGACCAAGGAGTAACCAAAGTTCAATATATTAGTATAATAGTGTAATTATAGCTTTGAACCCCTTTAGAATGGATTCTAACCAATATATAGTCCTATATTTAGTTTTGAAACTTTGGGAAGAAAATCGTCCCGTTTTGGTACAAAGGGGAATTTGAAGAAATGTAGACAAAATTGGTGTCCAAGGTGTAACCAAAGTTCAATATATTAGTATAATAGTCTAAATATAGCTTTGAACCCCTTTTGAATGGATTCTAACCAATATATACTCCTAACTATAGTTTTGAAACTTTGGGAAGAAAATCGTCCCATTTTGGTACAAATGGGAATTTGAATAAATGTAGACAAAATTGGTGACAAAGGAGTAACCAAAGTTCAATATATTAGTATAATAGTGTAATTAGAGCTTTGAACCCCATTAGAAAGGATTCTAACCAATATATAGTCCTAACTTTAGTTTTGAAACATTGGGAAGAAAATCGTCCCGTTTTGGTACAAATCGGAATTTGAAGAAATGTAGACAAAATTGGTGACCAAGGAGTAACCAAAGATCAATATATTAGTATAAAAGTCGAAATATAGCTTTGAACCCCTTTTGAATGGATTCTAACCAATATGTAGTCCTAACTATAGTTTTGAAACTTTGGGAAGAAAATCGTCCCGTTTTGGTACAAATGGGAATTTGAAGTAATGTAGACAAAATTGGTGTCCAAGGAGTAACCAAAGTTTAATATATTTGTATTATAGTCTAAATATAGATTTGAACCCCTTTTGAATGGATTCTAACCAATATATAGTCCTACATATAGTTTTGAAACTTTGGGAAGAAAATCGTCCCGTTTTGCTACAAATGGGAATTTAATTAAATGTAGACAAAATTGGTGAACAAGGAGTAACCAAAGTTCAATATATTAGTATAATAGTGTAATTATAGCTTTGAACCCCTTTATAATGGATTCTAACCAATATATAGTCCTAACTTTAGTTTTGAAACTTTGGGAAGAAAATCGTCCTGTTTTAGTACAAATCGGAATTTGAAGAAATGTAGACAAAATTGGTGTCCAAGGAGTAAACAAAGTTCAATATATTAGTATAATAGTCTAAATATAGCTTTGAACCCCTTTTGAATGGATTCTAACCAATATATAGTCCTAACTATAGTTTTGAAACTTTGGGAAGAAAATCGTCCCGTTTTAGTACAAATGGGAATTTGAAGAAATGTAGACAAAATTGGTGACAAAGGAGTAACCAAAGATCAATATATTAGTATAAAAGTCGAAATATAGCTTTGAACCCCTTTTGAATGGATTCTAACCAATATGTAGTCCTAACTATAGTTTTGAAACTTTGGGAAGAAAATCGTCCCGTTTTGGTACAAATGGGAATTTGAAATAATGTAGACAAAATTGGTGTCCAAGGAGTAACCAAAGTTCAATATATTAGTATAATAGTCTAAATATAGCTTTGAACCCCTTTTGAATGGATTCTAACCAATATATAGTCCTAACTTTAGTTTTGAAACTTTGGGAAGAAAATCGTCCCGTTTTGGTACCAAGGGGAATTTGAAGAAATGTAGACAAAATTGGTGTCCAAGGAGTAACCAAAGTTCAATATATTAGTATATTAGTCTAAATATAGCTTTGAACCCCTTTTGAATGGATTCTAACCAATATATACTCCTAACTATAGTTTTGAAACTTTGGGAAGAAAATCGTCCCATTTTGGTACAAATGGGAATTTGAAGGAATGTAGACAAAATTGGTGACAAAGGAGTAACCAAAGTTCAATATATTAGTATAAAAGACTAAATATAGCTTTGAACCCCTTTATAATAGATTCTAACCAATATATAGTCCTACTATAGTTTTGAAACTTTGGGAAGAAAATCGACCCGTTTTGGTACAAATGGGAATTTGAAGAAATGTAGACAAAATTGGTGACCAAGGAGTAACCAAAGTTCAATATATTAGTATAATAGTGTAATTATAGCTTTGAACCACTTTAGAATGGATTCTAACCAATATATAGTCCTATATTTAGTTTTGAAACTTTGGGAAGAAAATCGTCCCGTTTTGGTACAAAGGGGAATTTGAAGAAATGTAGACAAAATTGGTGTCCAAGGTGTAACCAAAGTTCAATATATTAGTATAATAGTCTAAATATAGCTTTGAACCCCTTTTGAATTGATTCTAACCAATATATACTCCTAACTATAGTTTTGAAACTTTGGGAAGAAAATCGTCCCATTTTGGTACAAATGGGAATTTGAATAAATGTAGACAAAATTGGTGACAAAGGAGTAACCAAAGTTCAATATATTAGTATAATAGTGTAATTAGAGCTTTGAACCCCATTAGAATGGATTCTAACCAATATATAGTCCTAACTTTAATTTTGAAACATTGGGAAGAAAATCGTCCCGTTTTGGTACAAATGGGAATTTGAAGAAATGTAGACAAAATTGGTGTCCAAGGAGTAAACAAAGTTCAATATATTAGTATAATAGTCTAAATATAGCTTTGAACCCCTTTTGAATGGATTCTAACCAATATATAGTCCTAACTATAGTTTTGAAACTTTGGGAAGAAAATCGTCCCGTTTTAGTACAAATGGGAATTTGAAGAAATGTAGACAAAATTGGTGACAAAGGAGTAACCAAAGATCAATATATTAGTATCAAAGTCGAAATATAGCTTTGAACCCCTTTTGAATGGATTCTAACCAATATATAGTCCTAACTATAGTTTTGAAACTTTGGGAAGAAAATCGTCCCGTTTTGGTACAAATGGGAATTTGAAATAATGTAGAAAAAATTGGTGTCCAAGGAGTAACCAAAGTTCAATATATTAGTATAATAGTCTAAATATAGCTTTGAACCCCTTTTGAATGGATTCTAACCAATATATAGTCCTAACTTTAGTTTTGAAACTTTGGGAAGAAAATCGTCCCGTTTTGGTACCAAGGGGAATTTGAAGAAATGTAGACAAAATTGGTGTCCAAGGAGTAACCAAAGTTCAATATATTAGTATATTAGTCTAAATATAGCTTTGAACCCCTTTTGAATGGATTCTAACCAATATATACTCCTAACTATAGTTTTGAAACTTTGGGAAGAAAATCGTCCCATTTTGGTACAAATGGGAATTTGAATAAATGTAGACAAAATTGGTGACAAAGGAGTAACCAAAGTTCAATATATTAGTATAATAGTGTAATTAGAGCTTTGAACCCCATTAGAATGGATTCTAACCAATATATAGTCCTAACTTTAGTTTTGAAATTTGGGAAGAAAATCGTCCCGTTTTGCTACAAATGGGAATTTAATGAAATGTATACAAAATTGGTGACCAAGGAGTAACCAAAGTTCAATATATTAGTATAATAGTGTAATTATAGCTTTGAACCCCTTTAGAATGGATTCTAACCAATATATAGTCCTATATTTAGTTTTGAAACTTTGGGAAGAAAATCGTCCCGTTTTGGTACAAAGGGGAATTTGAAGAAATGTAGACAAAATTGGTGTCCAAGGTGTAACCAAAGTTCAATATATTAGTATAATAGTCTAAATATAGCTTTGAACCCCTTTTGAATGGATTCTAACCAATATATACTCCTAACTATAGTTTTGAAACTTTGGGAAGAAAATCGTCCCATTTTGGTACAAATGGGAATTTGAATAAATGTAGACAAAATTGGTGACAAAGGAGTAACCAAAGTTCAATATATTAGTATAATAGTGTAATTAGAGCTTTGAACCCCATTAGAAAGGATTCTAACCAATATATAGTCCTAACTTTAGTTTTGAAACATTGGGAAGAAAATCGTCCCGTTTTGGTACAAAGGGGAATTTGAAGAGATGTAGACAAAATTGGTGTCCAAGGAGTAACCAAAGTTTAATATATTAGTATAAAAGTCTATACATAGGTTTGAACCCCTTTATAATGCATTCTAACAAATATATAGTCCTAACTATAGTTTTGAAACTTTGGGAAGAAAATTGTCCCGTTTTGGTACAAATGGGAATTTAATGAAATGTAGAAAAAATTGGTGACCAAGGAGTAACCAAAGTTCAATATATTAGTATAATAGTCTAAATATAGCTTTGAACCACTTTATAAAGGATTCTAACCAATATATAGTCCTAACTATAGTTTTGAAATTTGGGAAGAAAATCGTCCTGTTTTGGTACAAATGGTAATTTAATGAAATGTAGAAAAAATTGGTGACCAAGGAGTAACCAAAGTTCAATATATTAGTATAATAGTCTAAATATAGCTTTGAACCCATTTAGAATGGATTCTAACCAATATATAGTCCTAACTATAGTTTTGAAACTTTGGGAAGAAAATCGTCCCGTTTTGGTACAAATGGGAATTTGAAGTAATGTAGACAAAATTGGTGTCCAAGGAGTAACCAAAGTTTAATATATTAGTATTATAGTCTAAATATAGATTTGAACCCCTTTTGAATGGATTCTAACCAATATATAGTCCTAACTATAGTTTTGAAACTTTGGGAAGAAAATCGTCCTGTTTTGGGACAAATGGGAATTTGAAGAAATGTAGACAAAATTGGTGTCCAAGGAGTAACCAAAGATCAATATATTAGTATAATAGTCTAAATATAGCTTTGAACCCATTTAGAAAGGATTCTAACCAATATATAGTCCTAACTATAGTTTTGAAACTTTGGGAAGAAAATCGTCCCGTTTTGCTACAAATGGGAATTTAATTAAATGTAGACAAAATTGGTGAACAAGGAGTAACCAAAGTTCAATATATTAGTATAATAGTGTAATTATAGCTTTGAACCCCTTTATAATGGATCCTAACCAATATATAGTCCTAACTTTAGTTTTGAAACTTTGGGAAGAAAATCGTCCTGTTTTAGTACAAATGGGAATTTGAAGAAATGTAGACAAAATTGGTGTCCAAGGAGTAAACAAAGTTCAATATATTAGTATAATAGTCTAAATATAGATTTGAACCCCTTTTGAATGGATTCTAACCAATATATAGTCCTAACTATAATTTTGAAACTTTGGGAAGAAAATCGTCCCGTTTTAGTACAAATGGGAATTTGAAGAAATGTAGACAAAATTGGTGACCAAGGAGTAACCAAAGTTCAATATATTAGTATAATAGTGTAATTATAGCTTTGAACCCCTTTATAATGGATTCTAACCAATATATAGTCCTAACTTTAGTTTTGAAACTTTGGGAAGAAAATCGTCCTGTTTTAGTACAAATGGGAATTTGAAGTAATGTAGACAAAATTGGTGTCCAAGGAGTAACCAAAGTTTAATATATTAGTATTATAGTCTAAATATAGATTTGAACCCCTTTTGAATGGATTCTAACCAATATATAGTCCTAACTTTAGTTTTGAAACTTTGGGAAGAAAATCGTCCTGTTTTAGTACAAATGGGAATTTGAAGTAATGTAGACAAAATTGGTGTCCAAGGAGTAACGAAAGTTTAATATATTAGTATTATAGTCTAAATATAGATTTGAACCCCTTTTGAATGGATTCTAACCAATATATAGTCCTAACTATAATTTTGAAACTTTGGGAAGAAAATCGTCCCGTTTTAGTACAAATGGGAATTTGAAGAAATGTAGACAAAATTGGTGACCAAGGAGTAACCAAAGTTCAATATATTAGTATAATAGTGTAATTATAGCTTTGAACCCCTTTATAATGGATTCTAACCAATATATAGTCCTAACTTTAGTTTTGAAACTTTGGGAAGAAAATCGTCCTGTTTTAGTACAAATGGGAATTTGAAGAAATGTAGACAAAATTGGTGTCCAAGGAGTAAACAAAGTTCAATATATTAGTATAATAGTCTAAATATAGCTTTGAACCCCTTTTGAATGGATTCTAACCAATATATAGTCCTAACTATAGTTTTGAAACATTGGGAAGAAAATCGTCCCGTTTTAGTACAAATGGGAATTTGAAGAAATGTAGACAAAATTGGTGACAAAGGAGTAACCAAAGATCAATATATTAGTATAAAAGTCGAAATATAGCTTTGAACCCCTTTTGAATGGATTCTAACCAATATATAGTCCTAACTATAGTTTTGAAACTTTGGGAAGAAAATCGTCCCGTTTTGGTACAAATGGGAATTTGAAGAAATGTAGACAAAATTGGTGACCAAGGAGTAACCAAAGTTCAATATATTAGTATAATAGTCTAAATATAGCTTTGAACCCCTTTTGAATTGATTCTAACCAATATATAGTCCTAACTATAATTTTGAAACTTTGGGAAGAAAATCGTCCCGTTTTAGTACAAATGGGAATTTGAAGAAATGTAGACAAAATTGGTGACCAAGGAGTAACCAAAGTTCAATATATTAGTATAAAAGTCTAAATATAGCTTTGAACCCCTTTATAATGGATTCTAACCAATATATAGTCCTAACTATAGTTTTGAAATTTGGGAAGAAAATCGTCCCGTTTTGCTACAAATGGGAATTTAATGAAATGTATACAAAATTGGTGACCAAGGAGTAACCAAAGTTCAATATATTAGTATAATAGTGTAATTATAGCTTTGAACCCCTTTTGAATGGATTCTAACCAATATATAGTCCTAACTATAGTTTTGAAACTTTGGGAAGAAAATCGTCCCGTTTTAGTACAAATGGGAATTTGAAGAAATGTAGACAAAATTGGTGACCAAGGAGTAACCAAAGTTCAATATATTAGTATAAAAGTCTAAATATAGCTTTGAACCCCTTTATAATGGATTCTAACCAATATATAGTCCTAACTATAGTTTTGAAATTTGGGAAGAAAATCGTCCCGTTTTGCTACAAATGGGAATTTAATGAAATGTATACAAAATTGGTGACCAAGGAGTAACCAAAGTTCAATATATTAGTATAATAGTGTAATTATAGCTTTGAACCCCTTTTGAATGGATTCTAACCAATATATAGTCCTAACTATAGTTTTGAAACTTTGGGAAGAAAATCGTCCCGTTTTAGTACAAATGGGAATTTGAGGAAATGTAGACAAAATTGGTGACAAAGGAGTAACCAAAGATCAATATATTAGTATAAAAGTCGAAATATAGCTTTGAACCCCTTTTGAATGGATTCTAACCAATATATAGTCCTAACTATAGTTTTGAAACTTTGGGAAGAAAATCGTCCCGTTTTGGTACAAATGGGAATTTGAAATAATGTAGACAAAATTGGTGTCCAAGGAGTAACCAAAGTTCAATATATTAGTATAATAGTCTAAATATAGCTTTGAACCCCTTTTGAATGGATTCTAACCAATATATAGTCCTAACTTTAGTTTTGAAACTTTGGGAAGAAAATCGTCCCGTTTTGGTACCAAGGGGAATTTGAAGAAATGTAGACAAAATTGGTGTCCAAGGAGTAACCGAAGTTCAATATATTAGTATATTAGTCTAAATATAGCTTTGAACCCCTTTTGAATGGATTCTAACCAATATATACTCCTAACTATAGTTTTGAAACTTTGGGAAGAAAATCGTCCCATTTTGGTACAAATGGGAATTTGAAGGAATGTAGACAAAATTGGTGACAAAGGAGTAACCAAAGTTCAATATATTAGTATAAAAGACTAAATATAGCTTTGAACCCCTTTATAATGGATTCTAACCAATATATAGTCCTACTATAGTTTTGAAACTTTGGGAAGAAAATCGTCCCGTTTTGGTACAAATGGGAATTTGAAGAAATGTAGACAAAATTGGTGACCAAGGAGTAACCAAAGTTCAATATATTAGTATAATAGTCTAAATATAGCTTTGAACCCCTTTTGAATTGATTCTAACCAATATATAGTCCTAACTATAATTTTGAAACTTTGGGAAGAAAATCGTCCCGTTTTAGTACAAATGGGAATTTGAAGAAATGTAGACAAAATTGGTGACCAAGGAGTAACCAAAGTTCAATATATTAGTATAAAAGTCTAAATATAGCTTTGAACCCCTTTATAATGGATTCTAACCAATATATAGTCCTAACTATAGTTTTGAAATTTGGGAAGAAAATCGTCCCGTTTTGCTACAAATGGGAATTTAATGAAATGTATACAAAATTGGTGACCAAGGAGTAACCAAAGTTCAATATATTAGTATAATAGTGTAATTATAGCTTTGAACCCCTTTAGAATGGATTCTAACCAATATATAGTCCTAACTTTAGTTTTGAAACTTTGGGAAGAAAATCATCCCGTTTTGGTACAAAGGTGAATTTGAAGAAATGTAGACAAAATTGGTGTCCAAGGAGTAACCAAAGTTTAATATATTAGTATAAAAGTCTATACATAGGTTTGAACCCCTTTATAATGCATTCTAACAAATATATAGTCCTAACTATAGTTTTGAAACTTTGGGAAGAAAATTGTCCCGTTTTGGTACAAATGGGAATTTAATGACATGTAGAAAAAATTGGTGACCAAGGAGTAACCTGGTACGAAAATTTATCCAGAAGAATTTGAAATCAACACAAGTGACATTCAAAAGGATGTTAAGGGCGTGGGGGTTGTTTTGAGTCAGCATCAAGGGCTGAGTTTAATTACTTGGCTATTTTAATCATTTTCATCAATTAAGCAAATAAAATTCAGCCATTTAAAAGCCTATCCAGAGTGGTTACAAAAGGAGCATAAAAGGGACATTCAAGACCTTAAATGGGCGTGACTAATCATGGAGGAGGAGTTACAATAGCTGATTGCATTAATGTCATTTTATTACTAGTTTCATTGCATTTTATGTTGTATTTTTATTGCTGTTTTAATCAGGCCAGGCATTTTCGGCCATATAAGCTTGTATGCTGATCATTTTTAGAATTTCAATAAACAAGAACAATTTTAGTCACATTAGAATTTGTGTCTACATTTTCGCCTGATTATTTGCAAGCGTCGCCTTGAAAATAGTCCGATTAGCTCAATTGGTGTTGAGTGCTAATCTCTTTGTTAGACTATTGGTGTAGTTTAACATTGCTTGTCCCTTGCTGTTTTCACTAAACAAATACTCAAATACTTGATAGAATTCGACTAATAAGGGTGGTACCTAGTACCTTCGTTATTGGTTGTTTGCTTCCGCTATCCTTACTCTAATTCGTATCATTAGTGGTAATCAGAGCACGGTTCTGATTCCGTGTTACGTAACAACAATGGATTTCGACAGTGATGATTTCATGGACAGATTGCGTGAAGCCTTAAGGAACGTCGATTTGAGAGATGAACGACGGAGGCCTAGAAGGGGTGAACCACGTCCAAACGTGGATGAGTTCAAAATCACCGAACTACCTGAATTCAATGGTAGTACAGACCCGGAGATTTATTTAGAATGGGAGCGCAAGATTGATAGAATGTTTGACTTCAAGGATCTTGATGATGAGAAGCGTTGCAAATATGCTATTCTGAAACTTGGCAAAAGTGCATCGTTGTGGTATGAGGGATTGAAGGCTAGAAGAACACGAGATGGGAAGGAGAAAATCCAGTCTTGGGAGTCCTTGAAGAGGAAGTTGCGCAAAAGATATGTACCATCAAACCACCGACTGAATTTGTATAAGAAGATTTCAGATTTGGTGCAAGGAAAAATGAGTGTCACTGAGTACATTGATGAGTTTGAGAACCTATGTCTAATGGGTGAAGTGGAGGAAAATGAAGAGCAAAGAATGAGCCGTTTCCTTCGTGGGCTGAATAAGAACATAGCCTTTGCTGTTGAGCTATGTAATTACACAGATTTCAACAATTTGTGCACCTTGTGTTTGAAGATTGAAAATCAAAACAAGAGTAGATATAATGTTGCTGGGAGTTCAAGTGGCTGGTCCAAGGGAGGTGTGTCGGGCAGTGCAAGTCAAGCCCCTAACACTAAACCAATGGTGAATCAACCAAAACAAAGTGAGCCTACTCCTAAACAACCCATTGCCACGGCCAAGGAGACTAACCTGTCAAAGGTTAGGTGTTTTAAGTGTCAAGGCTTTGGACACTTTTCTAGAACTTGTCCTAATCAACGAGTTGTGACCCTCCGAGAAGCAATTAGCATGCGTGATGAGTTGGTTAAGGAAGAGGAAGAATCTGGTGGTTCATTTGGTGAGAATATTGAAGGTGATGGAGATGAAATTGTTGAAGATCATGATGATAAAGTAGAAGTATATGGACCTCCCATATATGATACTTTGATGCTCAGAACTTTGCAAGCCAAGGCTGTACCCATGGAAGGAGATCAAAGGAATCAAATCTTCTACACTAAGTGTCAAGTGAAGGATAAGTGGTGTAGTGTCATTGTGGATGGAGGTAGTTGTACCAATGCAGCTTCAACTGAAATGGTGTCTAAATTAGGATTGCTCACAACAAAACATCCTAAGCCTTATGCACTACATTGGCTGGACAATGGGAGTAGCATAAATGTTACAAGGCAGACGCGTGTGGGATTGACCATGGGGTCTTATGTTGATGAGATCTTGTGTGATGTGGTGCCTATGGATGCAAGTCACATACTTTTAGGACGCCCTTGGCAATTTGATAGGGATGTGACGCATAGAGGAAGGTCCAATGAGCATGAATTGAACTTCAATGGCAAGAGGATTGTGTTGAAACCAATGGCATCAAATGAAGTCCGTTCCATGATTACAAAAAGAGGTAAAAAGCCTAGCCTCACTATGTTTGCTACTGAAAATGAAGTGAAGGATGCTATTGATAATGGTGAATTAGTCTACATGTTGGTTGCAAAGAGTGCTAAACAAGATAATGTAGAGACTCCTCTTAAACAACAATTGGAGGCTGTCTTGGGTGAGTATGAAGATGTGTTTCCAAGTGAACTACCAATTGGTTTGCCACCTATCCGTGGGATTGAGCATCAAATTGATCTAATTCCGGGAGCTCCATTACCAAACAAGGCTGCCTATAGGTGTAATCCAGAGGAGACAAAGGAGTTGCAACGACAAATTGAAGAATTGATAAGCATGGGTTATGTGCGTGAATCAATGAGCCCATGTGCTGTCCCGGCATTGTTGGTTCCTAAGAAGGATGGTTCATGGAGAATGTGTATTAATAGTAGAGCGGTGAACAACATAACCATCAAATATCGTTTTCCCATTCCAAGACTAGATGATATGCTTGATGAGTTACATGGGTCGGTTATCTTCTCAAAAATCGATTTAAGGAGTGGATATCACCAAATCAGAATGCGCGAAGGTGATGAATGGAAGACGGCATTCAAGACTAAGCATGGTCTCTATGAATGGCTAGTTATGCCGTTTGGGCTCACAAATGCACCTAGCACCTTTATGAGGCTCATGAACGAAGTACTCAAACCTTTTTTGGGTAAGTTTGTTGTTGTTTATCTTGATGACATATTGGTGTATAGCAAGTCTATTGAGGAGCATTTCACTCATTTGAAACAAATCTTTGAGACCCTAAGAGCACAAAAACTCTATGGAAAAAAGGAAAAGTGCGATTTTTTGGTTGAAAGTGTGGTATTTCTTGGATATGTGGTGTCTAAGGATGGAGTATCAGTTGATCAAACAAAGGTGGGAGCTATCAAGACTTGGCCGAGCCCTACAACAGTTTCAGAGGTGAGATCTTTCCTTGGTCTTGCATCATTTTATCGGCGCTTTATCCAGAATTTTAGCACTATAACAAGTCCCATAACCGAATGTTTGAAGAAGGGTGCGTTTGTGTGGAATGAGCAAGCACAAAAGGCTTTTGAATTGATTAAGTTAAAGCTTTGTGAAGCTCCTGTTTTAGCTTTACCCGACTTCACTCAACCATTTGAAGTTGAATGTGATGCTAGTGGAGTTGGCATTGGGGCTGTTTTGATACAAAACAAAAGGCCTATAGCTTATTTCTCGGAGAAATTGGGAGGAGCCAGATTGAACTATTGCACCTATGACAAAGAGTTCTATGCCATTGTGAGAGCTCTTGATCATTGGAGCCATTATTTACGTTCTAATCACTTTATATTGCATTCAGATCATGAGTCTTTGAAGTATATCAATGGGCAACAAAAGTTGAGTCCAAGGCATGCTAAATGGGTGGAATTTCTTCAATCTTTTAATTTCTCTTCAAAATACAAGGATGGTAAGAGTAATGTGGTGGCTGATGCACTTTCCAGGAGGTATGCGTTAATTTCAATTCTTGAAACTCGCTTACTTGGTTTTGAGACTTTGAAAGATTATTATAAAGAGGACGTGGATTTTGGTGAAATATACTCTAATTGTGAAAATGGAGCATTTGGAAAGTACATAGTGCAGGGTGGATTTTTGTTCAAGGAGAATCGGCTTTGCATCCCCAAGCATTCAATTCGTGAGTTACTAGTTCGTGAAGCTCATGGTGGAGGTTTGGCTGGTCATTTTGGCAATACAAAGACCTTGGAGATTTTAAAAGAACACTTTCACTGGCCAAAGATGTTAGGAGATGTGCAAAAGGTCATTAGCAAGTGTGTTACTTGTCATATGGCAAAGAGTTCTTTCAAACCAGGGGCATATACTCCATTACCAACACCTAGTGGTCCTTGGATGGATGTGAGCATGGATTTCATTGTGGCTTTGCCCCGTACACAGCGAGGTAAAGATGCTATTATGGTTGTTGTTGATAGATTTTCAAAGATGGCACACTTTGTAGCTTGTCACAAAACAGATGATGCTAGTAATGTTGCTGATTTGTACTTTCGTGAGATTGTACGTTTACATGGAGTTCCTAAAACTATTGTTTCCGATCGTGATTCAAAATTTTTGAGTTATTTTTGGAACACATTATGGAGGAAATTGGGTACTAAGTTGCTGTTTAGTACTTCCCATCACCCTCAAACCGATGGACAAACCGAGGTGACTAATAGAACTCTTGGTACTTTGCTGCGTGGTTTGGTTAGTAAGACTCAAAAGGATTGGGACTTGAAGCTAGCTCATGCTGAATTTGCCTACAACCGGTCCCCTACATATGCTACTAATCATTCTCCTTTCGAAGTTGTTTATGGTGTGAATCCTTACTTGCCATTGGATTTGATAACTATGCCAAAAGAGGAGTTAGTTCATCCAGATGCCGAGGCCAAACTCAAATCAATGATCAAACTACATGAGCAAGTGCAAGACAGAATCAAAGTGGTAAATGAAGTCTACAAGCAAAGGTCTAAGAATAAGAAGCCTAAGTTGTTCAATGAAGGTGATCTTGTGTGGGTTCATTTGAGAAAAGAAAGATTCCCAAGCAAGAGAAAGAATAAGCTCATGCCTAGAGCTGATGGTCCTTTCAAAGTCATATCAAAGATCAATGACAATGCATACAAGATTGAGTTGCCCGGAGAATATGGAGTACATGCTACTTTCAATGTTGGAGATCTCTCACCCTATTTAGATGATGACGGTATTCAAGAATTGAGGTCAATTCCTTTCAAAGGGGGAGGGGATGGTACGAAAATTTATCCAGAAGAATTTGAAATCAACACAAGTGACATTCAAAAGGATGTTAAGGGCGTGGGGGTTGTTTTGAGTCAGCATCAAGGGCTGAGTTTAATTACTTGGCTATTTTAATCATTTTCATCAATTAAGCAAATAAAATTCAGCCATTTAAAAGCCTATCCAGAGTGGTTACAAAAGGAGCATAAAAGGGACATTCAAGACCTTAAATGGGCGTGACTAATCATGGAGGAGGAGTTACAATAGCTGATTGCATTAATGTCATTTTATTACTAGTTTCATTGCATTTTATGTTGTATTTTTATTGCTGTTTTAATCAGGCCAGGCATTTTCGGCCATATAAGCTTGTATGCTGATCATTTTTAGAATTTCAATAAACAAGAACAATTTTAGTCACATTAGAATTTGTGTCTACATTTTCGCCTGATTATTTGCAAGCGTCGCCTTGAAAATAGTCCGATTAGCTCAATTGGTGTTGAGTGCTAATCTCTTTGTTAGACTATTGGTGTAGTTTAACATTGCTTGTCCCTTGCTGTTTTCACTAAACAAATACTCAAATACTTGATAGAATTCGACTAATAAGGGTGGTACCTAGTACCTTCGTTATTGGTTGTTTGCTTCCGCTATCCTTACTCTAATTCGTATCATAACCAAAGTTCAATATATTAGTATAATAGTCTAAATATAGCTTTGAACCCATTTAGAATGGATTCTAACCAATATATAGTCCTAACTATAGTTTTGAAACTTTGGGAAGAAAGTCGTCCCGTTTTGGTACAAATGGGAATTTGAAGTAATGTAGACAAAATTGGTGTCCAAGGAGTAACCAAAGTTTAATATATTAGTATTATAGTCTAAATATAGATTTGAACCCCTTTTGAATGGATTCTAACCAATATATAGTCCTAACTATAGTTTTGAAACTTTGGGAAGAAAATCGTCCTGTTTTGGTACAAATGGGAATTTGAAGAAATGTAGACAAAATTGGTGTCTAAGGAGTAACCAAAGTTCAATATATTAGTATAATAGTCTAAATATAGCTTTGAACCCATTTAGAAAGGATTCTAACCAATATATAGTCCTAACTATAGTTTTGAAACTTTGGGAAGAAAATCGTCCCGTTTGCTACAAATGGGAATTTAATTAATTGTAGACAAAATTGGTGAACAAGGAGTAACCAAAGTTCAATATATTAGTATAATAGTGTAATTATAGCTTTGAACCCCTTTATAATGGATTCTAACCAATATATAGTCCTAACTTTAGTTTTGAAACATTGGGAAGAAAATCGTCCTATTTTAGTACAAATGGGAATTTGAAGAAATGTAGACAAAATTGGTGCCTAAGGAGTAAACATAGTTCAATATATTAGTATAATAGTCTAAATATAGCTTTCAACCCCTTTTGAATGGATTCTAACCAATATATAGTCCTAACTATAGTTTTGAAACTTTGGGAAGAAAATCGTCCCGTTTTGGTACAAATGGGAATTTGAAGTAATGTAGACAAAATTGGTGACCAAGGAGTAACCAAAGTTCAATATATTAGTATAATAGTCTAAATATAGCTTTGAACCCATTTAGAAAGGATTCTAACCAATATATAGTCCTAACTATAGTTTTGAAACTTTGGGAAGAAAATCGTCCCGTTTTGCTACAAATGGGAATTTAATTAAATGTAGACAAAATTGGTGAACAAGGAGTAACCAAAGTTCAATATATTAGTATAATAGTCTAAATATAGCTTTGAACCCCTTTATAATGGATTCTAACCAATATATAGTCCTAACTATAGTTTTAAAACTTTGGGAAGAAAATCGTCCCGTTTTAGTACAAATGGGAATTTGAAGAAATGTAGACAAAATTGGTGACAAAGGAGTAACCAAAGATCAATATATTAGTATAAAAGTCGAAATATAGCTTTGAACCCCTTTTGAATGGATTCTAACCAATATATAGTCCTAACTATAGTTTTGAAACTTTGGGAAGAAAATCGTCCCGTTTTGGTACAAATGGGAATTTGAAGAAATGTAGACAAAATTGGTGACCAAGGAGTAACCAAAGTTCAATATATTAGTATAATAGTCTAAATATAGCTTTGAACCCCTTTTGAATTGATTCTAACCAATATATAGTCCTAACTATAATTTTGAAACTTTGGGAAGAAAATCGTCCCGTTTTAGTACAAATGGGAATTTGAAGAAATGTAGACAAAATTGGTGACCAAGGAGTAACCAAAGTTCAATATATTAGTATAAAAGTCTAAATATAGCTTTGAACCCCTTTATAATGGATTCTAACCAATATATAGTCCTAACTATAGTTTTGAAATTTGGGAAGAAAATAGTCCCGTTTTGCTACAAATGGGAATTTAATGAAATGTATACAAAATTGGTGACCAAGGAGTAACCAAAGTTCAATATATTAGTATAATAGTGTAATTATAGCTTTGAACCCCTTTTGAATGGATTCTAACCAATATATAGTCCTAACTATAGTTTTGAAACTTTGGGAAGAAAATCGTCCCGTTTTAGTACAAATGGGAATTTGAAGAAATGTAGACAAAATTGGTGACAAAGGAGTAACCAAAGATCAATATATTAGTATAAAAGTCGAAATATAGCTTTGAACCCCTTTTGAATGGATTCTAACCAATATATAGTCCTAACTATAGTTTTGAAACTTTGGGAAGAAAATCGTCCCGTTTTGGTACAAATGGGAATTTGAAATAATGTAGACAAAATTGGTGTCTAAGGAGTAACCAAAGTTCAATATATTAGTATAATAGTCTAAATATAGCTTTGAACCCATTTAGAAAGGATTCTAACCAATATATAGTCCTAACTATAGTTTTGAAACTTTGGGAAGAAAATCGTCCCGTTTGCTACAAATGGGAATTTAATTAATTGTAGACAAAATTGGTGAACAAGGAGTAACCATAGTTCAATATATTAGTATAATAGTGTAATTATAGCTTTGAACCCCTTTATAATGGATTCTAACCAATATATAGTCCTAACTTTAGTTTTGAAACATTGGGAAGAAAATCGTCCTATTTTAGTACAAATGGGAATTTGATGAAATGTAGACAAAATTGGTGCCTAAGGAGTAAACATAGTTCAATATATTAGTATAATAGTCTAAATATAGCTTTCAACCCCTTTTGAATGGATTCTAACCAATATATAGTCCTAACTATAGTTTTGAAACTTTGGGAAGAAAATCGTCCCGTTTTGGTACAAATGGGAATTTGAAGTAATGTAGACAAAATTGGTGACCAAGGAGTAACCAAAGTTCAATATATTAGTATAATAGTCTAAATATAGCTTTGAACCCATTTAGAAAGGATTCTAACCAATATATAGTCCTAACTATAGTTTTGAAACTTTGGGAAGAAAATCGTCCCGTTTTGCTACAAATGGGAATTTAATTAAATGTAGACAAAATTGGTGAACAAGGAGTAACCAAAGTTCAATATATTAGTATAATAGTCTAAATATAGCTTTGAACCCCTTTATAATGGATTCTAACCAATATATAGTCCTAACTATAGTTTTAAAACTTTGGGAAGAAAATCGTCCCGTTTTAGTACAAATGGGAATTTGAAGAAATGTAGACAAAATTGGTGACAAAGGAGTAACCAAAGATCAATATATTAGTATAAAAGTCGAAATATAGCTTTGAACCCCTTTTGAATGGATTCTAACCAATATATAGTCCTAACTATAGTTTTGAAACTTTGGGAAGAAAATCGTCCCGTTTTGGTACAAATGGGAATTTGAAGAAATGTAGACAAAATTGGTGACCAAGGAGTAACCAAAGTTCAATATATTAGTATAATAGTCTAAATATAGCTTTGAACCCCTTTTGAATTGATTCTAACCAATATATAGTCCTAACTATAATTTTGAAACTTTGGGAAGAAAATCGTCCCGTTTTAGTACAAATGGGAATTTGAAGAAATGTAGACAAAATTGGTGACCAAGGAGTAACCAAAGTTCAATATATTAGTATAAAAGTCTAAATATAGCTTTGAACCCCTTTTGAATGGATTCTAACCAATATATAGTCCTAACTATAGTTTTGAAACTTTGGGAAGAAAATCGTCCCGTTTTGGTACAAATGGGAATTTGAAATAATGTAGACAAAATTGGTGTCCAAGGAGTAACCAAAGTTCAATATATTAGTATAATAGTCTAAATATAGCTTTGAACCCCTTTTGAATGGATTCTAACCAATATATAGTCCTAACTTTAGTTTTGAAACTTTGGGAAGAAAATCGTCCCGTTTTGGTACCAAGGGGAATTTGAAGAAATGTAGACAAAATTGGTGTCCAAGGAGTAACCGAAGTTCAATATATTAGTATATTAGTCTAAATATAGCTTTGAACCCCTTTTGAATGGATTCTAACCAATATATACTCCTAACTATAGTTTTGAAACGTTGGGAAGAAAATCGTCCCATTTTGGTACAAATGGGAATTTGAAGGAATGTAGACAAAATTGGTGACAAAGGAGTAACCAAAGTTCAATATATTAGTATAAAAGACTAAATATAGCTTTGAACCCCTTTTGAATGGATTCTAACCAATATATAGTCCTAACTATAGTTTTGAAACTTTGGGAAGAAAATCGTCCCGTTTTGGTACAAATGGGAATTTGAAGAAATGTAGACAAAATTGGTGACCAAGGAGTAACCAAAGTTCAATATATTAGTATAATAGTCTAAATATAGCTTTGAACCCCTTTTGAATTGATTCTAACCAATATATAGTCCTAACTATAATTTTGAAACTTTGGGAAGAAAATCGTCCCGTTTTAGTACAAATGGGAATTTGAAGAAATGTAGACAAAATTGGTGACCAAGGAGTAACCAAAGTTCAATATATTAGTATAAAAGTCTAAATATAGCTTTGAACCCCTTTATAATGGATTCTAACCAATATATAGTCCTAACTATAGTTTTGAAATTTGGGAAGAAAATAGTCCCGTTTTGCTACAAATGGGAATTTAATGAAATGTATACAAAATTGGTGACCAAGGAGTAACCAAAGTTCAATATATTAGTATAATAGTGTAATTATAGCTTTGAACCCCTTTTGAATGGATTCTAACCAATATATAGTCCTAACTATAGTTTTGAAACTTTGGGAAGAAAATCGTCCCGTTTTAGTACAAATGGGAATTTGAAGAAATGTAGACAAAATTGGTGACAAAGGAGTAACCAAAGATCAATATATTAGTATAAAAGTCGAAATATAGCTTTGAACCCCTTTTGAATGGATTCTAACCAATATATAGTCCTAACTATAGTTTTGAAACTTTGGGAAGAAAATCGTCCCGTTTTGGTACAAATGGGAATTTGAAATAATGTAGACAAAATTGGTGTCCAAGGAGTAACCAAAGTTCAATATATTAGTATAATAGTCTAAATATAGCTTTGAACCCCTTTTGAATGGATTCTAACCAATATATAGTCCTAACTTTAGTTTTGAAACTTTGGGAAGAAAATCGTCCCGTTTTGGTACCAAGGGGAATTTGAAGAAATGTAGACAAAATTGGTGTCCAAGGAGTAACCGAAGTTCAATATATTAGTATATTAGTCTAAATATAGCTTTGAACCCCTTTTGAATGGATTCTAACCAATATATACTCCTAACTATAGTTTTGAAACGTTGGGAAGAAAATCGTCCCATTTTGGTACAAATGGGAATTTGAAGGAATGTAGACAAAATTGGTGACAAAGGAGTAACCAAAGTTCAATATATTAGTATAAAAGACTAAATATAGCTTTGAACCCCGTTATAATGGATTCTAACCAATATATAGTCCTACTATAGTTTTGAAACTTTGGGAATAAAATCGTCCCGTTTTGGTACAAATGGGAATTTGAAGAAATGTAGACAAAATTGGTGACCAAGGAGTAACCAAAGTTCAATATATTAGTATAATAGTCTAAATATAGCTTTGAACCCCTTTTGAATTGATTCTAACCAATATATAGTCCTAACTATAATTTTGAAACTTTGGGAAGAAAATCGTCCCGTTCTAGTACAAATGGGAATTTGAAGAAATGTAGACAAAATTGGTGACCAAGGAGTAACCAAAGTTCAATATATTAGTATAAAAGTCTAAATATAGCTTTGAACCCCTTTATAATGGATTCTAACCAATATATAGTCCTAACTATAGTTTTGAAATTTGGGAAGAAAATCGTCCCGTTTTGCTACAAATGGGAATTTAATGAAATGTATACAAAATTGGTGACCAAGAAGTAACCAAAGTTCAATATATTAGTATAATAGTGTAATTATAGCTTTGAACCCCTTTAGAATGGATTCTAACCAATATATAGTCCTAACTTTAGTTTTGAAACTTTGGGAAGAAAATCATCCCGTTTTGGTGCAAAGGTGAATTTGAAGAAATGTCGACAAAATTGGTGTCCAAGGTGTAACCAAAGTTCAATATATTAGTATAATAGTCTAAATATAGCTTTGAACCCCTTTTGAATGGATTCTAACCAATATATACTCCTAACTATAGTTTTGAAACTTTGGGAAGAAAATCGTCCCATTTTGGTACAAATGGGAATTTGAATAAATGTAGACAAAATTGGTGACAAAGGAGTAACCAAAGTTCAATATATTAGTATAATAGTGTAATTAGAGCTTTGAACCCCATTAGAATGGATTCTAACCAATATATAGTCCTAACTTTAGTTTTGAAACATTGGGAAGAAAATCGTCCCGTTTTGGTACAAATGGGAATTTAATGAAATGTAGAAAAAATTGGTGACCAAGGAGTAACCAAAGTTCAATATATTAGTATAATGGTCTAAATATAGCTTTGAACCCATTTAGAATGGATTCTAACCAATATATAGTCCTAACTATAGTTTTGAAACTTTGGGAAGAAAGTCGTCCCGTTTTGGTACAAATGGGAATTTGAAGTAATGTAGACAAAATTGGTGTCCAAGGAGTAACCAAAGTTTAATATATTAGTATTATAGTCTAAATATAGATTTGAACCCCTTTTGAATGGATTCTAACCAATATATAGTCCTAACTATAGTTTTGAAACTTTGGGAAGAAAATTGTCCCGTTTTGGTACAAATGGGAATTTAATGACATGTAGAAAAAATTGGTGACCAAGGAGTAACCAAAGTTCAATATATTAGTATAATAGTCTAAATATAGCTTTGAACCCATTTAGAATGGATTCTAACCAATATATAGTCCTAACTATAGTTTTGAAACTTTGGGAAGAAAGTCGTCCCGTTTTGGTACAAATGGGAATTTGAAGTAATGTAGACAAAATTGGTGACAAAGGAGTAACCAAAGTTCAATATATTAGTATAATAGTGTAATTAGAGCTTTGAACCCCATTAGAATGGATTCTAACCAATATATAGTCCTAACTTTAGTTTTGAAACATTGGGAAGAAAATCGTCCCGTTTTGGTACAAATGGGAATTTAATGAAATGTAGAAAAAATTGGTGACCAAGGAGTAACCAAAGTTCAATATATTAGTATAATGGTCTAAATATAGCTTTGAACCCATTTAGAATGGATTCTAACCAATATATAGTCCTAACTATAGTTTTGAAACTTTGGGAAGAAAGTCGTCCCGTTTTGGTACAAATGGGAATTTGAAGTAATGTAGACAAAATTGGTGTCCAAGGAGTAACCAAAGTTTAATATATTAGTATTATAGTCTAAATATAGATTTGAACCCCTTTTGAATGGATTCTAACCAATATATAGTCCTAACTATAGTTTTGAAACTTTGGGAAGAAAATTGTCCCGTTTTGGTACAAATGGGAATTTAATGACATGTAGAAAAAATTGGTGACCAAGGAGTAACCAAAGTTCAATATATTAGTATAATAGTCTAAATATAGCTTTGAACCCATTTAGAATGGATTCTAACCAATATATAGTCCTAACTATAGTTTTGAAACTTTGGGAAGAAAGTCGTCCCGTTTTGGTACAAATGGGAATTTGAAGTAATGTAGACAAAATTGGTGACAAAGGAGTAACCAAAGTTCAATATATTAGTATAATAGTCTAAATATAGCTTTGAACCCATTTAGAATGGATTCTAACCAATATATAGTCCTAACTATAGTTTTGAAACTTTGGGAAGAAAGTCGTCCCGTTTTGGTACAAATGGGAATTTGAAGTAATGTAGACAAAATTGGTGTCCAAGGAGTAACCAAAGTTTAATATATTAGTATTATAGTGTAAATATAGCTTTGAACCCCTTTTGAATGGATTCTAACCAATATATACTCCTAACTATAGTTTTGAAACTTTGGGAAGAAAATCGTCCCATTTTGGTACAAATGGGAATTTGAATAAATGTAGACAAAATTGGTGACAAAGGAGTAACCAAAGTTCAATATATTAGTATAATAGTGTAATTAGAGCTTTGAACCCCATTAGAATGGATTCTAACCAATATATAGTCCTAACTTTAGTTTTGAAACATTGGGAAGAAAATCGTCCCGTTTTGGTACAAAGGGGAATTTGAAGAAATGTAGACAAAATTGGTGTCCAAGGAGTAACCAAAGTTTAATATATTAGTATAAAAGTCTATACATAGGTTTGAACCCCTTTATAATGCATTCTAACAAATATATAGTCCTAACTATAGTTTTGAAACTTTGGGAAGAAAATTGTCCCGTTTTGGTACAAATGGGAATTTAATGACATGTAGAAAAAATTGGTGACCAAGGAGTAACCAAAGTTCAATATATTAGTATAATAGTCTAAATATAGCTTTGAACCCATTTAGAATGGATTCTAACCAATATATAGTCCTAACTATAGTTTTGAAACTTTGGGAAGAAAGTCGTCCCGTTTTGGTACAAATGGGAATTTGAAGTAATGTAGACAAAATTGGTGTCCAAGGAGTAACCAAAGTTTAATATATTAGTATTATAGTCTAAATATAGATTTGAACCCCTTTTGAATGGATTCTAACCAATATATAGTCCTAACTATAGTTTTGAAACTTTGGGAAGAAAATCGTCCTGTTTTGGTACAAATGGGAATTTGAAGAAATGTAGACAAAATTGGTGTCTAAGGAGTAACCAAAGTTCAATATATTAGTATAATAGTCTAAATATAGCTTTGAACCCATTTAGAAAGGATTCTAACCAATATATAGTCCTAACTATAGTTTTGAAACTTTGGGAAGAAAATCGTCCCGTTTTGCTACAAATGGGAATTTAATTAATTGTAGACAAAATTGGTGAACAAGGAGTAACCAAAGTTCAATATATTAGTATAATAGTGTAATTATAGCTTTGAACCCCTTTATAATGGATTCTAACCAATATATAGTCCTAACTTTAGTTTTGAAACATTGGGAAGAAAATCGTCCTATTTTAGTACAAATGGGAATTTGAAGAAATGTAGACAAAATTGGTGCCTAAGGAGTAAACATAGTTCAATATATTAGTATAATAGTCTAAATATAGCTTTCAACCCCTTTTGAATGGATTCTAACCAATATATAGTCCTAACTATAGTTTTGAAACTTTGGGAAGAAAATCGTCCCGTTTTGGTACAAATGGGAATTTGAAGTAATGTAGACAAAATTGGTGACCAAGGAGTAACCAAAGTTCAATATATTAGTATAATAGTCTAAATATAGCTTTGAACCCATTTAGAAAGGATTCTAACCAATATATAGTCCTAACTATAGTTTTGAAACTTTGGGAAGAAAATCGTCCCGTTTTGCTACAAATGGGAATTTAATTAAATGTAGACAAAATTGGTGAACAAGGAGTAACCAAAGTTCAATATATTAGTATAATAGTCTAAATATAGCTTTGAACCCCTTTATAATGGATTCTAACCAATATATAGTCCTAACTATAGTTTTAAAACTTTGGGAAGAAAATCGTCCCGTTTTAGTACAAATGGGAATTTGAAGAAATGTAGACAAAATTGGTGACAAAGGAGTAACCAAAGATCAATATATTAGTATAAAAGTCGAAATATAGCTTTGAACCCCTTTTGAATGGATTCTAACCAATATATAGTCCTAACTATAGTTTTGAAACTTTGGGAAGAAAATCGTCCCGTTTTGGTACAAATGGGAATTTGAAGAAATGTAGACAAAATTGGTGACCAAGGAGTAACCAAAGTTCAATATATTAGTATAATAGTCTAAATATAGCTTTGAACCCCTTTTGAATTGATTCTAACCAATATATAGTCCTAACTATAATTTTGAAACTTTGGGAAGAAAATCGTCCCGTTTTAGTACAAATGGGAATTTGAAGAAATGTAGACAAAATTGGTGACAAAGGAGTAACCAAAGATCAATATATTAGTATAAAAGTCGAAATATAGCTTTGAACCCCTTTTGAATGGATTCTAACCAATATATAGTCCTAACTATAGTTTTGAAACTTTGGGAAGAAAATCGTCCCGTTTTGCTACAAATGGGAATTTAATGAAATGTATACAAAATTGGTGACCAAGGAGTAACCAAAGTTCAATATATTAGTATAATAGTCTAAATATAGCTTTGAACCCCTTTTGAATTGATTCTAACCAATATATAGTCCTAACTATAGTTTTAAAACTTTGGGAAGAAAATCGTCCCGTTTTAGTACAAATGGGAATTTGAAGAAATGTAGACAAAATTGGTGACAAAGGAGTAACCAAAGATCAATATATTAGTATAAAAGTCGAAATATAGCTTTGAACCCCTTTTGAATGGATTCTAACCAATATATAGTCCTAACTATAGTTTTGAAACTTTGGGAAGAAAATCGTCCCGTTTTGGTACAAATGGGAATTTGAAGAAATGTAGACAAAATTGGTGACCAAGGAGTAACCAAAGTTCAATATATTAGTATAATAGTCTAAATATAGCTTTGAACCCCTTTTGAATTGATTCTAACCAATATATAGTCCTAACTATAATTTTGAAACTTTGGGAAGAAAATCGTCCCGTTTTAGTACAAATGGGAATTTGAAGAAATGTAGACAAAATTGGTGACCAAGGAGTAACCAAAGTTCAATATATTAGTATAAAAGTCTAAATATAGCTTTGAACCCCTTTATAATGGATTCTAACCAATATATAGTCCTAACTATAGTTTTGAAATTTGGGAAGAAAATCGTCCCGTTTTGCTACAAATGGGAATTTAATGAAATGTATACAAAATTGGTGACCAAGGAGTAACCAAAGTTCAATATATTAGTATAATAGTGTAATTATAGCTTTGAACCCCTTTTGAATGGATTCTAACCAATATATAGTCCTAACTATAGTTTTGAAACTTTGGGAAGAAAATCGTCCCGTTTTAGTACAAATGGGAATTTGAAGAAATGTAGACAAAATTGGTGACAAAGGAGTAACCAAAGATCAATATATTAGTATAAAAGTCGAAATATAGCTTTGAACCCCTTTTGAATGGATTCTAACCAATATATAGTCCTAACTATAGTTTTGAAACTTTGGGAAGAAAATCGTCCCGTTTTGGTACAAATGGGAATTTGAAATAATGTAGACAAAATTGGTGTCCAAGGAGTAACCAAAGTTCAATATATTAGTATAATAGTCTAAATATAGCTTTGAACCCCTTTTGAATGAATTCTAACCAATATATAGTCCTAACTTTAGTTTTGAAACTTTGGGAAGAAAATCGTCCCGTTTTGGTACCAAGGGGAATTTGAAGAAATGTAGACAAAATTGGTGTCCAAGGAGTAACCGAAGTTCAATATATTAGTATATTAGTCTAAATATAGCTTTGAACCCCTTTTGAATGGATTCTAACCAATATATACTCCTAACTATAGTTTTGAAACTTTGGGAAGAAAATCGTCCCATTTTGGTACAAATGGGAATTTGAAGAAATGTAGACAAAATTGGTGACCAAGGAGTAACCAAAGTTCAATATATTAGTATAATAGTCTAAATATAGCTTTGAACCCCTTTTGAATTGATTCTAACCAATATATAGTCCTAACTATAATTTTGAAACTTTGGGAAGAAAATCGTCCCGTTTTAGTACAAATGGGAATTTGAAGAAATGTAGACAAAATTGGTGACCAAGGAGTAACCAAAGTTCAATATATTAGTATAATAGTCTAAATATAGCTTTGAACCCCTTTTGAATTGATTCTAACCAATATATAGTCCTAACTATAATTTTGAAACTTTGGGAAGAAAATCGTCCCGTTTTAGTACAAATGGGAATTTGAAGAAATGTAGACAAAATTGGTGACCAAGGAGTAACCAAAGTTCAATATATTAGTATAAAAGTCTAAATATAGCTTTGAACCCCTTGATAATGGATTCTAACCAATATATAGTCCTAACTATAGTTTTGAAATTTGGGAAGAAAATCGTCCCGTTTTGCTACAAATGGGAATTTAATGAAATGTATACAAAATTGGTGACCAAGGAGTAACCAAAGTTCAATATATTAGTATAATAGTGTAATTATAGCTTTGAACCCCTTTAGAATGGATTCTAACCAATATATAGTCCTAACTTTAGTTTTGAAACTTTGGGAAGAAAATCATCCCGTTTTGGTACAAAGGTGAATTTGAAGAAATGTCGACAAAATTGGTGTCCAAGGTGTAACCAAAGTTCAATATATTAGTATAATAGTCTAAATATAGCTTTGAACCCCTTTTGAATGGATTCTAACCAATATATACTCCTAACTATAGTTTTGAAACTTTGGGAAGAAAATCGTCCCATTTTGGTACAAATGGGAATTTGAATAAATGTAGACAAAATTGGTGACAAAGGAGTAACCAAAGTTCAATATATTAGTATAATAGTGTAATTAGAGCTTTGAACCCCATTAGAATGGATTCTAACCAATATATAGTCCTAACTTTAGTTTTGAAACATTGGGAAGAAAATCGTCCCGTTTTGGTACAAATGGGAATTTAATGAAATGTAGAAAAAATTGGTGACCAAGGAGTAACCAAAGTTCAATATATTAGTATAATGGTCTAAATATAGCTTTGAACCCATTTAGAATGGATTCTAACCAATATATAGTCCTAACTATAGTTTTGAAACTTTGGGAAGAAAGTCGTCCCGTTTTGGTACAAATGGGAATTTGAAGTAATGTAGACAAAATTGGTGTCCAAGGAGTAACCAAAGTTTAATATATTAGTATTATAGTCTAAATATAGATTTGAACTCCTTTTGAATGGATTCTAACCAATATATAGTCCTAACTATAGTTTTGAAACTTTGGGAAGAAAATTGTCCGTTTTGGTACAAATGGGAATTTAATGACATGTAGAAAAAATTGGTGACCAAGGAGTAACCAAAGTTCAATATATTAGTATAATAGTCTAAATATAGCTTTGAACCCATTTAGAATGGATTCTAACCAATATATAGTCCTAACTATAGTTTTGAAACTTTGGGAAGAAAGTCGTCCCGTTTTGGTACAAATGGGAATTTGAAGTAATGTAGACAAAATTGGTGACAAAGGAGTAACCAAAGTTCAATATATTAGTATAAAAGACTAAATATAGCTTTGAACCCCGTTATAATGGATTCTAACCAATATATAGTCCTACTATAGTTTTGAAACTTTGGGAAGAAAAGCGTCCCGTTTTGGTACAAATGGGAATTTGAAGAAATGTAGACAAAATTGGTGACCAAGGAGTAACCAAAGTTCAATATATTAGTATAATAGTCTAAATATAGCTTTGAACCCCTTTTGAATTGATTCTAACCAATATATAGTCCTAACTATAATTTTGAAACTTTGGGAAGAAAATCGTCCCGTTTTAGTACAAATGGGAATTTGAAGAAATGTAGACAAAATTGGTGTCCAAGGAGTAACCAAAGTTTAATATATTAGTATTATAGTCTAAATATAGATTTGAACCCCTTTTGAATGGATTCTAACCAATATATAGTCCTAACTATAGTTTTGAAACTTTGGGAAGAAAATCGTCCTGTTTTGGTACAAATGGGAATTTGAAGAAATGTAGACAAAATTGGTGTCTAAGGAGTAACCAAAGTTCAATATATTAGTATAATAGTCTAAATATAGCTTTGAACCCATTTAGAAAGGATTCTAACCAATATATAGTCCTAACTATAGTTTTGAAACTTTGGGAAGAAAATCGTCCCGTTTTGCTACAAATGGGAATTTAATTAATTGTAGACAAAATTGGTGAACAAGGAGTAACCAAAGTTCAATATATTAGTATAATAGTGTAATTATAGCTTTGAACCCCTTTATAATGGATTCTAACCAATATATAGTCCTAACTTTAGTTTTGAAACATTGGGAAGAAAATCGTCCTATTTTAGTACAAATGGGAATTTGAAGAAATGTAGACAAAATTGGTGCCTAAGGAGTAAACATAGTTCAATATATTAGTATAATAGTCTAAATATAGCTTTCAACCCCTTTTGAATGGATTCTAACCAATATATAGTCCTAACTATAGTTTTGAAACTTTGGGAAGAATTTCGTCCCGTTTTGGTACAAATGGGAATTTGAAGTAATGTAGACAAAATTGGTGACCAAGGAGTAACCAAAGTTCAATATATTAGTATAATAGTCTAAATATAGCTTTGAACCCATTTAGAAAGGATTCTAACCAATATATAGTCCTAACTATAGTTTTGAAACTTTGGGAAGAAAATCGTCCCGTTTTGCTACAAATGGGAATTTAATTAAATGTAGACAAAATTGGTGAACAAGGAGTAACCAAAGTTCAATATATTAGTATAATAGTCTAAATATAGCTTTGAACCCCTTTATAATGGATTCTAACCAATATATAGTCCTAACTATAGTTTTGAAACTTTGGGAAGAAAATCGTCCCGTTTTGCTACAAATGGGAATTTAATTAAATGTAGACAAAATTGGTGAACAAGGAGTAACCAAAGTTCAATATATTAGTATAATAGTCTAAATATAGCTTTGAACCCCTTTATAATGGATTCTAACCAATATATAGTCCTAACTATAGTTTTAAAACTTTGGGAAGAAAATCGTCCCGTTTTAGTACAAATGGGAATTTGAAGAAATGTAGACAAAATTGGTGACAAAGGAGTAACCAAAGATCAATATATTAGTATAAAAGTCGAAATATAGCTTTGAACCCCTTTTGAATGGATTCTAACCAATATATAGTCCTAACTATAGTTTTGAAACTTTGGGAAGAAAATCGTCCCGTTTTGGTACAAATGGGAATTTGAAATAATGTAGACAAAATTGGTGTCCAAGGAGTAACCAAAGTTCAATATATTAGTATAATAGTCTAAATATAGCTTTGAACCCCTTTTGAATGGATTCTAACCAATATATACTCCTAACTATAGTTTTGAAACTTTGGGAAGAAAATCGTCCCATTTTGGTACAAATGGGAATTTGAATAAATGTAGACAAAATTGGTGACAAAGGAGTAACCAAAGTTCAATATATTAGTATAATAGTGTAATTAGAGCTTTGAACCCCATTAGAATGGATTCTAACCAATATATAGTCCTAACTTTAGTTTTGAAACATTGGGAAGAAAATCGTCCCGTTTTGGTACAAAGGGGAATTTGAAGAAATGTAGACAAAATTGGTGTCCAAGGAGTAACCAAAGTTTAATATATTAGTATAAAATTCTATACATAGGTTTGAACCCCTTTATAATGCATTCTAACAAATATATAGTCCGAACTATAGTTTTGAAACTTTGGGAAGAAAATTGTCCCGTTTTGGTACAAATGGGAATTTAATGACATGTAGAAAAAATTGGTGACCAAGGAGTAACCAAAGTTCAATATATTAGTATAATAGTCTAAATATAGCTTTGAACCCATTTAGAATGGATTCTAACCAATATATAGTCCTAACTATAGTTTTGAAACTTTGGGAAGAAAGTCGTCCCATTTTGGTACAAATGGGAATTTGAAGTAATGTAGACAAAATTGGTGTCCAAGGAGTAACCAAAGTTTAATATATTAGTATTATAGTCTAAATATAGATTTGAACCCCTTTTGAATGGATTCTAACCAATATATAGTCCTAACTATAGTTTTGAAACTTTGGGAAGAAAATCGTCCTGTTTTGGTACAAATGGGAATTTGAAGAAATGTAGACAAAATTGGTGTCTAAGGAGTAACCAAAGTTCAATATATTAGTATAATAGTCTAAATATAGCTTTGAACCCATTTAGAAAGGATTCTAACCAATATATAGTCCTAACTATAGTTTTGAAACTTTGGGAAGAAAATCGTCCCGTTTTGCTACAAATGGGAATTTAATTAATTGTAGACAAAATTGGTGAACAAGGAGTAACCAAAGTTCAATATATTAGTATAATAGTGTAATTAGAGCTTTGAACCCCATTAGAATGGATTCTAACCAATATATAGTCCTAACTTTAGTTTTGAAACATTGGGAAGAAAATCGTCCCGTTTTGGTACAAAGGGGAATTTGAAGAAATGTAGACAAAATTGGTGTCCAAGGAGTAACCAAAGTTTAATATATTAGTATAAAAGTCTATACATAGGTTTGAACCCCTTTATAATGCATTCTAACAAATATATAGTCCTAACTATAGTTTTGAAACTTTGGGAAGAAAATTGTCCCGTTTTGGTACAAATGGGAATTTAATGACATGTAGAAAAAATTGGTGACCAAGGAGTAACCAAAGTTCAATATATTAGTATAATAGTCTAAATATAGCTTTGAACCCATTTAGAATGGATTCTAACCAATATATAGTCCTAACTATAGTTTTGAAACTTTGGGAAGAAAGTCGTCCCGTTTTGGTACAAATGGGAATTTGAAGTAATGTAGACAAAATTGGTGTCCAAGGAGTAACCAAAGTTTAATATATTAGTATTATAGTCTAAATATAGATTTGAACCCCTTTTGAATGGATTCTAACCAATATATAGTCCTAACTATAGTTTTGAAACTTTGGGAAGAAAATCGTCCTGTTTTGGTACAAATGGGAATTTGAAGAAATGTAGACAAAATTGGTGTCCAAGGAGTAACCAAAGTTCAATATATTAGTATAATAGTCTAAATATAGCTTTGAACCCCTTTTGAATTGATTCTAACCAATATATAGTCCTAACTATAATTTTGAAACTTTGGGAAGAAAATCGTCCCGTTTTAGTACAAATGGGAATTTGAAGTAATGTAGACAAAATTGGTGAACAAGGAGTAACCAAAGTTCAATATATTAGTATAATAGTGTAATTATAGCTTTGAACCCCTTTATAATGGATTCTAACCAATATATAGTCCTAACTTTAGTTTTGAAACATTGGGAAGAAAATCGTCCTATTTTAGTACAAATGGGAATTTGAAGAAATGTAGACAAAATTGGTGCCTAAGGAGTAAACATAGTTCAATATATTAGTATAATAGTCTAAATATAGCTTTCAACCCCTTTTGAATGGATTCTAACCAATATATAGTCCTAACTATAGTTTTGAAACTTTGGGAAGAAAATCGTCCCGTTTTGGTACAAATGGGAATTTGAAGTAATGTAGACAAAATTGGTGACCAAGGAGTAACCAAAGTTCAATATATTAGTATAATAGTCTAAATATAGCTTTGAACCCATTTAGAAAGGATTCTAACCAATATATAGTCCTAACTATAGTTTTGAAACTTTGGGAAGAATATCGTCCCGTTGTGGTACAAATGGGAATTTGAAGAAATGTAGACAAAATTGGTGACCAAGGAGTAACCAAAGTTCAATATATTAGTATAATAGTGTAATTATAGCTTTGAACCCCTTTAGAATGGATTCTAACCAATATATAGTCCTAACTTTAGTTTTGAAACTTTGGGAAGAAAATCGTCCCGTTTTGGTACAAATGGGAATTTGAAGAAATGTAGACAAAATTGGTGACCAAGGAGTAACCAAAGTTCAATATATTAGTATAATAGTCTAAATATAGTTTTGAACCCCTTTATAATGGATTCTAACCAATATATAGTCCTACTATAGTTTTGAAACTTTGGGAAGAATATCGTCCCGTTATGGTACAAATTGGAATTTGAAGAAATGTAGACAAAATCGTTGACCAAGGAGTAATTAAAGTTCAATATATTTGTATAATAGTCTAAATATAGCTTTGAACCCCGTTATAATGGATTCTAACCAATATATAGTCCTAACTATAGTTTTGAAACTTTGGGAAGAAAATCGTCCCGTTTTAGTACAAATGGGAATTTGAAGAAATGTAGACAAAATTGGTGACCAAGGAGTAACCAAAGTTCAATATATTTGTATAAAAGTCTAAATATAGCTTTGAACCCCTTTATAATGGATTCTAACCAATATATAGTCCTACTATAGTTTTGAAACTTTGGGAAGAAAATCGTCCCGTTTTGGTACAAATGGGAATTTGAAGAAATGTAGACAAAATTGGTGACCAAGGAGTAACCAAAGTTCAATATATTAGTATAATAGTCTAAATATAGCTTTGAACCCATTTTGAATTGATTCTAACCAATATATAGTCCTAACTATAATTTTGAAACTTTGGGAAGAAAATCGTCCCGTTTTAGTACAAATGGGAATTTGAAGAAATGTAGACAAAATTGGTGACCAAGGAGTAACCAAAGTTCAATATATTAGTATAAAAGTCTAAATATAGCTTTGAACCCCTTTATAATGGATTCTAACCAATATATAGTCCTAACTTTAGTTTTGAAACTTTGGGAAGAAAATCGTCCTGTTTTAGTACAAATGGGAATTTGAAGAAATGTAGACAAAATTGGTGCCTAAGGAGTAAACAAAGTTCAATATATTAGTATAATAGTCTAAATATAGCTTTGAACCCCTTTTGAATGGATTCTAACCAATATATAGTCCTAACTATAGTTTTGAAACTTTGGGAAGAAAATCGTCCCGTTTTAGTACAAATGGGAATTTGAAGAAATGTAGACAAAATTGGTGTCCAAGGAGTAACCAAAGTTCAATATATTAGTATAATAGTCTAAATATAGCTTTGAACCCCTTTTGAATGGATTCTAACCAATATATACTCCTAACTATAGTTTTGAAACTTTGGGAAGAAAATCGTCCCGTTTTGGTACAAATGGGAATTTGAAGAAATGTAGACAAAATTGGTGACCAAGGAGTAACCAAAGTTCAATATATTAGTATAAAAGTCTAAATATAGCTTTGAACCCCTTTATAATGGATTCTAACCAATATATAGTCCTAACTGTAGTTTTGAAATTTGGGAAGAAAATCGTCCCGGTTTGGTACAAATGGGAATTTGAAGAAATGTAGACAAAATTGGTGTCCAAGGAGTAACCAAAGTTCAATATATTAGTATAATAGTCTAAATATAGCTTTGAACCCCTTTTGAATGGATTCTAACCAATATATAGTCCTAACTATAGTTTTGAAACTTTGGGAAGAAAATCGTCCCGTTTTGCTACAAATGGGAATTTAATTAAATGTAGACAAAATTGGTGAACAAGGAGTAACCAAAGTTCAATATATTAGTATAATAGTGTAATTATAGCTTTGAACCCCTTTATAATGGATTCTAACCAATATATAGTCCTAACTTTAGTTTTGAAACTTTGGGAAGAAAATCGTCCTGTTTTAGTACAAATGGGAATTTGAAGAAATGTAGACAAAATTGGTGCCTAAGGAGTAAACAAAGTTCAATATATTAGTATAATAGTCTAAATATAGCTTTGAACCCCTTTTGAATGGATTCTAACCAATATATACTCCTAACTATAGTTTTGAAACTTTGGGAAGAAAATCGTCCCGTTTTGGTACAAATGGGAATTTGAAGAAATGTAGACAAAATTGGTGACAAAGGAGTAACCAAAGATCAATATATTAGTATAAAAGTCGAAATATAGCTTTGAACCCCTTTTGAATGGATTCTAACCAATATATAGTCCTAACTATAGTTTTGAAACTTTGGGAAGAAAATCGCCCCGTTTTGGTACAAATGGGAATTTGAAGTAATGTAGACAAAATTGGTGACCAAGGAGTAACCAAAGTTCAATATATTAGTATAATAGTCTAAATATAGCTTTGAACCCATTTAGAAAGGATTCTAACTAATATATAGTCCTAACTATAGTTTTGAAACTTTGGGAAGAAAATCGTCCCGTTTTGCTACAAATGGGAATTTAATTAAATGTAGACAAAATTGGTGAACAAGGAGTAACCAAAGTTCAATATATTAGTATAATAGTCTAAATATAGCTTTGAACCCCTTTATAATGGATTCTAACCAATATATAGTCCTAACTATAGTTTTAAAACTTTGGGAAGAATATCGTCCCATTGTGGTACAAATGGGAATTTGAAGAAATGTAGACAAAATTGGTGACAAAGGAGTAACCAAAGTTCAATATATTAGTATAAAAGTCTAAATATAGCTTTGAACCCCTTTATAATGGATTCTAACCAATATATAGTCCTAACTATAGTTTTAAAACTTTGGGAAGAATATCGTCCCGTTATGGTACAAATTGGAATTTGAAGAAATGTAGACAAAATCGTTGACCAAGGAGTAATTAAAGTTCAATATATTTGTATAATAGTCTAAATATAGCTTTGAACCCCGTTATAATGGATTCTAACCAATATATAGTCCTAACTATAGTTTTAAAACTTTGGGAAGAATATCGTCCCGTTATGGTACAAATTGGAATTTGAAGAAATGTAGACAAAATCGTTGACCAAGGAGTAATTAAAGTTCAATATATTTGTATAATAGTCTAAATATAGCTTTGAACCCCGTTATAATGGATTCTAACCAATATATAGTCCTAACTATAGTTTTGAAACTTTGGGAAGAAAATCGTCCCGTTTTAGTACAAATGGGAATTTGAAAAAATGTAGACAAAATTGGTGACCAAGGAGTAACCAAAGTTCAATATATTTGTATAAAAGTCTAAATATAGCTTTGAACCCCTTTATAATGGATTCTAACCAATATATAGTCCTACTATAGTTTTGAAACTTTGGGAAAAAAATCGTCCCGTTTTAGTACAAATGGGAATTTGAAGAAATGTAGACAAAATTGGTGTCTAAGGAGTAACCAAAGTTCAATATATTAGTATAATAGTCTACATATAGCTTTGAACCCCTTTTGAATGAATTCTAACCAATATATAGTCCTAACTATAGTTTTGAAACTTTGGGAAGAAAATCGTCTTGTTTTGGTACAAATGAGAATTTGAAGAAATGTAGACAAAATTGGTGACCAAGGAGTAACCAAAGTTCAATATATTAGTATAATAGTGTAATTATAGCTTTGAACCCCTTTAGAATGGATTCTAACCAATATATAGTCCTAACTATAGTTTTGAAACTTTGAAAAGAAAATCGTCACGTTTTGGTACAAATGGGAATTTGAAGAAATGTAGACAAAATTGGTATCCAAGGAGTAACCAAAGTTCAATATATTAGTATAATAGTCTAAATATAGCTTTGAAACCCTTTAGAATGGATTATAACCAATATATAGTCCTAACTATAGTTTTGAAACTTTGGGAAGAAAATCGTCCCGTTTTGGTACAAATGGGAATTTGAAGAAATGTAGACAAAATTGGTGACCAAGGAGTAACCAAAGTTCAATATATTAGTATAATAGTGTACTTATAGCTTTGAACCCCTTTAGAATGGATTCTAACCAATATATAGTCCTAACTTTAATTTTGAAACTTTGGGAAGAATATCGTTTCGTTTTGGTACAAATGGGAATTTATGGAAATGTAGACAAAATTGGTGACCAAGGAGTAACCAAAGTTCAATATATTAGTATAATAGTCTAAATATAGCTTTGAACTTTTTTAGAATAGATTCTAACCAATATATAGTCCTAACTATAATTTTGAAACTTTGGGTAGAATATCGTTTCGTTTTGGTACAAATGGGAATTTATGGAAATGTAGACAAAATTGGTGACCAAGGAGTAACCAAAGTTCAATATATTAGTATAATAGTCTAAATATAGTTTTGAACCCCTTTATAATGGATCTAACCAATATATAGTCCTACTATAGTTTTGAAACTTTGGGAAGAAAATCGTCCCGTTTTGGTACAAATGGGAATTTGAAGAAATGTAGACAAAATTGGTGTCCAAGGAGTAACCAAAGTTCAATATATTAGTATAATAGTGTAATTATAGCTTTGAACCCCTTTAGAATGGATTCTAACCAATATATAGTCCTAACTATAGTTTTGAAACTTTGGGAAGAAAATCGTCTTGTTTTGGTACAAATGAGAATTTGAAGAAATGTAGACAAAATTGGTGACCAAGGAGTAACCAAAGTTCAATATATTAGTATAATAGTGTAATTATACTTTTGAACCCCTTTAGAATGGATTCTAACCAATATATAGTCCTAACTATAGTTTTGAAACTTTGAAAAGAAAATCGTCACGTTTTGGTACAAATGGGAATTTGAAGAAATGTAGACAAAATTGGTATCCAAGGAGTAACCAAAGTTCAATATATTAGTATAATAGTCTAAATATAGTTTTGAACCCCTTTATAATGGATCTAACCAATATATAGTCCTAACTATAGTTTTAAAACTTTGGGAAGAATATCGTCCCGTTGTGGTACAAATGGGAATTTGAAGAAATGTAGACAAAATTGGTGACCAAGGAGTAACCAAAGTTCAATATATTAGTATAATAGTGTAATTATAGCTTTGAACCCCTTTAGAATGGATTCTAACCAATATATAGTCCTAACTTTAGTTTTGAAACTTTGGGAAGAAAATCGTCCCGTTTTGGTACAAATGGGAATTTGAAGAAATGTAGACAAAATTGGTGACCAAGGAGTAACCAAAGTTCAATATATTAGTATAATAGTCTAAATATAGTTTTGAACCCCTTTATAATGGATTCTAACCAATATATAGTCCTACTATAGTTTTGAAACTTTGGGAAGAATATCGTCCCGTTATGGTACAAATTGGAATTTGAAGAAATGTAGACAAAATCGTTGACCAAGGAGTAATTAAAGTTCAATATATTTGTATAATAGTCTAAATATAGCTTTGAACCCCGTTATAATGGATTCTAACCAATATATAGTCCTAACTATAGTTTTGAAACTTTGGGAAGAAAATCGTCCCGTTTTAGTACAAATGGGAATTTGAAGAAATGTAGACAAAATTGGTGACCAAGGAGTAACCAAAGTTCAATATATTTGTATAAAAGTCTAAATATAGCTTTGAACCCCTTTATAATGGATTCTAACCAATATATAGTCCTACTATAGTTTTGAAACTTTGGGAAGAAAATCGTCCCGTTTTGGTACAAATGGGAATTTGAAGAAATGTAGACAAAATTGGTGACCAAGGAGTAACCAAAGTTCAATATATTAGTATAATAGTCTAAATATAGCTTTGAACCCATTTTGAATTGATTCTAACCAATATATAGTCCTAACTATAATTTTGAAACTTTGGGAAGAAAATCGTCCCGTTTTAGTACAAATGGGAATTTGAAGAAATGTAGACAAAATTGGTGACCAAGGAGTAACCAAAGTTCAATATATTAGTATAAAAGTCTAAATATAGCTTTGAACCCCTTTATAATGGATTCTAACCAATATATAGTCCTAACTTTAGTTTTGAAACTTTGGGAAGAAAATCGTCCTGTTTTAGTACAAATGGGAATTTGAAGAAATGTAGACAAAATTGGTGCCTAAGGAGTAAACAAAGTTCAATATATTAGTATAATAGTCTAAATATAGCTTTGAACCCCTTTTGAATGGATTCTAACCAATATATAGTCCTAACTATAGTTTTGAAACTTTGGGAAGAAAATCGTCCCGTTTTAGTACAAATGGGAATTTGAAGAAATGTAGACAAAATTGGTGTCCAAGGAGTAACCAAAGTTCAATATATTAGTATAATAGTCTAAATATAGCTTTGAACCCCTTTTGAATGGATTCTAACCAATATATACTCCTAACTATAGTTTTGAAACTTTGGGAAGAAAATCGTCCCGTTTTGGTACAAATGGGAATTTGAAGAAATGTAGACAAAATTGGTGACCAAGGAGTAACCAAAGTTCAATATATTAGTATAAAACTCTAAATATAGCTTTGAACCCCTTTATAATGGATTCTAACCAATATATAGTCCTAACTGTAGTTTTGAAATTTGGGAAGAAAATCGTCCCGGTTTGGTACAAATGGGAATTTGAAGAAATGTAGACAAAATTGGTGTCCAAGGAGTAACCAAAGTTCAATATATTAGTATAATAGTCTAAATATAGCTTTGAACCCCTTTTGAATGGATTCTAACCAATATATAGTCCTAACTATAGTTTTGAAACTTTGGGAAGAAAATCGTCCCGTTTTGCTACAAATGGGAATTTAATTAAATGTAGACAAAATTGGTGAACAAGGAGTAACCAAAGTTCAATATATTAGTATAATAGTGTAATTATAGCTTTGAACCCCTTTATAATGGATTCTAACCAATATATAGTCCTAACTTTAGTTTTGAAACTTTGGGAAGAAAATCGTCCTGTTTTAGTACAAATGGGAATTTGAAGAAATGTAGACAAAATTGGTGCCTAAGGAGTAAACAAAGTTCAATATATTAGTATAATAGTCTAAATATAGCTTTGAACCCCTTTTGAATGGATTCTAACCAATATATACTCCTAACTATAGTTTTGAAACTTTGGGAAGAAAATCGTCCCGTTTTGGTACAAATGGGAATTTGAAGAAATGTAGACAAAATTGGTGACAAAGGAGTAACCAAAGATCAATATATTAGTATAAAAGTCGAAATATAGCTTTGAACCCCTTTTGAATGGATTCTAACCAATATATAGTCCTAACTATAGTTTTGAAACTTTGGGAAGAAAATCGCCCCGTTTTGGTACAAATGGGAATTTGAAGTAATGTAGACAAAATTGGTGACCAAGGAGTAACCAAAGTTCAATATATTAGTATAATAGTCTAAATATAGCTTTGAACCCATTTAGAAAGGATTCTAACTAATATATAGTCCTAACTATAGTTTTGAAACTTTGGGAAGAAAATCGTCCCGTTTTGCTACAAATGGGAATTTAATTAAATGTAGACAAAATTGGTGAACAAGGAGTAACCAAAGTTCAATATATTAGTATAATAGTCTAAATATAGCTTTGAACCCCTTTATAATGGATTCTAACCAATATATAGTCCTAACTATAGTTTTAAAACTTTGGGAAGAATATCGTCCCATTGTGGTACAAATGGGAATTTGAAGAAATGTAGACAAAATTGGTGACAAAGGAGTAACCAAAGTTCAATATATTAGTATAAAAGTCTAAATATAGCTTTGAACCCCTTTATAATGGATTCTAACCAATATATAGTCCTAACTATAGTTTTAAAACTTTGGGAAGAATATCGTCCCGTTATGGTACAAATTGGAATTTGAAGAAATGTAGACAAAATCGTTGACCAAGGAGTAATTAAAGTTCAATATATTTGTATAATAGTCTAAATATAGCTTTGAACCCCGTTATAATGGATTCTAACCAATATATAGTCCTAACTATAGTTTTAAAACTTTGGGAAGAATATCGTCCCGTTATGGTACAAATTGGAATTTGAAGAAATGTAGACAAAATCGTTGACCAAGGAGTAATTAAAGTTCAATATATTTGTATAATAGTCTAAATATAGCTTTGAACCCCGTTATAATGGATTCTAACCAATATATAGTCCTAACTATAGTTTTGAAACTTTGGGAAGAAAATCGTCCCGTTTTAGTACAAATGGGAATTTGAAAAAATGTAGACAAAATTGGTGACCAAGGAGTAACCAAAGTTCAATATATTTGTATAAAAGTCTAAATATAGCTTTGAACCCCTTTATAATGGATTCTAACCAATATATAGTCCTACTATAGTTTTGAAACTTTGGGAAGAAAATCGTCCCGTTTTAGTACAAATGGGAATTTGAAGAAATGTAGACAAAATTGGTGTCTAAGGAGTAACCAAAGTTCAATATATTAGTATAATAGTCTACATATAGCTTTGAACCCCTTTTGAATGAATTCTAACCAATATATAGTCCTAACTATAGTTTTGAAACTTTGGGAAGAAAATCGTCTTATTTTGGTACAAATGAGAATTTGAAGAAATGTAGACAAAATTGGTGACCAAGGAGTAACCAAAGTTCAATATATTAGTATAATAGTGTAATTATAGCTTTGAACCCCTTTAGAATGGATTCTAACCAATATATAGTCCTAACTATAGTTTTGAAACTTTGAAAAGAAAATCGTCACGTTTTGGTACAAATGGGAATTTGAAGAAATGTAGACAAAATTGGTATCCAAGGAGTAACCAAAGTTCAATATATTAGTATAATAGTCTAAATATAGCTTTGAAACCCTTTAGAATGGATTATAACCAATATATAGTCCTAACTATAGTTTTGAAACTTTGGGAAGAAAATCGTCCCGTTTTGGTACAAATGGGAATTTGAAGAAATGTAGACAAAATTGGTGACCAAGGAGTAACCAAAGTTCAATATATTAGTATAATAGTGTACTTATAGCTTTGAACCCCTTTAGAATGGATTCTAACCAATATATAGTCCTAACTTTAATTTTGAAACTTTGGGAAGAATATCGTTTCGTTTTGGTACAAATGGGAATTTATGGAAATGTAGACAAAATTGGTGACCAAGGAGTAACCAAAGTTCAATATATTAGTATAATAGTCTAAATATAGCTTTGAACTTTTTTAGAATAGATTCTAACCAATATATAGTCCTAACTATAATTTTGAAACTTTGGGTAGAATATCGTTTCGTTTTGGTACAAATGGGAATTTATGGAAATGTAGACAAAATTGGTGACCAAGGAGTAACCAAAGTTCAATATATTAGTATAATAGTCTAAATATAGTTTTGAACCCCTTTATAATGGATCTAACCAATATATAGTCCTACTATAGTTTTGAAACTTTGGGAAGAAAATCGTCCCGTTTTGGTACAAATGGGAATTTGAAGAAATGTAGACAAAATTGGTGTCCAAGGAGTAACCAAAGTTCAATATATTAGTATAATAGTGTAATTATAGCTTTGAACCCCTTTAGAATGGATTCTAACCAATATATAGTCCTAACTATAGTTTTGAAACTTTGGGAAGAAAATCGTCTTGTTTTGGTACAAATGAGAATTTGAAGAAATGTAGACAAAATTGGTGACCAAGGAGTAACCAAAGTTCAATATATTAGTATAATAGTGTAATTATACTTTTGAACCCCTTTAGAATGGATTCTAACCAATATATAGTCCTAACTATAGTTTTGAAACTTTGAAAAGAAAATCGTCACGTTTTGGTACAAATGGGAATTTGAAGAAATGTAGACAAAATTGGTATCCAAGGAGTAACCAAAGTTCAATATATTAGTATAATAGTCTAAATATAGCTTTGAAACCCTTTAGAATGGATTATAACCAATATATAGTCCTAACTATAGTTTTGAAACTTTGGGAAGAAAATCGTCCCGTTTTGGTACAAATGGGAATTTGAAGAAATGTAGACAAAATTGGTGACCAAGGAGTAACCAATGTTCAATATATTAGTATAATAGTGTACTTATAGCTTTGAACCCCTTTAGAATGGATTCTAACCAATATATAGTCCTAACTATAATTTTGAAACTTTGGGAAGAATATCGTTTCGTTTTGGTACAAATGGGAATTTATGGAAATGTAGACAAAATTGGTGACCAAGGAGTAACCAAAGTTCAATAGATTAGTATAATAGTCTGAATATAGCTTTGAACCCCTTTAGAATGAATTATAACCAATATATAGTCCTAACTATAGTTTTGAAACTTTGGGAAGCAAATCGTCCCGTTATGGTACAAATTGAATTTTGAATAAATGTAGAGAAAATCGGTGACCAAGGAGTAACCAAAGTTTAATATATTTGTATAATAGCCTCAATATAGCTTTGAACTTTTTTAGAATAGATTCTAACCAATATATAGTCCTAACTATAATTTTGAAACTTTGGGTAGAATATCGTTTCGTTTTGGTACAAATGGGAATTTATGGAAATGTAGACAAAATTGGTGACCAAGGAGTAACCAAATTTCAATATATTAGTATAATAGTCTAAATATAGTTTTGAACCCCTTTATAATGGATTCTAACCAATATATAGTCCTACTATAGTTTTGAAACTTTGGGAAGAAAATCGTCCCGTTTTGGTACAAATGGGAATTTGAAGAAATGTAGACAAAATTGGTGTCCAAGGAGTAACCAAAGTTCAATATATTAGTATAATAGTCTACATATAGCTTTGAACCCCTTTTGAATGGATTCTAACCAATATATAGTCCTAACTATAGTTTTGAAACTTTGGGATGAAAATCGTCTTGTTTTGGTACAAATGAGAATTTGAAGAAATGTAGACAAAATTGGTGACCAAGGAGTAACCAAAGTTCAATATATTAGTATAATAGTGTAATTATAGCTTTGAACCCCTTTAGAATGGATTCTAACCAATATATAGTCCTAACTTTAGTTTTGAAACTTTGAAAAGAAAATCGTCCTGTTTTGGTACAAATGGGAATTTGAAGAAATGTAGACAAAATTGGTATCCAAGGAGTAACCAAAGTTCAATATATTAGTATAATAGTCTAAATATAGCTTTGAAACCTTTTAGAATGGATTATAACCAATATATAGTCCTAACTATAGTGTTGAAACTTTGGGAAGAAAATCCTCCCGTTTTGGTACAAATGGGAATTTGAAGAAATGTAGACAAAATTGGTGACCAAGGAGTAACCAAAGTTCAATATATTAGTATAGTAGTGTACTTATAGCTTTGAACCCCTTTAGAATGGATTCTAACCAATATATAGTCCTAACTATAATTTTGAAACTTTGGGAAGAATATCGTTTCGTTTTGGTACAAATGGGAATTTATGGAAATGTAGACAAAATCGGTGACCAAGGAGTAACCAAAGTTCAATATATTAGTATAATAGTCTAAATATAGTTTTGAACCCCTTTATAATGGATTCTAACCAATATATAGTCCTAACTATAGTTTTGAAACTTTGGGAAGCAAATCGTCCCGTTATGGTACAAATTGAATTTTGAATAAATGTAGAGAAAATCGGTGACCAAGGAGTAACCAAAGTTTAATATATTTGTATAATAGCCTAAATATAGCTTTGAACTTTTTTAGAATAGATTCTAACCAATATATAGTCCTAACTATAATTTTGAAACTTTGGGTAGAATATCGTTTCGTTTTGGTACAAATGGGAATTTATGGAAATGTAGACAAAATTGGTGACCAAGGAGTAACCAAAGTTCAATATATTAGTATAATAGTCTAAATATAGTTTTGAACCCCTTTATAATGGATTCTAACCAATATATAGTCCTACTATAGTTTTGAAACTTTGGGAAGAAAATCGTCCCGTTTTGGTACAAATGGGAATTTGAAGAAATGTAGACAAAATTGGTGTCCAAGGAGTAACCAAAGTTCAATATATTAGTATAATAGTCTACTTATAGCTTTGAACCCCTTTTGAATGGATTCTAACCAATATATAGTCCTAACTATAGTTTTGAAACTTTGGGAAGAAAATCGTCTTGTTTTGGTACAAATGAGAATTTGAAGAAATGTAGACAAAATTGGTGACCAAGGAGTAACCAAAGTTCAATATATTAGTATAATAGTGTAATTATAGCTTTGAACCCCTTTAGAATGGATTCTAACCAATATATAGTCCTAACTTTAGTTTTGAAACTTTGAAAAGAAAATCGTCACGTTTTGGTACAAATGGGAATTTGAAGAAATGTAGACAAAATTGGTATCCAAGGAGTAACCAAAGTTCAATATATTAGTATAATAGTCTAAATATAGCTTTGAAACCCTTTAGAATGGATTATAACCAATATATAGTCCTAACTATAGTGTTGAAACTTTGGGAAGAAAATCCTCCCGTTTTGGTACAAATGGGAATTTGAAGAAATGTAGACAAAATTGGTGACCAAGGAGTAACCAAAGTTCAATATATTAGTATAATAGTGTACTTATAGCTTTGAACCCCTTTAGAATGGATTCTAACCAATATATAGTCCTAACTATAATTTTGAAACTTTGGGAAGAATATCGTTTCGTTTTGGTACAAATGGGAATTTATGGAAATGTAGACAAAATTGGTGACCAAGGAGTAACCAAAGTTCAATATATTAGTATAATAGTCTAAATATAGTTTTGAACCCCTTTATAATGGATTCTAACCAATATATAGTCCTACTATAGTTTTGAAACTTTGGGAAGAAAATCGTCCCGTTTTGGTACAAATGGGAATTTGAAGAAATGTAGACAAAATTGGTGTCCAAGGAGTAACCAAAGTTCAATATATTAGTATAATAGTCTACATATAGCTTTGAACCCCTTTTGAATGGATTCTAACCAATATATAGTCCTAACTATAGTTTTGAAACTTTGGGAAGAAAATCGTCTTGTTTTGGTACAAATGAGAATTTGAAGAAATGTAGACAAAATTGGTGACCAAGGAGTAACCAAAGTTCAATATATTAGTATAATAGTGTAATTATAGCTTTGAACCCCTTTAGAATGGATTCTAACCAATATATAGTCCTAACTATAGTTTTGAAACTTTGAAAAGAAAATCGTCACGTTTTGGTACAAATGGGAATTTGAAGAAATGTAGACAAAATTGGTATCCAAGGAGTAACCAAAGTTCAATATATTAGTATAATAGTCTAAATATAGCTTTGAAACCCTTTAGAATGGATTATAACCAATATATAGTCCTAACTATAGTTTTGAAACTTTGGAAAGAAAATCCTCCCGTTTTGGTACAAATGGGAATTTGAAGAAATGTAGACAAAATTGGTGACCAAGGAGTAACCAAAGTTCAATATATTAGTATAATAGTTTACTTATAGCTTTGAACCCCTTTAGAATGGATTCTAACCAATATATAGTCCTAACTTTAGTTTTGAAACTTTGGGAAGAAAATCTTCCCGTTTTGGTACAAAGGGGAATTTGAAGAAATGTCGACAAAATTTGTGTCCAAGGAGTAACCAAAGTTCAATATATTAGTATAATAGTCTAAATATAGTTTTGAACCCCTTTAAAATGGATTATAACCAATATATAGTCCTGACTATAGTTTTGAAACTTTGGGAAGAAAATCGTCCCGTTTTGGTACAAATGGGAATTTGAAGAAATGTAGACAAAATTGGTGACCAAGGAGTAACCAAAGTTCAATATATTAGTATAATAGTGTAATTATAGCTTTGAACCCCTTTAGAATGGATTCTAACCAATATATAGTCCTAACTTTAGTTTTGAAACTTTGGGAAGAAAATCTTCCCGTTTTGGTACAAAGGGGAATTTGAAGAAATGTCGACAAAATTTGTGTCCAAGGAGTAACCAAAGTTCAATATATTAGTATAATAGTCTAAATATAGCTTTGAACCCCTTTTGAATGGATTCTAACCAATATATAGTCCTAACTATAGTGTTGAAACTTTGGGAAGAAAATCCTCCCGTTTTGGTACAAATGGGAATTTGAAGAAATGTAGACAAAATTGGTGACCAAGGAGTAACCAAAGTTCAATATATTAGTATAATAGTGTACTTATAGCTTTGAACCCCTTTAGAATGGATTCTAACCAATATATAGTCCTAACTATAATTTTGAAACTTTGGGAAGAATATCGTTTCGTTTTGGTACAAATGGGAATTTATGGAAATGTAGACAAAATTGGTGACCAAGGAGTAACCAAAGTTCAATATATTAGTATAATAGTCTAAATATAGTTTTGAACCCCTTTATAATGGATTCTAACCAATATATAGTCCTACTATAGTTTTGAAACTTTGGGAAGAAAATCGTCCCGTTTTGGTACAAATGGGAATTTGAAGAAATGTAGACAAAATTGGTGTCCAAGGAGTAACCAAAGTTCAATATATTAGTATAATAGTCTACATATAGCTTTGAACCCCTTTTGAATGGATTCTAACCAATATATAGTCCTAACTATAGTTTTGAAACTTTGGGAAGAAAATCGTCTTGTTTTGGTACAAATGAGAATTTGAAGAAATGTAGACAAAATTGGTGACCAAGGAGTAACCAAAGTTCAATATATTAGTATAATAGTGTAATTATAGCTTTGAACCCCTTTAGAATGGATTCTAACCAATATATAGTCCTAACTATAGTTTTGAAACTTTGAAAAGAAAATCGTCACGTTTTGGTACAAATGGGAATTTGAAGAAATGTAGACAAAATTGGTATCCAAGGAGTAACCAAAGTTCAATATATTAGTATAATAGTCTAAATATAGCTTTGAAACCCTTTAGAATGGATTATAACCAATATATAGTCCTAACTATAGTTTTGAAACTTTGGAAAGAAAATCCTCCCGTTTTGGTACAAATGGGAATTTGAAGAAATGTAGACAAAATTGGTGACCAAGGAGTAACCAAAGTTCAATATATTAGTATAATAGTTTACTTATAGCTTTGAACCCCTTTAGAATGGATTCTAACCAATATATAGTCCTAACTTTAGTTTTGAAACTTTGGGAAGAAAATCTTCCCGTTTTGGTACAAAGGGGAATTTGAAGAAATGTCGACAAAATTTGTGTCCAAGGAGTAACCAAAGTTCAATATATTAGTATAATAGTCTAAATATAGTTTTGAACCCCTTTAAAATGGATTATAACCAATATATAGTCCTGACTATAGTTTTGAAACTTTGGGAAGAAAATCGTCCCGTTTTGGTACAAATGGGAATTTGAAGAAATGTAGACAAAATTGGTGACCAAGGAGTAACCAAAGTTCAATATATTAGTATAATAGTGTAATTATAGCTTTGAACCCCTTTAGAATGGATTCTAACCAATATATAGTCCTAACTTTAGTTTTGAAACTTTGGGAAGAAAATCTTCCCGTTTTGGTACAAAGGGGAATTTGAAGAAATGTCGACAAAATTTGTGTCCAAGGAGTAACCAAAGTTCAATATATTAGTATAATAGTCTAAATATAGCTTTGAACCCCTTTTGAATGGATTCTAACCAATATATAGTCCTAACTATAGTTTTGAAACTTTGGGAAGAAAATCGTCCTGTTTTGGTACAAATGGGAATTTGAAGAAATGTAGACAAATTTGGTGACCAAGGAGTAACCAAAGTTCAATATATTAGTATAATAGTCTAAATATAGTTTTGAACCCCTTTATAATGGATTCTAACCAATATATAGTCCTACTATAGTTTTGAAACTTTGGGAAGAAAATCGTCCCGTTTTGGTACAAATGGGAATTTGAAGAAATGTAGACAAAATTGGTGACCAAGGAGTAACCAAAGTTCAATATATTAGTATAATAGTGTAATTATAGCTTTGAACCCCTTTTGAATGGATTCTAACCAATATATAGTCCTAACTATAGTTTTGAAACTTTGAAAAGAAAATCGTCACGTTTTGGTACAAATGGGAATTTGAAGAAATGTAGACAAAATTGGTATCCAAGGAGTAACCAAAGTTCAATATATTAGTATAATAGTCTAAATATAGCTTTGAACCCCTTTAGAATGGATTCTAAGCAGTATATAATCCTAACTAAAGTTTTGAAACTTTGGGAAGAAAATCGTCCCGTTTTGGTACAAATGCGAATTTGAAGAAATGTAGACAAAATTGGTGACCAAGGAGTAACCAAAGTTCAATATATTAGTATAATAGTGTACTTATAGCTTTGAACCCCTTTAGAATGGATTCTAACCAATATATAGTCCTAACTTTAGTTTTGAAACTTTGGGAAGAAAATCTTCCCGTTTTGGTACAAAGGGGAATTTGAAGAAATGTCGACAAAATTTGTGTCCAAGGAGTAACCAAAGTTCAATATATTAGTATAATAGTCTAAATATAGTTTTGAACCCCTTTATAATGGATTATAACCAATATATAGTCCTGACTATAGTTTTGAAACTTTGGGAAGAAAATCGTCCCGTTTTGGTACAAATGGGAATTTGAAGAAATGTACACAAAATTGGTGACCAAGGAGTAACCAAAGTTCAATATATTAGTATAATAGTGTAATTATAGCTTTGAACCCCTTTAGAATGGATTCTAACCAATATATAGTCCTAACTTTAGTTTTGAAACTTTGGGAAGAAAATCTTCCCGTTTTGGTACAAATGGGAATTTGAAGAAATGTAGACAAAATTGGTGTCCAAGGAGTAACCAAAGTTCAATATATTAGTATAATAGTCTAAATATAGCTTTGAACCCCTTTTGAATGGATTCTAACCAATATATAGTCCTAACTATAGTTTTGAAACTTTGGGAAGAAAATCGTCCCGTTTTGCTACAAATGGGAATTTAATTAAATGTAGACAAAATTGGTGAACAAGGAGTAACCAAAGTTCAATATATTAGTATAATAGTGTAATTATAGCTTTGAACCCCTTTATAATGGATTCTAACCAATATATAGTCCTAACTTTAGTTTTGAAACTTTGGGAAGAAAATCGTCCTGTTTTAGTACAAATGGGAATTTGAAGAAATGTAGACAAAATTGGTGCCTAAGGAGTAAACAAAGTTCAATATATTAGTATAATAGTCTAAATATAGCTTTGAACCCCTTTTGAATGGATTCTAACCAATATATAGTCCTAACTATAGTTTTGAAACTTTGGGAAGAAAATCGTCCCGTTTTAGTACAAATGGGAATTTGAAGAAATGTAGACAAAATTGGTGACAAAGGAGTAACCAAAGATCAATATATTAGTATAAAAGTCGAAATATAGCTTTGAACCCCTTTTGAATGGATTCTAACCAATATATAGTCCTAACTATAGTTTTGAAACTTTGGGAAGAAAATCGCCCCGTTTTGGTACAAATGGGAATTTGAAGTAATGTAGACAAAATTGGTGACCAAGGAGTAACCAAAGTTCAATATATTAGTATAATAGTCTAAATATAGCTTTGAACCCATTTAGAAAGGATTATAACCAATATATAGTCCTAACTATAGTTTTGAAACTTTGGGAAGAAAATCGTCCCGTTTTGGTACAAATGGGAATTTGAAGAAATGTAGACAAAATTGGTGACCAAGGAGTAACCAAAAATCAATATATTAGTATAACAGTGTAATTATAGCGTTGAACCCCTTTATAATGGATTCTAACCAATATATAGTCCTAATTTTAGTTTTGAAACTTTGGGAAGAAAATCGTCCCGTTATGGTACAAATTGGAATTTGAAGAAATGTAGACAAAATCGGTGACCAAGGAGTAACCAAAGTTCATAATAGTCTAAATATAGCTTTGAACCCCTTTAGAATGGATTATAACCAATATATAGTCCTAACTATAGTTTTGAAACCATGGGAAGAAAATTGTCCCGTTTTGGTACAAATGGGAATTTGAAGAAATGTAGACAAAATTGGTAACCAAGGAGTAACCAAAGTTCAATATATTGGTATAATAGTCTGAATATAGCTTTGAACCCCTTTAGAATGGATTATAACCAATATATAGTCCTAACTATAGTTTTGAAACTTTGGGAAGAAAATCGTCCCGTTATGGTGCAAATATAATTTTGAATAAATGTAGAGAAAATCGGTGACCAAGGAGTAACCAAAGTTTAATATATTTGTATAACCTAAATATAGCTTTGAACTTTTTTAGAATAGATTCTAACCAATATATAGTCCTAACTATAGTTTTGAAACTTTGAAAAGAAAATCGTCACGTTTTGGTACAAATGGGAATTTGAAGAAATGTAGACAAAATTGGTATCCAAGGAGTAACCAAAGTTCAATATATTAGTATAATAGTCTAAATATAGCTTTGAAACCCTTTAGAATGGATTATAACCAATATATAGTCCTAACTATAGTTTTGAAACTTTGGAAAGAAAATCCTCCCGTTTTGGTACAAATGGGAATTTGAAGAAATGTAGACAAAATTGGTGACCAAGGAGTAACCAAAGTTCAATATATTAGTATAATAGTTTACTTATAGCTTTGAACCCCTTTAGAATGGATTCTAACCAATATATAGTCCTAACTTTAGTTTTGAAACTTTGGGAAGAAAATCTTCCCGTTTTGGTACAAAGGGGAATTTGAAGAAATGTCGACAAAATTTGTGTCCAAGGAGTAACCAAAGTTCAATATATTAGTATAATAGTCTAAATATAGTTTTGAACCCCTTTAAAATGGATTATAACCAATATATAGTCCTGACTATAGTTTTGAAACTTTGGGAAGAAAATCGTCCCGTTTTGGTACAAATGGGAATTTGAAGAAATGTAGACAAAATTGGTGACCAAGGAGTAACCAAAGTTCAATATATTAGTATAATAGTGTAATTATAGCTTTGAACCCCTTTAGAATGGATTCTAACCAATATATAGTCCTAACTATAGTTTTGAAACTTTGGGAAGAAAATCGTCCCGTTTTAGTACAAATGGGAATTTGAAGAAATGTAGACAAAATTGGTGACAAAGGAGTAACCAAAGATCAATATATTAGTATAAAAGTCGAAATATAGCTTTGAACCCCTTTTGAATGGATTCTAACCAATATATAGTCCTAACTATAGTTTTGAAACTTTGGGAAGAAAATCGCCCCGTTTTGGTACAAATGGGAATTTGAAGTAATGTAGACAAAATTGGTGACCAAGGAGTAACCAAAGTTCAATATATTAGTATAATAGTCTAAATATAGCTTTGAACCCATTTAGAAAGGATTATAACCAATATATAGTCCTAACTATAGTTTTGAAACTTTGGGAAGAAAATCGTCCCGTTTTGGTACAAATGGGAATTTGAAGAAATGTAGACAAAATTGGTGACCAAGGAGTAACCAAAAATCAATATATTAGTATAACAGTGTAATTATAGCGTTGAACCCCTTTATAATGGATTCTAACCAATATATAGTCCTAATTTTAGTTTTGAAACTTTGGGAAGAAAATCGTCCCGTTATGGTACAAATTGGAATTTGAAGAAATGTAGACAAAATCGGTGACCAAGGAGTAACCAAAGTTCATAATAGTCTAAATATAGCTTTGAACCCCTTTAGAATGGATTATAACCAATATATAGTCCTAACTATAGTTTTGAAACCATGGGAAGAAAATTGTCCCGTTTTGGTACAAATGGGAATTTGAAGAAATGTAGACAAAATTGGTAACCAAGGAGTAACCAAAGTTCAATATATTGGTATAATAGTCTGAATATAGCTTTGAACCCCTTTAGAATGGATTATAACCAATATATAGTCCTAACTATAGTTTTGAAACTTTGGGAAGAAAATCGTCCCGTTATGGTGCAAATATAATTTTGAATAAATGTAGAGAAAATCGGTGACCAAGGAGTAACCAAAGTTTAATATATTTGTATAACCTAAATATAGCTTTGAACTTTTTTAGAATAGATTCTAACCAATATATAGTCCTAACTATAGTTTTGAAACTTTGAAAAGAAAATCGTCACGTTTTGGTACAAATGGGAATTTGAAGAAATGTAGACAAAATTGGTATCCAAGGAGTAACCAAAGTTCAATATATTAGTATAATAGTCTAAATATAGCTTTGAAACCCTTTAGAATGGATTATAACCAATATATAGTCCTAACTATAGTTTTGAAACTTTGGAAAGAAAATCCTCCCGTTTTGGTACAAATGGGAATTTGAAGAAATGTAGACAAAATTGGTGACCAAGGAGTAACCAAAGTTCAATATATTAGTATAATAGTTTACTTATAGCTTTGAACCCCTTTAGAATGGATTCTAACCAATATATAGTCCTAACTTTAGTTTTGAAACTTTGGGAAGAAAATCTTCCCGTTTTGGTACAAAGGGGAATTTGAAGAAATGTCGACAAAATTTGTGTCCAAGGAGTAACCAAAGTTCAATATATTAGTATAATAGTCTAAATATAGTTTTGAACCCCTTTAAAATGGATTATAACCAATATATAGTCCTGACTATAGTTTTGAAACTTTGGGAAGAAAATCGTCCCGTTTTGGTACAAATGGGAATTTGAAGAAATGTAGACAAAATTGGTGACCAAGGAGTAACCAAAGTTCAATATATTAGTATAATAGTGTAATTATAGCTTTGAACCCCTTTAGAATGGATTCTAACCAATATATAGTCCTAACTATAGTTTTGAAACTTTGGGAAGAAAATCGTCCCGTTTTAGTACAAATGGGAATTTGAAGAAATGTAGACAAAATTGGTGACAAAGGAGTAACCAAAGATCAATATATTAGTATAAAAGTCGAAATATAGCTTTGAACCCCTTTTGAATGGATTCTAACCAATATATAGTCCTAACTATAGTTTTGAAACTTTGGGAAGAAAATCGCCCCGTTTTGGTACAAATGGGAATTTGAAGTAATGTAGACAAAATTGGTGACCAAGGAGTAACCAAAGTTCAATATATTAGTATAATAGTCTAAATATAGCTTTGAACCCATTTAGAAAGGATTATAACCAATATATAGTCCTAACTATAGTTTTGAAACTTTGGGAAGAAAATCGTCCCGTTTTGGTACAAATGGGAATTTGAAGAAATGTAGACAAAATTGGTGACCAAGGAGTAACCAAAAATCAATATATTAGTATAACAGTGTAATTATAGCGTTGAACCCCTTTATAATGGATTCTAACCAATATATAGTCCTAATTTTAGTTTTGAAACTTTGGGAAGAAAATCGTCCCGTTATGGTACAAATTGGAATTTGAAGAAATGTAGACAAAATCGGTGACCAAGGAGTAACCAAAGTTCATAATAGTCTAAATATAGCTTTGAACCCCTTTAGAATGGATTATAACCAATATATAGTCCTAACTATAGTTTTGAAACCATGGGAAGAAAATTGTCCCGTTTTGGTACAAATGGGAATTTGAAGAAATGTAGACAAAATTGGTAACCAAGGAGTAACCAAAGTTCAATATATTGGTATAATAGTCTGAATATAGCTTTGAACCCCTTTAGAATGGATTATAACCAATATATAGTCCTAACTATAGTTTTGAAACTTTGGGAAGAAAATCGTCCCGTTATGGTGCAAATATAATTTTGAATAAATGTAGAGAAAATCGGTGACCAAGGAGTAACCAAAGTTTAATATATTTGTATAACCTAAATATAGCTTTGAACTTTTTTAGAATAGATTCTAACCAATATATAGTCCTAACTATAGTTTTGAAACTTTGAAAAGAAAATCGTCACGTTTTGGTACAAATGGGAATTTGAAGAAATGTAGACAAAATTGGTATCCAAGGAGTAACCAAAGTTCAATATATTAGTATAATAGTCTAAATATAGCTTTGAAACCCTTTAGAATGGATTATAACCAATATATAGTCCTAACTATAGTTTTGAAACTTTGGAAAGAAAATCCTCCCGTTTTGGTACAAATGGGAATTTGAAGAAATGTAGACAAAATTGGTGACCAAGGAGTAACCAAAGTTCAATATATTAGTATAATAGTTTACTTATAGCTTTGAACCCCTTTAGAATGGATTCTAACCAATATATAGTCCTAACTTTAGTTTTGAAACTTTGGGAAGAAAATCTTCCCGTTTTGGTACAAAGGGGAATTTGAAGAAATGTCGACAAAATTTGTGTCCAAGGAGTAACCAAAGTTCAATATATTAGTATAATAGTCTAAATATAGTTTTGAACCCCTTTAAAATGGATTATAACCAATATATAGTCCTGACTATAGTTTTGAAACTTTGGGAAGAAAATCGTCCCGTTTTGGTACAAATGGGAATTTGAAGAAATGTAGACAAAATTGGTGACCAAGGAGTAACCAAAGTTCAATATATTAGTATAATAGTGTAATTATAGCTTTGAACCCCTTTAGAATGGATTCTAACCAATATATAGTCCTAACTTTAGTTTTGAAACTTTGGGAAGAAAATCTTCCCGTTTTGGTACAAAGGGGAATTTGAAGAAATGTCGACAAAATTTGTGTCCAAGGAGTAACCAAAGTTCAATATATTAGTATAATAGTCTAAATATAGCTTTGAACCCCTTTTGAATGGATTCTAACCAATATATAGTCCTAACTATAGTTTTGAAACTTTGGGAAGAAAATCGTCCTGTTTTGGTACAAATGGGAATTTGAAGAAATGTAGACAAATTTGGTGACCAAGGAGTAACCAAAGTTCAATATATTAGTATAATAGTCTAAATATAGTTTTGAACCCCTTTATAATGGATTCTAACCAATATATAGTCCTACTATAGTTTTGAAACTTTGGGAAGAAAATCGTCCCGTTTTGGTACAAATGGGAATTTGAAGAAATGTAGACAAAATTGGTGACCAAGGAGTAACCAAAGTTCAATATATTAGTATAATAGTGTAATTATAGCTTTGAACCCCTTTTGAATGGATTCTAACCAATATATAGTCCTAACTATAGTTTTGAAACTTTGAAAAGAAAATCGTCACGTTTTGGTACAAATGGGAATTTGAAGAAATGTAGACAAAATTGGTATCCAAGGAGTAACCAAAGTTCAATATATTAGTATAATAGTCTAAATATAGCTTTGAACCCCTTTAGAATGGATTCTAAGCAGTATATAATCCTAACTAAAGTTTTGAAACTTTGGGAAGAAAATCGTCCCGTTTTGGTACAAATGCGAATTTGAAGAAATGTAGACAAAATTGGTGACCAAGGAGTAACCAAAGTTCAATATATTAGTATAATAGTGTACTTATAGCTTTGAACCCCTTTAGAATGGATTCTAACCAATATATAGTCCTAACTTTAGTTTTGAAACTTTGGGAAGAAAATCTTCCCGTTTTGGTACAAAGGGGAATTTGAAGAAATGTCGACAAAATTTGTGTCCAAGGAGTAACCAAAGTTCAATATATTAGTATAATAGTCTAAATATAGTTTTGAACCCCTTTATAATGGATTATAACCAATATATAGTCCTGACTATAGTTTTGAAACTTTGGGAAGAAAATCGTCCCGTTTTGGTACAAATGGGAATTTGAAGAAATGTACACAAAATTGGTGACCAAGGAGTAACCAAAGTTCAATATATTAGTATAATAGTGTAATTATAGCTTTGAACCCCTTTAGAATGGATTCTAACCAATATATAGTCCTAACTTTAGTTTTGAAACTTTGGGAAGAAAATCTTCCCGTTTTGGTACAAATGGGAATTTGAAGAAATGTAGACAAAATTGGTGTCCAAGGAGTAACCAAAGTTCAATATATTAGTATAATAGTCTAAATATAGCTTTGAACCCCTTTTGAATGGATTCTAACCAATATATAGTCCTAACTATAGTTTTGAAACTTTGGGAAGAAAATCGTCCCGTTTTGCTACAAATGGGAATTTAATTAAATGTAGACAAAATTGGTGAACAAGGAGTAACCAAAGTTCAATATATTAGTATAATAGTGTAATTATAGCTTTGAACCCCTTTATAATGGATTCTAACCAATATATAGTCCTAACTTTAGTTTTGAAACTTTGGGAAGAAAATCGTCCTGTTTTAGTACAAATGGGAATTTGAAGAAATGTAGACAAAATTGGTGCCTAAGGAGTAAACAAAGTTCAATATATTAGTATAATAGTCTAAATATAGCTTTGAACCCCTTTTGAATGGATTCTAACCAATATATAGTCCTAACTATAGTTTTGAAACTTTGGGAAGAAAATCGTCCCGTTTTGCTACAAATGGGAATTTAATTAAATGTAGACAAAAGTGGTGAACAAGGAGTAACCAAAGTTCAATATATTAGTATAATAGTGTAATTATAGCTTTGAACCCCTTTATAATGGATTCTAACCAATATATAGTCCTAACTTTAGTTTTGAAACTTTGGGAAGAAAATCGTCCGGTTTTAGTACAAATGGGAATTTGAAGAAATGTAGACAAAGTTGGTGACCAAGGAGTAACCAAAGTTCAATATATTAGTATAATAGTGTACTTATAGCTTTGAACCCCTTTAGAATGGATTCTTACCAATATATAGTCCTAACTTTATTTTGAAACTTTGGGAAGAAAATCTTCCCGTTTTGGTACAAAGGGGAATTTGAAGAAATGTCGACAAAATTTGTGTCCAAGGAGTAACCAAAGTTCAATATATTAGTATAATAGTCTAGATATAGTTTTGAACCCCTTTATAATGGATTATAACCAATATATAGTCCTGACTATAGTTTTGAAACTTTGGGAAGAAAATCGTCCCGTTTTGGTACAAATGGGAATTTGAAGAAATGTAGACAAAATTGGTGACCAAGGAGTAACCAAAGTTCAATATATTAGTATAATAGTGTAATTATAGCTTTGAACCCCTTTATAATGGATTATAAGCAATATATAGTCCTAACTATAGTTTTGAAACTTTGGGAAGAAAATCGTCCCGTTTTGGTACAAATGGGAATTTGAAGAAATGTAGACAAAATTGGTGACCAAGGAGTAACCAAAGTTCAATATATTAGTATAATAGTGTAATTATAGCTTTGAACCCCTTTTGAATGGATTCTAACCAATATATAGTCCTAACTATAGTTTTGAAACTTTGAAAAGAAAATCGTCACGTTTTGGTACAAATGGGAATTTGAAGAAATGTAGACAAAATTGGTATCCAAGGAGTAACCAAAGTTCAATATATTAGTATAATAGTCTAAATATAGCTTTGAACCCCTTTAGAATGGATTCTAAGCAGTATATAATCCTAACTAAAGTTTTGAAACTTTGGGAAGAAAATCGTCCCGTTTTGGTACAAATGCGAATTTGAAGAAATGTAGACAAAATTGGTGACCAAGGAGTAACCAAAGTTCAATATATTAGTATAATAGTGTACTTATAGCTTTGAACCCCTTTAGAATGGATTCTAACCAATATATAGTCCTAACTTTAGTTTTGAAACTTTGGGAAGAAAATCTTCCCGTTTTGGTACAAAGGGGAATTTGAAGAAATGTCGACAAAATTTGTGTCCAAGGAGTAACCAAAGTTCAATATATTAGTATAATAGTCTAAATATAGTTTTGAACCCCTTTATAATGGATTATAACCAATATATAGTCCTGACTATAGTTTTGAAACTTTGGGAAGAAAATCGTCCCGTTTTGGTACAAATGGGAATTTGAAGAAATGTACACAAAATTGGTGACCAAGGAGTAACCAAAGTTCAATATATTAGTATAATAGTGTAATTATAGCTTTGAACCCCTTTAGAATGGATTCTAACCAATATATAGTCCTAACTTTAGTTTTGAAACTTTGGGAAGAAAATCTTCCCGTTTTGGTACAAATGGGAATTTGAAGAAATGTAGACAAAATTGGTGTCCAAGGAGTAACCAAAGTTCAATATATTAGTATAATAGTCTAAATATAGCTTTGAACCCCTTTTGAATGGATTCTAACCAATATATAGTCCTAACTATAGTTTTGAAACTTTGGGAAGAAAATCGTCCCGTTTTGCTACAAATGGGAATTTAATTAAATGTAGACAAAATTGGTGAACAAGGAGTAACCAAAGTTCAATATATTAGTATAATAGTGTAATTATAGCTTTGAACCCCTTTATAATGGATTCTAACCAATATATAGTCCTAACTTTAGTTTTGAAACTTTGGGAAGAAAATCGTCCTGTTTTAGTACAAATGGGAATTTGAAGAAATGTAGACAAAATTGGTGCCTAAGGAGTAAACAAAGTTCAATATATTAGTATAATAGTCTAAATATAGCTTTGAACCCCTTTTGAATGGATTCTAACCAATATATAGTCCTAACTATAGTTTTGAAACTTTGGGAAGAAAATCGTCCCGTTTTGCTACAAATGGGAATTTAATTAAATGTAGACAAAAGTGGTGAACAAGGAGTAACCAAAGTTCAATATATTAGTATAATAGTGTAATTATAGCTTTGAACCCCTTTATAATGGATTCTAACCAATATATAGTCCTAACTTTAGTTTTGAAACTTTGGGAAGAAAATCGTCCGGTTTTAGTACAAATGGGAATTTGAAGAAATGTAGACAAAGTTGGTGACCAAGGAGTAACCAAAGTTCAATATATTAGTATAATAGTGTACTTATAGCTTTGAACCCCTTTAGAATGGATTCTTACCAATATATAGTCCTAACTTTATTTTGAAACTTTGGGAAGAAAATCTTCCCGTTTTGGTACAAAGGGGAATTTGAAGAAATGTCGACAAAATTTGTGTCCAAGGAGTAACCAAAGTTCAATATATTAGTATAATAGTCTAGATATAGTTTTGAACCCCTTTATAATGGATTATAACCAATATATAGTCCTGACTATAGTTTTGAAACTTTGGGAAGAAAATCGTCCCGTTTTGGTACAAATGGGAATTTGAAGAAATGTAGACAAAATTGGTGACCAAGGAGTAACCAAAGTTCAATATATTAGTATAATAGTGTAATTATAGCTTTGAACCCCTTTATAATGGATTATAAGCAATATATAGTCCTAACTATAGTTTTGAAACTTTGGGAAGAAAATCGTCCCGTTTTGGTACAAATGGGAATTTGAAGAAATGTAGACAAAATTGGTGACCAAGGAGTAACCAAAGTTCAATATATTAGTATAATAGTGTACTTATAGCTTTGAACCCCTTTAGAATGGATTCTAACCAATATATAGTCCTAACTTTATTTTGAAACTTTGGGAAGAAAATCTTCCCGTTTTGGTACAAAGGGGAATTTGAAGAAATGTCGACAAAATTTGTGTCCAAGGAGTAACCAAAGTTCAATATATTAGTATAATAGTCTAAATATAGTTTTGAACCCCTTTATAATGGATTATAACCAATATATAGTCCTGACTATAGTTTTGAAACTTTGGGAAGAAAATCGTCCCGTTTTGGTACAAATGGGAATTTGAAGAAATGTAGACAAAATTGGTGACCAAGGAGTAACCAAAGTTCAATATATTAGTATAATAGTGTAATTATAGCTTTGAACCCCTTTATAATGGATTATAACCAATATATAGTCCTAACTATAGTTTTGAAACTTTGGGAAGAAAATCGTCCCGTTTTGGTACAAATGGGAATTTGAAGAAATGTAGACAAAATTGGTGACCAAGGAGTAACCAAAGTTCATAATAGTCTAAATATAGCTTTGAACCCCTTTAGAATGGATTATAACCAATATATAGTCCTAACTATAGTTTTGAAACCATGGGAAGAAAATTGTCCCGTTTTGGTACAAATGGGAATTTGAAGAAATGTAGACAAAATTGGTAACCAAGGAGTAACCAAAGTTCAATATATTGGTATAATAGTCTGAATATAGCTTTGAACCCCTTTAGAATGGATTATAACCAATATATAGTCCTAACTATAGTTTTGAAACTTTGGGAAGAAAATCGTCCCGTTATGGTGCAAATATAATTTTGAATAAATGTAGAGAAAATCGGTGACCAAGGAGTAACCAAAGTTTAATATATTTGTATAACCTAAATATAGCTTTGAACTTTTTTAGAATAGATTCTAACCAATATATAGTCCTAACTATAATTTTGAAACTTTGGGAAGAATATCGTTTCGTTTTGGTACAAATGGGAATTTGTGGAAATGTAGACAAAATTGGTGACCAAGGAGTAACCAAAGTTCAATATATTAGTATAATAGTCTGAATATAGCTTTGAACCCCTTTAGAATGAATTATAACCAATATATAGTCCTGACTATAGTTTTGAAACTTTGGGAAGCAAATCGTCCCGTTATTGTACAAATTGAATTTTGAATAAATGTAGAGAAAATCGGTGACCAAGGAGTAACCAAAGTTTAATATATTTGTATAATAGCCTAAATATAGCTTTGAACTTTTTTAGAATAGATTCTAACCAATATATAGTCCTAACTATAATTTTGAAACTTTGGGTAGAATATCGTTTCGTTTTGGTACAAATGGGAATTTATGGAAATGTAGACAAAATTGGTGACCAAGGAGTAACCAAAGTTCAGTATATTAGTATAATAGTCTAAATATAGTTTTGAACCCCTTTATAATGGATTCTAACCAATATATAGTCCTACTATAGTTTTGAAACTTTGGGAAGAAAATCGTCCCGTTTTGGTACAAATGGGAATTTGAAGAAATGTAGACAAAATTGGTGTCCAAGGAGTAACCAAAGTTCAATATATTAGTATAATAGTCTAAATATAGCTTTGAAACCCTTTCGAATGGATTATAACCAATATATAGTCCTAACTATAGTTTTGAAACTTTGGGAAGAAAATCGTCCCGTTTTGGAACAAATGGGAATTTGAAGAAATGTAGACAAAATTGGTGACCAAGGAGTAACCAAAGTTCAATATATTAGTATAATAGTCTAAATATAGCTTTGAACCCCTTTTGAATGGATTCTAACCAATATATAGTCCTAACTATAGTTTTGAAACTTTGGGAAGAAAATCGTCCCGTTTTAGTACAAATGGGAATTTGAAGAAATGTAGACAAAATTGGTGACAAAGGAGTAACCAAAGATCAATATATTAGTATAAAAGTCGAAATATAGCTTTGAACCCCTTTTGAATGGATTCTAACCAATATATAGTCCTAACTATAGTTTTGAAACTTTGGGAAGAAAATCGCCCCGTTTTGGTACAAATGGGAATTTGAAGTAATGTAGACAAAATTGGTGACCAAGGAGTAACCAAAGTTCAATATATTAGTATAATAGTCTAAATATAGCTTTGAACCCATTTAGAAAGGATTATAACCAATATATAGTCCTAACTATAGTTTTGAAACTTTGGGAAGAAAATCGTCCCGTTTTGGTACAAATGGGAATTTGAAGAAATGTAGACAAAATTGGTGACCAAGGAGTAACCAAAAATCAATATATTAGTATAACAGTGTAATTATAGCGTTGAACCCCTTTATAATGGATTCTAACCAATATATAGTCCTAATTTTAGTTTTGAAACTTTGGGAAGAAAATCGTCCCGTTATGGTACAAATTGGAATTTGAAGAAATGTAGACAAAATCGGTGACCAAGGAGTAACCAAAGTTCATAATAGTCTAAATATAGCTTTGAACCCCTTTAGAATGGATTATAACCAATATATAGTCCTAACTATAGTTTTGAAACCATGGGAAGAAAATTGTCCCGTTTTGGTACAAATGGGAATTTGAAGAAATGTAGACAAAATTGGTAACCAAGGAGTAACCAAAGTTCAATATATTGGTATAATAGTCTGAATATAGCTTTGAACCCCTTTAGAATGGATTATAACCAATATATAGTCCTAACTATAGTTTTGAAACTTTGGGAAGAAAATCGTCCCGTTATGGTGCAAATATAATTTTGAATAAATGTAGAGAAAATCGGTGACCAAGGAGTAACCAAAGTTTAATATATTTGTATAACCTAAATATAGCTTTGAACTTTTTTAGAATAGATTCTAACCAATATATAGTCCTAACTATAATTTTGAAACTTTGGGAAGAATATCGTTTCGTTTTGGTACAAATGGGAATTTATGGAAATGTAGACAAAATTGGTGACCAAGGAGTAACCAAAGTTCAATATATTAGTATAATAGTCTGAATATAGCTTTGAACCCCTTTAGAATGAATTATAACCAATATATAGTCCTGACTATAGTTTTGAAACTTTGGGAAGCAAATCGTCCCGTTATTGTACAAATTGAATTTTGAATAAATGTAGAGAAAATCGGTGACCAAGGAGTAACCAAAGTTTAATATATTTGTATAATAGCCTAAATATAGCTTTGAACTTTTTTAGAATAGATTCTAACCAATATATAGTCCTAACTATAATTTTGAAACTTTGGGTAGAATATCGTTTCGTTTTGGTACAAATGGGAATTTATGGAAATGTAGACAAAATTGGTGACCAAGGAGTAACCAAAGTTCAGTATATTAGTATAATAGTCTAAATATAGTTTTGAACCCCTTTATAATGGATTCTAACCAATATATAGTCCTACTATAGTTTTGAAACTTTGGGAAGAAAATCGTCCCGTTTTGGTACAAATGGGAATTTGAAGAAATGTAGACAAAATTGGTGTCCAAGGAGTAACCAAAGTTCAATATATTAGTATAATAGTCTAAATATAGCTTTGAAACCCTTTCGAATGGATTATAACCAATATATAGTCCTAACTATAGTTTTGAAACTTTGGGAAGAAAATCGTCCCGTTTTGGAACAAATGGGAATTTGAAGAAATGTAGACAAAATTGGTGACCAAGGAGTAACCAAAGTTCAATATATTAGTATAATAGTGTACTTATAGCTTTGAACCCCTTTAGAATGGATTCTAACCAATATATAGTCCTAACTTTATTTTGAAACTTTGGGAAGAAAATCTTCCCGTTTTGGTACAAAGGGGAATTTGAAGAAATGTCGACAAAATTTGTGTCCAAGGAGTAACCAAAGTTCAATATATTAGTATAATAGTCTAAATATAGTTTTGAACCCCTTTATAATGGATTATAACCAATATATAGTCCTGACTATAGTTTTGAAACTTTGGGAAGAAAATCGTCCCGTTTTGGTACAAATGGGAATTTGAAGAAATGTAGACAAAATTGGTGACCAAGGAGTAACCAAAGTTCAATATATTAGTATAATAGTGTAATTATAGCTTTGAACTTTTTTAGAATAGATTCTAACCAATATATAGTCCTAACTATAATTTTGAAACTTTGGGTAGAATATCGTTTCGTTTTGGTACAAATGGGAATTTATAGAAATGTAGACAAAATTGGTGACCAAGGAGTAACCAAAGTTCAATATATTAGTATAATAGTCTAAATATAGTTTTGAACCCCTTTATAATGGATTCTAACCAATATATAGTCCTACTATAGTTTTGAAACTTTGGGAAGAAAATCGTCCCGTTTTGGTACAAATGGGAATTTGAAGAAATGTAGACAAAATTGGTGTCCAAGGAGTAACCAAAGTTCAATATATTAGTATAATAGTCTAAATATAGCTTTTAAACACTTTAGAATGGATTATAACCAATATATAGTCCTAACTATAGTTTTGAAACTTTGGGAAGAAAATCGTCCCGTTTTGGTACAAATGGGAATTTGAAGAAATGTAGACAAAGTTGGTGACCAAGGAGTAACCAAAGTTCAATATATTAGTATAATAGTGTACTTATAGCTTTGAACCCCTTTAGAATGGATTCTTACCAATATATAGTCCTAACTTTATTTTGAAACTTTGGGAAGAAAATCTTCCCGTTTTGGTACAAAGGGGAATTTGAAGAAATGTCGACAAAATTTGTGTCCAAGGAGTAACCAAAGTTCAATATATTAGTATAATAGTCTAGATATAGTTTTGAACCCCTTTATAATGGATTATAACCAATATATAGTCCTGACTATAGTTTTGAAACTTTGGGAAGAAAATCGTCCCGTTTTGGTACAAATGGGAATTTGAAGAAATGTAGACAAAATTGGTGTCCAAGGAGTAACCAAAGTTCAATATATTAGTATAATAGTGTAATTATAGCTTTGAACCCCTTTATAATGGATTATAAGCAATATATAGTCCTAACTATAGTTTTGAAACTTTGGGAAGAAAATCGTCCCGTTTTGGTACAAATGGGAATTTGAAGAAATGTAGACAAAATTGGTGACCAAGGAGTAACCAAAGTTCAATATATTAGTATAATAGTGTACTTATAGCTTTGAACCCCTTTAGAATGGATTCTAACCAATATATAGTCCTAACTTTATTTTGAAACTTTGGGAAGAAAATCTTCCCGTTTTGGTACAAAGGGGAATTTGAAGAAATGTCGACAAAATTTGTGTCCAAGGAGTAACCAAAGTTCAATATATTAGTATAATAGTCTAAATATAGTTTTGAACCCCTTTATAATGGATTATAACCAATATATAGTCCTGACTATAGTTTTGAAACTTTGGGAAGAAAATCGTCCCGTTTTGGTACAAATGGGAATTTGAAGAAATGTAGACAAAATTGGTGACCAAGGAGTAACCAAAGTTCAATATATTAGTATAATAGTGTAATTATAGCTTTGAACTTTTTTAGAATCGATTCTAACCAATATATAGTCCTAACTATAATTTTGAAACTTTGGGTAGAATATCGTTTCGTTTTGGTACAAATGGGAATTTATGGAAATGTAGACAAAATTGGTGACCAAGGAGTAACCAAAGTTCAATATATTAGTATAATAGTCTAAATATAGTTTTGAACCCCTTTATAATGGATTCTAACCAATATATAGTCCTACTATAGTTTTGAAACTTTGGGAAGAAAATCGTCCCGTTTTGGTACAAATGGGAATTTGAAGAAATGTAGACAAAATTGGTGTCCAAGGAGTAACCAAAGTTCAATATATTAGTATAATAGTCTAAATATAGCTTTTAAACACTTTAGAATGGATTATAACCAATATATAGTCCTAACTATAGTTTTGAAACTTTGGGAAGAAAATCGTCCCGTTTTGGTACAAATGGGAATTTGAAGAAATGTAGACAAAGTTGGTGACCAAGGAGTAACCAAAGTTCAATATATTAGTATAATAGTGTACTTATAGCTTTGAACCCCTTTAGAATGGATTCTTACCAATATATAGTCCTAACTTTATTTTGAAACTTTGGGAAGAAAATCTTCCCGTTTTGGTACAAAGGGGAATTTGAAGAAATGTCGACAAAATTTGTGTCCAAGGAGTAACCAAAGTTCAATATATTAGTATAATAGTCTAGATATAGTTTTGAACCCCTTTATAATGGATTATAACCAATATATAGTCCTGACTATAGTTTTGAAACTTTGGGAAGAAAATCGTCCCGTTTTGGTACAAATGGGAATTTGAAGAAATGTAGACAAAATTGGTGACCAAGGAGTAACCAAAGTTCAATATATTAGTATAATAGTGTAATTATAGCTTTGAACCCCTTTATAATGGATTATAAGCAATATATAGTCCTAACTATAGTTTTGAAACTTTGGGAAGAAAATCGTCCCGTTTTGGTACAAATGGGAATTTGAAGAAATGTAGACAAAATTGGTGACCAAGGAGTAACCAAAGTTCAATATATTAGTATAATAGTGTACTTATAGCTTTGAACCCCTTTAGAATGGATTCTAACCAATATATAGTCCTAACTTTATTTTGAAACTTTGGGAAGAAAATCTTCCCGTTTTGGTACAAAGGGGAATTTGAAGAAATGTCGACAAAATTTGTGTCCAAGGAGTAACCAAAGTTCAATATATTAGTATAATAGTCTAAATATAGTTTTGAACCCCTTTATAATGGATTATAACCAATATATAGTCCTGACTATAGTTTTGAAACTTTGGGAAGAAAATCGTCCCGTTTTGGTACAAATGGGAATTTGAAGAAATGTAGACAAAATTGGTGACCAAGGAGTAACCAAAGTTCAATATATTAGTATAATAGTGTAATTATAGCTTTGAACCCCTTTATAATGGATTATAACCAATATATAGTCCTAACTATAGTTTTGAAACTTTGGGAAGAAAATCGTCCCGTTTTGGTACAAATGGGAATTTGAAGAAATGTAGACAAAATTGGTGACCAAGGAGTAACCAAAGTTCAATATATTAGTATAATAGTGTACTTATAGCTTTGAACCCCTTTAGAATGGATTCTAACCAATATATAGTCCTAACTTTATTTTGAAACTTTGGGAAGAAAATCTTCCCGTTTTGGTACAAAGGGGAATTTGAAGAAATGTCGACAAAATTTGTGTCCAAGGAGTAACCAAAGTTCAATATATTAGTATAATAGTCTAAATATAGTTTTGAACCCCTTTATAATGGATTATAACCAATATATAGTCCTGACTATAGTTTTGAAACTTTGGGAAGAAAATCGTCCCGTTTTGGTACAAATGGGAATTTGAAGAAATGTAGACAAAATTGGTGACCAAGGAGTAACCAAAGTTCAATATATTAGTATAATAGTGTAATTATAGCTTTGAACTTTTTTAGAATCGATTCTAACCAATATATAGTCCTAACTATAATTTTGAAACTTTGGGTAGAATATCGTTTCGTTTTGGTACAAATGGGAATTTATGGAAATGTAGACAAAATTGGTGACCAAGGAGTAACCAAAGTTCAATATATTAGTATAATAGTCTAAATATAGTTTTGAACCCCTTTATAATGGATTCTAACCAATATATAGTCCTACTATAGTTTTGAAACTTTGGGAAGAAAATCGTCCCGTTTTGGTACAAATGGGAATTTGAAGAAATGTAGACAAAATTGGTGTCCAAGGAGTAACCAAAGTTCAATATATTAGTATAATAGTCTAAATATAGCTTTTAAACACTTTAGAATGGATTATAACCAATATATAGTCCTAACTATAGTTTTGAAACTTTGGGAAGAAAATCGTCCCGTTTTGGTACAAATGGGAATTTGAAGAAATGTAGACAAAGTTGGTGACCAAGGAGTAACCAAAGTTCAATATATTAGTATAATAGTGTACTTATAGCTTTGAACCCCTTTAGAATGGATTCTTACCAATATATAGTCCTAACTTTATTTTGAAACTTTGGGAAGAAAATCTTCCCGTTTTGGTACAAAGGGGAATTTGAAGAAATGTCGACAAAATTTGTGTCCAAGGAGTAACCAAAGTTCAATATATTAGTATAATAGTCTAAATATAGTTTTGAACCCCTTTATAATGGATTATAACCAATATATAGTCCTGACTATAGTTTTGAAACTTTGGGAAGAAAATCGTCCCGTTTTGGTACAAATGGGAATTTGAAGAAATGTAGACAAAATTGGTGACCAAGGAGTAACCAAAGTTCAATATATTAGTATAATAGTGTAATTATAGCTTTGAACCCCTTTATAATGGATTATAACCAATATATAGTCCTAACTATAGTTTTGAAACTTTGGGAAGAAAATCGTCCCGTTTTGGTACAAATGGGAATTTGAAGAAATGTAGACAAAATTGGTGACCAAGGAGTAACCAAAGTTCAATATATTAGTATAATAGTGTACTTATAGCTTTGAACCCCTTTAGAATGGATTCTAACCAATATATAGTCCTAACTTTATTTTGAAACTTTGGGAAGAAAATCTTCCCGTTTTGGTACAAAGGGGAATTTGAAGAAATGTCGACAAAATTTGTGTCCAAGGAGTAACCAAAGTTCAATATATTAGTATAATAGTCTAAATATAGTTTTGAACCCCTTTATTATGGATTATAACCAATATATAGTCCTGACTATAGTTTTGAAACTTTGGGAAGAAAATCGTCCCGTTTTGGTACAAATGGGAATTTGAAGAAATGTAGACAAAATTGGTGACCAAGGAGTAACCAAAGTTCAATATATTAGTATAATAGTGTAATTATAGCTTTGAACCCCTTTATAATGGATTATAACCAATATATAGTCCTAACTATAGTTTTGAAACTTTGGGAAGAAAATCGTCCCGTTTTGGTACAAATGGGAATTTGAAGAAATGTAGACAAAATTGGTGACCAAGGAGTAACCAAAGTTCAATATATTAGTATAATAGTGTACTTATAGCTTTGAACCCCTTTAGAATGGATTCTAACCAATATATAGTCCTAACTTTAGTTTTGAAACTTTGGGAAGAAAATCTTCCCGTTTTGGTACAAAGGGGAATTTGAAGAAATGTCGACAAAATTTGTGTCCAAGGAGTAACCAAAGTTCAATATATTAGTATAATAGTCTAAATATAGTTTTGAACCCCTTTATTATGGATTATAACCAATATATAGTCCTGACTATAGTTTTGAAACTTTGGGAAGAAAATCGTCCCGTTTTGGTACAAATGGGAATTTGAAGAAATGTAGACAAAATGGGTGACCAAGGAGTAACCAAAGTTCAATATATTAGTATAATAGTCTAAATATAGTTTTGAACCCCTTTATAATGGATTATAACCAATATATAGTCCTGACTATAGTTTTGAAACTTTGGGAAGAAAATCGTCCCGTTTTGGTACAAATGGGAATTTGAAGAAATGTAGACAAAATTGGTGACCAAGGAGTAACCAAAGTTCAATATATTAGTATAATAGTGTAATTATAGCTTTGATCTTTTTTAGAATCGATTCTAACCAATATATAGTCCTAACTATAATTTTGAAACTTTGGGTAGAATATCGTTTCGTTTTGGTACAAATGGGAATTTATGGAAATGTAGACAAAATTGGTGACCAAGGAGTAACCAAAGTTCAATATATTAGTATAATAGTCTAAATATAGTTTTGAACCCCTTTATAATGGATTCTAACCAATATATAGTCCTACTATAGTTTTGAAACTTTGGGAAGAAAATCGTCCCGTTTTGGTACAAATGGGAATTTGAAGAAATGTAGACAAAATTGGTGTCCAAGGAGTAACCAAAGTTCAATATATTAGTATAATAGTCTAAATATAGCTTTTAAACACTTTAGAATGGATTATAACCAATATATAGTCCTAACTATAGTTTTGAAACTTTGGGAAGAAAATCGTCCCGTTTTGGTACAAATGGGAATTTGAAGAAATGTAGACAAAGTTGGTGACCAAGGAGTAACCAAAGTTTAATATATTAGTATAATAGTCTAAATATAGTTTTGAACCCCTTTATAATGGATTATAACCAATATATAGTCCTGACTATAGTTTTGAAACTTTGGGAAGAAAATCGTCCCGTTTTGGTACAAAGGGGAATTTGAAGAAATGTCGACAAAATTTGTGTCCAAGGAGTAACCAAAGTTCAATATATTAGTATAATAGTCTAAATATAGTTTTGAACCCCTTTACAATGGATTATAACCAATATATAGTCCTGACTATAGTTTTGAAACTTTGGGAAGAAAATCGTCCCGTTTTGGTACAAATGGGAATTTGAAGAAATGTAGACAAAATTGGTGACCAAGGAGTAACCAAAGTTCAATATATTAGTATAATAGTGTAATTATAGCTTTGAACCCCTTTAGAATGGATTCTAACCAATATATAGTCCTAACTTTAGTTTTGAAACTTTGGGAAGAAAATCTTCCCGTTTTGGTACAAAGGGGAATTTGAAGAAATGTCGACAAAATGGGTGACCAAGGAGTAACCAAAAATCAATATATTAGTATAATAGTGTAATTATAGCTTTGAACCCCTTTAGAATGGATTCTAACCAATATATAGTCCTAACTTTAGTTTTGAAACTTTGGGAAGAAAATCTTCCCGTTTTGGTACAAAGGGGAATTTGAAGAAATGTCGACAAAATTTGTGTCCAAGGAGTAACCAAAGTTCAATATATTAGTATAATAGTCTAAATATAGCTTTGAACCCCTTTTGAATGGATTCTAACCAATATATAGTCCTAACTATAGTTTTGAAACTTTGGGAAGAAAATCGTCCTGTTTTGGTACAAATGGGAATTTGAAGAAATGTAGACAAATTTGGTGACCAAGGAGTAACCAAAGTTCAATATATTAGTATAATAGTCTAAATATAGCTTTGAACCCCTTTATAATGGATTCTAACCAATATATAGTCCTAACTATAGTTTTGAAACTTTGGGAAGAAAATCGTCCCGTTTTGGTACAAATGGGAATTTGAAGAAATGTAGACAAAATTGGTGACCAAGGAGTAACCAAAAATCAATATATTAGTATAACAGTGTAATTATAGCGTTGAACCCCTTTATAATGGATTCTAACCAATATATAGTCCTAACTATAGTTTTGAAACTTTGGGAAGAAAATCGTCCCGTTTTGGTACAAATGGGAATTTGAAGAAATGTAGACAAAATTGGTGACCAAGGAGTAACCAAAAATCAATATATTAGTATAACAGTGTAATTATAGCGTTGAACCCCTTTATAATGGATTCTAACCAATATATAGTCCTAATTTTAGTTTTGAAACTTTGGGAAGAAAATCGTCCCGTTATGGTACAAATTGGAATTTGAAGAAATGTAGACAAAATCGGTGACCAAGGAGTAACCAAAGTTCATAATAGTCTAAATATAGCTTTGAACCCCTTTAGAATGGATTATAACCAATATTAGTCCTAACTATAGTTTTGAAACTTTGGGAAGAAAATCGTCTCGTTTTGGTACAAATGGGAATTTGAAGAAATGTAGACAAAATTGGTGTCCAAGGAGTAACCAATGTTCAATATATTAGTATAATAGTCTAAATATAGCTTTGAAACCCTTTTGAATGGATTCTAACCAATATATAGTCCTAACTATAGTTTTGAAACCATGGGAAGAAAATCGTCCCGTTTTGGTACAAATGGGAATTTGAAGAAATGTAGACAAAATTGGTGACCAAGGAGTAACCAAAGTTCAATATATTGGTATAATAGTCTGAATATAGCTTTGAACCCCTTTAGAATGGATTATAACCAATATATAGTCCTAACTATAGTTTTGAAACTTTGGGAAGAAAATCGTCCCGTTATGGTGCAAATATAATTTTGAATAAATGTAGAGAAAATCGGTGACCAAGGAGTAACCAAAGTTTAATATATTTGTATAATAGCCTAAATATAGCTTTGAACTTTTTTAGAATAGATTCTAACCAATATATAGTCCTAACTATAATTTTGAAACTTTGGGAAGAATATCGTTTCGTTTTGGTACAAATGGGAATTTATGGAAATGTAGACAAAATTGGTGACCAAGGAGTAACCAAAGTTCAATATATTAGTATAATAGTTTGAATATAGCTTTGAACCCCTTTAGAATGAATTATAACCAATATATAGTCCTAACTATAGTTTTGAAACTTTGGGAAGAAAATCGTCCCGTTTTGGTACAAATGGGAATTTGAAGAAATGTAGACAAAATTGGTGACCAAGGAGTAACCAAAGTTCAATATATTAGTATAATAGTGTACTTATAGCTTTGAACCCCTTTAGAATGGATTCTAACCAATATATAGTCCTAACTTTAGTTTTGAAACTTTGGGAAGAAAATCTTCCCGTTTTGGTACAAAGGGGAATTTGAAGAAATGTCGACAAAATTTGTGTCCAAGGAGTAACCAAAGTTCAATATATTAGTATAATAGTCTAAATATAGTTTTGAACCCCTTTATTATGGATTATAACCAATATATAGTCCTGACTATAGTTTTGAAACTTTGGGAAGAAAATCGTCCCGTTTTGGTACAAATGGGAATTTGAAGAAATGTAGACAAAATGGGTGACCAAGGAGTAACCAAAGTTCAATATATTAGTATAATAGTCTAAATATAGTTTTGAACCCCTTTATAATGGATTATAACCAATATATAGTCCTGACTATAGTTTTGAAACTTTGGGAAGAAAATCGTCCCGTTTTGGTACAAATGGGAATTTGAAGAAATGTAGACAAAATTGGTGACCAAGGAGTAACCAAAGTTCAATATATTAGTATAATAGTGTAATTATAGCTTTGATCTTTTTTAGAATCGATTCTAACCAATATATAGTCCTAACTATAATTTTGAAACTTTGGGTAGAATATCGTTTCGTTTTGGTACAAATGGGAATTTATGGAAATGTAGACAAAATTGGTGACCAAGGAGTAACCAAAGTTCAATATATTAGTATAATAGTCTAAATATAGTTTTGAACCCCTTTATAATGGATTCTAACCAATATATAGTCCTACTATAGTTTTGAAACTTTGGGAAGAAAATCGTCCCGTTTTGGTACAAATGGGAATTTGAAGAAATGTAGACAAAATTGGTGTCCAAGGAGTAACCAAAGTTCAATATATTAGTATAATAGTCTAAATATAGCTTTTAAACACTTTAGAATGGATTATAACCAATATATAGTCCTAACTATAGTTTTGAAACTTTGGGAAGAAAATCGTCCCGTTTTGGTACAAATGGGAATTTGAAGAAATGTAGACAAAGTTGGTGACCAAGGAGTAACCAAAGTTTAATATATTAGTATAATAGTGTACTTATAGCTTTGAACCCCTTTAGAATGGATTCTTACCAATATATAGTCCTAACTTTATTTTGAAACTTTGGGAAGAAAATCTTCCCGTTTTGGTACAAAGGGGAATTTGAAGAAATGTCGACAAAATTTGTGTCCAAGGAGTAACCAAAGTTCAATATATTAGTATAATAGTCTAAATATAGTTTTGAACCCCTTTACAATGGATTATAACCAATATATAGTCCTGACTATAGTTTTGAAACTTTGGGAAGAAAATCGTCCCGTTTTGGTACAAATGGGAATTTGAAGAAATGTAGACAAAATTGGTGACCAAGGAGTAACCAAAGTTCAATATATTAGTATAATAGTGTAATTATAGCTTTGAACCCCTTTAGAATGGATTCTAACCAATATATAGTCCTAACTTTAGTTTTGAAACTTTGGGAAGAAAATCTTCCCGTTTTGGTACAAAGGGGAATTTGAAGAAATGTCGACAAAATGGGTGACCAAGGAGTAACCAAAAATCAATATATTAGTATAATAGTGTAATTATAGCTTTGAACCCCTTTAGAATGGATTCTAACCAATATATAGTCCTAACTTTAGTTTTGAAACTTTGGGAAGAAAATCTTCCCGTTTTGGTACAAAGGGGAATTTGAAGAAATGTCGACAAAATTTGTGTCCAAGGAGTAACCAAAGTTCAATATATTAGTATAATAGTCTAAATATAGCTTTGAACCCCTTTTGAATGGATTCTAACCAATATATAGTCCTAACTATAGTTTTGAAACTTTGGGAAGAAAATCGTCCTGTTTTGGTACAAATGGGAATTTGAAGAAATGTAGACAAATTTGGTGACCAAGGAGTAACCAAAGTTCAATATATTAGTATAATAGTCTAAATATAGCTTTGAACCCCTTTATAATGGATTCTAACCAATATATAGTCCTAACTATAGTTTTGAAACTTTGGGAAGAAAATCGTCCCGTTTTGGTACAAATGGGAATTTGAAGAAATGTAGACAAAATTGGTGACCAAGGAGTAACCAAAAATCAATATATTAGTATAACAGTGTAATTATAGCGTTGAACCCCTTTATAATGGATTCTAACCAATATATAGTCCTAACTATAGTTTTGAAACTTTGGGAAGAAAATCGTCCCGTTTTGGTACAAATGGGAATTTGAAGAAATGTAGACAAAATTGGTGACCAAGGAGTAACCAAAAATCAATATATTAGTATAACAGTGTAATTATAGCGTTGAACCCCTTTATAATGGATTCTAACCAATATATAGTCCTAATTTTAGTTTTGAAACTTTGGGAAGAAAATCGTCCCGTTATGGTACAAATTGGAATTTGAAGAAATGTAGACAAAATCGGTGACCAAGGAGTAACCAAAGTTCAATATATTAGTATAATAGTGTAATTATAGCTTTGATCTTTTTTAGAATCGATTCTAACCAATATATAGTCCTAACTATAATTTTGAAACTTTGGGTAGAATATCGTTTCGTTTTGGTACAAATGGGAATTTATGGAAATGTAGACAAAATTGGTGACCAAGGAGTAACCAAAGTTCAATATATTAGTATAATAGTCTAAATATAGTTTTGAACCCCTTTATAATGGATTCTAACCAATATATAGTCCTACTATAGTTTTGAAACTTTGGGAAGAAAATCGTCCCGTTTTGGTACAAATGGGAATTTGAAGAAATGTAGACAAAATTGGTGTCCAAGGAGTAACCAAAGTTCAATATATTAGTATAATAGTCTAAATATAGCTTTTAAACACTTTAGAATGGATTATAACCAATATATAGTCCTAACTATAGTTTTGAAACTTTGGGAAGAAAATCGTCCCGTTTTGGTACAAATGGGAATTTGAAGAAATGTAGACAAAGTTGGTGACCAAGGAGTAACCAAAGTTTAATATATTAGTATAATAGTGTACTTATAGCTTTGAACCCCTTTAGAATGGATTCTTACCAATATATAGTCCTAACTTTATTTTGAAACTTTGGGAAGAAAATCTTCCCGTTTTGGTACAAAGGGGAATTTGAAGAAATGTCGACAAAATTTGTGTCCAAGGAGTAACCAAAGTTCAATATATTAGTATAATAGTCTAAATATAGTTTTGAACCCCTTTACAATGGATTATAACCAATATATAGTCCTGACTATAGTTTTGAAACTTTGGGAAGAAAATCGTCCCGTTTTGGTACAAATGGGAATTTGAAGAAATGTAGACAAAATTGGTGACGAAGGAGTAACCAAAGTTCAATATATTAGTATAATAGTGTAATTATAGCTTTGAACCCCTTTAGAATGGATTCTAACCAATATATAGTCCTAACTTTAGTTTTGAAACTTTGGGAAGAAAATCTTCCCGTTTTGGTACAAAGGGGAATTTGAAGAAATGTCGACAAAATGGGTGACCAAGGAGTAACCAAAAATCAATATATTAGTATAATAGTGTAATTATAGCTTTGAACCCCTTTAGAATGGATTCTAACCAATATATAGTCCTAACTTTAGTTTTGAAACTTTGGGAAGAAAATCTTCCCGTTTTGGTACAAAGGGGAATTTGAAGAAATGTCGACAAAATTTGTGTCCAAGGAGTAACCAAAGTTCAATATATTAGTATAATAGTCTAAATATAGCTTTGAACCCCTTTTGAATGGATTCTAACCAATATATAGTCCTAACTATAGTTTTGAAACTTTGGGAAGAAAATCGTCCTGTTTTGGTACAAATGGGAATTTGAAGAAATGTAGACAAATTTGGTGACCAAGGAGTAACCAAAGTTCAATATATTAGTATAATAGTCTAAATATAGCTTTGAACCCCTTTATAATGGATTCTAACCAATATATAGTCCTAACTATAGTTTTGAAACTTTGGGAAGAAAATCGTCCCGTTTTGGTACAAATGGGAATTTGAAGAAATGTAGACAAAATTGGTGACCAAGGAGTAACCAAAAATCAATATATTAGTATAACAGTGTAATTATAGCGTTGAACCCCTTTATAATGGATTCTAACCAATATATAGTCCTAACTATAGTTTTGAAACTTTGGGAAGAAAATCGTCCCGTTTTGGTACAAATGGGAATTTGAAGAAATGTAGACAAAATTGGTGACCAAGGAGTAACCAAAAATCAATATATTAGTATAACAGTGTAATTATAGCGTTGAACCCCTTTATAATGGATTCTAACCAATATATAGTCCTAATTTTAGTTTTGAAACTTTGGGAAGAAAATCGTCCCGTTATGGTACAAATTGGAATTTGAAGAAATGTAGACAAAATCGGTGACCAAGGAGTAACCAAAGTTCATAATAGTCTAAATATAGCTTTGAACCCCTTTAGAATGGATTATAACCAATATTAGTCCTAACTATAGTTTTGAAACTTTGGGAAGAAAATCGTCTCGTTTTGGTACAAATGGGAATTTGAAGAAATGTAGACAAAATTGGTGTCCAAGGAGTAACCAATGTTCAATATATTAGTATAATAGTCTAAATATAGCTTTGAAACCCTTTTGAATGGATTCTAACCAATATATAGTCCTAACTATAGTTTTGAAACCATGGGAAGAAAATCGTCCCGTTTTGGTACAAATGGGAATTTGAAGAAATGTAGACAAAATTGGTGACCAAGGAGTAACCAAAGTTCAATATATTGGTATAATAGTCTGAATATAGCTTTGAACCCCTTTAGAATGGATTATAACCAATATATAGTCCTAACTATAGTTTTGAAACTTTGGGAAGAAAATCGTCCCGTTATGGTGCAAATATAATTTTGAATAAATGTAGAGAAAATCGGTGACCAAGGAGTAACCAAAGTTTAATATATTTGTATAATAGCCTAAATATAGCTTTGAACTTTTTTAGAATAGATTCTAACCAATATATAGTCCTAACTATAATTTTGAAACTTTGGGAAGAATATCGTTTCGTTTTGGTACAAATGGGAATTTATGGAAATGTAGACAAAATTGGTGACCAAGGAGTAACCAAAGTTCAATATATTAGTATAATAGTTTGAATATAGCTTTGAACCCCTTTAGAATGAATTATAACCAATATATAGTCCTAACTATAGTTTTGAAACTTTGGGAAGAAAATCGTCCCGTTTTGGTACAAATGGGAATTTGAAGAAATGTAGACAAAATTGGTGACCAAGGAGTAACCAAAGTTCAATATATTAGTATAATAGTGTACTTATAGCTTTGAACCCCTTTAGAATGGATTCTAACCAATATATAGTCCTAACTTTAGTTTTGAAACTTTGGGAAGAAAATCTTCCCGTTTTGGTACAAAGGGGAATTTGAAGAAATGTCGACAAAATTTGTGTCCAAGGAGTAACCAAAGTTCAATATATTAGTATAATAGTCTAAATATAGTTTTGAACCCCTTTATTATGGATTATAACCAATATATAGTCCTGACTATAGTTTTGAAACTTTGGGAAGAAAATCGTCCCGTTTTGGTACAAATGGGAATTTGAAGAAATGTAGACAAAATGGGTGACCAAGGAGTAACCAAAGTTCAATATATTAGTATAATAGTCTAAATATAGTTTTGAACCCCTTTATAATGGATTATAACCAATATATAGTCCTGACTATAGTTTTGAAACTTTGGGAAGAAAATCGTCCCGTTTTGGTACAAATGGGAATTTGAAGAAATGTAGACAAAATTGGTGACCAAGGAGTAACCAAAGTTCAATATATTAGTATAATAGTGTAATTATAGCTTTGATCTTTTTTAGAATCGATTCTAACCAATATATAGTCCTAACTATAATTTTGAAACTTTGGGTAGAATATCGTTTCGTTTTGGTACAAATGGGAATTTATGGAAATGTAGACAAAATTGGTGACCAAGGAGTAACCAAAGTTCAATATATTAGTATAATAGTCTAAATATAGTTTTGAACCCCTTTATAATGGATTCTAACCAATATATAGTCCTACTATAGTTTTGAAACTTTGGGAAGAAAATCGTCCCGTTTTGGTACAAATGGGAATTTGAAGAAATGTAGACAAAATTGGTGTCCAAGGAGTAACCAAAGTTCAATATATTAGTATAATAGTCTAAATATAGCTTTTAAACACTTTAGAATGGATTATAACCAATATATAGTCCTAACTATAGTTTTGAAACTTTGGGAAGAAAATCGTCCCGTTTTGGTACAAATGGGAATTTGAAGAAATGTAGACAAAGTTGGTGACCAAGGAGTAACCAAAGTTTAATATATTAGTATAATAGTGTACTTATAGCTTTGAACCCCTTTAGAATGGATTCTTACCAATATATAGTCCTAACTTTATTTTGAAACTTTGGGAAGAAAATCTTCCCGTTTTGGTACAAAGGGGAATTTGAAGAAATGTCGACAAAATTTGTGTCCAAGGAGTAACCAAAGTTCAATATATTAGTATAATAGTCTAAATATAGTTTTGAACCCCTTTACAATGGATTATAACCAATATATAGTCCTGACTATAGTTTTGAAACTTTGGGAAGAAAATCGTCCCGTTTTGGTACAAATGGGAATTTGAAGAAATGTAGACAAAATTGGTGACCAAGGAGTAACCAAAGTTCAATATATTAGTATAATAGTGTAATTATAGCTTTGAACCCCTTTAGAATGGATTCTAACCAATATATAGTCCTAACTTTAGTTTTGAAACTTTGGGAAGAAAATCTTCCCGTTTTGGTACAAAGGGGAATTTGAAGAAATGTCGACAAAATGGGTGACCAAGGAGTAACCAAAAATCAATATATTAGTATAATAGTGTAATTATAGCTTTGAACCCCTTTAGAATGGATTCTAACCAATATATAGTCCTAACTTTAGTTTTGAAACTTTGGGAAGAAAATCTTCCCGTTTTGGTACAAAGGGGAATTTGAAGAAATGTCGACAAAATTTGTGTCCAAGGAGTAACCAAAGTTCAATATATTAGTATAATAGTCTAAATATAGCTTTGAACCCCTTTTGAATGGATTCTAACCAATATATAGTCCTAACTATAGTTTTGAAACTTTGGGAAGAAAATCGTCCTGTTTTGGTACAAATGGGAATTTGAAGAAATGTAGACAAATTTGGTGACCAAGGAGTAACCAAAGTTCAATATATTAGTATAATAGTCTAAATATAGCTTTGAACCCCTTTATAATGGATTCTAACCAATATATAGTCCTAACTATAGTTTTGAAACTTTGGGAAGAAAATCGTCCCGTTTTGGTACAAATGGGAATTTGAAGAAATGTAGACAAAATTGGTGACCAAGGAGTAACCAAAAATCAATATATTAGTATAACAGTGTAATTATAGCGTTGAACCCCTTTATAATGGATTCTAACCAATATATAGTCCTAACTATAGTTTTGAAACTTTGGGAAGAAAATCGTCCCGTTTTGGTACAAATGGGAATTTGAAGAAATGTAGACAAAATTGGTGACCAAGGAGTAACCAAAAATCAATATATTAGTATAACAGTGTAATTATAGCGTTGAACCCCTTTATAATGGATTCTAACCAATATATAGTCCTAATTTTAGTTTTGAAACTTTGGGAAGAAAATCGTCCCGTTATGGTACAAATTGGAATTTGAAGAAATGTAGACAAAATCGGTGACCAAGGAGTAACCAAAGTTCATAATAGTCTAAATATAGCTTTGAACCCCTTTAGAATGGATTATAACCAATATTAGTCCTAACTATAGTTTTGAAACTTTGGGAAGAAAATCGTCTCGTTTTGGTACAAATGGGAATTTGAAGAAATGTAGACAAAATTGGTGTCCAAGGAGTAACCAATGTTCAATATATTAGTATAATAGTCTAAATATAGCTTTGAAACCCTTTTGAATGGATTCTAACCAATATATAGTCCTAACTATAGTTTTGAAACCATGGGAAGAAAATCGTCCCGTTTTGGTACAAATGGGAATTTGAAGAAATGTAGACAAAATTGGTGACCAAGGAGTAACCAAAGTTCAATATATTGGTATAATAGTCTGAATATAGCTTTGAACCCCTTTAGAATGGATTATAACCAATATATAGTCCTAACTATAGTTTTGAAACTTTGGGAAGAAAATCGTCCCGTTATGGTGCAAATATAATTTTGAATAAATGTAGAGAAAATCGGTGACCAAGGAGTAACCAAAGTTTAATATATTTGTATAATAGCCTAAATATAGCTTTGAACTTTTTTAGAATAGATTCTAACCAATATATAGTCCTAACTATAATTTTGAAACTTTGGGAAGAATATCGTTTCGTTTTGGTACAAATGGGAATTTATGGAAATGTAGACAAAATTGGTGACCAAGGAGTAACCAAAGTTCAATATATTAGTATAATAGTTTGAATATAGCTTTGAACCCCTTTAGAATGAATTATAACCAATATATAGTCCTAACTATAGTTTTGAAACTTTGGGAAGCAAATCGTCCCGTTATGGTACAAATTGAATTTTGAACAAATGTAGAGAAAATCGGTGACCAAGGAGTAACCAAAGTTTAATATATTTGTATAATAGCCTAAATATAGCTTTAAACTTTTTTAGAATAGATTCTAACCAATATATAGTCCTAACTATAATTTTGAAACTTTGGGTAGAATATCGTTTCGTTTTGGTACAAATGGGAATTTATGGAAATGTAGACAAAATTGGTGACCAAGGAGTAACCAAAGTTCAATATATTAGTATAATAGTCTAAATATAGTTTTGAACCCCTTTATAATGGATTCTAACCAATATATAGTCCTACTATAGTTTTGAAACTTTGGGAAGAAAATCGTCCCGTTTTGGTACAAATGGGAATTTGAAGAAATGTAGACAAAATTGGTGACCAAGGAGTAACCAAAGTTCAATATATTAGTATAAAAGTGTACTTATAGCTTTGAACCCCTTTAGAATGGATTCTAACCAATATATAGTCCTAACTTTATTTTGAAACTTTGGGAAGAAAATCTTCCCGTTTTGGTACAAAGGGGAATTTGAAGAAATGTCGACAAAATTTGTGTCCAAGGAGTAACCAAAGTTCAATATATTAGTATAATAGTCTAAATATAGTTTTGAACCCCTTTATAATGGATTATAACCAATATATAGTCCTGACTATAGTTTTGAAACTTTGGGAAGAAAATCGTCCCGTTTTGGTACAAATGGGAATTTGAAGAAATGTAGACAAAATTGGTGACCAAGGAGTAACCAAAGTTCAATATATTAGTATAATAGTGTAATTATAGCTTTGAACCCCTTTAGAATGGATTCTAACCAATATATAGTCCTAACTATAGTTTTGAAACTTTGGGAAGAAAATCGTCCCGTTTTGGTACAAATGGGAATTTGAAGAAATGTAGACAAAATGGGTGACCAAGGAGTAACCAAAAATCAATATATTAGTATAATAGTGTAATTATAGCTTTGAACCCCTTTAGAATGGATTCTAACCAATATATAGTCCTAACTTTAGTTTTGAAACTTTGGGAAGAAAATCTTCCCGTTTTGGTACAAAGGGGAATTTGAAGAAATGTCGACAAAATTTGTGTCCAAGGAGTAACCAAAGTTCAATATATTAGTATAATAGTCTAAATATAGCTTTGAACCCCTTTTGAATGGATTCTAACCAATATATAGTCCTAACTATAGTTTTGAAACTTTGGGAAGAAAATCGTCCTGTTTTGGTACAAATTGGAATTTGAAGAAATGTAGACAAATTTGGTGACCAAGGAGTAACCAAAGTTCAATATATTAGTATAATAGTCTAAATATAGCTTTGAACCCCTTTATAATGGATTCTAACCAATATATAGTCCTAACTATAGTTTTGAAACTTTGGGAAGAAAATCGTCCCGTTTTGGTACAAATGGGAATTTGAAGAAATGTAGACAAAATTGGTGACCAAGGAGTAACCAAAAATCAATATATTAGTATAACAGTGTAATTATAGCGTTGAACCCCTTTATAATGGATTCTAACCAATATATAGTCCTAACTATAGTTTTGAAACTTTGGGAAGAAAATCGTCCCGTTTTGGTACAAATGGGAATTTGAAGAAATGTAGACAAAATTGGTGACCAAGGAGTAACCAAAAATCAATATATTAGTATAACAGTGTAATTATAGCGTTGAACCCCTTTATAATGGATTCTAACCAATATATAGTCCTAATTTTAGTTTTGAAACTTTGGGAAGAAAATCGTCCCGTTATGGTATAAATTGGAATTTGAAGAAATGTAGACAAAATCGGTGACCAAAGAGTAACCAAAGTTCATAATAGTCTAAATATAGCTTTGAACCCCTTTAGAATGGATTATAACCAATATTAGTCCTAACTATAGTTTTGAAACTTTGGGAAGAAAATCGTCTCGTTTTGGTACAAATGGGAATTTGAAGAAATGTAGACAAAATTGGTGTCCAAGGAGTAACCAATGTTCAATATATTAGTATAATAGTCTAAATATAGCTTTGAAACCCTTTTGAATGGATTCTAACCAATATATGGTCCTAACTATAGTTTTGAAACCATGGGAAGAAAATCGTCCCGTTTTGGTACAAATGGGAATTTGAAGAAATGTAGACAAAATTGGTGACCAAGGAGTAACCAAAGTTCAATATATTGGTATAATAGTCTGAATATAGCTTTGAACCCCTTTAGAATGGATTATAACCAATATATAGTCCTAACTATAGTTTTGAAACTTTGGGAAGAAAATCGTCCTGTTTTGGTACAAATGGGAATTTGAAGAATTTGACACAAAATTAGCTCATCAAGAAGTAACCAAAGTTCAATATATTAGTATAATAGTCTAAATATAGCTTTGAACCCCTTCAGAATGGATTCTACCCAATATATAGTCCTAACTATAGTTTTGAAACTTTGGGAAGAAAATCGTCCCGTTTTGGTACAAATGGGAATTTTAAGAAATGTAGACAAAATTGGTGAACAAGGAGTAACCAAAGTTCAATATATTAGTATAATAGTCTAAATATTGCTTTGAACCCCTTTAGAAGGATTCTACCCAATATATAATCCTAACTATAGTTTTGAAACTTTGGGAAGAAAATCGTCCCGTTTTGGTACAAATGGGAATTTGAAGAATTTGACACAAAATTGTCTCATCAAGAAGTAACCAAAGTTCAATATATTAGTATAATGGTCTAAATATAGCTTTGAACCCCTTCAAAATGGATTCAGCCCAATATATAGTCTTAACTATAGTTTTGAAACTATGGGAAGAAAATCGTCCTGTTTTGGTACAAATGGGAATTTGAAGAATTTGTCACAAAATTAGCTCATCAAGAAGTAACCAAAGTTCAATATATTAGTATAATAGTCTAAATATAGCTTTGAACCCCTTTAGAATGGATTCTACCCAATATATAGTCCTAACTATAGTTTTGAAACTTTGGGAAGAAAATCGTCCAATTTTGGTATAAATGGGAATTTGAAGAAATGTAGACAAAATTGGTGACCAAGGAGTAACCAAAGTTCAATATATTAGTATAATAGTCTAAATATAGCTTTGAACCCCTTCAGAATGGATTCTACCCAATATATAGTCCTAACTATAGTTTTGAAACTTTGGGAAGAAAATCGTCCCGTTTTGGTACAAATGGGAATTTGAAGAAATGTATACATAATTGGTGACCAATGAGTAACCAAACTTCAATATATTAGTAAAATAGTCTAAATATAGCTTTGAACCCCTTTAGAATGGATTCTAACCAATATATAGTCATAACTATAGTTTTAAAACTTTGGGAAGAAAATCGTCCCGTTTTGGTACAAATGGGAATTTGAAGAATTTGACACAAAATTGTCTCATCAAGAAGTAACCAAAGTTCAATATATTAGTATAATGGTCTAAATATAGCTTTGAACCCCTTCAAAATGGATTCAGCCCAATATATAGTCTTAACTATAGTTTTGAAACTATGGGAAGAAAATCGTCCTGTTTTGGTACAAATGGGAATTTGAAGAATTTGTCACAAAATTAGCTCATCAAGAAGTAACCAAAGTTCAATATATTAGTATAATAGTCTAAATATAGCTTTGAACCCCTTCAGAATGGATTCTACCCAATATATAGTCCTAACTATAGTTTTGAAACTTTGGGAAGAAAATCGTCCCGTTTTGGTACAAATGGGAATTTGAAGAAATGTATACATAATTGGTGACCAATGAGTAACCAAACTTCAATATATTAGTAAAATAGTCTAAATATAGCTTTGAACCCCTTTAGAATGGATTCTAACCAATATATAGTCATAACTATAGTTTTAAAACTTTGGAAAGAAAATCGTCCCGTTTTGGTACAAATGGGAATTTGAAGTATTTGACACAAAATTGTCTCATCAAGAAGTAACCAAAGTTCAATATATTAGTATAATAGTCTAAATATAGCTTTGAACCCCTTCAGAATGGATTCTACCCAATATATAGTCCTAACTATAGTTTTGAAACTTTGGGAAGGAAATCGTCCCGTTTTGGTACAAATGGGAATTTGAAGAATTTGACACAAAATTGTCTCATCAAGAAGTAACCAAAGTTCAATATATTAGTATAACAGTCTAAATATAGCTTTGAACCCCTTTAGAATGGATTCTACCCAATATATAGTCCTAACTATAGTTTTGAAACTTTGGAAAGAAAATTGTCCCGTTTTGATACAAATGGGAATTTGAAGAAATGTATACATAATTGGTGAACAATGAGTAACCAAACTTCAATATATTAGTAAAATAGTCTAATATAGCTTTGAACCCCTTTAGAATGGATTCTAACCAATATATAGTCCTAACTATAGTTTTAAAACTTTGGGAAGAAAATCGTCCCGTTTTGGTACAAATGGGAATTTGAAGAATTTGACACAAAATTGTCTCATCAAGAAGTAACCAAAGTTCAATATATTAGTATAATAGTCTAAATATAGCTTTGAACCCCTTCAGAATGGATTCTACCCAATATATAGTCCTAACTATAGTTTTGAAACTTTGGGAAGGAAATCGTCCCGTTTTGGTACAAATGGGAATTTGAAGAATTTGACACAAAATTAGCTCATCAAGAAGTAACCAAAGTTCAATATATTAGTATAATAGTCTAAATATAGCTTTGAACCCCTTCAGAATGGATTCTACCCAATATATAGTCCTAACTATAGTTTTGAAACTTTGGGAAGAAAATCGTCCCGTTTTGGTAAAAATGGGAATTTGAAGAAATGTATACATAATTGGTGACCAATGAGTAACCAAACTTCAATATATTAGTAAAATAGTCTAAATATTGCTTTGAACCCCTTTAGAAGGATTCTACCCAATATATAATCCTAACTATAGTTTTGAAACTTTGGGAAGAAAATCGTCCCGTTTTGGTACAAATGAGAATTTGAAGAATTTGACACAAAATTGTCTCATCAAGAAGTAACCAAAGTTCAATATATTAGTATAATGGTCTAAATATAGCTTTGAACCCCTTCAAAATGGATTCAGCCCAATATATAGTCTTAACTATAGTTTTGAAACTATGGGAAGAAAATCGTCCTGTTTTGGTACAAATGGGAATTTGAAGAATTTGTCACAAAATTAGCTCATCAAGAAGTAACCAAAGTTCAATATATTAGTATAATAGTCTAAATATAGCTTTGAACCCCTTTAGAATGGATTCTACCCAATATATAGTCCTAACTATAGTTTTGAAACTTTGGGAAGAAAATCGTCCAATTTTGGTTTAAATGGGAATTTGAAGAAATGTAGACAAAATTGGTGACCAAGGAGTAACCAAAGTTCAATATATTAGTATAATAGTCTAAATATAGCTTTGAACCCCTTCAGAATGGATTCTACCCAATATATAGTCCTAACTATAGTTTTGAAACTTTGGGAAGAAAATCGTCCCGTTTTGGTACAAATGGGAATTTGAAGAAATGTATACATAATTGGTGACCAATGAGTAACCAAACTTCAATATATTAGTAAAATAGTCTAAATATAGCTTTGAACCCCTTTAGAATGGATTCTAACCAATATATAGTCATAACTATAGTTTTAAAACTTTGGGAAGAAAATCGTCCCGTTTTGGTACAAATGGGAATTTGAAGAATTTGACACAAAATTGTCTCATCAAGAAGTAACCAAAGTTCAATATATTAGTATAATGGTCTAAATATAGCTTTGAACCCCTTCAAAATGGATTCAGCCCAATATATAGTCTTAACTATAGTTTTGAAACTATGGGAAGAAAATCGTCCTGTTTTGGTACAAATGGGAATTTGAAGAATTTGTCACAAAATTAGCTCATCAAGAAGTAACCAAAGTTCAATATATTAGTATAATAGTCTAAATATAGCTTTGAACCCCTTCAGAATGGATTCTACCCAATATATAGTCCTAACTATAGTTTTGAAACTTTGGGAAGAAAATCGTCCCGTTTTGGTACAAATGGGAATTTGAAGAAATGTATACATAATTGGTGACCAATGAGTAACCAAACTTCAATATATTAGTAAAATAGTCTAAATATAGCTTTGAACCCCTTTAGAATGGATTCTAACCAATATATAGTCATAACTATAGTTTTAAAACTTTGGAAAGAAAATCGTCCCGTTTTGGTACAAATGGGAATTTGAAGTATTTGACACAAAATTGTCTCATCAAGAAGTAACCAAAGTTCAATATATTAGTATAATAGTCTAAATATAGCTTTGAACCCCTTCAGAATGGATTCTACCCAATATATAGTCCTAACTATAGTTTTGAAACTTTGGGAAGGAAATCGTCCCGTTTTGGTACAAATGGGAATTTGAAGATTTTGACACAAAATTGTCTCATCAAGAAGTAACCAAAGTTCAATATATTAGTATAACAGTCTAAATATAGCTTTGAACCCCTTTAGAATGGATTCTACCCAATATATAGTCCTAACTATAGTTTTGAAACTTTGGAAAGAAAATTGTCCCGTTTTGATACAAATGGGAATTTGAAGAAATGTATACATAATTGGTGAACAATGAGTAACCAAACTTCAATATATTAGTAAAATAGTCTAATATAGCTTTGAACCCCTTTAGAATGGATTCTAACCAATATATAGTCCTAACTATAGTTTTAAAACTTTGGGAAGAAAATCGTCCCGTTTTGGTACAAATGGGAATTTGAAGAATTTGACACAAAATTGTCTCATCAAGAAGTAACCAAAGTTCAATATATTAGTATAATAGTCTAAATATAGCTTTGAACCCCTTCAGAATGGATTCTACCCAATATATAGTCCTAACTATAGTTTTGAAACTTTGGGAAGGAAATCGTCCCGTTTTGGTACAAATGGGAATTTGAAGAATTTGACACAAAATTAGCTCATCAAGAAGTAACCAAAGTTCAATATATTAGTATAATAGTCTAAATATAGCTTTGAACCCCTTCAGAATGGATTCTACCCAATATATAGTCCTAACTATAGTTTTGAAACTTTGGGAAGAAAATCGTCCCGTTTTGGTAAAAATGGGAATTTGAAGAAATGTATACATAATTGGTGACCAATGAGTAACCAAACTTCAATATATTAGTAAAATAGTCTAAATATTGCTTTGAACCCCTTTAGAAGGATTCTACCCAATATATAATCCTAACTATAGTTTTGAAACTTTGGGAAGAAAATCGTCCCGTTTTGGTACAAATGAGAATTTGAAGAATTTGACACAAAATTGTCTCATCAAGAAGTAACCAAAGTTCAATATATTAGTATAATGGTCTAAATATAGCTTTGAACCCCTTCAAAATGGATTCAGCCCAATATATAGTCTTAACTATAGTTTTGAAACTATGGGAAGAAAATCGTCCTGTTTTGGTACAAATGGGAATTTGAAGAATTTGTCACAAAATTAGCTCATCAAGAAGTAACCAAAGTTCAATATATTAGTATAATAGTCTAAATATAGCTTTGAACCCCTTTAGAATGGATTCTACCCAATATATAGTCCTAACTATAGTTTTGAAACTTTGGGAAGAAAATCGTCCAATTTTGGTTTAAATGGGAATTTGAAGAAATGTAGACAAAATTGGTGACCAAGGAGTAACCAAAGTTCAATATATTAGTATAATAGTCTAAATATAGCTTTGAACCCCTTCAGAATGGATTCTACCCAATATATAGTCCTAACTATAGTTTTGAAACTTTGGGAAGAAAATCGTCCCGTTTTGGTACAAATGGGAATTTGAAGAAATGTATACATAATTGGTGACCAATGAGTAACCAAACTTCAATATATTAGTAAAATAGTCTAAATATAGCTTTGAACCCCTTTAGAATGGATTCTAACCAATATATAGTCATAACTATAGTTTTAAAACTTTGGGAAGAAAATCGTCCCGTTTTGGTACAAATGGGAATTTGAAGAATTTGACACAAAATTGTCTCATCAAGAAGTAACCAAAGTTCAATATATTAGTATAATGGTCTAAATATAGCTTTGAACCCCTTCAAAATGGATTCAGCCCAATATATAGTCTTAACTATAGTTTTGAAACTATGGGAAGAAAATCGTCCTGTTTTGGTACAAATGGGAATTTGAAGAATTTGTCACAAAATTAGCTCATCAAGAAGTAACCAAAGTTCAATATATTAGTATAATAGTCTAAATATAGCTTTGAACCCCTTCAGAATGGATTCTACCCAATATATAGTCCTAACTATAGTTTTGAAACTTTGGGAAGAAAATCGTCCCGTTTTGGTACAAATGGGAATTTGAAGAAATGTATACATAATTGGTGACCAATGAGTAACCAAACTTCAATATATTAGTAAAATAGTCTAAATATAGCTTTGAACCCCTTTAGAATGGATTCTAACCAATATATAGTCATAACTATAGTTTTAAAACTTTGGAAAGAAAATCGTCCCGTTTTGGTACAAATGGGAATTTGAAGTATTTGACACAAAATTGTCTCATCAAGAAGTAACCAAAGTTCAATATATTAGTATAATAGTCTAAATATAGCTTTGAACCCCTTCAGAATGGATTCTACCCAATATATAGTCCTAACTATAGTTTTGAAACTTTGGGAAGGAAATCGTCCCGTTTTGGTACAAATGGGAATTTGAAGATTTTGACACAAAATTGTCTCATCAAGAAGTAACCAAAGTTCAATATATTAGTATAACAGTCTAAATATAGCTTTGAACCCCTTTAGAATGGATTCTACCCAATATATAGTCCTAACTATAGTTTTGAAACTTTGGAAAGAAAATTGTCCCGTTTTGATACAAATGGGAATTTGAAGAAATGTATACATAATTGGTGAACAATGAGTAACCAAACTTCAATATATTAGTAAAATAGTCTAATATAGCTTTGAACCCCTTTAGAATGGATTCTAACCAATATATAGTCCTAACTATAGTTTTAAAACTTTGGGAAGAAAATCGTCCCGTTTTGGTACAAATGGGAATTTGAAGAATTTGACACAAAATTGTCTCATCAAGAAGTAACCAAAGTTCAATATATTAGTATAATAGTCTAAATATAGCTTTGAACCCCTTCAGAATGGATTCTACCCAATATATAGTCCTAACTATAGTTTTGAAACTTTGGGAAGAAAATCGTCCAATTTTGGTATAAATGGGAATTTGAAGAAATGTAGACAAAATTGGCTCATCAAGAAGTAACCAAACTTCAATATATTAGTATAACAGTCTAAATATAGCTTTCAACCCCTTTAGAATGGATTCTAACCAATATATAGTCCTAACTATAATTTTGAAACTTTGGGAAGAAAATCGTCCAATTTTGGTATAAATGGGAATGTGAAGAAATGTAGACAAAATTGGTGACCAAGGAGTCACCAATGTTCAATATATTATTAAAATAGTCTAAATATAGCTTTGAACCCCTTTAGAATGGATTCTACCCAATATATAGTCCTAACTATAGTTTTGAAACTTTGGGAAGAAAATCATTCCGTTTTGGTACAAATGAGAATTTGAAGAATTTGACACAAAATTGTCTCATCAAGAAGTAACCAAAGTTCAATATATTAGTATAATGGTCTAAATATAGCTTTGAACCCCTTCAAAATGGATTCAACCCTATATATAGTCCTAACTATAGTTTTGAAACTTTGGGAAGAAAATCGTCCCGTTTTGGTACAAATGGAAATTTTAAGAAATGTAGACAAAATTGGTGAACAAGGAGTAACCAAAGTTCAATATATTAGTATAATAGTCTAAATATTGCTTTGAACCCCTTTAGAAGGATTCTACCCAATATATAATCCTAACTATAGTTTTGAAACTTTGGGAAGAAAATCGTCCCGTTTTGGTACAAATGGGAATTTGAAGAATTTGACACAAAATTGTCTCATCAAGAAGTAACCAAAGTTCAATATATTAGTATAATGGTCTAAATATAGCTTTGAACCCCTTCAAAATGGATTCAGCCCAATATATAGTCTTAACTATAGTTTTGAAACTATGGGAAGAAAATCGTCCTGTTTTGGTACAAATGGGAATTTGAAGAATTTGTCACAAAATTAGCTCATCAAGAAGTAACCAAAGTTCAATATATTAGTATAATAGTCTAAATATTGCTTTGAACCCCTTTAGAATGGATTCTACCCAATATATAGTCCTAACTATAGTTTTGAAACTTTGGGAAGAAAATCGTCCAATTTTGGTATAAATGGGAATTTGAAGAAATGTAGACAAAATTGGTGACCAAGGAGTAACCAAAGTTCAATATATTAGTATAATAGTCTAAATATAGCTTTGAACCCCTTCAGAATGGATTCTACCCAATATATAGTCCTAACTATAGTTTTGAAACTTTGGGAAGAAAATCGTCCCGTTTTGGTACAAATGGGAATTTGAAGAAATGTATACATAATTGGTGACCAATGAGTAACCAAACTTCAATATATTAGTAAAATAGTCTAAATATAGCTTTGAACCCCTTTAGAATGGATTCTAACCAATATATAGTCATAACTATAGTTTTAAAACTTTGGGAAGAAAATCGTCCCGTTTTGGTACAAATGGGAATTTGAAGAATTTGACACAAAATTGTCTCATCAAGAAGTAACCAAAGTTCAATATATTAGTATAATGGTCTAAATATAGCTTTGAACCCCTTCAAAATGGATTCAGCCCAATATATAATCTTAACTATAGTTTTGAAACTATGGGAAGAAAATCGTCCTGTTTTGGTACAAATGGGAATTTGAAGAATTTGTCACAAAATTAGCTCATCAAGAAGTAACCAAAGTTCAATATATTAGTATAATAGTCTAAATATAGCTTTGAACCCCTTCAGAATGGATTCTACCCAATATATAGTCCTAACTATAGTTTTGAAACTTTGGGAAGAAAATCGTCCCGTTTTGGTACAAATGGGAATTTGAAGAAATGTATACATAATTGGTGACCAATGAGTAACCAAACTTCAATATATTAGTAAAATAGTCTAAATATAGCTTTGAACCCCTTTAGAATGGATTCTAACCAATATATAGTCATAACTATAGTTTTAAAACTTTGGAAAGAAAATCGTCCCGTTTTGGTACAAATGGGAATTTGAAGTATTTGACACAAAATTGTCTCATCAAGAAGTAACCAAAGTTCAATATATTAGTATAATAGTCTAAATATAGCTTTGAACCCCTTCAGAATGGATTCTACCCAATATATAGTCCTAACTATAGTTTTGAAACTTTGGGAAGGAAATCGTCCCGTTTTGGTACAAATGGGAATTTGAAGAATTTGACACAAAATTGTCTCATCAAGAAGTAACCAAAGTTCAATATATTAGTATAACAGTCTAAATATAGCTTTGAACCCCTTTAGAATGGATTCTACCCAATATATAGTCCTAACTATAGTTTTGAAACTTTGGAAAGAAAATTGTCCCGTTTTGATACAAATGGGAATTTGAAGAAATGTATACATAATTGGTGAACAATGAGTAACCAAACTTCAATATATTAGTAAAATAGTCTAATATAGCTTTGAACCCCTTTAGAATGGATTCTAACCAATATATAGTCCTAACTATAGTTTTAAAACTTTGGGAAGAAAATCGTCCCGTTTTGGTACAAATGGGAATTTGAAGAATTTGACACAAAATTGTCTCATCAAGAAGTAACCAAAGTTCAATATATTAGTATAATAGTCTAAATATAGCTTTGAACCCCTTCAGAATGGATTCTACCCAATATATAGTCCTAACTATAGTTTTGAAACTTTGGGAAGAAAATCGTCCAATTTTGGTATAAATGGGAATTTGAAGAAATGTAGACAAAATTGGCTCATAAAGAAGTAACCAAACTTCAATATATTAGTATAACAGTCTAAATATAGCTTTCAACCCCTTTAGAATGGATTCTAACCAATATATAGTCCTAACTATAATTTTGAAACTTTGGGAAGAAAATCGTCCAATTTTGGTATAAATGGGAATGTGAAGAAATGTAGACAAAATTGGTGACCAAGGAGTCACCAATGTTCAATATATTATTAAAATAGTCTAAATATAGCTTTGAACCCCTTTAGAATGGATTCTACCCAATATATAGTCCTAACTATAGTTTTGAAACTTTGGGAAGAAAATCATTCCGTTTTGGTACAAATGGGAATTTGAAGAATTTGACACAAAATTGTCTCATCAAGAAGTAACCAAAGTTCAATATATTAGTATAATGGTCTAAATATAGCTTTGAACCCCTTCAAAATGGATTCAACCCTATATATAGTCCTAACTATAGTTTTGAAACTTTGGGAAGAAAATCGTCCCGTTTTGGTACAAATGGAAATTTTAAGAAATGTAGACAAAATTGGTGAACAAGGAGTAACCAAAGTTCAATATATTAGTATAATAGTCTAAATATTGCTTTGAACCCCTTTAGAATGGATTCTACCCAATATATAATCCTAACTATAGTTTTGAAACTTTGGGAAGAAAATCGTCCCGTTTTGGTACAAATGGGAATTTGAATAATTTGTCACAAAATTAGCTCATCAAGAAGTAACCAAAGTTCAATATATTAGTATAATAGTCTAAATATAGCTTTCAACCTCTTTAGAATGGATTCTAACCAATATATAGTCCTAACTATAATTTTGAAACTTTGGGAAGAAAATCGTCCAATTTTGGTATAAATGGGAATGTGAAGAAATGTAGACAAAATTGGTGACCAAGGAGTCACCAATGTTCAATATATTAGTAAAATAGTCTAAATATAGCTTTGAACCCCTTTAGAATGGATTCTACCCAATATATAGTCCTAACTATAGTTTTGAAACTTTGAGAAGAAAATCATCCCGTTTTGGTACAAATGGGAATTTGAAGAATTTGACACAAAATTGTCTCATCAACAAGTAACCAAAGTTCAATATATTAGTATAATGGTCTAAATATAGCTTTGAACCCCTTCAAAATGGATTCAACCCAATATATAGTCCTAACTATAGTTTTGAAACTTTGGGAAGAAAATCGTCCTGTTTTGGTACAAATGGGAATTTGAAGAATTTGACACAAAATTAGCTCATCAAGAAGTAACCAAAGTTCAATATATTAGTATAATAGTCTAAATATAGCTTTGAACCCCTTCAGAATGGATTCTACCCAATATATAGTCCTAACTATAGTTTTGAAACTTTGGGAAGAAAATCGTCCCGTTTTGGTACAAATGGGAATTTTAAGAAATGTAGACAAAATTGGTGAACAAGGAGTAACCAAAGTTCAATATATTAGTATAATAGTCTAAATATTGCTTTGAACCCCTTTAGAAGGATTCTACCCAATATATAATCCTAACTATAGTTTTGAAACTTTGGGAAGAAAATCGTCCCGTTTTGGTACAAATGGGAATTTGAAGAATTTGACACAAAATTGTCTCATCAAGAAGTAACCAAAGTTCAATATATTAGTATAATGGTCTAAATATAGCTTTGAACCCCTTCAAAATGGATTCAGCCCAATATATAGTCTTAACTATAGTTTTGAAACTATGGGAAGAAAATCGTCCTGTTTTGGTACAAATGGGAATTTGAAGAATTTGTCACAAAATTAGCTCATCAAGAAGTAACCAAAGTTCAATATATTAGTATAATAGTCTAAATATAGCTTTGAACCCCTTCAGAATGGATTCTACCCAATATATAGTCCTAACTATAGTTTTGAAACTTTGGGAAGAAAATCGTCCCGTTTTAAGACAAATGGGAATTTGAAGAAATGTAGACAAAATTGGTGAAAAAGTTCAATATATTAGTATAATAGTCTAAATATTGCTTTGAACCCCTTTAGAATGGATTCTACCCAATATATAATCCTAACTATAGTTTTGAAACTTTGGGAAGAAAATCGTCCCGTTTTGGTACAAATTGGAATGTGAAGAAATGTAGACAAAATTGGTGACCAAGGAGTCACCAATGTTCAATATATTAGTAAAATAGTCTAAATATAGCTTTGAACCCCTTTAGAATGGATTCTACCCAATATATAGTCCTAACTATAGTTTTGAAACTTTGGGAAGAAAATCATCCCGTTTTGGTACAAATGGGAATTTGAAGAATTTGACACAAAATTGTCTCATCAAGAAGTAACCAAAGTTCAATATATTAGTATAATGGTCTAAATATAGCTTTGAACCCCTTCAAAATGGATTCAACCCTATATATAGTCCTAACTATAGTTTTGAAACTTTGGGAAGAAAATCGTCCTGTTTTGGTACAAATGGGAATTTGAAGAATTTGACACAAAATTAGGTCATCAAGAAGTAACCAAAGTTCAATATATTAGTATAATAGTCTAAATATAGCTTGGAACCCCTTCAGAATGGATTCTACCCAATATATAGTCCTAACTATAGTTTTGAAACTTTGGGAAGAAAATCGTCCCGTTTTGGTACAAATGGGAATTTTAAGAAATGTAGACAAAATTGGTGAACAAGGAGTAACCAAAGTTCAATATATTAGTATAATAGTCTAAATACTGCTTTGAACCCCTTTAGAATGGATTCTACCCAATATATAATCCTAACTATAGTTTTGAAACTTTGGGAAGAAAATCGTCCCGTTTTGGTACAAATGGGAATTTTAAGAAATGTAGACAAAATTGGTGAACAAGGAGTAACCAAAGTTCAATATATTAGTATAATAGTCTAAATACTGCTTTGAACCCCTTCAAAATGGATTCAACCCAATATATAGTCCTAACTATAGTTTTGAAACTTTGGGAAGAAAATCGTCCTGTTTTGGTACAAATGGGAATTTGAAGAATTTGACACAAAATTAGCTCATCAAGAAGTAACCAAAGTTCAATATATTAGTATAATAGTCTAAATATAGCTTTGAACCCCTTCAGAATGGATTCTACCCAATATATAGTCCTAACTATAGGTTTGAAACTTTGGGAAGAAAATCGTCCCGTTTTGGTACAAATGGGAATTTTAAGAAATGTAGACAAAATTGGTGAACAAGGAGTAACCAAAGTTCAATATATTAGTATAATGGTCTAAATATAGCTTTGAACCCCTTCAAAATGGATTCAGCCCAATATATAGTCTTAACTATAGTTTTGAAACTATGGGAAGAAAATCGTCCTGTTTTGGTACAAATGGGAATTTGAAGAATTTGTCACAAAATTAGCTCATCAAGAAGTAACCAAAGTTCAATATATTAGTATAATAGTCTAAATATAGCTTTCAACCCCTTTAGAATGGATTCTAACCAATATATAGTCCTAACTATAATTTTGAAACTTTGGGAAGAAAATCGTCCAATTTTGGTATAAATGGGAATGTGAAGAAATGTAGACAAAATTGGTGACCAAGGAGTCACCAATGTTCAATATATTAGTAAAATAGTCTAAATATAGCTTTGAACCCCTTTAGAATGGATTCTACCCAATATATAGTCCTAACTATAGTTTTGAAACTTTGGGAAGAAAATCATCCCGTTTTGGTACAAATGGGAATTTGAAGAATTTGACACAAAATTGTCTCATCAAGAAGTAACCAAAGTTCAATATATTAGTATAATGGTCTAAATATAGCTTTGAACCCCTTCAAAATGGATTCAACCCAATATATAGTCCTAACTATAGTTTTGAAACTTTGGGAAGAAAATCGTCCTGTTTTGGTACAAATGGGAATTTGAAGAATTTGACACAAAATTAGCTCATCAAGAAGTAACCAAAGTTCAATATATTAGTATAATAGTCTAAATATAGCTTTGAACCCCTTCAGAATGGATTCTACCCAATATATAGTCCTAACTATAGGTTTGAAACTTTGGGAAGAAAATCGTCCCACTTTGGTACAAATGGGAATTTTAAGAAATGTAGACAAAATTGGTGAACAAGGAGTAACCAAAGTTCAATATATTAGTATAATGGTCTAAACATAGCTTTGAACCCCTTCAAAATGGATTCAGCCCAATATATAGTCTTAACTATAGTTTTGAAACTATGGGAAGAAAATCGTCCTGTTTTGGTACAAATGGGAATTTGAAGAATTTGTCACAAAATTAGCTCATCAAGAAGTAACCAAAGTTCAATATATTAGTATAATAGTCTAAATATAGCTTTCAACCCCTTTAGAATGGATTCTAACCAATATATAGTCCTAACTATAATTTTGAAACTTTGGGAAGAAAATCGTCCAATTTTGGTATAAATGGGAATGTGAAGAAATGTAGACAAAATTGGTGACCAAGGAGTCACCAATGTTCAATATATTAGTAAAATAGTCTAAATATAGCTTTGAACCCCTTTAGAATGGATTCTACCCAATATATAGTCCTAACTATAGTTTTGAAACTTTGGGAAGAAAATCATCCCGTTTTGGTACAAATGGGAATTTGAAGAATTTGACACAAAATTGTCTCATCAAGAAGTAACCAAAGTTCAATATATTAGTATAATGGTCTAAATATAGCTTTGAACCCCTTCAAAATGGATTCAACCCAATATATAGTCCTAACTATAGTTTTGAAACTTTGGGAAGAAAATCGTCCTGTTTTGGTACAAATGGGAATTTGAAGAATTTGACACAAAATTAGCTCATCAAGAAGTAACCAAAGTTCAATATATTAGTATAATAGTCTAAATATAGCTTTCAACCCCTTTAGAATGGATTCTAACCAATATATAGTCCTAACTATAATTTTGAAACTTTGGGAAGAAAATCGTCCAATTTTGGTATAAATGGGAATGTGAAGAAATGTAGACAAAATTGGTGACCAAGGAGTCACCAAAGTTCAATATATTAGTAAAATAGTCTAAATATAGCTTTGAACCCCTTTAGAATGGATTCTACCCAATATATAGTCCTAACTATAGTTTTGAAACTTTGGGAAGAAAATCATCCCGTTTTGGTACAAATGGGAATTTGAAGAATTTGACACAAAATTGTCTCATCAAGAAGTAACCAAAGTTCAATATATTAGTATAATGGTCTAAATATAGCTTTGAACCCCTTCAAAATGGATTCAACCCAATATATAGTCCTAACTATAATTTTGAAACTTTGGGAAGAAAATCGTCCTGTTTTGGTAAAAATGGGAATTTGAAGAATTTGACACAAAATTAGCTCATCAAGAAGTAACCAAAGTTCAATATATTAGTATAATAGTCTAAATATAGCTTTGAACCCCTTCAGAATGGATTCTACCCAATATATAGTCCTAACTATAGTTTTGAAACTTTGGGAAGAAAATCGTCCCGTTTTAAGACAAATGGGAATTTGAAGAAATGTAGACAAAATTGGTGAACAAGGAGTAACCAAAGTTCAATATATTAGTATAATAGTCTAAATATTGCTTTGAACCCCTTTAGAATGGATTCTACCCAATATATAATCCTAACTATAGTTTTGAAACTTTGGGAAGAAAATCGTCCCGTTTTGGTACAAATTGGAATGTGAAGAAATGTAGACAAAATTGGTGACCAAGGAGTCACCAATGTTCAATATATTAGTAAAATAGTCTAAATATAGCTTTGAACCCCTTTAGAATGGATTCTACCCAATATATAGTCCTAACTATAGTTTTGAAACTTTGGGAAGAAAATCATCCCGTTTTGGTACAAATGGGAATTTGAAGAATTTGACACAAAATTGTCTCATCAAGAAGTAACCAAAGTTCAATATATTAGTATAATGGTCTAAATATAGCTTTGAACCCCTTCAAAATGGATTCAACCCTATATATAGTCCTAACTATAGTTTTGAAACTTTGGGAAGAAAATCGTCCTGTTTTGGTACAAATTGGAATTTGAAGAATTTGACACAAAATTAGCTCATCAAGAAGTAACCAAAGTTCAATATATTAGTATAATAGTCTAAATATAGCTTTGAAACCCTTTTGAATGGATTCTAACCAATATATGGTCCTAACTATAGTTTTGAAACCATGGGAAGAAAATCGTCCCGTTTTGGTACAAATGGGAATTTGAAGAAATGTAGACAAAATTGGTGACCAAGGAGTAACCAAAGTTCAATATATTGGTATAATAGTCTGAATATAGCTTTGAACCCCTTTAGAATGGATTATAACCAATATATAGTCCTAACTATAGTTTTGAAACTTTGGGAAGAAAATCGTCCTGTTTTGGTACAAATGGGAATTTGAAGAATTTGACACAAAATTAGCTCATCAAGAAGTAACCAAAGTTCAATATATTAGTATAATAGTCTAAATATAGCTTTGAACCCCTTCAGAATGGATTCTACCCAATATATAGTCCTAACTATAGTTTTGAAACTTTGGGAAGAAAATCGTCCCGTTTTGGTACAAATGGGAATTTTAAGAAATGTAGACAAAATTGGTGAACAAGGAGTAACCAAAGTTCAATATATTAGTATAATAGTCTAAATATTGCTTTGAACCCCTTTAGAAGGATTCTACCCAATATATAATCCTAACTATAGTTTTGAAACTTTGGGAAGAAAATCGTCCCGTTTTGGTACAAATGGGAATTTGAAGAATTTGACACAAAATTGTCTCATCAAGAAGTAACCAAAGTTCAATATATTAGTATAATGGTCTAAATATAGCTTTGAACCCCTTCAAAATGGATTCAGCCCAATATATAGTCTTAACTATAGTTTTGAAACTATGGGAAGAAAATCGTCCTGTTTTGGTACAAATGGGAATTTGAAGAATTTGTCACAAAATTAGCTCATCAAGAAGTAACCAAAGTTCAATATATTAGTATAATAGTCTAAATATAGCTTTGAACCCCTTTAGAATGGATTCTACCCAATATATAGTCCTAACTATAGTTTTGAAACTTTGGGAAGAAAATCGTCCAATTTTGATATAAATGGGAATTTGAAGAAATGTAGACAAAATTGGTGACCAAGGAGTAACCAAAGTTCAATATATTAGTATAATAGTCTAAATATAGCTTTGAACCCCTTCAGAATGGATTCTACCCAATATATAGTCCTAACTATAGTTTTGAAACTTTGGGAAGAAAATCGTCCCGTTTTGGTACAAATGGGAATTTGAAGAAATGTATACATAATTGGTGACCAATGAGTAACCAAACTTCAATATATTAGTAAAATAGTCTAAATATAGCTTTGAACCCCTTTAGAATGGATTCTAACCAATATATAGTCATAACTATAGTTTTAAAACTTTGGGAAGAAAATCGTCCCGTTTTGGTACAAATGGGAATTTGAAGAATTTGACACCAAATTGTCTCATCAAGAAGTAACCAAAGTTCAATATATTAGTATAATGGTCTAAATATAGCTTTGAACCCCTTCAAAATGGATTCAGCCCAATATATAGTCTTAACTATAGTTTTGAAACTATGGGAAGAAAATCGTCCTGTTTTGGTACAAATGGGAATTTGAAGAATTTGTCACAAAATTAGCTCATCAAGAAGTAACCAAAGTTCAATATATTAGTATAATAGTCTAAATATAGCTTTGAACCCCTTCAGAATGGATTCTACCCAATATATAGTCCTAACTATAGTTTTGAAACTTTGGGAAGAAAATCGTCCCGTTTTGGTACAAATGGGAATTTGAAGAAATGTATACATAATTGGTGACCAATGAGTAACCAAACTTCAATATATTAGTAAAATAGTCTAAATATAGCTTTGAACCCCTTTAGAATGGATTCTAACCAATATATAGTCATAACTATAGTTTTAAAACTTTGGAAAGAAAATCGTCCCGTTTTGGTACAAATGGGAATTTGAAGTATTTGACACAAAATTGTCTCATCAAGAAGTAACCAAAGTTCAATATATTAGTATAATAGTCTAAATATAGCTTTGAACCCCTTCAGAATGGATTCTACCCAATATATAGTCCTAACTATAGTTTTGAAACTTTGGGAAGGAAATCGTCCCGTTTTGGTACAAATGGGAATTTGAAGAATTTGACACAAAATTGTCTCATCAAGAAGTAACCAAAGTTCAATATATTAGTATAACAGTCTAAATATAGCTTTGAACCCCTTTAGAATGGATTCTACCCAATATATAGTCCTAACTATAGTTTTGAAACTTTGGAAAGAAAATTGTCCCGTTTTGATACAAATGGGAATTTGAAGAAATGTATACATAATTGGTGAACAATGAGTAACCAAACTTCAATATATTAGTAAAATAGTCTAATATAGCTTTGAACCCCTTTAGAATGGATTCTAACCAATATATAGTCCTAACTATAGTTTTAAAACTTTGGGAAGAAAATCGTCCCGTTTTGGTACAAATGGGAATTTGAAGAATTTGACACAAAATTGTCTCATCAAGAAGTAACCAAAGTTCAATATATTAGTATAATAGTCTAAATATAGCTTTGAACCCCTTCAGAATGGATTCTACCCAATATATAGTCCTAACTATAGTTTTGAAACTTTGGGAAGAAAATCGTCCAATTTTGGTATAAATGGGAATTTGAAGAAATGTAGACAAAATTGGCTCATCAAGAAGTAACCAAACTTCAATATATTAGTATAACAGTCTAAATATAGCTTTCAACCCCTTTAGAATGGATTCTAACCAATATATAGTCCTAACTATAATTTTGAAACTTTGGGAAGAAAATCGTCCAATTTTGGTATAAATGGGAATGTGAAGAAATGTAGACAAAATTGGTGACCAAGGAGTCACCAATGTTCAATATATTATTAAAATAGTCTAAATATAGCTTTGAACCCCTTTAGAATGGATTCTACCCAATATATAGTCCTAACTATAGTTTTGAAACTTTGGGAAGAAAATCATTCCGTTTTGGTACAAATGGGAATTTGAAGAATTTGACAAAAAATTGTCTCATCAAGAAGTAACCAAAGTTCAATATATTAGTATAATGGTCTAAATATAGCTTTGAACCCCTTCAAAATGGATTCAACCCTATATATAGTCCTAACTATAGTTTTGAAACTTTGGGAAGAAAATCGTCCCGTTTTGGTACAAATGGAAATTTTAAGAAATGTAGACAAAATTGGTGAACAAGGAGTAACCAAAGTTCAATATATTAGTATAATAGTCTAAATATTGCTTTGAACCCCTTTAGAATGGATTCTACCCAATATATAATCCTAACTATAGTTTTGAAACTTTGGGAAGAAAATCGTCCCGTTTTGGTACAAATGGGAATTTGAATAATTTGTCACAAAATTAGCTCATCAAGAAGTAACCAAAGTTCAATATATTAGTATAATAGTCTAAATATAGCTTTCAACCCCTTTAGAATGGATTCTAACCAATATATAGTCCTAACTATAATTTTGAAACTTTGGGAAGAAAATCGTCCAATTTTGGTATAAATGGGAATGTGAAGAAATGTAGACAAAATTGGTGACCAAGGAGTCACCAATGTTCAATATATTAGTAAAATAGTCTAAATATAGCTTTGAACCCCTTTAGAATGGATTCTACCCAATATATAGTCCTAACTATAGTTTTGAAACTTTGGGAAGAAAATCATCCCGTTTTGGTACAAATGGGAATTTGAAGAATTTGACACAAAATTGTCTCATCAACAAGTAACCAAAGTTCAATATATTAGTATAATGGTCTAAATATAGCTTTGAACCCCTTCAAAATGGATTCAACCCAATATATAGTCCTAACTATAGTTTTGAAACTTTGGGAAGAAAATCGTCCTGTTTTGGTACAAATGGGAATTTGAAGAATTTGACACAAAATTAGCTCATCAAGAAGTAACCAAAGTTCAATATATTAGTATAATAGTCTAAATATAGCTTTGAACCCCTTCAGAATGGATTCTACCCAATATATAGTCCTAACTATAGTTTTGAAACTTTGGGAAGAAAATCGTCCCGTTTTGGTACAAATGGGAATTTTAAGAAATGTAGACAAAATTGGTGAACAAGGAGTAACCAAAGTTCAATATATTAGTATAATAGTCTAAATATTGCTTTGAACCCCTTTAGAAGGATTCTACCCAATATATAATCCTAACTATAGTTTTGAAACTTTGGGAAGAAAATCGTCCCGTTTTGGTACAAATGGGAATTTGAAGAATTTGACACAAAATTGTCTCATCAAGAAGTAACCAAAGTTCAATATATTAGTATAATGGTCTAAATATAGCTTTGAACCCCTTCAAAATGGATTCAGCCCAATATATAGTCTTAACTATAGTTTTGAAACTATGGGAAGAAAATCGTCCTGTTTTGGTACAAATGGGAATTTGAAGAATTTGTCACAAAATTAGCTCATCAAGAAGTAACCAAAGTTCAATATATTAGTATAATAGTCTAAATATAGCTTTGAACCCCTTTAGAATGGATTCTACCCAATATATAGTCCTAACTATAGTTTTGAAACTTTGGGAAGAAAATCGTCCAATTTTGGTATAAATGGGAATTTGAAGAAATGTAGACAAAATTGGTGACCAAGGAGTAACCAAAGTTCAATATATTAGTATAATAGTCTAAATATAGCTTTGAACCCCTTCAGAATGGATTCTACCCAATATATAGTCCTAACTATAGTTTTGAAACTTTGGGAAGAAAATCGTCCCGTTTTGGTACAAATGGGAATTTGAAGAAATGTATACATAATTTGTGACCAATGAGTAACCAAACTTCAATATATTAGTAAAATAGTCTAAATATAGCTTTGAACCCCTTTAGAATGGATTCTAACCAATATATAGTCATAACTATAGTTTTAAAACTTTGGGAAGAAAATCGTCCCGTTTTGGTACAAATGGGAATTTGAAGAATTTGACACAAAATTGTCTCATCAAGAAGTAACCAAAGTTCAATATATTAGTATAATAGTCTAAATATAGCTTTGATCCCCTTCAGAATGGATTCTACCCAATATATAGTCCAAACTATAGTTTTGAAACTTTGGGAAGGTTATCGTCCCGTTTTGGTACAAATGGGAATTTGAAGAATTTGACACAAAATTGTCTCATCAATAAGTAACCAAAGTTCAATATATTAGTATAACAGTCTAAATATAGCTTTCAACCCCTTTAGAATGGATTCTACCCAATATATAGTCCTAACTATAGTTTTGAAACTTTGGGAAGAAAATCGTCCCGTTTTGATACAAATGGGAATTTGAAGAAATGTATACATAATTGGTGAAAAATGAGTAACCAAACTTCAATATATTAGTAAAATAGTCTAATATAGCTTTGAACCCCTTTAGAATGGATTCTAACCAGTATATAGTCCTAACTATAGTTTTAAAACTTTGGGAAGAAAATCGTCCCGTTTTGGTACAAATGGGAATTTGAAGAATTTGACACAAAATTGTCTCATCAAGAAGTAACCAAAGTTCAATATATTAGTATAATAGTCTAAATATAGCTTTGAACCCCTTCAGAATGGATTCTACCCAATATATAGTCCTAACTATAGTTTTGAAACTTTGGGAAGAAAATCGTCCCGTTTTGGTACAAATGGGAATTTTAAGAAATGTAGACAAAATTGGTGAACAAGGAGTAACCAAAGTTCAATATATTAGTATAATAGTCTAAATATTGCTTTGAACCCCTTTAGAAGGATTCTACCCAATATATAATCCTAACTATAGTTTTGAAACTTTGGGAAGAAAATCGTCCCGTTTTGGTACAAATGGGAATTTGAAGAATTTGACACAAAATTGTCTCATCAAGAAGTAACCAAAGTTCAATATATTAGTATAATGGTCTAAATATAGCTTTGAACCCCTTCAAAATGGATTCAGCCCAATATATAGTCTTAACTATAGTTTTGAAACTATGGGAAGAAAATCGTCCTGTTTTGGTACAAATGGGAATTTGAAGAATTTGTCACAAAATTAGCTCATCAAGAAGTAACCAAAGTTCAATATATTAGTATAATAGTCTAAATATAGCTTTGAACCCCTTTAGAATGGATTCTACCCAATATATAGTCCTAACTATAGTTTTGAAACTTTGGGAAGAAAATCGTCCAATTTTGGTATAAATGGGAATTTGAAGAAATGTAGACAAAATTGGTGACCAAGGAGTAACCAAAGTTCAATATATTAGTATAATAGTCTAAATATAGCTTTGAACCCCTTCAGAATGGATTCTACCCAATATATAGTCCTAACTATAGTTTTGAAACTTTGGGAAGAAAATCGTCCCGTTTTGGTACAAATGGGAATTTGAAGAAATGTATACATAATTTGTGACCAATGAGTAACCAAACTTCAATATATTAGTAAAATAGTCTAAATATAACTTTGAACCCCTTTAGAATGGATTCTAACCAATATATAGTCATAACTATAGTTTTAAAACTTTGGGAAGAAAATCGTCCCGTTTTGGTACAAATGGGAATTTGAAGAATTTGACACAAAATTGTCTCATCAAGAAGTAACCAAAGTTCAATATATTAGTATAATAGTCTAAATATAGCTTTGATCCCCTTCAGAATGGATTCTACCCAATATATAGTCCAAACTATAGTTTTGAAACTTTGGGAAGGATATCGTCCCGTTTTGGTACAAATGGGAATTTGAAGAATTTGACACAAAATTGTCTCATCAATAAGTAACCAAAGTTCAATATATTAGTATAACAGTCTAAATATAGCTTTCAACCCCTTTAGAATGGATTCTACCCAATATATAGTCCTAACTATAGTTTTGAAACTTTGGGAAGAAAATCGTCCCGTTTTGATACAAATGGGAATTTGAAGAAATGTATACATAATTGGTGAAAAATGAGTAACCAAACTTCAATATATTAGTAAAATAGTCTAATATAGCTTTGAACCCCTTTAGAATGGATTCTAACCAGTATATAGTCCTAACTATAGTTTTAAAACTTTGGGAAGAAAATCGTCCCGTTTTGGTACAAATGGGAATTTGAAGAATTTGACACAAAATTGTCTCATCAAGAAGTAACCAAAGTTCAATATATTAGTATAATAGTCTAAATATAGCTTTGAACCCCTTCAGAATGGATTCTACCCAATATATAGTCCTAACTATAGTTTTGAAACTTTGGGAAGAAAATCGTCCAATTTTGGTATAAATGGGAATTTGAAGAAATGTAGACAAAATTGGCTCATCAAGAAGTAACCAAACTTCAATATATTAGTATAACAGTCTAAATATAGCTTTCAACCCCTTTAGAATGGATTCTAACCAATATATAGTCCTAACTATAATTTTGAAACTTTGGGAAGAAAATCGTCCAATTTTGGTATAAATGGGAATTTGAAGAAATGTAGACAAAATTGGTGACCAAGGAGTAACCAATGTTCAATATATTAGTAAAATAGTCTAAATATAGCTTTGAACCCCTTTAGAATGGATTCTACCCAATATATAGTCCTAACTATAGTTTTGAAACTTTGGGAAGAAAATAGTCCCGTTTTGGTACAAATGGGAATTTGAAGAATTTGACACAAAATTGTCTCATCAAGAAGTAACCAAAGTTCAATATATTAGTATAATGGTCTAAATATAGCTTTGAACCCCTTCAAAATGGATTCAGCCCAATATATAGTCCTAACCATAGTTTTCAAACTTTGGGAAGAAAATCGTCCTGTTTTGGTACAAATGAGAATTTGAAGAATTTGACGCAAAATTAGCTCATCAAGAAGTAACAAAGTTCAATATATTAGTATAATAGTCTTAATATAGCTTTGAACCCCTTCAGAATGGATTCTACCCAATATATAGTCCTAACTATAGTTTTGAAACTTTGGGAAGAAAATCGTCCCGTTTTAAGACAAATGGGAATTTGAAGAAATGTAGACAAAATTGGTGAACAAGGAGTAACCAAAGTTCAATATATTAGTATAATAGTCTAAATATTGCTTTGAACCCCTTTAGAATGGATTCTACCCAATATATAATCCTAACTATAGTTTTGAAACTTTGGGAAGAAAATCGTCCCGTTTTGGTACAAATTGGAATTTGAAGAAATGTAGACAAAATTGGTGACCAAGGAGTAACCAATGTTCAATATATTAGTAAAATAGTCTAAATATAGCTTTCAACCCCTTTAGAATGGATTCTAACCAATATATAGTCCTAACTATAATTTTGAAACTTTGGGAAGAAAATCGTCCAATTTTGGTATAAATGGGAATGTGAAGAAATGTAGACAAAATTGGTGACCAAGGAGTCACCAATGTTCAATATATTAGTAAAATAGTCTAAATATAGCTTTGAACCCCTTTAGAATGGATTCTACCCAATATATAGTCCTAACTATAGTTTTGAAACTTTGGGAAGAAAATCATCCCGTTTTGGTACAAATGGGAATTTGAAGAATTTGACACAAAATTGTCTCATCAACAAGTAACCAAAGTTCAATATATTAGTATAATGGTCTAAATATAGCTTTGAACCCCTTCAAAATGGATTCAACCCAATATATAGTCCTAACTATAGTTTTGAAACTTTGGGAAGAAAATCGTCCTGTTTTGGTACAAATGGGAATTTGAAGAATTTGACACAAAATTAGCTCATCAAGAAGTAACCAAAGTTCAATATATTAGTATAATAGTCTAAATATAGCTTTGAACCCCTTCAGAATGGATTCTACCCAATATATAGTCCTAACTATAGTTTTGAAACTTTGGGAAGAAAATCGTCCCGTTTTGGTACAAATGGGAATTTTAAGAAATGTAAACAAAATTGGTGAACAAGGAGTAACCAAAGTTCAATATATTAGTATAATAGTCTAAATATTGCTTTGAACCCCTTTAGAAGGATTCTACCCAATATATAATCCTAACTATAGTTTTGAAACTTTGGGAAGAAAATCGTCCCGTTTTGGTACAAATGGGAATTTGAAGAATTTGACACAAAATTGTCTCATCAAGAAGTAACCAAAGTTCAATATATTAGTATAATGGTCTAAATATAGCTTTGAACCCCTTCAAAATGGATTCAGCCCAATATATAGTCTTAACTATAGTTTTGAAACTATGGGAAGAAAATCGTCCTGTTTTGGTACAAATGGGAATTTGAAGAATTTGTCACAAAATTAGCTCATCAAGAAGTAACCAAAGTTCAATATATTAGTATAATAGTCTAAATATAGCTTTGAACCCCTTTAGAATGGATTCTACCCAATATATAGTCCTAACTATAGTTTTGAAACTTTGGGAAGAAAATCGTCCAATTTTGGTATAAATGGGAATTTGAAGAAATGTAGACAAAATTGGTGACCAAGGAGTAACCAAAGTTCAATATATTAGTATAATAGTCTAAATATAGCTTTGAACCCCTTCAGAATGGATTCTACCCAATATATAGTCCTAACTATAGTTTTGAAACTTTGGGAAGAAAATCGTCCCGTTTTGGTACAAATGGGAATTTGAAGAAATGTATACATAATTTGTGACCAATGAGTAACCAAACTTCAATATATTAGTAAAATAGTCTAAATATAGCTTTGAACCCCTTTAGAATGGATTCTAACCAATATATAGTCATAACTATAGTTTTAAAACTTTGGGAAGAAAATCGTCCCGTTTTGGTACAAATGGGAATTTGAAGAATTTGACACAAAATTGTCTCATCAAGAAGTAACCAAAGTTCAATATATTAGTATAATAGTCTAAATATAGCTTTGATCCCCTTCAGAATGGATTCTACCCAATATATAGTCCTAACTATAGTTTTGAAACTTTGGGAAGGAAATCGTCCCGTTTTGGTACAAATGGGAATTTGAAGAATTTGACACAAAATTGTCTCATCAAGAAGTAACCAAAGTTCAATATATTAGTATAACAGTCTAAATATAGCTTTGAACCCCTTTAGAATGGATTCTACCCAATATATAGTCCTAACTATAGTTTTGAAACTTTGGAAAGAAAATTGTCCCGTTTTGATACAAATGGGAATTTGAAGAAATGTATACATAATTGGTGAACAATGAGTAACCAAACTTCAATATATTAGTAAAATAGTCTAATATAGCTTTGAACCCCTTTAGAATGGATTCTAACCAATATATAGTCCTAACTATAGTTTTAAAACTTTGGGAAGAAAATCGTCCCGTTTTGGTACAAATGGGAATTTGAAGAATTTGACACAAAATTGTCTCATCAAGAAGTAACCAAAGTTCAATATATTAGTATAATAGTCTAAATATAGCTTTGAACACCTTCAGAATGGATTCTACCCAATATATAGTCCTAACTATAGTTTTGAAACTTTGGGAAGAAAATCGTCCAATTTTGGTATAAATGGGAATTTGAAGAAATGTAGACAAAATTGGCTCATCAAGAAGTAACCAAACTTCAATATATTAGTATAACAGTCTAAATATAGCTTTCAACCCCTTTAGAATGGATTCTAACCAATATATAGTCCTAACTATAATTTTGAAACTTTGGGAAGAAAATCGTCCAATTTTGGTATAAATGGGAATTTGAAGAAATGTAGACAAAATTGGTGACCAAGGAGTAACCAATGTTCAATATATTAGTAAAATAGTCTAAATATAGCTTTGAACCCCTTTAGAATGGATTCTACCCAATATATAGTCCTAACTATAGTTTTGAAACTTTGGGAAGAAAATCGTCCAATTTTGGTATAAATGGGAATTTGAAGAAATGTAGACAAAATTGGCTCATCAAGAAGTAACCAAAGTTCAATATATTAGTATAACAGTCTAAATATAGCTTTCAACCCCTTTAGAATGGATTCTACCCAATATATAGTCCTAACTATAGTTTTGAAACTTTGGGAAGAAAATCGTCCCGTTTTGATACAAATGGGAATTTGAAGAAATGTATACATAATTGGTGAAAAATGAGTAACCAAACTTCAATATATTAGTAAAATAGTCTAATATAGCTTTGAACCCCTTTAGAATGGATTCTAACCAGTATATAGTCCTAACTATAGTTTTAAAACTTTGGGAAGAAAATCGTCCCGTTTTGGTACAAATGGGAATTTGAAGAATTTGACACAAAATTGTCTCATCAATAAGTAACCAAAGTTCAATATATTAGTATAACAGTCTAAATATAGCTTTCAACCCCTTTAGAATGGATTCTACCCAATATATAGTCCTAACTATAGTTTTGAAACTTTGGGAAGAAAATCGTCCCGTTTTGGTACAAATGGGAATTTTAAGAAATGTAGACAAAATTGGTGAACAAGGAGTAACCAAAGTTCAATATATTAGTATAATAGTCTAAATATTGCTTTGAACCCCTTTAGAATGGATTCTACCCAATATATAATCCTAACTATAGTTTTGAAACTTTGGGAAGAAAATCGTCCCGTTTTGGTACAAATGGGAATTTGAATAATTTGACACAAAATTGTCTCATCAAGAAGTAACCAAAGTTCAATATATTAGTATAATAGTCTAAATATAGCTTTGAACCCCTTCAGAATGGATTCTACCCAATATATAGTCCTAACTATAGTTTTGAAACTTTGGGAAGAAAATCGTCCAATTTTGGTATAAATGGGAATTTGAAGAAATGTAGACAAAATTGGCTCATCAAGAAGTAACCAAACTTCAATATATTAGTATAACAGTCTAAATATAGCTTTCAACCCCTTTAGAATGGATTCTAACCAATATATAGTCCTAACTATAATTTTGAAACTTTGGGAAGAAAATCGTCCAATTTTGGTATAAATGGGAATTTGAAGAAATGTAGACAAAATTGGTGACCAAGGAGTAACCAATGTTCAATATATTAGTAAAATAGTCTAAATATAGCTTTGAACCCCTTTAGAATGGATTCTACCCAATATATAGTCCTAACTATAGTTTTGAAACTTTGGGAAGAAAATCGTCCTGTTTTGGTACAAATGGGAATTTGAAGAATTTGACACAAAATTAGCTCATCAAGAAGTAACCAAAGTTCAATATATTAGTATAATAGTCTAAATATAGCTTTCAACCCCTTTAGAATGGATTCTAACCAATATATAGTCCTAACTATAATTTTGAAACTTTGGGAAGAAAATCGTCCAATTTTGGTATAAATGGGAATGTGAAGAAATGTAGACAAAATTGGTGACCAAGGAGTCACCAATGTTCAATATATTAGTAAAATAGTCTAAATATAGCTTTGAACCCCTTTAGAATGGATTCTACCCAATATATAGTCCTAACTATAGTTTTGAAACTTTGGGAAGAAAATCATCCCGTTTTGGTACAAATGGGAATTTGAAGAATTTGACACAAAATTGTCTCATCAAGAAGTAACCAAAGTTCAATATATTAGTATAATGGTCTAAATATAGCTTTGAACCCCTTCAAAATGGATTCAACCCAATATATAGTCCTAACTATAGTTTTGAAACTTTGGGAAGAAAATCGTCCTGTTTTGGTACAAATGGGAATTTGAAGAATTTGACACAAAATTAGCTCATCAAGAAGTAACCAAAGTTCAATATATTAGTATAATAGTCTAAATATAGCTTTCAACCCCTTTAGAATGGATTCTAACCAATATATAGTCCTAACTATAATTTTGAAACTTTGGGAAGAAAATCGTCCAATTTTGGTATAAATGGGAATGTGAAGAAATGTAGACAAAATTGGTGACCAAGGAGTCACCAAAGTTCAATATATTAGTAAAATAGTCTAAATATAGCTTTGAACCCCTTTAGAATGGATTCTACCCAATATATAGTCCTAACTATAGTTTTGAAACTTTGGGAAGAAAATCATCCCGTTTTGGTACAAATGGGAATTTGAAGAATTTGACACAAAATTGTCTCATCAAGAAGTAACCAAAGTTCAATATATTAGTATAATGGTCTAAATATAGCTTTGAACCCCTTCAAAATGGATTCAACCCAATATATAGTCCTAACTATAATTTTGAAACTTTGGGAAGAAAATCGTCCTGTTTTGGTAAAAATGGGAATTTGAAGAATTTGACACAAAATTAGCTCATCAAGAAGTAACCAAAGTTCAATATATTAGTATAATAGTCTAAATATAGCTTTGAACCCCTTCAGAATGGATTCTACCCAATATATAGTCCTAACTATAGTTTTGAAACTTTGGGAAGAAAATCGTCCCGTTTTAAGACAAATGGGAATTTGAAGAAATGTAGACAAAATTGGTGAACAAGGAGTAACCAAAGTTCAATATATTAGTATAATAGTCTAAATATTGCTTTGAACCCCTTTAGAATGGATTCTACCCAATATATAATCCTAACTATAGTTTTGAAACTTTGGGAAGAAAATCGTCCCGTTTTGGTACAAATTGGAATGTGAAGAAATGTAGACAAAATTGGTGACCAAGGAGTCACCAATGTTCAATATATTAGTAAAATAGTCTAAATATAGCTTTGAACCCCTTTAGAATGGATTCTACCCAATATATAGTCCTAACTATAGTTTTGAAACTTTGGGAAGAAAATCGTCCCGTTTTGGTACAAATGGGAATTTTAAGAAATGTAGACAAAATTGGTGAACAAGGAGTAACCAAAGTTCAATATATTAGTATAATAGTCTAAATACTGCTTTGAACCCCTTTAGAATGGATTCTACCCAATATATAATCCTAACTATAGTTTTGAAACTTTGGGAAGAAAATCGTCCCGTTTTGGTACAAATGGGAATTTTAAGAAATGTAGACAAAATTGGTGAACAAGGAGTAACCAAAGTTCAATATATTAGTATAATAGTCTAAATACTGCTTTGAACCCCTTCAAAATGGATTCAACCCAATATATAGTCCTAACTATAGTTTTGAAACTTTGGGAAGAAAATCGTCCTGTTTTGGTACAAATGGGAATTTGAAGAATTTGACACAAAATTAGCTCATCAAGAAGTAACCAAAGTTCAATATATTAGTATAATAGTCTAAATATAGCTTTGAACCCCTTCAGAATGGATTCTACCCAATATATAGTCCTAACTATAGGTTTGAAACTTTGGGAAGAAAATCGTCCCGTTTTGGTACAAATGGGAATTTTAAGAAATGTAGACAAAATTGGTGAACAAGGAGTAACCAAAGTTCAATATATTAGTATAATGGTCTAAATATAGCTTTGAACCCCTTCAAAATGGATTCAGCCCAATATATAGTCTTAACTATAGTTTTGAAACTATGGGAAGAAAATCGTCCTGTTTTGGTACAAATGGGAATTTGAAGAATTTGTCACAAAATTAGCTCATCAAGAAGTAACCAAAGTTCAATATATTAGTATAATGGTCTAAATATAGCTTTGAACCCCTTCAAAATGGATTCAACCCAATATATAGTCCTAACTATAGTTTTGAAACTTTGGGAAGAAAATCGTCCTGTTTTGGTACAAATGGGAATTTGAAGAATTTGACACAAAATTAGCTCATCAAGAAGTAACCAAAGTTCAATATATTAGTATAATAGTCTAAATATAGCTTTGAACCCCTTCAGAATGGATTCTACCCAATATATAGTCCTAACTATAGGTTTGAAACTTTGGGAAAAAAATCGTCCCGTTTTGGTACAAATGGGAATTTTAAGAAATGTAGACAAAATTGGTGAACAAGGAGTAACCAAAGTTCAATATATTAGTATAATGGTCTAAACATAGCTTTGAACCCCTTCAAAATGGATTCAGCCCAATATATAGTCTTAACTATAGTTTTGAAACTATGGGAAGAAAATCGTCCTGTTTTGGTACAAATGGGAATTTGAAGAATTTGTCACAAAATTAGCTCATCAAGAAGTAACCAAAGTTCAATATATTAGTATAATAGTCTAAATATAGCTTTCAACCCCTTTAGAATGGATTCTAACCAATATATAGTCCTAACTATAATTTTGAAACTTTGGGAAGAAAATCGTCCAATTTTGGTATAAATGGGAATGTGAAGAAATGTAGACAAAATTGGTGACCAAGGAGTCACCAATGTTCAATATATTAGTAAAATAGTCTAAATATAGCTTTGAACCCCTTTAGAATGGATTCTACCCAATATATAGTCCTAACTATAGTTTTGAAACTTTGGGAAGAAAATCATCCCGTTTTGGTACAAATGGGAATTTGAAGAATTTGACACAAAATTGTCTCATCAAGAAGTAACCAAAGTTCAATATATTAGTATAATGGTCTAAATATAGCTTTGAACCCCTTCAAAATGGATTCAACCCAATATATAGTCCTAACTATAGTTTTGAAACTTTGGGAAGAAAATCGTCCTGTTTTGGTACAAATGGGAATTTGAAGAATTTGACACAAAATTAGCTCATCAAGAAGTAACCAAAGTTCAATATATTAGTATAATAGTCTAAATATAGCTTTCAACCCCTTTAGAATGGATTCTAACCAATATATAGTCCTAACTATAATTTTGAAACTTTGGGAAGAAAATCGTCCAATTTTGGTATAAATGGGAATGTGAAGAAATGTAGACAAAATTGGTGACCAAGGAGTCACCAAAGTTCAATATATTAGTAAAATAGTCTAAATATAGCTTTGAACCCCTTTAGAATGGATTCTACCCAATATATAGTCCTAACTATAGTTTTGAAACTTTGGGAAGAAAATCATCCCGTTTTGGTACAAATGGGAATTTGAAGAATTTGACACAAAATTGTCTCATCAAGAAGTAACCAAAGTTCAATATATTAGTATAATGGTCTAAATATAGCTTTGAACCCCTTCAAAATGGATTCAACCCAATATATAGTCCTAACTATAATTTTGAAACTTTGGGAAGAAAATCGTCCTGTTTTGGTAAAAATGGGAATTTGAAGAATTTGACACAAAATTAGCTCATCAAGAAGTAACCAAAGTTCAATATATTAGTATAATAGTCTAAATATAGCTTTGAACCCCTTCAGAATGGATTCTACCCAATATATAGTCCTAACTATAGTTTTGAAACTTTGGGAAGAAAATCGTCCCGTTTTAAGACAAATGGGAATTTGAAGAAATGTAGACAAAATTGGTGAACAAGGAGTAACCAAAGTTCAATATATTAGTATAATAGTCTAAATATTGCTTTGAACCCCTTTAGAATGGATTCTACCCAATATATAATCCTAACTATAGTTTTGAAACTTTGGGAAGAAAATCGTCCCGTTTTGGTACAAATTGGAATGTGAAGAAATGTAGACAAAATTGGTGACCAAGGAGTCACCAATGTTCAATATATTAGTAAAATAGTCTAAATATAGCTTTGAACCCCTTTAGAATGGATTCTACCCAATATATAGTCCTAACTATAGTTTTGAAACTTTGGGAAGAAAATCATCCCGTTTTGGTACAAATGGGAATTTGAAGAATTTGACACAAAATTGTCTCATCAAGAAGTAACCAAAGTTCAATATATTAGTATAATGGTCTAAATATAGCTTTGAACCCCTTCAAAATGGATTCAACCCTATATATAGTCCTAACTATAGTTTTGAAACTTTGGGAAGAAAATCGTCCTGTTTTGGTACAAATGGGAATTTGAAGAATTTGACACAAAATTAGCTCATCAAGAAGTAACCAAAGTTCAATATATTAGTATAATAGTCTAAATATAGCTTTGAAACCCTTTTGAATGGATTCTAACCAATATATGGTCCTAACTATAGTTTTGAAACCATGGGAAGAAAATCGTCCCGTTTTGGTACAAATGGGAATTTGAAGAAATGTAGACAAAATTGGTGACCAAGGAGTAACCAAAGTTCAATATATTGGTATAATAGTCTGAATATAGCTTTGAACCCCTTTAGAATGGATTATAACCAATATATAGTCCTAACTATAGTTTTGAAACTTTGGGAAGAAAATCGTCCTGTTTTGGTACAAATGGGAATTTGAAGAATTTGACACAAAATTAGCTCATCAAGAAGTAACCAAAGTTCAATATATTAGTATAATAGTCTAAATATAGCTTTGAACCCCTTCAGAATGGATTCTACCCAATATATAGTCCTAACTATAGTTTTGAAACTTTGGGAAGAAAATCGTCCCGTTTTGGTACAAATGGGAATTTTAAGAAATGTAGACAAAATTGGTGAACAAGGAGTAACCAAAGTTCAATATATTAGTATAATAGTCTAAATACTGCTTTGAACCCCTTTAGAATGGATTCTACCCAATATATAATCCTAACTATAGTTTTGAAACTTTGGGAAGAAAATCGTCCCGTTTTGGTACAAATGGGAATTTTAAGAAATGTAGACAAAATTGGTGAACAAGGAGTAACCAAAGTTCAATATATTAGTATAATAGTCTAAATACTGCTTTGAACCCCTTCAAAATGGATTCAACCCAATATATAGTCCTAACTATAGTTTTGAAACTTTGGGAAGAAAATCGTCCTGTTTTGGTACAAATGGGAATTTGAAGAATTTGACACAAAATTAGCTCATCAAGAAGTAACCAAAGTTCAATATATTAGTATAATAGTCTAAATATAGCTTTGAACCCCTTCAGAATGGATTCTACCCAATATATAGTCCTAACTATAGGTTTGAAACTTTGGGAAGAAAATCGTCCCGTTTTGGTACAAATGGGAATTTTAAGAAATGTAGACAAAATTGGTGAACAAGGAGTAACCAAAGTTCAATATATTAGTATAATGGTCTAAATATAGCTTTGAACCCCTTCAAAATGGATTCAGCCCAATATATAGTCTTAACTATAGTTTTGAAACTATGGGAAGAAAATCGTCCTGTTTTGGTACAAATGGGAATTTGAAGAATTTGTCACAAAATTAGCTCATCAAGAAGTAACCAAAGTTCAATATATTAGTATAATGGTCTAAATATAGCTTTGAACCCCTTCAAAATGGATTCAACCCAATATATAGTCCTAACTATAGTTTTGAAACTTTGGGAAGAAAATCGTCCTGTTTTGGTACAAATGGGAATTTGAAGAATTTGACACAAAATTAGCTCATCAAGAAGTAACCAAAGTTCAATATATTAGTATAATAGTCTAAATATAGCTTTGAACCCCTTCAGAATGGATTCTACCCAATATATAGTCCTAACTATAGGTTTGAAACTTTGGGAAGAAAATCGTCCCGTTTTGGTACAAATGGGAATTTTAAGAAATGTAGACAAAATTGGTGAACAAGGAGTAACCAAAGTTCAATATATTAGTATAATGGTCTAAACATAGCTTTGAACCCCTTCAAAATGGATTCAGCCCAATATATAGTCTTAACTATAGTTTTGAAACTATGGGAAGAAAATCGTCCTGTTTTGGTACAAATGGGAATTTGAAGAATTTGTCACAAAATTAGCTCATCAAGAAGTAACCAAAGTTCAATATATTAGTATAATAGTCTAAATATAGCTTTCAACCCCTTTAGAATGGATTCTAACCAATATATAGTCCTAACTATAATTTTGAAACTTTGGGAAGAAAATCGTCCAATTTTGGTATAAATGGGAATGTGAAGAAATGTAGACAAAATTGGTGACCAAGGAGTCACCAATGTTCAATATATTAGTAAAATAGTCTAAATATAGCTTTGAACCCCTTTAGAATGGATTCTACCCAATATATAGTCCTAACTATAGTTTTGAAACTTTGGGAAGAAAATCATCCCGTTTTGGTACAAATGGGAATTTGAAGAATTTGACACAAAATTGTCTCATCAAGAAGTAACCAAAGTTCAATATATTAGTATAATGGTCTAAATATAGCTTTGAACCCCTTCAAAATGGATTCAACCCAATATATAGTCCTAACTATAGTTTTGAAACTTTGGGAAGAAAATCGTCCTGTTTTGGTACAAATGGGAATTTGAAGAATTTGACACAAAATTAGCTCATCAAGAAGTAACCAAAGTTCAATATATTAGTATAATAGTCTAAATATAGCTTTCAACCCCTTTAGAATGGATTCTAACCAATATATAGTCCTAACTATAATTTTGAAACTTTGGGAAGAAAATCGTCCAATTTTGGTATAAATGGGAATGTGAAGAAATGTAGACAAAATTGGTGACCAAGGAGTCACCAAAGTTCAATATATTAGTAAAATAGTCTAAATATAGCTTTGAACCCCTTTAGAATGGATTCTACCCAATATATAGTCCTAACTATAGTTTTGAAACTTTGGGAAGAAAATCATCCCGTTTTGGTACAAATGGGAATTTGAAGAATTTGACACAAAATTGTCTCATCAAGAAGTAACCAAAGTTCAATATATTAGTATAATGGTCTAAATATAGCTTTGAACCCCTTCAAAATGGATTCAACCCAATATATAGTCCTAACTATAATTTTGAAACTTTGGGAAGAAAATCGTCCTGTTTTGGTAAAAATGGGAATTTGAAGAATTTGACACAAAATTAGCTCATCAAGAAGTAACCAAAGTTCAATATATTAGTATAATAGTCTAAATATAGCTTTGAACCCCTTCAGAATGGATTCTACCCAATATATAGTCCTAACTATAGTTTTGAAACTTTGGGAAGAAAATCGTCCCGTTTTAAGACAAATGGGAATTTGAAGAAATGTAGACAAAATTGGTGAACAAGGAGTAACCAAAGTTCAATATATTAGTATAATAGTCTAAATATTGCTTTGAACCCCTTTAGAATGGATTCTACCCAATATATAATCCTAACTATAGTTTTGAAACTTTGGGAAGAAAATCGTCCCGTTTTGGTACAAATTGGAATGTGAAGAAATGTAGACAAAATTGGTGACCAAGGAGTCACCAATGTTCAATATATTAGTAAAATAGTCTAAATATAGCTTTCAACCCCTTTAGAATGGATTCTACCCAATATATAGTCCTAACTATAGTTTTGAAACTTTGGGAAGAAAATCATCCCGTTTTGGTACAAATGGGAATTTGAAGAATTTGACACAAAATTGTCTCATCAAGAAGTAACCAAAGTTCAATATATTAGTATAATGGTCTAAATATAGCTTTGAACCCCTTCAAAATGGATTCAACCCTATATATAGTCCTAACTATAGTTTTGAAACTTTGGGAAGAAAATCGTCCTGTTTTGGTACAAATGGGAATTTGAAGAATTTGACACAAAATTAGCTCATCAAGAAGTAACCAAAGTTCAATATATTAGTATAATAGTCTAAATATAGCTTTGAAACCCTTTTGAATGGATTCTAACCAATATATGGTCCTAACTATAGTTTTGAAACCATGGGAAGAAAATCGTCCCGTTTTGGTACAAATGGGAATTTGAAGAAATGTAGACAAAATTGGTGACCAAGGAGTAACCAAAGTTCAATATATTGGTATAATAGTCTGAATATAGCTTTGAACCCCTTTAGAATGGATTATAACCAATATATAGTCCTAACTATAGTTTTGAAACTTTGGGAAGAAAATCGTCCTGTTTTGGTACAAATGGGAATTTGAAGAATTTGACACAAAATTAGCTCATCAAGAAGTAACCAAAGTTCAATATATTAGTATAATAGTCTAAATATAGCTTTGAACCCCTTCAGAATGGATTCTACCCAATATATAGTCCTAACTATAGTTTTGAAACTTTGGGAAGAAAATCGTCCCGTTTTGGTACAAATGGGAATTTTAAGAAATGTAGACAAAATTGGTGAACAAGGAGTAACCAAAGTTCAATATATTAGTATAATAGTCTAAATATTGCTTTGAACCCCTTTAGAAGGATTCTACCCAATATATAATCCTAACTATAGTTTTGAAACTTTGGGAAGAAAATCGTCCCGTTTTGGTACAAATGGGAATTTGAAGAATTTGACACAAAATTGTCTCATCAAGAAGTAACCAAAGTTCAATATATTAGTATAATGGTCTAAATATAGCTTTGAACCCCTTCAAAATGGATTCAGCCCAATATATAGTCTTAACTATAGTTTTGAAACTATGGGAAGAAAATCGTCCTGTTTTGGTACAAATGGGAATTTGAAGAATTTGTCACAAAATTAGCTCATCAAGAAGTAACCAAAGTTCAATATATTAGTATAATAGTCTAAATATAGCTTTGAACCCCTTTAGAATGGATTCTACCCAATATATAGTCCTAACTATAGTTTTGAAACTTTGGGAAGAAAATCGTCCAATTTTGGTATAAATGGGAATTTGAAGAAATGTAGACAAAATTGGTGACCAAGGAGTAACCAAAGTTCAATATATTAGTATAATAGTCTAAATATAGCTTTGAACCCCTTCAGAATGGATTCTACCCAATATATAGTCCTAACTATAGTTTTGAAACTTTGGGAAGAAAATCGTCCCGTTTTGGTACAAATGGGAATTTGAAGAAATGTATACATAATTGGTGACCAATGAGTAACCAAACTTCAATATATTAGTAAAATAGTCTAAATATAGCTTTGAACCCCTTTAGAATGGATTCTACCCAATATATAGTCCTAACTATAGTTTTGAAACTTTGGGAAGAAAATCATCCCGTTTTGGTACAAATGGGAATTTGAAGAATTTGACACAAAATTGTCTCATCAAGAAGTAACCAAAGTTCAATATATTAGTATAATGGTCTAAATATAGCTTTGAACCCCTTCAAAATGGATTCAACCCTATATATAGTCCTAACTATAGTTTTGAAACTTTGGGAAGAAAATCGTCCTGTTTTGGTACAAATGGGAATTTGAAGAATTTGACACAAAATTAGCTCATCAAGAAGTAACCAAAGTTCAATATATTAGTATAATAGTCTAAATATAGCTTTGAAACCCTTTTGAATGGATTCTAACCAATATATGGTCCTAACTATAGTTTTGAAACCATGGGAAGAAAATCGTCCCGTTTTGGTACAAATGGGAATTTGAAGAAATGTAGACAAAATTGGTGACCAAGGAGTAACCAAAGTTCAATATATTAGTATAATAGTCTAAATATAGCTTTGAACCCCTTTAGAATGGATTCTACCCAATATATAGTCCTAACTATAGTTTTGAAACTTTGGGAAGAAAATCATCCCGTTTTGGTACAAATGGGAATTTGAAGAATTTGACACAAAATTGTCTCATCAAGAAGTAACCAAAGTTCAATATATTAGTATAATGGTCTAAATATAGCTTTGAACCCCTTCAAAATGGATTCAACCCTATATATAGTCCTAACTATAGTTTTGAAACTTTGGGAAGAAAATCGTCCTGTTTTGGTACAAATGGGAATTTGAAGAATTTGACACAAAATTAGCTCATCAAGAAGTAACCAAAGTTCAATATATTAGTATAATAGTCTAAATATAGCTTTGAAACCCTTTTGAATGGATTCTAACCAATATATGGTCCTAACTATAGTTTTGAAACCATGGGAAGAAAATCGTCCCGTTTTGGTACAAATGGGAATTTGAAGAAATGTAGACAAAATTGGTGACCAAGGAGTAACCAAAGTTCAATATATTGGTATAATAGTCTGAATATAGCTTTGAACCCCTTTAGAATGGATTATAACCAATATATAGTCCTAACTATAGTTTTGAAACTTTGGGAAGAAAATCGTCCTGTTTTGGTACAAATGGGAATTTGAAGAATTTGACACAAAATTAGCTCATCAAGAAGTAACCAAAGTTCAATATATTAGTATAATAGTCTAAATATAGCTTTGAACCCCTTCAGAATGGATTCTACCCAATATATAGTCCTAACTATAGTTTTGAAACTTTGGGAAGAAAATCGTCCCGTTTTGGTACAAATGGGAATTTTAAGAAATGTAGACAAAATTGGTGAACAAGGAGTAACCAAAGTTCAATATATTAGTATAATAGTCTAAATATTGCTTTGAACCCCTTTAGAAGGATTCTACCCAATATATAATCCTAACTATAGTTTTGAAACTTTGGGAAGAAAATCGTCCCGTTTTGGTACAAATGGGAATTTGAAGAATTTGACACAAAATTGTCTCATCAAGAAGTAACCAAAGTTCAATATATTAGTATAATGGTCTAAATATAGCTTTGAACCCCTTCAAAATGGATTCAGCCCAATATATAGTCTTAACTATAGTTTTGAAACTATGGGAAGAAAATCGTCCTGTTTTGGTACAAATGGGAATTTGAAGAATTTGTCACAAAATTAGCTCATCAAGAAGTAACCAAAGTTCAATATATTAGTATAATAGTCTAAATATAGCTTTGAACCCCTTTAGAATGGATTCTACCCAATATATAGTCCTAACTATAGTTTTGAAACTTTGGGAAGAAAATCGTCCAATTTTGGTATAAATGGGAATTTGAAGAAATGTAGACAAAATTGGTGACCAAGGAGTAACCAAAGTTCAATATATTAGTATAATAGTCTAAATATAGCTTTGAACCCCTTCAGAATGGATTCTACCCAATATATAGTCCTAACTATAGTTTTGAAACTTTGGGAAGAAAATCGTCCCGTTTTGGTACAAATGGGAATTTGAAGAAATGTATACATAATTGGTGACCAATGAGTAACCAAACTTCAATATATTAGTAAAATAGTCTAAATATAGCTTTGAACCCCTTTAGAATGGATTCTAACCAATATATAGTCATAACTATAGTTTTAAAACTTTGGGAAGAAAATCGTCCCGTTTTGGTACAAATGGGAATTTGAAGAATTTGACACAAAATTGTCTCATCAAGAAGTAACCAAAGTTCAATATATTAGTATAATGGTCTAAATATAGCTTTGAACCCCTTCAAAATGGATTCAGCCCAATATATAGTCTTAACTATAGTTTTGAAACTATGGGAAGAAAATCGTCCTGTTTTGGTACAAATGGGAATTTGAAGAATTTGTCACAAAATTAGCTCATCAAGAAGTAACCAAAGTTCAATATATTAGTATAATAGTCTAAATATAGCTTTGAACCCCTTCAGAATGGATTCTACCCAATATATAGTCCTAACTATAGTTTTGAAACTTTGGGAAGAAAATCGTCCCGTTTTGGTACAAATGGGAATTTGAAGAAATGTATACATAATTGGTGACCAATGAGTAACCAAACTTCAATATATTAGTAAAATAGTCTAAATATAGCTTTGAACCCCTTTAGAATGGATTCTAACCAATATATAGTCATAACTATAGTTTTAAAACTTTGGAAAGAAAATCGTCCCGTTTTGGTACAAATGGGAATTTGAAGTATTTGACACAAAATTGTCTCATCAAGAAGTAACCAAAGTTCAATATATTAGTATAATAGTCTAAATATAGCTTTGAACCCCTTCAGAATGGATTCTACCCAATATATAGTCCTAACTATAGTTTTGAAACTTTGGGAAGGAAATCGTCCCGTTTTGGTACAAATGGGAATTTGAAGAATTTGACACAAAATTGTCTCATCAAGAAGTAACCAAAGTTCAATATATTAGTATAACAGTCTAAATATAGCTTTGAACCCCTTTAGAATGGATTCTACCCAATATATAGTCCTAACTATAGTTTTGAAACTTTGGAAAGAAAATTGTCCCGTTTAGATACAAATGGGAATTTGAAGAAATGTATACATAATTGGTGAACAATGAGTAACCAAACTTCAATATATTAGTAAAATAGTCTAATATAGCTTTGAACCCCTTTAGAATGGATTCTAACCAATATATAGTCCTAACTATAGTTTTAAAACTTTGGGAAGAAAATCGTCCCGTTTTGGTACAAATGGGAATTTGAAGAATTTGACACAAAATTAGCTCATCAAGAAGTAACCAAACTTCAATATATTAGTAAAATAGTCTAATATAGCTTTGAACCCCTTTAGAATGGATTCTAACCAATATATAGTCCTAACTATAGTTTTAAAACTTTGGGAAGAAAATCGTCCCGTTTTGGTACAAATGGGAATTTGAAGAATTTGACACAAAATTGTCTCATCAAGAAGTAACCAAAGTTCAATATATTAGTATAATAGTCTAAATATAGCTTTGAACCCCTTCAGAATGGATTCTACCCAATATATAGTCCTAACTATAGTTTTGAAACTTTGGGAAGAAAATCGTCCAATTTTGGTATAAATGGGAATTTGAAGAAATGTAGACAAAATTGGCTCATCAAGAAGTAACCAAAGTTCAATATATTAGTAAAATAGTCTAATATAGCTTTGAACCCCTTTAGAATGGATTCTAACCAATATATAGTCCTAACTATAGTTTTAAAACTTTGGGAAGAAAATCGTCCCGTTTTGGTACAAATGGGAATTTGAAGAATTTGACACAAAATTGTCTCATCAAGAAGTAACCAAAGTTCAATATATTAGTATAACAGTCTAAATATAGCTTTGAACCCCTTTAGAATGGATTCTACCCAATATATAGTCCTAACTATAGTTTTGAAACTTTGGAAAGAAAATTGTCCCGTTTAGATACAAATGGGAATTTGAAGAAATGTATACATAATTGGTGAACAATGAGTAACCAAACTTCAATATATTAGTAAAATAGTCTAATATAGCTTTGAACCCCTTTAGAATGGATTCTAACCAATATATAGTCCTAACTATAGTTTTAAAACTTTGGGAAGAAAATCGTCCCGTTTTGGTACAAATGGGAATTTGAAGAATTTGACACAAAATTAGCTCATCAAGAAGTAACCAAACTTCAATATATTAGTAAAATAGTCTAATATAGCTTTGAACCCCTTTAGAATGGATTCTAACCAATATATAGTCCTAACTATAGTTTTGAAACTTTGGGAAGAAAATCGTCCAATTTTGGTATAAATGGGAATGTGAAGAAATGTAGACAAAATTGGCTCATCAAGAAGTAACCAAAGTTCAATATATTAGTATAATGGTCTAAATATAGCTTTGAACCCCTTCAAAATGGATTCAGCCCAATATATAGTCTTAACTATAGTTTTGAAACTATGGGAAGAAAATCGTCCTGTTTTGGTACAAATGGGAATTTGAAGAATTTGTCACAAAATTAGCTCATCAAGAAGTAACCAAAGTTCAATATATTAGTATAATAGTCTAAATATAGCTTTGAACCCCTTTAGAATGGATTCTACCCAATATATAGTCCTAACTATAGTTTTGAAACTTTGGGAAGAAAATCGTCCAATTTTGGTATAAATGGGAATTTGAAGAAATGTAGACAAAATTGGTGACCAAGGAGTAACCAAAGTTCAATATATTAGTATAATAGTCTAAATATAGCTTTGAACCCCTTCAGAATGGATTCTACCCAATATATAGTCCTAACTATAGTTTTGAAACTTTGGGAAGAAAATCGTCCCGTTTTGGTACAAATGGGAATTTGAAGAAATGTATACATAATTGGTGACCAATGAGTAACCAAACTTCAATATATTAGTAAAATAGTCTAAATATAGCTTTGAACCCCTTTAGAATGGATTCTAACCAATATATAGTCATAACTATAGTTTTAAAACTTTGGGAAGAAAATCGTCCTGTTTTGGTACAAATGGGAATTTGAAGAATTTGACACAAAATTAGCTCATCAAGAAGTAACCAAAGTTCAATATATTAGTATAATAGTCTAAATATAGCTTTGAACCCCTTCAGAATGGATTCTACCCAATATATAGTCCTAACTATAGTTTTGAAACTTTGGGAAGAAAATCGTCCCGTTTTGGTACAAATGGGAATTTTAAGAAATGTAGACAAAATTGGTGAACAAGGAGTAACCAAAGTTCAATATATTAGTATAATAGTCTAAATATTGCTTTGAACCCCTTTAGAAGGATTCTACCCAATATATAATCCTAACTATAGTTTTGAAACTTTGGGAAGAAAATCGTCCCGTTTTGGTACAAATGGGAATTTGAAGAATTTGACACAAAATTGTCTCATCAAGAAGTAACCAAAGTTCAATATATTAGTATAATGGTCTAAATATAGCTTTGAACCCCTTCAAAATGGATTCAGCCCAATATATAGTCTTAACTATAGTTTTGAAACTATGGGAAGAAAATCGTCCTGTTTTGGTACAAATGGGAATTTGAAGAATTTGTCACAAAATTAGCTCATCAAGAAGTAACCAAAGTTCAATATATTAGTATAATAGTCTAAATATAGCTTTGAACCCCTTTAGAATGGATTCTACCCAATATATAGTCCTAACTATAGTTTTGAAACTTTGGGAAGAAAATCGTCCAATTTTGGTATAAATGGGAATTTGAAGAAATGTAGACAAAATTGGTGACCAAGGAGTAACCAAAGTTCAATATATTAGTATAATAGTCTAAATATAGCTTTGAACCCCTTCAGAATGGATTCTACCCAATATATAGTCCTAACTATAGTTTTGAAACTTTGGGAAGAAAATCGTCCCGTTTTGGTACAAATGGGAATTTGAAGAAATGTATACATAATTGGTGACCAATGAGTAACCAAACTTCAATATATTAGTAAAATAGTCTAAATATAGCTTTGAACCCCTTTAGAATGGATTCTAACCAATATATAGTCATAACTATAGTTTTAAAACTTTGGGAAGAAAATCGTCCCGTTTTGGTACAAATGGGAATTTGAAGAATTTGACACAAAATTGTCTCATCAAGAAGTAACCAAAGTTCAATATATTAGTATAATGGTCTAAATATAGCTTTGAACCCCTTCAAAATGGATTCAGCCCAATATATAGTCTTAACTATAGTTTTGAAACTATGGGAAGAAAATCGTCCTGTTTTGGTACAAATGGGAATTTGAAGAATTTGTCACAAAATTAGCTCATCAAGAAGTAACCAAAGTTCAATATATTAGTATAATAGTCTAAATATAGCTTTGAACCCCTTCAGAATGGATTCTACCCAATATATAGTCCTAACTATAGTTTTGAAACTTTGGGAAGAAAATCGTCCCGTTTTGGTACAAATGGGAATTTGAAGAAATGTATACATAATTGGTGACCAATGAGTAACCAAACTTCAATATATTAGTAAAATAGTCTAAATATAGCTTTGAACCCCTTTAGAATGGATTCTAACCAATATATAGTCATAACTATAGTTTTAAAACTTTGGAAAGAAAATCGTCCCGTTTTGGTACAAATGGGAATTTGAAGTATTTGACACAAAATTGTCTCATCAAGAAGTAACCAAAGTTCAATATATTAGTATAATAGTCTAAATATAGCTTTGAACCCCTTCAGAATGGATTCTACCCAATATATAGTCCTAACTATAGTTTTGAAACTTTGGGAAGGAAATCGTCCCGTTTTGGTACAAATGGGAATTTGAAGAATTTGACACAAAATTGTCTCATCAAGAAGTAACCAAAGTTCAATATATTAGTATAACAGTCTAAATATAGCTTTGAACCCCTTTAGAATGGATTCTACCCAATATATAGTCCTAACTATAGTTTTGAAACTTTGGAAAGAAAATTGTCCCGTTTTGGTACAAATGGGAATTTGAAGAATTTGACACAAAATTAGCTCATCAAGAAGTAACCAAACTTCAATATATTAGTAAAATAGTCTAATATAGCTTTGAACCCCTTTAGAATGGATTCTAACCAATATATAGTCCTAACTATAGTTTTAAAACTTTGGGAAGAAAATCGTCCCGTTTTGGTACAAATGGGAATTTGAAGAATTTGACACAAAATTAGCTCATCAAGAAGTAACCAAACTTCAATATATTAGTAAAATAGTCTAATATAGCTTTGAACCCCTTTAGAATGGATTCTAACCAATATATAGTCCTAACTATAGTTTTAAAACTTTGGGAAGAAAATCGTCCCGTTTTGGTACAAATGGGAATTTGAAGAATTTGACACAAAATTGTCTCATCAAGAAGTAACCAAAGTTCAATATATTAGTATAATAGTCTAAATATAGCTTTGAACCCCTTCAGAATGGATTCTACCCAATATATAGTCCTAACTATAGTTTTGAAACTTTGGGAAGAAAATCGTCCAATTTTGGTATAAATGGGAATTTGAAGAAATGTAGACAAAATTGGCTCATCAAGAAGTAACCAAAGTTCAATATATTAGTAAAATAGTCTAATATAGCTTTGAACCCCTTTAGAATGGATTCTAACCAATATATAGTCCTAACTATAGTTTTAAAACTTTGGGAAGAAAATCGTCCCGTTTTGGTACAAATGGGAATTTGAAGAATTTGACACAAAATTGTCTCATCAAGAAGTAACCAAAGTTCAATATATTAGTATAACAGTCTAAATATAGCTTTGAACCCCTTTAGAATGGATTCTACCCAATATATAGTCCTAACTATAGTTTTGAAACTTTGGAAAGAAAATTGTCCCGTTTAGATACAAATGGGAATTTGAAGAAATGTATACATAATTGGTGAACAATGAGTAACCAAACTTCAATATATTAGTAAAATAGTCTAATATAGCTTTGAACCCCTTTAGAATGGATTCTAACCAATATATAGTCCTAACTATAGTTTTAAAACTTTGGGAAGAAAATCGTCCCGTTTTGGTACAAATGGGAATTTGAAGAATTTGACACAAAATTAGCTCATCAAGAAGTAACCAAACTTCAATATATTAGTAAAATAGTCTAATATAGCTTTGAACCCCTTTAGAATGGATTCTAACCAATATATAGTCCTAACTATAGTTTTGAAACTTTGGGAAGGAAATCGTCCCGTTTTGGTACAAATGGGAATTTGAAGAATTTGACACAAAATTGTCTCATCAAGAAGTAACCAAAGTTCAATATATTAGTATAACAGTCTAAATATAGCTTTGAACCCCTTTAGAATGGATTCTACCCAATATATAGTCCTAACTATAGTTTTGAAACTTTGGAAAGAAAATTGTCCCGTTTAGATACAAATGGGAATTTGAAGAAATGTATACATAATTGGTGAACAATGAGTAACCAAACTTCAATATATTAGTAAAATAGTCTAATATAGCTTTGAACCCCTTTAGAATGGATTCTAACCAATATATAGTCCTAACTATAGTTTTAAAACTTTGGGAAGAAAATCGTCCCGTTTTGGTACAAATGGGAATTTGAAGAATTTGACACAAAATTAGCTCATCAAGAAGTAACCAAACTTCAATATATTAGTAAAATAGTCTAATATAGCTTTGAACCCCTTTAGAATGGATTCTAACCAATATATAGTCCTAACTATAGTTTTAAAACTTTGGGAAGAAAATCGTCCCGTTTTGGTACAAATGGGAATTTGAAGAATTTGACACAAAATTGTCTCATCAAGAAGTAACCAAAGTTCAATATATTAGTATAACAGTCTAAATATAGCTTTCAACCCCTTTAGAATGGATTCTAACCAATATATAGTCCTAACTATAATTTTGAATTTTTGGGAAGAAAATCGTCCAATTTTGGTATAAATGGGAATGTGAAGAAATGTAGACAAAATTGGTGACCAAGGAGTCACCAATGTTCAATATATTATTAAAATAGTCTAAATATAGCTTTGAACCCCTTTAGAATGGATTCTACCCAATATATAGTCCTAACTATAGTTTTGAAACTTTGGGAAGAAAATCATTCCGTTTTGGTACAAATGGGAATTTGAAGAATTTGACACAAAATTGTCTCATCAAGAAGTAACCAAAGTTCAATATATTAGTATAATGGTCTAAATATAGCTTTGAACCCCTTCAAAATGGATTCAACCCTATATATAGTCCTAACTATAGTTTTGAAACTTTGGGAAGAAAATCGTCCCGTTTTGGTACAAATGGAAATTTTAAGAAATGTAGACAAAATTGGTGAACAAGGAGTAACCAAAGTTCAATATATTAGTATAATAGTCTAAATATTGCTTTGAACCCCTTTAGAATGGATTCTACCCAATATATAATCCTAACTATAGTTTTGAAACTTTGGGAAGAAAATCGTCCCGTTTTGGTACAAATGGGAATTTGAATAATTTGTCACAAAATTAGCTCATCAAGAAGTAACCAAAGTTCAATATATTAGTATAATAGTCTAAATATAGCTTTCAACCCCTTTAGAATGGATTCTAACCAATATATAGTCCTAACTATAATTTTGAAACTTTGGGAAGAAAATCGTCCAATTTTGGTATAAATGGGAATGTGAAGAAATGTAGACAAAATTGGTGACCAAGGAGTCACCAATGTTCAATATATTAGTAAAATAGTCTAAATATAGCTTTGAACCCCTTTAGAATGGATTCTACCCAATATATAGTCCTAACTATAGTTTTGAAACTTTGGGAAGAAAATCATCCCGTTTTGGTACAAATGGGAATTTGAAGAATTTGACACAAAATTGTCTCATCAACAAGTAACCAAAGTTCAATATATTAGTATAATGGTCTAAATATAGCTTTGAACCCCTTCAAAATGGATTCAACCCAATATATAGTCCTAACTATAGTTTTGAAACTTTGGGAAGAAAATCGTCCTGTTTTGGTACAAATGGGAATTTGAAGAATTTGACACAAAATTAGCTCATCAAGAAGTAACCAAAGTTCAATATATTAGTATAATAGTCTAAATATAGCTTTGAACCCCTTCAGAATGGATTCTACCCAATATATAGTCCTAACTATAGTTTTGAAACTTTGGGAAGAAAATCGTCCCGTTTTGGTACAAATGGGAATTTTAAGAAATGTAGACAAAATTGGTGAACAAGGAGTAACCAAAGTTCAATATATTAGTATAATAGTCTAAATATTGCTTTGAACCCCTTTAGAAGGATTCTACCCAATATATAATCCTAACTATAGTTTTGAAACTTTGGGAAGAAAATCGTCCCGTTTTGGTACAAATGGGAATTTGAAGTATTTGACACAAAATTGTCTCATCAAGAAGTAACCAAAGTTCAATATATTAGTATAACAGTCTAAATATAGCTTTGAACCCCTTTAGAATGGATTCTACCCAATATATAGTCCTAACTATAGTTTTGAAACTTTGGAAAGGAAATCGTCCCGTTTTGGTACAAATGGGAATTTGAAGAATTTGACACAAAATTGTCTCATCAAGAAGTAACCAAAGTTCAATATATTAGTATAACAGTCTAAATATAGCTTTGAACCCCTTTAGAATGGATTCTACCCAATATATAGTCCTAACTATAGTTTTGAAACTTTGGAAAGAAAATTGTCCCGTTTAGATACAAATGGGAATTTGAAGAAATGTATACATAATTGGTGAACAATGAGTAACCAAACTTCAATATATTAGTAAAATAGTCTAATATAGCTTTGAACCCCTTTAGAATGGATTCTAACCAATATATAGTCCTAACTATAGTTTTAAAACTTTGGGAAGAAAATCGTCCCGTTTTGGTACAAATGGGAATTTGAAGAATTTGACACAAAATTAGCTCATCAAGAAGTAACCAAACTTCAATATATTAGTAAAATAGTCTAATATAGCTTTGAACCCCTTTAGAATGGATTCTAACCAATATATAGTCCTAACTATAGTTTTGAAACTTTGGGAAGGAAATCGTCCCGTTTTGGTACAAATGGGAATTTGAAGAATTTGACACAAAATTGTCTCATCAAGAAGTAACCAAAGTTCAATATATTAGTATAACAGTCTAAATATAGCTTTGAACCCCTTTAGAATGGATTCTACCCAATATATAGTCCTAACTATAGTTTTGAAACTTTGGAAAGAAAATTGTCCCGTTTAGATACAAATGGGAATTTGAAGAAATGTATACATAATTGGTGAACAATGAGTAACCAAACTTCAATATATTAGTAAAATAGTCTAATATAGCTTTGAACCCCTTTAGAATGGATTCTAACCAATATATAGTCCTAACTATAGTTTTAAAACTTTGGGAAGAAAATCGTCCCGTTTTGGTACAAATGGGAATTTGAAGAATTTGACACAAAATTAGCTCATCAAGAAGTAACCAAACTTCAATATATTAGTAAAATAGTCTAATATAGCTTTGAACCCCTTTAGAATGGATTCTAACCAATATATAGTCCTAACTATAGTTTTAAAACTTTGGGAAGAAAATCGTCCCGTTTTGGTACAAATGGGAATTTGAAGAATTTGACACAAAATTGTCTCATCAAGAAGTAACCAAAGTTCAATATATTAGTATAACAGTCTAAATATAGCTTTCAACCCCTTTAGAATGGATTCTAACCAATATATAGTCCTAACTATAATTTTGAAACTTTGGGAAGAAAATCGTCCAATTTTGGTATAAATGGGAATGTGAAGAAATGTAGACAAAATTGGTGACCAAGGAGTCACCAATGTTCAATATATTATTAAAATAGTCTAAATATAGCTTTGAACCCCTTTAGAATGGATTCTACCCAATATATAGTCCTAACTATAGTTTTGAAACTTTGGGAAGAAAATCATTCCGTTTTGGTACAAATGGGAATTTGAAGAATTTGACACAAAATTGTCTCATCAAGAAGTAACCAAAGTTCAATATATTAGTATAATGGTCTAAATATAGCTTTGAACCCCTTCAAAATGGATTCAACCCTATATATAGTCCTAACTATAGTTTTGAAACTTTGGGAAGAAAATCGTCCCGTTTTGGTACAAATGGAAATTTTAAGAAATGTAGACAAAATTGGTGAACAAGGAGTAACCAAAGTTCAATATATTAGTATAATGGTCTAAATATAGCTTTGAACCCCTTCAAAATGGATTCAGCCCAATATATAGTCTTAACTATAGTTTTGAAACTATGGGAAGAAAATCGTCCCGTTTTGGTACAAATGGGAATTTGAAGAATTTGACACAAAATTGTCTCATCAAGAAGTAACCAAAGTTCAATATATTAGTATAACAGTCTAAATATAGCTTTGAACCCCTTTAGAATGGATTCTACCCAATATATAGTCCTAACTATAGTTTTGAAACTTTGGAAAGAAAATTGTCCCGTTTTGGTACAAATGGGAATTTGAAGAATTTGACACAAAATTAGCTCATCAAGAAGTAACCAAACTTCAATATATTAGTATAATAGTCTAAATATAGCTTTCAACCCCTTTAGAATGGATTCTAACCAATATATAGTCCTAACTATAATTTTGAAACTTTGGGAAGAAAATCGTCCAATTTTGGTATAAATGGGAATGTGAAGAAATGTAGACAAAATTGGTGACCAAGGAGTCACCAATGTTCAATATATTAGTAAAATAGTCTAAATATAGCTTTGAACCCCTTTAGAATGGATTCTACCCAATATATAGTCCTAACTATAGTTTTGAAACTTTGGGAAGAAAATCATCCCGTTTTGGTACAAATGGGAATTTGAAGAATTTGACACAAAATTGTCTCATCAAGAAGTAACCAAAGTTCAATATATTAGTATAATAGTCTAAATATAGCTTTGAACCCCTTCAGAATGGATTCTACCCAATATATAGTCCTAACTATAGGTTTGAAACTTTGGGAAGAAAATCGTCCCGTTTTGGTACAAATGGGAATTTTAAGAAATGTAGACAAAATTGGTGAACAAGGAGTAACCAAAGTTCAATATATTAGTATAATGGTCTAAATATAGCTTTGAACCCCTTCAAAATGGATTCAGCCCAATATATAGTCTTAACTATAGTTTTGAAACTATGGGAAGAAAATCGTCCTGTTTTGGTACAAATGGGAATTTGAAGAATTTGTCACAAAATTAGCTCATCAAGAAGTAACCAAAGTTCAATATATTAGTATAATGGTCTAAATATAGCTTTGAACCCCTTCAAAATGGATTCAACCCAATATATAGTCCTAACTATAGTTTTGAAACTTTGGGAAGAAAATCGTCCTGTTTTGGTACAAATGGGAATTTGAAGAATTTGACACAAAATTAGCTCATCAAGAAGTAACCAAAGTTCAATATATTAGTATAATAGTCTAAATATAGCTTTGAACCCCTTCAGAATGGATTCTACCCAATATATAGTCCTAACTATAGGTTTGAAACTTTGGGAAGAAAATCGTCCCGTTTTGGTACAAATGGGAATTTTAAGAAATGTAGACAAAATTGGTGAACAAGGAGTAACCAAAGTTCAATATATTAGTATAATGGTCTAAACATAGCTTTGAACCCCTTCAAAATGGATTCAGCCCAATATATAGTCTTAACTATAGTTTTGAAACTATGGGAAGAAAATCGTCCTGTTTTGGTACAAATGGGAATTTGAAGAATTTGTCACAAAATTAGCTCATCAAGAAGTAACCAAAGTTCAATATATTAGTATAATAGTCTAAATATAGCTTTCAACCCCTTTAGAATGGATTCTAACCAATATATAGTCCTAACTATAATTTTGAAACTTTGGGAAGAAAATCGTCCAATTTTGGTATAAATGGGAATGTGAAGAAATGTAGACAAAATTGGTGACCAAGGAGTCACCAATGTTCAATATATTAGTAAAATAGTCTAAATATAGCTTTGAACCCCTTTAGAATGGATTCTACCCAATATATAGTCCTAACTATAGTTTTGAAACTTTGGGAAGAAAATCATCCCGTTTTGGTACAAATGGGAATTTGAAGAATTTGACACAAAATTGTCTCATCAAGAAGTAACCAAAGTTCAATATATTAGTATAATGGTCTAAATATAGCTTTGAACCCCTTCAAAATGGATTCAACCCAATATATAGTCCTAACTATAGTTTTGAAACTTTGGGAAGAAAATCGTCCTGTTTTGGTACAAATGGGAATTTGAAGAATTTGACACAAAATTAGCTCATCAAGAAGTAACCAAAGTTCAATATATTAGTATAATAGTCTAAATATAGCTTTCAACCCCTTTAGAATGGATTCTAACCAATATATAGTCCTAACTATAATTTTGAAACTTTGGGAAGAAAATCGTCCAATTTTGGTATAAATGGGAATGTGAAGAAATGTAGACAAAATTGGTGACCAAGGAGTCACCAAAGTTCAATATATTAGTAAAATAGTCTAAATATAGCTTTGAACCCCTTTAGAATGGATTCTACCCAATATATAGTCCTAACTATAGTTTTGAAACTTTGGGAAGAAAATCATCCCGTTTTGGTACAAATGGGAATTTGAAGAATTTGACACAAAATTGTCTCATCAAGAAGTAACCAAAGTTCAATATATTAGTATAATGGTCTAAATATAGCTTTGAACCCCTTCAAAATGGATTCAACCCAATATATAGTCCTAACTATAATTTTGAAACTTTGGGAAGAAAATCGTCCTGTTTTGGTAAAAATGGGAATTTGAAGAATTTGACACAAAATTAGCTCATCAAGAAGTAACCAAAGTTCAATATATTAGTATAATAGTCTAAATATAGCTTTGAACCCCTTCAGAATGGATTCTACCCAATATATAGTCCTAACTATAGTTTTGAAACTTTGGGAAGAAAATCGTCCCGTTTTAAGACAAATGGGAATTTGAAGAAATGTAGACAAAATTGGTGAACAAGGAGTAACCAAAGTTCAATATATTAGTATAATAGTCTAAATATTGCTTTGAACCCCTTTAGAATGGATTCTACCCAATATATAATCCTAACTATAGTTTTGAAACTTTGGGAAGAAAATCGTCCCGTTTTGGTACAAATTGGAATGTGAAGAAATGTAGACAAAATTGGTGACCAAGGAGTCACCAATGTTCAATATATTAGTAAAATAGTCTAAATATAGCTTTGAACCCCTTTAGAATGGATTCTACCCAATATATAGTCCTAACTATAGTTTTGAAACTTTGGGAAGAAAATCATCCCGTTTTGGTACAAATGGGAATTTGAAGAATTTGACACAAAATTGTCTCATCAAGAAGTAACCAAAGTTCAATATATTAGTATAATGGTCTAAATATAGCTTTGAACCCCTTCAAAATGGATTCAACCCTATATATAGTCCTAACTATAGTTTTGAAACTTTGGGAAGAAAATCGTCCTGTTTTGGTACAAATGGGAATTTGAAGAATTTGACACAAAATTAGCTCATCAAGAAGTAACCAAAGTTCAATATATTAGTATAATAGTCTAAATATAGCTTTGAAACCCTTTTGAATGGATTCTAACCAATATATGGTCCTAACTATAGTTTTGAAACCATGGGAAGAAAATCGTCCCGTTTTGGTACAAATGGGAATTTGAAGAAATGTAGACAAAATTGGTGACCAAGGAGTAACCAAAGTTCAATATATTGGTATAATAGTCTGAATATAGCTTTGAACCCCTTTAGAATGGATTATAACCAATATATAGTCCTAACTATAGTTTTGAAACTTTGGGAAGAAAATCGTCCTGTTTTGGTACAAATGGGAATTTGAAGAATTTGACACAAAATTAGCTCATCAAGAAGTAACCAAAGTTCAATATATTAGTATAATAGTCTAAATATAGCTTTGAACCCCTTCAGAATGGATTCTACCCAATATATAGTCCTAACTATAGTTTTGAAACTTTGGGAAGAAAATCGTCCCGTTTTGGTACAAATGGGAATTTTAAGAAATGTAGACAAAATTGGTGAACAAGGAGTAACCAAAGTTCAATATATTAGTATAATAGTCTAAATATTGCTTTGAACCCCTTTAGAAGGATTCTACCCAATATATAATCCTAACTATAGTTTTGAAACTTTGGGAAGAAAATCGTCCCGTTTTGGTACAAATGGGAATTTGAAGAATTTGACACAAAATTGTCTCATCAAGAAGTAACCAAAGTTCAATATATTAGTATAATGGTCTAAATATAGCTTTGAACCCCTTCAAAATGGATTCAGCCCAATATATAGTCTTAACTATAGTTTTGAAACTATGGGAAGAAAATCGTCCTGTTTTGGTACAAATGGGAATTTGAAGAATTTGTCACAAAATTAGCTCATCAAGAAGTAACCAAAGTTCAATATATTAGTATAATAGTCTAAATATAGCTTTGAACCCCTTTAGAATGGATTCTACCCAATATATAGTCCTAACTATAGTTTTGAAACTTTGGGAAGAAAATCGTCCAATTTTGGTATAAATGGGAATTTGAAGAAATGTAGACAAAATTGGTGACCAAGGAGTAACCAAAGTTCAATATATTAGTATAATAGTCTAAATATAGCTTTGAACCCCTTCAGAATGGATTCTACCCAATATATAGTCCTAACTATAGTTTTGAAACTTTGGGAAGAAAATCGTCCCGTTTTGGTACAAATGGGAATTTGAAGAAATGTATACATAATTGGTGACCAATGAGTAACCAAACTTCAATATATTAGTAAAATAGTCTAAATATAGCTTTGAACCCCTTTAGAATGGATTCTAACCAATATATAGTCATAACTATAGTTTTAAAACTTTGGGAAGAAAATCGTCCCGTTTTGGTACAAATGGGAATTTGAAGAATTTGACACAAAATTGTCTCATCAAGAAGTAACCAAAGTTCAATATATTAGTATAATGGTCTAAATATAGCTTTGAACCCCTTCAAAATGGATTCAGCCCAATATATAGTCTTAACTATAGTTTTGAAACTATGGGAAGAAAATCGTCCTGTTTTGGTACAAATGGGAATTTGAAGAATTTGTCACAAAATTAGCTCATCAAGAAGTAACCAAAGTTCAATATATTAGTATAATAGTCTAAATATAGCTTTGAACCCCTTCAGAATGGATTCTACCCAATATATAGTCCTAACTATAGTTTTGAAACTTTGGGAAGAAAATCGTCCCGTTTTGGTACAAATGGGAATTTGAAGAAATGTATACATAATTGGTGACCAATGAGTAACCAAACTTCAATATATTAGTAAAATAGTCTAAATATAGCTTTGAACCCCTTTAGAATGGATTCTAACCAATATATAGTCATAACTATAGTTTTAAAACTTTGGAAAGAAAATCGTCCCGTTTTGGTACAAATGGGAATTTGAAGTATTTGACACAAAATTGTCTCATCAAGAAGTAACCAAAGTTCAATATATTAGTATAATAGTCTAAATATAGCTTTGAACCCCTTCAGAATGGATTCTACCCAATATATAGTCCTAACTATAGTTTTGAAACTTTGGGAAGGAAATCGTCCCGTTTTGGTACAAATGGGAATTTGAAGAATTTGACACAAAATTGTCTCATCAAGAAGTAACCAAAGTTCAATATATTAGTATAACAGTCTAAATATAGCTTTGAACCCCTTTAGAATGGATTCTACCCAATATATAGTCCTAACTATAGTTTTGAAACTTTGGAAAGAAAATTGTCCCGTTTAGATACAAATGGGAATTTGAAGAAATGTATACATAATTGGTGAACAATGAGTAACCAAACTTCAATATATTAGTAAAATAGTCTAATATAGCTTTGAACCCCTTTAGAATGGATTCTAACCAATATATAGTCCTAACTATAGTTTTAAAACTTTGGGAAGAAAATCGTCCCGTTTTGGTACAAATGGGAATTTGAAGAATTTGACACAAAATTAGCTCATCAAGAAGTAACCAAACTTCAATATATTAGTAAAATAGTCTAATATAGCTTTGAACCCCTTTAGAATGGATTCTAACCAATATATAGTCCTAACTATAGTTTTAAAACTTTGGGAAGAAAATCGTCCCGTTTTGGTACAAATGGGAATTTGAAGAATTTGACACAAAATTGTCTCATCAAGAAGTAACCAAAGTTCAATATATTAGTATAATAGTCTAAATATAGCTTTGAACCCCTTCAGAATGGATTCTACCCAATATATAGTCCTAACTATAGTTTTGAAACTTTGGGAAGAAAATCGTCCAATTTTGGTATAAATGGGAATTTGAAGAAATGTAGACAAAATTGGCTCATCAAGAAGTAACCAAAGTTCAATATATTAGTAAAATAGTCTAATATAGCTTTGAACCCCTTTAGAATGGATTCTAACCAATATATAGTCCTAACTATAGTTTTAAAACTTTGGGAAGAAAATCGTCCCGTTTTGGTACAAATGGGAATTTGAAGAATTTGACACAAAATTGTCTCATCAAGAAGTAACCAAAGTTCAATATATTAGTATAACAGTCTAAATATAGCTTTGAACCCCTTTAGAATGGATTCTACCCAATATATAGTCCTAACTATAGTTTTGAAACTTTGGAAAGAAAATTGTCCCGTTTAGATACAAATGGGAATTTGAAGAAATGTATACATAATTGGTGAACAATGAGTAACCAAACTTCAATATATTAGTAAAATAGTCTAATATAGCTTTGAACCCCTTTAGAATGGATTCTAACCAATATATAGTCCTAACTATAGTTTTAAAACTTTGGGAAGAAAATCGTCCCGTTTTGGTACAAATGGGAATTTGAAGAATTTGACACAAAATTAGCTCATCAAGAAGTAACCAAACTTCAATATATTAGTAAAATAGTCTAATATAGCTTTGAACCCCTTTAGAATGGATTCTAACCAATATATAGTCCTAACTATAGTTTTGAAACTTTGGGAAGAAAATCGTCCAATTTTGGTATAAATGGGAATGTGAAGAAATGTAGACAAAATTGGCTCATCAAGAAGTAACCAAAGTTCAATATATTAGTATAATGGTCTAAATATAGCTTTGAACCCCTTCAAAATGGATTCAGCCCAATATATAGTCTTAACTATAGTTTTGAAACTATGGGAAGAAAATCGTCCTGTTTTGGTACAAATGGGAATTTGAAGAATTTGTCACAAAATTAGCTCATCAAGAAGTAACCAAAGTTCAATATATTAGTATAATAGTCTAAATATAGCTTTGAACCCCTTTAGAATGGATTCTACCCAATATATAGTCCTAACTATAGTTTTGAAACTTTGGGAAGAAAATCGTCCAATTTTGGTATAAATGGGAATTTGAAGAAATGTAGACAAAATTGGTGACCAAGGAGTAACCAAAGTTCAATATATTAGTATAATAGTCTAAATATAGCTTTGAACCCCTTCAGAATGGATTCTACCCAATATATAGTCCTAACTATAGTTTTGAAACTTTGGGAAGAAAATCGTCCCGTTTTGGTACAAATGGGAATTTGAAGAAATGTATACATAATTGGTGACCAATGAGTAACCAAACTTCAATATATTAGTAAAATAGTCTAAATATAGCTTTGAACCCCTTTAGAATGGATTCTAACCAATATATAGTCATAACTATAGTTTTAAAACTTTGGGAAGAAAATCGTCCTGTTTTGGTACAAATGGGAATTTGAAGAATTTGACACAAAATTAGCTCATCAAGAAGTAACCAAAGTTCAATATATTAGTATAATAGTCTAAATATAGCTTTGAACCCCTTCAGAATGGATTCTACCCAATATATAGTCCTAACTATAGTTTTGAAACTTTGGGAAGAAAATCGTCCCGTTTTGGTACAAATGGGAATTTTAAGAAATGTAGACAAAATTGGTGAACAAGGAGTAACCAAAGTTCAATATATTAGTATAATAGTCTAAATATTGCTTTGAACCCCTTTAGAAGGATTCTACCCAATATATAATCCTAACTATAGTTTTGAAACTTTGGGAAGAAAATCGTCCCGTTTTGGTACAAATGGGAATTTGAAGAATTTGACACAAAATTGTCTCATCAAGAAGTAACCAAAGTTCAATATATTAGTATAATGGTCTAAATATAGCTTTGAACCCCTTCAAAATGGATTCAGCCCAATATATAGTCTTAACTATAGTTTTGAAACTATGGGAAGAAAATCGTCCTGTTTTGGTACAAATGGGAATTTGAAGAATTTGTCACAAAATTAGCTCATCAAGAAGTAACCAAAGTTCAATATATTAGTATAATAGTCTAAATATAGCTTTGAACCCCTTTAGAATGGATTCTACCCAATATATAGTCCTAACTATAGTTTTGAAACTTTGGGAAGAAAATCGTCCAATTTTGGTATAAATGGGAATTTGAAGAAATGTAGACAAAATTGGTGACCAAGGAGTAACCAAAGTTCAATATATTAGTATAATAGTCTAAATATAGCTTTGAACCCCTTCAGAATGGATTCTACCCAATATATAGTCCTAACTATAGTTTTGAAACTTTGGGAAGAAAATCGTCCCGTTTTGGTACAAATGGGAATTTGAAGAAATGTATACATAATTGGTGACCAATGAGTAACCAAACTTCAATATATTAGTAAAATAGTCTAAATATAGCTTTGAACCCCTTTAGAATGGATTCTAACCAATATATAGTCATAACTATAGTTTTAAAACTTTGGGAAGAAAATCGTCCCGTTTTGGTACAAATGGGAATTTGAAGAATTTGACACAAAATTGTCTCATCAAGAAGTAACCAAAGTTCAATATATTAGTATAATGGTCTAAATATAGCTTTGAACCCCTTCAAAATGGATTCAGCCCAATATATAGTCTTAACTATAGTTTTGAAACTATGGGAAGAAAATCGTCCTGTTTTGGTACAAATGGGAATTTGAAGAATTTGTCACAAAATTAGCTCATCAAGAAGTAACCAAAGTTCAATATATTAGTATAATAGTCTAAATATAGCTTTGAACCCCTTCAGAATGGATTCTACCCAATATATAGTCCTAACTATAGTTTTGAAACTTTGGGAAGAAAATCGTCCCGTTTTGGTACAAATGGGAATTTGAAGAAATGTATACATAATTGGTGACCAATGAGTAACCAAACTTCAATATATTAGTAAAATAGTCTAAATATAGCTTTGAACCCCTTTAGAATGGATTCTAACCAATATATAGTCATAACTATAGTTTTAAAACTTTGGAAAGAAAATCGTCCCGTTTTGGTACAAATGGGAATTTGAAGTATTTGACACAAAATTGTCTCATCAAGAAGTAACCAAAGTTCAATATATTAGTATAATAGTCTAAATATAGCTTTGAACCCCTTCAGAATGGATTCTACCCAATATATAGTCCTAACTATAGTTTTGAAACTTTGGGAAGGAAATCGTCCCGTTTTGGTACAAATGGGAATTTGAAGAATTTGACACAAAATTGTCTCATCAAGAAGTAACCAAAGTTCAATATATTAGTATAACAGTCTAAATATAGCTTTGAACCCCTTTAGAATGGATTCTACCCAATATATAGTCCTAACTATAGTTTTGAAACTTTGGAAAGAAAATTGTCCCGTTTTGGTACAAATGGGAATTTGAAGAATTTGACACAAAATTAGCTCATCAAGAAGTAACCAAACTTCAATATATTAGTAAAATAGTCTAATATAGCTTTGAACCCCTTTAGAATGGATTCTAACCAATATATAGTCCTAACTATAGTTTTAAAACTTTGGGAAGAAAATCGTCCCGTTTTGGTACAAATGGGAATTTGAAGAATTTGACACAAAATTAGCTCATCAAGAAGTAACCAAACTTCAATATATTAGTAAAATAGTCTAATATAGCTTTGAACCCCTTTAGAATGGATTCTAACCAATATATAGTCCTAACTATAGTTTTAAAACTTTGGGAAGAAAATCGTCCCGTTTTGGTACAAATGGGAATTTGAAGAATTTGACACAAAATTGTCTCATCAAGAAGTAACCAAAGTTCAATATATTAGTATAATAGTCTAAATATAGCTTTGAACCCCTTCAGAATGGATTCTACCCAATATATAGTCCTAACTATAGTTTTGAAACTTTGGGAAGAAAATCGTCCAATTTTGGTATAAATGGGAATTTGAAGAAATGTAGACAAAATTGGCTCATCAAGAAGTAACCAAAGTTCAATATATTAGTAAAATAGTCTAATATAGCTTTGAACCCCTTTAGAATGGATTCTAACCAATATATAGTCCTAACTATAGTTTTAAAACTTTGGGAAGAAAATCGTCCCGTTTTGGTACAAATGGGAATTTGAAGAATTTGACACAAAATTGTCTCATCAAGAAGTAACCAAAGTTCAATATATTAGTATAACAGTCTAAATATAGCTTTGAACCCCTTTAGAATGGATTCTACCCAATATATAGTCCTAACTATAGTTTTGAAACTTTGGAAAGAAAATTGTCCCGTTTAGATACAAATGGGAATTTGAAGAAATGTATACATAATTGGTGAACAATGAGTAACCAAACTTCAATATATTAGTAAAATAGTCTAATATAGCTTTGAACCCCTTTAGAATGGATTCTAACCAATATATAGTCCTAACTATAGTTTTAAAACTTTGGGAAGAAAATCGTCCCGTTTTGGTACAAATGGGAATTTGAAGAATTTGACACAAAATTAGCTCATCAAGAAGTAACCAAACTTCAATATATTAGTAAAATAGTCTAATATAGCTTTGAACCCCTTTAGAATGGATTCTAACCAATATATAGTCCTAACTATAGTTTTGAAACTTTGGGAAGGAAATCGTCCCGTTTTGGTACAAATGGGAATTTGAAGAATTTGACACAAAATTGTCTCATCAAGAAGTAACCAAAGTTCAATATATTAGTATAACAGTCTAAATATAGCTTTGAACCCCTTTAGAATGGATTCTACCCAATATATAGTCCTAACTATAGTTTTGAAACTTTGGAAAGAAAATTGTCCCGTTTAGATACAAATGGGAATTTGAAGAAATGTATACATAATTGGTGAACAATGAGTAACCAAACTTCAATATATTAGTAAAATAGTCTAATATAGCTTTGAACCCCTTTAGAATGGATTCTAACCAATATATAGTCCTAACTATAGTTTTAAAACTTTGGGAAGAAAATCGTCCCGTTTTGGTACAAATGGGAATTTGAAGAATTTGACACAAAATTAGCTCATCAAGAAGTAACCAAACTTCAATATATTAGTAAAATAGTCTAATATAGCTTTGAACCCCTTTAGAATGGATTCTAACCAATATATAGTCCTAACTATAGTTTTAAAACTTTGGGAAGAAAATCGTCCCGTTTTGGTACAAATGGGAATTTGAAGAATTTGACACAAAATTGTCTCATCAAGAAGTAACCAAAGTTCAATATATTAGTATAACAGTCTAAATATAGCTTTCAACCCCTTTAGAATGGATTCTAACCAATATATAGTCCTAACTATAATTTTGAAACTTTGGGAAGAAAATCGTCCAATTTTGGTATAAATGGGAATGTGAAGAAATGTAGACAAAATTGGTGACCAAGGAGTCACCAATGTTCAATATATTATTAAAATAGTCTAAATATAGCTTTGAACCCCTTTAGAATGGATTCTACCCAATATATAGTCCTAACTATAGTTTTGAAACTTTGGGAAGAAAATCATTCCGTTTTGGTACAAATGGGAATTTGAAGAATTTGACACAAAATTGTCTCATCAAGAAGTAACCAAAGTTCAATATATTAGTATAATGGTCTAAATATAGCTTTGAACCCCTTCAAAATGGATTCAACCCTATATATAGTCCTAACTATAGTTTTGAAACTTTGGGAAGAAAATCGTCCCGTTTTGGTACAAATGGAAATTTTAAGAAATGTAGACAAAATTGGTGAACAAGGAGTAACCAAAGTTCAATATATTAGTATAATAGTCTAAATATTGCTTTGAACCCCTTTAGAATGGATTCTACCCAATATATAATCCTAACTATAGTTTTGAAACTTTGGGAAGAAAATCGTCCCGTTTTGGTACAAATGGGAATTTGAATAATTTGTCACAAAATTAGCTCATCAAGAAGTAACCAAAGTTCAATATATTAGTATAATAGTCTAAATATAGCTTTCAACCCCTTTAGAATGGATTCTAACCAATATATAGTCCTAACTATAATTTTGAAACTTTGGGAAGAAAATCGTCCAATTTTGGTATAAATGGGAATGTGAAGAAATGTAGACAAAATTGGTGACCAAGGAGTCACCAATGTTCAATATATTAGTAAAATAGTCTAAATATAGCTTTGAACCCCTTTAGAATGGATTCTACCCAATATATAGTCCTAACTATAGTTTTGAAACTTTGGGAAGAAAATCATCCCGTTTTGGTACAAATGGGAATTTGAAGAATTTGACACAAAATTGTCTCATCAACAAGTAACCAAAGTTCAATATATTAGTATAATGGTCTAAATATAGCTTTGAACCCCTTCAAAATGGATTCAACCCAATATATAGTCCTAACTATAGTTTTGAAACTTTGGGAAGAAAATCGTCCTGTTTTGGTACAAATGGGAATTTGAAGAATTTGACACAAAATTAGCTCATCAAGAAGTAACCAAAGTTCAATATATTAGTATAATAGTCTAAATATAGCTTTGAACCCCTTCAGAATGGATTCTACCCAATATATAGTCCTAACTATAGTTTTGAAACTTTGGGAAGAAAATCGTCCCGTTTTGGTACAAATGGGAATTTTAAGAAATGTAGACAAAATTGGTGAACAAGGAGTAACCAAAGTTCAATATATTAGTATAATAGTCTAAATATTGCTTTGAACCCCTTTAGAAGGATTCTACCCAATATATAATCCTAACTATAGTTTTGAAACTTTGGGAAGAAAATCGTCCCGTTTTGGTACAAATGGGAATTTGAAGTATTTGACACAAAATTGTCTCATCAAGAAGTAACCAAAGTTCAATATATTAGTATAACAGTCTAAATATAGCTTTGAACCCCTTTAGAATGGATTCTACCCAATATATAGTCCTAACTATAGTTTTGAAACTTTGGAAAGGAAATCGTCCCGTTTTGGTACAAATGGGAATTTGAAGAATTTGACACAAAATTGTCTCATCAAGAAGTAACCAAAGTTCAATATATTAGTATAACAGTCTAAATATAGCTTTGAACCCCTTTAGAATGGATTCTACCCAATATATAGTCCTAACTATAGTTTTGAAACTTTGGAAAGAAAATTGTCCCGTTTAGATACAAATGGGAATTTGAAGAAATGTATACATAATTGGTGAACAATGAGTAACCAAACTTCAATATATTAGTAAAATAGTCTAATATAGCTTTGAACCCCTTTAGAATGGATTCTAACCAATATATAGTCCTAACTATAGTTTTAAAACTTTGGGAAGAAAATCGTCCCGTTTTGGTACAAATGGGAATTTGAAGAATTTGACACAAAATTAGCTCATCAAGAAGTAACCAAACTTCAATATATTAGTAAAATAGTCTAATATAGCTTTGAACCCCTTTAGAATGGATTCTAACCAATATATAGTCCTAACTATAGTTTTGAAACTTTGGGAAGGAAATCGTCCCGTTTTGGTACAAATGGGAATTTGAAGAATTTGACACAAAATTGTCTCATCAAGAAGTAACCAAAGTTCAATATATTAGTATAACAGTCTAAATATAGCTTTGAACCCCTTTAGAATGGATTCTACCCAATATATAGTCCTAACTATAGTTTTGAAACTTTGGAAAGAAAATTGTCCCGTTTAGATACAAATGGGAATTTGAAGAAATGTATACATAATTGGTGAACAATGAGTAACCAAACTTCAATATATTAGTAAAATAGTCTAATATAGCTTTGAACCCCTTTAGAATGGATTCTAACCAATATATAGTCCTAACTATAGTTTTAAAACTTTGGGAAGAAAATCGTCCCGTTTTGGTACAAATGGGAATTTGAAGAATTTGACACAAAATTAGCTCATCAAGAAGTAACCAAACTTCAATATATTAGTAAAATAGTCTAATATAGCTTTGAACCCCTTTAGAATGGATTCTAACCAATATATAGTCCTAACTATAGTTTTAAAACTTTGGGAAGAAAATCGTCCCGTTTTGGTACAAATGGGAATTTGAAGAATTTGACACAAAATTGTCTCATCAAGAAGTAACCAAAGTTCAATATATTAGTATAACAGTCTAAATATAGCTTTCAACCCCTTTAGAATGGATTCTAACCAATATATAGTCCTAACTATAATTTTGAAACTTTGGGAAGAAAATCGTCCAATTTTGGTATAAATGGGAATGTGAAGAAATGTAGACAAAATTGGTGACCAAGGAGTCACCAATGTTCAATATATTATTAAAATAGTCTAAATATAGCTTTGAACCCCTTTAGAATGGATTCTACCCAATATATAGTCCTAACTATAGTTTTGAAACTTTGGGAAGAAAATCATTCCGTTTTGGTACAAATGGGAATTTGAAGAATTTGACACAAAATTGTCTCATCAAGAAGTAACCAAAGTTCAATATATTAGTATAATGGTCTAAATATAGCTTTGAACCCCTTCAAAATGGATTCAACCCTATATATAGTCCTAACTATAGTTTTGAAACTTTGGGAAGAAAATCGTCCCGTTTTGGTACAAATGGAAATTTTAAGAAATGTAGACAAAATTGGTGAACAAGGAGTAACCAAAGTTCAATATATTAGTATAATAGTCTAAATATTGCTTTGAACCCCTTTAGAATGGATTCTACCCAATATATAATCCTAACTATAGTTTTGAACCTTTGGGAAGAAAATCGTCCCGTTTTGGTACAAATGGGAATTTGAATAATTTGTCACAAAATTAGCTCATCAAGAAGTAACCAAAGTTCAATATATTAGTATAATAGTCTAAATATAGCTTTCAACCCCTTTAGAATGGATTCTAACCAATATATAGTCCTAACTATAATTTTGAAACTTTGGGAAGAAAATCGTCCAATTTTGGTATAAATGGGAATGTGAAGAAATGTAGACAAAATTGGTGACCAAGGAGTCACCAATGTTCAATATATTAGTAAAATAGTCTAAATATAGCTTTGAACCCCTTTAGAATGGATTCTACCCAATATATAGTCCTAACTATAGTTTTGAAACTTTGGGAAGAAAATCATCCCGTTTTGGTACAAATGGGAATTTGAAGAATTTGACACAAAATTGTCTCATCAACAAGTAACCAAAGTTCAATATATTAGTATAATGGTCTAAATATAGCTTTGAACCCCTTCAAAATGGATTCAACCCAATATATAGTCCTAACTATAGTTTTGAAACTTTGGGAAGAAAATCGTCCTGTTTTGGTACAAATGGGAATTTGAAGAATTTGACACAAAATTAGCTCATCAAGAAGTAACCAAAGTTCAATATATTAGTATAATAGTCTAAATATAGCTTTGAACCCCTTCAGAATGGATTCTACCCAATATATAGTCCTAACTATAGTTTTGAAACTTTGGGAAGAAAATCGTCCCGTTTTGGTACAAATGGGAATTTTAAGAAATGTAGACAAAATTGGTGAACAAGGAGTAACCAAAGTTCAATATATTAGTATAATAGTCTAAATATTGCTTTGAACCCCTTTAGAAGGATTCTACCCAATATATAATCCTAACTATAGTTTTGAAACTTAAGGAAGAAAATCGTCCCGTTTTGGTACAAATGGGAATTTGAAGTATTTGACACAAAATTGTCTCATCAAGAAGTAACCAAAGTTCAATATATTAGTATAATAGTCTAAATATAGCTTTGAACCCCTTCAGAATGGATTCTACCCAATATATAGTCCTAACTATAGTTTTGAAACTTTGGGAAGGAAATCGTCCCGTTTTGGTACAAATGGGAATTTGAAGAATTTGACACAAAATTGTCTCATCAAGAAGTAACCAAAGTTCAATATATTAGTATAACAGTCTAAATATAGCTTTGAACCCCTTTAGAATGGATTCTACCCAATATATAGTCCTAACTATAGTTTTGAAACTTTGGAAAGAAAATTGTCCCGTTTTGATACAAATGGGAATTTGAAGAAATGTATACATAATTGGTGAACAATGAGTAACCAAACTTCAATATATTAGTAAAATAGTCTAATATAGCTTTGAACCCCTTTAGAATGGATTCTAACCAATATATAGTCCTAACTATAGTTTTAAAACTTTGGGAAGAAAATCGTCCCGTTTTGGTACAAATGGGAATTTGAAGAATTTGACACAAAATTGTCTCATCAAGAAGTAACCAAAGTTCAATATATTAGTATAATAGTCTAAATATAGCTTTGAACCCCTTCAGAATGGATTCTACCCAATATATAGTCCTAACTATAGTTTTGAAACTTTGGGAAGAAAATCGTCCAATTTTGGTATAAATGGGAATTTGAAGAAATGTAGACAAAATTGGCTCATCAAGAAGTAACCAAACTTCAATATATTAGTATAACAGTCTAAATATAGCTTTCAACCCCTTTAGAATGGATTCTAACCAATATATAGTCCTAACTATAATTTTGAAACTTTGGGAAGAAAATCGTCCAATTTTGGTATAAATGGGAATGTGAAGAAATGTAGACAAAATTGGTGACCAAGGAGTCACCAATGTTCAATATATTATTAAAATAGTCTAAATATAGCTTTGAACCCCTTTAAAATGGATTCTACCCAATATATAGTCCTAACTATAGTTTTGAAACTTTGGGAAGAAAATCATTCCGTTTTGGTACAAATGGGAATTTGAAGAATTTGACACAAAATTGTCTCATCAAGAAGTAACCAAAGTTCAATATATTAGTATAATGGTCTAAATATAGCTTTGAACCCCTTCAAAATGGATTCAACCCTATATATAGTCCTAACTATAGTTTTGAAACTTTGGGAAGAAAATCGTCCCGTTTTGGTACAAATGGAAATTTTAAGAAATGTAGACAAAATTGGTGAACAAGGAGTAACCAAAGTTCAATATATTAGTATAATAGTCTAAATATTGCTTTGAACCCCTTTAGAATGGATTCTACCCAATATATAATCCTAACTATAGTTTTGAAACTTTGGGAAGAAAATCGTCCCGTTTTGGTACAAATGGGAATTTGAATAATTTGTCACAAAATTAGCTCATCAAGAAGTAACCAAAGTTCAATATATTAGTATAATAGTCTAAATATAGCTTTCAACCCCTTTAGAATGGATTCTAACCAATATATAGTCCTAACTATAATTTTGAAACTTTGGGAAGAAAATCGTCCAATTTTGGTATAAATGGGAATGTGAAGAAATGTAGACAAAATTGGTGACCAAGGAGTCACCAATGTTCAATATATTAGTAAAATAGTCTAAATATAGCTTTGAACCCCTTTAGAATGGATTCTACCCAATATATAGTCCTAACTATAGTTTTGAAACTTTGGGAAGAAAATCATCCCGTTTTGGTACAAATGGGAATTTGAAGAATTTGACACAAAATTGTCTCATCAACAAGTAACCAAAGTTCAATATATTAGTATAATGGTCTAAATATAGCTTTGAACCCCTTCAAAATGGATTCAACCCAATATATAGTCCTAACTATAGTTTTGAAACTTTGGGAAGAAAATCGTCCTGTTTTGGTACAAATGGGAATTTGAAGAATTTGACACAAAATTAGCTCATCAAGAAGTAACCAAAGTTCAATATATTAGTATAATAGTCTAAATATAGCTTTGAACCCCTTCAGAATGGATTCTACCCAATATATAGTCCTAACTATAGTTTTGAAACTTTGGGAAGAAAATCGTCCCGTTTTGGTACAAATGGGAATTTTAAGAAATGTAGACAAAATTGGTGAACAAGGAGTAACCAAAGTTCAATATATTAGTATAATAGTCTAAATATTGCTTTGAACCCCTTTAGAAGGATTCTACCCAATATATAATCCTAACTATAGTTTTGAAACTTTGGGAAGAAAATCGTCCCGTTTTGGTACAAATGGGAATTTGAAGAATTTGACACAAAATTGTCTCATCAAGAAGTAACCAAAGTTCAATATATTAGTATAATGGTCTAAATATAGCTTTGAACCCCTTCAAAATGGATTCAGCCCAATATATAGTCTTAACTATAGTTTTGAAACTATGGGAAGAAAATCGTCCTGTTTTGGTACAAATGGGAATTTGAAGAATTTGTCACAAAATTAGCTCATCAAGAAGTAACCAAAGTTCAATATATTAGTATAATAGTCTAAATATAGCTTTGAACCCCTTTAGAATGGATTCTACCCAATATATAGTCCTAACTATAGTTTTGAAACTTTGGGAAGAAAATCGTCCAATTTTGGTATAAATGGGAATTTGAAGAAATGTAGACAAAATTGGTGACCAAGGAGTAACCAAAGTTCAATATATTAGTATAATAGTCTAAATATAGCTTTGAACCCCTTCAGAATGGATTCTACCCAATATATAGTCCTAACTATAGTTTTGAAACTTTGGGAAGAAAATCGTCCCGTTTTGGTACAAATGGGAATTTGAAGAAATGTATACATAATTTGTGACCAATGAGTAACCAAACTTCAATATATTAGTAAAATAGTCTAAATATAGCTTTGAACCCCTTTAGAATGGATTCTAACCAATATATAGTCATAACTATAGTTTTAAAACTTTGGGAAGAAAATCGTCCCGTTTTGGTACAAATGGGAATTTGAAGAATTTGACACAAAATTGTCTCATCAAGAAGTAACCAAAGTTCAATATATTAGTATAATAGTCTAAATATAGCTTTGATCCCCTTCAGAATGGATTCTACCCAATATATAGTCCAAACTATAGTTTTGAAACTTTGGGAAGGATATCGTCCCGTTTTGGTACAAATGGGAATTTGAAGAATTTGACACAAAATTGTCTCATCAATAAGTAACCAAAGTTCAATATATTAGTATAACAGTCTAAATATAGCTTTCAACCCCTTTAGAATGGATTCTACCCAATATATAGTCCTAACTATAGTTTTGAAACTTTGGGAAGAAAATCGTCCCGTTTTGATACAAATGGGAATTTGAAGAAATGTATACATAATTGGTGAAAAATGAGTAACCAAACTTCAATATATTAGTAAAATAGTCTAATATAGCTTTGAACCCCTTTAGAATGGATTCTAACCAGTATATAGTCCTAACTATAGTTTTAAAACTTTGGGAAGAAAATCGTCCCGTTTTGGTACAAATGGGAATTTGAAGAATTTGACACAAAATTGTCTCATCAAGAAGTAACCAAAGTTCAATATATTAGTATAATAGTCTAAATATAGCTTTGAACCCCTTCAGAATGGATTCTACCCAATATATAGTCCTAACTATAGTTTTGAAACTTTGGGAAGAAAATCGTCCAATTTTGGTATAAATGGGAATTTGAAGAAATGTAGACAAAATTGGCTCATCAAGAAGTAACCAAACTTCAATATATTAGTATAACAGTCTAAATATAGCTTTCAACCCCTTTAGAATGGATTCTAACCAATATATAGTCCTAACTATAATTTTGAAACTTTGGGAAGAAAATCGTCCAATTTTGGTATAAATGGGAATTTGAAGAAATGTAGACAAAATTGGTGACCAAGGAGTAACCAATGTTCAATATATTAGTAAAATAGTCTAAATATAGCTTTGAACCCCTTTAGAATGGATTCTACCCAATATATAGTCCTAACTATAGTTTTGAAACTTTGGGAAGAAAATAGTCCCGTTTTGGTACAAATGGGAATTTGAAGAATTTGACACAAAATTGTCTCATCAAGAAGTAACCAAAGTTCAATATATTAGTATAATGGTCTAAATATAGCTTTGAACCCCTTCAAAATGGATTCAGCCCAATATATAGTCCTAACCATAGTTTTCAAACTTTGGGAAGAAAATCGTCCTGTTTTGGTACAAATGAGAATTTGAAGAATTTGACGCAAAATTAGCTCATCAAGAAGTAACAAAGTTCAATATATTAGTATAATAGTCTTAATATAGCTTTGAACCCCTTCAGAATGGATTCTACCCAATATATAGTCCTAACTATAGTTTTGAAACTTTGGGAAGAAAATCGTCCCGTTTTAAGACAAATGGGAATTTGAAGAAATGTAGACAAAATTGGTGAACAAGGAGTAACCAAAGTTCAATATATTAGTATAATAGTCTAAATATTGCTTTGAACCCCTTTAGAATGGATTCTACCCAATATATAATCCTAACTATAGTTTTGAAACTTTGGGAAGAAAATCGTCCCGTTTTGGTACATATTGGAATTTGAAGAAATGTAGACAAAATTGGTGACCAAGGAGTAACCAATGTTCAATATATTAGTAAAATAGTCTAAATATAGCTTTCAACCCCTTTAGAATGGATTCTAACCAATATATAGTCCTAACTATAATTTTGAAACTTTGGGAAGAAAATCGTCCAATTTTGGTATAAATGGGAATGTGAAGAAATGTAGACAAAATTGGTGACCAAGGAGTCACCAATGTTCAATATATTAGTAAAATAGTCTAAATATTGCTTTGAACCCCTTTAGAATGGATTCTACCCAATATATAATCCTAACTATAGTTTTGAAACTTTGGGAAGAAAATCGTCCCGTTTTGGTACAAATGGGAATTTGAATAATTTGACACAAAATTGTCTCATCAAGAAGTAACCAAAGTTCAATATATTAGTATAATGGTCTAAATATAGCTTTGAACCCCTTCAAAATGGATTCAGCCCAATATATAGTCTTAACTATAGTTTTGAAACTATGGGAAGAAAATCGTCCTGTTTTGGTACAAATGGGAATTTGAAGAATTTGTCACAAAATTAGCTCATCAAGAAGTAACCAAAGTTCAATATATTAGTATAATAGTCTAAATATAGCTTTCAACCCCTTTAGAATGGATTCTAACCAATATATAGTCCTAACTATAATTTTGAAACTTTGGGAAGAAAATCGTCCAATTTTGGTATAAATGGGAATGTGAAGAAATGTAGACAAAATTGGTGACCAAGGAGTCACCAATGTTCAATATATTAGTAAAATAGTCTAAATATAGCTTTGAACCCCTTTAGAATGGATTCTACCCAATATATAGTCCTAACTATAGTTTTGAAACTTTGGGAAGAAAATCATCCCGTTTTGGTACAAATGGGAATTTGAAGAATTTGACACAAAATTGTCTCATCAAGAAGTAACCAAAGTTCAATATATTAGTATAATAGTCTAAATATAGCTTTGAACCCCTTCAGAATGGATTCTACCCAATATATAGTCCTAACTATAGTTTTGAAACTTTGGGAAGAAAATCGTCCAATTTTGGTATAAATGGGAATTTTAAGAAATGTAGACAAAATTGGTGAACAAGGAGTAACCAAAGTTCAATATATTAGTATAATGGTCTAAATATAGCTTTGAACCCCTTTAGAATGGATTCTAACCAATATATAGTCATAACTATAGTTTTAAAACTTTGGGAAGAAAATCGTCCCGTTTTGGTACAAATGGGAATTTGAAGAATTTGTCACAAAATTAGCTCATCAAGAAGTAACCAAAGTTCAATATATTAGTATAATAGTCTAAATATAGCTTTCAACCCCTTTAGAATGGATTCTAACCAATATATAGTCCTAACTATAATTTTGAAACTTTGGGAAGAAAATCGTCCAATTTTGGTATAAATGGGAATTTGAAGAAATGTAGACAAAATTGGTGACCAAGGAGTAACCAATGTTCAATATATTAGTAAAATAGTCTAAATATAGCTTTGAACCCCTTTAGAATGGATTCTACCCAATATATAGTCCTAACTATAGTTTTGAAACTTTGGGAAGAAAATAGTCCCGTTTTGGTACAAATGGGAATTTGAAGAATTTGACACAAAATTGTCTCATCAAGAAGTAACCAAAGTTCAATATATTAGTATAATGGTCTAAATATAGCTTTGAACCCCTTCAAAATGGATTCAGCCCAATATATAGTCCTAACCATAGTTTTCAAACTTTGGGAAGAAAATCGTCCCGTTTTGGTACAAATGGGAATTTGAAGAATTTGACACAAAATTGTCTCATCAAGAAGTAACCAAAGTTCAATATATTAGTATAATGGTCTAAATATAGCTTTGAACCCCTTCAAAATGGATTCAACCCTATATATAGTCCTAACTATAGTTTTGAAACTTTGGGAAGAAAATCGTCCTGTTTTGGTACAAATGGGAATTTGAAGAATTTGACACAAAATTAGCTCATCAAGAAGTAACCAAAGTTCAATATATTAGTATAATAGTCTAAATATAGCTTTGAACCCCTTCAGAATGGATTCTACCCAATATATAGTCCTAACTATAGTTTTGAAACTTTGGGAAGAAAATCGTCCCGTTTTGGTACAAATGGGAATTTTAAGAAATGTAGACAAAATTGGTGAACAAGGAGTAACCAAAGTTCAATATATTAGTATAATAGTCTAAATATTGCTTTGAACCCCTTTAGAATGGATTCTACCCAATATATAATCCTAACTATAGTTTTGAAACTTTGGGAAGAAAATCGTCCCGTTTTGGTACAAATGGGAATTTGAATAATTTGACACAAAATTGTCTCATCAAGAAGTAACCAAAGTTCAATATATTAGTATAATAGTCTAAATATAGCTTTGAACCCCTTCAGAATGGATTCTACCCAATATATAGTCCTAACTATAGTTTTGAAACTTTGGGAAGAAAATCGTCCAATTTTGGTATAAATGGGAATTTGAAGAAATGTAGACAAAATTGGCTCATCAAGAAGTAACCAAACTTCAATATATTAGTATAACAGTCTAAATATAGCTTTCAACCCCTTTAGAATGGATTCTAACCAATATATAGTCCTAACTATAATTTTGAAACTTTGGGAAGAAAATCGTCCAATTTTGGTATAAATGGGAATTTGAAGAAATGTAGACAAAATTGGTGACCAAGGAGTAACCAATGTTCAATATATTAGTAAAATAGTCTAAATATAGCTTTGAACCCCTTTAGAATGGATTCTACCCAATATATAGTCCTAACTATAGTTTTGAAACTTTGGGAAGAAAATAGTCCCGTTTTGGTACAAATGGGAATTTGAAGAATTTGACACAAAATTGTCTCATCAAGAAGTAACCAAAGTTCAATATATTAGTATAATGGTCTAAATATAGCTTTGAACCCCTTCAAAATGGATTCAGCCCAATATATAGTCCTAACCATAGTTTTCAAACTTTGGGAAGAAAATCGTCCTGTTTTGGTACAAATGAGAATTTGAAGAATTTGACGCAAAATTAGCTCATCAAGAAGTAACAAAGTTCAATATATTAGTATAATAGTCTTAATATAGCTTTGAACCCCTTCAGAATGGATTCTACCCAATATATAGTCCTAACTATAGTTTTGAAACTTTGGGAAGAAAATCGTCCCGTTTTAAGACAAATGGGAATTTGAAGAAATGTAGACAAAATTGGTGAACAAGGAGTAACCAAAGTTCAATATATTAGTATAATAGTCTAAATATTGCTTTGAACCCCTTTAGAATGGATTCTACCCAATATATAATCCTAACTATAGTTTTGAAACTTTGGGAAGAAAATCGTCCCGTTTTGGTACAAATTGGAATTTGAAGAAATGTAGACAAAATTGGTGACCAAGGAGTAACCAATGTTCAATATATTAGTAAAATAGTCTAAATATAGCTTTCAACCCCTTTAGAATGGATTCTAACCAATATATAGTCCTAACTATAATTTTGAAACTTTGGGAAGAAAATCGTCCAATTTTGGTATAAATGGGAATGTGAAGAAATGTAGACAAAATTGGTGACCAAGGAGTCACCAATGTTCAATATATTAGTAAAATAGTCTAAATATTGCTTTGAACCCCTTTAGAATGGATTCTACCCAATATATAATCCTAACTATAGTTTTGAAACTTTGGGAAGAAAATCGTCCCGTTTTGGTACAAATGGGAATTTGAATAATTTGACACAAAATTGTCTCATCAAGAAGTAACCAAAGTTCAATATATTAGTATAATGGTCTAAATATAGCTTTGAACCCCTTCAAAATGGATTCAGCCCAATATATAGTCTTAACTATAGTTTTGAAACTATGGGAAGAAAATCGTCCTGTTTTGGTACAAATGGGAATTTGAAGAATTTGTCACAAAATTAGCTCATCAAGAAGTAACCAAAGTTCAATATATTAGTATAATAGTCTAAATATAGCTTTCAACCCCTTTAGAATGGATTCTAACCAATATATAGTCCTAACTATAATTTTGAAACTTTGGGAAGAAAATCGTCCAATTTTGGTATAAATGGGAATGTGAAGAAATGTAGACAAAATTGGTGACCAAGGAGTCACCAATGTTCAATATATTAGTAAAATAGTCTAAATATAGCTTTGAACCCCTTTAGAATGGATTCTACCCAATATATAGTCCTAACTATAGTTTTGAAACTTTGGGAAGAAAATCATCCCGTTTTGGTACAAATGGGAATTTGAAGAATTTGACACAAAATTGTCTCATCAAGAAGTAACCAAAGTTCAATATATTAGTATAATAGTCTAAATATAGCTTTGAACCCCTTCAGAATGGATTCTACCCAATATATAGTCCTAACTATAGTTTTGAAACTTTGGGAAGAAAATCGTCCAATTTTGGTATAAATGGGAATTTGAAGAAATGTAGACAAAATTGGCTCATCAAGAAGTAACCAAAGTTCAATATATTAGTATAATAGTCTAAATATAGCTTTGAACCCCTTCAGAATGGATTCTACCCAATATATAGTCCTAACTATAGTTTTGAAACTTTGGGAAGAAAATCGTCCCGTTTTGGTACAAATGGGAATTTTAAGAAATGTAGACAAAATTGGTGAACAAGGAGTAACCAAAGTTCAATATATTAGTATAATGGTCTAAATATAGCTTTGAACCCCTTTAGAATGGATTCTAACCAATATATAGTCATAACTATAGTTTTAAAACTTTGGGAAGAAAATCGTCCCGTTTTGGTACAAATGGGAATTTGAAGAATTTGTCACAAAATTAGCTCATCAAGAAGTAACCAAAGTTCAATATATTAGTATAATAGTCTAAATATAGCTTTCAACCCCTTTAGAATGGATTCTAACCAATATATAGTCCTAACTATAATTTTGAAACTTTGGGAAGAAAATCGTCCAATTTTGGTATAAATGGGAATTTGAAGAAATGTAGACAAAATTGGTGACCAAGGAGTAACCAATGTTCAATATATTAGTAAAATAGTCTAAATATAGCTTTGAACCCCTTTAGAATGGATTCTACCCAATATATAGTCCTAACTATAGTTTTGAAACTTTGGGAAGAAAATAGTCCCGTTTTGGTACAAATGGGAATTTGAAGAATTTGACACAAAATTGTCTCATCAAGAAGTAACCAAAGTTCAATATATTAGTATAATGGTCTAAATATAGCTTTGAACCCCTTCAAAATGGATTCAGCCCAATATATAGTCCTAACCATAGTTTTCAAACTTTGGGAAGAAAATCGTCCTGTTTTGGTACAAATGAGAATTTGAAGAATTTGACGCAAAATTAGCTCATCAAGAAGTAACCAAAGTTCAATATATTAGTATAATAGTCTTAATATAGCTTTGAACCCCTTCAGAATGGATTCTACCCAATATATAGTCCTAACTATAGTTTTGAAACTTTGGGAAGAAAATCGTCCCGTTTTAAGACAAATGGGAATTTGAAGAAATGTAGACAAAATTGGTGAACAAGGAGTAACCAAAGTTCAATATATTAGTATAATAGTCTAAATATTGCTTTGAACCCCTTTAGAATGGATTCTACCCAATATATAATCCTAACTATAGTTTTGAAACTTTGTGAAGAAAATCGTCCCGTTTTGGTACAAATTGGAATTTGAAGAAATGTAGACAAAATTGGTGACCAAGGAGTAACCAATGTTCAATATATTAGTAAAATAGTCTAAATATAGCTTTCAACCCCTTTAGAATGGATTCTAACCAGTATATAGTCCTAACTATAATTTTGAAACTTTGGGAAGAAAATCGTCCAATTTTGGTATAAATGGGAATGTGAAGAAATGTAGACAAAATTGGTGACCAAGGAGTCACCAATGTTCAATATATTAGTAAAATAGTCTAAATATAGCTTTGAACCCCTTTAGAATGGATTCTACCCAATATATAGTCCTTACTATAGTTTTGAAACTTTGGGAAGAAAATCATCCCGTTTTGGTACAAATGGGAATTTGAAGAATTTGACACAAAATTGTCTCATCAAGAAGTAACCAAAGTTCAATATATTAGTATAATGGTCTAAATATAGCTTTGAACCCCTTCAAAATGGATTCAACCCTATATATAGTCCTAACTATAGTTTTGAAACTTTGGGAAGAAAATCGTCCTGTTTTGGTACAAATGGGAATTTGAAGAATTTGACACAAAATTAGCTCATCAAGAAGTAACCAAAGTTCAATATATTAGTATAATAGTCTAAATATAGCTTTGAACCCCTTCAGAATGGATTCTACCCAATATATAGTCCTAACTATAGTTTTGAAACTTTGGGAAGAAAATCGTCCCGTTTTGGTGCAAATGGGAATTTTAAGAAATGTAGACAAAATTGGTGAACAAGGAGTAACCAAAGTTCAATATATTAGTATAATAGTCTAAATATTGCTTTGAACCCCTTTAGAATGGATTCTACCCAATATATAATCCTAACTATAGTTTTGAAACTTTGGGAAGAAAATCGTCCCGTTTTGGTACAAATGGGAATTTGAATAATTTGACACAAAATTGTCTCATCAAGAAGTAACCAAAGTTCAATATATTAGTATAATGGTCTAAATATAGATTTGAACCCCTTCAAAATGGATTCAGCCCAATATATAGTCTTAACTATAGTTTTGAAACTATGGGAAGAAAATCGTCCTGTTTTGGTACAAATGGGAATTTGAAGAATTTGTCACAAAATTAGCTCATCAAGAAGTAACCAAAGTTCAATATATTAGTATAATAGTCTAAATATAGCTTTCAACCCCTTTAGAATGGATTCTAACCAATATATAGTCCTAACTATAATTTTGAAACTTTGGGAAGAAAATCGTCCAATTTTGGTATAAATGGGAATGTGAAGAAATGTAGACAAAATTGGTGACCAAGGAGTCACCAATGTTCAATATATTAGTAAAATAGTCTAAATATAGCTTTGAACCCCTTTAGAATGGATTCTACCCAATATATAGTCCTAACTATAGTTTTGAAACTTTGGGAAGAAAATCATCCCGTTTTGGTACAAATGGGAATTTGAAGAATTTGACACAAAATTGTCTCATCAAGAAGTAACCAAAGTTCAATATATTAGTATAATGGTCTAAATATAGCTTTGAACCCCTTCAAAATGGATTCAACCCAATATATAGTCCTAACTATAGTTTTGAAACTTTGGGAAGAAAATCGTCCTGTTTTGGTACAAATGGGAATTTGAAGAATTTGACACAAAATTAGCTCATCAAGAAGTAACCAAAGTTCAATATATTAGTATAATAGTCTAAATATAGCTTTGAACCCCTTCAGAATGGATTCTACCCAATATATAGTCCTAACTATAGGTTTGAAACTTTGGGAAGAAAATCGTCCCGTTTTGGTACAAATGGGAATTTTAAGAAATGTAGACAAAATTGGTGAACAAGGAGTAACCAAAGTTCAATATATTAGTATAATGGTCTAAATATAGCTTTGAACCCCTTCAAAATGGATTCAGCCCAATATATAGTCTTAACTATAGTTTTGAAACTATGGGAAGAAAATCGTCCTGTTTTGGTACAAATGGGAATTTGAAGAATTTGTCACAAAATTAGCTCATCAAGAAGTAACCAAAGTTCAATATATTAGTATAATAGTCTAAATATAGCTTTCAACCCCTTTAGAATGGATTCTAACCAATATATAGTCCTAACTATAATTTTGAAACTTTGGGAAGAAAATCGTCCAATTTTGGTATAAATGGGAATGTGAAGAAATGTAGACAAAATTGGTGACCAAGGAGTCACCAATGTTCAATATATTAGTAAAATAGTCTAAATATAGCTTTGAACCCCTTTAGAATGGATTCTACCCAATATATAGTCCTAACTATAGTTTTGAAACTTTGGGAAGAAAATCATCCCGTTTTGGTACAAATGGGAATTTGAAGAATTTGACACAAAATTGTCTCATCAAGAAGTAACCAAAGTTCAATATATTAGTATAATGGTCTAAATATAGCTTTGAACCCCTTCAAAATGGATTCAACCCAATATATAGTCCTAACTATAGTTTTGAAACTTTGGGAAGAAAATCGTCCTGTTTTGGTACAAATGGGAATTTGAAGAATTTGACACAAAATTAGCTCATCAAGAAGTAACCAAAGTTCAATATATTAGTATAATAGTCTAAATATAGCTTTGAACCCCTTCAGAATGGATTCTACCCAATATATAGTCCTAACTATAGGTTTGAAACTTTGGGAAGAAAATCGTCCCGTTTTGGTACAAATGGGAATTTTAAGAAATGTAGACAAAATTGGTGAACAAGGAGTAACCAAAGTTCAATATATTAGTATAATGGTCTAAATATAGCTTTGAACCCCTTCAAAATGGATTCAGCCCAATATATAGTCTTAACTATAGTTTTGAAACTATGGGAAGAAAATCGTCCTGTTTTGGTACAAATGGGAATTTGAAGAATTTGTCACAAAATTAGCTCATCAAGAAGTAACCAAAGTTCAATATATTAGTATAATAGTCTAAATATAGCTTTCAACCCCTTTAGAATGGATTCTAACCAATATATAGTCCTAACTATAATTTTGAAACTTTGGGAAGAAAATCGTCCAATTTTGGTATAAATGGGAATGTGAAGAAATGTAGACAAAATTGGTGACCAAGGAGTCACCAATGTTCAATATATTAGTAAAATAGTCTAAATATAGCTTTGAACCCCTTTAGAATGGATTCTACCCAATATATAGTCCTAACTATAGTTTTGAAACTTTGGGAAGAAAATCATCCCGTTTTGGTACAAATGGGAATTTGAAGAATTTGACACAAAATTGTCTCATCAAGAAGTAACCAAAGTTCAATATATTAGTATAATGGTCTAAATATAGCTTTGAACCCCTTCAAAATGGATTCAACCCAATATATAGTCCTAACTATAGTTTTGAAACTTTGGGAAGAAAATCGTCCTGTTTTGGTACAAATGGGAATTTGAAGAATTTGACACAAAATTAGCTCATCAAGAAGTAACCAAAGTTCAATATATTAGTATAATAGTCTAAATATAGCTTTCAACCCCTTTAGAATGGATTCTAACCAATATATAGTCCTAACTATAATTTTGAAACTTTGGGAAGAAAATCGTCCAATTTTGGTATAAATGGGAATGTGAAGAAATGTAGACAAAATTGGTGACCAAGGAGTCACCAAAGTTCAATATATTAGTAAAATAGTCTAAATATAGCTTTGAACCCCTTTAGAATGGATTCTACCCAATATATAGTCCTAACTATAGTTTTGAAACTTTGGGAAGAAAATCATCCCGTTTTGGTACAAATGGGAATTTGAAGAATTTGACACAAAATTGTCTCATCAAGAAGTAACCAAAGTTCAATATATTAGTATAATGGTCTAAATATAGCTTTGAACCCCTTCAAAATGGATTCAACCCAATATATAGTCCTAACTATAATTTTGAAACTTTGGGAAGAAAATCGTCCTGTTTTGGTAAAAATGGGAATTTGAAGAATTTGACACAAAATTAGCTCATCAAGAAGTAACCAAAGTTCAATATATTAGTATAATAGTCTAAATATAGCTTTGAACCCCTTCAGAATGGATTCTACCCAATATATAGTCCTAACTATAGTTTTGAAACTTTGGGAAGAAAATCGTCCCGTTTTAAGACAAATGGGAATTTGAAGAAATGTAGACAAAATTGGTGAACAAGGAGTAACCAAAGTTCAATATATTAGTATAATAGTCTAAATATTGCTTTGAACCCCTTTAGAATGGATTCTACCCAATATATAATCCTAACTATAGTTTTGAAACTTTGGGAAGAAAATCGTCCCGTTTTGGTACAAATTGGAATGTGAAGAAATGTAGACAAAATTGGTGACCAAGGAGTCACCAATGTTCAATATATTAGTAAAATAGTCTAAATATAGCTTTGAACCCCTTTAGAATGGATTCTACCCAATATATAGTCCTAACTATAGTTTTGAAACTTTGGGAAGAAAATCATCCCGTTTTGGTACAAATGGGAATTTGAAGAATTTGACACAAAATTGTCTCATCAAGAAGTAACCAAAGTTCAATATATTAGTATAATGGTCTAAATATAGCTTTGAACCCCTTCAAAATGGATTCAACCCTATATATAGTCCTAACTATAGTTTTGAAACTTTGGGAAGAAAATCGTCCTGTTTTGGTACAAATGGGAATTTGAAGAATTTGACACAAAATTAGCTCATCAAGAAGTAACCAAAGTTCAATATATTAGTATAATAGTCTAAATATAGCTTGGAACCCCTTCAGAATGGATTCTACCCAATATATAGTCCTAACTATAGTTTTGAAACTTTGGGAAGAAAATCGTCCCGTTTTGGTACAAATGGGAATTTTAAGAAATGTAGACAAAATTGGTGAACAAGGAGTAACCAAAGTTCAATATATTAGTATAATAGTCTAAATACTGCTTTGAACCCCTTTAGAATGGATTCTACCCAATATATAATCCTAACTATAGTTTTGAAACTTTGGGAAGAAAATCGTCCCGTTTTGGTACAAATGGGAATTTTAAGAAATGTAGACAAAATTGGTGAACAAGGAGTAACCAAAGTTCAATATATTTGTATAAAAGTCTAAATATAGCTTTGAACCCCTTTATAATGGATTCTAACCAATATATAGTCCTACTATAGTTTTGAAACTTTGGGAAGAAAATCGTCCCGTTTTGGTACAAATGGGAATTTGAAGAATTTGACACAAAATTAGCTCATCAAGAAGTAACCAAAGTTCAATATATTAGTATAATAGTCTAAATATAGCTTTGAACCCCTTCAGAATGGATTCTACCCAATATATAGTCCTAACTATAGGTTTGAAACTTTGGGAAGAAAATCGTCCCGTTTTGGTACAAATGGGAATTTTAAGAAATGTAGACAAAATTGGTGAACAAGGAGTAACCAAAGTTCAATATATTAGTATAATGGTCTAAATATAGCTTTGAACCCCTTCAAAATGGATTCAGCCCAATATATAGTCTTAACTATAGTTTTGAAACTATGGGAAGAAAATCGTCCTGTTTTGGTACAAATGGGAATTTGAAGAATTTGTCACAAAATTAGCTCATCAAGAAGTAACCAAAGTTCAATATATTAGTATAATAGTCTAAATATAGCTTTCAACCCCTTTAGAATGGATTCTAACCAATATATAGTCCTAACTATAATTTTGAAACTTTGGGAAGAAAATCGTCCAATTTTGGTAAAAATGGGAATGTGAAGAAATGTAGACAAAATTGGTGACCAAGGAGTCACCAATGTTCAATATATTAGTAAAATAGTCTAAATATAGCTTTGAACCCCTTTAGAATGGATTCTACCCAATATATAGTCCTAACTATAGTTTTGAAACTTTGGGAAGAAAATCATCCCGTTTTGGTACAAATGGGAATTTGAAGAATTTGACACAAAATTGTCTCATCAAGAAGTAACCAAAGTTCAATATATTAGTATAATAGTCTAAATATAGCTTTGAACCCCTTCAGAATGGATTCTACCCAATATATAGTCCTAACTATAGTTTTGAAACTTTGGGAAGAAAATCGTCCCGTTTTAAGACAAATGGGAGTTTGAAGAAATGTAGACAAAATTGGTGAACAAGGAGTAACCAAAGTTCAATATATTAGTATAATAGTCTAAATATTGCTTTGAACCCCTTTAGAATGGATTCTACCCAATATATAATCCTAACTATAGTTTTGAAACTTTGGGAAGAAAATCGTCCCGTTTTGGTACAAATTGGAATGTGAAGAAATGTAGACAAAATTGGTGACCAAGGAGTCACCAATGTTCAATATATTAGTAAAATAGTCTAAATATAGCTTTGAACCCCTTTAGAATGGATTCTACCCAATATATAGTCCTAACTATAGTTTTGAAACTTTGGGAAGAAAATCATCCCGTTTTGGTACAAATGGGAATTTGAAGAATTTGACACAAAATTGTCTCATCAAGAAGTAACCAAAGTTCAATATATTAGTATAATGGTCTAAATATAGCTTTGAACCCCTTCAAAATGGATTCAACCCAATATATAGTCCTAACTATAGTTTTGAAACTTTGGGAAGAAAATCGTCCTGTTTTGGTACAAATGGGAATTTGAAGAATTTGACACAAAATTAGCTCATCAAGAAGTAACCAAAGTTCAATATATTAGTATAATAGTCTAAATATAGCTTTGAACCCCTTCAGAATGGATTCTACCCAATATATAGTCCTAACTATAGGTTTGAAACTTTGGGAAGAAAATCGTCCCGTTTTGGTACAAATGGGAATTTTAAGAAATGTAGACAAAATTGGTGAACAAGGAGTAACCAAAGTTCAATATATTAGTATAATGGTCTAAATATAGCTTTGAACCCCTTCAAAATGGATTCAGCCCAATATATAGTCTTAACTATAGTTTTGAAACTATGGGAAGAAAATCGTCCTGTTTTGGTACAAATGGGAATTTGAAGAATTTGTCACAAAATTAGCTCATCAAGAAGTAACCAAAGTTCAATATATTAGTATAATAGTCTAAATATAGCTTTCAACCCCTTTAGAATGGATTCTAACCAATATATAGTCCTAACTATAATTTTGAAACTTTGGGAAGAAAATCGTCCAATTTTGGTATAAATGGGAATGTGAAGAAATGTAGACAAAATTGGTGACCAAGGAGTCACCAATGTTCAATATATTAGTAAAATAGTCTAAATATAGCTTTGAACCCCTTTAGAATGGATTCTACCCAATATATAGTCCTAACTATAGTTTTGAAACTTTGGGAAGAAAATCATCCCGTTTTGGTACAAATGGGAATTTGAAGAATTTGACACAAAATTGTCTCATCAAGAAGTAACCAAAGTTCAATATATTAGTATAATGGTCTAAATATAGCTTTGAACCCCTTCAAAATGGATTCAACCCAATATATAGTCCTAACTATAGTTTTGAAACTTTGGGAAGAAAATCGTCCTGTTTTGGTACAAATGGGAATTTGAAGAATTTGACACAAAATTAGCTCATCAAGAAGTAACCAAAGTTCAATATATTAGTATAATAGTCTAAATATAGCTTTGAACCCCTTCAGAATGGATTCTACCCAATATATAGTCCTAACTATAGGTTTGAAACTTTGGGAAGAAAATCGTCCCGTTTTGGTACAAATGGGAATTTTAAGAAATGTAGACAAAATTGGTGAACAAGGAGTAACCAAAGTTCAATATATTAGTATAATGGTCTAAATATAGCTTTGAACCCCTTCAAAATGGATTCAGCCCAATATATAGTCTTAACTATAGTTTTGAAACTATGGGAAGAAAATCGTCCTGTTTTGGTACAAATGGGAATTTGAAGAATTTGTCACAAAATTAGCTCATCAAGAAGTAACCAAAGTTCAATATATTAGTATAATAGTCTAAATATAGCTTTCAACCCCTTTAGAATGGATTCTAACCAATATATAGTCCTAACTATAATTTTGAAACTTTGGGAAGAAAATCGTCCAATTTTGGTATAAATGGGAATGTGAAGAAATGTAGACAAAATTGGTGACCAAGGAGTCACCAATGTTCAATATATTAGTAAAATAGTCTAAATATAGCTTTGAACCCCTTTAGAATGGATTCTACCCAATATATAGTCCTAACTATAGTTTTGAAACTTTGGGAAGAAAATCATCCCGTTTTGGTACAAATGGGAATTTGAAGAATTTGACACAAAATTGTCTCATCAAGAAGTAACCAAAGTTCAATATATTAGTATAATGGTCTAAATATAGCTTTGAACCCCTTCAAAATGGATTCAACCCAATATATAGTCCTAACTATAGTTTTGAAACTTTGGGAAGAAAATCGTCCTGTTTTGGTACAAATGGGAATTTGAAGAATTTGACACAAAATTAGCTCATCAAGAAGTAACCAAAGTTCAATATATTAGTATAATAGTCTAAATATAGCTTTGAACCCCTTCAGAATGGATTCTACCCAATATATAGTCCTAACTATAGGTTTGAAACTTTGGGAAGAAAATCGTCCCGTTTTGGTACAAATGGGAATTTTAAGAAATGTAGACAAAATTGGTGAACAAGGAGTAACCAAAGTTCAATATATTAGTATAATGGTCTAAATATAGCTTTGAACCCCTTCAAAATGGATTCAGCCCAATATATAGTCTTAACTATAGTTTTGAAACTATGGGAAGAAAATCGTCCTGTTTTGGTACAAATGGGAATTTGAAGAATTTGTCACAAAATTAGCTCATCAAGAAGTAACCAAAGTTCAATATATTAGTATAATAGTCTAAATATAGCTTTCAACCCCTTTAGAATGGATTCTAACCAATATATAGTCCTAACTATAATTTTGAAACTTTGGGAAGAAAATCGTCCAATTTTGGTATAAATGGGAATGTGAAGAAATGTAGACAAAATTGGTGACCAAGGAGTCACCAATGTTCAATATATTAGTAAAATAGTCTAAATATAGCTTTGAACCCCTTTAGAATGGATTCTACCCAATATATAGTCCTAACTATAGTTTTGAAACTTTGGGAAGAAAATCATCCCGTTTTGGTACAAATGGGAATTTGAAGAATTTGACACAAAATTGTCTCATCAAGAAGTAACCAAAGTTCAATATATTAGTATAATGGTCTAAATATAGCTTTGAACCCCTTCAAAATGGATTCAACCCAATATATAGTCCTAACTATAGTTTTGAAACTTTGGGAAGAAAATCGTCCTGTTTTGGTACAAATGGGAATTTGAAGAATTTGACACAAAATTAGCTCATCAAGAAGTAACCAAAGTTCAATATATTAGTATAATAGTCTAAATATAGCTTTGAACCCCTTCAGAATGGATTCTACCCAATATATAGTCCTAACTATAGGTTTGAAACTTTGGGAAGAAAATCGTCCCGTTTTGGTACAAATGGGAATTTTAAGAAATGTAGACAAAATTGGTGAACAAGGAGTAACCAAAGTTCAATATATTAGTATAATGGTCTAAATATAGCTTTGAACCCCTTCAAAATGGATTCAGCCCAATATATAGTCTTAACTATAGTTTTGAAACTATGGGAAGAAAATCGTCCTGTTTTGGTACAAATGGGAATTTGAAGAATTTGTCACAAAATTAGCTCATCAAGAAGTAACCAAAGTTCAATATATTAGTATAATAGTCTAAATATAGCTTTCAACCCCTTTAGAATGGATTCTAACCAATATATAGTCCTAACTATAATTTTGAAACTTTGGGAAGAAAATCGTCCAATTTTGGTATAAATGGGAATGTGAAGAAATGTAGACAAAATTGGTGACCAAGGAGTCACCAATGTTCAATATATTAGTAAAATAGTCTAAATATAGCTTTGAACCCCTTTAGAATGGATTCTACCCAATATATAGTCCTAACTATAGTTTTGAAACTTTGGGAAGAAAATCATCCCGTTTTGGTACAAATGGGAATTTGAAGAATTTGACACAAAATTGTCTCATCAAGAAGTAACCAAAGTTCAATATATTAGTATAATGGTCTAAATATAGCTTTGAACCCCTTCAAAATGGATTCAACCCAATATATAGTCCTAACTATAGTTTTGAAACTTTGGGAAGAAAATCGTCCTGTTTTGGTACAAATGGGAATTTGAAGAATTTGACACAAAATTAGCTCATCAAGAAGTAACCAAAGTTCAATATATTAGTATAATAGTCTAAATATAGCTTTCAACCCCTTTAGAATGGATTCTAACCAATATATAGTCCTAACTATAATTTTGAAACTTTGGGAAGAAAATCGTCCAATTTTGGTATAAATGGGAATGTGAAGAAATGTAGACAAAATTGGTGACCAAGGAGTCACCAAAGTTCAATATATTAGTAAAATAGTCTAAATATAGCTTTGAACCCCTTTAGAATGGATTCTACCCAATATATAGTCCTAACTATAGTTTTGAAACTTTGGGAAGAAAATCATCCCGTTTTGGTACAAATGGGAATTTGAAGAATTTGACACAAAATTGTCTCATCAAGAAGTAACCAAAGTTCAATATATTAGTATAATGGTCTAAATATAGCTTTGAACCCCTTCAAAATGGATTCAACCCAATATATAGTCCTAACTATAATTTTGAAACTTTGGGAAGAAAATCGTCCTGTTTTGGTAAAAATGGGAATTTGAAGAATTTGACACAAAATTAGCTCATCAAGAAGTAACCAAAGTTCAATATATTAGTATAATAGTCTAAATATAGCTTTGAACCCCTTCAGAATGGATTCTACCCAATATATAGTCCTAACTATAGTTTTGAAACTTTGGGAAGAAAATCGTCCCGTTTTAAGACAAATGGGAATTTGAAGAAATGTAGACAAAATTGGTGAACAAGGAGTAACCAAAGTTCAATATATTAGTATAATAGTCTAAATATTGCTTTGAACCCCTTTAGAATGGATTCTACCCAATATATAATCCTAACTATAGTTTTGAAACTTTGGGAAGAAAATCGTCCCGTTTTGGTACAAATTGGAATGTGAAGAAATGTAGACAAAATTGGTGACCAAGGAGTCACCAATGTTCAATATATTAGTAAAATAGTCTAAATATAGCTTTGAACCCCTTTAGAATGGATTCTACCCAATATATAGTCCTAACTATAGTTTTGAAACTTTGGGAAGAAAATCGTCCTGTTTTGGTACAAATGGGAATTTGAAGAATTTGTCACAAAATTAGCTCATCAAGAAGTAACCAAAGTTCAATATATTAGTATAAAAGTCTAAATATAGCTTTGAACCCCTTTATAATGGATTCTAACCAATATATAGTCCTACTATAGTTTTGAAACTTTGGGAAGAAAATCGTCCCGTTTTGGTACAAATGGGAATTTGAAGAATTTGACACAAAATTAGCTCATCAAGAAGTAACCAAAGTTCAATATATTAGTATAATAGTCTAAATATAGCTTTGAACCCCTTCAGAATGGATTCTACCCAATATATAGTCCTAACTATAGGTTTGAAACTTTGGGAAGAAAATCGTCCCGTTTTGGTACAAATGGGAATTTTAAGAAATGTAGACAAAATTGGTGAACAAGGAGTAACCAAAGTTCAATATATTAGTATAATGGTCTAAATATAGCTTTGAACCCCTTCAAAATGGATTCAGCCCAATATATAGTCTTAACTATAGTTTTGAAACTATGGGAAGAAAATCGTCCTGTTTTGGTACAAATGGGAATTTGAAGAATTTGTCACAAAATTAGCTCATCAAGAAGTAACCAAAGTTCAATATATTAGTATAATAGTCTAAATATAGCTTTCAACCCCTTTAGAATGGATTCTAACCAATATATAGTCCTAACTATAATTTTGAAACTTTGGGAAGAAAATCGTCCAATTTTGGTAAAAATGGGAATGTGAAGAAATGTAGACAAAATTGGTGACCAAGGAGTCACCAATGTTCAATATATTAGTAAAATAGTCTAAATATAGCTTTGAACCCCTTTAGAATGGATTCTACCCAATATATAGTCCTAACTATAGTTTTGAAACTTTGGGAAGAAAATCATCCCGTTTTGGTACAAATGGGAATTTGAAGAATTTGACACAAAATTGTCTCATCAAGAAGTAACCAAAGTTCAATATATTAGTATAATAGTCTAAATATAGCTTTGAACCCCTTCAGAATGGATTCTACCCAATATATAGTCCTAACTATAGTTTTGAAACTTTGGGAAGAAAATCGTCCCGTTTTAAGACAAATGGGAGTTTGAAGAAATGTAGACAAAATTGGTGAACAAGGAGTAACCAAAGTTCAATATATTAGTATAATAGTCTAAATATTGCTTTGAACCCCTTTAGAATGGATTCTACCCAATATATAATCCTAACTATAGTTTTGAAACTTTGGGAAGAAAATCGTCCCGTTTTGGTACAAATTGGAATGTGAAGAAATGTAGACAAAATTGGTGACCAAGGAGTCACCAATGTTCAATATATTAGTAAAATAGTCTAAATATAGCTTTGAACCCCTTTAGAATGGATTCTACCCAATATATAGTCCTAACTATAGTTTTGAAACTTTGGGAAGAAAATCATCCCGTTTTGGTACAAATGGGAATTTGAAGAATTTGACACAAAATTGTCTCATCAAGAAGTAACCAAAGTTCAATATATTAGTATAATGGTCTAAATATAGCTTTGAACCCCTTCAAAATGGATTCAACCCAATATATAGTCCTAACTATAGTTTTGAAACTTTGGGAAGAAAATCGTCCTGTTTTGGTACAAATGGGAATTTGAAGAATTTGACACAAAATTAGCTCATCAAGAAGTAACCAAAGTTCAATATATTAGTATAATAGTCTAAATATAGCTTTGAACCCCTTCAGAATGGATTCTACCCAATATATAGTCCTAACTATAGGTTTGAAACTTTGGGAAGAAAATCGTCCCGTTTTGGTACAAATGGGAATTTTAAGAAATGTAGACAAAATTGGTGAACAAGGAGTAACCAAAGTTCAATATATTAGTATAATGGTCTAAATATAGCTTTGAACCCCTTCAAAATGGATTCAGCCCAATATATAGTCTTAACTATAGTTTTGAAACTATGGGAAGAAAATCGTCCTGTTTTGGTACAAATGGGAATTTGAAGAATTTGTCACAAAATTAGCTCATCAAGAAGTAACCAAAGTTCAATATATTAGTATAATAGTCTAAATATAGCTTTCAACCCCTTTAGAATGGATTCTAACCAATATATAGTCCTAACTATAATTTTGAAACTTTGGGAAGAAAATCGTCCAATTTTGGTATAAATGGGAATGTGAAGAAATGTAGACAAAATTGGTGACCAAGGAGTCACCAATGTTCAATATATTAGTAAAATAGTCTAAATATAGCTTTGAACCCCTTTAGAATGGATTCTACCCAATATATAGTCCTAACTATAGTTTTGAAACTTTGGGAAGAAAATCATCCCGTTTTGGTACAAATGGGAATTTGAAGAATTTGACACAAAATTGTCTCATCAAGAAGTAACCAAAGTTCAATATATTAGTATAATGGTCTAAATATAGCTTTGAACCCCTTCAAAATGGATTCAACCCAATATATAGTCCTAACTATAGTTTTGAAACTTTGGGAAGAAAATCGTCCTGTTTTGGTACAAATGGGAATTTGAAGAATTTGACACAAAATTAGCTCATCAAGAAGTAACCAAAGTTCAATATATTAGTATAATAGTCTAAATATAGCTTTGAACCCCTTCAGAATGGATTCTACCCAATATATAGTCCTAACTATAGGTTTGAAACTTTGGGAAGAAAATCGTCCCGTTTTGGTACAAATGGGAATTTTAAGAAATGTAGACAAAATTGGTGAACAAGGAGTAACCAAAGTTCAATATATTAGTATAATGGTCTAAATATAGCTTTGAACCCCTTCAAAATGGATTCAGCCCAATATATAGTCTTAACTATAGTTTTGAAACTATGGGAAGAAAATCGTCCTGTTTTGGTACAAATGGGAATTTGAAGAATTTGTCACAAAATTAGCTCATCAAGAAGTAACCAAAGTTCAATATATTAGTATAATAGTCTAAATATAGCTTTCAACCCCTTTAGAATGGATTCTAACCAATATATAGTCCTAACTATAATTTTGAAACTTTGGGAAGAAAATCGTCCAATTTTGGTATAAATGGGAATGTGAAGAAATGTAGACAAAATTGGTGACCAAGGAGTCACCAATGTTCAATATATTAGTAAAATAGTCTAAATATAGCTTTGAACCCCTTTAGAATGGATTCTACCCAATATATAGTCCTAACTATAGTTTTGAAACTTTGGGAAGAAAATCATCCCGTTTTGGTACAAATGGGAATTTGAAGAATTTGACACAAAATTGTCTCATCAAGAAGTAACCAAAGTTCAATATATTAGTATAATGGTCTAAATATAGCTTTGAACCCCTTCAAAATGGATTCAACCCAATATATAGTCCTAACTATAGTTTTGAAACTTTGGGAAGAAAATCGTCCTGTTTTGGTACAAATGGGAATTTGAAGAATTTGACACAAAATTAGCTCATCAAGAAGTAACCAAAGTTCAATATATTAGTATAATAGTCTAAATATAGCTTTCAACCCCTTTAGAATGGATTCTAACCAATATATAGTCCTAACTATAATTTTGAAACTTTGGGAAGAAAATCGTCCAATTTTGGTATAAATGGGAATGTGAAGAAATGTAGACAAAATTGGTGACCAAGGAGTCACCAAAGTTCAATATATTAGTAAAATAGTCTAAATATAGCTTTGAACCCCTTTAGAATGGATTCTACCCAATATATAGTCCTAACTATAGTTTTGAAACTTTGGGAAGAAAATCATCCCGTTTTGGTACAAATGGGAATTTGAAGAATTTGACACAAAATTGTCTCATCAAGAAGTAACCAAAGTTCAATATATTAGTATAATGGTCTAAATATAGCTTTGAACCCCTTCAAAATGGATTCAACCCAATATATAGTCCTAACTATAATTTTGAAACTTTGGGAAGAAAATCGTCCTGTTTTGGTAAAAATGGGAATTTGAAGAATTTGACACAAAATTAGCTCATCAAGAAGTAACCAAAGTTCAATATATTAGTATAATAGTCTAAATATAGCTTTGAACCCCTTCAGAATGGATTCTACCCAATATATAGTCCTAACTATAGTTTTGAAACTTTGGGAAGAAAATCGTCCCGTTTTAAGACAAATGGGAATTTGAAGAAATGTAGACAAAATTGGTGAACAAGGAGTAACCAAAGTTCAATATATTAGTATAATAGTCTAAATATTGCTTTGAACCCCTTTAGAATGGATTCTACCCAATATATAATCCTAACTATAGTTTTGAAACTTTGGGAAGAAAATCGTCCCGTTTTGGTACAAATTGGAATGTGAAGAAATGTAGACAAAATTGGTGACCAAGGAGTCACCAATGTTCAATATATTAGTAAAATAGTCTAAATATAGCTTTGAACCCCTTTAGAATGGATTCTACCCAATATATAGTCCTAACTATAGTTTTGAAACTTTGGGAAGAAAATCATCCCGTTTTGGTACAAATGGGAATTTGAAGAATTTGACACAAAATTGTCTCATCAAGAAGTAACCAAAGTTCAATATATTAGTATAATGGTCTAAATATAGCTTTGAACCCCTTCAAAATGGATTCAACCCTATATATAGTCCTAACTATAGTTTTGAAACTTTGGGAAGAAAATCGTCCTGTTTTGGTACAAATGGGAATTTGAAGAATTTGACACAAAATTAGCTCATCAAGAAGTAACCAAAGTTCAATATATTAGTATAATAGTCTAAATATAGCTTGGAACCCCTTCAGAATGGATTCTACCCAATATATAGTCCTAACTATAGTTTTGAAACTTTGGGAAGAAAATCGTCCCGTTTTGGTACAAATGGGAATTTTAAGAAATGTAGACAAAATTGGTGAACAAGGAGTAACCAAAGTTCAATATATTAGTATAATAGTCTAAATACTGCTTTGAACCCCTTTAGAATGGATTCTACCCAATATATAATCCTAACTATAGTTTTGAAACTTTGGGAAGAAAATCGTCCCGTTTTGGTACAAATGGGAATTTTAAGAAATGTAGACAAAATTGGTGAACAAGGAGTAACCAAAGTTCAATATATTTGTATAAAAGTCTAAATATAGCTTTGAACCCCTTTATAATGGATTCTAACCAATATATAGTCCTACTATAGTTTTGAAACTTTGGGAAGAAAATCGTCCCGTTTTGGTACAAATGGGAATTTGAAGAATTTGACACAAAATTAGCTCATCAAGAAGTAACCAAAGTTCAATATATTAGTATAATAGTCTAAATATAGCTTTGAACCCCTTCAGAATGGATTCTACCCAATATATAGTCCTAACTATAGGTTTGAAACTTTGGGAAGAAAATCGTCCCGTTTTGGTACAAATGGGAATTTTAAGAAATGTAGACAAAATTGGTGAACAAGGAGTAACCAAAGTTCAATATATTAGTATAATGGTCTAAATATAGCTTTGAACCCCTTCAAAATGGATTCAGCCCAATATATAGTCTTAACTATAGTTTTGAAACTATGGGAAGAAAATCGTCCTGTTTTGGTACAAATGGGAATTTGAAGAATTTGTCACAAAATTAGCTCATCAAGAAGTAACCAAAGTTCAATATATTAGTATAATAGTCTAAATATAGCTTTCAACCCCTTTAGAATGGATTCTAACCAATATATAGTCCTAACTATAATTTTGAAACTTTGGGAAGAAAATCGTCCAATTTTGGTAAAAATGGGAATGTGAAGAAATGTAGACAAAATTGGTGACCAAGGAGTCACCAATGTTCAATATATTAGTAAAATAGTCTAAATATAGCTTTGAACCCCTTTAGAATGGATTCTACCCAATATATAGTCCTAACTATAGTTTTGAAACTTTGGGAAGAAAATCATCCCGTTTTGGTACAAATGGGAATTTGAAGAATTTGACACAAAATTGTCTCATCAAGAAGTAACCAAAGTTCAATATATTAGTATAATAGTCTAAATATAGCTTTGAACCCCTTCAGAATGGATTCTACCCAATATATAGTCCTAACTATAGTTTTGAAACTTTGGGAAGAAAATCGTCCCGTTTTAAGACAAATGGGAGTTTGAAGAAATGTAGACAAAATTGGTGAACAAGGAGTAACCAAAGTTCAATATATTAGTATAATAGTCTAAATATTGCTTTGAACCCCTTTAGAATGGATTCTACCCAATATATAATCCTAACTATAGTTTTGAAACTTTGGGAAGAAAATCGTCCCGTTTTGGTACAAATTGGAATGTGAAGAAATGTAGACAAAATTGGTGACCAAGGAGTCACCAATGTTCAATATATTAGTAAAATAGTCTAAATATAGCTTTGAACCCCTTTAGAATGGATTCTACCCAATATATAGTCCTAACTATAGTTTTGAAACTTTGGGAAGAAAATCATCCCGTTTTGGTACAAATGGGAATTTGAAGAATTTGACACAAAATTGTCTCATCAAGAAGTAACCAAAGTTCAATATATTAGTATAATGGTCTAAATATAGCTTTGAACCCCTTCAAAATGGATTCAACCCTATATATAGTCCTAACTATAGTTTTGAAACTTTGGGAAGAAAATCGTCCTGTTTTGGTACAAATGGGAATTTGAAGAATTTGACACAAAATTAGCTCATCAAGAAGTAACCAAAGTTCAATATATTAGTATAATAGTCTAAATATAGCTTTGAACCCCTTCAGAATGGATTCTACCCAATATATAGTCCTAACTATAGTTTTGAAACTTTGGGAAGAAAATCGTCCCGTTTTGGTACAAATGGGACTTTTAAGAAATGTAGACAAAATTGGTGAACAAGGAGTAACCAAAGTTCAATATATTAGTATAATGGTCTAAATATAGCTTTGAACCCCTTCAGAATGGATTCTACCCAATATATAGTCCTAACTATAGTTTTGAAACTTTGGGAAGGATATCGTCCCGTTTTGGTACAAATGGGAATTTGAAGAATTTGACACAAAATTGTCTCATCAAGAAGTAACCAAAGTTCAATATATTAGTATAATGGTCTAAATATAGCTTTGAACCCCTTCAAAATGGATTCAACCCAATATATAGTCCTAACTATAGTTTTGAAACTTTGGGAAGAAAATCGTCCTGTTTTGGTACAAATGGGAATTTGAAGAATTTGACACAAAATTAGCTCATCAAGAAGTAACCAAAGTTCAATATATTAGTATAATAGTCTAAATATAGCTTTGAACCCCTTCAGAATGGATTCTACCCAATATATAGTCCTAACTATAGTTTTGAAACTTTGGGAAGAAAATCGTCCCGTTTTAAGACAAATGGGAATTTGAAGAAATGTAGACAAAATTGGTGAACAAGGAGTAACCAAAGTTCAATATATTAGTATAATAGTCTAAATATTGCTTTGAACCCCTTTAGAATGGATTCTACCCAATATATAATCCTAACTATAGTTTTGAAACTTTGGGAAGAAAATCGTCCCGTTTTGGTACAAATTGGAATGTGTTGAAATGTAGACAAAATTGGTGACCAAGGAGTCACCAATGTTCAATATATTAGTAAAATAGTCTAAATATAGCTTTGAACCCCTTTAGAATGGATTCTACCCAATATATAGTCCTAACTATAGTTTTGAAACTTTGGGAAGAAAATCGTCCCGTTTTGGTACAAATGGGAATTTTAAGAAATGTAGACAAAATTGGTGAACAAGGAGTAACCAAAGTTCAATATATTAGTATAATGGTCTAAATATAGCTTTGAACCCCTTCAAAATGGATTCAACCCTATATATAGTCCTAACTATAGTTTTGAAACTTTGGGAAGAAAATCGTCCTGTTTTGGTACAAATGGGAATTTGAAGAATTTGTCACAAAATTAGCTCATCAAGAAGTAACCAAAGTTCAATATATTAGTATAATAGTCTAAATATAGCTTTCAACCCCTTTAGAATGGATTCTAACCAATATATAATCCTAACTATAGTTTTGAAACTTTGGGAAGAAAATCGTCCCGTTTTGGTACAAATTGGAATGTGTTGAAATGTAGACAAAATTGGTGACCAAGGAGTCACCAATGTTCAATATATTAGTAAAATAGTCTAAATATAGCTTTGAACCCCTTTAGAATGGATTCTACCCAATATATAGTCCTAACTATAGTTTTGAAACTTTGGGAAGAAAATCATCCCGTTTTGGTACAAATGGGAATTTGAAGAATTTGACACAAAATTGTCTCATCAAGAAGTAACCAAAGTTCAATATATTAGTATAATGGTCTAAATATAGCTTTGAACCCCTTCAAAATGGATTCAACCCTATATATAGTCCTAACTATAGTTTTGAAACTTTGGGAAGAAAATCGTCCTGTTTTGGTACAAATGGGAATTTGAAGAATTTGACACAAAATTAGCTCATCAAGAAGTAACCAAAGTTCAATATATTAGTATAATAGTCTAAATATAGCTTTGAACCCCTTCAGAATGGATTCTACCCAATATATAGTCCTAACTATAGTTTTGAAACTTTGGGAAGAAAATCGTCCCGTTTTGGTACAAATGGGAATTTTAAGAAATGTAGACAAAATTGGTGAAAAAGGAGTAACCAAAGTTCAATATATTAGTATAATAGTCTAAATATTGCTTTGAACCCCTTTAGAATGGATTCTACCCAATATATAATCCTAACTATAGTTTTGAAACTTTGGGAAGAAAATCGTCCCGTTTTGGTACAAATGGGAATTTGAATAATTTGACACAAAATTGTCTCATCAAGAAGTAACCAAAGTTCAATATATTAGTATAATGGTCTAAATATAGCTTTGAACCCCTTCAAAATGGATTCAGCCCAATATATAGTCTTAACTATAGTTTTGAAACTATGGGAAGAAAATCGTCCTGTTTTGGTACAAATGGGAATTTGAAGAATTTGTCACAAAATTAGCTCATCAAGAAGTAACCAAAGTTCAATATATTAGTATAATAGTCTAAATATAGCTTTCAACCCCTTTAGAATGGATTCTAACCAATATATAGTCCTAACTATAATTTTGAAACTTTGGGAAGAAAATCGTCCAATTTTGGTATAAATGGGAATGTGAAGAAATGTAGACAAAATTGGTGACCAAGGAGTCACCAATGTTCAATATATTAGTAAAATAGTCTAAATATAGCTTTAAACCCCTTTAGAATGGATTCTACCCAATATATAGTCCTAACTATAGTTTTGAAACTTTGGGAAGAAAATCATCCCGTTTTGGTACAAATGGGAATTTGAAGAATTTGACACAAAATTGTCTCATCAAGAAGTAACCAAAGTTCAATATATTAGTATAATAGTCTAAATATAGCTTTGAACCCCTTCAGAATGGATTCTACCCAATATATAGTCCTAACTATAGTTTTGAAACTTTGGGAAGAAAATCGTCCAATTTTGGTATAAATGGGAATTTGAAGAAATGTAGACAAAATTGGCTCATCAAGAAGTAACCAAAGTTCAATATATTAGTATAATAGTCTAAATATAGCTTTGAACCCCTTCAGAATGGATTCTACCCAATATATAGTCCTAACTATAGTTTTGAAACTTTGGGAAGAAAATCATCCCGTTTTGGTACAAATGGGAATTTTAAGAAATGTAGACAAAATTGGTGAACAAGGAGTAACCAAAGTTCAATATATTAGTATAATGGTCTAAATATAGCTTTGAACCCCTTTAGAATGGATTCTACCCAATATATAGTCCTAACTATAGTTTTGAAACTTTGGGAAGAAAATCATCCCGTTTTGGTACAAATGGGAATTTGAAGAATTTGACACAAAATTGTCTCATCAAGAAGTAACCAAAGTTCAATATATTAGTATAATGGTCTAAATATAGCTTTGAACCCCTTCAAAATGGATTCAACCCTATATATAGTCCTAACTATAGTTTTGAAACTTTGGGAAGAAAATCGTCCTGTTTTGGTACAAATGGGAATTTGAAGAATTTGACACAAAATTAGCTCATCAAGAAGTAACCAAAGTTCAATATATTAGTATAATAGTCTAAATATAGCTTTGAACCCCTTCAGAATGGATTCTACCCAATATATAGTCCTAACTATAGTTTTGAAACTTTGGGAAGAAAATCGTCCCGTTTTGGTACAAATGGGACTTTTAAGAAATGTAGACAAAATTGGTGAACAAGGAGTAACCAAAGTTCAATATATTAGTATAATGGTCTAAATATAGCTTTGAACCCCTTCAGAATGGATTCTACCCAATATATAGTCCTAACTATAGTTTTGAAACTTTGGGAAGGATATCGTCCCGTTTTGTTACAAATGGGAATTTGAAGAATTTGACACAAAATTGTCTCATCAAGAAGTAACCAAAGTTCAATATATTAGTATAATGGTCTAAATATAGCTTTGAACCCCTTCAAAATGGATTCAACCCAATATATAGTCCTAACTATAGTTTTGAAACTTTGGGAAGAAAATCGTCCTGTTTTGGTACAAATGGGAATTTGAAGAATTTGACACAAAATTAGCTCATCAAGAAGTAACCAAAGTTCAATATATTAGTATAATAGTCTAAATATAGCTTTGAACCCCTTCAGAATGGATTCTACCCAATATATAGTCCTAACTATAGTTTTGAAACTTTGGGAAGAAAATCGTCCCGTTTTAAGACAAATGGGAATTTGAAGAAATGTAGACAAAATTGGTGAACAAGGAGTAACCAAAGTTCAATATATTAGTATAATAGTCTAAATATTGCTTTGAACCCCTTTAGAATGGATTCTACCCAATATATAATCCTAACTATAGTTTTGAAACTTTGGGAAGAAAATCGTCCCGTTTTGGTACAAATTGGAATGTGTTGAAATGTAGACAAAATTGGTGACCAAGGAGTCACCAATGTTCAATATATTAGTAAAATAGTCTAAATATAGCTTTGAACCCCTTTAGAATGGATTCTACCCAATATATAGTCCTAACTATAGTTTTGAAACTTTGGGAAGAAAATCGTCCCGTTTTGGTACAAATGGGAATTTTAAGAAATGTAGACAAAATTGGTGAACAAGGAGTAACCAAAGTTCAATATATTAGTATAATGGTCTAAATATAGCTTTGAACCCCTTCAAAATGGATTCAACCCTATATATAGTCCTAACTATAGTTTTGAAACTTTGGGAAGAAAATCGTCCTGTTTTGGTACAAATGGGAATTTGAAGAATTTGTCACAAAATTAGCTCATCAAGAAGTAACCAAAGTTCAATATATTAGTATAATAGTCTAAATATAGCTTTCAACCCCTTTAGAATGGATTCTAACCAATATATAATCCTAACTATAGTTTTGAAACTTTGGGAAGAAAATCGTCCCGTTTTGGTACAAATTGGAATGTGTTGAAATGTAGACAAAATTGGTGACCAAGGAGTCACCAATGTTCAATATATTAGTAAAATAGTCTAAATATAGCTTTGAACCCCTTTAGAATGGATTCTACCCAATATATAGTCCTAACTATAGTTTTGAAACTTTGGGAAGAAAATCATCCCGTTTTGGTACAAATGGGAATTTGAAGAATTTGACACAAAATTGTCTCATCAAGAAGTAACCAAAGTTCAATATATTAGTATAATGGTCTAAATATAGCTTTGAACCCCTTCAAAATGGATTCAACCCTATATATAGTCCTAACTATAGTTTTGAAACTTTGGGAAGAAAATCGTCCTGTTTTGGTACAAATGGGAATTTGAAGAATTTGACACAAAATTAGCTCATCAAGAAGTAACCAAAGTTCAATATATTAGTATAATAGTCTAAATATAGCTTTGAACCCCTTCAGAATGGATTCTACCCAATATATAGTCCTAACTATAGTTTTGAAACTTTGGGAAGAAAATCGTCCCGTTTTGGTACAAATGGGAATTTTAAGAAATGTAGACAAAATTGGTGAAAAAGGAGTAACCAAAGTTCAATATATTAGTATAATAGTCTAAATATTGCTTTGAACCCCTTTAGAATGGATTCTACCCAATATATAATCCTAACTATAGTTTTGAAACTTTGGGAAGAAAATCGTCCCGTTTTGGTACAAATGGGAATTTGAATAATTTGACACAAAATTGTCTCATCAAGAAGTAACCAAAGTTCAATATATTAGTATAATGGTCTAAATATAGCTTTGAACCCCTTCAAAATGGATTCAGCCCAATATATAGTCTTAACTATAGTTTTGAAACTATGGGAAGAAAATCGTCCTGTTTTGGTACAAATGGGAATTTGAAGAATTTGTCACAAAATTAGCTCATCAAGAAGTAACCAAAGTTCAATATATTAGTATAATAGTCTAAATATAGCTTTCAACCCCTTTAGAATGGATTCTAACCAATATATAGTCCTAACTATAATTTTGAAACTTTGGGAAGAAAATCGTCCAATTTTGGTATAAATGGGAATGTGAAGAAATGTAGACAAAATTGGTGACCAAGGAGTCACCAATGTTCAATATATTAGTAAAATAGTCTAAATATAGCTTTAAACCCCTTTAGAATGGATTCTACCCAATATATAGTCCTAACTATAGTTTTGAAACTTTGGGAAGAAAATCATCCCGTTTTGGTACAAATGGGAATTTGAAGAATTTGACACAAAATTGTCTCATCAAGAAGTAACCAAAGTTCAATATATTAGTATAATAGTCTAAATATAGCTTTGAACCCCTTCAGAATGGATTCTACCCAATATATAGTCCTAACTATAGTTTTGAAACTTTGGGAAGAAAATCGTCCAATTTAGGTATAAATGGGAATTTGAAGAAATGTAGACAAAATTGGCTCATCAAGAAGTAACCAAAGTTCAATATATTAGTATAATAGTCTAAATATAGCTTTGAACCCCTTCAGAATGGATTCTACCCAATATATAGTCCTAACTATAGTTTTGAAACTTTGGGAAGAAAATCATCCCGTTTTGGTACAAATGGGAATTTTAAGAAATGTAGACAAAATTGGTGAACAAGGAGTAACCAAAGTTCAATATATTAGTATAATGGTCTAAATATAGCTTTGAACCCCTTCAGAATGGATTCTACCCAATATATAGTCCTAACTATAGTTTTGAAACTTTGGGAAGAAAATCATCCCGTTTTGGTACAAATGGGAATTTGAAGAATTTGACACAAAATTGTCTCATCAAGAAGTAACCAAAGTTCAATATATTAGTATAATAGTCTAAATATAGCTTTGAACCCCTTTAGAATGGATTCTACCCAATATATAGTCCTAACTATAGTTTTGAAACTATGGGAAGAAAATCGTCCTGTTTTGGTACAAATGGGAATTTGAAGAATTTGTCACAAAATTAGCTCATCAAGAAGTAACCAAAGTTCAATATATTAGTATAATAGTCTAAATATAGCTTTCAACCCCTTTAGAATGGATTCTAACCAATATATAGTCCTAACTATAATTTTGAAACTTTGGGAAGAAAATCGTCCAATTTTGGTATAAATGGGAATGTGAAGAAATGTAGACAAAATTGGTGACCAAGGAGTCACCAATGTTCAATATATTAGTAAAATAGTCTAAATATAGCTTTAAACCCCTTTAGAATGGATTCTACCCAATATATAGTCCTAACTATAGTTTTGAAACTTTGGGAAGAAAATCATCCCGTTTTGGTACAAATGGGAATTTGAAGAATTTGTCACAAAATTAGCTCATCAAGAAGTAACCAAAGTTCAATATATTAGTATAATAGTCTAAATATAGCTTTGAACCCCTTCAGAATGGATTCTACCCAATATATAGTCCTAACTATAGTTTTGAAACTTTGGGAAGAAAATCGTCCAATTTTGGTATAAATGGGAATTTGAAGAAATGTAGACAAAATTGGCTCATCAAGAAGTAACCAAAGTTCAATATATTAGTATAATAGTCTAAATATAGCTTTGAACCCCTTCAGAATGGATTCTACCCAATATATAGTCCTAACTATAGTTTTGAAACTTTGGGAAGAAAATCATCCCGTTTTGGTACAAATGGGAATTTTAAGAAATGTAGACAAAATTGGTGAACAAGGAGTAACCAAAGTTCAATATATTAGTATAATGGTCTAAATATAGCTTTGAACCCCTTCAGAATGGATTCTACCCAATATATAGTCCTAACTATAGTTTTGAAACTTTGGGAAGAAAATCATCCCGTTTTGGTACAAATGGGAATTTGAAGAATTTGACACAAAATTGTCTCATCAAGAAGTAACCAAAGTTCAATATATTAGTATAATAGTCTAAATATAGCTTTGAACCCCTTCAGAATGGATTCTACCCAATATATAGTCCTAACTATAGTTTTGAAACTTTGGGAAGAAAATCGTCCAATTTTGGTATAAATGGGAATTTGAAGAAATGTAGACAAAATTGGCTCATCAAGAAGTAACCAAAGTTCAATATATTAGTATAATAGTCTAAATATAGCTTTGAACCCCTTTAGAATGGATTCTAACCAATATATAGTCATAACTATAGTTTTAAAACTTTGGGAAGAAAATCGTCCCGTTTTGGTACAAATGGGAATTTGAAGAATTTGACACAAAATTGTCTCATCAAGAAGTAACCAAAGTTCAATATATTAGTATAATAGTCTAAATATAGCTTTGAACCCCTTCAGAATGGATTCTACCCAATATATAGTCCTAACTATAGTTTTGAAACTTTGGGAAGGATATCGTCCCGTTTTGGTACAAATGGGAATTTGAAGAATTTGACACAAAATTGTCTCATCAATAAGTAACCAAAGTTCAATATATTAGTATAACAGTCTAAATATAGCTTTCAACCCCTTTAGAATGGATTCTACCCAATATATAGTCCTAACTATAGTTTTGAAACTTTGGGAAGAAAATTGTCCCGTTTTGATACAAATGGGAATTTGAAGAAATGTATACATAATTGGTGAACAATGAGTAACCAAACTTCAATATATTAGTAAAATAGTCTAATATAGCTTTGAACCCCTTTAGAATGGATTCTAACCAGTATATAGTCCTAACTATAGTTTTAAAACTTTGGGAAGAAAATCGTCCCGTTTTGGTACAAATGGGAATTTGAAGAATTTGACACAAAATTGTCTCATCAAGAAGTAACCAAAGTTCAATATATTAGTATAATAGTCTAAATATAGCTTTGAACCCCTTCAGAATGGATTCTACCCAATATATAGTCCTAACTATAGTTTTGAAACTTTGGGAAGAAAATCGTCCAATTTTGGTATAAATGGGAATTTGAAGAAATGTAGACCAAATTGGCTCATCAAGAAGTAACCAAACTTCAATATATTAGTATAACAGTCTAAATATAGCTTTCAACCCCTTTAGAATGGATTCTAACCAATATATAGTCCTAACTATAATTTTGAAACTTTGGGAAGAAAATCGTCCCGTTTTGGTACAAATGAGAATTTTAAGAAATGTAGACAAAATTGGTGAACAAGGAGTAACCAAAGTTCAATATATTAGTATAATAGTCTAAATATTGCTTTGAACCCCTTTAGAATGGATTCTACCCAATATATAATCCTAACTATAGTTTTGAAACTTTGGGAAGAAAATCGTCCCGTTTTGGTACAAATGGGAATTTGAATAATTTGACACAAAATTGTCTCATCAAGAAGTAACCAAAGTTCAATATATTAGTATAATGGTCTAAATATAGCTTTGAACCCCTTCAAAATGGATTCAGCCCAATATATAGTCTTAACTATAGTTTTGAAACTATGGGAAGAAAATCGTCCTGTTTTGGTACAAATGGGAATTTGAAGAATTTGTCACAAAATTAGCTCATCAAGAAGTAACCAAAGTTCAATATATTAGTATAATAGTCTAAATATAGCTTTCAACCCCTTTAGAATGGATTCTAACCAATATATAGTCCTAACTATAATTTTGAAACTTTGGGAAGAAAATCGTCCAATTTTGGTATAAATGGGAATGTGAAGAAATGTAGACAAAATTGGTGACCAAGGAGTCACCAATGTTCAATATATTAGTAAAATAGTCTAAATATAGCTTTGAACCCCTTTAGAATGGATTCTACCCAATATATAGTCCTAACTATAGTTTTGAAACTTTGGGAAGAAAATCATTCCGTTTTGGTACAAATGGGAATTTGAAGAATTTGACACAAAATTGTCTCATCAAGAAGTAACCAAAGTTCAATATATTAGTATAATGGTCTAAATATAGCTTTGAACCCCTTCAAAATGGATTCAACCCTATATATAGTCCTAACTATAGTTTTGAAACTTTGGGAAGAAAATCGTCCTGTTTTGGTACAAATGGGAATTTGAAGAATTTGACACAAAATTAGCTCATCAAGAAGTAACCAAAGTTCAATATATTAGTATAATAGTCTAAATATAGCTTTGAACCCCTTCAGAATGGATTCTACCCAATATATAGTCTTAACTATAGTTTTGAAACTATGGGAAGAAAATCGTCCTGTTTTGGTACAAATGGGAATTTGAAGAATTTGTCACAAAATTAGCTCATCAAGAAGTAACCAAAGTTCAATATATTAGTATAATAGTCTAAATATAGCTTTCAACCCCTTTAGAATGGATTCTAACCAATATATAGTCCTAACTATAATTTTGAAACTTTGGGAAGAAAATCGTCCAATTTTGGTATAAATGGGAATGTGAAGAAATGTAGACAAAATTGGTGACCAAGGAGTCACCAATGTTCAATATATTAGTAAAATAGTCTAAATATAGCTTTAAACCCCTTTAGAATGGATTTTACCCAATATATAGTCCTAACTATAGTTTTGAAACTTTGGGAAGAAAATCATCCCGTTTTGGTACAAATGGGAATTTGAAGAATTTGACACAAAATTGTCTCATCAAGAAGTAACCAAAGTTCAATATATTAGTATAATAGTCTAAATATAGCTTTGAACCCCTTCAGAATGGATTCTACCCAATATATAGTCCTAACTATAGTTTTGAAACTTTGGGAAGAAAATCGTCCAATTTTGGTATAAATGGGAATTTGAAGAAATGTAGACAAAATTGGCTCATCAAGAAGTAACCAAAGTTCAATATATTAGTATAATAGTCTAAATATAGCTTTGAACCCCTTCAGAATGGATTCTACCCAATATATAGTCCTAACTATAGTTTTGAAACTTTGGGAAGAAAATCATCCCGTTTTGGTACAAATGGGAATTTTAAGAAATGTAGACAAAATTGGTGAACAAGGAGTAACCAAAGTTCAATATATTAGTATAATGGTCTAAATATAGCTTTGAACCCCTTCAGAATGGATTCTACCCAATATATAGTCCTAACTATAGTTTTGAAACTTTGGGAAGAAAATCATCCCGTTTTGGTACAAATGGGAATTTGAAGAATTTGACACAAAATTGTCTCATCAAGAAGTAACCAAAGTTCAATATATTAGTATAATAGTCTAAATATAGCTTTGAACCCCTTCAGAATGGATTCTACCCAATATATAGTCCTAACTATAGTTTTGAAACTTTGGGAAGAAAATCGTCCAATTTTGGTATAAATGGGAATTTGAAGAAATGTAGACAAAATTGGCTCATCAAGAAGTAACCAAAGTTCAATATATTAGTATAATAGTCTAAATATAGCTTTGAACCCCTTTAGAATGGATTCTAACCAATATATAGTCATAACTATAGTTTTAAAACTTTGGGAAGAAAATCGTCCCGTTTTGGTACAAATGGGAATTTGAAGAATTTGACACAAAATTGTCTCATCAAGAAGTAACCAAAGTTCAATATATTAGTATAATAGTCTAAATATAGCTTTGAACCCCTTCAGAATGGATTCTACCCAATATATAGTCCTAACTATAGTTTTGAAACTTTGGGAAGGATATCGTCCCGTTTTGGTACAAATGGGAATTTGAAGAATTTGACACAAAATTGTCTCATCAATAAGTAACCAAAGTTCAATATATTAGTATAACAGTCTAAATATAGCTTTCAACCCCTTTAGAATGGATTCTACCCAATATATAGTCCTAACTATAGTTTTGAAACTTTGGGAAGAAAATTGTCCCGTTTTGATACAAATGGGAATTTGAAGAAATGTATACATAATTGGTGAACAATGAGTAACCAAACTTCAATATATTAGTAAAATAGTCTAATATAGCTTTGAACCCCTTTAGAATGGATTCTAACCAGTATATAGTCCTAACTATAGTTTTAAAACTTTGGGAAGAAAATCGTCCCGTTTTGGTACAAATGGGAATTTGAAGAATTTGACACAAAATTGTCTCATCAAGAAGTAACCAAAGTTCAATATATTAGTATAATAGTCTAAATATAGCTTTGAACCCCTTCAGAATGGATTCTACCCAATATATAGTCCTAACTATAGTTTTGAAACTTTGGGAAGAAAATCGTCCAATTTTGGTATAAATGGGAATTTGAAGAAATGTAGACCAAATTGGCTCATCAAGAAGTAACCAAACTTCAATATATTAGTATAACAGTCTAAATATAGCTTTCAACCCCTTTAGAATGGATTCTAACCAATATATAGTCCTAACTATAATTTTGAAACTTTGGGAAGAAAATCGTCCCGTTTTGGTACAAATGAGAATTTTAAGAAATGTAGACAAAATTGGTGAACAAGGAGTAACCAAAGTTCAATATATTAGTATAATAGTCTAAATATTGCTTTGAACCCCTTTAGAATGGATTCTACCCAATATATAATCCTAACTATAGTTTTGAAACTTTGGGAAGAAAATCGTCCCGTTTTGGTACAAATGGGAATTTGAATAATTTGACACAAAATTGTCTCATCAAGAAGTAACCAAAGTTCAATATATTAGTATAATGGTCTAAATATAGCTTTGAACCCCTTCAAAATGGATTCAGCCCAATATATAGTCTTAACTATAGTTTTGAAACTATGGGAAGAAAATCGTCCTGTTTTGGTACAAATGGGAATTTGAAGAATTTGTCACAAAATTAGCTCATCAAGAAGTAACCAAAGTTCAATATATTAGTATAATAGTCTAAATATAGCTTTCAACCCCTTTAGAATGGATTCTAACCAATATATAGTCCTAACTATAATTTTGAAACTTTGGGAAGAAAATCGTCCAATTTTGGTATAAATGGGAATGTGAAGAAATGTAGACAAAATTGGTGACCAAGGAGTCACCAATGTTCAATATATTAGTAAAATAGTCTAAATATAGCTTTGAACCCCTTTAGAATGGATTCTACCCAATATATAGTCCTAACTATAGTTTTGAAACTTTGGGAAGAAAATCATTCCGTTTTGGTACAAATGGGAATTTGAAGAATTTGACACAAAATTGTCTCATCAAGATGTAACCAAAGTTCAATATATTAGTATAATGGTCTAAATATAGCTTTGAACCCCTTCAAAATGGATTCAACCCTATATATAGTCCTAACTATAGTTTTGAAACTTTGGGAAGAAAATCGTCCTGTTTTGGTACAAATGGGAATTTGAAGAATTTGACACAAAATTAGCTCATCAAGAAGTAACCAAAGTTCAATATATTAGTATAATAGTCTAAATATAGCTTTGAACCCCTTCAGAATGGATTCTACCCAATATATAGTCCTAACTATAGTTTTGAAACTTTGGGAAGAAAATCGTCCCGTTTTGGTACAAATGAGAATTTTAAGAAATGTAGACAAAATTGGTGAACAAGGAGTAACCAAAGTTCAATATATTAGTATAATAGTCTAAATATTGCTTTGAACCCCTTTAGAATGGATTCTACCCAATATATAATCCTAACTATAGTTTTGAAACTTTGGGAAGAAAATCGTCCCGTTTTGGTACAAATGGGAATTTGAATAATTTGACACAAAATTGTCTCATCAAGAAGTAACCAAAGTTCAATATATTAGTATAATGGTCTAAATATAGCTTTGAACCCCTTCAAAATGGATTCAGCCCAATATATAGTCTTAACTATAGTTTTGAAACTATGGGAAGAAAATCGTCCTGTTTTGGTACAAATGGGAATTTGAAGAATTTGTCACAAAATTAGCTCATCAAGAAGTAACCAAAGTTCAATATATTAGTATAATAGTCTAAATATAGCTTTCAACCCCTTTAGAATGGATTCTAACCAATATATAGTCCTAACTATAATTTTGAAACTTTGGGAAGAAAATCGTCCAATTTTGGTATAAATGGGAATGTGAAGAAATGTAGACAAAATTGGTGACCAAGGAGTCACCAATGTTCAATATATTAGTAAAATAGTCTAAATATAGCTTTGAACCCCTTTAGAATGGATTCTACCCAATATATAGTCCTAACTATAGTTTTGAAACTTTGGGAAGAAAATCATTCCGTTTTGGTACAAATGGGAATTTGAAGAATTTGACACAAAATTGTCTCATCAAGAAGTAACCAAAGTTCAATATATTAGTATAATGGTCTAAATATAGCTTTGAACCCCTTCAAAATGGATTCAACCCTATATATAGTCCTAACTATAGTTTTGAAACTTTGGGAAGAAAATCGTCCCGTTTTGGTACAATGGAAATTTTAAGAAATGTAGACAAAATTGGTGAACAAGGAGTAACCAAAGTTCAATATATTAGTATAATAGTCTAAATATTGCTTTGAACCCCTTTAGAATGGATTCTACCCAATATATAATCCTAACTATAGTTTTGAAACTTTGGGAAGAAAATCGTCCCGTTTTGGTACAAATGGGAATTTGAAGAATTTGTCACAAAATTAGCTCATCAAGAAGTAACCAAAGTTCAATATATTAGTATAATAGTCTAAATATAGCTTTCAACCCCTTAAGAATGGATTCTAACCAATATATAGTCCTAACTATAATTTTGAAACTTTGGGAAGAAAATCGTCCAATTTTGGTATAAATGGGAATGTGAAGAAATGTAGACAAAATTGGTGACCAAGGAGTCACCAATGTTCAATATATTAGTAAAATAGTCTAAATATAGCTTTGAACCCCTTTAGAATGGATTCTACCCAATATATAGTCCTAACTATAGTTTTGAAACTTTGGGAAGAAAATCATCCCGTTTTGGTACAAATGGGAATTTGAAGAATTTGACACAAAATTGTCTCATCAAGAAGTAACCAAAGTTCAATATATTAGTATAATAGTCTAAATATAGCTTTGAACCCCTTCAGAATGGATTCTACCCAATATATAGTCCTAACTATAGTTTTGAAACTTTGGGAAGGAAATCGTCCCGTTTTGGTACAAATGGGAATTTGAAGAATTTGACACAAAATTGTCTCATCAAGAAGTAACCAAAGTTCAATATATTAGTATAACAGTCTAAATATAGCTTTGAACCCCTTTAGAATGGATTCAAACCAATATATAGTCATAACTATAGTTTTAAAACTTTGGAAAGAAAATCGTCCCGTTTTGGTAAAAATGGGAATTTGAAGTATTTGACACAAAATTGTCTCATCAAGAAGTAACCAAAGTTCAATATATTAGTATAATGGTCTAAATATAGCTTTGAACCCCTTCAAAATGGATTCAGCCCAATATATAGTCTTAACTATAGTTTTGAAACTATGGGAAGAAAATCGTCCTGTTTTGGTACAAATGGGAATTTGAAGAATTTGTCACAAAATTAGCTCATCAAGAAGTAACCAAAGTTCAATATATTAGTATAATAGTCTAAATATAGCTTTCAACCCCTTTAGAATGGATTCTAACCAATATATAGTCCTAACTATAATTTTGAAACTTAGGGAAGAAAATCGTCCAATTTTGGTATAATTGGGAATGTGAAGAAATGTAGACAAAATTGGTGACCAAGGAGTCACCAATGTTCAATATATTAGTAAAATAGTCTAAATATAGCTTTGAACCCCTTTAGAATGGAATCTACCCAATATATAGTCCTAACTATAGTTTTGAAACTTTGGGAAGAAAATCATCCCGTTTTGGTACAAATGGGAATTTGAAGAATTTGACACAAAATTGTCTCATCAAGAAGTAACCAAAGTTCAATATATTAGTATAATAGTCTAAATATAGCTTTGAACCCCTTCAGAATGGATTCTACCCAATATATAGTCCTAACTATAGTTTTGAAACTTTGGGAAGGAAATCGTCCCGTTTTGGTACAAATGGGAATTTGAAGAATTTGACACAAAATTGTCTCATCAAGAAGTAACCAAAGTTCAATATATTAGTATAACAGTCTAAATATAGCTTTGAACCCCTTTAGAATGGATTCTACCCAATATATAATCCTAACTATAGTTTTGAAACTTTGGGAAGAAAATCGTCCCGTTTTGGTACAAATGGGAATTTGAATAATTTGACACAAAATTGTCTCATCAAGAAGTAACCAAAGTTCAATATATTAGTATAATGGTCTAAATATAGCTTTGAACCCCTTCAAAATGGATTCAGCCCAATATATAGTCTTAACTATAGTTTTGAAACTATGGGAAGAAAATCGTCCTGTTTTGGTACAAATGGGAATTTGAAGAATTTGTCACAAAATTAGCTCATCAAGAAGTAACCAAAGTTCAATATATTAGTATAATAGTCTAAATATAGCTTTCAACCCCTTTAGAATGGATTCTAACCAATATATAGTCCTAACTATAATTTTGAAACTTTGGGAAGAAAATCGTCCAATTTTGGTATAAATGGGAATGTGAAGAAATGTAGACAAAATTGGTGACCAAGGAGTCACCAATGTTCAATATATTAGTAAAATAGTCTAAATATAGCTTTGAACCCCTTTAGAATGGATTCTACCCAATATATAGTCCTAACTATAGTTTTAAACTTTGGGAAGAAAATCATTCCGTTTTGGTACAAATGGGAATTTGAAGAATTTGACACAAAATTGTCTCATCAAGAAGTAACCAAAGTTCAATATATTAGTATAATGGTCTAAATATAGCTTTGAACCCCTTCAAAATGGATTCAACCCTATATATAGTCCTAACTATAGTTTTGAAACTTTGGGAAGAAAATCGTCCTGTTTTGGTACAAATGGGAATTTGAAGAATTTGACACAAAATTAGCTCATCAAGAAGTAACCAAAGTTCAATATATTAGTATAATAGTCTAAATATAGCTTTGAACCCCTTCAGAATGGATTCTACCCAATATATAGTCCTAACTATAGTTTTGAAACTTTGGGAAGAAAATCGTCCCGTTTTGGTACAAATGAGAATTTTAAGAAATGTAGACAAAATTGGTGAACAAGGAGTAACCAAAGTTCAATATATTAGTATAATAGTCTAAATATTGCTTTGAACCCCTTTAGAATGGATTCTACCCAATATATAATCCTAACTATAGTTTTGAAACTTTGGGAAGAAAATCGTCCCGTTTTGGTACAAATGGGAATTTGAATAATTTGACACAAAATTGTCTCATCAAGAAGTAACCAAAGTTCAATATATGAGTATAATGGTCTAAATATAGCTTTGAACCCCTTCAAAATGGATTCAGCCCAATATATAGTCTTAACTATAGTTTTGAAACTATGGGAAGAAAATCGTCCTGTTTTGGTACAAATGGGAATTTGAAGAATTTGTCACAAAATTAGCTCATCAAGAAGTAACCAAAGTTCAATATATTAGTATAATAGTCTAAATATAGCTTTCAACCCCTTTAGAATGGATTCTAACCAATATATAGTCCTAACTATAATTTTGAAACTTTGGGAAGAAAATCGTCCAATTTTGGTATAAATGGGAATGTGAAGAAATGTAGACAAAATTGGTGACCAAGGAGTCACCAATGTTTAATATATTAGTAAAATAGTCTAAATATAGCTTTGAACCCCTTTAGAATGGATTCTACCCAATATATAGTCCTAACTATAGTTTTGAAACTTTGGGAAGAAAATCATTCCGTTTTGGTACAAATGGGAATTTGAAGAATTTGACACAAAATTGTCTCATCAAGAAGTAACCAAAGTTCAATATATTAGTATAATGGTCTAAATATAGCTTTGAACCCCTTCAAAATGGATTCAACCCTATATATAGTCCTAACTATAGTTTTGAAACTTTGGGAAGAAAATCGTCCCGTTTTGGTACAATGGAAATTTTAAGAAATGTAGACAAAATTGGTGAACAAGGAGTAACCAAAGTTCAATATATTAGTATAATAGTCTAAATATTGCTTTGAACCCCTTTAGAATGGATTCTACCCAATATATAATCCTAACTATAGTTTTGAAACTTTGGGAAGAAAATCGTCCCGTTTTGGTACAAATGGGAATTTGAAGAATTTGTCACAAAATTAGCTCATCAAGAAGTAACCAAAGTTCAATATATTAGTATAATAGTCTAAATATAGCTTTCAACCCCTTTAGAATGGATTCTAACCAATATATAGTCCTAACTATAATTTTGAAACTTTGGGAAGAAAATCGTCCAATTTTGGTATAAATGGGAATGTGAAGAAATGTAGACAAAATTGGTGACCAAGGAGTCACCAATGTTCAATATATTAGTAAAATAGTCTAAATATAGCTTTGAACCCCTTTAGAATGGATTCTACCCAATATATAGTCCTAACTATAGTTTTGAAACTTTGGGAAGAAAATCATCCCGTTTTGGTACAAATGGGAATTTGAAGAATTTGACACAAAATTGTCTCATCAAGAAGTAACCAAAGTTCAATATATTAGTATAATAGTCTAAATATAGCTTTGAACCCCTTCAGAATGGATTCTACCCAATATATAGTCCTAACTATAGTTTTGAAACTTTGGGAAGGAAATCGTCCCGTTTTGGTACAAATGGGAATTTGAAGAATTTGACACAAAATTGTCTCATCAAGAAGTAACCAAAGTTCAATATATTAGTATAACAGTCTAAATATAGCTTTGAACCCCTTTAGAATGGATTCAAACCAATATATAGTCATAACTATAGTTTTAAAACTTTGGAAAGAAAATCGTCCCGTTTTGGTACAAATGGGAATTTGAAGTATTTGACACAAAATTGTCTCATCAAGAAGTAACCAAAGTTCAATATATTAGTATAATGGTCTAAATATAGCTTTGAACCCCTTCAAAATGGATTCAGCCCAATATATAGTCTTAACTATAGTTTTGAAACTATGGGAAGAAAATCGTCCTGTTTTGGTACAAATGGGAATTTGAAGAATTTGTCACAAAATTAGCTCATCAAGAAGTAACCAAAGTTCAATATATTAGTATAATAGTCTAAATATAGCTTTCAACCCCTTTAGAATGGATTCTAACCAATATATAGTCCTAACTATAATTTTGAAACTTAGGGAAGAAAATCGTCCAATTTTGGTATAATTGGGAATGTGAAGAAATGTAGACAAAATTGGTGACCAAGGAGTCACCAATGTTCAATATATTAGTAAAATAGTCTAAATATAGCTTTGAACCCCTTTAGAATGGATTCTACCCAATATATAGTCCTAACTATAGTTTTGAAACTTTGGGAAGAAAATCATCCCGTTTTGGTACAAATGGGAATTTGAAGAATTTGACACAAAATTGTCTCATCAAGAAGTAACCAAAGTTCAATATATTAGTATAATAGTCTAAATATAGCTTTGAACCCCTTCAGAATGGATTCTACCCAATATATAGTCCTAACTATAGTTTTGAAACTTTGGGAAGGAAATCGTCCCGTTTTGGTACAAATGGGAATTTGAAGAATTTGACACAAAATTGTCTCATCAAGAAGTAACCAAAGTTCAATATATTAGTATAATGGTCTAAATATAGCTTTGAACCCCTTCAAAATGGATTCAACCCTATATATAGTCCTAACTATAGTTTTGAAACTTTGGGAAGAAAATCGTCCCGTTTTGGTACAATGGAAATTTTAAGAAATGTAGACAAAATTGGTGAACAAGGAGTAACCAAAGTTCAATATATTAGTATAATAGTCTAAATATTGCTTTGAACCCCTTTAGAATGGATTCTACCCAATATATAATCCTAACTATAGTTTTGAAACTTTGGGAAGAAAATCGTCCCGTTTTGGTACAAATGGGAATTTGAAGAATTTGTCACAAAATTAGCTCATCAAGAAGTAACCAAAGTTCAATATATTAGTATAATAGTCTAAATATAGCTTTCAACCCCTTTAGAATGGATTCTAACCAATATATAGTCCTAACTATAATTTTGAAACTTTGGGAAGAAAATCGTCCAATTTTGGTATAAATGGGAATGTGAAGAAATGTAGACAAAATTGGTGACCAAGGAGTCACCAATGTTCAATATATTAGTAAAATAGTCTAAATATAGCTTTGAACCCCTTTAGAATGGATTCTACCCAATATATAGTCCTAACTATAGTTTTGAAACTTTGGGAAGAAAATCATCCCGTTTTGGTACAAATGGGAATTTGAAGAATTTGACACAAAATTGTCTCATCAAGAAGTAACCAAAGTTCAATATATTAGTATAATAGTCTAAATATAGCTTTGAACCCCTTCAGAATGGATTCTACCCAATATATAGTCCTAACTATAGTTTTGAAACTTTGGGAAGGAAATCGTCCCGTTTTGGTACAAATGGGAATTTGAAGAATTTGACACAAAATTGTCTCATCAAGAAGTAACCAAAGTTCAATATATTAGTATAACAGTCTAAATATAGCTTTGAACCCCTTTAGAATGGATTCAAACCAATATATAGTCATAACTATAGTTTTAAAACTTTGGAAAGAAAATCGTCCCGTTTTGGTACAAATGGGAATTTGAAGTATTTGACACAAAATTGTCTCATCAAGAAGTAACCAAAGTTCAATATATTAGTATAATGGTCTAAATATAGCTTTGAACCCCTTCAAAATGGATTCAGCCCAATATATAGTCTTAACTATAGTTTTGAAACTATGGGAAGAAAATCGTCCTGTTTTGGTACAAATGGGAATTTGAAGAATTTGTCACAAAATTAGCTCATCAAGAAGTAACCAAAGTTCAATATATTAGTATAATAGTCTAAATATAGCTTTCAACCCCTTTAGAATGGATTCTAACCAATATATAGTCCTAACTATAATTTTGAAACTTAGGGAAGAAAATCGTCCAATTTTGGTATAATTGGGAATGTGAAGAAATGTAGACAAAATTGGTGACCAAGGAGTCACCAATGTTCAATATATTAGTAAAATAGTCTAAATATAGCTTTGAACCCCTTTAGAATGGATTCTACCCAATATATAGTCCTAACTATAGTTTTGAAACTTTGGGAAGAAAATCATCCCGTTTTGGTACAAATGGGAATTTGAAGAATTTGACACAAAATTGTCTCATCAAGAAGTAACCAAAGTTCAATATATTAGTATAATAGTCTAAATATAGCTTTGAACCCCTTCAGAATGGATTCTACCCAATATATAGTCCTAACTATAGTTTTGAAACTTTGGGAAGGAAATCGTCCCGTTTTGGTACAAATGGGAATTTGAAGAATTTGACACAAAATTGTCTCATCAAGAAGTAACCAAAGTTCAATATATTAGTATAACAGTCTAAATATAGCTTTGAACCCCTTTAGAATGGATTCAAACCAATATATAGTCATAACTATAGTTTTAAAACTTTGGAAAGAAAATCGTCCCGTTTTGGTACAAATGGGAATTTGAAGTATTTGACACAAAATTGTCTCATCAAGAAGTAACCAAAGTTCAATATATTAGTATAATGGTCTAAATATAGCTTTGAACCCCTTCAAAATGGATTCAGCCCAATATATAGTCTTAACTATAGTTTTGAAACTATGGGAAGAAAATCGTCCGTTTTTGGTACAAATGGGAATTTGAAGAATTTGTCACAAAATTAGCTCATCAAGAAGTAACCAAAGTTCAATATATTAGTATAATAGTCTAAATATAGCTTTCAACCCCTTTAGAATGGATTCTAACCAATATATAGTCCTAACTATAATTTTGAAACTTAGGGAAGAAAATCGTCCAATTTTGATATAATTGGGAATGTGAAGAAATGTAGACAAAATTGGTGACCAAGGAGTCACCAATGTTCAATATATTAGTAAAATAGTCTAAATATAGCTTTGAACCCCTTTAGAATGGATTCTACCCAATATATAGTCCTAACTATAGTTTTGAAACTTTGGGAAGAAAATCATCCCGTTTTGGTACAAATGGGAATTTGAAGAATTTGACACAAAATTGTCTCATCAAGAAGTAACCAAAGTTCAATATATTAGTATAATGGTCTAAATATAGCTTTGAACCCCTTCAAAATGGATTCAACCCAATATATAGTCCTAACTATAGTTTTGAAACTTTGGGAAGAAAATCGTCCAATTTTGGTATAATTGGGAATGTGAAGAAATGTAGACAAAATTGGTGACCAAGGAGTCACCAATGTTCAATATATTAGTAAAATAGTCTAAATATAGCTTTGAACCCCTTTAGAATGGATTCTACCCAATATATAGTCCTAACTATAGTTTTGAAACTTTGGGAAGAAAATCATCCCGTTTTGGTACAAATGGGAATTTGAAGTATTTGACACAAAATTGTCTCATCAAGAAGTAACCAAAGTTCAATATATTAGTATAATAGTCTAAATATAGCTTTCAACCCCTTTAGAATGGATTCTAACCAATATATAGTCCTAACTATAATTTTGAAACTTAGGGAAGAAAATCGTCCAATTTTGGTATAATTGGGAATGTGAAGAAATGTAGACAAAATTGGTGACCAAGGAGTCACCAATGTTCAATATATTAGTAAAATAGTCTAAATATAGCTTTGAACCCCTTTAGAATGGATTCTACCCAATATATAGTCCTAACTATAGTTTTGAAACTTTGGGAAGAAAATCATCCCGTTTTGGTACAAATGGGAATTTGAAGAATTTGACACAAAATTGTCTCATCAAGAAGTAACCAAAGTTCAATATATTAGTATAATAGTCTAAATATAGCTTTGAACCCCTTCAGAATGGATTCTACCCAATATATAGTCCTAACTATAGTTTTGAAACTTTGGGAAGGAAATCGTCCCGTTTTGGTACAAATGGGAATTTGAAGAATTTGACACAAAATTGTCTCATCAAGAAGTAACCAAAGTTCAATATATTAGTATAATGGTCTAAATATAGCTTTGAACCCCTTCAAAATGGATTCAACCCTATATATAGTCCTAACTATAGTTTTGAAACTTTGGGAAGAAAATCGTCCCGTTTTGGTACAATGGAAATTTTAAGAAATGTAGACAAAATTGGTGAACAAGGAGTAACCAAAGTTCAATATATTAGTATAATAGTCTAAATATTGCTTTGAACCCCTTTAGAATGGATTCTACCCAATATATAATCCTAACTATAGTTTTGAAACTTTGGGAAGAAAATCGTCCCGTTTTGGTACAAATGGGAATTTGAAGAATTTGTCACAAAATTAGCTCATCAAGAAGTAACCAAAGTTCAATATATTAGTATAATAGTCTAAATATAGCTTTCAACCCCTTTAGAATGGATTCTAACCAATATATAGTCCTAACTATAATTTTGAAACTTTGGGAAGAAAATCGTCCAATTTTGGTATAAATGGGAATGTGAAGAAATGTAGACAAAATTGGTGACCAAGGAGTCACCAATGTTCAATATATTAGTAAAATAGTCTAAATATAGCTTTGAACCCCTTTAGAATGGATTCTACCCAATATATAGTCCTAACTATAGTTTTGAAACTTTGGGAAGAAAATCATCCCGTTTTGGTACAAATGGGAATTTGAAGAATTTGACACAAAATTGTCTCATCAAGAAGTAACCAAAGTTCAATATATTAGTATAATAGTCTAAATATAGCTTTGAACCCCTTCAGAATGGATTCTACCCAATATATAGTCCTAACTATAGTTTTGAAACTTTGGGAAGGAAATCGTCCCGTTTTGGTACAAATGGGAATTTGAAGAATTTGACACAAAATTGTCTCATCAAGAAGTAACCAAAGTTCAATATATTAGTATAACAGTCTAAATATAGCTTTGAACCCCTTTAGAATGGATTCAAACCAATATATAGTCATAACTATAGTTTTAAAACTTTGGAAAGAAAATCGTCCCGTTTTGGTACAAATGGGAATTTGAAGTATTTGACACAAAATTGTCTCATCAAGAAGTAACCAAAGTTCAATATATTAGTATAATGGTCTAAATATAGCTTTGAACCCCTTCAAAATGGATTCAGCCCAATATATAGTCTTAACTATAGTTTTGAAACTATGGGAAGAAAATCGTCCTGTTTTGGTACAAATGGGAATTTGAAGAATTTGTCACAAAATTAGCTCATCAAGAAGTAACCAAAGTTCAATATATTAGTATAATAGTCTAAATATAGCTTTCAACCCCTTTAGAATGGATTCTAACCAATATATAGTCCTAACTATAATTTTGAAACTTAGGGAAGAAAATCGTCCAATTTTGGTATAATTGGGAATGTGAAGAAATGTAGACAAAATTGGTGACCAAGGAGTCACCAATGTTCAATATATTAGTAAAATAGTCTAAATATAGCTTTGAACCCCTTTAGAATGGATTCTACCCAATATATAGTCCTAACTATAGTTTTGAAACTTTGGGAAGAAAATCATCCCGTTTTGGTACAAATGGGAATTTGAAGAATTTGACACAAAATTGTCTCATCAAGAAGTAACCAAAGTTCAATATATTAGTATAATAGTCTAAATATAGCTTTGAACCCCTTCAGAATGGATTCTACCCAATATATAGTCCTAACTATAGTTTTGAAACTTTGGGAAGGAAATCGTCCCGTTTTGGTACAAATGGGAATTTGAAGAATTTGACACAAAATTGTCTCATCAAGAAGTAACCAAAGTTCAATATATTAGTATAACAGTCTAAATATAGCTTTGAACCCCTTTAGAATGGATTCAAACCAATATATAGTCATAACTATAGTTTTAAAACTTTGGAAAGAAAATCGTCCCGTTTTGGTACAAATGGGAATTTGAAGTATTTGACACAAAATTGTCTCATCAAGAAGTAACCAAAGTTCAATATATTAGTATAATGGTCTAAATATAGCTTTGAACCCCTTCAAAATGGATTCAGCCCAATATATAGTCTTAACTATAGTTTTGAAACTATGGGAAGAAAATCGTCCGTTTTTGGTACAAATGGGAATTTGAAGAATTTGTCACAAAATTAGCTCATCAAGAAGTAACCAAAGTTCAATATATTAGTATAATAGTCTAAATATAGCTTTCAACCCCTTTAGAATGGATTCTAACCAATATATAGTCCTAACTATAATTTTGAAACTTAGGGAAGAAAATCGTCCAATTTTGATATAATTGGGAATGTGAAGAAATGTAGACAAAATTGGTGACCAAGGAGTCACCAATGTTCAATATATTAGTAAAATAGTCTAAATATAGCTTTGAACCCCTTTAGAATGGATTCTACCCAATATATAGTCCTAACTATAGTTTTGAAACTTTGGGAAGAAAATCATCCCGTTTTGGTACAAATGGGAATTTGAAGAATTTGACACAAAATTGTCTCATCAAGAAGTAACCAAAGTTCAATATATTAGTATAATGGTCTAAATATAGCTTTGAACCCCTTCAAAATGGATTCAACCCAATATATAGTCCTAACTATAGTTTTGAAACTTTGGGAAGAAAATCGTCCTGTTTTGGTAAAATGGGAATTTGAAGAATTTGACACAAAATTAGCTCATCAAGAAGTAACCAAAGTTCAATATATTAGTATAATAGTCTAAATATAGCTTTGAACCCCTTCAGAATGGATTCTACCCAATATATAGTCCTAACTATAGTTTTGAAACTTTGGGAAGAAAATCGTCCCGTTTTGGTACAAATGGGAATTTTAAGAAATGTAGACAAAATTGGTGAACAAGGAGTAACCAAAGTTCAATATATTAGTATAATGGTCTAAATATAGCTTTGAACCCCTTCAAAATGGATTCAGCCCAATATATAGTCTTAACTATAGTTTTGAAACTATGCGAAGAAAATCGTCCTGTTTTGGTACAAATGGGAATTTGAAGAATTTGTCACAAAATTAGCTCATCAAGAAGTAACCAAAGTTCAATATATTAGTATAATAGTCTAAATATAGCTTTCAACCCCTTTAAAATGGATTCTAACCAATATATAGTCCTAACTATAATTTTGAAACTTTGGGAAGAAAATCGTCCAATATTGGTATAAATGGGAATGTGAAGAAATGTAGACAAAATTGGTGACCAAGGAGTCACCAATGTTCAATTTATTAGTAAAATAGTCTAAATATAGCTTTGAACCCCTTTAGAATGGATTCTACCCAATATATAGTCCTAACTATAGTTTTGAAACTTTGGGAAGAAAATCATCCCGTTTTGGTACAAATGGGAATTTGAAGAATTTGACACAAAATTGTCTCATCATGAAGTAACCAAAGTTCAATATATTAGTATAATGGTCTAAATATAGCTTTGAACCCCTTCAAAATGGATTCAACCCAATATATAGTCCTAACTATAGTTTTGAAACTTTGGGAAGAAAATCGTCCTGTTTTGGTACAAATGGGAATTTGAAGAATTTGACACAAAATTAGATCATCAAGAAGTAACCAAAGTTCAATATATTAGTATAATAGTCTAAATATAGCTTTGAACCCCTTCAGAATGGATTCTACCCAATATATAGTCCTAACTATAGTTTTGAAACTTTGGGAAGAAAATCGTCTCGTTTTGGTACAAATGGGAATTTTAAGAAATGTAGACAAAATTGGTGAACAAGGAGTAACCAAAGTTCAATATATTAGTATAATAGTCTAAATATTACTTTGAACCCCTTTAGAATAGATTCTACCCAATATATAATCCTAACTATAGTTTTGAAACTTGGGAAGAAAATCGTCCCGTTTTGGTACAAATGGGAATTTGAATAATTTGACACAAAATTGTCTCATCAAGAAGTAACCAAAGTTCAATATATTAGTATAATGGTCTAAATATAGCTTTGAACCCCTTCAAAATGGATTCAACCCAATATATAGTCCTAACTATAGTTTTGAAACTTTGGGAAGAAAGTCGTCCTGTTTTGGTACAAATGGGAATTTGAAGAATTTGACACAAAATTAGCTCATCAAGAAATAACCAAAGTTCAATATATTAGTATAATAGTCTAAATATAGCTTTGAACCCCTTCAGAATGGATTCTACCCAATATATAGTCCTAACTATAGTTTTGAAACTTTGGGAAGAAAATCGTCCCGTTTTGGTACAAATGGGAATTTTAAGAAATGTAGACAAAATTGGTGAACAAGGAGTAACCAAAGTTCAATATATTAGTATAATGGTCTAAATATAGCTTTGAACCCCTTCAAAATGGATTCAGCCCAATATATAGTCTTAACTATAGTTTTGAAACTATGGGAAGAAAATCGTCCTGTTTTGGTACAAATGGGAATTTGAAGAATTTGTCACAAAATTAGCTCATCAAGAAGTAACCAAAGTTCAATATATTAGTATAATAATCTAAATATAGCTTTCAACCCCTTTAGAATGGATTCAAACCAATATATAGTCCTAACTATAATTTTGAAACTTTGGGAAGAAAATCGTCCAATTTTGGTATAAATGGGAATGTGAAGAAATGTAGACAAAATTGGTGACCAAGGAGTCACCAATGTTCAATATATTAGTAAAATAGTCTAAATATAGCTTTGAACCCCTTTAGAATGGATTCTACCCAATATATAGTCCTAACTATAGTTTTGAAACTTTGGGAAGAAAATCATCCCGTTTTGGTACAAATGGGAATTTGAAGAATTTGACACAAAATTGTCTCATCAAGAAGTAACCAAAGTTCAATATATTAGTATAATGGTCTAAATATAGCTTTGAACCCCTTTAGAATGGATTCTACCCAATATATAATCCTAACTATAGTTTTGAAACTTGGGAAGAAAATCGTCCCGTTTTGGTACAAATGGGAATTTGAATAATTTGACACAAAATTGTCTCATCAAGAAGTAACCAAAGTTCAATATATTAGTATAATGGTCTAAATATAGCTTTGAACCCCTTCAAAATGGATTCAACCCAATATATAGTCCTAACTATAGTTTTGAAACTTTGGGAAGAAAATCGTCCTGTTTTGGTACAAATGGGAATTTTAAGAATTTGACACAAAATTAGCTCATCAAGAAGTAACCAAAGTTCAATATATTAGTATAATAGTCTAAATATAGCTTTGAACCCCTTCAGAATGGATTCTACCCAATATATAGTCCTAACTATAGTTTTGAAACTTTGGGAAGAAAATCGTCCCGTTTTGGTACAAATGGGAATTTTAAGAAATGTAGACAAAATTGGTGAACAAGGAGTAACCAAAGTTCAATATATTAGTATAATGGTCTAAATATAGCTTTGAACCCCTTCAAAATGGATTCAGCCCAATATATAGTCTTAACTATAGTTTTGAAACTATGGGAAGAAAATCGTCCTGTTTTGGTACAAATGGGAATTTGAAGAATTTGTCACAAAATTAGCTCATCAAGAAGTAACCAAAGTTCAATATATTAGTATAATAGTCTAAATATAGCTTTCAACCCCTTTAGAATGGATTCAAACCAATATATAGTCCTAACTATAATTTTGAAACTTTGGGAAGAAAATCGTCCAATTTTGGTATAAATGGGAATGTGAAGAAATGTAGACAAAATTGGTGACCAAGGAGTCACCAATGTTCAATATATTAGTAAAATAGTCTAAATATAGCTTTGAACCCCTTTAGAATGGATTCTACCCAATATATAGTCCTAACTATAGTTTTGAAACTTTGGGAAGAAAATCATCCCGTTTTGGTACAAATGGGAATTTGAAGAATTTGACACAAAATTGTCTCATCAAGAAGTAACCAAAGTTCAATATATTAGTATAATGGTCTAAATATAGCTTTGAACTCCTTCAAAATGGATTCAACCCAATATATAGTCCTCACTATAGTTTTGAAACTTTGGGAAGAAAATCGTCCTGTTTTGGTACAAATGGGAATTTGAAGAATTTGACACCAAATTAGCTCATCAAGAAGTAACCAAAGTTCAATATATTAGTATAATAGTCTAAATATAGCTTTGAACCCCTTCAGAATGGATTCTACCCAATATATAGTCCTAACTATAGTTTTGAAACTTTGGGAAGAAAATCGTCCCGTTTTAAGACAAATGGGAATTTGAAGAAATGTAGACAAAATTGGTGAACAAGGAGTAACCAAAGTTCAATATATTAGTATAATAGTCTAAATATTGCTTTGAACGCCTTTAGAATGGATTCTACCCAATATATAATCCTAACTATAGTTTTGAAACTTTGGGAAGAAAATCGTCCCGTTTTGGTACAAATTGGAATTTGAAGAAATGTAGACAAAATTGGTGACCAAGGAGTAACCAATGTTCAATATATTAGTAAAATAGTCTAAATATAGCTTTCAACCCCTTTAGAATGGATTCTAACCAATATATAGTCCTAACTATAATTTTGAAACTTTGGGAAGAAAATCGTCCAATTTTGGTATAAATGGGAATGTGAAGAAATGTAGACAAAATTGGTGACCAAGGAGTCACCAATGTTCAATATATTAGTAAAATAGTCTAAATATAGCTTTGAACCCCTTTAGAATGGATTCTACCCAATATATAGTCCTAACTATAGTTTTGAAACTTTGGGAAGAAAATCATCCCGTTTTGGTACAAATGGGAATTTGAAGAATTTGACACAAAATTGTCTCATCAAGAAGTAACCAAAGTTCAATATATTAGTATAATGGTCTAAATATAGCTTTGAACCCCTTTAGAATGGATTCTACCCAATATATAATCCTAACTATAGTTTTGAAACTTGGGAAGAAAATCGTCCCGTTTTGGTACAAATGGGAATTTGAATAATTTGACACAAAATTGTCTCATCAAGAAGTAACCAAAGTTCAATATATTAGTATAATGGTCTAAATATAGCTTTGAACCCCTTCAAAATGGATTCAACCCAATATATAGTCCTAACTATAGTTTTGAAACTTTGGGAAGAAAATCGTCCTGTTTTGGTACAAATGGGAATTTTAAGAATTTGACACAAAATTAGCTCATCAAGAAGTAACCAAAGTTCAATATATTAGTATAATAGTCTAAATATAGCTTTGAACCCCTTCAGAATGGATTCTACCCAATATATAGTCCTAACTATAGTTTTGAAACTTTGGGAAGAAAATCGTCCCGTTTTGGTACAAATGGGAATTTGAAGAAATGTAGACAAAATTGGTGACCAAGGAGTAACCAATGTTCAATATATTAGTATAATAGTCTAAATATAGCTTTGAACCCCTTCAGGTGGGATTCTACCCAATATATAGTCTTAACTTTAGTTTTGAAACTTTGGGAAGAAAATCGTCCCGTTTTGGTACAAATGGGAATTTGAAGAATTGTACACAAAATTGGCTCATCAAGAAGTAACCAAACTTCAATATATTAGTATAACAGTCTAAATATAGTTTTCAACCCCTTTAGAATAGATTCTAACCAATATATAGTCCTAACTATAATTTTGAAACTTTGGGAAGAAAATCGTCCAATTTTGTATAAATGGGAATTTGAAGAAATGTAGACAAAATTGGTGACCAAGGAGTAACCAATGTTCAATATATTAGTAAAATAGTCTAAATATATCTTTGAACCCCTTTAGAATGGATTCTACCCAATATATAGTCCTAACTATAGTTTTGAAACTTTGGGAAGAAAATCGTCCCGTTTTGGTACAAATGGGAATTTGAATAATTTGACACAAAATTGTCTCATCAAGAAGTAACCAAAGTTCAATATATTAGTATAATGGTCTAAATATAGCTTTGAACCCCTTCAAAATGGATTCAGCCCAATATATAGTCTTAACTATAGTTTTGAAACTATGGGAAGAAAATCGTCCTGTTTTGGTACAAATGGGAATTTGAAGAATTTGTCACAAAATTAGCTCATCAAGAAGTAACCAAAGTTCAATATATTAGTATAATAGTCTAAATATAGCTTTCAACCCCTTTAGAATGGATTCTAACCAATATATAGTCCTAACTATAATTTTGAAACTTTGGGAAGAAAATCGTCCAATTTTGGTATAAATGGGAATGTGAAGAAATGTAGACAAAATTGGTGACCAAGGAGTCACCAATGTTCAATATATTAGTAAAATAGTCTAAATATAGCTTTGAACCCCTTTAGAATGGATTCTACCCAATATATAGTCCTAACTATAGTTTTGAAACTTTGGGAAGAAAATCATCCCGTTTTGGTACAAATGGGAATTTGAAGAATTTGACACAAAATTGTCTCATCAAGAAGTAACCAAAGTTCAATATATTAGTATAATGGTCTAAATATAGCTTTGAACCCCTTCAAAATGGATTCAACCCAATATATAGTCCTAACTATAGTTTTGAAACTTTGGGAAGAAAATCGTCCTGTTTTGGTACAAATGGGAATTTGAAGAATTTGACACAAAATTAGCTCATCAAGAAGTAACCAAAGTTCAATATATTAGTATAATAGTCTAAATATAGCTTTGAACCCCTTCAGAATGGATTCTACCCAATATATAGTCCTAACTGTAGTTTTGAAACTTTGGGAAGAAAATCGTCCCGTTTTGGTACAAATGGGAATTTTAAGAAATGTAGACAAAATTGGTGAACAAGGAGTAACCAAAGTTCAATATATTAGTATAATGGTCTAAATATAGCTTTGAACCCCTTCAAAATGGATTCAGCCCAATATATAGTCTTAACTATAGTTTTGAAACTATGGGAAGAAAATCGTCCTGTTTTGGTACAAATGGGAATTTGAAGAATTTGTCACAAAATTAGCTCATCAAGAAGTAACCAAAGTTCAATATATTAGTATAATAGTCTAAATATAGCTTTCAACCCCTTTAGAATGGATTCAAACCAATATATAGTCCTAACTATAATTTTGAAACTTTGGGAAGAAAATCGTCCAATTTTGGTATAAATGGGAATGTGAAGAAATGTAGACAAAATTGGTGACCAAGGAGTCACCAATGTTCAATATATTAGTAAAATAGTCTAAATATAGCTTTGAACCCCTTTAGAATGGATTCTACCCAATATATAGTCCTAACTATAGTTTTGAAACTTTGGGAAGAAAATCATCCCGTTTTGGTACAAATGGGAATTTGAAGAATTTGACACAAAATTGTCTCATCAAGAAGTAACCAAAGTTCAATATATTAGTATAATGGTCTAAATATAGCTTTGAACCCCTTCAAAATGGATTCAACCCAATATAAAGTCCTCACTATAGTTTTGAAACTTTGGGAAGAAAATCGTCCTGTTTTGGTACAAATGGGAATTTGAAGAATTTGACACAAAATTAGCTCATCAAGAAGTAACCAAAGTTCAATATATTAGTATAATAGTCTAAATATAGCTTTGAACCCCTTCAGAATGGATTCTACCCAATATATAGTCCTAACTATAGTTTTGAAACTTTGGGAAGAAAATCGTCCCGTTTTAAGACAAATGGGAATTTGAAGAAATGTAGACAAAATTGGTGAACAAGGAGTAACCAAAGTTCAATATATTAGTATAATAGTCTAAATATTGCTTTGAACGCCTTTAGAATGGATTCTACCCAATATATAATCCTAACTATAGTTTTGAAACTTTGGGAAGAAAATCGTCCCGTTTTGGTACAAATTGGAATTTGAAGAAATGTAGACAAAATTGGTGACCAAGGAGTAACCAATGTTCAATATATTAGTAAAATAGCCTAAATATAGCTTTCAACCCCTTTAGAATGGATTCTAACCAATATATAGTCCTAACTATAATTTTGAAACTTTGGGAAGAAAATCGTCCAATTTTGGTATAAATGGGAATGTGAAGAAATGTAGACAAAATTGGTGACCAAGGAGTCACCAATGTTCAATATATTAGTAAAATAGTCTAAATATAGCTTTGAACCCCTTTAGAATGGATTCTACCCAATATATAGTCCTAACTATAGTTTTGAAACTTTGGGAAGAAAATCATCCCGTTTTGGTACAAATGGGAATTTGAAGAATTTGACACAAAATTGTCTCATCAAGAAGTAACCAAAGTTCAATATATTAGTATAATGGTCTAAATATAGCTTTGAACCCCTTCAAAATGGATTCAACCCTATATATAGTCCTAACTATAGTTTTGAAACTTTGGGAAGAAAATCGTCCCGTTTTGGTACAAATGGGAATTTGAAGAATTTGACACAAAATTAGCTCATCAAGAAGTAACCAAAGTTCAATATATTAGTATAATGGTCTAAATATAGCTTTGAACCCCTTCAAAATGGATTCAACCCAATATAAAGTCCTCACTATAGTTTTGAAACTTTGGGAAGAAAATCGTCCTGTTTTGGTACAAATGGGAATTTGAAGAATTTGACACAAAATTAGCTCATCAAGAAGTAACCAAAGTTCAATATATTAGTATAATAGTCTAAATATAGCTTTGAACCCCTTCAGAATGGATTCTACCCAATATATAGTCCTAACTATAGTTTTGAAACTTTGGGAAGAAAATCGTCCCGTTTTAAGACAAATGGGAATTTGAAGAAATGTAGACAAAATTGGTGAACAAGGAGTAACCAAAGTTCAATATATTAGTATAATAGTCTAAATATTGCTTTGAACGCCTTTAGAATGGATTCTACCCAATATATAATCCTAACTATAGTTTTGAAACTTTGGGAAGAAAATCGTCCCGTTTTGGTACAAATTGGAATTTGAAGAAATGTAGACAAAATTGGTGACCAAGGAGTAACCAATGTTCAATATATTAGTAAAATAGTCTAAATATAGCTTTCAACCCCTTTAGAATGGATTCTAACCAATATATAGTCCTAACTATAATTTTGAAACTTTGGGAAGAAAATCGTCCAATTTTGGTATAAATGGGAATGTGAAGAAATGTAGACAAAATTGGTGACCAAGGAGTCACCAATGTTCAATATATTAGTAAAATAGTCTAAATATAGCTTTGAACCCCTTTAGAATGGATTCTACCCAATATATAGTCCTAACTATAGTTTTGAAACTTTGGGAAGAAAATCATCCCGTTTTGGTACAAATGGGAATTTGAAGAATTTGACACAAAATTGTCTCATCAAGAAGTAACCAAAGTTCAATATATTAGTATAATGGTCTAAATATAGCTTTGAACCCCTTCAAAATGGATTCAACCCAATATATAGTCCTAACTATAGTTTTGAAACTTTGGGAAGAAAATCGTCCTGTTTTGGTACAAATGGGAATTTGAAGAATTTGACACAAAATTAGCTCATCAAGAAGTAACCAAAGTTCAATATATTAGTATAATAGTCTAAATATAGCTTTGAACCCCTTCAGAATGGATTCTACCCAATATATAGTCCTAACTATAGTTTTGAAACTTTGGGAAGAAAATCGTCCCGTTTTGGTACAAATGGGAATTTTAAGAAATGTAGACAAAATTGGTGAACAAGGAGTAACCAAAGTTCAATATATTAGTATAATGGTCTAAATATAGCTTTGAACCCCTTCAAAATGGATTCAGCCCAATATATAGTCTTAACTATAGTTTTGAAACTATGGGAAGAAAATCGTCCTGTTTTGGTACAAATGGGAATTTGAAGAAATGTAGACAAAATTGGTGACCAAGGAGTAACCAATGTTCAATATATTAGTAAAATAGCCTAAATATAGCTTTCAACCCCTTTAGAATGGATTCTAACCAATATATAGTCCTAACTATAATTTTGAAACTTTGGGAAGAAAATCGTCCAATTTTGGTATAAATGGGAATGTGAAGAAATGTAGACAAAATTGGTGACCAAGGAGTCACCAATGTTCAATATATTAGTAAAATAGTCTAAATATAGCTTTGAACCCCTTTAGAATGGATTCTACCCAATATATAGTCCTAACTATAGTTTTGAAACTTTGGGAAGAAAATCATCCCGTTTTGGTACAAATGGGAATTTGAAGAATTTGACACAAAATTGTCTCATCAAGAAGTAACCAAAGTTCAATATATTAGTATAATGGTCTAAATATAGCTTTGAACCCCTTCAAAATGGATTCAGCCCAATATATAGTCTTAACTATAGTTTTGAAACTATGGGAAGAAAATCGTCCTGTTTTGGTACAAATGGGAATTTGAAGAATTTGTCACAAAATTAGCTCATCAAGAAGTAACCAAAGTTCAATATATTAGTATAATAGTCTAAATATAGCTTTCAACCCCTTTAGAATGGATTCTAACCAATATATAGTCCTAACTATAATTTTGAAACTTTGGGAAGAAAATCGTCCAATTTTGGTATAAATGGGAATGTGAAGAAATGTAGACAAAATTGGTGACCAAGGAGTCACCAATGTTCAATATATTAGTAAAATAGTCTAAATATAGCTTTGAACCCCTTTAGAATGGATTCTACCCAATATATAGTCCTAACTATAGTTTTGAAACTTTGGGAAGAAAATCATCCCGTTTTGGTACAAATGGGAATTTGAAGAATTTGACACAAAATTGTCTCATCAAGAAGTAACCAAAGTTCAATATATTAGTATAATGGTCTAAATATAGCTTTGAACCCCTTCAAAATGGATTCAACCCAATATATAGTCCTAACTATAGTTTTGAAACTTTGGGAAGAAAATCGTCCTGTTTTGGTACAAATGGGAATTTGAAGAATTTGACACAAAATTAGCTCATCAAGAAGTAACCAAAGTTCAATATATTAGTATAATAGTCTAAATATAGCTTTGAACCCCTTCAGAATGGATTCTACCCAATATATAGTCCTAACTATAGTTTTGAAACTTTGGGAAGAAAATCGTCCCGTTTTGGTACAAATGGGAATTTTAAGAAATGTAGACAAAATTGGTGAACAAGGAGTAACCAAAGTTCAATATATTAGTATAATGGTCTAAATATAGCTTTGAACCCCTTCAAAATGGATTCAGCCCAATATATAGTCTTAACTATAGTTTTGAAACTATGGGAAGAAAATCGTCCTGTTTTGGTACAAATGGGAATTTGAAGAAATGTAGACAAAATTGGTGACCAAGGAGTAACCAATGTTCAATATATTAGTAAAATAGCCTAAATATAGCTTTCAACCCCTTTAGAATGGATTCTAACCAATATATAGTCCTAACTATAATTTTGAAACTTTGGGAAGAAAATCGTCCAATTTTGGTATAAATGGGAATGTGAAGAAATGTAGACAAAATTGGTGACCAAGGAGTCACCAATGTTCAATATATTAGTAAAATAGTCTAAATATAGCTTTGAACCCCTTTAGAATGGATTCTACCCAATATATAGTCCTAACTATAGTTTTGAAACTTTGGGAAGAAAATCATCCCGTTTTGGTACAAATGGGAATTTGAAGAATTTGACACAAAATTGTCTCATCAAGAAGTAACCAAAGTTCAATATATTAGTATAATGGTCTAAATATAGCTTTGAACCCCTTCAAAATGGATTCGACCCTATATATAGTCCTAACTATAGTTTTGAAACTTTGGGAAGAAAATCGTCCCGTTTTGGTACAAATGGGAATTTGAAGAATTTGACACAAAATTAGCTCATCAAGAAGTAACCAAAGTTCAATATATTAGTATAATGGTCTAAATATAGCTTTGAACCCCTTCAAAATGGATTCAACCCAATATAAAGTCCTCACTATAGTTTTGAAACTTTGGGAAGAAAATCGTCCTGTTTTGGTACAAATGGGAATTTGAAGAATTTGACACAAAATTAGCTCATCAAGAAGTAACCAAAGTTCAATATATTAGTATAATAGTCTAAATATAGCTTTGAACCCCTTCAGAATGGATTCTACCCAATATATAGTCCTAACTATAGTTTTGAAACTTTGGGAAGAAAATCGTCCCGTTTTAAGACAAATGGGAATTTGAAGAAATGTAGACAAAATTGGTGAACAAGGAGTAACCAAAGTTCAATATATTAGTATAATAGTCTAAATATTGCTTTGAACGCCTTTAGAATGGATTCTACCCAATATATAATCCTAACTATAGTTTTGAAACTTTGGGAAGAAAATCGTCCCGTTTTGGTACAAATTGGAATTTGAAGAAATGTAGACAAAATTGGTGACCAAGGAGTAACCAATGTTCAATATATTAGTAAAATAGTCTAAATATAGCTTTCAACCCCTTTAGAATGGATTCTAACCAATATATAGTCCTAACTATAATTTTGAAACTTTGGGAAGAAAATCGTCCAATTTTGGTATAAATGGGAATGTGAAGAAATGTAGACAAAATTGGTGACCAAGGAGTCACCAATGTTCAATATATTAGTAAAATAGTCTAAATATAGCTTTGAACCCCTTTAGAATGGATTCTACCCAATATATAGTCCTAACTATAGTTTTGAAACTTTGGGAAGAAAATCATCCCGTTTTGGTACAAATGGGAATTTGAAGAATTTGACACAAAATTGTCTCATCAAGAAGTAACCAAAGTTCAATATATTAGTATAATGGTCTAAATATAGCTTTGAACCCCTTCAAAATGGATTCAACCCTATATATAGTCCTAACTATAGTTTTGAAACTTTGGGAAGAAAATCGTCCTGTTTTGGTACAAATGGGAATTTGAAGAATTTGACACAAAATTAGCTCATCAAGAAGTAACCAAAGTTCAATATATTAGTATAATAGTCTAAATATAGCTTTGAACCCCTTCAGAATGGATTCTACCCAATATATAGTCCTAACTATAGTTTTGAAACTTTGGGAAGAAAATCGTCCCGTTTTGGTACAAATGGGAATTTGAAGAAATGTAGACAAAATTGGTGACCAAGGAGTAACCAATGTTCAATATATTAGTATAATAGTCTAAATATAGCTTTGAACCCCTTCAGAATGGATTCTACCCAATATATAGTCTTAACTTTAGTTTTGAAACTTTGGGAAGAAAATCGTCCCGTTTTGGTACAAATGGGAATTTGAAGAATTGTACACAAAATTGGCTCATCAAGAAGTAACCAAACTTCAATATATTAGTATAACAGTCTAAATATAGTTTTCAACCCCTTTAGAATAGATTCTAACCAATATATAGTCCTAACTATAATTTTGAAACTTTGGGAAGAAAATCGTCCAATTTTGTATAAATGGGAATTTGAAGAAATGTAGACAAAATTGGTGACCAAGGAGTAACCAATGTTCAATATATTAGTAAAATAGTCTAAATATATCTTTGAACCCCTTTAGAATGGATTCTACCCAATATATAGTCCTAACTATAGTTTTGAAACTTTGGGAAGAAAATCGTCCCGTTTTGGTACAAATGGGAATTTGAATAATTTGACACAAAATTGTCTCATCAAGAAGTAACCAAAGTTCAATATATTAGTATAATGGTCTAAATATAGCTTTGAACCCCTTCAAAATGGATTCAGCCCAATATATAGTCTTAACTATAGTTTTGAAACTATGGGAAGAAAATCGTCCTGTTTTGGTACAAATGGGAATTTGAAGAATTTGTCACAAAATTAGCTCATCAAGAAGTAACCAAAGTTCAATATATTAGTATAATAGTCTAAATATAGCTTTCAACCCCTTTAGAATGGATTCTAACCAATATATAGTCCTAACTATAATTTTGAAACTTTGGGAAGAAAATCGTCCAATTTTGGTATAAATGGGAATGTGAAGAAATGTAGACAAAATTGGTGACCAAGGAGTCACCAATGTTCAATATATTAGTAAAATAGTCTAAATATAGCTTTGAACCCCTTTAGAATGGATTCTACCCAATATATAGTCCTAACTATAGTTTTGAAACTTTGGGAAGAAAATCATCCCGTTTTGGTACAAATGGGAATTTGAAGAATTTGACACAAAATTGTCTCATCAAGAAGTAACCAAAGTTCAATATATTAGTATAATGGTCTAAATATAGCTTTGAACCCCTTCAAAATGGATTCAACCCAATATATAGTCCTAACTATAGTTTTGAAACTTTGGGAAGAAAATCGTCCTGTTTTGGTACAAATGGGAATTTGAAGAATTTGACACAAAATTAGCTCATCAAGAAGTAACCAAAGTTCAATATATTAGTATAATAGTCTAAATATAGCTTTGAACCCCTTCAGAATGGATTCTACCCAATATATAGTCCTAACTATAGTTTTGAAACTTTGGGAAGAAAATCGTCCCGTTTTGGTACAAATGGGAATTTTAAGAAATGTAGACAAAATTGGTGAACAAGGAGTAACCAAAGTTCAATATATTAGTATAATGGTCTAAATATAGCTTTGAACCCCTTCAAAATGGATTCAGCCCAATATATAGTCTTAACTATAGTTTTGAAACTATGGGAAGAAAATCGTCCTGTTTTGGTACAAATGGGAATTTGAAGAATTTGTCACAAAATTAGCTCATCAAGAAGTAACCAAAGTTCAATATATTAGTATAATAGTCTAAATATAGCTTTCAACCCCTTTAGAATGGATTCTAACCAATATATAGTCCTAACTATAATTTTGAAACTTTGGGAAGAAAATCGTCCAATTTTGGTATAAATGGGAATGTGAAGAAATGTAGACAAAATTGGTGACCAAGGAGTCACCAATGTTCAATATATTAGTAAAATAGTCTAAATATAGCTTTGAACCCCTTTAGAATGGATTCTACCCAATATATAGTCCTAACTATAGTTTTGAAACTTTGGGAAGAAAATCATCCCGTTTTGGTACAAATGGGAATTTGAAGAATTTGACACAAAATTGTCTCATCAAGAAGTAACCAAAGTTCAATATATTAGTATAATGGTCTAAATATAGCTTTGAACCCCTTCAAAATGGATTCAACCCAATATATAGTCCTAACTATAGTTTTGAAACTATGGGAAGAAAATCGTCCTGTTTTGGTACAAATGGGAATTTGAAGAATTTGTCACAAAATTAGCTCATCAAGAAGTAACCAAAGTTCAATATATTAGTATAATAGTCTAAATATAGCTTTCAACCCCTTTAGAATGGATTCAAACCAATATATAGTCCTAACTATAATTTTGAAACTTTGGGAAGAAAATCGTCCAATTTTGGTATAAATGGGAATGTGAAGAAATGTAGACAAAATTGGTGACCAAGGAGTCACCAATGTTCAATATATTAGTAAAATAGTCTAAATATAGCTTTGAACCCCTTTAGAATGGATTCTACCCAATATATAGTCCTAACTATAGTTTTGAAACTTTGGGAAGAAAATCATCCCGTTTTGGTACAAATGGGAATTTGAAGAATTTGACACAAAATTGTCTCATCAAGAAGTAACCAAAGTTCAATATATTAGTATAATAGTCTAAATATAGCTTTGAACCCCTTCAGAATGGATTCTACCCAATATATAGTCCTAACTATAGTTTTGAAACTTTGGGAAGAAAATCGTCCCGTTTTGGTATAAATGGGAATGTGAAGAAATGTAGACAAAATTGGTGACCAAGGAGTCACCAATGTTCAATATATTAGTAAAATAGTCTAAATATAGCTTTGAACCCCTTCAGAATGGATTCTACCCAATATATAGTCCTAACTATAGTTTTGAAACTTTGGGAAGAAAATCGTCCTGTTTTGGTACAAATGGGAATTTGAAGAATTTGACACAAAATTAGCTCATCAAGAAGTAACCAAAGTTCAATATATTAGTATAATAGTCTAAATATAGCTTTGAACCCCTTCAGAATGGATTCTACCCAATATATAGTCCTAACTATAGTTTTGAAACTTTGGGAAGAAAATCGTCCCGTTTTGGTACAAATGGGAATTTTAAGAAATGTAGACAAAATTGGTGAACAAGGAGTAACCAAAGTTCAATATATTAGTATAATGGTCTAAATATAGCTTTGAACCCCTTCAAAATGGATTCAGCCCAATATATAGTCTTAACTATAGTTTTGAAACTATGGGAAGAAAATCGTCCTGTTTTGGTACAAATGGGAATTTGAAGAATTTGTCACAAAATTAGCTCATCAAGAAGTAACCAAAGTTCAATATATTAGTATAATAGTCTAAATATAGCTTTCAACCCCTTTAGAATGGATTCTAACCAATATATAGTCCTAACTATAATTTTGAAACTTTGGGAAGAAAATCGTCCAATTTTGGTATAAATGGGAATGTGAAGAAATGTAGACAAAATTGGTGACCAAGGAGTCACCAATGTTCAATATATTAGTAAAATAGTCTAAATATAGCTTTGAACCCCTTTAGAATGGATTCTACCCAATATATAGTCTTAACTATAGTTTTGAAACTTTGGGAAGAAAATCATCCCGTTTTGGTACAAATGGGAATTTGAAGAATTTGACACAAAATTGTCTCATCAAGAAGTAACCAAAGTTCAATATATTAGTATAATGGTCTAAATATAGCTTTGAACCCCTTCAAAATGGATTCACCCCAATATATAGTCCTAACTATAGTTTTGAAACTATGGGAAGAAAATCGTCCTGTTTTGGTACAAATGGGAATTTGAAGAATTTGTCACAAAATTAGCTCATCAAGAAGTAACCAAAGTTCAATATATTAGTATAATAGTCTAAATATAGCTTTCAACCCCTTTAGAATGGATTCAAACCAATATATAGTCCTAACTATAATTTTGAAACTTTGGGAAGAAAATCGTCCAATTTTGGTATAAATGGGAATGTGAAGAAATGTAGACAAAATTGGTGACCAAGGAGTCACCAATGTTCAATATATTAGTAAAATAGTCTAAATATAGCTTTGAACCCCTTTAGAATGGATTCTACCCAATATATAGTCCTAACTATAGTTTTGAAACTTTGGGAAGAAAATCATCCCGTTTTGGTACAAATGGGAATTTGAAGAATTTGACACAAAATTGTCTCATCAAGAAGTAACCAAAGTTCAATATATTAGTATAATAGTCTAAATATAGCTTTGAACCCCTTCAGAATGGATTCTACCCAATATATAGTCCTAACTATAGTTTTGAAACTTTGGGAAGAAAATCGTCCCGTTTTGGTATAAATGGGAATGTGAAGAAATGTAGACAAAATTGGTGACCAAGGAGTCACCAATGTTCAATATATTAGTAAAATAGTCTAAATATAGATTTGAACCCCTTCAGAATGGATTCTACCCAATATATAGTCCTAACTATAGTTTTGAAACTTTGGGAAGAAAATTGTCCTGTTTTGGTACAAATGGGAATTTGAAAAATTTGACACAAAATTAGCTCATCAAGAAGTAACCAAAGTTCAATATATTAGTATAATAGTCTAAATATAGCTTTGAACCCCTTCAGAATGGATTCTACCCAATATATAGTCCTAACTATAGTTTTGAAACTTTGGGAAGAAAATCGTCCCGTTTTGGTACAAATGGGAATTTTAAGAAATGTAGACAAAATTGGTGAACAAGGAGTAACCAAAGTTCAATATATTAGTATAATAGTCTAAATATAGCTTTGAACCCCTTCAGAATGGATTCAACCCAATATATAGTCCTAACTATAGTTTTGAAACTTTGGGAAGAAAATCGTCCTGTTTTGGTACAAATGGGAATTTGAAGAATTTGTCACAAAATTAGCTCATCAAGAAGTAACCAAAGTTCAATATATTAGTATAATAGTCTAAATATAGCTTTCAACCCCTTTAGAATGGATTCTAACCAATATATAGTCCTAACTATAATTTTGAAACTTTGGGAAGAAAATCGTCCAATTTTGGTATAAATGGGAATGTGAAGAAATGTAGACAAAATTGGTGACCAAGGAGTCACCAATGTTCAATATATTAGTAAAATAGTCTAAATATAGCTTTGAACCCCTTTAGAATGGATTCTACCCAATATATAGTCCTAACTATAGTTTTGAAACTTTGGGAAGAAAATCATCCCGTTTTGGTACAAATGGGAATTTGAAGAATTTGACACAAAATTAGCTCATCAAGAAGTAACCAAAGTTCAATATATTAGTATAATAGTCTAAATATAGCTTTGAACCCCTTCAGAATGGATTCTACCCAATATATAGTCCTAACTATAGTTTTGAAACTTTGGGAAGAAAATCGTCCCGTTTTGGTACAAATGGGAATTTTAAGAAATGTAGACAAAATTGGTGACCAAGGAGTCACCAATGTTCAATATATTAGTAAAATAGTCTAAATATAGCTTTGAACCCCTTCAGAATGGATTCTACCCAATATATAGTCCTAACTATAGTTTTGAAACTTTGGGAAGAAAATCGTCCTGTTTTGGTACAAATGGGAATTTGAAGAATTTGACACAAAATTAGCTCATCAAGAAGTAACCAAAGTTCAATATATTAGTATAATAGTCTAAATATAGCTTTGAACCCCTTCAGAATGGATTCTACCCAATATATAGTCCTAACTATAGTTTTGAAACTTTGGGAAGAAAATCGTCCCGTTTTGGTACAAATGGGAATTTTAAGAAATGTAGACAAAATTGGTGAACAAGGAGTAACCAAAGTTCAATATATTAGTATAATGGTCTAAATATAGCTTTGAACCCCTTCAAAATGGATTCAGCCCAATATATAGTCTTAACTATAGTTTTGAAACTATGGGAAGAAAATCGTCCTGTTTTGGTACAAATGGGAATTTGAAGAATTTGTCACAAAATTAGCTCATCAAGAAGTAACCAAAGTTCAATATATTAGTATAATAGTCTAAATATAGCTTTCAACCCCTTTAGAATGGATTCTAACCAATATATAGTCCTAACTATAATTTTGAAACTTTGGGAAGAAAATCGTCCAATTTTGGTATAAATGGGAATGTGAAGAAATGTAGACAAAATTGGTGACCAAGGAGTCACCAATGTTCAATATATTAGTAAAATAGTCTAAATATAGCTTTGAACCCCTTTAGAATGGATTCTACCCAATATATAGTCTTAACTATAGTTTTGAAACTTTGGGAAGAAAATCATCCCGTTTTGGTACAAATGGGAATTTGAAGAATTTGACACAAAATTGTCTCATCAAGAAGTAACCAAAGTTCAATATATTAGTATAATGGTCTAAATATAGCTTTGAACCCCTTCAAAATGGATTCACCCCAATATATAGTCCTAACTATAGTTTTGAAACTATGGGAAGAAAATCGTCCTGTTTTGGTACAAATGGGAATTTGAAGAATTTGTCACAAAATTAGCTCATCAAGAAGTAACCAAAGTTCAATATATTAGTATAATAGTCTAAATATAGCTTTCAACCCCTTTAGAATGGATTCAAACCAATATATAGTCCTAACTATAATTTTGAAACTTTGGGAAGAAAATCGTCCAATTTTGGTATAAATGGGAATGTGAAGAAATGTAGACAAAATTGGTGACCAAGGAGTCACCAATGTTCAATATATTAGTAAAATAGTCTAAATATAGCTTTGAACCCCTTTAGAATGGATTCTACCCAATATATAGTCCTAACTATAGTTTTGAAACTTTGGGAAGAAAATCATCCCGTTTTGGTACAAATGGGAATTTGAAGAATTTGACACAAAATTGTCTCATCAAGAAGTAACCAAAGTTCAATATATTAGTATAATAGTCTAAATATAGCTTTGAACCCCTTCAGAATGGATTCTACCCAATATATAGTCCTAACTATAGTTTTGAAACTTTGGGAAGAAAATCGTCCCGTTTTGGTATAAATGGGAATGTGAAGAAATGTAGACAAAATTGGTGACCAAGGAGTCACCAATGTTCAATATATTAGTAAAATAGTCTAAATATAGATTTGAACCCCTTCAGAATGGATTCTACCCAATATATAGTCCTAACTATAGTTTTGAAACTTTGGGAAGAAAATTGTCCTGTTTTGGTACAAATGGGAATTTGAAAAATTTGACACAAAATTAGCTCATCAAGAAGTAACCAAAGTTCAATATATTAGTATAATAGTCTAAATATAGCTTTGAACCCCTTCAGAATGGATTCTACCCAATATATAGTCCTAACTATAGTTTTGAAACTTTGGGAAGAAAATCGTCCCGTTTTGGTACAAATGGGAATTTTAAGAAATGTAGACAAAATTGGTGAACAAGGAGTAACCAAAGTTCAATATATTAGTATAATAGTCTAAATATAGCTTTGAACCCCTTCAGAATGGATTCAACCCAATATATAGTCCTAACTATAGTTTTGAAACTTTGGGAAGAAAATCGTCCTGTTTTGGTACAAATGGGAATTTGAAGAATTTGTCACAAAATTAGCTCATCAAGAAGTAACCAAAGTTCAATATATTAGTATAATAGTCTAAATATAGCTTTCAACCCCTTTAGAATGGATTCTAACCAATATATAGTCCTAACTATAATTTTGAAACTTTGGGAAGAAAATCGTCCAATTTTGGTATAAATGGGAATGTGAAGAAATGTAGACAAAATTGGTGACCAAGGAGTCACCAATGTTCAATATATTAGTAAAATAGTCTAAATATAGCTTTGAACCCCTTTAGAATGGATTCTACCCAATATATAGTCCTAACTATAGTTTTGAAACTTTGGGAAGAAAATCATCCCGTTTTGGTACAAATGGGAATTTGAAGAATTTGACACAAAATTAGCTCATCAAGAAGTAACCAAAGTTCAATATATTAGTATAATAGTCTAAATATAGCTTTGAACCCCTTCAGAATGGATTCTACCCAATATATAGTCCTAACTATAGTTTTGAAACTTTGGGAAGAAAATCGTCCCGTTTTGGTACAAATGGGAATTTTAAGAAATGTAGACAAAATTGGTGAACAAGGAGTAACCAAAGTTCAATATATTAGTATAATGGTCTAAATATAGCTTTGAACCCCTTCAAAATGGATTCAGCCCAATATATAGTCTTAACTATAGTTTTGAAACTATGGGAAGAAAATCGTCCTGTTTTGGTACAAATGGGAATTTGAAGAATTTGTCACAAAATTAGCTCATCAAGAAGTAACCAAAGTTCAATATATTAGTATAATAGTCTAAATATAGCTTTCAACCCCTTTAGAATGGATTCAAACCAATATATAGTCCTAACTATAGTTTTGAAACTTTGGGAAGAAAATCCTCCCGTTTTGGTACAAATGGGAATTTGAAGAATTTGACACAAAATTGTCTCATCAAGAAGTAACCAAAGTTCAATATATTAGTATAATAGTCTAAATATAGCTTTGAACCCCTTCAGAATGGATTCTACCCAATATATAGTCCTAACTATAGTTTTGAAACTTTGGGAAGAAAATCGTCCCGTTTTGGTATAAATGGGAATGTGAAGAAATGTAGACAAAATTGGTGACCAAGGAGTCACCAATGTTCAATATATTAGTAAAATAGTCTAAATATAGCTTTGAACCCCTTCAGAATGGATTCTACCCAATATATAGTCCTAACTATAGTTTTGAAACTTTGGGAAGAAAATCGTCCTGTTTTGGTACAAATGGGAATTTGAAGAATTTGACACAAAATTAGCTCATCAAGAAGTAACCAAAGTTCAATATATTAGTATAATAGTCTAAATATAGCTTTCAACCCCTTTAGAATGGATTCTAACCAATATATAGTCCTAACTATAATTTTGAAACTTTGGGAAGAAAATCGTCCAATTTTGGTATAAATGGGAATGTGAAGAAATGTAGACAAAATTGGTGACCAAGGAGTCACCAATGTTCAATATATTAGTAAAATAGTCTAAATATAGCTTTGAACCCCTTTAGAATGGATTCTACCCAATATATAGTCCTAACTATAGTTTTGAAACTTTGGGAAGAAAATCATCCCGTTTTGGTACAAATGGGAATTTGAAGAATTTGACACAAAATTGTCTCATCAAGAAGTAACCAAAGTTCAATATATTAGTATAATGGTCTAAATATAGCTTTGAACCCCTTCAAAATGGATTCAACCCAATATATAGTCCTAACTATAGTTTTGAAACTATGGGAAGAAAATCGTCCTGTTTTGGTACAAATGGGAATTTGAAGAATTTGTCACAAAATTAGCTCATCAAGAAGTAACCAAAGTTCAATATATTAGTATAATTGTCTAAATATAGCTTTCAACCCCTTTAGAATGGATTCAAACCAATATATAGTCCTAACTATAATTTTGAAACTTTGGGAAGAAAATCGTCCAATTTTGGTATAAATGGGAATGTGAAGAAATGTAGACAAAATTGGTGACCAAGGAGTAACCAAAGTTCAATATATTAGTATAAAAGTCTAAATATAGCTTTGAACCCCTTTATAATGGATTCTAACCAATATATAGTCCTAACTATAGTTTTGAAATTTGGGAAGAAAATAGTCCCGTTTTGCTACAAATGGGAATTTGAAGAATTTGACACAAAATTGTCTCATCAAGAAGTAACCAAAGTTCAATATATTAGTATAATAGTCTAAATATAGCTTTGAACCCCTTCAGAATGGATTCAACCCAATATATAGTCCTAACTATAGTTTTGAAACTTTGGGAAGAAAATCGTCCTGTTTTGGTACAAATGGGAATTTGAAGAATTTGTCACAAAATTAGCTCATCAAGAAGTAACCAAAGTTCAATATATTAGTATAATAGTCTAAATATAGCTTTCAACCCCTTTAGAATGGATTCTAACCAATATATAGTCCTAACTATAATTTTGAAACTTTGGGAAGAAAATCGTCCAATTTTGGTATAAATGGGAATGTGAAGAAATGTAGACAAAATTGGTGACCAAGGAGTCACCAATGTTCAATATATTAGTAAAATAGTCTAAATATAGCTTTGAACCCCTTTAGAATGGATTCTACCCAATATATAGTCCTAACTATAGTTTTGAAACTTTGGGAAGAAAATCATCCCGTTTTGGTACAAATGGGAATTTGAAGAATTTGACACAAAATTAGCTCATCAAGAAGTAACCAAAGTTCAATATATTAGTATAATAGTCTAAATATAGCTTTGAACCCCTTCAGAATGGATTCTACCCAATATATAGTCCTAACTATAGTTTTGAAACTTTGGGAAGAAAATCGTCCCGTTTTGGTACAAATGGGAATTTTAAGAAATGTAGACAAAATTGGTGAACAAGGAGTAACCAAAGTTCAATATATTAGTATAATGGTCTAAATATAGCTTTGAACCCCTTCAAAATGGATTCAGCCCAATATATAGTCTTAACTATAGTTTTGAAACTATGGGAAGAAAATCGTCCTGTTTTGGTACAAATGGGAATTTGAAGAATTTGTCACAAAATTAGCTCATCAAGAAGTAACCAAAGTTCAATATATTAGTATAATAGTCTAAATATAGCTTTCAACCCCTTTAGAATGGATTCAAACCAATATATAGTCCTAACTATAGTTTTGAAACTTTGGGAAGAAAATCATCCCGTTTTGGTACAAATGGGAATTTGAAGAATTTGACACAAAATTGTCTCATCAAGAAGTAACCAAAGTTCAATATATTAGTATAATAGTCTAAATATAGCTTTGAACCCCTTCAGAATGGATTCTACCCAATATATAGTCCTAACTATAGTTTTGAAACTTTGGGAAGAAAATCGTCCCGTTTTGGTATAAATGGGAATGTGAAGAAATGTAGACAAAATTGGTGACCAAGGAGTCACCAATGTTCAATATATTAGTAAAATAGTCTAAATATAGCTTTGAACCCCTTCAGAATGGATTCTACCCAATATATAGTCCTAACTATAGTTTTGAAACTTTGGGAAGAAAATCGTCCTGTTTTGGTACAAATGGGAATTTGAAGAATTTGACACAAAATTAGCTCATCAAGAAGTAACCAAAGTTCAATATATTAGTATAATAGTCTAAATATAGCTTTCAACCCCTTTAGAATGGATTCTAACCAATATATAGTCCTAACTATAATTTTGAAACTTTGGGAAGAAAATCGTCCAATTTTGGTATAAATGGGAATGTGAAGAAATGTAGACAAAATTGGTGACCAAGGAGTCACCAATGTTCAATATATTAGTAAAATAGTCTAAATATAGCTTTGAACCCCTTTAGAATGGATTCTACCCAATATATAGTCCTAACTATAGTTTTGAAACTTTGGGAAGAAAATCATCCCGTTTTGGTACAAATGGGAATTTGAAGAATTTGACACAAAATTGTCTCATCAAGAAGTAACCAAAGTTCAATATATTAGTATAATGGTCTAAATATAGCTTTGAACCCCTTCAAAATGGATTCAACCCAATATATAGTCCTAACTATAGTTTTGAAACTATGGGAAGAAAATCGTCCTGTTTTGGTACAAATGGGAATTTGAAGAATTTGTCACAAAATTAGCTCATCAAGAAGTAACCAAAGTTCAATATATTAGTATAATTGTCTAAATATAGCTTTCAACCCCTTTAGAATGGATTCAAACCAATATATAGTCCTAACTATAATTTTGAAACTTTGGGAAGAAAATCGTCCAATTTTGGTATAAATGGGAATGTGAAGAAATGTAGACAAAATTGGTGACCAAGGAGTCACCAATGTTCAATATATTAGTAAAATAGTCTAAATATAGCTTTGAACCCCTTTAGAATGGATTCTACCCAATATATAGTCCTAACTATAGTTTTGAAACTTTGGGAAGAAAATCATCCCGTTTTGGTACAAATGGGAATTTGAAGAATTTGACACAAAATTGTCTCATCAAGAAGTAACCAAAGTTCAATATATTAGTATAATAGTCTAAATATAGCTTTGAACCCCTTCAGAATGGATTCTACCCAATATATAGTCCTAACTATAGTTTTGAAACTTTGGGAAGAAAATCGTCCCGTTTTGGTACAAATGGGAATTTGAAGAATTTGACACAAAATTAGCTCATCAAGAAGTAACCAAAGTTCAATATATTAGTATAATAGTCTAAATATAGCTTTGAACCCCTTCAGAATGGATTCTACCCAATATATAGTCCTAACTATAATTTTGAAACTTTGGGAAGAAAATCGTCCAATTTTGGTATAAATGGGAATGTGAAGAAATGTAGACAAAATTGGTGACCAAGGAGGCACCAATGTTCAATATATTAGTAAAATAGTCTAAATATAGCTTTGAACCCCTTTAGAATGGATTCTACCCAATATATAGTCCTAACTATAGTTTTGAAACTTTGGGAAGAAAATCATCCCGTTTTGGTACAAATGGGAATTTGAAGAATTTGACACAAAATTGTCTCATCAAGAAGTAACCAAAGTTCAATATATTAGTATAATAGTCTAAATATAGCTTTGAACCCCTTCAGAATGGATTCTACCCAATATATAGTCCTAACTATAGTTTTGAAACTTTGGGAAGAAAATCGTCCCGTTTTGGTATAAATGGGAATGTGAAGAAATGTAGACAAAATTGGTGACGAAGGAGTCACCAATGTTCAATATATTAGTAAAATAGTCTAAATATAGCTTTGAACCCCTTCAGAATGGATTCTACCCAATATATAGTCCTAACTATAATTTTGAAACTTTGGGAAGAAAATCGTCCAATTTTGGTATAAATGGGAATGTGAAGAAATGTAGACAAAATTGGTGACCAAGGAGTCACCAATGTTCAATATATTAGTAAAATAGTCTAAATATAGCTTTGAACCCCTTTAGAATGGATTCTACCCAATATATAGTCCTAACTATAGTTTTGAAACTTTGGGAAGAAAATCATCCCGTTTTGGTACAAATGGGAATTTGAAGAATTTGACACAAAATTGTCTCATCAAGAAGTAACCAAAGTTCAATATATTAGTATAATGGTCTAAATATAGCTTTGAACCCCTTCAAAATGGATTCACCCCAATATATAGTCCTAACTATAGTTTTGAAACTATGGGAAGAAAATCGTCCTGTTTTGGTACAAATGGGAATTTGAAGAATTTGTCACAAAATTAGCTCATCAAGAAGTAACCAAAGTTCAATATATTAGTATAATAGTCTAAATATAGCTTTCAACCCCTTTAGAATGGATTCAAACCAATATATAGTCCTAACTATAATTTTGAAACTTTGGGAAGAAAATCGTCCAATTTTGGTATAAATGGGAATGTGAAGAAATGTAGACAAAATTGGTGACCAAGGAGTCACCAATGTTCAATATATTAGTAAAATAGTCTAAATATAGCTTTGAACCCCTTTAGAATGGATTCTACCCAATATATAGTCCTAACTATAGTTTTGAAACTTTGGGAAGAAAATCATCCCGTTTTGGTACAAATGGGAATTTGAAGAATTTGACACAAAATTAGCTCATCAAGAAGTAACCAAAGTTCAATATATTAGTATAATAGTCTAAATATAGCTTTGAACCCCTTCAGAATGGATTCTACCCAATATATAGTCCTAACTATAGTTTTGAAACTTTGGGAAGAAAATCGTCCCGTTTTGGTACAAATGGGAATTTTAAGAAATGTAGACAAAATTGGTGAACAAGGAGTAACCAAAGTTCAATATATTAGTATAATGGTCTAAATATAGCTTTGAACCCCTTCAAAATGGATTCAGCCCAATATATAGTCTTAACTATAGTTTTGAAACTATGGGAAGAAAATCGTCCTGTTTTGGTACAAATGGGAATTTGAAGAATTTGTCACAAAATTAGCTCATCAAGAAGTAACCAAAGTTCAATATATTAGTATAATAGTCTAAATATAGCTTTCAACCCCTTTAGAATGGATTCAAACCAATATATAGTCCTAACTATAGTTTTGAAACTTTGGGAAGAAAATCATCCCGTTTTGGTACAAATGGGAATTTGAAGAATTTGACACAAAATTGTCTCATCAAGAAGTAACCAAAGTTCAATATATTAGTATAATAGTCTAAATATAGCTTTGAACCCCTTCAGAATGGATTCTACCCAATATATAGTCCTAACTATAGTTTTGAAACTTTGGGAAGAAAATCGTCCCGTTTTGGTATAAATGGGAATGTGAAGAAATGTAGACAAAATTGGTGACCAAGGAGTCACCAATGTTCAATATATTAGTAAAATAGTCTAAATATAGCTTTGAACCCCTTCAGAATGGATTCTACCCAATATATAGTCCTAACTATAGTTTTGAAACTTTGGGAAGAAAATCGTCCTGTTTTGGTACAAATGGGAATTTGAAGAATTTGACACAAAATTAGCTCATCAAGAAGTAACCAAAGTTCAATATATTAGTATAATAGTCTAAATATAGCTTTCAACCCCTTTAGAATGGATTCTAACCAATATATAGTCCTAACTATAATTTTGAAACTTTGGGAAGAAAATCGTCCAATTTTGGTATAAATGGGAATGTGAAGAAATGTAGACAAAATTGGTGACCAAGGAGTCACCAATGTTCAATATATTAGTAAAATAGTCTAAATATAGCTTTGAACCCCTTTAGAATGGATTCTACCCAATATATAGTCCTAACTATAGTTTTGAAACTTTGGGAAGAAAATCATCCCGTTTTGGTACAAATGGGAATTTGAAGAATTTGACACAAAATTGTCTCATCAAGAAGTAACCAAAGTTCAATATATTAGTATAATGGTCTAAATATAGCTTTGAACCCCTTCAAAATGGATTCAACCCAATATATAGTCCTAACTATAGTTTTGAAACTATGGGAAGAAAATCGTCCTGTTTTGGTACAAATGGGAATTTGAAGAATTTGTCACAAAATTAGCTCATCAAGAAGTAACCAAAGTTCAATATATTAGTATAATTGTCTAAATATAGCTTTCAACCCCTTTAGAATGGATTCAAACCAATATATAGTCCTAACTATAATTTTGAAACTTTGGGAAGAAAATCGTCCAATTTTGGTATAAATGGGAATGTGAAGAAATGTAGACAAAATTGGTGACCAAGGAGTCACCAATGTTCAATATATTAGTAAAATAGTCTAAATATAGCTTTGAACCCCTTTAGAATGGATTCTACCCAATATATAGTCCTAACTATAGTTTTGAAACTTTGGGAAGAAAATCATCCCGTTTTGGTACAAATGGGAATTTGAAGAATTTGACACAAAATTGTCTCATCAAGAAGTAACCAAAGTTCAATATATTAGTATAATAGTCTAAATATAGCTTTGAACCCCTTCAGAATGGATTCTACCCAATATATAGTCCTAACTATAGTTTTGAAACTTTGGGAAGAAAATCGTCCCGTTTTGGTACAAATGGGAATTTGAAGAATTTGACACAAAATTAGCTCATCAAGAAGTAACCAAAGTTCAATATATTAGTATAATAGTCTAAATATAGCTTTGAACCCCTTCAGAATGGATTCTACCCAATATATAGTCCTAACTATAATTTTGAAACTTTGGGAAGAAAATCGTCCAATTTTGGTATAAATGGGAATGTGAAGAAATGTAGACAAAATTGGTGACCAAGGAGTCACCAATGTTCAATATATTAGTAAAATAGTCTAAATATAGCTTTGAACCCCTTTAGAATGGATTCTACCCAATATATAGTCCTAACTATAGTTTTGAAACTTTGGGAAGAAAATCATCCCGTTTTGGTACAAATGGGAATTTGAAGAATTTGACACAAAATTGTCTCATCAAGAAGTAACCAAAGTTCAATATATTAGTATAATAGTCTAAATATAGCTTTGAACCCCTTCAGAATGGATTCTACCCAATATATAGTCCTAACTATAGTTTTGAAACTTTGGGAAGAAAATCGTCCCGTTTTGGTATAAATGGGAATGTGAAGAAATGTAGACAAAATTGGTGACGAAGGAGTCACCAATGTTCAATATATTAGTAAAATAGTCTAAATATAGCTTTGAACCCCTTCAGAATGGATTCTACCCAATATATAGTCCTAACTATAATTTTGAAACTTTGGGAAGAAAATCGTCCAATTTTGGTATAAATGGGAATGTGAAGAAATGTAGACAAAATTGGTGACCAAGGAGTCACCAATGTTCAATATATTAGTAAAATAGTCTAAATATAGCTTTGAACCCCTTTAGAATGGATTCTACCCAATATATAGTCCTAACTATAGTTTTGAAACTTTGGGAAGAAAATCATCCCGTTTTGGTACAAATGGGAATTTGAAGAATTTGACACAAAATTGTCTCATCAAGAAGTAACCAAAGTTCAATATATTAGTATAATGGTCTAAATATAGCTTTGAACCCCTTCAAAATGGATTCACCCCAATATATAGTCCTAACTATAGTTTTGAAACTATGGGAAGAAAATCGTCCTGTTTTGGTACAAATGGGAATTTGAAGAATTTGTCACAAAATTAGCTCATCAAGAAGTAACCAAAGTTCAATATATTAGTATAATAGTCTAAATATAGCTTTCAACCCCTTTAGAATGGATTCAAACCAATATATAGTCCTAACTATAATTTTGAAACTTTGGGAAGAAAATCGTCCAATTTTGGTATAAATGGGAATGTGAAGAAATGTAGACAAAATTGGTGACCAAGGAGTCACCAATGTTCAATATATTAGTAAAATAGTCTAAATATAGCTTTGAACCCCTTCAGAATGGATTCTACCCAATATATAGTCCTAACTATAGTTTTGAAACTTTGGGAAGAAAATCATCCCGTTTTGGTACAAATGGGAATTTGAAGAATTTGACACAAAATTGTCTCATCAAGAAGTAACCAAAGTTCAATATATTAGTATAATGGTCTAAATATAGCTTTGAACCCCTTCAAAATGGATTCAACCCAATATATAGTCCTAACTATAGTTTTGAAACTATGGGAAGAAAATCGTCCTGTTTTGGTACAAATGGGAATTTGAAGAATTTGTCACAAAATTAGCTCATCAAGAAGTAACCAAAGTTCAATATATTAGTATAATTGTCTAAATATAGCTTTCAACCCCTTTAGAATGGATTCAAACCAATATATAGTCCTAACTATAATTTTGAAACTTTGGGAAGAAAATCGTCCAATTTTGGTATAAATGGGAATGTGAAGAAATGTAGACAAAATTGGTGACCAAGGAGTCACCAATGTTCAATATATTAGTAAAATAGTCTAAATATAGCTTTGAACCCCTTTAGAATGGATTCTACCCAATATATAGTCCTAACTATAGTTTTGAAACTTTGGGAAGAAAATCATCCCGTTTTGGTACAAATGGGAATTTGAAGAATTTGACACAAAATTGTCTCATCAAGAAGTAACCAAAGTTCAATATATTAGTATAATAGTCTAAATATAGCTTTGAACCCCTTCAGAATGGATTCTACCCAATATATAGTCCTAACTATAGTTTTGAAACTTTGGGAAGAAAATCGTCCCGTTTTGGTACAAATGGGAATTTGAAGAATTTGACACAAAATTAGCTCATCAAGAAGTAACCAAAGTTCAATATATTAGTATAATAGTCTAAATATAGCTTTGAACCCCTTCAGAATGGATTCTACCCAATATATAGTCCTAACTATAATTTTGAAACTTTGGGAAGAAAATCGTCCAATTTTGGTATAAATGGGAATGTGAAGAAATGTAGACAAAATTGGTGACCAAGGAGTCACCAATGTTCAATATATTAGTAAAATAGTCTAAATATAGCTTTGAACCCCTTTAGAATGGATTCTACCCAATATATAGTCCTAACTATAGTTTTGAAACTTTGGGAAGAAAATCATCCCGTTTTGGTACAAATGGGAATTTGAAGAATTTGACACAAAATTGTCTCATCAAGAAGTAACCAAAGTTCAATATATTAGTATAATAGTCTAAATATAGCTTTGAACCCCTTCAGAATGGATTCTACCCAATATATAGTCCTAACTATAGTTTTGAAACTTTGGGAAGAAAATCGTCCAATTTTGGTATAAATGGGAATGTGAAGAAATGTAGACAAAATTGGTGACCAAGGAGTCACCAATGTTCAATATATTAGTAAAATAGTCTAAATATAGCTTTGAACCCCTTCAGAATGGATTCTACCCAATATATAGTCCTAACTATAATTTTGAAACTTTGGGAAGAAAATCGTCCAATTTTGGTATAAATGGGAATGTGAAGAAATGTAGACAAAATTGGTGACCAAGGAGTCACCAATGTTCAATATATTAGTAAAATAGTCTAAATATAGCTTTGAACCCCTTTAGAATGGATTCTACCCAATATATAGTCCTAACTATAGTTTTGAAACTTTGGGAAGAAAATCATCCCGTTTTGGTACAAATGGGAATTTGAAGAATTTGACACAAAATTGTCTCATCAAGAAGTAACCAAAGTTCAATATATTAGTATAATGGTCTAAATATAGCTTTGAACCCCTTCAAAATGGATTCACCCCAATATATAGTCCTAACTATAGTTTTGAAACTATGGGAAGAAAATCGTCCTGTTTTGGTACAAATGGGAATTTGAAGAATTTGACACAAAATTAGCTCATCAAGAAGTAACCAAAGTTCAATATATTAGTATAATAGTCTAAATATAGCTTTCAACCCCTTTAGAATGGATTCAAACCAATATATAGTCCTAACTATAATTTTGAAACTTTGGGAAGAAAATCGTCCAATTTTGGTATAAATGGGAATGTGAAGAAATGTAGACAAAATTGGTGACCAAGGAGTCACCAATGTTCAATATATTAGTAAAATAGTCTAAATATAGCTTTGAACCCCTTTAGAATGGATTCTACCCAATATATAGTCCTAACTATAGTTTTGAAACTTTGGGAAGAAAATCATCCCGTTTTGGTACAAATGGGAATTTGAAGAATTTGACACAAAATTGTCTCATCAAGAAGTAACCAAAGTTCAATATATTAGTATAATGGTCTAAATATAGCTTTGAACCCCTTCAAAATGGATTCAACCCAATATATAGTCCTAACTATAGTTTTGAAACTATGGGAAGAAAATCGTCCTGTTTTGGTACAAATGGGAATTTGAAGAATTTGTCACAAAATTAGCTCATCAAGAAGTAACCAAAGTTCAATATATTAGTATAATAGTCTAAATATAGCTTTCAACCCCTTTAGAATGGATTCAAACCAATATATAGTCCTAACTATAATTTTGAAACTTTGGGAAGAAAATCGTCCAATTTTGGTATAAATGGGAATGTGAAGAAATGTAGACAAAATTGGTGACCAAGGAGTCACCAATGTTCAATATATTAGTAAAATAGTCTAAATATAGCTTTGAACCCCTTTAGAATGGATTCTACCCAATATATAGTCCTAACTATAGTTTTGAAACTTTGGGAAGAAAATCATCCCGTTTTGGTACAAATGGGAATTTGAAGAATTTGACACAAAATTGTCTCATCAAGAAGTAACCAAAGTTCAATATATTAGTATAATAGTCTAAATATAGCTTTGAACCCCATCAGAATGGATTCTACCCAATATATAGTCCTAACTATAGTTTTGAAACTTTGGGAAGAAAATCGTCCCGTTTTGGTATAAATGGGAATGTGAAGAAATGTAGACAAAATTGGTGACGAAGGAGTCACCAATGTTCAATATATTAGTAAAATAGTCTAAATATAGCTTTGAACCCCTTCAGAATGGATTCTACCCAATATATAGTCCTAACTATAGTTTTGAAACTTTGGGAAGAAAATCGTCCTGTTTTGGTACAAATGGGAATTTGAAGAATTTGACACAAAATTAGCTCATCAAGAAGTAACCAAAGTTCAATATATTAGTATAATAGTCTAAATATAGCTTTGAACCCCTTCAGAATGGATTCTACCCAATATATAGTCCTAACTATAGTTTTGAAACTTTGGGAAGAAAATCGTCCCGTTTTGGTACAAATGGGAATTTTAAGAAATGTAGACAAAATTGGTGAACAAGGAGTAACCAATGTTCAATATATTAGTAAAATAGTCTAAATATAGCTTTGAACCCCTTTAGAATGGATTCTACCCAATATATATTCCTAACTATAGTTTTGAAACTTTGGGAAGAAAATCATCCCGTTTTGGTACAAATGGGAATTTGAAGAATTTGACACAAAATTGTCTCATCAAGAAGTAACCAAAGTTCAATATATTAGTATAATGGTCTAAATATAGCTTTGAACCCCTTCAAAATGGATTCACCCCAATATATAGTCCTAACTATAGTTTTGAAACTATGGGAAGAAAATCGTCCTGTTTTGGTACAAATGGGAATTTGAAGAATTTGTCACAAAATTAGCTCATCAAGAAGTAACCAAAGTTCAATATATTAGTATAATAGTCTAAATATAGCTTTCAACCCCTTTAGAATGGATTCAAACCAATATATAGTCCTAACTATAATTTTGAAACTTTGGGAAGAAAATCGTCCAATTTTGGTATAAATGGGAATGTGAAGAAATGTAGACAAAATTGGTGACCAAGGAGTCACCAATGTTCAATATATTAGTAAAATAGTCTAAATATAGCTTTGAACCCCTTTAGAATGGATTCTACCCAATATATAGTCCTAACTATAGTTTTGAAACTTTGGGAAGAAAATCATCCCGTTTTGGTACAAATGGGAATTTGAAGAATTTGACACAAAATTGTCTCATCAAGAAGTAACCAAAGTTCAATATATTAGTATAATGGTCTAAATATAGCTTTGAACCCCTTCAAAATGGATTCAACCCAATATATAGTCCTAACTATAGTTTTGAAACTTTGGGAAGAAAATCGTCCTGTTTTGGTACAAATGGGAATTTGAAGAATTTGACACAAAATTAGCTCATCAAGAAGTAACCAAAGTTCAATATATTAGTATAATAGTCTAAATATAGCTTTGAACCCCTTCAGAATGGATTCTACCCAATATATAGTCCTAACTATAGTTTTGAAACTTTGGGAAGAAAATCGTCCCGTTTTAAGACAAATGGGAATTTGAAGAAATGTAGACAAAATTGGTGAACAAGGAGTAACCAAAGTTCAATATATTAGTATAATAGTCTAAATATTGCTTTGAACGCCTTTAGAATGGATTCTACCCAATATATAATCCTAACTATAGTTTTGAAACTTTGGGAAGAAAATCGTCCCGTTTTGGTACAAATTGGAATTTGAAGAAATGTAGACAAAATTGGTGACCAAGGAGTAACCAATGTTCAATATATTAGTAAAATAGTCTAAATATAGCTTTCAACCCCTTTAGAATGGATTCTAACCAATATATAGTCCTAACTATAATTTTGAAACTTTGGGAAGAAAATCGTCCAATTTTGGTATAAATGGGAATGTGAAGAAATGTAGACAAAATTGGTGACCAAGGAGTCACCAATGTTCAATATATTAGTAAAATAGTCTAAATATAGCTTTGAACCCCTTTAGAATGGATTCTACCCAATATATAGTCCTAACTATAGTTTTGAAACTTTGGGAAGAAAATCATCCCGTTTTGGTACAAATGGGAATTTGAAGAATTTGACACAAAATTGTCTCATCAAGAAGTAACCAAAGTTCAATATATTAGTATAATGGTCTAAATATAGCTTTGAACCCCTTCAAAATGGATTCAACCCAATATATAGTCCTAACTATAGTTTTGAAACTATGGGAAGAAAATCGTCCTGTTTTGGTACAAATGGGAATTTGAAGAATTTGTCACAAAATTAGCTCATCAAGAAGTAACCAAAGTTCAATATATTAGTATAATAGTTTAAATATAGCTTTCAACCCCTTTAGAATGGATTCAAACCAATATATAGTCCTAACTATAATTTTGAAACTTTGGGAAGAAAATCGTCCAATTTTGGTATAAATGGGAATGTGAAGAAATGTAGACAAAATTGGTGACCAAGGAGTCACCAATGTTCAATATATTAGTAAAATAGTCTAAATATAGCTTTGAACCCCTTTAGAATGGATTCTACCCAATATATAGTCCTAACTATAGTTTTGAAACTTTGGGAAGAAAATCATCCCGTTTTGGTACAAATGGGAATTTGAAGAATTTGACACAAAATTGTCTCATCAAGAAGTAACCAAAGTTCAATATATTAGTATAATAGTCTATATATAGCTTTGAACCCCTTCAGAATGGATTCTACCCAATATATAGTCCTAACTATAGTTTTGAAACTTTGGGAAGAAAATCGTCCCGTTTTGGTATAAATGGGAATGTGAAGAAATGTAGACAAAATTGGTGACCAAGGAGTCACCAATGTTCAATATATTAGTAAAATAGTCTAAATATAGCTTTGAACCCCTTCAGAATGGATTCTACCCAATATATAGTCCTAACTATAGTTTTGAAACTTTGGGAAGAAAATCGTCCTGTTTTGGTACAAATGGGAATTTGAAGAATTTGACACAAAATTAGCTCATCAAGAAGTAACCAAAGTTCAATATATTAGTATAATAGTCTAAATATAGCTTTGAACCCCTTCAGAATGGATTCTACCCAATATATAGTCCTAACTATAGTTTTGAAACATTGGGAAGAAAATCGTCCCGTTTTGGTACAAATGGGAATTTTAAGAAATGTAGACAAAATTGGTGAACAAGGAGTAACCAAAGTTCAATATATTAGTATAATGGTCTAAATATAGCTTTGAACCCCTTCAAAATGGATTCAGCCCAATATATAGTCTTAACTATAGTTTTGAAACTATGGGAAGAAAATCGTCCTGTTTTGGTACAAATGGGAATTTGAAGAATTTGTCACAAAATTAGCTCATCAAGAAGTAACCAAAGTTCAATATATTAGTATAATAGTCTAAATATAGCTTTCAACCCCTTTAGAATGGATTCTAACCAATATATAGTCCTAACTATAATTTTGAAACTTTTGGAAGAAAATCGTCCAATTTTGGTATAAATGGGAATGTGAAGAAATGTAGACAAAATTGGTGACCAAGGAGTCACCAATGTTCAATATATTAGTAAAATAGTCTAAATATAGCTTTGAACCCCTTTAGAATGGATTCTACCCATTATATAGTCCTAACTATAGTTTTGAAACTTTGGGAAGAAAATCATCCCGTTTTGGTACAAATGGGAATTTGAAGAATTTGACACAAAATTGTCTCATCAAGAAGTAACCAAAGTTCAATATATTAGTATAATGGTCTAAATATAGCTTTGAACCCCTTCAAAATGGATTCACCCCAATATATAGTCCTAACTATAGTTTTGAAACTATGGGAAGAAAATCGTCCTGTTTTGGTACAAATGGGAATTGGAAGAATTTGTCACAAAATTAGCTCATCAAGAAGTAACCAAAGTTCAATATATTAGTATAATAGTCTAAATATAGCTTTCAACCCCTTTAGAATGGATTCAAACCAATATATAGTCCTAACTATAATTTTGAAACTTTGGGAAGAAAATCGTCCAATTTTGGTATAAATATGAATGTGATGAAATGTAGACAAAATTGGTGACCAAGGAGTCACCAATGTTCAATATATTAGTAAAATAGTCTAAATATAGCTTTGAACCCCTTTAGAATGGATTCTACCCAATATATAGTCCTAACTATAGTTTTGAAACTTTGGGAAGAAAATCATCCCGTTTTGGTACAAATGGGAATTTGAAGAATTTGACACAAAATTGTCTCATCAAGAAGTAACCAAAGTTCAATATATTAGTATAATGGTATAAATATAGCTTTGAACCCCTTCAAAATGGATTCAACCCAATATATAGTCCTAACTATAGTTTTGAAACTTTGGGAAGAAAATCGTCCTGTTTTGGTACAAATGGGAATTTGAAGAATTTGACACAAAATTATCTCATCAAGAAGTAACCAAAGTTCAATATATTAGTATAATAGTCTAAATATAGCTTTGAACCCCTTCAGAATGGATTCTACCCAATATATAGTCCTAACTATAGTTTTGAAACTTTGGGAAGAAAATCGTCCCGTTTTAAGACAAATGGGAATTTGAAGAAATGTAGACAAAATTGGTGAACAAGGAGTAACCAAAGTTCAATATATTAGTATAATAGTCTAAATATTGCTTTGAACGCCTTTAGAATGGATTCTACCCAATATATAATCCTAACTATAGTTTTGAAACTTTGGGAAGAAAATTGTCCCGTTTTGGTACAAATTGGAATTTGAAGAAATGTAGACAAAATTGGTGACCAAGGAGTAACCAATGTTCAATATATCAGTAAAATAGTCTAAATATAGCTTTCAACCCCTTTAGAATGGATTCTAACCAATATATAGTCCTAACTATAATTTTGAAACTTTGGGAAGAAAATCGTCCAATTTTGGTATAAATGGGAATGTGAAGAAATGTAGACAAAATTGGTGACCAAGGAGTCACCAATGTTCAATATATTAGTAAAATAGTCTAAATATAGCTTTGAACCCCTTTAGAATGGATTCTACCCAATATATAGTCCTAACTATAGTTTTGAAACTTTGGGAAGAAAATCATCCCGTTTTGGTACAAATGGGAATTTGAAGAATTTGACACAAAATTGTCTCATCAAGAAGTAACCAAAGTTCAATATATTAGTATAATGGTCTAAATATAGCTTTGAACCCCTTCAAAATGGATTCAACCCTATATATAGTCCTAACTATAGTTTTGAAACTTTGGGAAGAAAATCGTCCTGTTTTGGTACAAATGGGAATTTGAAGAATTTGACACAAAATTAGCTCATCAAGAAGTAACCAAAGTTCAATATATTAGTATAATATTCTAAATATAGCTTTGAACCCCTTCAGAATGGATTCTACCCAATATATAGTCCTAACTATAGTTTTGAAACTTTGGGAAGAAAATCGTCCTATTTTGGTACAAATGGGAATTTGAAGAAATGTAGACAAAATTGGTGACCAAGGAGTAACCAATGTTCAATATATTAGTATAATAGTCTAAATATAGCTTTGAACCCCTTCAGAATGGATTCTACCCAATATATAGTCTTAACTTTAGTTTTGAAACTTTGGGAAGAAAATCGTCCCGTTTTGGTACAAATGGGAATTTGAAGAATTGTACACAAAATTGGCTAATCAAGAAGTAACCAAACTTCAATATATTAGTATAACAGTCTAAATATAGTTTTCAACCCCTTTAGAATAGATTCTAACCAATATATAGTCATAACTATAATTTTGAAACTTTGGGAAGAAAATCGTCCAATTTTGTATAAATGGGAATTTGAAGAAATGTAGACAAAATTGGTGACCAAGGAGTAACCAATGTTCATTATATTAGTAAAATAGTCTAAATATATCTTTGAACCCCTTTAGAATGGATTCTACCAAATATATAGTCCTAACTATAGTTTTGAAACTTTGGGAAGAAAATCGTCCCGTTTTGGTACAAATGGGAATTTGAATAATTTGACACAAAATTGTCTCATCAAGAAGTAACCAAAGTTCAATATATTAGTATAATGGTCTAAATATAGCTTTGAACCCCTTCAAAATGGATTCAGCCCAATATATAGTCTTAACTATAGTTTTGAAACTATGGGAAGAAAATCGTCCTGTTTTGGTACAAATGGGAATTTGAAGAATTTGTCACAAAATTAGCTCATCAAGAAGTAACCAAAGTTCAATATATTAGTATAATAGTCTAAATATAGCTTTCAACCCCTTTAGAATGGATTCTAACCAATATATAGTACTAACTATAATTTTGAAACTTTGGGAAGAAAATCGTCCAATTTTGGTATAAATGGGAATGTGAAGAAATGTAGACAAAATTGGTGACCAAGGAGTCACCAATGTTCAATATATTAGTAAAATAGTCTAAATATAGCTTTGAACCCCTTTAGAATGGATTCTACCCAATATATAGTCCTAACTATAGTTTTGAAACTTTGGGAAGAAAATCATCCCGTTTTGGTACAAATGGGAATTTGAAGAATTTGACACAAAATTGTCTCATCAAGAAGTAACCAAAGTTCAATATATTAGTATAATAGTCTAAATATAGCTTTGAACCCCTTCAGAATGGATTCTACCCAATATATAGTCCTAACTATAGTTTTGAAACTTTGGGAAGAAAATCGTCCCGTTTTGGTATAAATGGGAATGTGAAGAAATGTAGACAAAATTGGTGACCAAGGAGTCACCAATGTTCAATATATTAGTAAAATAGTCTAAATATAGCTTTGAACCCCTTCAGAATGGATTCTACCCAATATATAGTCCTAACTATAGTTTTGAAACTTTGGGAAGAAAATCGTCCTGTTTTGGTACAAATGGGAATTTGAAGAATTTGACACAAAATTAGCTCATCAAGAAGTAACCAAAGTTCAATATATTAGTATAATAGTCTAAATATATCTTTGAACCCCTTCAGAATGGATTCTACCCAATATATAGTCCTAACTATAGTTTTGAAACTTTGGGAAGAAAATCGTCCCGTTTTGGTACAAATGGGAATTTTAAGAAATGTAGACAAAATTGGTGAACAAGGAGTAACCAAAGTTCAATATATTAGTATAATGGTCTAAATATAGCTTTGAACCCCTTCAAAATGGATTCAGCCCAATATATAGTCTTAACTATAGTTTTGAAACTATGGGAAGAAAATCGTCCTGTTTTGGTACAAATGGGAATTTGAAGAATTTGTCACAAAATTAGCTCATCAAGAAGTAACCAAAGTTCAATATATTAGTATAATAGTCTAAATATAGCTTTCAACCCCTTTAGAATGGATTCTAACCAATATATAGTCCTAACTATAATTTTGAAACTTTGGGAAGAAAATCGTCCAATTTTGGTATAAATGGGAATGTGAAGAAATGTAGACAAAATTGGTGACCAAGGAGTCACCAATGTTCAATATATTAGTAAAATAGTCTAAATATAGCTTTGAACCCCTTTAGAATGGATTCTACCCAATATATAGTCCTAACTATAGTTTTGAAACTTTGGGAAGAAAATCATCCCGTTTTGGTACAAATGGGAATTTGAAGAATTTGACACAAAATTGTCTCATCAAGAAGTAACCAAAGTTCAATATATTAGTATAATGGTCTAAATATAGCTTTGAACCCCTTCAAAATGGATTCACCCCAATATATAGTCCTAACTATAGTTTTGAAACTATGGGAAGAAAATCGTCCTGTTTTGGTACAAATGGGAATTTGAAGAATTTGTCACAAAATTAGCTCATCAAGAAGTAACCAGAGTTCAATATATTAGTATAATAGTCTAAATATAGCTTTCAACCCCTTTAGAATGGATTCAAACCAATATATAGTCCTAACTATAATTTTGAAACTTTCGGAAGAAAATCGTCCAATTTTGGTATAAATGGGAATGTGAAGAAATGTAGACAAAATTGGTGACCAAGGAGTCACCAATGTTCAATATATTAGTAAAATAGTCTAAATATAGCTTTGAACCCCTTTAGAATGGATTCTACCCAATATATAGTCCTAACTATAGTTTTGAAACTTTGGGAAGAAAATCATCCCGTTTTGGTACAAATGGGAATTTGAAGAATTTGACACAAAATTGTCTCATCAAGAAGTAACCAAAGTTCAATATATTAGTATAATGGTCTAAATATAGCTTTGAACCCCTTCAAAATGGATTCAACCCAATATATAGTCCTAACTATAGTTTTGAAACTTTGGGAAGAAAATCGTCCTGTTTTGGTACAAATGGGAATTTGAAGAATTTGACACAAAATTAGCTCATCAAGAAGTAACCAAAGTTCAATATATTAGTATAATAGTCTAAATATAGCTTTGAACCCCTTCAGAATGGATTCTACCCAATATATAGTCCTAACTATAGTTTTGAAACTTTGGGAAGAAAATCGTCCCGTTTTAAGACAAATGGGAATTTGAAGAAATGTAGACAAAATTGGTGAACAAGGAGTAACCAAAGTTCAATATATTAGTATAATAGTCTAAATATTGCTTTGAACGCCTTTAGAATGGATTCTACCCAATATATAATCCTAACTATAGTTTTGAAACTTTGGGAAGAAAATCGTCCCGTTTTGGTACAAATTGGAATTTGAAGAAATGTAGACAAAATTGGTGACCAAGGAGTAACCAATGTTCAATATATTAGTAAAATAGTCTAAATATAGCTTTCAACCCCTTTAGAATGGATTCTAACCAATATATAGTCCTAACTATAATTTTGAAACTTTGGGAAGAAAATCGTCCAATTTTGTATAAATGGGAATTTGAAGAAATGTAGACAAAATTGGTGACCAAGGAGTAACCAATGTTCATTATATTAGTAAAATAGTCTAAATATATCTTTGAACCCCTTTAGAATGGATTCTACCCAATATATAGTCCTAACTATAGTTTTGAAACTTTGGGAAGAAAATCGTCCCGTTTTGGTACAAATGGGAATTTGAATAATTTGACACAAAATTGTCTCATCAAGAAGTAACCAAAGTTCAATATATTAGTATAATGGTCTAAATATAGCTTTGAACCCCTTCAAAATGGATTCAGCCCAATATATAGTCTTAACTATAGTTTTGAAACTATGGGAAGAAAATCGTCCTGTTTTGGTACAAATGGGAATTTGAAGAATTTGTCACAAAATTAGCTCATCAAGAAGTAACCAAAGTTCAATATATTAGTATAATAGTCTAAATATAGCTTTCAACCCCTTTAGAATGGATTCTAACCAATATATAGTCCTAACTATAATTTTGAAACTTTGGGAAGAAAATCGTCCAATTTTGGTATAAATGGGAATGTGAAGAAATGTAGACAAAATTGGTGACCAAGGAGTCACCAATGTTCAATATATTAGTAAAATAGTCTAAATATAGCTTTGAACCCCTTCAGAATGGATTCTACCCAATATATAGTCCTAACTATAGTTTTGAAACTTTGGGAAGAAAATCGTCCCGTTTTGGTATAAATGGGAATGTGAAGAAATGTAGACAAAATTGGTGACCAAGGAGTCACCAATGTTCAATATATTAGTAAAATAGTCTAAATATAGCTTTGAACCCCTTCAGAATGGATTCTACCCAATATATAGTCCTAACTATAATTTTGAAACTTTGGGAAGAAAATCGTCCTGTTTTGGTACAAATGGGAATTTGAAGAAATGTAGACAAAATTGGTGACAAAGGAGTAACCAATGTTCAATATATTAGTAAAATAGTCTAAATATAGCTTTGAACCCCTTCAGAATGGATTCTACCCAATATATAGTCCTAACTATAGTTTTGAAACTTTGGGAAGAAAATCGTCCCGTTTTGGTACCAAGGGGAATTTGAAGAAATGTAGACAAAATTGGTGTCCAAGGAGTAACCAAAGTTCAATATATTAGTATAATGGTCTAAATATAGCTTTGAACCCCTTCAAAATGGATTCAACCCAATATATAGTCCTAACTATAGTTTTGAAACTTTGGGAAGAAAATCGTCCTGTTTTGGTACAAATGGGAATTTGAAGAATTTGACACAAAATTAGCTCATCAAGAAGTAACCAAAGTTCAATATATTAGTATAATAGTCTAAATATAGCTTTGAACCCCTTCAGAATGGATTCTACCCAATATATAGTCCTAACTATAGTTTTGAAACTTTGGGAAGAAAATCGTCCCGTTTTGGTACAAATGGGAATTTTAAGAAATGTAGACAAAATTGGTGAACAAGGAGTAACCAAAGTTCAATATATTAGTATAATGGTCTAAATATAGCTTTGAACCCCTTCAAAATGGATTCAGCCCAATATATAGTCTTAACTATAGTTTTGAAACTATGGGAAGAAAATCGTCCTGTTTTGGTACAAATGGGAATTTGAAGAATTTGTCACAAAATTAGCTCATCAAGAAGTAACCAAAGTTCAATATATTAGTATAATAGTCTAAATATAGCTTTGAACCCCTTTAGAATGGATTCTAACCAATATATAGTCCTAACTATAATTTTGAAACTTTGGGAAGAAAATCGTCCAATTTTGGTATAAATGGGAATGTGAAGAAATGTAGACAAAATTGGTGACCAAGGAGTCACCAATGTTCAATATATTAGTAAAATAGTCTAAATATAGCTTTGAACCCCTTTAGAATGGATTCTACCCAATATATAGTCCTAACTATAGTTTTGAAACTTTGGGAAGAAAATCATCCCGTTTTGGTACAAATTGGAATTTGAAGAAATGTAGACAAAATTGGTGACCAAGGAGTAACCAATGTTCAATATATTAGTATAATAGTCTAAATATAGCTTTGAACCCCTTCAGAATGGATTCTACCCAATATATAGTCTTAACTTTAGTTTTGAAACTTTGGGAAGAAAATCGTCCCGTTTTGGTACAAATGGGAATTTGAAGAATTGTACACAAAATTGGCTAATCAAGAAGTAACCAAACTTCAATATATTAGTATAACAGTCTAAATATAGTTTTCAACCCCTTTAGAATAGATTCTAACCAATATATAGTCATAACTATAATTTTGAAACTTTGGGAAGAAAATCGTCCAATTTTGTATAAATGGGAATTTGAAGAAATGTAGACAAAATTGGTGACCAAGGAGTAACCAATGTTCATTATATTAGTAAAATAGTCTAAATATATCTTTGAACCCCTTTAGAATGGATTCTAACCAATATATAGTCCTAACTATAATTTTGAAACTTTGGGAAGAAAATCGTCCAATTTTGGTATAAATGGGAATGTGAAGAAATGTAGACAAAATTGGTGACCAAGGAGTCACCAATGTTCAATATATTAGTAAAATAGTCTAAATATAGCTTTGAACCCCTTTAGAATGGATTCTACCCAATATATAGTCCTAACTATAGTTTTGAAACTTTGGGAAGAAAATCATCCCGTTTTGGTACAAATTGGAATTTGAAGAAATGTAGACAAAATTGGTGACCAAGGAGTAACCAATGTTCAATATATTAGTATAATAGTCTAAATATAGCTTTGAACCCCTTCAGAATGGATTCTACCCAATATATAGTCTTAACTTTAGTTTTGAAACTTTGGGAAGAAAATCGTCCCGTTTTGGTACAAATGGGAATTTGAAGAATTGTACACAAAATTGGCTAATCAAGAAGTAACCAAACTTCAATATATTAGTATAACAGTCTAAATATAGTTTTCAACCCCTTTAGAATAGATTCTAACCAATATATAGTCATAACTATAATTTTGAAACTTTGGGAAGAAAATCGTCCAATTTTGTATAAATGGGAATTTGAAGAAATGTAGACAAAATTGGTGACCAAGGAGTAACCAATGTTCATTATATTAGTAAAATAGTCTAAATATATCTTTGAACCCCTTTAGAATGGATTCTACCCAATATATAGTCCTAACTATAGTTTTGAAACTATGGGAAGAAAATCGTCCTGTTTTGGTACAAATGGGAATTTGAAGAATTTGTCACAAAATTAGCTCATCAAGAAGTAACCAAAGTTCAATATATTAGTATAATAGTCTAAATATAGCTTTCAACCCCTTTAGAATGGATTCTAACCAATATATAGTCCTAACTATAATTTTGAAACTTTGGGAAGAAAATCGTCCAATTTTGGTATAAATGGGAATGTGAAGAAATGTAGACAAAATTGGTGACCAAGGAGTCACCAATGTTCAATATATTAGTAAAATAGTCTAAATATAGCTTTGAACCCCTTTAGAATGGATTCTACCCAATATATAGTCCTAACTATAGTTTTGAAACTTTGGGAAGAAAATCGTCCCGTTTTGGTACAAATGGGAATTTGAATAATTTGACACAAAATTGTCTCATCAAGAAGTAACCAAAGTTCAATATATTAGTATAATGGTCTAAATATAGCTTTGAACCCCTTCAAAATGGATTCAGCCCAATATATAGTCTTAACTATAGTTTTGAAACTATGGGAAGAAAATCGTCCTGTTTTGGTACAAATGGGAATTTGAAGAATTTGTCACAAAATTAGCTCATCAAGAAGTAACCAAAGTTCAATATATTAGTATAATAGTCTAAATATAGCTTTCAACCCCTTTAGAATGGATTCTAACCAATATATAGTCCTAACTATAATTTTGAAACTTTGGGAAGAAAATCGTCCAATTTTGGTATAAATGGGAATGTGAAGAAATGTAGACAAAATTGGTGACCAAGGAGTCACCAATGTTCAATATATTAGTAAAATAGTCTAAATATAGCTTTGAACCCCTTTAGAATGGATTCTACCCAATATATAGTCCTAACTATAGTTTTGAAACTTTGGGAAGAAAATAATCCCGTTTTGGTACAAATGGGAATTTGAAGAATTTGACACAAAATTGTCTCATCAAGAAGTAACCAAAGTTCAATATATTAGTATAATGGTCTAAATATAGCTTTGAACCCCTTCAAAATGGATTCAACCCAATATATAGTCCTAACTATAGTTTTGAAACTTTGGGAAGAAAATCGTCCTGTTTTGGTACAAATGGGAATTTGAAGAATTTGACACAAAATTAGCTCATCAAGAAGTAACCAAAGTTCAATATATTAGTATAATAGTCTAAATATAGCTTTGAACCCCTTCAGAATGGATTCTACCCAATATATAGTCCTAACTATAGTTTTGAAACTTTGGGAAGAAAATCGTCCCGTTTTGGTACAAATGGGAATTTTAAGAAATGTAGACAAAATTGGTGAACAAGGAGTAACCAAAGTTCAATATATTAGTATAATGGTCTAAATATAGCTTTGAACCCCTTCAAAATGGATTCAGCCCAATATATAGTCTTAACTATAGTTTTGAAACTATGGGAAGAAAATCGTCCTGTTTTGGTACAAATGGGAATTTGAAGAATTTGTCACAAAATTAGCTCATCAAGAAGTAACCAAAGTTCAATATATTAGTATAATAGTCTAAATATAGCTTTGAACCCCTTTAGAATGGATTCTAACCAATATATAGTCCTAACTATAATTTTGAAACTTTGGGAAGAAAATCGTCCAATTTTGGTATAAATGGGAATGTGAAGAAATGTAGACAAAATTGGTGACCAAGGAGTCACCAATGTTCAATATATTAGTAAAATAGTCTAAATATAGCTTTGAACCCCTTTAGAATGGATTCTACCCAATATATAGTCCTAACTATAGTTTTGAAACTTTGGGAAGAAAATCATCCCGTTTTGGTACAAATTGGAATTTGAAGAAATGTAGACAAAATTGGTGACCAAGGAGTAACCAATGTTCAATATATTAGTATAATAGTCTAAATATAGCTTTGAACCCCTTCAGAATGGATTCTACCCAATATATAGTCTTAACTTTAGTTTTGAAACTTTGGGAAGAAAATCGTCCCGTTTTGGTACAAATGGGAATTTGAAGAATTGTACACAAAATTGGCTAATCAAGAAGTAACCAAACTTCAATATATTAGTATAACAGTCTAAATATAGTTTTCAACCCCTTTAGAATAGATTCTAACCAATATATAGTCATAACTATAATTTTGAAACTTTGGGAAGAAAATCGTCCAATTTTGTATAAATGGGAATTTGAAGAAATGTAGACAAAATTGGTGACCAAGGAGTCACCAATGTTCAATATATTAGTAAAATAGTCTAAATATAGCTTTGAACCCCTTTAGAATGGATTCTACCCAATATATAGTCCTAACTATAGTTTTGAAACTTTGGGAAGAAAATCATCCCGTTTTGGTACAAATGGGAATTTGAAGAATTTGTCACAAAATTAGCTCATCAAGAAGTAACCAAAGTTCAATATATTAGTATAATAGTCTAAATATAGCTTTCAACCCCTTTAGAATGGATTCAAACCAATATATAGTCCTAACTATAATTTTGAAACTTTGGGAAGAAAATCGTCCAATTTTGGTATAAATGGGAATGTGAAGAAATGTAGACAAAATTGGTGACCAAGGAGTCACCAATGTTCAATATATTAGTAAAATAGTCTAAATATAGCTTTGAACCCCTTTAGAATGGATTCTACCCAATATATAGTCCTAACTATAGTTTTGAAACTTTGGAAAGAAAATCATCCCGTTTTGGTACAAATGGGAATTTGAAGAATTTGACACAAAATTGTCTCATCAAGAAGTAACCAAAGTTCAATATATTAGTATAATGGTCTAAATATAGTTTTGAACCCCTTCAAAATGGATTCAACCCAATATATAGTCCTAACTATAGTTTTGAAACTTTGGGAAGAAAATCGTCCTGTTTTGGTACAAATGGGAATTTGAAGAATTTGACACAAAATTAGCTCATCAAGAAGTAACCAAAGTTCAATATATTAGTATAATAGTCTAAATATAGCTTTGAACCCCTTCAGAATGGATTCTACCCAATATATAGTCCTAACTATAGTTTTGAAACTTTGGGAAGAAAATCGTCCCGTTTTAAGACAAATGGGAATTTGAAGAAATGTAGACAAAATTGGTGAACAAGGAGTAACCAAAGTTCAATATATTAGTATAATAGTCTAAATATTGCTTTGAACGCCTTTAGAATGGATTCTACCCAATATATAATCCTAACTATAGTTTTGAAAGTTTGGGAAGAAAATCGTCCCGTTTTGGTACAAATTGGAATTTGAAGAAATGTAGACAAAATTGGTGACCAAGGAGTAACCAATGTTCAATATATTAGTAAAATAGTCTAAATATAGCTTTCAACCCCTTTAGAATGGATTCTAACCAATATATAGTCCTAACTATAATTTTGAAACTTTGGGAAGAAAATCGTCCAATTTTGGTATAAATGGGAATGTGAAGAAATGTAGACAAAATTGGTGACCAAGGAGTCACCAATGTTCAATATATTAGTAAAATAGACTAAATATATCTTTGAACCCCTTTAGAATGGATTCTACCCAATATATAGTCCTAAATATAGTTTTGAAACTTTGGGAAGAAAATCATCCCGTTTTGGTACAAATGGGAATTTGAAGAATTTGACACAAAATTGTCTCATCAAGAAGTAACCAAAGTTCAATATATTAGTATAATGGTCTAAATATAGCTTTGAACCCCTTCAAAATGGATTCAACCCTATATATAGTCCTAACTATAGTTTTGAAACTTTGGGAAGAAAATCGTCCTGTTTTGGTACAAATGGGAATTTGAAGAATTTGACACAAAATTAGCTCATCAAGAAGTAACCAAAGTTCAATATATTAGTATAATAGTCTAAATATAGCTTTGAACCCCTTCAGAATGGATTCTACCCAATATATAGTCCTAACTATAGTTTTGAAACTTTGGGAAGAAAATCGTTTCGTTTTGGTACAAATGGGAATTTGAAGAAATGTAGACAAAATTGGTGACCAAGGAGTAACCAATGTTCAATATATTAGTATAATAGTCTAAATATAGCTTTGAACCCCTTCAGAATGGATTCTACCCAATATATAGTCTTAACTTTAGTTTTGAAACTTTGGGAAGAAAATCGTCCCGTTTTGGTACAAATGGGAATTTGAAGAATTGTACACAAAATTGGCTCATCAAGAAGTAACCAAACTTCAATATATTAGTATAACAGTCTAAATATAGTTTTCAACCCCTTTAGAATAGATTCTAACCAATATATAGTCCTAACTATAATTTTGAAACTTTGGGAAGAAAATCGTCCAATTTTGTATAAATGGGAATTTGAAGAAATGTAGACAAAATTGGTGACCAAGGAGTAACCAATGTTCAATATATTAGTAAAATAGTCTAAATATATCTTTGAACCCCTTTAGAATGGATTCTACCCAATATATAGTCCTAACTATAGTTTTGAAACTTTGGGAAGAAAATCGTCCCGTTTTGGTACAAATGGGAATTTGAATAATTTGACACAAAATTGTCTCATCAAGAAGTAACCAAAGTTCAATATATTAGTATAATGGTCTAAATATAGCTTTGAACCCCTTCAAAATGGATTCAGCCCAATATATAGTCTTAACTATAGTTTTGAAACTATGGGAAGAAAATCGTCCTGTTTTGGTACAAATGGGAATTTGAAGAATTTGTCACAAAATTAGCTCATCAAGAAGTAACCAAAGTTCAATATATTAGTATAATAGTCTAAATATAGCTTTCAACCCCTTTAGAATGGATTCTAACCAATATATAGTCCTAACTATAATTTTGAAACTTTGGGAAGAAAATCGTCCAATTTTGGTATAAATGGGAATGTGAAGAAATGTAGACAAAATTGGTGACCAAGGAGTCACCAATGTTCAATATATTAGTAAAATAGTCTAAATATAGCTTTGAACCCCTTTAGAATGGATTCTACCCAATATATAGTCCTAACTATAGTTTTGAAACTTTGGGAAGAAAATCATCCCGTTTTGGTACAAATGGGAATTTGAAGAATTTGACACAAAATTGTCTCATCAAGAAGTAACCAAAGTTCAATATATTAGTATAATGGTCTAAATATAGCTTTGAACCCCTTCAAAATGGATTCAACCCAATATATAGTCCTAAATATAGTTTTGAAACTTTGGGAAGAAAATCGTCCTGTTTTGGTACAAATGGGAATTTGAAGAATTTGACACAAAATTAGCTCATCAAGAAGTAACCAAAGTTCAATATATTAGTATAATAGTCTAAATATAGCTTTGAACCCCTTCAGAATGGATTCTACCCAATATATAGTCCTAACTATAGTTTTGAAACTTTGGGAAGAAAATCGTCCCGTTTTGGTACAAATGGGAATTTGAAGAAATGTAGACAAAATTGGTGACCAAGGAGTAACCAATGTTCAATATATTAGTATAATAGTCTAAATATAGCTTTGAACCCCTTCAGAATGGATTCTACCCAATATATAGTCTTAACTTTAGTTTTGAAACTTTGGGAAGAAAATCGTCCCGTTTTGGTACAAATGGGAATTTGAAGAATTGTACACAAAATTGGCTCATCAAGAAGTAACCAAACTTCAATATATTAGTATAACAGTCTAAATATAGTTTTCAACCCCTTTAGAATAGATTCTAACCAATATATAGTCCTAACTATAATTTTGAAACTTTGGGAAGAAAATCGTCCAATTTTGTATAAATGGGAATTTGAAGAAATGTAGACAAAATTGGTGACCAAGGAGTAACCAATGTTCAATATATTAGTAAAATAGTCTAAATATATCTTTGAACCCCTTTAGAATGGATTCTACCCAATATATAGTCCTAACTATAGTTTTGAAACTTTGGGAAGAAAATCATCCCGTTTTGGTACAAATGGGAATTTGAAGAATTTGACACAAAATTGTCTCATCAAGAAGTAACCAAAGTTCAATATATTAGTATAATGGTCTAAATATAGCTTTGAACCCCTTCAAAATGGATTCAACCCAATATATAGTCCTAAATATAGTTTTGAAACTTTGGGAAGAAAATCGTCCTGTTTTGGTACAAATGGGAATTTGAAGAATTTGACACAAAATTAGCTCATCAAGAAGTAACCAAAGTTCAATATATTAGTATAATAGTCTAAATATAGCTTTGAACCCCTTCAGAATGGATTCTACCCAATATATAGTCCTAACTATAGTTTTGAAACTTTGGGAAGAAAATCGTCCCGTTTTGGTACAAATGGGAATTTGAAGAAATGTAGACAAAATTGGTGACCAAGGAGTAACCAATGTTCAATATATTAGTATAATAGTCTAAATATAGCTTTGAACCCCTTCAGAATGGATTCTACCCAATATATAGTCTTAACTTTAGTTTTGAAACTTTGGGAAGAAAATCGTCCCGTTTTGGTACAAATGGGAATTTGAAGAATTGTACACAAAATTGGCTCATCAAGAAGTAACCAAACTTCAATATATTAGTATAACAGTCTAAATATAGTTTTCAACCCCTTTAGAATAGATTCTAACCAATATATAGTCCTAACTATAATTTTGAAACTTTGGGAAGAAAATCGTCCAATTTTGTATAAATGGGAATTTGAAGAAATGTAGACAAAATTGGTGACCAAGGAGTAACCAATGTTCAATATATTAGTAAAATAGTCTAAATATATCTTTGAACCCCTTTAGAATGGATTCTATCCAATATATAGTCCTAACTATAGGTTTGAAACTTTGGGAAGAAAATCGTCCCGTTTTGGTACAAATGGGAATTTGAATAAATTGACACAAAATTGTCTCATCAAGAAGTAACCAAAGTTCAATATATTAGTATAATGGTCTAAATATAGCTTTGAACCCCTTCAAAATGGATTCAGCCCAATATATAGTCTTAACTATAGTTTTGAAACTATGGAAGAAAATCGTACTGTTTTGGTACAAATGGGAATTTGAAGAATTTGTCACAAAATTAGCTCATCAAGAAGTAACCAAAGTTCAATATATTAGTATAATAGTCTAAATATAGCTTTCAACCCCTTTAGAATGGATTCTAACCAATATATAGTCCTAACTATAATTTTGAAACTTTGGGAAGAAAATCGTCCAATTTTGGTATAAATGGGAATGTGAAGAAATGTAGACAAAATTGGTGACCAAGGAGTCACCAATGTTCAATATATTAGTAAAATAGTCTAAATATAGCTTTGAACCCCTTTAGAATGGATTCTACCCAATATATAGTCCTAACTATAGTTTTGAAACTTTGGGAAGAAAATCATCCCGTTTTGGTACAAATGGGAATTTGAAGAATTTGACACAAAATTGTCTCATCAAGAAGTAACCAAAGTTCAATATATTAGTATAATGGTCTAAATATAGCTTTGAACCCCTTCAAAATGGATTCAACCCAATATATAGTCCTAAATATAGTTTTGAAACTTTGGGAAGAAAATCGTCCTGTTTTGGTACAAATGGGAATTTGAAGAATTTGACACAAAATTAGCTCATCAAGAAGTAACCAAAGTTCAATATATTAGTATAATAGTCTAAATATAGCTTTGAACCCCTTCAGAATGGATTCTACCCAATATATAGTCCTAACTATAGTTTTGAAACTTTGGGAAGAAAATCGTCCCGTTTTGGTACAAATGGGAATTTTAAGAAATGTAGACAAAATTGGTGAACAAGGAGTAACCAAAGTTCAATATATTAGTATAATGGTCTAAATATAGCTTTGAACCCCTTCAAAATGGATTCAGCCCAATATATAGTCTTAACTATAGTTTTGAAACTATGGGAAGAAAATCGTCCTGTTTTGGTACAAATGGGAATTTGAAGAATTTGACACAAAATTAGCTCATCAAGAAGTAACCAAAGTTCAATATATTAGTATAATAGTCTAAATATAGCTTTGAACCCCTTCAGAATGGATTCTACCCAATATATAGTCCTAACTATAGTTTTGAAACTTTGGGAAGAAAATCGTCCCGTTTTGGTACAAATGGGAATTTTAAGAAATGTAGACAAAATTGGTGACCAAGGAGTCACCAATGTTCAATATATTAGTAAAATAGTCTAAATATAGCTTTGAACCCCTTTAGAATGGATTCTACCCAATATATAGTCCTAACTATAGTTTTGAAACTTTGGGAAGAAAATCATCCCGTTTTGGTACAAATGGGAATTTGAAGAATTTGACACAAAATTGTCTCATCAAGAAGTAACCAAAGTTCAATATATTAGTATAATGGTCTAAATATAGCTTTGAACCCCTTCAAAATGGATTCAACCCAATATATAGTCCTAAATATAGTTTTGAAACTTTGGGAAGAAAATCGTCCTGTTTTGGTACAAATGGGAATTTGAAGAATTTGACACAAAATTAGCTCATCAAGAAGTAACCAAAGTTCAATATATTAGTATAATAGTCTAAATATAGCTTTGAACCCCTTCAGAATGGATTCTACCCAATATATAGTCCTAACTATAGTTTTGAAACTTTGGGAAGAAAATCGTCCCGTTTTGGTACAAATGGGAATTTTAAGAATTGTAGACAAAATTGGTGAACAAGGAGTAACCAAAGTTCAATATATTAGTATAATGGTCTAAATATAGCTTTGAACCCCTTCAAAATGGATTCAGCCCAATATATAGTCTTAACTATAGTTTTGAAACTATGGGAAGAAAATCGTCCTGTTTTGGTACAAATGGGAATTTGAAGAATTTGACACAAAATTAGCTCATCAAGAAGTAACCAAAGTTCAATATATTAGTATAATAGTCTAAATATAGCTTTGAACCCCTTCAGAATGGATTCTACCCAATATATAGTCCTAACTATAGTTTTGAAACTTTGGGAAGAAAATCGTCCCGTTTTGGTACAAATGGAAATTTTAAGAAATGTAGACAAAATTGGTGACCAAGGAGTCACCAATGTTCAATATATTAGTAAAATAGTCTAAATATAGCTTTGAACCCCTTTAGAATGGATTCTACCCAATATATAGTCCTAACTATAGTTTTGAAACTTTGGGAAGAAAATCATCCCGTTTTGGTACAAATGGGAATTTGAAGAATTTGACACTAAATTGTCTCATCAAGAAGTAACCAAAGTTCAATATATTAGTATAATGGTCTAAATATAGCTTTGAACCCCTTCAAAATGGATTCAACCCAATATATAGTCCTAACTATAGTTTCGAAACTTTGGGAAAAAAATCGTCCTGTTTTGGTACAAATGGGAATTTGAAGAATTTACCACAAAATTAGCTCATCAAAAAGTAACCAAAGTTCAATATATTAGTATAATAGTCTAAATATAGCTTTGAACCCCTTCAGAATGGATTCTACCCAATATATAGTCCTAACTATAGTTTTGAAACTTTGGGAAGAAAATCGTCCCGTTTTGGTACAAATGGGAATTTTAAGAAATGTAGACAAAATTGGTGAACAAGGAGTAACCAAAGTTCAATATATTAGTATAATGGTCTAAATATAGCTTTGAACCCCTTCAAAATGGATTCAGCCCAATATATAGTCTTAACTATAGTTTTGAAACTATGGGAAGAAAATCGTCCTGTTTTGGTACAAATGGGAATTTGAAGAATTTGACACAAAATTAGCTCATCAAGAAGTAACCAAAGTTCAATATATTAGTATAATAGTCTAAATATAGCTTTGAACCCCTTCAGAATGGATTCTACCCAATATATAGTCCTAACTATAGTTTTGAAACTTTGGGAAGAAAATCGTCCCGTTTTGGTACAAATGGGAATTTTAAGAAATGTAGACAAAATTGGTGAACAAGGAGTAACCAAAGTTCAATATATTAGTATAATAGTCTAAATATTGCTTTGAACCCCTTTAGAATGGATTCCACCCAATATATAATCCTAACTTTAGTTTTGAAACTTTGGGAAGAAAATCGTCCCGTTTTGGTACAAATGGGAATTTGAAGAATTTGACTCAAAATTGTCTCATCAAGAAGTAACCAAAGTTCAATATATTAGTATAATGGTCTAAATATAGCTTTGAACCCCTTCAAAATGGATTCAGCCCAATATATAGTCTTAACTATAGTTTTGAAACTATGGGAAGAAAATCGTCCTGTTTTGGTACAAATGGGAATTTGAAGAATTTGTCACAAAATTAGCTCATCAAGAAGTAACCAAAGTTCAATATATTAGTATAATAGTCTAAATATAGCTTTGAACCCCTTCAGAATGGATTCTACCCAATATATAGTCCTAACTATAGTTTTGAAACTTTGGGAAGAAAATCGTCCCGTTTTGGTACAAATGGGAATTTTAAGAAATGTAGACAAAATTGGTGAACAAGGAGTAACCAAAGTTCAATATATTAGTATAATAGTCTAAATATTGCTTTGAACCCCTTTAGAATGGATTCTACCCAATATATAATCCTAACTTTAGTTTTGAAACTTTGGGAAGAAAATCGTCCCGTTTTGGTACAAATGGGAATTTGAAGAATTTGACACAAAATTGTCTCATCAAGAAGTAACCAAAGTTCAATATATTAGTATAATGGTCTAAATATAGCTTTGAACCCCTTCAAAATGGATTCAGCCCAATATATAGTCTTAACTATAGTTTTGAAACTATGGGAAGAAAATCGTCCTGTTTTGGTACAAATGGGAATTTGAAGAATTTGTCACAAAATTAGCTCATCAAGAAGTAACCAAAGTTCAATATATTAGTATAATAGTCTAAATATAGCTTTCAACCCCTTTAGAATGGATTCTAACCAATATATAGTCCTAACTATAATTTTGAAACTTTGGGAAGAAAATCGTCCAATTTTGGTATAAATGGGAATGTGAAGAAATGTAGACAAAATTGGTGACCAAGGAGTCACCAATGTTCAATATATTAGAAAAATAGTCTAAATATAGCTTTGAACCCCTTTAGAATGGATTCTACCCAATATATAGTCCTAACTATAGTTTTGAAACTTTGGGAAGAAAATCATCCCGTTTTGGTACAAATGGGAATTTGAAGAATTTGACACTAAATTGTCTCATCAAGAAGTAACCAAAGTTCAATATATTAGTATAATGGTCTAAATATAGCTTTGAACCCCTTCAAAATGGATTCAACCCAATATATAGTCCTAACTATAGTTTTGAAACTTTGGGAAGAAAATCGTCCTGTTTTGGTACAAATGGGAATTTGAAGAATTTACCACAAAATTAGCTCATCAAGAAGTAACCAAAGTTCAATATATTAGTATAATAGTCTAAATATAGCTTTGAACCCCTTCAGAATGGATTCTACCCAATATATAGTCCTAACTATAGTTTTGAAACTTTGGGAAGAAAATCGTCCTGTTTTGGTACAAATGGGAATTTTAAGAAATGTAGACAAAATTGGTGAACAAGGAGTAACCAAAGTTCAATATATTAGTATAATGGTCTAAATATAGCTTTGAACCCCTTCAAAATGGATTCAGCCCAATATATAGTCTTAACTATAGTTTTGAAACTTTGGGAAGAAAATCGTCCTGTTTTGGTACAAATGGGAATTTGAAGAATTTGACACAAAATTAGCTCATCAAGAAGTAACCAAAGTTCAATATATTAGTATAATAGTCTAAATATAGCTTTGAACCCCTTCAGAATGGATTCTACCCAATATATAGTCCTAACTATAGTTTTGAAACTTTGGGAAGAAAATCGTCCCGTTTTGGTACAAATGGGAATTTTAAGAATTGTAGACAAAATTGGTGAACAAGGAGTAACCAAAGTTCAATATATTAGTATAATGGTCTAAATATAGCTTTGAACCCCTTCAAAATGGATTCAGCCCAATATATAGTCTTAACTATAGTTTTGAAACTATGGGAAGAAAATCGTCCTGTTTTGGTACAAATGGGAATTTGAAGAATTTGACACAAAATTAGCTCATCAAGAAGTAACCAAAGTTCAATATATTAGTATAATAGTCTAAATATAGCTTTGAACCCCTTCAGAATGGATTCTACCCAATATATAGTCCTAACTATAGTTTTGAAACTTTGGGAAGAAAATCGTCCCGTTTTGGTACAAATGGAAATTTTAAGAAATGTAGACAAAATTGGTGACCAAGGAGTCACCAATGTTCAATATATTAGTAAAATAGTCTAAATATAGCTTTGAACCCCTTTAGAATGGATTCTACCCAATATATAGTCCTAACTATAGTTTTGAAACTTTGGGAAGAAAATCATCCCGTTTTGGTACAAATGGGAATTTGAAGAATTTGACACTAAATTGTCTCATCAAGAAGTAACCAAAGTTCAATATATTAGTATAATGGTCTAAATATAGCTTTGAACCCCTTCAAAATGGATTCAACCCAATATATAGTCCTAACTATAGTTTCGAAACTTTGGGAAAAAAATCGTCCTGTTTTGGTACGAATTGGGAATTTGAAGAATTTACCACAAAATTAGCTCATCAAGAAGTAACCAAAGTTCAATATATTAGTATAATAGTCTAAATATAGCTTTGAACCCCTTCAGAATGGATTCTACCCAATATATAGTCCTAACTATAGTTTTGAAACTTTGGGAAGAAAATCGTCCCGTTTTGGTACAAATGGGAATTTTAAGAAATGTAGACAAAATTGGTGAACAAGGAGTAACCAAAGTTCAATATATTAGTATAATGGTCTAAATATAGCTTTGAACCCCTTCAAAATGGATTCAGCCCAATATATAGTCTTAACTATAGTTTTGAAACTATGGGAAGAAAATCGTCCTGTTTTGGTACAAATGGGAATTTGAAGAATTTGTCACAAAATTAGCTCATCAAGAAGTAACCAAAGTTCAATATATTAGTATAATAGTCTAAATATAGCTTTGAACCCCTTCAGAATGGATTCTACCCAATATATAGTCCTAACTATAGTTTTGAAACTTTGGGAAGAAAATCGTCCCGTTTTGGTACAAATGGGAATTTTAAGAAATGTAGACAAAATTGGTGAACAAGGAGTAACCAAAGTTCAATATATTAGTATAATAGTCTAAATATTGCTTTGAACCCCTTTAGAATGGATTCCACCCAATATATAATCCTAACTTTAGTTTTGAAACTTTGGGAAGAAAATCGTCCCGTTTTGGTACAAATGGGAATTTGAAGAATTTGACTCAAAATTGTCTCATCAAGAAGTAACCAAAGTTCAATATATTAGTATAATGGTCTAAATATAGCTTTGAACCCCTTCAAAATGGATTCAGCCCAATATATAGTCTTAACTATAGTTTTGAAACTATGGGAAGAAAATCGTCCTGTTTTGGTACAAATGGGAATTTGAAGAATTTGTCACAAAATTAGCTCATCAAGAAGTAACCAAAGTTCAATATATTAGTATAATAGTCTAAATATAGCTTTGAACCCCTTTAGAATGGATTCTAACCAATATATAGTCCTAACTATAGTTTTGAAACTTTGGGAAGAAAATCGTCCCGTTTTGGTACAAATGGGAATTTTAAGAAATGTAGACAAAATTGGTGAACAAGGAGTAACCAAAGTTCAATATATTAGTATAATGGTCTAAATATAGCTTTGAACCCCTTCAAAATGGATTCAGCCCAATATATAGTCTTAACTATAGTTTTGAAACTTTGGGAAGAAAATCGTCCTGTTTTGGTACAAATGGGAATTTGAAGAATTTGACACAAAATTAGCTCATCAAGAAGTAACCAAAGTTCAATATATTAGTATAATAGTCTAAATATAGCTTTGAACCCCTTTAGAATGGATTCTAACCAATATATAGTCCTAACTATAATTTTGAAACTTTGGGAAGAAAATCGTCCAATTTTGGTATAAATGGGAATGTGAAGAAATGTAGACAAAATTGGTGACCAAGGAGTCACCAATGTTCAATATATTAGAAAAATAGTCTAAATATAGCTTTGAACCCCTTTAGAATGGATTCTACCCAATATATAGTCCTAACTATAGTTTTGAAACTTTGGGAAGAAAATCATCCCGTTTTGGTACAAATGGGAATTTGAAGAATTTGACACTAAATTGTCTCATCAAGAAGTAACCAAAGTTCAATATATTAGTATAATGGTCTAAATATAGCTTTGAACCCCTTCAAAATGGATTCAACCCAATATATAGTCCTAACTATAGTTTTGAAACTTTGGGAAGAAAATCGTCCTGTTTTGGTACAAATGGGAATTTGAAGAATTTACCACAAAATTAGCTCATCAAGAAGTAACCAAAGTTCAATATATTAGTATAATAGTCTAAATATAGCTTTGAACCCCTTCAGAATGGATTCTACCCAATATATAGTCCTAACTATAGTTTTGAAACTTTGGGAAGAAAATCGTCCTGTTTTGGTACAAATGGGAATTTTAAGAAATGTAGACAAAATTGGTGAACAAGGAGTAACCAAAGTTCAATATATTAGTATAATGGTCTAAATATAGCTTTGAACCCCTTCAAAATGGATTCAGCCCAATATATAGTCTTAACTATAGTTTTGAAACTTTGGGAAGAAAATCGTCCTGTTTTGGTACAAATGGGAATTTGAAGAATTTGACACAAAATTAGCTCATCAAGAAGTAACCAAAGTTCAATATATTAGTATAATAGTCTAAATATAGCTTTGAACCCCTTCAGAATGGATTCTACCCAATATATAGTCCTAACTATAGTTTTGAAACTTTGGGAAGAAAATCGTCCCGTTTTGGTACAAATGGGAATTTTAAGAATTGTAGACAAAATTGGTGAACAAGGAGTAACCAAAGTTCAATATATTAGTATAATGGTCTAAATATAGCTTTGAACCCCTTCAAAATGGATTCAGCCCAATATATAGTCTTAACTATAGTTTTGAAACTATGGGAAGAAAATCGTCCTGTTTTGGTACAAATGGGAATTTGAAGAATTTGACACAAAATTAGCTCATCAAGAAGTAACCAAAGTTCAATATATTAGTATAATAGTCTAAATATAGCTTTGAACCCCTTCAGAATGGATTCTACCCAATATATAGTCCTAACTATAGTTTTGAAACTTTGGGAAGAAAATCGTCCCGTTTTGGTACAAATGGAAATTTTAAGAAATGTAGACAAAATTGGTGACCAAGGAGTCACCAATGTTCAATATATTAGTAAAATAGTCTAAATATAGCTTTGAACCCCTTTAGAATGGATTCTACCCAATATATAGTCCTAACTATAGTTTTGAAACTTTGGGAAGAAAATCATCCCGTTTTGGTACAAATGGGAATTTGAAGAATTTGACACTAAATTGTCTCATCAAGAAGTAACCAAAGTTCAATATATTAGTATAATGGTCTAAATATAGCTTTGAACCCCTTCAAAATGGATTCAACCCAATATATAGTCCTAACTATAGTTTCGAAACTTTGGGAAAAAAATCGTCCTGTTTTGGTACGAATTGGGAATTTGAAGAATTTACCACAAAATTAGCTCATCAAGAAGTAACCAAAGTTCAATATATTAGTATAATAGTCTAAATATAGCTTTGAACCCCTTCAGAATGGATTCTACCCAATATATAGTCCTAACTATAGTTTTGAAACTTTGGGAAGAAAATCGTCCCGTTTTGGTACAAATGGGAATTTTAAGAAATGTAGACAAAATTGGTGAACAAGGAGTAACCAAAGTTCAATATATTAGTATAATGGTCTAAATATAGCTTTGAACCCCTTCAAAATGGATTCAGCCCAATATATAGTCTTAACTATAGTTTTGAAACTATGGGAAGAAAATCGTCCTGTTTTGGTACAAATGGGAATTTGAAGAATTTGTCACAAAATTAGCTCATCAAGAAGTAACCAAAGTTCAATATATTAGTATAATAGTCTAAATATAGCTTTGAACCCCTTCAGAATGGATTCTACCCAATATATAGTCCTAACTATAGTTTTGAAACTTTGGGAAGAAAATCGTCCCGTTTTGGTACAAATGGGAATTTTAAGAAATGTAGACAAAATTGGTGAACAAGGAGTAACCAAAGTTCAATATATTAGTATAATAGTCTAAATATTGCTTTGAACCCCTTTAGAATGGATTCCACCCAATATATAATCCTAACTTTAGTTTTGAAACTTTGGGAAGAAAATCGTCCCGTTTTGGTACAAATGGGAATTTGAAGAATTTGACTCAAAATTGTCTCATCAAGAAGTAACCAAAGTTCAATATATTAGTATAATGGTCTAAATATAGCTTTGAACCCCTTCAAAATGGATTCAGCCCAATATATAGTCTTAACTATAGTTTTGAAACTATGGGAAGAAAATCGTCCTGTTTTGGTACAAATGGGAATTTGAAGAATTTGTCACAAAATTAGCTCATCAAGAAGTAACCAAAGTTCAATATATTAGTATAATAGTCTAAATATAGCTTTGAACCCCTTCAGAATGGATTCTACCCAATATATAGTCCTAACTATAGTTTTGAAACTTTGGGAAGAAAATCGTCCCGTTTTGGTACAAATGGGAATTTTAAGAAATGTAGACAAAATTGGTGAACAAGGAGTAACCAAAGTTCAATATATTAGTATAATAGTCTAAATATTGCTTTGAACCCCTTTAGAATGGATTCTACCCAATATATAATCCTAACTTTAGTTTTGAAACTTTGGGAAGAAAATCGTCCCGTTTTGGTACAAATGGGAATTTGAAGAATTTGACACAAAATTGTCTCATCAAGAAGTAACCAAAGTTCAATATATTAGTATAATGGTCTAAATATAGCTTTGAACCCCTTCAAAATGGATTCAGCCCAATATATAGTCTTAACTATAGTTTTGAAACTATGGGAAGAAAATCGTCCTGTTTTGGTACAAATGGGAATTTGAAGAATTTGTCACAAAATTAGCTCATCAAGAAGTAACCAAAGTTCAATATATTAGTATAATAGTCTAAATATAGCTTTCAACCCCTTTAGAATGGATTCTAACCAATATATAGTCCTAACTATAATTTTGAAACTTTGGGAAGAAAATCGTCCAATTTTGGTATAAATGGGAATGTGAAGAAATGTAGACAAAATTGGTGACCAAGGAGTCACCAATGTTCAATATATTAGAAAAATAGTCTAAATATAGCTTTGAACCCCTTTAGAATGGATTCTACCCAATATATAGTCCTAACTATAGTTTTGAAACTTTGGGAAGAAAATCATCCCGTTTTGGTACAAATGGGAATTTGAAGAATTTGACACTAAATTGTCTCATCAAGAAGTAACCAAAGTTCAATATATTAGTATAATGGTCTAAATATAGCTTTGAACCCCTTCAAAATGGATTCAACCCAATATATAGTCCTAACTATAGTTTTGAAACTTTGGGAAGAAAATCGTCCTGTTTTGGTACAAATGGGAATTTGAAGAATTTACCACAAAATTAGCTCATCAAGAAGTAACCAAAGTTCAATATATTAGTATAATAGTCTAAATATAGCTTTCAACCCCTTTAGAATGGATTCTAACCAATATATAGTCCTAACTATAATTTTGAAACTTTGGGAAGAAAATCGTCCAATTTTGGTATAAATGGGAATGTGAAGAAATGTAGACAAAATTGGTGACCAAGGAGTAACCAAAGTTCAATATATTAGTATAATAGTCTAAATATTGCTTTGAACCCCTTTAGAATGGATTCTACCCAATATATAATCCTAACTTTAGTTTTGAAACTTTGGGAAGAAAATCGTCCCGTTTTGGTACAAATGGGAATTTGAAGAATTTGACACAAAATTGTCTCATCAAGAAGTAACCAAAGTTCAATATATTAGTATAATGGTCTAAATATAGCTTTGAACCCCTTCAAAATGGATTCAGCCCAATATATAGTCTTAACTATAGTTTTGAAACTATGGGAAGAAAATCGTCCTGTTTTGGTACAAATGGGAATTTGAAGAATTTGTCACAAAATTAGCTCATCAAGAAGTAACCAAAGTTCAATATATTAGTATAATAGTCTAAATATAGCTTTCAACCCCTTTAGAATGGATTCTAACCAATATATAGTCCTAACTATAATTTTGAAACTTTGGGAAGAAAATCGTCCAATTTTGGTATAAATGGGAATGTGAAGAAATGTAGACAAAATTGGTGACCAAGGAGTCACCAATGTTCAATATATTAGAAAAATAGTCTAAATATAGCTTTGAACCCCTTTAGAATGGATTCTACCCAATATATAGTCCTAACTATAGTTTTGAAACTTTGGGAAGAAAATCATCCCGTTTTGGTACAAATGGGAATTTGAAGAATTTGACACTAAATTGTCTCATCAAGAAGTAACCAAAGTTCAATATATTAGTATAATGGTCTAAATATAGCTTTGAACCCCTTCAAAATGGATTCAACCCAATATATAGTCCTAACTATAGTTTTGAAACTTTGGGAAGAAAATCGTCCTGTTTTGGTACAAATGGGAATTTGAAGAATTTACCACAAAATTAGCTCATCAAGAAGTAACCAAAGTTCAATATATTAGTATAATAGTCTAAATATAGCTTTGAACCCCTTCAGAATGGATTCTACCCAATATATAGTCCTAACTATAGTTTTGAAACTTTGGGAAGAAAATCGTCCTGTTTTGGTACAAATGGGAATTTTAAGAAATGTAGACAAAATTGGTGAACAAGGAGTAACCAAAGTTCAATATATTAGTATAATGGTCTAAATATAGCTTTGAACCCCTTCAAAATGGATTCAGCCCAATATATAGTCTTAACTATAGTTTTGAAACTGTGGGAAGAAAATCGTCCTGTTTTGGTACAAATGGGAATTTGAAGAATTTGTCACAAAATTAGCTCATCAAGAAGTAACCAAAGTTCAATATATTAGTATAATAGTCTAAATATAGCTTTGAACCCCTTCAGAATGGATTCTACCCAATATATAGTCCTAACTATAGTTTTGAAACTTTGGGAAGAAAATCGTCCCGTTTTGGTACAAATGGGAATTTGAAGAAATGTATACATAATTGGTGACCAATGAGTAACCAAACTTCAATATATTAGTAAAATAGTCTAAATATAGCTTTGAACCCCTTTAGAATGGATTCTAACCAATATATAGTCATAACTATAGTTTTAAAACTTTGGGAAGAAAATCGTCCCGTTTTGGTACAAATGGGAATTTGAAGTATTTGACACAAAATTGTCTCATCAAGAAGTAACCAAAGTTCAATATATTATTATAATAGTCTAAATATAGCTTTGAACCCCTTCAGAATGGATTCTACCCAATATATAGTCCTAACTATAGTTTTGAAACTTTGGGAAGGAAATCGTCCCGTTTTGGTACAAATGGGAATTTGAAGAATTTGACACAAAATTGTCTCATCAAGAAGTAACCAAAGTTCAATATATTAGTATAACAGTCTAAATATAGCTTTGAACCCCTTTAGAATGGATTCTACCCAATATATAGTCCTAACTATAGTTTTGAAACTTTGGGAAGAAAATTGTCCCGTTTTGATACAAATGGGAATTTGAAGAAATGTATACATAATTGGTGAACAATGAGTAACCAAACTTCAATATATTAGTAAAATAGTCTAATATATCTTTGAACCCCTTTAGAATGGATTCTAACCAATATATAGTCCTAACTATAGTTTTAAAACTTTGGGAAGAAAATCGTCCCGTTTTGGTACAAATGGGAATTTGAAGAATTTGACACAAAATTGTCTCATCAAGAAGTAACCAAAGTTCAATATATTAGTATAATAGTCTAAATATAGCTTTGAACCCCTTCAGAATGGATTCTACCCAATATAAAGTCCTAACTATAGTTTTGAAACTTTGGGAAGAAAATCGTCCAATTTTGGTATAAATGGGAATTTGAAGAAATGTAGACAAAATTGGCTCATCAAGAAGTAACCAAAGTTCAATATATTAGTATAACAGTCTAAATATAGCTTTGAACCCCTTTAGAATGGATTCTACCCAATATATAGTCCTAACTATAGTTTTGAAACTTTGGGAAGAAAATTGTCCCGTTTTGATACAAATGGGAATTTGAAGAAATGTATACATAATTGGTGAACAATGAGTAACCAAACTTCAATATATTAGTAAAATAGTCTAATATATCTTTGAACCCCTTTAGAATGGATTCTAACCAATATATAATCCTAACTATAGTTTTAAAACTTTGGGAAGAAAATCGTCCCGTTTTGGTACAAATGGGAATTTGAAGAATTTGACACAAAATTGTCTCATCAAGAAGTAACCAAAGTTCAATATATTAGTATAACAGTCTAAATATAGCTTTGAACCCCTTCATAATGGATTCTACCCAATATATAGTCCTAACTATAGTTTTGAAACTTTGGGAAGAAAATCGTCCAATTTTGGTATAAATGGGAATTTGAAGAAATGTAGACAAAATTGGCTCATCAAGAAGTAACCAAACTTCAATATATTAGTATAACAGTCTAAATATAGCTTTCAACCTCTTTAGAAAGGATTCTAACCAATATATAGTCCTAACTATAATTTTGAAACTTTGGGAAGAAAATCGTCAAATTTTGGTATAAATGGGAATTTGAAGAAATGTAGACAAAATTGGTGACCAAGGAGTAACCAATGTTCAATATATTAGTAAAATAGTCTAAATATAGCTTTGAACCCCTTTAGAATGGATTCTACCCAATATATAGTCCTAACTATAGTTTTGAAACTTTGGGAAGAAAATAGTCCCGTTTTGGTACAAATGGGAATTTGAAGAATTTGACACAAAATTGTCTCATCAAGAAGTAACCAAAGTTCAATATATTAGTATAATGGTCTAAATATAGCTTTGAACCCCTTCAAAATGGACTCAGCCTAATATATAGTCTTAACTATAGTTTTGAAACTATGGGAAGAAAATCGTCCTGTTTTGGTACAAATGGGAATTTGAAGAATTTGTCACAAAATTAGCTCATCAAGAAGTAACCAAAGTTCAATATATTAGTATAATAGTCTAAATATAGCTTTGAACCCCTTCAGAATGGATTCTACCCAATATATAGTCCTAACTATAGTTTTGAAACTTTGGGAAGAAAATCGTCCCGTTTTGGTACAAATGGGAATTTGAAGAATTTGTCACAAAATTAGCTCATCAAGAAGTAACCAAAGTTCAATATATTAGTATAATAGTCTAAATATAGCTTTGAACCCCTTCAAAATGGATTCAGCCCAATATATAGTCTTAACTATAGTTTTGAAACTATGGAAGAAAATCGTACTGTTTTGGTACAAATGGGAATTTGAAGAATTTGTCACAAAATTAGCTCATCAAGAAGTAACCAAAGTTCAATATATTAGTATAATAGTCTAAATATAGCTTTCAACCCCTTTAGAATGGATTCTAACCAATATATAGTCCTAACTATAATTTTGAAACTTTGGGAAGAAAATCGTCCAATTTTGGTATAAATGGGAATGTGAAGAAATGTAGACAAAATTGGTGACCAAGGAGTCACCAATGTTCAATATATTAGTAAAATAGTCTAAATATAGCTTTGAACCCCTTTAGAATGGATTCTACCCAATATATAGTCCTAACTATAGTTTTGAAACTTTGGGAAGAAAATCATCCCGTTTTGGTACAAATGGGAATTTGAAGAATTTGACACAAAATTGTCTCATCAAGAAGTAACCAAAGTTCAATATATTAGTATAATAGTCTAAATATAGCTTTGAACCCCTTCAGAATGGATTCTACCCAATATATAGTCCTAACTATAGTTTTGAAACTTTGGGAAGAAAATCGTCCAATTTTGGTATAAATGGGAATTTGAAGAAATGTAGACAAAATTGGCTCATCAAGAAGTAACCAAAGTTCAATATATTAGTATAACAGTCTAAATATAGCTTTGAACCCCTTTAGAATGGATTCTACCCAATATATAGTCCTAACTATAGTTTTGAAACTTTGGGAAGAAAATTGTCCCGTTTTGATACAAATGGGAATTTGAAGAAATGTATACATAATTGGTGAACAATGAGTAACCAAACTTCAATATATTAGTAAAATAGTCTAATATATCTTTGAACCCCTTTAGAATGGATTCTAACCAATATATAGTCCTAACTATAGTTTTAAAACTTTGGGAAGAAAATCGTCCCGTTTTTGTACAAATGGGAATTTGAAGAATTTGACACAAAATTGTCTCATCAAGAAGTAACCAAAGTTCAATATATTAGTATAACAGTCTAAATATAGCTTTGAACCCCTTCAGAATGGATTCTACCCAATATATAGTCCTAACTATAGTTTTGAAACTTTGGGAAGAAAATCGTCCAATTTTGGTATAAATGGGAATTTGAAGAAATGTAGACAAAATTGGCTCATCAAGAAGTAACCAAACTTCAATATATTAGTATAACAGTCTAAATATAGCTTTCAACCCCTTTAGAAAGGATTCTAACCAATATATAGTCCTAACTATAATTTTGAAACTTTGGGAAGAAAATCGTCCAATTTTGGTATAAATGGGAATTTGAAGAAATGTAGACAAAATTGGTGACCAAGGAGTAACCAATGTTCAATATATTAGTAAAATAGTCTAAATATAGCTTTGAACCCCTTTAGAATGGATTCTACCCAATATATAGTCCTAACTATAGTTTTGAAACTTTGGGAAGAAAATAGTCCCGTTTTGGTACAAATGGGAATTTGAAGAATTTGACACAAAATTGTCTCATCAAGAAGTAACCAAAGTTCAATATATTAGTATAATGGTCTAAATATAGCTTTGAACCCCTTCAAAATGGATTCAGCCTAATATATAGTCTTAACTATAGTTTTGAAACTATGGGAAGAAAATCGTCCTGTTTTGGTACAAATGGGAATTTGAAGAATTTGTCACAAAATTAGCTCATCAAGAAGTAACCAAAGTTCAATATATTAGTATAATAGTCTAAATATAGCTTTGAACCCCTTCAGAATGGATTCTACCCAATATATAGTCCTAACTATAGTTTTGAAACTTTGGGAAGAAAATCGTCCCGTTTTGGTACAAATGGGAATTTGAAGAATTTGTCACAAAATTAGCTCATCAAGAAGTAACCAAAGTTCAATATATTAGTATAATAGTCTAAATATAGCTTTGAACCCCTTCAAAATGGATTCAGCCCAATATATAGTCTTAACTATAGTTTTGAAACTATGGAAGAAAATCGTACTGTTTTGGTACAAATGGGAATTTGAAGAATTTGTCACAAAATTAGCTCATCAAGAAGTAACCAAAGTTCAATATATTAGTATAATAGTCTAAATATAGCTTTCAACCCCTTTAGAATGGATTCTAACCAATATATAGTCCTAACTATAATTTTGAAACTTTGGGAAGAAAATCGTCCAATTTTGGTATAAATGGGAATGTGAAGAAATGTAGACAAAATTGGTGACCAAGGAGTCACCAATGTTCAATATATTAGTAAAATAGTCTAAATATAGCTTTGAACCCCTTTAGAATGGATTCTACCCAATATATAGTCCTAACTATAGTTTTGAAACTTTGGGAAGAAAATCATCCCGTTTTGGTACAAATGGGAATTTGAAGAATTTGACACAAAATTGTCTCATCAAGAAGTAACCAAAGTTCAATATATTAGTATAATGGTCTAAATATAGCTTTGAACCCCTTCAAAATGGATTCAACCCAATATATAGTCCTAAATATAGTTTTGAAACTTTGGGAAGAAAATCGTCCTGTTTTGGTACAAATGGGAATTTGAAGAATTTGACACAAAATTAGCTCATCAAGAAGTAACCAAAGTTCAATATATTAGTATAATAGTCTAAATATAGCTTTGAACCCCTTCAGAATGGATTCTACCAAATATATAGTCCTAACTATAGTTTTGAAACTTTGGGAAGAAAATCGTCCCGTTTTGGTACAAATGGGAATTTTAAGAAATGTAGACAAAATTGGTGAACAAGGAGTAACCAAAGTTCAATATATTAGTATAATGGTCTAAATATAGCTTTGAACCCCTTCAAAATGGATTCAGCCCAATATATAGTCTTAACTATAGTTTTGAAACTATGGGAAGAAAATCGTCCTGTTTTGGTACAAATGGGAATTTGAAGAATTTGACACAAAATTAGCTCATCAAGAAGTAACCAAAGTTCAATATATTAGTATAATAGTCTAAATATAGCTTTGAACCCCTTCAGAATGGATTCTACCCAATATATAGTCCTAACTATAGTTTTGAAACTTTGGGAAGAAAATCGTCCCGTTTTGGTACAAATGGGAATTTTAAGAAATGTAGACAAAATTGGTGACCAAGGAGTCACCAATGTTCAATATATTAGTAAAATAGTCTAAATATAGCTTTGAACCCCTTTAGAATGGATTCTACCCAATATATAGTCCTAACTATAGTTTTGAAACTTTGGGAAGAAAATCATCCCGTTTTGGTACAAATGGGAATTTGAAGAATTTGACACTAAATTGTCTCATCAAGAAGTAACCAAAGTTCAATATATTAGTATAATGGTCTAAATATAGCTTTGAACCCCTTCAAAATGGATTCAACCCAATATATAGTCCTAACTATAGTTTTGAAACTTTGGGAAGAAAATCGTCCTGTTTTGGTACAAATGGGAATTTGAAGAATTTACCACAAAATTAGCTCATCAAGAAGTAACCAAAGTTCAATATATTAGTATAATAGTCTAAATATAGCTTTGAACCCCTTCAGAATGGATTCTACCCAATATATAGTCCTAACTATAGTTTTGAAACTTTGGGAAGAAAATCGTCCCGTTTTGGTACAAATGGGAATTTTAAGAAATGTAGACAAAATTGGTGAACAAGGAGTAACCAAAGTTCAATATATTAGTATAATGGTCTAAATATAGCTTTGAACCCCTTCAAAATGGATTCAGCCCAATATATAGTCTTAACTATAGTTTTGAAACTATGGGAAGAAAATCGTCCTGTTTTGGTACAAATGGGAATTTGAAGAATTTGACACAAAATTAGCTCATCAAGAAGTAACCAAAGTTCAATATATTAGTATAATAGTCTAAATATAGCTTTGAACCCCTTCAGAATGGATTCTACCCAATATATAGTCCTAACTATAGTTTTGAAACTTTGGGAAGAAAATCGTCCCGTTTTGGTACAAATGGGAATTTTAAGAAATGTAGACAAAATTGGTGAACAAGGAGTAACCAAAGTTCAATATATTAGTATAATAGTCTAAATATTGCTTTGAACCCCTTTAGAATGGATTCTACCCAATATATAATCCTAACTTTAGTTTTGAAACTTTGGGAAGAAAATCGTCCCGTTTTGGTACAAATGGGAATTTGAAGAATTTGACACAAAATTGTCTCATCAAGAAGTAACCAAAGTTCAATATATTAGTATAATGGTCTAAATATAGCTTTGAACCCCTTCAAAATGGATTCAGCCCAATATATAGTCTTAACTATAGTTTTGAAACTATGGGAAGAAAATCGTCCTGTTTTGGTACAAATGGGAATTTGAAGAATTTGTCACAAAATTAGCTCATCAAGAAGTAACCAAAGTTCAATATATTAGTATAATAGTCTAAATATAGCTTTGAACCCCTTCAGAATGGATTCTACCCAATATATAGTCCTAACTATAGTTTTGAAACTTTGGGAAGAAAATCGTCCCGTTTTGGTACAAATGGGAATTTTAAGAAATGTAGACAAAATTGGTGACCAAGGAGTCACCAATGTTCAATATATTAGAAAAATAGTCTAAATATAGCTTTGAACCCCTTTAGAATGGATTCTACCCAATATATAGTCCTAACTATAGTTTTGAAACTTTGGGAAGAAAATCATCCCGTTTTGGTACAAATGGGAATTTGAAGAATTTGACACTAAATTGTCTCATCAAGAAGTAACCAAAGTTCAATATATTAGTATAATGGTCTAAATATAGCTTTGAACCCCTTCAAAATGGATTCAACCCAATATATAGTCCTAACTATAGTTTTGAAACTTTGGGAAGAAAATCGTCCTGTTTTGGTACAAATGGGAATTTGAAGAATTTACCACAAAATTAGCTCATCAAGAAGTAACCAAAGTTCAATATATTAGTATAATAGTCTAAATATAGCTTTGAACCCCTTCAGAATGGATTCTACCCAATATATAGTCCTAACTATAGTTTTGAAACTTTTGGAAGAAAATCGTCCTGTTTTGGTACAAATGGGAATTTTAAGAAATGTAGACAAAATTGGTGAACAAGGAGTAACCAAAGTTCAATATATTAGTATAATAGTCTAAATATTTCTTTGAACCCCTTTAGAATGGATTCTACCCAATATATAATCCTAACTATAGTTTTGAAACTTTGGGAAGAAAATCGTCCCGTTTTGGTACAAATGGGAATTTGAAGAATTTGACACAAAATTGTCTCATCAAGAAGTAACCAAAGTTCAATATATTAGTATAATGGTCTAAATATAGCTTTGAACCCCTTCAAAATGGATTCAGCCCAATATATAGTCTTAACTATAGTTTTGAAACTATGGGAAGAAAATCGTCCTGTTTTAGTACAAATGGGAATTTGAAGAATTTGTCACAAAATTAGCTCATCAAGAAGTAACCAAAGTTCAATATATTAGTATAATAGTCTAAATATAGCTTTGAACCCCTTCAGAATGGATTCTACCCAATATATAGTCCTAACTATAGTTTTGAAACTTTGGGAAGAAAATCGTCCCGTTTTGGTACAAATGGGAATTTGAAGAAATGTATACATAATTGGTGACCAATGAGTAACCAAACTTCAATATATTAGTAAAATAGTCTAAATATAGCTTTGAACCCCTTTAGAATGGATTCTAACCAATATATAGTCATAACTATAGTTTTAAAACTTTGGGAAGAAAATCGTCCCGTTTTGGTACAAATGGGAATTTGAAGTATTTGACACAAAATTGTCTCATCAAGAAGTAACCAAAGTTCAATATATTATTATAATAGTCTAAATATAGCTTTGAACCCCTTCAGAATGGATTCTACCCAATATATAGTCCTAACTATAGTTTTGAAACTTTGGGAAGGAAATCGTCCCGTTTTGGTACAAATGGGAATTTGAAGAATTTGACACAAAATTGTCTCATCAAGAAGTAACCAAAGTTCAATATATTAGTATAACAGTCTAAATATAGCTTTGAACCCCTTTAGAATGGATTCTACCCAATATATAGTCCTAACTATAGTTTTGAAACTTTGGGAAGAAAATTGTCCCGTTTTGATACAAATGGGAATTTGAAGAAATGTATACATAATTGGTGAACAATGAGTAACCAAACTTCAATATATTAGTAAAATAGTCTAATATATCTTTGAACCCCTTTAGAATGGATTCTAACCAATATATAGTCCTAACTATAGTTTTAAAACTTTGGGAAGAAAATCGTCCCGTTTTGGTACAAATGGGAATTTGAAGAATTTGACACAAAATTGTCTCATCAAGAAGTAACCAAAGTTCAATATATTAGTATAATAGTCTAAATATAGCTTTGAACCCCTTCAGAATGGATTCTACCCAATATAAAGTCCTAACTATAGTTTTGAAACTTTGGGAAGAAAATCGTCCAATTTTGGTATAAATGGGAATTTGAAGAAATGTAGACAAAATTGGCTCATCAAGAAGTAACCAAAGTTCAATATATTAGTATAACAGTCTAAATATAGCTTTGAACCCCTTTAGAATGGATTCTACCCAATATATAGTCCTAACTATAGTTTTGAAACTTTGGGAAGAAAATTGTCCCGTTTTGATACAAATGGGAATTTGAAGAAATGTATACATAATTGGTGAACAATGAGTAACCAAACTTCAATATATTAGTAAAATAGTCTAATATATCTTTGAACCCCTTTAGAATGGATTCTAACCAATATATAATCCTAACTATAGTTTTAAAACTTTGGGAAGAAAATCGTCCCGTTTTGGTACAAATGGGAATTTGAAGAATTTGACACAAAATTGTCTCATCAAGAAGTAACCAAAGTTCAATATATTAGTATAACAGTCTAAATATAGCTTTGAACCCCTTCATAATGGATTCTACCCAATATATAGTCCTAACTATAGTTTTGAAACTTTGGGAAGAAAATCGTCCAATTTTGGTATAAATGGGAATTTGAAGAAATGTAGACAAAATTGGCTCATCAAGAAGTAACCAAACTTCAATATATTAGTATAACAGTCTAAATATAGCTTTCAACCTCTTTAGAAAGGATTCTAACCAATATATAGTCCTAACTATAATTTTGAAACTTTGGGAAGAAAATCGTCAAATTTTGGTATAAATGGGAATTTGAAGAAATGTAGACAAAATTGGTGACCAAGGAGTAACCAATGTTCAATATATTAGTAAAATAGTCTAAATATAGCTTTGAACCCCTTTAGAATGGATTCTACCCAATATATAGTCCTAACTATAGTTTTGAAACTTTGGGAAGAAAATAGTCCCGTTTTGGTACAAATGGGAATTTGAAGAATTTGACACAAAATTGTCTCATCAAGAAGTAACCAAAGTTCAATATATTAGTATAATGGTCTAAATATAGCTTTGAACCCCTTCAAAATGGACTCAGCCTAATATATAGTCTTAACTATAGTTTTGAAACTATGGGAAGAAAATCGTCCTGTTTTGGTACAAATGGGAATTTGAAGAATTTGTCACAAAATTAGCTCATCAAGAAGTAACCAAAGTTCAATATATTAGTATAATAGTCTAAATATAGCTTTGAACCCCTTCAGAATGGATTCTACCCAATATATAGTCCTAACTATAGTTTTGAAACTTTGGGAAGAAAATCGTCCCGTTTTGGTACAAATGGGAATTTGAAGAATTTGTCACAAAATTAGCTCATCAAGAAGTAACCAAAGTTCAATATATTAGTATAATAGTCTAAATATAGCTTTGAACCCCTTCAAAATGGATTCAGCCCAATATATAGTCTTAACTATAGTTTTGAAACTATGGAAGAAAATCGTACTGTTTTGGTACAAATGGGAATTTGAAGAATTTGTCACAAAATTAGCTCATCAAGAAGTAACCAAAGTTCAATATATTAGTATAATAGTCTAAATATAGCTTTCAACCCCTTTAGAATGGATTCTAACCAATATATAGTCCTAACTATAATTTTGAAACTTTGGGAAGAAAATCGTCCAATTTTGGTATAAATGGGAATGTGAAGAAATGTAGACAAAATTGGTGACCAAGGAGTCACCAATGTTCAATATATTAGTAAAATAGTCTAAATATAGCTTTGAACCCCTTTAGAATGGATTCTACCCAATATATAGTCCTAACTATAGTTTTGAAACTTTGGGAAGAAAATCATCCCGTTTTGGTACAAATGGGAATTTGAAGAATTTGACACAAAATTGTCTCATCAAGAAGTAACCAAAGTTCAATATATTAGTATAATAGTCTAAATATAGCTTTGAACCCCTTCAGAATGGATTCTACCCAATATATAGTCCTAACTATAGTTTTGAAACTTTGGGAAGAAAATCGTCCAATTTTGGTATAAATGGGAATTTGAAGAAATGTAGACAAAATTGGCTCATCAAGAAGTAACCAAAGTTCAATATATTAGTATAACAGTCTAAATATAGCTTTGAACCCCTTTAGAATGGATTCTACCCAATATATAGTCCTAACTATAGTTTTGAAACTTTGGGAAGAAAATTGTCCCGTTTTGATACAAATGGGAATTTGAAGAAATGTATACATAATTGGTGAACAATGAGTAACCAAACTTCAATATATTAGTAAAATAGTCTAATATATCTTTGAACCCCTTTAGAATGGATTCTAACCAATATATAGTCCTAACTATAGTTTTAAAACTTTGGGAAGAAAATCGTCCCGTTTTTGTACAAATGGGAATTTGAAGAATTTGACACAAAATTGTCTCATCAAGAAGTAACCAAAGTTCAATATATTAGTATAACAGTCTAAATATAGCTTTGAACCCCTTCAGAATGGATTCTACCCAATATATAGTCCTAACTATAGTTTTGAAACTTTGGGAAGAAAATCGTCCAATTTTGGTATAAATGGGAATTTGAAGAAATGTAGACAAAATTGGCTCATCAAGAAGTAACCAAACTTCAATATATTAGTATAACAGTCTAAATATAGCTTTCAACCCCTTTAGAAAGGATTCTAACCAATATATAGTCCTAACTATAATTTTGAAACTTTGGGAAGAAAATCGTCCAATTTTGGTATAAATGGGAATTTGAAGAAATGTAGACAAAATTGGTGACCAAGGAGTAACCAATGTTCAATATATTAGTAAAATAGTCTAAATATAGCTTTGAACCCCTTTAGAATGGATTCTACCCAATATATAGTCCTAACTATAGTTTTGAAACTTTGGGAAGAAAATAGTCCCGTTTTGGTACAAATGGGAATTTGAAGAATTTGACACAAAATTGTCTCATCAAGAAGTAACCAAAGTTCAATATATTAGTATAATGGTCTAAATATAGCTTTGAACCCCTTCAAAATGGATTCAGCCTAATATATAGTCTTAACTATAGTTTTGAAACTATGGGAAGAAAATCGTCCTGTTTTGGTACAAATGGGAATTTGAAGAATTTGTCACAAAATTAGCTCATCAAGAAGTAACCAAAGTTCAATATATTAGTATAATAGTCTAAATATAGCTTTGAACCCCTTCAGAATGGATTCTACCCAATATATAGTCCTAACTATAGTTTTGAAACTTTGGGAAGAAAATCGTCCCGTTTTGGTACAAATGGGAATTTGAAGAATTTGTCACAAAATTAGCTCATCAAGAAGTAACCAAAGTTCAATATATTAGTATAATAGTCTAAATATAGCTTTGAACCCCTTCAAAATGGATTCAGCCCAATATATAGTCTTAACTATAGTTTTGAAACTATGGAAGAAAATCGTACTGTTTTGGTACAAATGGGAATTTGAAGAATTTGTCACAAAATTAGCTCATCAAGAAGTAACCAAAGTTCAATATATTAGTATAATAGTCTAAATATAGCTTTCAACCCCTTTAGAATGGATTCTAACCAATATATAGTCCTAACTATAATTTTGAAACTTTGGGAAGAAAATCGTCCAATTTTGGTATAAATGGGAATGTGAAGAAATGTAGACAAAATTGGTGACCAAGGAGTCACCAATGTTCAATATATTAGTAAAATAGTCTAAATATAGCTTTGAACCCCTTTAGAATGGATTCTACCCAATATATAGTCCTAACTATAGTTTTGAAACTTTGGGAAGAAAATCATCCCGTTTTGGTACAAATGGGAATTTGAAGAATTTGACACAAAATTGTCTCATCAAGAAGTAACCAAAGTTCAATATATTAGTATAATGGTCTAAATATAGCTTTGAACCCCTTCAAAATGGATTCAACCCAATATATAGTCCTAAATATAGTTTTGAAACTTTGGGAAGAAAATCGTCCTGTTTTGGTACAAATGGGAATTTGAAGAATTTGACACAAAATTAGCTCATCAAGAAGTAACCAAAGTTCAATATATTAGTATAATAGTCTAAATATAGCTTTGAACCCCTTCAGAATGGATTCTACCAAATATATAGTCCTAACTATAGTTTTGAAACTTTGGGAAGAAAATCGTCCCGTTTTGGTACAAATGGGAATTTTAAGAAATGTAGACAAAATTGGTGAACAAGGAGTAACCAAAGTTCAATATATTAGTATAATGGTCTAAATATAGCTTTGAACCCCTTCAAAATGGATTCAGCCCAATATATAGTCTTAACTATAGTTTTGAAACTATGGGAAGAAAATCGTCCTGTTTTGGTACAAATGGGAATTTGAAGAATTTGACACAAAATTAGCTCATCAAGAAGTAACCAAAGTTCAATATATTAGTATAATAGTCTAAATATAGCTTTGAACCCCTTCAGAATGGATTCTACCCAATATATAGTCCTAACTATAGTTTTGAAACTTTGGGAAGAAAATCGTCCCGTTTTGGTACAAATGGGAATTTTAAGAAATGTAGACAAAATTGGTGACCAAGGAGTCACCAATGTTCAATATATTAGTAAAATAGTCTAAATATAGCTTTGAACCCCTTTAGAATGGATTCTACCCAATATATAGTCCTAACTATAGTTTTGAAACTTTGGGAAGAAAATCATCCCGTTTTGGTACAAATGGGAATTTGAAGAATTTGACACTAAATTGTCTCATCAAGAAGTAACCAAAGTTCAATATATTAGTATAATGGTCTAAATATAGCTTTGAACCCCTTCAAAATGGATTCAACCCAATATATAGTCCTAACTATAGTTTTGAAACTTTGGGAAGAAAATCGTCCTGTTTTGGTACAAATGGGAATTTGAAGAATTTACCACAAAATTAGCTCATCAAGAAGTAACCAAAGTTCAATATATTAGTATAATAGTCTAAATATAGCTTTGAACCCCTTCAGAATGGATTCTACCCAATATATAGTCCTAACTATAGTTTTGAAACTTTGGGAAGAAAATCGTCCCGTTTTGGTACAAATGGGAATTTTAAGAAATGTAGACAAAATTGGTGAACAAGGAGTAACCAAAGTTCAATATATTAGTATAATGGTCTAAATATAGCTTTGAACCCCTTCAAAATGGATTCAGCCCAATATATAGTCTTAACTATAGTTTTGAAACTATGGGAAGAAAATCGTCCTGTTTTGGTACAAATGGGAATTTGAAGAATTTGACACAAAATTAGCTCATCAAGAAGTAACCAAAGTTCAATATATTAGTATAATAGTCTAAATATAGCTTTGAACCCCTTCAGAATGGATTCTACCCAATATATAGTCCTAACTATAGTTTTGAAACTTTGGGAAGAAAATCGTCCCGTTTTGGTACAAATGGGAATTTTAAGAAATGTAGACAAAATTGGTGAACAAGGAGTAACCAAAGTTCAATATATTAGTATAATAGTCTAAATATTGCTTTGAACCCCTTTAGAATGGATTCTACCCAATATATAATCCTAACTTTAGTTTTGAAACTTTGGGAAGAAAATCGTCCCGTTTTGGTACAAATGGGAATTTGAAGAATTTGACACAAAATTGTCTCATCAAGAAGTAACCAAAGTTCAATATATTAGTATAATGGTCTAAATATAGCTTTGAACCCCTTCAAAATGGATTCAGCCCAATATATAGTCTTAACTATAGTTTTGAAACTATGGGAAGAAAATCGTCCTGTTTTGGTACAAATGGGAATTTGAAGAATTTGTCACAAAATTAGCTCATCAAGAAGTAACCAAAGTTCAATATATTAGTATAATAGTCTAAATATAGCTTTGAACCCCTTCAGAATGGATTCTACCCAATATATAGTCCTAACTATAGTTTTGAAACTTTGGGAAGAAAATCGTCCCGTTTTGGTACAAATGGGAATTTTAAGAAATGTAGACAAAATTGGTGACCAAGGAGTCACCAATGTTCAATATATTAGAAAAATAGTCTAAATATAGCTTTGAACCCCTTTAGAATGGATTCTACCCAATATATAGTCCTAACTATAGTTTTGAAACTTTGGGAAGAAAATCATCCCGTTTTGGTACAAATGGGAATTTGAAGAATTTGACACTAAATTGTCTCATCAAGAAGTAACCAAAGTTCAATATATTAGTATAATGGTCTAAATATAGCTTTGAACCCCTTCAAAATGGATTCAACCCAATATATAGTCCTAACTATAGTTTTGAAACTTTGGGAAGAAAATCGTCCTGTTTTGGTACAAATGGGAATTTGAAGAATTTACCACAAAATTAGCTCATCAAGAAGTAACCAAAGTTCAATATATTAGTATAATAGTCTAAATATAGCTTTGAACCCCTTCAGAATGGATTCTACCCAATATATAGTCCTAACTATAGTTTTGAAACTTTTGGAAGAAAATCGTCCTGTTTTGGTACAAATGGGAATTTTAAGAAATGTAGACAAAATTGGTGAACAAGGAGTAACCAAAGTTCAATATATTAGTATAATAGTCTAAATATTTCTTTGAACCCCTTTAGAATGGATTCTACCCAATATATAATCCTAACTATAGTTTTGAAACTTTGGGAAGAAAATCGTCCCGTTTTGGTACAAATGGGAATTTGAAGAATTTGACACAAAATTGTCTCATCAAGAAGTAACCAAAGTTCAATATATTAGTATAATGGTCTAAATATAGCTTTGAACCCCTTCAAAATGGATTCAGCCCAATATATAGTCTTAACTATAGTTTTGAAACTATGGGAAGAAAATCGTCCTGTTTTAGTACAAATGGGAATTTGAAGAATTTGTCACAAAATTAGCTCATCAAGAAGTAACCAAAGTTCAATATATTAGTATAATAGTCTAAATATAGCTTTGAACCCCTTCAGAATGGATTCTACCCAATATATAGTCCTAACTATAGTTTTGAAACTTTGGGAAGAAAATCGTCCCGTTTTGGTACAAATGGGAATTTGAAGAAATGTATACATAATTGGTGACCAATGAGTAACCAAACTTCAATATATTAGTAAAATAGTCTAAATATAGCTTTGAACCCCTTTAGAATGGATTCTAACCAATATATAGTCATAACTATAGTTTTAAAACTTTGGGAAGAAAATCGTCCCGTTTTGGTACAAATGGGAATTTGAAGTATTTGACACAAAATTGTCTCATCAAGAAGTAACCAAAGTTCAATATATTATTATAATAGTCTAAATATAGCTTTGAACCCCTTCAGAATGGATTCTACCCAATATATAGTCCTAACTATAGTTTTGAAACTTTGGGAAGGAAATCGTCCCGTTTTGGTACAAATGGGAATTTGAAGAATTTGACACAAAATTGTCTCATCAAGAAGTAACCAAAGTTCAATATATTAGTATAACAGTCTAAATATAGCTTTGAACCCCTTTAGAATGGATTCTACCCAATATATAGTCCTAACTATAGTTTTGAAACTTTGGGAAGAAAATTGTCCCGTTTTGATACAAATGGGAATTTGAAGAAATGTATACATAATTGGTGAACAATGAGTAACCAAACTTCAATATATTAGTAAAATAGTCTAATATATCTTTGAACCCCTTTAGAATGGATTCTAACCAATATATAGTCCTAACTATAGTTTTAAAACTTTGGGAAGAAAATCGTCCCGTTTTGGTACAAATGGGAATTTGAAGAATTTGACACAAAATTGTCTCATCAAGAAGTAACCAAAGTTCAATATATTAGTATAATAGTCTAAATATAGCTTTGAACCCCTTCAGAATGGATTCTACCCAATATATAGTCCTAACTATAGTTTTGAAACTTTGGGAAGAAAATCGTCCAATTTTGGTATAAATGGGAATTTGAAGAAATGTAGACAAAATTGGCTCATCAAGAAGTAACCAAAGTTCAATATATTAGTATAACAGTCTAAATATAGCTTTGAACCCCTTTAGAATGGATTCTACCCAATATATAGTCCTAACTATAGTTTTGAAACTTTGGGAAGAAAATTGTCCCGTTTTGATACAAATGGGAATTTGAAGAAATGTATACATAATTGGTGAACAATGAGTAACCAAACTTCAATATATTAGTAAAATAGTCTAATATATCTTTGAACCCCTTTAGAATGGATTCTAACCAATATATAGTCCTAACTATAGTTTTAAAACTTTGGGAAGAAAATCGTCCCGTTTTGGTACAAATGGGAATTTGAAGAATTTGACACAAAATTGTCTCATCAAGAAGTAACCAAAGTTCAATATATTAGTATAACAGTCTAAATATAGCTTTGAACCCCTTCAGAATGGATTCTACCCAATATATAGTCCTAACTATAGTTTTGAAACTTTGGGAAGAAAATCGTCCAATTTTGGTATAAATGGGAATTTGAAGAAATGTAGACAAAATTGGCTCATCAAGAAGTAACCAAACTTCAATATATTAGTATAACAGTCTAAATATAGCTTTCAACCCCTTTAGAAAGGATTCTAACCAATATATAGTCCTAACTATAATTTTGAAACTTTGGGAAGAAAATCGTCCAATTTTGGTATAAATGGGAATTTGAAGAAATGTAGACAAAATTGGTGACCAAGGAGTAACCAATGTTCAATATATTAGTAAAATAGTCTAAATATAGCTTTGAACCCCTTTAGAATGGATTCTACCCAATATATAGTCCTAACTATAGTTTTGAAACTTTGGGAAGAAAATAGTCCCGTTTTGGTACAAATGGGAATTTGAAGAATTTGACACAAAATTGTCTCATCAAGAAGTAACCAAAGTTCAATATATTAGTATAATGGTCTAAATATAGCTTTGAACCCCTTCAAAATGGATTCAGCCTAATATATAGTCTTAACTATAGTTTTGAAACTATGGGAAGAAAATCGTCCTGTTTTGGTACAAATGGGAATTTGAAGAATTTGTCACAAAATTAGCTCATCAAGAAGTAACCAAAGTTCAATATATTAGTATAATAGTCTAAATATAGCTTTGAACCCCTTCAGAATGGATTCTACCCAATATATAGTCCTAACTATAGTTTTGAAACTTTGGGAAGAAAATCGTCCCGTTTTGGTACAAATGGGAATTTGAAGAATTTGTCACAAAATTAGCTCATCAAGAAGTAACCAAAGTTCAATATATTAGTATAATAGTCTAAATATAGCTTTGAACCCCTTCAGAATGGATTCTAACCAATATATAGTCATAACTATAGTTTTAAAACTTTGGGAAGAAAATCGTCCCGTTTTGGTACAAATGGGAATTTGAAGTATTTGACACAAAATTGTCTCATCAAGAAGTAACCAAAGTTCAATATATTATTATAATAGTCTAAATATAGCTTTGAACCCCTTCAGAATGGATTCTACCCAATATATAGTCCTAACTATAGTTTGGAAACTTTGGGAAGGAAATCGTCCCGTTTTGGTAATAATGGGAATTTGAAGAATTTGACACAAAATTGTCTCATCAAGAAGTAACCAAAGTTCAATATATTAGTATAATAGTCTAAATATAGCTTTGAACCCCTTCAGAATGGATTCTACCCAATATATAGTCCTAACTATAGTTTTGAAACTTTGGGAAGAAAATCGTCCAATTTTGGTATAAATGGGAATTTGAAGAAATGTAGACAAAATTGGCTCATCAAGAAGTAACCAAACTTCAATATATTAGTATAACAGTCTAAATATAGCTTTCAACCCCTTTAGAAAGGATTCTAACCAATATATAGTCCTAACTATAATTTTGAAACTTTGGGAAGAAAATCGTCCAATTTTGGTATAAATGGGAATTTGAAGAAATGTAGACAAAATTGGTGACCAAGGAGTAACCAATGTTCAATATATTAGTAAAATAGTCTAAATATAGCTTTGAACCCCTTTAGAATGGATTCTACCCAATATATAGTCCTAACTATAGTTTTGAAACTTTGCGAAGAAAATCGTCCCGTTTTAAGACAAATGGGAATTTGAAGAAATGTAGACAAAATTGGTGAACAAGGAGTAACCAAAGTTCAATATATTAGTATAATAGTCTAAATATTGCTTTGAACCCCTTTAGAATGGATTCTACCCAATATATAATCCTAACTATAGTTTTGAAACTTTGGGAAGAAAATAGTCCCGTTTTGGTACAAATGGGAATTTGAAGAATTTGACACAAAATTGTCTCATCAAGAAGTAACCAAAGTTCAATATATTAGTATAATGGTCTAAATATAGCTTTGAACCCCTTCAAAATGGATTCAGCCCAATATATAGTCTTAACTATAGTTTTGAAACTATGGGAAGAAAATCGTCCTGTTTTGGTACAAATGGGAATTTGAAGAATTTGTCACAAAATTAGCTCATCAAGAAGTAACCAAAGTTCAATATATTAGTATAATAGTCTAAATATAGCTTTGAACCCCTTCAGAATGGATTCTACCCAATATATAGTCCTAACTATAGTTTTGAAACTTTGGGAAGAAAATCGTCCCGTTTTGGTACAAATGGGAATTTGAAGAAATGTATACATAATTGGTGACCAATGAGTAACCAAACTTCAATATATTAGTAAAATAGTCTAAATATAGCTTTGAACCCCTTTAGAATGGATTCTAACCAATATATAGTCATAACTATAGTTTTAAAACTTTGGGAAGAAAATCGTCCCGTTTTGGTACAAATGGGAATTTGAAGTATTTGACACAAAATTGTCTCATCAAGAAGTAACCAAAGTTCAATATATTATTATAATAGTCTAAATATAGCTTTGAACCCCTTCAGAATGGATTCTACCCAATATATAGTCCTAACTATAGTTTTGAAACTTTGGGAAGGAAATCGTCCCGTTTTGGTACAAATGGGAATTTGAAGAATTTGACACAAAATTGTCTCATCAAGAAGTAACCAAAGTTCAATATATTAGTATAATAGTCTAAATATAGCTTTGAACCCCTTCAGAATGGATTCTACCCAATATATAGTCCTAACTATAATTTTGAAACTTTGGGAAAAAAATCGTCCAATTTTGGTATAAATGGGAATTTGAAGAAATGTAGACAAAATTGGTGACCAAGGAGTAACCAATGTTCAATATATTAGTAAAATAGTCTAAATATAGATTTGAACCCCTTTAGAATGGATTCTACCCAATATATAGTCCTAACTATAGTTTTGAAACTTTGCGAAGAAAATCGTCCCGTTTTAAGACAAATGGGAATTTGAAGAAATGTAGACAAAATTGGTGAACAAGGAGTAACCAAAGTTCAATATATTAGTATAATAGTCTAAATATTGCTTTGAACCCCTTTAGAATGGATTCTACCCAATATATAATCCTAACTATAGTTTTGAAACTTTGGGAAGAAAATCGTCCAATTTTGGTATAAATGGGAATTTGAAGAAATGTAGACAAAATTGGCTCATCAAGAAGTAACCAAACTTCAATATATTAGTATAACAGTCTAAATATAGCTTTCAACCCCTTTAGAAAGGATTCTAACCAATATATAGTCCTAACTATAATTTTGAAACTTTGGGAAGAAAATCGTCCCGTTTTAAGACAAATGGGAATTTGAAGAAATGTAGACAAAATTGGTGAACAAGGAGTAACCAAAGTTCAATATATTAGTATAATAGTCTAAATATTGCTTTGAACCCCTTTAGAATGGATTCTACCCAATATATAATCCTAACTATAGTTTTGAAACTTTGGGAAGAAAATCGTCCCGTTTTGGTACAAATTGGAATTTGAAGAAATGTAGACAAAATTGGTGACCAAGGAGTAACCAATGTTCAATATATTAGTAAAATAGTCTAAATATAGCTTTCAACCCCTTTAGAATGAATTCTAACCAATATATAGTCCTAACTATAATTTTGAAACTTTGGGAAGAAAATCGTCCAATTTTGGTATAAATGGGAATGTGAAGAAATGTAGACAAAATTGGTGACCAAGGAGTCACCAATGTTCAATATATTAGTAAAATAGTCTAAATATAGCTTTGAACCCCTTCAGAATGGATTCTACCCAATATATAGTCCTAACTATAGTTTTGAAACTTTGGGAAGAAAATCGTCCAATTTTGGTATAAATGGGAATTTGAAGAAATGTAGACAAAATTGGCTCATCAAGAAGTAACCAAACTTCAATATATTAGTATAACATTCTAAATATAGCTTTCAACCCCTTTAGAATGGATTCTAACCAATATATAGTCCTAACTATAATTTTGAAACTTTGGGAAGAAAATCGTCCAATTTTGGTATAAATGGGAATTTGAAGAAATGTAGACAAAATTGGTGACCAAGGAGTAACCAATGTTCAATATATTAGTAAAATAGTCTAAATATAGCTTTCAACCCCTTTAGAATGAATTCTAACCAATATATAGTCCTAACTATAATTTTGAATCTTTGGGAAGAAAATCGTCAAATTTTGGTATAAATGGGAATGTGAAGAAATGTAGACAAAATTGGTGACCAAGGAGTCACCAATGTTCAATATATTAGTAAAATAGTCTTAATATAGCTTTGAACCCCTTCAGAATGGATTCTACCCAATATATAGTTCTAACTATAGTTTTGAAACTTTGGGAAGAAAATCGTCCCGTTTTAAGACAAATGGGAATTTGAAGAAATGTAGACAAAATTGGTGACCAAGGAGTCACCAATGTTCAATATATTAGTAAAATAGTCTAAATATAGCTTTGAACCCCTTCAGAATGGATTCTACCCAATATATAGTCCTAACTATAGTTTTGAAACTTTGGGAAGAAAATCGTCCAATTTTGGTATAAATGGGAATTTGAAGAAATGTAGACAAAATTGGCTCATCAAGAAGTAACCAAACTTCAATATATTAGTATAACATTCTAAATATAGCTTTGAACCCCTTTAGAATGGATTCTACCCAATATATAGTCCTAACTATAGTTTTGAAACATTGGGAAGAAAATCGTCCAATTTTGGTATAAATGGGAATTTGAAGAAATGTAGACAAAATTGGTGACCAAGGAGTAACCAATGTTCAATATATTAGTAAAATAGTCTAAATATAGCTTTGAACCCCTTTAGAATGGATTCTACCCAATATATAGTCCTAACTATAGTTTTGAAACTTTGGGAAGAAAATCGTCCAGTTTTGATACAAATGGGAATTTGAAGAATTTGACACAAAATTCTCTCATCAAGAAGTAACCAAAGTTCAATATATTAGTATAATGGTCTAAATATAGCTTTGAACCCCTTCAAAATGGATTCAACCCAATATATAGTCCTAACTATAGTTTTGAAACTTTGGGAAGAAAATCGTCCAGTTTTGATACAAATGGGAATTTGAAGAATTTGACACAAAATTCTCTCATCAAGAAGTAACCAAAGTTCAATATATTAGTATAATGGTCTAAATATAGCTTTGAACCCCTTCAAAATGGATTCAACCCAATATATAGTCCTAACTATAGTTTTGAAACTTTGGGAAGAAAATCGTCCCGTTTTGGTACAAATGGGAATTTGAAGAATTTGACACAAAATTGTCTCATCAAGAAGTAACCAAAGTTCAATATATTAGTATAATGGTCTAAATATAGCTTTGAACCCCTTCAAAATGGATTCAGCCCAATATATAGTCTTAACTATAGTTTTGAAACTATGGGAAGAAAATCGTCCTGTTTTGGTACAAATGGGAATTTGAAGAATTTGTCACAAAATTAGCTCATCAAGAAGTAACCAAAGTTCAATATATTAGTATAATAGTCTAAATATAGCTTTGAACCCCTTCAGAATGGATTCTACCCAATATATAGTCCTAACTATAGTTTTGAAACTTTGGGAAGAAAATCGTCCCGTTTTGGTACAAATGGGAATTTGAAGAAATGTATACATAATTGGTGACCAATGAGTAACCAAACTTCAATATATTAGTAAAATAGTCTAAATATAGCTTTGAACCCCTTTAGAATGGATTCTAACCAATATATAGTCATAACTATAGTTTTAAAACTTTGGGAAGAAAATCGTCCCGTTTTGGTACAAATGGGAATTTGAAGTATTTGACACAAAATTGTCTCATCAAGAAGTAACCAAAGTTCAATATATTATTATAATAGTCTAAATATAGCTTTGAACCCCTTCAGAATGGATTCTACCCAATATATAGTCCTAACTATAGTTTTGAAACTTTGGGAAGGAAATCGTCCCGTTTTGGTACAAATGGGAATTTGAAGAATTTGACACAAAATTGTCTCATCAAGAAGTAACCAAAGTTCAATATATTAGTATAATAGTCTAAATATAGCTTTGAACCCCTTCAGAATGGATTCTACCCAATATATAGTCCTAACTATAGTTTTGAAACTTTGGGAAGAAAATCGTCCAATTTTGGTATAAATGGGAATTTGAAGAAATGTAGACAAAATTGGCTCATCAAGAAGTAACCAAACTTCAATATATTAGTATAACAGTCTAAATATAGCTTTCAACCCCTTTAGAAAGGATTCTAACCAATATATAGTCCTAACTATAATTTTGAAACTTTGGGAAGAAAATCGTCCAATTTTTGTATAAATGGGAATTTGAAGAAATGTAGACAAAATTGGTGACCAAGGAGTAACCAATGTTCAATATATTAGTAAAATAGTCTAAATATAGCTTTGAACCCCTTTAGAATGGATTCTACCCAATATATAGTCCTAACTATAGTTTTGAAACTTTGCGAAGAAAATCGTCCCGTTTTAAGACAAATGGGAATTTGAAGAAATGTAGACAAAATTGGTGAACAAGGAGTAACCAAAGTTCAATATATTAGTATAATAGTCTAAATATTGCTTTGAACCCCTTTAGAATGGATTCTACCCAATATATAATCCTAACTATAGTTTTGAAACTTTGGGAAGAAAATAGTCCCGTTTTGGTACAAATGGGAATTTGAAGAATTTGACACAAAATTGTCTCATCAAGAAGTAACCAAAGTTCAATATATTAGTATAATGGTCTAAATATAGCTTTGAACCCCTTCAAAATGGATTCAGCCCAATATATAGTCCTAACCATAGTTTTCAAACTTTGGGAAGAAAATCGTCCTGTTTTGGTACAAATGGGAATTTGAAGAATTTGACACAAAATTAGCTCATCAAGAAGTAACCAAAGTTCAATATATTAGTATAATAGTCTTAATATAGCTTTGAACCCCTTTAGAATGGATTCTACCCAATATATAGTTCTAACTATAGTTTTGAAACTTTGGGAAGAAAATCGTCCCGTTTTAAGACAAATGGGAATTTGAAGAAATGTAGACAAAATTGGTGAACAAGGAGTAACCAAAGTTCAATATATTAATATAATAGTCTAAATATTGCTTTGAACCCCTTTAGAATGGATTCTACCCAATATATAATCCTAACTATAGTTTTGAAACTTTGGGAAGAAAATCGTCCCGTTTTGGTACAAATTGGAATTTGAAGAAATGTAGACAAAATTGGTGACCAAGGAGTAACCAATGTTCAATATATTAGTAAAATAGTCTAAATATAGCTTTCAACCCCTTTAGAATGAATTCTAACCAATATATAGTCCTAACTATAATTTTGAAACTTTGGGAAGAAAATCGTCCAATTTTGGTATAAATGGGAATGTGAAGAAATGTAGACAAAATTGGTGACCAAGGAGTCACCAATGTTCAATATAATAGTAAAATAGTCTAAATATAGCTTTGAACCCCTTCAGAATGGATTCTACCCAATATATAGTCCTAACTATAGTTTTGAAACTTTGGGAAGAAAATCGTCCAATTTTGGTATAAATGGGAATTTGAAGAAATGTAGACAAAATTGGCTCATCAAGAAGTAACCAAACTTCAATATATTAGTATAACATTCTAAATATAGCTTTCAACCCCTTTAGAATGGATTCTAACCAATATATAGTCCTAACTATAATTTTGAAACTTTGGGAAGAAAATCGTCCAATTTTGGTATAAATGGGAATTTGAAGAAATGTAGACAAAATTGGTGACCAAGGAGTAACCAATGTTCAATATATTAGTAAAATAGTCTAAATATAGCTTTCAACCCCTTTAGAATGAATTCTAACCAATATATAGTCCTAACTATAATTTTGAATCTTTGGGAAGAAAATCGTCCAATTTTGGTATAAATGGGAATGTGAAGAAATGTAGACAAAATTGGTGACCAAGGAGTCACCAATGTTCAATATATTAGTAAAATAGTCTTAATATAGCTTTGAACCCCTTCAGAATGGATTCTACCCAATATATAGTTCTAACTATAGTTTTGAAACTTTGGGAAGAAAATCGTCTCGTTTTAAGACAAATGGGAATTTGAAGAAATGTAGACAAAATTGGTGACCAAGGAGTCACCAATGTTCAATATATTAGTAAAATAGTCTAAATATAGCTTTGAACCCCTTCAGAATGGATTCTACCCAATATATAGTCCTAACTATAGTTTTGAAACTTTGGGAAGAAAATCGTCCAATTTTGGTATAAATGGGAATTTAAAGAAATGTAGACAAAATTGGCTCATCAAGAAGTAACCAAACTTCAATATATTAGTATAACATTCTAAATATAGCTTTGAACCCCTTTAGAATGGATTCTACCCAATATATAGTCCTAACTATAGTTTTGAAACATTGGGAAGAAAATCGTCCAATTTTGGTATAAATGGGAATTTGAAGAAATGTAGACAAAATTGGTGACCAAGGAGTAACCAATGTTCAATATATTAGTAAAATAGTCTAAATATAGCTTTGAACCCCTTTAGAATGGATTCTACCCAATATATAGTCCTAACTATAGTTTTGAAACTTTGGGAAGAAAATCGTCCAGTTTTGATACAAATGGGAATTTGAAGAATTTGACACAAAATTCTCTCATCAAGAAGTAACCAAAGTTCAATATATTAGTATAATGGTCTAAATATAGCTTTGAACCCCTTCAAAATGGATTCAACCCAATATATAGTCCTAACTATAGTTTTGAAACTTTGGGAAGAAAATCGTCCAGTTTTGATACAAATGGGAATTTGAAGAATTTGACACAAAATTCTCTCATCAAGAAGTAACCAAAGTTCAATATATTAGTATAATGGTCTAAATATAGCTTTGAACCCCTTCAAAATGGATTCAACCCAATATATAGTCCTAACTATAGTTTTGAAACTTTGGGAAGAAAATCGTCCCGTTTTGGTACAAATGGGAATTTGAAGAATTTGACACAAAATTGTCTCATCAAGAAGTAACCAAAGTTCAATATATTAGTATAATGGTCTAAATATAGCTTTGAACCCCTTCAAAATGGATTCAGCCCAATATATAGTCTTAACTATAGTTTTGAAACTATGGGAAGAAAATCGTCCTGTTTTGGTACAAATGGGAATTTGAAGAATTTGTCACAAAATTAGCTCATCAAGAAGTAACCAAAGTTCAATATATTAGTATAATAGTCTAAATATAGCTTTGAACCCCTTCAGAATGGATTCTACCCAATATATAGTCCTAACTATAGTTTTGAAACTTTGGGAAGAAAATCGTCCCGTTTTGGTACAAATGGGAATTTGAAGAAATGTATACATAATTGGTGACCAATGAGTAACCAAACTTCAATATATTAGTAAAATAGTCTAAATATAGCTTTGAACCCCTTTAGAATGGATTCTAACCAATATATAGTCATAACTATAGTTTTAAAACTTTGGGAAGAAAATCGTCCCGTTTTGGTACAAATGGGAATTTGAAGTATTTGACACAAAATTGTCTCATCAAGAAGTAACCAAAGTTCAATATATTATTATAATAGTCTAAATATAGCTTTGAACCCCTTCAGAATGGATTCTACCCAATATATAGTCCTAACTATAGTTTTGAAACTTTGGGAAGGAAATCGTCCCGTTTTGGTACAAATGGGAATTTGAAGAATTTGACACAAAATTGTCTCATCAAGAAGTAACCAAAGTTCAATATATTAGTATAATAGTCTAAATATAGCTTTGAACCCCTTCAGAATGGATTCTACCCAATATATAGTCCTAACTATAGTTTTGAAACTTTGGGAAGAAAATCGTCCAATTTTGGTATAAATGGGAATTTGAAGAAATGTAGACAAAATTGGCTCATCAAGAAGTAACCAAACTTCAATATATTAGTATAACAGTCTAAATATATAGCTTTCAACCCCTTTAGAAAGGATTCTAACCAATATATAGTCCTAACTATAATTTTGAAACTTTGGGAAGAAAATCGTCCAATTTTGGTATAAATGGGAATTTGAAGAAATGTAGACAAAATTGGTGACCAAGGAGTAACCAATGTTCAATATATTAGTAAAATAGTCTAAATATAGCTTTGAACCCCTTTAGAATGGATTCTACCCAATATATAGTCCTAACTATAGTTTTGAAACTTTGCGAAGAAAATCGTCCCGTTTTAAGACAAATGGGAATTTGAAGAAATGTAGACAAAATTGGTGAACAAGGAGTAACCAAAGTTCAATATATTAGTATAATAGTCTAAATATTGCTTTGAACCCCTTTAGAATGGATTCTACCCAATATATAATCCTAACTATAGTTTTGAAACTTTGGGAAGAAAATAGTCCCGTTTTGGTACAAATGGGAATTTGAAGAATTTGACACAAAATTGTCTCATCAAGAAGTAACCAAAGTTCAATATATTAGTATAATGGTCTAAATATAGCTTTGAACCCCTTCAAAATGGATTCAGCCCAATATATAGTCCTAACCATAGTTTTCAAACTTTGGGAAGAAAATCGTCCTGTTTTGGTACAAATGGGAATTTGAAGAATTTGACACAAAATTAGCTCATCAAGAAGTAACCAAAGTTCAATATATTAGTATAATAGTCTTAATATAGCTTTGAACCCCTTCAGAATGGATTCTACCCAATATATAGTTCTAACTATAGTTTTGAAACTTTGGGAAGAAAATCGTCCCGTTTTAAGACAAATGGGAATTTGAAGAAATGTAGACAAAATTGGTGAACAAGGAGTAACCAAAGTTCAATATATTAGTATAATAGTCTAAATATTGCTTTGAACCCCTTTAGAATGGATTCTACCCAATATATAATCCTAACTATAGTTTTGAAACTTTGGGAAGAAAATCGTCCCGTTTTGGTACAAATTGGAATTTGAAGAAATGTAGACAAAATTGGTGACCAAGGAGTAACCAATGTTCAATATATTAGTAAAATAGTCTAAATATAGCTTTCAACCCCTTTAGAATGAATTCTAACCAATATATAGTCCTAACTATAATTTTGAAACTTTGGGAAGAAAATCGTCCAATTTTGGTATAAATGGGAATGTGAAGAAATGTAGACAAAATTGGTCACCAAGGAGTCACCAATGTTCAATATATTAGTAAAATAGTCTAAATATAGCTTTGAACCCCTTCAGAATGGATTCTACCCAATATATAGTCCTAACTATAGTTTTGAAACTTTGGGAAGAAAATCGTCCAATTTTGGTATAAATGGGAATTTGAAGAAATGTAGACAAAATTGGCTCATCAAGAAGTAACCAAACTTCAATATATTAGTATAACATTCTAAATATAGCTTTCAACCCCTTTAGAATGGATTCTAACCAATATATAGTCCTAACTATAATTTTGAAACTTTGGGAAGAAAATCGTCCAATTTTGGTATAAATGGGAATTTGAAGAAATGTAGACAAAATTGGTGACCAAGGAGTAACCAATGTTCAATATATTAGTAAAATAGTCTAAATATAGCTTTCAACCCCTTGAGAATGAATTCTAACCAATATATAGTCCTAACTATAATTTTGAATCTTTGGGAAGAAAATCGTCCAATTTTGGTATAAATGGGAATGTGAAGAAATGTAGACAAAATTGGTGACCAAGGAGTCACCAATGTTCAATATATTAGTAAAATAGTCTTAATATAGCTTTGAACCCCTTCAGAATGGATTCTACCCAATATATAGTTCTAACTATAGTTTTGAAACTTTGGGAAGAAAATCGTCCCGTTTTAAGACAAATGGGAATTTGAAGAAATGTAGACAAAATTGGTGGCCAAGGAGTCACCAATGTTCAATATATTAGTAAAATAGTCTAAATATAGCTTTGAACCCCTTCAGAATGGATTCTACCCAATATATAGTCCTAACTATAGTTTTGAAACTTTGGGAAGAAAATCGTCCAATTTTGGTATAAATGGGAATTTGAAGAAATGTAGACAAAATTGGCTCATCAAGAAGTAACCAAACTTCAATATATTAGTATAACATTCTAAATATAGCTTTGAACCCCTTTAGAATGGATTCTACCCAATATATAGTCCTAACTATAGTTTTGAAACATTGGGAAGAAAATCGTCCAATTTTGGTATAAATGGGAATTTGAAGAAATGTAGACAAAATTGGTGACCAAGGAGTAACCAATGTTCAATATATTAGTAAAATAGTCTAAATATAGCTTTGAACCCCTTTAGAATGGATTCTACCCAATATATAGTCCTAACTATAGTTTTGAAACTTTGGGAAGAAAATCGTCCAGTTTTGATACAAATGGGAATTTGAAGAATTTGACACAAAATTCTCTCATCAAGAAGTAACCAAAGTTCAATATATTAGTATAATGGTCTAAATATAGCTTTGAACCCCTTCAAAATGGATTCAACCCAATATATAGTCCTAACTATAGTTTTGAAACTTTGGGAAGAAAATCGTCCAGTTTTGATACAAATGGGAATTTGAAGAATTTGACACAAAATTCTCTGATCAAGAAGTAACCAAAGTTCAATATATTAGTATAATGGTCTAAATATAGCTTTGAACCCCTTCAAAATGGATTCAACCCAATATATAGTCCTAACTATAGTTTTGAAACTTTGGGAAGAAAATCGTCCCGTTTTGGTACAAATGGGAATTTGAAGAATTTGACACAAAATTGTCTCATCAAGAAGTAACCAAAGTTCAATATATTAGTATAATGGTCTAACTATAGCTTTGAACCCCTTCAAAATGGATTCAGCCCAATATATAGTCTTAACTATAGTTTTGAAACTATGGGAAGAAAATCGTCCTGTTTTGGTACAAATGGGAATTTGAAGAATTTGTCACAAAATTAGCTCATCAAGAAGTAACCAAAGTTCAATATATTAGTATAATAGTCTAAATATAGCTTTGAACCCCTTCAGAATGGATTCTACCCAATATATATTCCTAACTATAGTTTTGAAACTTTGGGAAGAAAATCGTCCCGTTTTGGTACAAATGGGAATTTGAAGAAATGTATACATAATTGGTGACCAATGAGTAACCAAACTTCAATATATTAGTAAAATAGTCTAAATATAGCTTTGAACCCCTTTAGAATGGATTCTAACCAATATATAGTCACAACTATAGTTTTAAAACTTTGGAAAGAAAATCGTCCCGTTTTGGTACAAATGGGAATTTGAAGTATTTGACACAAAATTGTCTCATCAAGAAGTAACCAAAGTTCAATATATTAGTATAATAGTCTAAATATAGCTTTGAACCCCTTTAGAATGGATTCTACCCAATATATAGTCCTAACTATAGTTTTGAAACTTTGGGAAGGAAATCGTCCCGTTTTGGTACAAATGGGAATTTGAAGAATTTGACACAAAATTGTCTCATCAAGAAGTAACCAAAGTTCAATATATTAGTATAATAGTCTAAATATAGCTTTGAACCCCTTCAGAATGGATTCTACCCAATATATAGTCCTAACTATAGTTTTGAAACTTTGGGAAGGAAATCGTCCCGTTTTGGTACAAATGGGAATTTGAAGAATTTGACACAAAATTGTCTCATCAAGAAGTAACCAAAGTTCAATATATTAGTATAACAGTCTAAATATAGCTTTGAACCCCTTTAGAATGGATTCTACCCAATATATAGTCCTAACTATAGTTTTGAAACTTTGGGAAGAAAATTGTCCCGTTTTAATACAAATGGGAATTTGAAGAAATGTATACATAATTGGTGAACAATGAGTAACCAAACTTCAATATATTAGTAAAATAGTCTAATATAGCTTTGAACCCCTTTAGAATGGATTCTAACCAATATATAGTCCTAACTATAGTTTTAAAACTTTGGTAAGAAAATCGTCCCGTTTTGGTACAAATGGGAATTTGAAGAATTTGACACAAAATTGTCTCATCAAGAAGTAACCAAAGTTCAATATATTAGTATAATAGTCTAAATATTGCTTTGAACCCCTTCAGAATGGATTCTACCCAATATATAGTCCTAACTATAGTTTTGAATCTTTGGGAAGAAAATCGTCCAATTTTGGTATAAATGGGAATTTGAAGAAATGTAGACAAAATTGGCTCATCAAGAAGTAACCAAAGTTCAATATATTAGTATAACAGTCTAAATATAGCTTTCAACCCCTTTAGAATGGATTCTAACCAATATATAGTCCTAACTATAATTTTGAAACTTTGGGAAGAAAATCGTCCAATTTTGGTATAAATGGGAATTTGAAGAAATGTAGACAAAATTGGTGACCAAGGAGTAACCAATGTTCAATATATTAGTAAAATAGTCTAAATATAGCTTTGAACCCCTTTAGAATGGATTCTTACCAATATATAGTCCTAACTATAGTTTTAAAACTTTGGTAAGAAAATCGTCCCGTTTTGGTACAAATGGGAATTTGAAGAATTTGACACAAAATTGTCTCATCAAGAAGTAACCAAAGTTCAATATATTAGTATAATGGTCTAAATATAGCTTTGAACCCCTTCAAAATGGATTCAGCCCAATATATAGTCCTAACCATAGTTTTCAAACTTTGGGAAGAAAATCGTCCTGTTTTGGTACAAATGGGAATTTGAAGAATTTGACACAAAATTAGCTCATCAAGAAGTAACCAAAGTTCAATATATTAGTATAATGGTCTAAATATAGCTTTGAACCCCTTCAAAATGGATTCAGCCCAATATATAGTCCTAACCATAGTTTTCAAACTTTGGGAAGAAAATCGTCCTGTTTTGGTACAAATGGGAATTTGAAGAATTTGACACAAAATTAGCTCATCAAGAAGTAACCAAAGTTCAATATATTAGTATAATGGTCTAAATATAGCTTTGAACCCCTTCAAAATGGATTCAGCCCAATATATAGTCCTAACTATAGTTTTAAAACTATGGGAAGAAAATCGTCCTGTTTTGGTACAATTGGGAATTTGAAGAATTTGTCACAAAATTAGCTCATCAAGAAGTAACCAAAGTTCAATATATTAGTATAATAGTCTAAATATTGCTTTGAACCCCTTTAGAATGGATTCTACCCAATATATAATCCTAACTATAGTTTTGAAACTTTGGGAAGAAAATCGTCCCGTTTTGGTACAAATTGGAATTTGAAGAAATGTAGACAAAATTGGTGACCAAGGAGTAACCAATGTTCAATATATTAGTAAAATAGTCTAAATATAGCTTTCAACCCCTTTAGAATGAATTCTAACCAATATATAGTCCTAACTATAATTTTGAAACTTTGGGAAGAAAATCGTCCAATTTTGGTATAAATGGGAATGTGAAGAAATGTAGACAAAATTGGTGACCAAGGAGTCACCAATGTTCAATATATTAGTAAAATAGTCTAAATATAGCTTTGAACCCCTTTAGAATGGATTCTACCCAATATATAGTCCTAACTATAGTTTTGAAACTTTGGGAAGAAAATCGTCCAATTTTGGTATAAATGGGAATTTGAAGAAATGTAGATAAAATTGGTGACCAAGGAGTAACCAATGTTCAATATATTAGTAAAATAGTCTAAATATAGCTTTGAACCCCTTTAGAATGGATTCTACCCAATATATAGTCCTAACTATAGTTTTGAAACTTTGGGAAGAAAATCGTCCCGTTTTGATACAAATGGGAATTTGAAGAATTTGACACAAAATTCTCTCATCAAGAAGTAACCAAAGTTCAATATATTAGTATAATGGTCTAAATATAGCTTTGAACCCCTTCAAAATGGATTCAGCCCAATATATAGTCTTAACTATAGTTTTGAAACTATGGGAAGAAAATCGTCCTGTTTTGGTACAAATGGGAATTTGAAGAATTTGTCACAAAATTAGCTCATCAAGAAGTAACCAAAGTTCAATATATTAGTATAATAGTCTAAATATAGCTTTGAACCCCTTCAGAATGGATTCTACCCAATATATATTCCTAACTATAGTTTTGAAACTTTGGGAAGAAAATCGTCCCGTTTTGGTACAAATGGGAATTTGAAGAAATGTATACATAATTGGTGACCAATGAGTAACCAAACTTCAATATATTAGTAAAATAGTCTAAATATAGCTTTGAACCCCTTTAGAATGGATTCTAACCAATATATAGTCATAACTATAGTTTTAAAACTTTGGAAAGAAAATCGTCCCGTTTTGGTACAAATGGGAATTTGAAGTATTTGACACAAAATTGTCTCATCAAGAAGTAACCAAAGTTCAATATATTAGTATAATAGTCTAAATATAGCTTTGAACCCCTTTAGAATGGATTCTACCCAATATATAGTCCTAACTATAGTTTTGAAACTTTGGGAAGGAAATCGTCCCGTTTTGGTACAAATGGGAATTTGAAGAATTTGACACAAAATTGTCTCATCAAGAAGTAACCAAAGTTCAATATATTAGTATAATAGTCTAAATATAGCTTTGAACCCCTTCAGAATGGATTCTACCCAATATATAGTCCTAACTATAGTTTTGAAACTTTGGGAAGGAAATCGTCCCGTTTTGGTACAAATGGGAATTTGAAGAATTTGACACAAAATTGTCTCATCAAGAAGTAACCAAAGTTCAATATATTAGTATAACAGTCTAAATATAGCTTTCAACCCCTTTAGAATGGATTCTAACCAATATATAGTCCTAACTATAATTTTGAAACTTTGGGAAGAAAATCGTCCAATTTTGGTATAAATGGGAATTTGAAGAAATGTAGACAAAATTGGTGACCAAGGAGTAACCAATGTTCAATATATTAGTAAAATAGTCTAAATATAGCTTTGAACCCCTTTAGAATGGATTCTTACCAATATATAGTCCTAACTATAGTTTTGAAACTTTGGGAAGAAAATAGTCCCGTTTTGGTACAAATGGGAATTTGAAGAATTTGACACAAAATTGTCTCATCAAGAAGTAACCAAAGTTCAATATATTAGTATAATGGTCTAAATATAGCTTTGAACCCCTTCAAAATGGATTCAGCCCAATATATAGTCCTAACCATAGTTTTCAAACTTTGGGAAGAAAATCGTCCTGTTTTGGTACAAATGGGAATTTGAAGAATTTGACACAAAATTAGCTCATCAAGAAGTAACCAAAGTTCAATATATTAGTATAATGGTCTAAATATAGCTTTGAACCCCTTCAAAATGGATTCAGCCCAATATATAGTCCTAACTATAGTTTTAAAACTATGGGAAGAAAATCGTCCTGTTTTGGTACAATTGGGAATTTGAAGAATTTGTCACAAAATTAGCTCATCAAGAAGTAACCAAAGTTCAATATATTAGTATAATAGTCTAAATATTGCTTTGAACCCCTTTAGAATGGATTCTACCCAATATATAATCCTAACTATAGTTTTGAAACTTTGGGAAGAAAATCGTCCCGTTTTGGTACAAATTGGAATTTGAAGAAATGTAGACAAAATTGGTGACCAAGGAGTAACCAATGTTCAATATATTAGTAAAATAGTCTAAATATAGCTTTCAACCCCTTTAGAATGAATTCTAACCAATATATAGTCCTAACTATAATTTTGAAACTTTGGGAAGAAAATCGTCCAATTTTGGTATAAATGGGAATGTGAAGAAATGTAGACAAAATTGGTGACCAAGGAGTCACCAATGTTCAATATATTAGTAAAATAGTCTAAATATAGCTTTGAACCCCTTTAGAATGGATTCTACCCAATATATAGTCCTAACTATAGTTTTGAAACTTTGGGAAGAAAATCGTCCAATTTTGGTATAAATGGGAATTTGAAGAAATGTAGATAAAATTGGTGACCAAGGAGTAACCAATGTTCAATATATTAGTAAAATAGTCTAAATATAGCTTTGAACCCCTTTAGAATGGATTCTACCCAATATATAGTCCTAACTATAGTTTTGAAACTTTGGGAAGAAAATCGTCCCGTTTTGATACAAATGGGAATTTGAAGAATTTGACACAAAATTCTCTCATCAAGAAGTAACCAAAGTTCAATATATTAGTATAATGGTCTAAATATAGCCTTGAACCCCTTCAAAATGGATTCAGCCCAATATATAGTCTTAACTATAGTTTTGAAACTATGGGAAGAAAATCGTCCTGTTTTGGTACAAATGGGAATTTGAAGAATTTGTCACAAAATTAGCTCATCAAGAAGTAACCAAAGTTCAATATATTAGTATAATAGTCTAAATATAGCTTTGAACCCCTTCAGAATGGATTCTACCCAATATATATTCCTAACTATAGTTTTGAAACTTTGGGAAGAAAATCGTCCCGTTTTGCTACAAATGGGAATTTAATTAAATGTAGACAAAATTGGTGAACAAGGAGTAACCAAAGTTCAATATATTAGTAAAATAGTCTAAATATAGCTTTGAACCCCTTTAGAATGGATTCTAACCAATATATAGTCATAACTATAGTTTTAAAACTTTGGAAAGAAAATCGTCCCGTTTTGGTACAAATGGGAATTTGAAGTATTTGACACAAAATTGTCTCATCAAGAAGTAACCAAAGTTCAATATATTAGTATAATAGTCTAAATATAGCTTTGAACCCCTTTAGAATGGATTCTACCCAATATATAGTCCTAACTATAGTTTTGAAACTTTGGGAAGGAAATCGTCCCGTTTTGGTACAAATGGGAATTTGAAGAATTTGACACAAAATTGTCTCATCAAGAAGTAACCAAAGTTCAATATATTAGTATAACAGTCTAAATATAGCTTTGAACCCCTTTAGAATGGATTCTACCCAATATATAGTCCTAACTATAGTTTTGAAACTTTGGGAAGAAAATTGTCCCGTTTTAATACAAATGGGAATTTGAAGAAATGTATACATAATTGGTGAACAATGAGTAACCAAACTTCAATATATTAGTATAATAGTCTAATATAGCTTTGAACCCCTTTAGAATGGATTCTAACCAATATATAGTCCTAACTATAGTTTTAAAACTTTGGTAAGAAAATCGTCCCGTTTTGGTACAAATGGGAATTTGAAGAATTTGACACAAAATTGTCTCATCAAGAAGTAACCAAAGTTCAATATATTAGTATAATAGTCTAAATATTGCTTTGAACCCCTTCAGAATGGATTCTACCCAATATATAGTCCTAACTATAGTTTTGAAACTTTGGGAAGAAAATCGTCCAATTTTGGTATAAATGGGAATTTGAAGAAATGTAGACAAAATTGGCTCATCAAGAAGTAACCAAAGTTCAATATATTAGTATAACAGTCTAAATATAGCTTTCAACCCCTTTAGAATGGATTCTAACCAATATATAGTCCTAACTATAATTTTGAAACTTTGGGAAGAAAATCGTCCAATTTTGGTATAAATGGGAATTTGAAGAAATGTAGACAAAATTGGTGACCAAGGAGTAACCAATGTTCAATATATTAGTAAAATAGTCTAAATATAGCTTTGAACCCCTTTAGAATGGATTCTTACCAATATATAGTCCTAACTATAGTTTTGAAACTTTGGGAAGAAAATAGTCCCGTTTTGGTACAAATGGGAATTTGAAGAATTTGACACAAAATTGTCTCATCAAGAAGTAACCAAAGTTCAATATATTAGTATAATGGTCTAAATATAGCTTTGAACCCCTTCAAAATGGATTCAGCCCAATATATAGTCCTAACCATAGTTTTCAAACTTTGGGAAGAAAATCGTCCTGTTTTGGTACAAATGGGAATTTGAAGAATTTGACACAAAATTAGCTCATCAAGAAGTAACCAAAGTTCAATATATTAGTATAATAGTCTAAATATAGCTTTGAACCCCTTCAGAATGGATTCTACCCAATATATATTCCTAACTATAGTTTTGAAACTTTGGGAAGAAAATCGTCCCGTTTTGGTACAAATGGGAATTTGAAGAAATGTATACATAATTGGTGACCAATGAGTAACCAAACTTCAATATATTAGTAAAATAGTCTAAATATAGCTTTGAACCCCTTTAGAATGGATTCTAACCAATATATAGTCATAACTATAGTTTTAAAACTTTGGAAAGAAAATCGTCCCGTTTTGGTACAAATGGGAATTTGAAGTATTTGACACAAAATTGTCTCATCAAGAAGTAACCAAAGTTCAATATATTAGTATAATAGTCTAAATATAGCTTTGAACCCCTTTAGAATGGATTCTACCCAATATATAGTCCTAACTATAGTTTTGAAACTTTGGGAAGGAAATCGTCCCGTTTTGGTACAAATGGGAATTTGAAGAATTTGACACAAAATTGTCTCATCAAGAAGTAACCAAAGTTCAATATATTAGTATAATAGTCTAAATATAGCTTTGAACCCCTTCAGAATGGATTCTACCCAATATATAGTCCTAACTATAGTTTTGAAACTTTGGGAAGGAAATCGTCCCGTTTTGGTACAAATGGGAATTTGAAGAATTTGACACAAAATTGTCTCATCAAGAAGTAACCAAAGTTCAATATATTAGTATAACAGTCTAAATATAGCTTTCAACCCCTTTAGAATGGATTCTAACCAATATATAGTCCTAACTATAATTTTGAAACTTTGGGAAGAAAATCGTCCAATTTTGGTATAAATGGGAATTTGAAGAAATGTAGACAAAATTGGTGACCAAGGAGTAACCAATGTTCAATATATTAGTAAAATAGTCTAAATATAGCTTTGAACCCCTTTAGAATGGATTCTTACCAATATATAGTCCTAACTATAGTTTTGAAACTTTGGGAAGAAAATAGTCCCGTTTTGGTACAAATGGGAATTTGAAGAATTTGACACAAAATTGTCTCATCAAGAAGTAACCAAAGTTCAATATATTAGTATAATGGTCTAAATATAGCTTTGAACCCCTTCAAAATGGATTCAGCCCAATATATAGTCCTAACCATAGTTTTCAAACTTTGGGAAGAAAATCGTCCTGTTTTGGTACAAATGGGAATTTGAAGAATTTGACACAAAATTAGCTCATCAAGAAGTAACCAAAGTTCAATATATTAGTATAATGGTCTAAATATAGCTTTGAACCCCTTCAAAATGGATTCAGCCCAATATATAGTCCTAACTATAGTTTTAAAACTATGGGAAGAAAATCGTCCTGTTTTGGTACAATTGGGAATTTGAAGAATTTGTCACAAAATTAGCTCATCAAGAAGTAACCAAAGTTCAATATATTAGTATAATAGTCTAAATATTGCTTTGAACCCCTTTAGAATGGATTCTACCCAATATATAATCCTAACTATAGTTTTGAGACTTTGGGAAGAAAATCGTCCCGTTTTGGTACAAATTGGAATTTGAAGAAATGTAGACAAAATTGGTGACCAAGGAGTAACCAATGTTCAATATATTAGTAAAATAGTCTAAATATAGCTTTCAACCCCTTTAGAATGAATTCTAACCAATATATAGTCCTAACTATAATTTTGAAACTTTGGGAAGAAAATCGTCCAATTTTGGTATAAATGGGAATGTGAAGAAATGTAGACAAAATTGGTGACCAAGGAGTCACCAATGTTCAATATATTAGTAAAATAGTCTAAATATAGCTTTGAACCCCTTTAGAATGGATTCTACCCAATATATAGTCCTAACTATAGTTTTGAAACTTTGGGAAGAAAATCGTCCAATTTTGGTATAAATGGGAATTTGAAGAAATGTAGATAAAATTGGTGACCAAGGAGTAACCAATGTTCAATATATTAGTAAAATAGTCTAAATATAGCTTTGAACCCCTTTAGAATGGATTCTACCCAATATATAGTCCTAACTATAGTTTTGAAACTTTGGGAAGAAAATCGTCCCGTTTTGATACAAATGGGAATTTGAAGAATTTGACACAAAATTCTCTCATCAAGAAGTAACCAAAGTTCAATATATTAGTATAATGGTCTAAATATAGCTTTGAACCCCTTCAAAATGGATTCAGCCCAATATATAGTCTTAACTATAGTTTTGAAACTATGGGAAGAAAATCGTCCTGTTTTGGTACAAATGGGAATTTGAACAATTTGTCACAAAATTAGCTCATCAAGAAGTAACCAAAGTTCAATATATTAGTATAATAGTCTAAATATAGCTTTGAACCCCTTCAGAATGGATTCTACCCAATATATATTCCTAACTATAGTTTTGAAACTTTGGGAAGAAAATCGTCCCGTTTTGGTACAAATGGGAATTTGAAGAAATGTATACATAATTGGTGACCAATGAGTAACCAAACTTCAATATATTAGTAAAATAGTCTAAATATAGCTTTGAACCCCTTTAGAATGGATTCTAACCAATATATAGTCATAACTATAGTTTTAAAACTTTGGAAAGAAAATCGTCCCGTTTTGGTACAAATGGGAATTTGAAGTATTTGACACAAAATTGTCTCATCAAGAAGTAACCAAAGTTCAATATATTAGTATAATAGTCTAAATATAGCTTTGAACCCCTTTAGAATGGATTCTACCCAATATATAGTCCTAACTATAGTTTTGAAACTTTGGGAAGGAAATCGTCCCGTTTTGGTACAAATGGGAATTTGAAGAATTTGACACAAAATTGTCTCATCAAGAAGTAACCAAAGTTCAATATATTAGTATAACAGTCTAAATATAGCTTTGAACCCCTTTAGAATGGATTCTACCTATATAGTCCTAACTATAGTTTTGAAACTTTGGGAAGAAAATTGTCCCGTTTTAATACAAATGGGAATTTGAAGAAATGTATACATAATTGGTGAACAATGAGTAACCAAACTTCAATATATTAGTATAATAGTCTAATATAGCTTTGAACCCCTTTAGAATGGATTCTAACCAATATATAGTCCTAACTATAGTTTTAAAACTTTGGTAAGAAAATCGTCCCGTTTTGGTACAAATGGGAATTTGAAGAATTTGACACAAAATTGTCTCATCAAGAAGTAACCAAAGTTCAATATATTAGTATAATAGTCTAAATATTGCTTTGAACCCCTTCAGAATGGATTCTACCCAATATATAGTCCTAACTATAGTTTTGAAACTTTGGGAAGAAAATCGTCCAATTTTGGTATAAATGGGAATTTGAAGAAATGTAGACAAAATTGGCTCATCAAGAAGTAACCAAAGTTCAATATATTAGTATAACAGTCTAAATATAGCTTTCAACCCCTTTAGAATGGATTCTAACCAATATATAGTCCTAACTATAATTTTGAAACTTTGGGAAGAAAATCGTCCAATTTTGGTATAAATGGGAATTTGAAGAAATGTAGACAAAATTGGTGACCAAGGAGTAACCAATGTTCAATATATTAGTAAAATAGTCTAAATATAGCTTTGAACCCCTTTAGAATGGATTCTTACCAATATATAGTCCTAACTATAGTTTTAAAACTTTGGTAAGAAAATCGTCCCGTTTTGGTACAAATGGGAATTTGAAGAATTTGACACAAAATTGTCTCATCAAGAAGTAACCAAAGTTCAATATATTAGTATAATGTTCTAAATATAGCTTTGAACCCCTTCAAAATGGATTCAGCCCAATATATAGTCCTAACCATAGTTTTCAAACTTTGGGAAGAAAATCGTCCTGTTTTGGTACAAATGGGAATTTGAAGAATTTGACACAAAATTAGCTCATCAAGAAGTAACCAAAGTTCAATATATTAGTATAATGGTCTAAATATAGCTTTGAACCCCTTCAAAATGGATTCAGCCCAATATATAGTCCTAACCATAGTTTTCAAACTTTGGGAAGAAAATCGTCCTGTTTTGGTACAAATGGGAATTTGAAGAATTTGACACAAAATTAGCTCATCAAGAAGTAACCAAAGTTCAATATATTAGTATAATGGTCTAAATATAGCTTTGAACCCCTTCAAAATGGATTCAGCCCAATATATAGTCCTAACTATAGTTTTAAAACTATGGGAAGAAAATCGTCCTGTTTTGGTACAATTGGGAATTTGAAGAATTTGTCACAAAATTAGCTCATCAAGAAGTAACCAAAGTTCAATATATTAGTATAATAGTCTAAATATTGCTTTGAACCCCTTTAGAATGGATTCTACCCAATATATAATCCTAACTATAGTTTTGAAACTTTGGGAAGAAAATCGTCCCGTTTTGGTACAAATTGGAATTTGAAGAAATGTAGACAAAATTGGTGACCAAGGAGTAACCAATGTTCAATATATTAGTAAAATAGTCTAAATATAGCTTTCAACCCCTTTAGAATGAATTCTAACCAATATATAGTCCTAACTATAATTTTGAAACTTTGGGAAGAAAATCGTCCAATTTTGGTATAAATGGGAATGTGAAGAAATGTAGACAAAATTGGTGACCAAGGAGTCACCAATGTTCAATATATTAGTAAAATAGTCTAAATATAGCTTTGAACCCCTTTAGAATGGATTCTACCCAATATATAGTCCTAACTATAGTTTTGAAACTTTGGGAAGAAAATCGTCCAATTTTGGTATAAATGGGAATTTGAAGAAATGTAGATAAAATTGGTGACCAAGGAGTAACCAATGTTCAATATATTAGTAAAATAGTCTAAATATAGCTTTGAACCCCTTTAGAATGGATTCTACCCAATATATAGTCCTAACTATAGTTTTGAAACTTTGGGAAGAAAATCGTCCCGTTTTGATACAAATGGGAATTTGAAGAATTTGACACAAAATTCTCTCATCAAGAAGTAACCAAAGTTCAATATATTAGTATAATGGTCTAAATATAGCTTTGAACCCCTTCAAAATGGATTCAGCCCAATATATAGTCTTAACTATAGTTTTGAAACTATGGGAAGAAAATCGTCCTGTTTTGGTACAAATGGGAATTTGAAGAATTTGTCACAAAATTAGCTCATCAAGAAGTAACCAAAGTTCAATATATTAGTATAATAGTCTAAATATAGCTTTGAACCCCTTCAGAATGGATTCTACCCAATATATATTCCTAACTATAGTTTTGAAACTTTGGGAAGAAAATCGTCCCGTTTTGGTACAAATGGGAATTTGAAGAAATGTATACATAATTGGTGACCAATGAGTAACCAAACTTCAATATATTAGTAAAATAGTCTAAATATAGCTTTGAACCCCTTTAGAATGGATTCTAACCAATATATAGTCATAACTATAGTTTTAAAACTTTGGAAAGAAAATCGTCCCGTTTTGGTACAAATGGGAATTTGAAGTATTTGACACAAAATTGTCTCATCAAGAAGTAACCAAAGTTCAATATATTAGTATAATAGTCTAAATATAGCTTTGAACCCCTTTAGAATGGATTCTACCCAATATATAGTCCTAACTATAGTTTTGAAACTTTGGGAAGGAAATCGTCCCGTTTTGGTACAAATGGGAATTTGAAGAATTTGACACAAAATTGTCTCATCAAGAAGTAACCAAAGTTCAATATATTAGTATAATAGTCTAAATATAGCTTTGAACCCCTTCAGAATGTATTCTACCCAATATATAGTCCTAACTATAGTTTTGAAACTTTGGGAAGGAAATCGTCCCGTTTTGGTACAAATGGGAATTTGAAGAATTTGACACAAAATTGTCTCATCAAGAAGTAACCAAAGTTCAATATATTAGTATAACAGTCTAAATATAGCTTTCAACCCCTTTAGAATGGATTCTAACCAATATATAGTCCTAACTATAATTTTGAAACTTTGGGAAGAAAATCGTCCAATTTTGGTATAAATGGGAATTTGAAGAAATGTAGACAAAATTGGTGACCAAGGAGTAACCAATGTTCAATATATTAGTAAAATAGTCTAAATATAGCTTTGAACCCCTTTAGAATGGATTCTTACCAATATATAGTCCTAACTATAGTTTTGAAACTTTGGGAAGAAAATAGTCCCGTTTTGGTACAAATGGGAATTTGAAGAATTTGACACAAAATTGTCTCATCAAGAAGTAACCAAAGTTCAATATATTAGTATAATGGTCTAAATATAGCTTTGAACCCCTTCAAAATGGATTCAGCCCAATATATAGTCCTAACCATAGTTTTCAAACTTTGGGAAGAAAATCGTCCTGTTTTGGTACAAATGGGAATTTGAAGAATTTGACACAAAATTAGCTCATCAAGAAGTAACCAAAGTTCAATATATTAGTATAATGGTCTAAATATAGCTTTGAACCCCTTCAAAATGGATTCAGCCCAATATATATTCCTAACTATAGTTTTAAAACTATGGGAAGAAAATCGTCCTGTTTTGGTACAATTGGGAATTTGAAGAATTTGTCACAAAATTAGCTCATCAAGAAGTAACCAAAGTTCAATATATTAGTATAATAGTCTAAATATTGCTTTGAACCCCTTTAGAATGGATTCTACCCAATATATAATCCTAACTATAGTTTTGAAACTTTGGGAAGAAAATCGTCCCGTTTTGGTACAAATTGGAATTTGAAGAAATGTAGACAAAATTGGTGACCAAGGAGTAACCAATGTTCAATATATTAGTAAAATAGTCTAAATATAGCTTTCAACCCCTTTAGAATGAATTCTAACCAATATATAGTCCTAACTATAATTTTGAAACTTTGGGAAGAAAATCGTCCAATTTTGGTATAAATGGGAATGTGAAGAAATGTAGACAAAATTGGTGACCAAGGAGTCACCAATGTTCAATATATTAGTAAAATAGTCTAAATATAGCTTTGAACCCCTTTAGAATGGATTCTACCCAATATATAGTCCTAACTATAGTTTTGAAACTTTGGGAAGAAAATCGTCCAATTTTGGTATAAATGGGAATTTGAAGAAATGTAGATAAAATTGGTGACCAAGGAGTAACCAATGTTCAATATATTAGTAAAATAGTCTAAATATAGCTTTGAACCCCTTTAGAATGGATTCTACCCAATATATAGTCCTAACTATAGTTTTGAAACTTTGGGAAGAAAATCGTCCCGTTTTGATACAAATGGGAATTTGAAGAATTTGACACAAAATTCTCTCATCAAGAAGTAACCAAAGTTCAATATATTAGTATAATGGTCTAAATATAGCTTTGAACCCCTTCAAAATGGATTCAGCCCAATATATAGTCTTAACTATAGTTTTGAAACTATGGGAAGAAAATCGTCCTGTTTTGGTACAAATGGGAATTTGAAGAATTTGTCACAAAATTAGCTCATCAAGAAGTAACCAAAGTTCAATATATTAGTATAATAGTCTAAATATAGCTTTGAACCCCTTCAGAATGGATTCTACCCAATATATATTCCTAACTATAGTTTTGAAACTTTGGGAAGAAAATCGTCCCGTTTTGCTACAAATGGGAATTTAATTAAATGTAGACAAAATTGGTGAACAAGGAGTAACCAAAGTTCAATATATTAGTAAAATAGTCTAAATATAGCTTTGAACCCCTTTAGAATGGATTCTAACCAATATATAGTCATAACTATAGTTTTAAAACTTTGGAAAGAAAATCGTCCCGTTTTGGTACAAATGGGAATTTGAAGTATTTGACACAAAATTGTCTCATCAAGAAGTAACCAAAGTTCAATATATTAGTATAATAGTCTAAATATAGCTTTGAACCCCTTTAGAATGGATTCTACCCAATATATAGTCCTAACTATAGTTTTGAAACTTTGGGAAGGAAATCGTCCCGTTTTGGTACAAATGGGAATTTGAAGAATTTGACACAAAATTGTCTCATCAAGAAGTAACCAAAGTTCAATATATTAGTATAACAGTCTAAATATAGCTTTGAACCCCTTTAGAATGGATTCTACCCAATATATAGTCCTAACTATAGTTTTGAAACTTTGGGAAGAAAATTGTCCCGTTTTAATACAAATGGGAATTTGAAGAAATGTATACATAATTGGTGAACAATGAGTAACCAAACTTCAATATATTAGTATAATAGTCTAATATAGCTTTGAACCCCTTTAGAATGGATTCTAACCAATATATAGTCCTAACTATAGTTTTAAAACTTTGGTAAGAAAATCGTCCCGTTTTGGTACAAATGGGAATTTGAAGAATTTGACACAAAATTGTCTCATCAAGAAGTAACCAAAGTTCAATATATTAGTATAATAGTCTAAATATTGCTTTGAACCCCTTCAGAATGGATTCTACCCAATATATAGTCCTAACTATAGTTTTGAAACTTTGGGAAGAAAATCGTCCAATTTTGGTATAAATGGGAATTTGAAGAAATGTAGACAAAATTGGCTCATCAAGAAGTAACCAAAGTTCAATATATTAGTATAACAGTCTAAATATAGCTTTCAACCCCTTTAGAATGGATTCTAACCAATATATAGTCCTAACTATAATTTTGAAACTTTGGGAAGAAAATCGTCCAATTTTGGTATAAATGGGAATTTGAAGAAATGTAGACAAAATTGGTGACCAAGGAGTAACCAATGTTCAATATATTAGTAAAATAGTCTAAATATAGCTTTGAACCCCTTTAGAATGGATTCTTACCAATATATAGTCCTAACTATAGTTTTGAAACTTTGGGAAGAAAATAGTCCCGTTTTGGTACAAATGGGAATTTGAAGAATTTGACACAAAATTGTCTCATCAAGAAGTAACCAAAGTTCAATATATTAGTATAATGGTCTAAATATAGCTTTGAACCCCTTCAAAATGGATTCAGCCCAATATATAGTCCTAACCATAGTTTTCAAACTTTGGGAAGAAAATCGTCCTGTTTTGGTACAAATGGGAATTTGAAGAATTTGACACAAAATTAGCTCATCAAGAAGTAACCAAAGTTCAATATATTAGTATAATGGTCTAAATATAGCTTTGAACCCCTTCAAAATGGATTCAGCCCAATATATAGTCCTAACTATAGTTTTAAAACTATGGGAAGAAAATCGTCCTGTTTTGGTACAATTGGGAATTTGAAGAATTTGTCACAAAATTAGCTCATCAAGAAGTAACCAAAGTTCAATATATTAGTATAATAGTCTAAATATAGCTTTGAACCCCTTCAGAATGGATTCTACCCAATATATATTCCTAACTATAGTTTTGAAACTTTGGGAAGAAAATCGTCCCGTTTTGGTACAAATGGGAATTTGAAGAAATGTATACATAATTGGTGACCAATGAGTAACCAAACTTCAATATATTAGTAAAATAGTCTAAATATAGCTTTGAACCCCTTTAGAATGGATTCTAACCAATATATAGTCATAACTATAGTTTTAAAACTTTGGAAAGAAAATCGTCCCGTTTTGGTACAAATGGGAATTTGAAGAATTTGACACAAAATTGTCTCATCAAGAAGTAACCAAAGTTCAATATATTAGTATAATGGTCTAAATATAGCTTTGAACCCCTTCAAAATGGATTCAGCCCAATATATAGTCCTAACCATAGTTTTCAAACTTTGGGAAGAAAATCGTCCTGTTTTGGTACAAATGGGAATTTGAAGAATTTGACACAAAATTAGCTCATCAAGAAGTAACCAAAGTTCAATATATTAGTATAATGGTCTAAATATAGCTTTGAACCCCTTCAAAATGGATTCAGCCCAATATATATTCCTAACTATAGTTTTAAAACTATGGGAAGAAAATCGTCCTGTTTTGGTACAATTGGGAATTTGAAGAATTTGTCACAAAATTAGCTCATCAAGAAGTAACCAAAGTTCAATATATTAGTATAATAGTCTAAATATTGCTTTGAACCCCTTTAGAATGGATTCTACCCAATATATAATCCTAACTATAGTTTTGAAACTTTGGGAAGAAAATCGTCCCGTTTTGGTACAAATTGGAATTTGAAGAAATGTAGACAAAATTGGTGACCAAGGAGTAACCAATGTTCAATATATTAGTAAAATAGTCTAAATATAGCTTTCAACCCCTTTAGAATGAATTCTAACCAATATATAGTCCTAACTATAATTTTGAAACTTTGGGAAGAAAATCGTCCAATTTTGGTATAAATGGGAATGTGAAGAAATGTAGACAAAATTGGTGACCAAGGAGTCACCAATGTTCAATATATTAGTAAAATAGTCTAAATATAGCTTTGAACCCCTTTAGAATGGATTCTACCCAATATATAGTCCTAACTATAGTTTTGAAACTTTGGGAAGAAAATCGTCCAATTTTGGTATAAATGGGAATTTGAAGAAATGTAGATAAAATTGGTGACCAAGGAGTAACCAATGTTCAATATATTAGTAAAATAGTCTAAATATAGCTTTGAACCCCTTTAGAATGGATTCTACCCAATATATAGTCCTAACTATAGTTTTGAAACTTTGGGAAGAAAATCGTCCCGTTTTGATACAAATGGGAATTTGAAGAATTTGACACAAAATTCTCTCATCAAGAAGTAACCAAAGTTCAATATATTAGTATAATGGTCTAAATATAGCTTTGAACCCCTTCAAAATGGATTCAGCCCAATATATAGTCTTAACTATAGTTTTGAAACTATGGGAAGAAAATCGTCCTGTTTTGGTACAAATGGGAATTTGAAGAATTTGTCACAAAATTAGCTCATCAAGAAGTAACCAAAGTTCAATATATTAGTATAATAGTCTAAATATAGCTTTGAACCCCTTCAGAATGGATTCTACCCAATATATATTCCTAACTATAGTTTTGAAACTTTGGGAAGAAAATCGTCCCGTTTTGCTACAAATGGGAATTTAATTAAATGTAGACAAAATTGGTGAACAAGGAGTAACCAAAGTTCAATATATTAGTAAAATAGTCTAAATATAGCTTTGAACCCCTTTAGAATGGATTCTAACCAATATATAGTCATAACTATAGTTTTAAAACTTTGGAAAGAAAATCGTCCCGTTTTGGTACAAATGGGAATTTGAAGTATTTGACACAAAATTGTCTCATCAAGAAGTAACCAAAGTTCAATATATTAGTATAATAGTCTAAATATAGCTTTGAACCCCTTTAGAATGGATTCTACCCAATATATAGTCCTAACTATAGTTTTGAAACTTTGGGAAGGAAATCGTCCCGTTTTGGTACAAATGGGAATTTGAAGAATTTGACACAAAATTGTCTCATCAAGAAGTAACCAAAGTTCAATATATTAGTATAACAGTCTAAATATAGCTTTGAACCCCTTTAGAATGGATTCTACCCAATATATAGTCCTAACTATAGTTTTGAAACTTTGGGAAGAAAATTGTCCCGTTTTAATACAAATGGGAATTTGAAGAAATGTATACATAATTGGTGAACAATGAGTAACCAAACTTCAATATATTAGTATAATAGTCTAATATAGCTTTGAACCCCTTTAGAATGGATTCTAACCAATATATAGTCCTAACTATAGTTTTAAAACTTTGGTAAGAAAATAGTCCCGTTTTGGTACAAATGGGAATTTGAAGAATTTGACACAAAATTGTCTCATCAAGAAGTAACCAAAGTTCAATATATTAGTATAATGGTCTAAATATAGCTTTGAACCCCTTCAAAATGGATTCAGCCCAATATATAGTCCTAACCATAGTTTTCAAACTTTGGGAAGAAAATCGTCCTGTTTTGGTACAAATGGGAATTTGAAGAATTTGACACAAAATTAGCTCATCAAGAAGTAACCAAAGTTCAATATATTAGTATAATGGTCTAAATATAGCTTTGAACCCCTTCAAAATGGATTCAGCCCAATATATATTCCTAACTATAGTTTTAAAACTATGGGAAGAAAATCGTCCTGTTTTGGTACAATTGGGAATTTGAAGAATTTGTCACAAAATTAGCTCATCAAGAAGTAACCAAAGTTCAATATATTAGTATAATAGTCTAAATATTGCTTTGAACCCCTTTAGAATGGATTCTACCCAATATATAATCCTAACTATAGTTTTGAAACTTTGGGAAGAAAATCGTCCCGTTTTGGTACAAATTGGAATTTGAAGAAATGTAGACAAAATTGGTGACCAAGGAGTAACCAATGTTCAATATATTAGTAAAATAGTCTAAATATAGCTTTCAACCCCTTTAGAATGAATTCTAACCAATATATAGTCCTAACTATAATTTTGAAACTTTGGGAAGAAAATCGTCCAATTTTGGTATAAATGGGAATGTGAAGAAATGTAGACAAAATTGGTGACCAAGGAGTCACCAATGTTCAATATATTAGTAAAATAGTCTAAATATAGCTTTGAACCCCTTTAGAATGGATTCTACCCAATATATAGTCCTAACTATAGTTTTGAAACTTTGGGAAGAAAATCGTCCAATTTTGGTATAAATGGGAATTTGAAGAAATGTAGATAAAATTGGTGACCAAGGAGTAACCAATGTTCAATATATTAGTAAAATAGTCTAAATATAGCTTTGAACCCCTTTAGAATGGATTCTACCCAATATATAGTCCTAACTATAGTTTTGAAACTTTGGGAAGAAAATCGTCCCGTTTTGATACAAATGGGAATTTGAAGAATTTGACACAAAATTCTCTCATCAAGAAGTAACCAAAGTTCAATATATTAGTATAATGGTCTAAATATAGCTTTGAACCCCTTCAAAATGGATTCAGCCCAATATATAGTCTTAACTATAGTTTTGAAACTATGGGAAGAAAATCGTCCTGTTTTGGTACAAATGGGAATTTGAAGAATTTGTCACAAAATTAGCTCATCAAGAAGTAACCAAAGTTCAATATATTAGTATAATAGTCTAAATATAGCTTTGAACCCCTTCAGAATGGATTCTACCCAATATATATTCCTAACTATAGTTTTGAAACTTTGGGAAGAAAATCGTCCCGTTTTGCTACAAATGGGAATTTAATTAAATGTAGACAAAATTGGTGAACAAGGAGTAACCAAAGTTCAATATATTAGTAAAATAGTCTAAATATAGCTTTGAACCCCTTTAGAATGGATTCTAACCAATATATAGTCATAACTATAGTTTTAAAACTTTGGAAAGAAAATCGTCCCGTTTTGGTACAAATGGGAATTTGAAGTATTTGACACAAAATTGTCTCATCAAGAAGTAACCAAAGTTCAATATATTAGTATAATAGTCTAAATATAGCTTTGAACCCCTTTAGAATGGATTCTACCCAATATATAGTCCTAACTATAGTTTTGAAACTTTGGGAAGGAAATCGTCCCGTTTTGGTACAAATGGGAATTTGAAGAATTTGACACAAAATTGTCTCATCAAGAAGTAACCAAAGTTCAATATATTAGTATAACAGTCTAAATATAGCTTTGAACCCCTTTAGAATGGATTCTACCCAATATATAGTCCTAACTATAGTTTTGAAACTTTGGGAAGAAAATTGTCCCGTTTTAATACAAATGGGAATTTGAAGAAATGTATACATAATTGGTGAACAATGAGTAACCAAACTTCAATATATTAGTATAATAGTCTAATATAGCTTTGAACCCCTTTAGAATGGATTCTAACCAATATATAGTCCTAACTATAGTTTTAAAACTTTGGTAAGAAAATCGTCCCGTTTTGGTACAAATGGGAATTTGAAGAATTTGACACAAAATTGTCTCATCAAGAAGTAACCAAAGTTCAATATATTAGTATAATAGTCTAAATATTGCTTTGAACCCCTTCAGAATGGATTCTACCCAATATATAGTCCTAACTATAGTTTTGAAACTTTGGGAAGAAAATCGTCCAATTTTGGTATAAATGGGAATTTGAAGAAATGTAGACAAAATTGGCTCATCAAGAAGTAACCAAAGTTCAATATATTAGTATAACAGTCTAAATATAGCTTTCAACCCCTTTAGAATGGATTCTAACCAATATATAGTCCTAACTATAATTTTGAAACTTTGGGAAGAAAATCGTCCAATTTTGGTATAAATGGGAATTTGAAGAAATGTAGACAAAATTGGTGACCAAGGAGTAACCAATGTTCAATATATTAGTAAAATAGTCTAAATATAGCTTTGAACCCCTTTAGAATGGATTCTTACCAATATATAGTCCTAACTATAGTTTTGAAACTTTGGGAAGAAAATAGTCCCGTTTTGGTACAAATGGGAATTTGAAGAATTTGACACAAAATTGTCTCATCAAGAAGTAACCAAAGTTCAATATATTAGTATAATGGTCTAAATATAGCTTTGAACCCCTTCAAAATGGATTCAGCCCAATATATAGTCCTAACCATAGTTTTCAAACTTTGGGAAGAAAATCGTCCTGTTTTGGTACAAATGGGAATTTGAAGAATTTGACACAAAATTAGCTCATCAAGAAGTAACCAAAGTTCAATATATTAGTATAATGGTCTAAATATAGCTTTGAACCCCTTCAAAATGGATTCAGCCCAATATATAGTCCTAACTATAGTTTTAAAACTATGGGAAGAAAATCGTCCTGTTTTGGTACAATTGGGAATTTGAAGAATTTGTCACAAAATTAGCTCATCAAGAAGTAACCAAAGTTCAATATATTAGTATAATAGTCTAAATATAGCTTTGAACCCCTTCAGAATGGATTCTACCCAATATATATTCCTAACTATAGTTTTGAAACTTTGGGAAGAAAATCGTCCCGTTTTGGTACAAATGGGAATTTGAAGAAATGTATACATAATTGGTGACCAATGAGTAACCAAACTTCAATATATTAGTAAAATAGTCTAAATATAGCTTTGAACCCCTTTAGAATGGATTCTAACCAATATATAGTCATAACTATAGTTTTAAAACTTTGGAAAGAAAATCGTCCCGTTTTGGTACAAATGGGAATTTGAAGAATTTGACACAAAATTGTCTCATCAAGAAGTAACCAAAGTTCAATATATTAGTATAATGGTCTAAATATAGCTTTGAACCCCTTCAAAATGGATTCAGCCCAATATATAGTCCTAACCATAGTTTTCAAACTTTGGGAAGAAAATCGTCCTGTTTTGGTACAAATGGGAATTTGAAGAATTTGACACAAAATTAGCTCATCAAGAAGTAACCAAAGTTCAATATATTAGTATAATGGTCTAAATATAGCTTTGAACCCCTTCAAAATGGATTCAGCCCAATATATATTCCTAACTATAGTTTTAAAACTATGGGAAGAAAATCGTCCTGTTTTGGTACAATTGGGAATTTGAAGAATTTGTCACAAAATTAGCTCATCAAGAAGTAACCAAAGTTCAATATATTAGTATAATAGTCTAAATATTGCTTTGAACCCCTTTAGAATGGATTCTACCCAATATATAATCCTAACTATAGTTTTGAAACTTTGGGAAGAAAATCGTCCCGTTTTGGTACAAATTGGAATTTGAAGAAATGTAGACAAAATTGGTGACCAAGGAGTAACCAATGTTCAATATATTAGTAAAATAGTCTAAATATAGCTTTCAACCCCTTTAGAATGAATTCTAACCAATATATAGTCCTAACTATAATTTTGAAACTTTGGGAAGAAAATCGTCCAATTTTGGTATAAATGGGAATGTGAAGAAATGTAGACAAAATTGGTGACCAAGGAGTCACCAATGTTCAATATATTAGTAAAATAGTCTAAATATAGCTTTGAACCCCTTTAGAATGGATTCTACCCAATATATAGTCCTAACTATAGTTTTGAAACTTTGGGAAGAAAATCGTCCAATTTTGGTATAAATGGGAATTTGAAGAAATGTAGATAAAATTGGTGACCAAGGAGTAACCAATGTTCAATATATTAGTAAAATAGTCTAAATATAGCTTTGAACCCCTTTAGAATGGATTCTACCCAATATATAGTCCTAACTATAGTTTTGAAACTTTGGGAAGAAAATCGTCCCGTTTTGATACAAATGGGAATTTGAAGAATTTGACACAAAATTCTCTCATCAAGAAGTAACCAAAGTTCAATATATTAGTATAATGGTCTAAATATAGCTTTGAACCCCTTCAAAATGGATTCAGCCCAATATATAGTCTTAACTATAGTTTTGAAACTATGGGAAGAAAATCGTCCTGTTTTGGTACAAATGGGAATTTGAAGAATTTGTCACAAAATTAGCTCATCAAGAAGTAACCAAAGTTCAATATATTAGTATAATAGTCTAAATATAGCTTTGAACCCCTTCAGAATGGATTCTACCCAATATATATTCCTAACTATAGTTTTGAAACTTTGGGAAGAAAATCGTCCCGTTTTGCTACAAATGGGAATTTAATTAAATGTAGACAAAATTGGTGAACAAGGAGTAACCAAAGTTCAATATATTAGTAAAATAGTCTAAATATAGCTTTGAACCCCTTTAGAATGGATTCTAACCAATATATAGTCATAACTATAGTTTTAAAACTTTGGAAAGAAAATCGTCCCGTTTTGGTACAAATGGGAATTTGAAGTATTTGACACAAAATTGTCTCATCAAGAAGTAACCAAAGTTCAATATATTAGTATAATAGTCTAAATATAGCTTTGAACCCCTTTAGAATGGATTCTACCCAATATATAGTCCTAACTATAGTTTTGAAACTTTGGGAAGGAAATCGTCCCGTTTTGGTACAAATGGGAATTTGAAGAATTTGACACAAAATTGTCTCATCAAGAAGTAACCAAAGTTCAATATATTAGTATAACAGTCTAAATATAGCTTTGAACCCCTTTAGAATGGATTCTACCCAATATATAGTCCTAACTATAGTTTTGAAACTTTGGGAAGAAAATTGTCCCGTTTTAATACAAATGGGAATTTGAAGAAATGTATACATAATTGGTGAACAATGAGTAACCAAACTTCAATATATTAGTATAATAGTCTAATATAGCTTTGAACCCCTTTAGAATGGATTCTAACCAATATATAGTCCTAACTATAGTTTTAAAACTTTGGTAAGAAAATCGTCCCGTTTTGGTACAAATGGGAATTTGAAGAATTTGACACAAAATTGTCTCATCAAGAAGTAACCAAAGTTCAATATATTAGTATAATAGTCTAAATATTGCTTTGAACCCCTTCAGAATGGATTCTACCCAATATATAGTCCTAACTATAGTTTTGAAACTTTGGGAAGAAAATCGTCCAATTTTGGTATAAATGGGAATTTGAAGAAATGTAGACAAAATTGGCTCATCAAGAAGTAACCAAAGTTCAATATATTAGTATAACAGTCTAAATATAGCTTTCAACCCCTTTAGAATGGATTCTAACCAATATATAGTCCTAACTATAATTTTGAAACTTTGGGAAGAAAATCGTCCAATTTTGGTATAAATGGGAATTTGAAGAAATGTAGACAAAATTGGTGACCAAGGAGTAACCAATGTTCAATATATTAGTAAAATAGTCTAAATATAGCTTTGAACCCCTTTAGAATGGATTCTTACCAATATATAGTCCTAACTATAGTTTTGAAACTTTGGGAAGAAAATAGTCCCGTTTTGGTACAAATGGGAATTTGAAGAATTTGACACAAAATTGTCTCATCAAGAAGTAACCAAAGTTCAATATATTAGTATAATGGTCTAAATATAGCTTTGAACCCCTTCAAAATGGATTCAGCCCAATATATAGTCCTAACCATAGTTTTCAAACTTTGGGAAGAAAATCGTCCTGTTTTGGTACAAATGGGAATTTGAAGAATTTGACACAAAATTAGCTCATCAAGAAGTAACCAAAGTTCAATATATTAGTATAATGGTCTAAATATAGCTTTGAACCCCTTCAAAATGGATTCAGCCCAATATATAGTCCTAACTATAGTTTTAAAACTATGGGAAGAAAATCGTCCTGTTTTGGTACAATTGGGAATTTGAAGAATTTGTCACAAAATTAGCTCATCAAGAAGTAACCAAAGTTCAATATATTAGTATAATAGTCTAAATATAGCTTTGAACCCCTTCAGAATGGATTCTACCCAATATATATTCCTAACTATAGTTTTGAAACTTTGGGAAGAAAATCGTCCCGTTTTGGTACAAATGGGAATTTGAAGAAATGTATACATAATTGGTGACCAATGAGTAACCAAACTTCAATATATTAGTAAAATAGTCTAAATATAGCTTTGAACCCCTTTAGAATGGATTCTAACCAATATATAGTCATAACTATAGTTTTAAAACTTTGGAAAGAAAATCGTCCCGTTTTGGTACAAATGGGAATTTGAAGTATTTGACACAAAATTGTCTCATCAAGAAGTAACCAAAGTTCAATATATTAGTATAATAGTCTAAATATAGCTTTGAACCCCTTTAGAATGGATTCTACCCAATATATAGTCCTAACTATAGTTTTGAAACTTTGGAAAGGAAATCGTCCCGTTTTGGTACAAATGGGAATTTGAAGAATTTGACACAAAATTGTCTCATCAAGAAGTAACCAAAGTTCAATATATTAGTATAATAGTCTAAATATAGCTTTGAACCCCTTCAGAATGGATTCTACCCAATATATAGTCCTAACTATAGTTTTGAAACTTTGGGAAGGAAATCGTCCCGTTTTGGTACAAATGGGAATTTGAAGAATTTGACACAAAATTGTCTCATCAAGAAGTAACCAAAGTTCAATATATTAGTATAACAGTCTAAATATAGCTTTCAACCCCTTTAGAATGGATTCTAACCAATATATAGTCCTAACTATAATTTTGAAACTTTGGGAAGAAAATCGTCCAATTTTGGTATAAATGGGAATTTGAAGAAATGTAGACAAAATTGGTGACCAAGGAGTAACCAATGTTCAATATATTAGTAAAATAGTCTAAATATAGCTTTGAACCCCTTTAGAATGGATTCTTACCAATATATAGTCCTAACTATAGTTTTGAAACTTTGGGAAGAAAATAGTCCCGTTTTGGTACAAATGGGAATTTGAAGAATTTGACACAAAATTGTCTCATCAAGAAGTAACCAAAGTTCAATATATTAGTATAATGGTCTAAATATAGCTTTGAACCCCTTCAAAATGGATTCAGCCCAATATATAGTCCTAACCATAGTTTTCAAACTTTGGGAAGAAAATCGTCCTGTTTTGGTACAAATGGGAATTTGAAGAATTTGACACAAAATTAGCTCATCAAGAAGTAACCAAAGTTCAATATATTAGTATAATGGTCTAAATATAGCTTTGAACCCCTTCAAAATGGATTCAGCCCAATATATAGTCCTAACTATAGTTTTAAAACTATGGGAAGAAAATCGTCCTGTTTTGGTACAATTGGGAATTTGAAGAATTTGTCACAAAATTAGCTCATCAAGAAGTAACCAAAGTTCAATATATTAGTATAATAGTCTAAATATTGCTTTGAACCCCTTTAGAATGGATTCTACCCAATATATAATCCTAACTATAGTTTTGAAACTTTGGGAAGAAAATCGTCCCGTTTTGGTACAAATTGGAATTTGAAGAAATGTAGACAAAATTGGTGACCAAGGAGTAACCAATGTTCAATATATTAGTAAAATAGTCTAAATATAGCTTTCAACCCCTTTAGAATGAATTCTAACCAATATATAGTCCTAACTATAATTTTGAAACTTTGGGAAGAAAATCGTCCAATTTTGGTATAAATGGGAATGTGAAGAAATGTAGACAAAATTGGTGACCAAGGAGTCACCAATGTTCAATATATTAGTAAAATAGTCTAAATATAGCTTTGAACCCCTTTAGAATGGATTCTACCCAATATATAGTCCTAACTATAGTTTTGAAACTTTGGGAAGAAAATCGTCCAATTTTGGTATAAATGGGAATTTGAAGAAATGTAGATAAAATTGGTGACCAAGGAGTAACCAATGTTCAATATATTAGTAAAATAGTCTAAATATAGCTTTGAACCCCTTTAGAATGGATTCTACCCAATATATAGTCCTAACTATAGTTTTGAAACTTTGGGAAGAAAATCGTCCCGTTTTGATACAAATGGGAATTTGAAGAATTTGACACAAAATTCTCTCATCAAGAAGTAACCAAAGTTCAATATATTAGTATAATGGTCTAAATATAGCTTTGAACCCCTTCAAAATGGATTCAGCCCAATATATAGTCTTAACTATAGTTTTGAAACTATGGGAAGAAAATCGTCCTGTTTTGGTACAAATGGGAATTTGAAGAATTTGTCACAAAATTAGCTCATCAAGAAGTAACCAAAGTTCAATATATTAGTATAATAGTCTAAATATAGCTTTGAACCCCTTCAGAATGGATTCTACCCAATATATATTCCTAACTATAGTTTTGAAACTTTGGGAAGAAAATCGTCCCGTTTTGGTACAAATGGGAATTTGAAGAAATGTATACATAATTGGTGACCAATGAGTAACCAAACTTCAATATATTAGTAAAATAGTCTAAATATAGCTTTGAACCCCTTTAGAATGGATTCTAACCAATATATAGTCATAACTATAGTTTTAAAACTTTGGAAAGAAAATCGTCCCGTTTTGGTACAAATGGGAATTTGAAGTATTTGACACAAAATTGTCTCATCAAGAAGTAACCAAAGTTCAATATATTAGTATAATAGTCTAAATATAGCTTTGAACCCCTTTAGAATGGATTCTACCCAATATATAGTCCTAACTATAGTTTTGAAACTTTGGGAAGGAAATCGTCCCGTTTTGGTACAAATGGGAATTTGAAGAATTTGACACAAAATTGTCTCATCAAGAAGTAACCAAAGTTCAATATATTAGTATAACAGTCTAAATATAGCTTTGAACCCCTTTAGAATGGATTCTACCCAATATATAGTCCTAACTATAGTTTTGAAACTTTGGGAAGAAAATTGTCCCGTTTTAATACAAATGGGAATTTGAAGAAATGTATACATAATTGGTGAACAATGAGTAACCAAACTTCAATATATTAGTATAATAGTCTAATATAGCTTTGAACCCCTTTAGAATGGATTCTAACCAATATATAGTCCTAACTATAGTTTTAAAACTTTGGTAAGAAAATCGTCCCGTTTTGGTACAAATGGGAATTTGAAGAATTTGACACAAAATTGTCTCATCAAGAAGTAACCAAAGTTCAATATATTAGTATAATAGTCTAAATATTGCTTTGAACCCCTTCAGAATGGATTCTACCCAATATATAGTCCTAACTATAGTTTTGAAACTTTGGGAAGAAAATCGTCCAATTTTGGTATAAATGGGAATTTGAAGAAATGTAGACAAAATTGGCTCATCAAGAAGTAACCAAAGTTCAATATATTAGTATAACAGTCTAAATATAGCTTTCAACCCCTTTAGAATGGATTCTAACCAATATATAGTCCTAACTATAATTTTGAAACTTTGGGAAGAAAATCGTCCAATTTTGGTATAAATGGGAATTTGAAGAAATGTAGACAAAATTGGTGACCAAGGAGTAACCAATGTTCAATATATTAGTAAAATAGTCTAAATATAGCTTTGAACCCCTTTAGAATGGATTCTTACCAATATATAGTCCTAACTATAGTTTTGAAACTTTGGGAAGAAAATAGTCCCGTTTTGGTACAAATGGGAATTTGAAGAATTTGACACAAAATTGTCTCATCAAGAAGTAACCAAAGTTCAATATATTAGTATAATGGTCTAAATATAGCTTTGAACCCCTTCAAAATGGATTCAGCCCAATATATAGTCCTAACCATAGTTTTCAAACTTTGGGAAGAAAATCGTCCTGTTTTGGTACAAATGGGAATTTGAAGAATTTGACACAAAATTAGCTCATCAAGAAGTAACCAAAGTTCAATATATTAGTATAATGGTCTAAATATAGCTTTGAACCCCTTCAAAATGGATTCAGCCCAATATATAGTCCTAACTATAGTTTTAAAACTATGGGAAGAAAATCGTCCTGTTTTGGTACAATTGGGAATTTGAAGAATTTGTCACAAAATTAGCTCATCAAGAAGTAACCAAAGTTCAATATATTAGTATAATAGTCTAAATATTGCTTTGAACCCCTTTAGAATGGATTCTACCCAATATATAATCCTAACTATAGTTTTGAAACTTTGGGAAGAAAATCGTCCCGTTTTGGTACAAATTGGAATTTGAAGAAATGTAGACAAAATTGGTGACCAAGGAGTAACCAATGTTCAATATATTAGTAAAATAGTCTAAATATAGCTTTCAACCCCTTTAGAATGAATTCTAACCAATATATAGTCCTAACTATAATTTTGAAACTTTGGGAAGAAAATCGTCCAATTTTGGTATAAATGGGAATGTGAAGAAATGTAGACAAAATTGGTGACCAAGGAGTCACCAATGTTCAATATATTAGTAAAATAGTCTAAATATAGCTTTGAACCCCTTTAGAATGGATTCTACCCAATATATAGTCCTAACTATAGTTTTGAAACTTTGGGAAGAAAATCGTCCAATTTTGGTATAAATGGGAATTTGAAGAAATGTAGATAAAATTGGTGACCAAGGAGTAACCAATGTTCAATATATTAGTAAAATAGTCTAAATATAGCTTTGAACCCCTTTAGAATGGATTCTACCCAATATATAGTCCTAACTATAGTTTTGAAACTTTGGGAAGAAAATCGTCCCGTTTTGGTACAAATGGGAATTTGAAGTATTTGACACAAAATTGTCTCATCAAGAAGTAACCAAAGTTCAATATATTAGTATAATAGTCTAAATATAGCTTTGAACCCCTTTAGAATGGATTCTACCCAATATATAGTCCTAACTATAGTTTTGAAACTTTGGGAAGGAAATCGTCCCGTTTTGGTAGAAATGGGAATTTGAAGAATTTGACACAAAATTGTCTCATCAAGAAGTAACCAAAGTTCAATATATTAGTATAATGGTCTAAATATAGCTTTGAACCCCTTCAAAATTGATTCAACCCAATATATAGTCCTAACTATAGTTTTGAAACTTTGGGAAGAAAATCGTCCAATTTTGGTATAAATGGGAATTTGAAGAAATGTAGACAAAATTGGTGACCAAGGAGTAACCAATGTTCAATATATTAGTAAAATAGTCTAAATATAGCTTTGAACCCCTTCAGAATGGATTCTACCCAATATATAGTCCTAACTATAGTTTTGAAACTTTGGGAAGGAAATCGTCCCGTTTTGGTACAAATGGGAATTTGAAGAATTTGACACAAAATTGTCTCATCAAGAAGTAACCAAAGTTCAATATATTAGTATAACAGTCTAAATATAGCTTTCAACCCCTTTAGAATGGATTCTAACCAATATATAGTCCTAACTATAATTTTGAAACTTTGGGAAGAAAATCGTCCAATTTTGGTATAAATGGGAATTTGAAGAAATGTAGACAAAATTGGTGACCAAGGAGTAACCAATGTTCAATATATTAGTAAAATAGTCTAAATATAGCTTTGAACCCCTTTAGAATGGATTCTTACCAATATATAGTCCTAACTATAGTTTTGAAACTTTGGGAAGAAAATAGTCCCGTTTTGGTACAAATGGGAATTTGAAGAATTTGACACAAAATTGTCTCATCAAGAAGTAACCAAAGTTCAATATATTAGTATAATGGTCTAAATATAGCTTTGAACCCCTTCAAAATGGATTCAGCCCAATATATAGTCCTAACCATAGTTTTCAAACTTTGGGAAGAAAATCGTCCTGTTTTGGTACAAATGGGAATTTGAAGAATTTGACACAAAATTAGCTCATCAAGAAGTAACCAAAGTTCAATATATTAGTATAATGGTCTAAATATAGCTTTGAACCCCTTCAAAATGGATTCAGCCCAATATATAGTCCTAACTATAGTTTTAAAACTATGGGAAGAAAATCGTCCTGTTTTGGTACAATTGGGAATTTGAAGAATTTGTCACAAAATTAGCTCATCAAGAAGTAACCAAAGTTCAATATATTAGTATAATAGTCTAAATATTGCTTTGAACCCCTTTAGAATGGATTCTACCCAATATATAATCCTAACTATAGTTTTGAAACTTTGGGAAGAAAATCGTCCCGTTTTGGTACAAATTGGAATTTGAAGAAATGTAGACAAAATTGGTGACCAAGGAGTAACCAATGTTCAATATATTAGTAAAATAGTCTAAATATAGCTTTCAACCCCTTTAGAATGAATTCTAACCAATATATAGTCCTAACTATAATTTTGAAACTTTGGGAAGAAAATCGTCCAATTTTGGTATAAATGGGAATGTGAAGAAATGTAGACAAAATTGGTGACCAAGGAGTCACCAATGTTCAATATATTAGTAAAATAGTCTAAATATAGCTTTGAACCCCTTTAGAATGGATTCTACCCAATATATAGTCCTAACTATAGTTTTGAAACTTTGGGAAGAAAATCGTCCAATTTTGGTATAAATGGGAATTTGAAGAAATGTAGATAAAATTGGTGACCAAGGAGTAACCAATGTTCAATATATTAGTAAAATAGTCTAAATATAGCTTTGAACCCCTTTAGAATGGATTCTACCCAATATATAGTCCTAACTATAGTTTTGAAACTTTGGGAAGAAAATCGTCCCGTTTTGATACAAATGGGAATTTGAAGAATTTGACACAAAATTCTCTCATCAAGAAGTAACCAAAGTTCAATATATTAGTATAATGGTCTAAATATAGCTTTGAACCCCTTCAAAATGGATTCAACCCAATATATAGTCCTAACTATAGTTTTGAAACTTTGGGAAGAAAATCGTCCTATATTGGTACAAATGGGAATTTGAAGAATTTGACACAAAATTAGCTCATCAAGAAGTAACCAAAGTTCAATATATTAGTATAGTAGTCTAAAAATAGCTTTGAACCCCTTTAGAATGCATTCTACCCAATATATAGTCCTAACTATAGTTTTGAAACTTTGGGAAGAAAATCGTCCCGTTTTGGTACAAATGGGAATTTGAAGTATTTGACACATAATTGGTGACCAATGAGTAACCAAACTTCAATATATTAGTAAAATAGTCTAAATATAGCTTTGAACCCCTTTAGAATGGATTCTAACCAATATATAGTCATAACTATAGTTTTAAAACTTTGGGAAGAAAATCGTCCCGTTTTGGTACAAATGGGAATTTGAAGAATTTGACACAAAATTGTCTCATCAAGAAGTAACCAAAGTTCAATATATTAGTATAATAGTCTAAATATAGCTTTGAACCCCTTCAGAATAGATTCTACCCAATATATAGTCCTAACTATAGTTTTGAAACTTTGGGAAGGAAATCGTCCCGTTTTGGTAGAAATGGGAATTTGAAGAATTTGACACAAAATTGTCTCATCAAGAAGTAACCAAAGTTCAATATATTAGTATAACAGTCTAAATATAGCTTTGAACCCCTTTAGAATGCATTCTACCCAATATATAGTCCTAACTATAGTTTTGAAACTTTGGGAAGAAAATTGTCCCGTTTTGATACAAATGGGAATTTGAAGAAATGTATACATAATTGGTGAACAATGAGTAACCAAACTTCAATATATTAGTAAAATAGTCAAATATAGCTTTGAACCCCTTTAGAATGGATTCTAACCAATATATAGTCCTAACTATAGTTTTAAAACTTTAGGAAGAAAATCGTCCCGTTTTGGTACAAATGGGAATTTGAAGAATTTGACACAAAATTGTCTCATCAAGAAGTAACCAAAGTTCAATATATTAGTATAATAGTCTAAATATAGCTTTGAACCCCTTCAGAATGGATTCTACCCAATATATAGTCCTAACTATAGTTTTGAAACTTTGGGAAGGAAATCGTCCCGTTTTGGTAGAAATGGGAATTTGAAGAATTTGACACAAAATTGTCTCATCAAGAAGTAACCAAAGTTCAATATATTAGTATAACAGTCTAAATATAGCTTTGAACCCCTTTAGAATGCATTCTACCCAATATATAGTCCTAACTATAGTTTTGAAACTTTGGGAAGAAAATTGTCCCGTTTTGATACAAATGGGAATTTGAAGAATTTGACACAAAATTGTCTCATCAAGAAGTAACCAAAGTTCAATATATTAGTATAACAGTCTAAATATAGCTTTGAACCCCTTTAGAATGCATTCTACCCAATATATAGTCCTAACTATAGTTTTGAAACTTTGGGAAGAAAATTGTCCCGTTTTGATACAAATGGGAATTTGAAGAAATGTATACATAATTGGTGAACAATGAGTAACCAAACTTCAATATATTAGTAAAATAGTCTAATATAGCTTTGAACCCCTTTAGAATGGATTCTACCCAATATATAGTCCTAACTATAGTTTTGAAACTTTGGGAAGGAAATCGTCCCGTTTTGGTACAAATGGGAATTTGAAGAATTTGACACAAAATTGTCTCATCAAGAAGTAACCAAAGTTCAATATATTAGTATAATAGTCTAAATATAGCTTTGAACCCCTTCAGAATGGATTCTACCCAATATATAGTCCTAACTATAGTTTTGAAACTTTGGGAAGGAAATCGTCCCGTTTTGGTACAAATGGGAATTTGAAGAATTTGACACAAAATTGTCTCATCAAGAAGTAACCAAAGTTCAATATATTAGTATAACAGTCTAAATATAGCTTTGAACCCCTTTAGAATGGATTCTACCCAATATATAGTCCTAACTATAGTTTTGAAACTTTGGGAAGAAAATTGTCCCGTTTTAATACAAATGGGAATTTGAAGAAATGTATACATAATTGGTGAACAATGAGTAACCAAACTTCAATATATTAGTAAAATAGTCTAATATAGCTTTGAACCCCTTTAGAATGGATTCTAACCAATATATAGTCCTAACTATAGTTTTAAAACTTTGGTAAGAAAATCGTCCCGTTTTGGTACAAATGGGAATTTGAAGAATTTGACACAAAATTGTCTCATCAAGAAGTAACCAAAGTTCAATATATTAGTATAATAGTCTAAATATTGCTTTGAACCCCTTCAGAATGGATTCTATCCAATATATAGTCCTAAATATAGTTTTGAAACTTTGGGAAGAAAATCGTCCAATTTTGGTATAAATGGGAATTTGAAGAAATGTAGACAAAATTGGCTCATCAAGAAGTAACCAAAGTTCAATATATTAGTATAACAGTCTAAATATAGCTTTCAACCCCTTTAGAATGGATTCTAACCAATATATAGTCCTAACTATAATTTTGAAACTTTGGGAAGAAAATCGTCCAATTTTGGTATAAATGGGAATTTGAAGAAATGTAGACAAAATTGGTGACCAAGGAGTAACCAATGTTCAATATATTAGTAAAATAGTCTAAATATAGCTTTGAACCCCTTTAGAATGGATTCTTACCAATATATAGTCCTAACTATAGTTTTGAAACTTTGGGAAGAAAATAGTCCCGTTTTGGTACAAATGGGAATTTGAAGAATTTGACACAAAATTAGCTCATCAAGAAGTAACCAAAGTTCAATATATTAGTATAATGGTCTAAATATAGCTTTGAACCCCTTCAAAATGGATTCAGCCCAATATATAGTCCTAACCATAGTTTTCAAACTTTGGGAAGAAAATCGTCCTGTTTTGGTACAAATGGGAATTTGAAGAATTTGACACAAAATTAGCTCATCAAGAAGTAACCAAAGTTCAATATATTAGTATAATGGTCTAAATATAGCTTTGAACCCCTTCAAAATGGATTCAGCCCAATATATAGTCCTAACTATAGTTTTAAAACTATTGGAAGAAAATCGTCCTATTTTGGTACAATTGGGAATTTGAAGAATTTGTCACAAAATTAGCTCATCAAGAAGTAACCAAAGTTCAATATATTAGTATAATAGTCTAAATATTGCTTTGAACCCCTTTAGAATGGATTCTACCCAATATATAGTCCTAACTAAAGTTTTGAAACTTTGGGAAGGAAATCGTCCCGTTTTGGTAGAAATGGGAATTTGAAGAATTTGACACAAAATTGTCTCATCAAGAAGTAACCAAAGTTCAATATATTAGTATAACAGTCTAAATATAGCTTTGAACCCCTTTAGAATGCATTCTACCCAATATATAGTCCTAACTATAGTTTTGAAACTTTGGGAAGAAAATTGTCCCGTTTTGATACAAATGGGAATTTGAAGAAATGTATACATAATTGGTGAACAATGAGTAACCAAACTTCAATATATTAGTAAAATAGTCTAATATAGCTTTGAACCCCTTTAGAATGGATTCTACCCAATATATAGTCCTAACTATAGTTTTGAAACTTTGGGAAGGAAATCGTCCCGTTTTGGTACAAATGGGAATTTGAAGAATTTGACACAAAATTGTCTCATCAAGAAGTAACCAAAGTTCAATATATTAGTATAATAGTCTAAATATAGCTTTGAACCCCTTCAGAATGGATTCTACCCAATATATAGTCCTAACTATAGTTTTGAAACTTTGGGAAGGAAATCGTCCCGTTTTGGTACAAATGGGAATTTGAAGAATTTGACACAAAATTGTCTCATCAAGAAGTTACCAAAGTTCAATATATTAGTATAACAGTCTAAATATAGCTTTGAACCCCTTTAGAATGGATTCTACCCAATATATAGTCCTAACTATAGTTTTGAAACTTTGGGAAGAAAATTGTCCCGTTTTAATACAAATGGGAATTTGAAGAAATGTATACATAATTGGTGAACAATGAGTAACCAAACTTCAATATATTAGTAAAATAGTCTAATATAGCTTTGAACCCCTTTAGAATGGATTCTAACCAATATATAGTCCTAACTATAGTTTTAAAACTTTGGTAAGAAAATCGTCCCGTTTTGGTACAAATGGGAATTTGAAGAATTTGACACAAAATTGTCTCATCAAGAAGTAACCAAAGTTCAATATATTAGTATAATAGTCTAAATATTGCTTTGAACCCCTTCAGAATGGATTCTACCCAATATATAGTCCTAAATATAGTTTTGAAACTTTGGGAAGAAAATCGTCCAATTTTGGTATAAATGGGAATTTGAAGAAATGTAGACAAAATTGGCTCATCAAGAAGTAACCAAAGTTCAATATATTAGTATAACAGTCTAAATATAGCTTTCAACCCCTTTAGAATGGATTCTAACCAATATATAGTCCTAACTATAATTTTGAAACTTTGGGAAGAAAATCGTCAAATTTTGGTATAAATGGGAATTTGAAGAAATGTAGACAAAATTGGTGACCAAGGAGTAACCAATGTTCAATATATTAGTAAAATAGTCTAAATATAGCTTTGAACCCCTTTAGAATGGATTCTTACCAATATATAGTCCTAACTATAGTTTTGAAACTTTGGGAAGAAAATAGTCCCGTTTTGGTACAAATGGGAATTTGAAGAATTTGACACAAAATTGTCTCATCAAGAAGTAACCAAAGTTCAATATATTAGTATAATGGTCTAAATATAGCTTTGAACCCCTTCAAAATGGATTCAGCCCAATATATAGTCCTAACCATAGTTTTCAAACTTTGGGAAGAAAATCGTCCTGTTTTGGTACAAATGGGAATTTGAAGAATTTGACACAAAATTAGCTCATCAAGAAGTAACCAAAGTTCAATATATTAGTATAACAGTCTAAATATAGCTTTGAACCCCTTTAGAATGGATTCTACCCAATATATAGTCCTAACTATAGTTTTGAAACTTTGGGAAGAAAATTGTCCCGTTTTAATACAAATGGGAATTTGAAGAAATGTATACATAATTGGTGAACAATGAGTAACCAAACTTCAATATATTAGTAAAATAGTCTAATATAGCTTTGAACCCCTTTAGAATGGATTCTAACCAATATATAGTCCTAACTATAGTTTTAAAACTTTGGTAAGAAAATCGTCCCGTTTTGGTACAAATGGGAATTTGAAGAATTTGACACAAAATTGTCTCATCAAGAAGTAACCAAAGTTCAATATATTAGTATAATAGTCTAAATATTGCTTTGAACCCCTTCAGAATGGATTCTACCCAATATATAGTCCTAAATATAGTTTTGAAACTTTGGGAAGAAAATCGTCCAATTTTGGTATAAATGGGAATTTGAAGAAATGTAGACAAAATTGGCTCATCAAGAAGTAACCAAAGTTCAATATATTAGTATAACAGTCTAAATATAGCTTTCAACCCCTTTAGAATGGATTCTAACCAATATATAGTCCTAACTATAATTTTGAAACTTTGGGAAGAAAATCGTCCAATTTTGGTATAAATGGGAATTTGAAGAAATGTAGACAAAATTGGTGACCAAGGAGTAACCAATGTTCAATATATTAGTAAAATAGTCTAAATATAGCTTTGAACCCCTTTAGAATGGATTCTTACCAATATATAGTCCTAACTATAGTTTTGAAACTTTGGGAAGAAAATAGTCCCGTTTTGGTACAAATGGGAATTTGAAGAATTTGACACAAAATTGTCTCATCAAGAAGTAACCAAAGTTCAATATATTAGTATAATGGTCTAAATATAGCTTTGAACCCCTTCAAAATGGATTCAGCCCAATATATAGTCCTAACCATAGTTTTCAAACTTTGGGAAGAAAATCGTCCTGTTTTGGTACAAATGGGAATTTGAAGAATTTGACACAAAATTAGCTCATCAAGAAGTAACCAAAGTTCAATATATTAGTATAATGGTCTAAATATAGCTTTGAACCCCTTCAAAATGGATTCAGCCCAATATATAGTCCTAACTATAGTTTTAAAACTATGGGAAGAAAATCGTCCTGTTTTGGTACCATTGGGAATTTGAAGAATTTGTCACAAAATTAGCTCATCAAGAAGTAACCAAAGTTCAATATATTAGTATAATAGTCTAAATATTGCTTTGAACCCCTTTAGAATGGATTCTACCCAATATATAATCCTAACTATAGTTTTGAAACTTTGGGAAGAAAATCGTCCCGTTTTGGTACAAATTGGAATTTGAAGAAATGTAGACAAAATTGGTGACCAAGGAGTAACCAATGTTCAATATATTAGTAAAATAGTCTAAATATAGCTTTCAACCCCTTTAGAATGAATTCTAACCAATATATAGTCCTAACTATAATTTTGAAACTTTGGGAAGAAAATCGTCCAATTTTGGTATAAATGGGAATGTGAAGAAATGTAGACAAAATTGGTGACCAAGGAGTCACCAATGTTCAATATATTAGTAAAATAGTCTAAATATAGCTTTGAACCCCTTTAGAATGGATTCTACCCAATATATAGTCCTAACTATAGTTTTGAAACTTTGGGAAGAAAATCGTCCAATTTTGGTATAAATGGGAATTTGAAGAAATGTAGATAAAATTGGTGACCAAGGAGTAACCAATGTTCAATATATTAGTAAAATAGTCTAAATATAGCTTTGAACCCCTTTAGAATGGATTCTACCCAATATATAGTCCTAACTATAGTTTTGAAACTTTGGGAAGAAAATCGTCCCGTTTTGATACAAATGGGAATTTGAAGAATTTGACACAAAATTCTCTCATCAAGAAGTAACCAAAGTTCAATATATTAGTATAATGGTCTAAATATAGCTTTGAACCCCTTCAAAATGGATTCAACCCAATATATAGTCCTAACTATAGTTTTGAAACTTTGGGAAGAAAATCGTCCTATATTGGTACAAATGGGAATTTGAAGAATTTGACACAAAATTAGCTCATCAAGAAGTAACCAAAGTTCAATATATTAGTATAGTAGTCTAAATATAGCTTTGAACCCGTTCAGAATGGATTCTACCCAATATATAATCCTAACTATAGTTTTGAAACTTTGGGAATAAAATCGTCCCGTTTTGGTACAAATGGGAATTTGAAGAATTTGACACAAAATTGTCTCATCAAGAAGTAACCAAAGTTCAATACATTAGTATAATGGTCTAAATATAGCTTTGAACCCCTTCAAAATGGATTCAGCCCAATATATAGTCCTAACTATAGTTTTGAAACTATGGGAAGAAAATCGTCCTGTTTTGGTACAAATGGGAATTTGAAGAATTTGTCACAAAATTAGCTCATCAAGAAGTAACCAAAGTTCAATATATTAGTATAATAGTCTAAATATAGCTTTGAACCCCTTCAGAATGGATTCTACCCAATATATAGTCCTAACTATAGTTTTGAAACTTTGGGAAGAAAATCGTCCCGTTTTGGTACAAATGGGAATTTGAAGAAATGTATACATAATTGGTGACCAATGAGTAACCAAACTTCAATATATTAGTAAAATAGTCTAAATATAGCTTTGAACCCCTTTAGAATGGATTCTAACCAATATATAGTCATAACTATAGTTTTAAAACTTTGGGAAGAAAATCGTCCCGTTTTGGTACAAATGGGAATTTGAAGAATTTGACACAAAATTGTCTCATCAAGAAGTAACCAAAGTTCAATATATTAGTATAATAGTCTAAATATAGCTTTGAACCCCTTCAGAATAGATTCTACCCAATATATAGTCCTAACTATAGTTTTGAAACTTTGGGAAGGAAATCGTCCCGTTTTGGTAGAAATGGGAATTTGAAGAATTTGACACAAAATTGTCTCATCAAGAAGTAACCAAAGTTCAATATATTAGTATAACAGTCTAAATATAGCTTTGAACCCCTTTAGAATGCATTCTACCCAATATATAGTCCTAACTATAGTTTTGAAACTTTGGGAAGAAAATTGTCCCGTTTTGATACAAATGGGAATTTGAAGAAATGTATACATAATTGGTGAACAATGAGTAACCAAACTTCAATATATTAGTAAAATAGTCAAATATAGCTTTGAACCCCTTTAGAATGGATTCTAACCAATATATAGTCCTAACTATAGTTTTAAAACTTTGGGAATAAAATCGTCCCGTTTTGGTACAAATGGGAATTTGAAGAATTTGACACAAAATTGTCTCATCAAGAAGTAACCAAAGTTCAATATATTAGTATAATAGTCTAAATATAGCTTTGAACCCCTTCAGAATGGATTCTACCCAATATATAGTCCTAACTATAGTTTTGAAACTTTGGGAAGGAAATCGTCCCGTTTTGGTAGAAATGGGAATTTGAAGAATTTGACACAAAATTGTCTCATCAAGAAGTAACCAAAGTTCAATATATTAGTATAACAGTCTAAATATAGCTTTGAACCCCTTTAGAATGGATTCTTACCAATATATAGTCCTAACTATAGTTTTGAAACTTTGGGAAGAAAATAGTCCCGTTTTGGTACAAATGGGAATTTGAAGAATTTGACACAAAATTGTCTCATCAAGAAGTAACCAAAGTTCAATATATTAGTATAATGGTCTAAATATAGCTTTGAACCCCTTCAAAATGGATTCAGCCCAATATATAGTCCTAACCATAGTTTTCAAACTTTGGGAAGAAAATCGTCCTGTTTTGGTACAAATGGGAATTTGAAGAATTTGACACAAAATTAGCTCATCAAGAAGTAACCAAAGTTCAATATATTAGTATAACAGTCTAAATATAGCTTTGAACCCCTTTAGAATGGATTCTACCCAATATATAGTCCTAACTATAGTTTTGAAACTTTGGGAAGAAAATTGTCCCGTTTTAATACAAATGGGAATTTGAAGAAATGTATACATAATTGGTGAACAATGAGTAACCAAACTTCAATATATTAGTAAAATAGTCTAATATAGCTTTGAACCCCTTTAGAATGGATTCTAACCAATATATAGTCCTAACTATAGTTTTAAAACTTTGGTAAGAAAATCGTCCCGTTTTGGTACAAATGGGAATTTGAAGAATTTGACACAAAATTGTCTCATCAAGAAGTAACCAAAGTTCAATATATTAGTATAATAGTCTAAATATTGCTTTGAACCCCTTCAGAATGGATTCTACCCAATATATAGTCCTAAATATAGTTTTGAAACTTTGGGAAGAAAATCGTCCAATTTTGGTATAAATGGGAATTTGAAGAAATGTAGACAAAATTGGCTCATCAAGAAGTAACCAAAGTTCAATATATTAGTATAACAGTCTAAATATAGCTTTCAACCCCTTTAGAATGGATTCTAACCAATATATAGTCCTAACTATAATTTTGAAACTTTGGGAAGAAAATCGTCCAATTTTGGTATAAATGGGAATTTGAAGAAATGTAGACAAAATTGGTGACCAAGGAGTAACCAATGTTCAATATATTAGTAAAATAGTCTAAATATAGCTTTGAACCCCTTTAGAATGGATTCTTACCAATATATAGTCCTAACTATAGTTTTGAAACTTTGGGAAGAAAATCGTCCTATATTGGTACAAATGGGAATTTGAAGAATTTGACACAAAATTAGCTCATCAAGAAGTAACCAAAGTTCAATATATTAGTATAGTAGTCTAAATATAGCTTTGAACCCGTTCAGAATGGATTCTACCCAATATATAATCCTAACTATAGTTTTGAAACTTTGGGAATAAAATCGTCCCGTTTTGGTACAAATGGGAATTTGAAGAATTTGACACAAAATTGTCTCATCAAGAAGTAACCAAAGTTCAATACATTAGTATAATGGTCTAAATATAGCTTTGAACCCCTTCAAAATGGATTCAGCCCAATATATAGTCCTAACTATAGTTTTGAAACTATGGGAAGAAAATCGTCCTGTTTTGGTACAAATGGGAATTTGAAGAATTTGTCACAAAATTAGCTCATCAAGAAGTAACCAAAGTTCAATATATTAGTATAATAGTCTAAATATAGCTTTGAACCCCTTCAGAATGGATTCTACCCAATATATAGTCCTAACTATAGTTTTGAAACTTTGGGAAGAAAATCGTCCCGTTTTGGTACAAATGGGAATTTGAAGAAATGTATACATAATTGGTGACCAATGAGTAACCAAACTTCAATATATTAGTAAAATAGTCTAAATATAGCTTTGAACCCCTTTAGAATGGATTCTAACCAATATATAGTCATAACTATAGTTTTAAAACTTTGGGAAGAAAATCGTCCCGTTTTGGTACAAATGGGAATTTGAAGAATTTGACACAAAATTGTCTCATCAAGAAGTAACCAAAGTTCAATATATTAGTATAATAGTCTAAATATAGCTTTGAACCCCTTCAGAATAGATTCTACCCAATATATAGTCCTAACTATAGTTTTGAAACTTTGGGAAGGAAATCGTCCCGTTTTGGTAGAAATGGGAATTTGAAGAATTTGACACAAAATTGTCTCATCAAGAAGTAACCAAAGTTCAATATATTAGTATAACAGTCTAAATATAGCTTTGAACCCCTTTAGAATGCATTCTACCCAATATATAGTCCTAACTATAGTTTTGAAACTTTGGGAAGAAAATTGTCCCGTTTTGATACAAATGGGAATTTGAAGAAATGTATACATAATTGGTGAACAATGAGTAACCAAACTTCAATATATTAGTAAAATAGTCAAATATAGCTTTGAACCCCTTTAGAATGGATTCTAACCAATATATAGTCCTAACTATAGTTTTAAAACTTTGGGAAGAAAATCGTCCCGTTTTGGTACAAATGGGAATTTGAAGAATTTGACACAAAATTGTCTCATCAAGAAGTAACCAAAGTTCAATATATTAGTATAATAGTCTAAATATAGCTTTGAACCCCTTCAGAATGGATTCTACCCAATATATAGTCCTAACTATAGTTTTGAAACTTTGGGAAGGAAATCGTCCCGTTTTGGTAGAAATGGGAATTTGAAGAATTTGACACAAAATTGTCTCATCAAGAAGTAACCAAAGTTCAATATATTAGTATAACAGTCTAAATATAGCTTTGAACCCCTTTAGAATGGATTCTTACCAATATATAGTCCTAACTATAGTTTTGAAACTTTGGGAAGAAAATAGTCCCGTTTTGGTACAAATGGGAATTTGAAGAATTTGACACAAAATTGTCTCATCAAGAAGTAACCAAAGTTCAATATATTAGTATAATGGTCTAAATATAGCTTTGAACCCCTTCAAAATGGATTCAGCCCAATATATAGTCCTAACCATAGTTTTCAAACTTTGGGAAGAAAATCGTCCTGTTTTGGTACAAATGGGAATTTGAAGAATTTGACACAAAATTAGCTCATCAAGAAGTAACCAAAGTTCAATATATTAGTATAACAGTCTAAATATAGCTTTGAACCCCTTTAGAATGGATTCTACCCAATATATAGTCCTAACTATAGTTTTGAAACTTTGGGAAGAAAATTGTCCCGTTTTAATACAAATGGGAATTTGAAGAAATGTATACATAATTGGTGAACAATGAGTAACCAAACTTCAATATATTAGTAAAATAGTCTAATATAGCTTTGAACCCCTTTAGAATGGATTCTAACCAATATATAGTCCTAACTATAGTTTTAAAACTTTGGTAAGAAAATCGTCCCGTTTTGGTACAAATGGGAATTTGAAGAATTTGACACAAAATTGTCTCATCAAGAAGTAACCAAAGTTCAATATATTAGTATAATAGTCTAAATATTGCTTTGAACCCCTTCAGAATGGATTCTACCCAATATATAGTCCTAAATATAGTTTTGAAACTTTGGGAAGAAAATCGTCCAATTTTGGTATAAATGGGAATTTGAAGAAATGTAGACAAAATTGGCTCATCAAGAAGTAACCAAAGTTCAATATATTAGTATAACAGTCTAAATATAGCTTTCAACCCCTTTAGAATGGATTCTAACCAATATATAGTCCTAACTATAATTTTGAAACTTTGGGAAGAAAATCGTCCAATTTTGGTATAAATGGGAATTTGAAGAAATGTAGACAAAATTGGTGACCAAGGAGTAACCAATGTTCAATATATTAGTAAAATAGTCTAAATATAGCTTTGAACCCCTTTAGAATGGATTCTTACCAATATATAGTCCTAACTATAGTTTTGAAACTTTGGGAAGAAAATAGTCCCGTTTTGGTACAAATGGGAATTTGAAGAATTTGACACAAAATTGTCTCATCAAGAAGTAACCAAAGTTCAATATATTAGTATAATGGTCTAAATATAGCTTTGAACCCCTTCAAAATGGATTCAGCCCAATATATAGTCCTAACCATAGTTTTCAAACTTTGGGAAGAAAATCGTCCTGTTTTGGTACAAATGGGAATTTGAAGAATTTGACACAAAATTAGCTCATCAAGAAGTAACCAAAGTTCAATATATTAGTATAATGGTCTAAATATAGCTTTGAACCCCTTCAAAATGGATTCAGCCCAATATATAGTCCTAACTATAGTTTTAAAACTATGGGAAGAAAATCGTCCTGTTTTGGTACAATTGGGATTTGAAGAATTTGTCACAAAATTAGCTCATCAAGAAGTAACCAAAGTTCAATATATTAGTATAATAGTCTAAATATTGCTTTGAACCCCTTTAGAATGGATTCTACCCAATATATAATCCTAACTATAGTTTTGAAACTTTGGGAAGAAAATCGTCCCGTTTTGGTACAAATTGGAATTTGAAGAAATGTAGACAAAATTGGTGACCAAGGAGTAACCAATGTTCAATATATTAGTAAAATAGTCTAAATATAGCTTTCAACCCCTTTAGAATGAATTCTAACCAATATATAGTCCTAACTATAATTTTGAAACTTTGGGAAGAAAATCGTCCAATTTTGGTATAAATGGGAATGTGAAGAAATGTAGACAAAATTGGTGACCAAGGAGTCACCAATGTTCAATATATTAGTAAAATAGTCTAAATATAGCTTTGAACCCCTTTAGAATGGATTCTACCCAATATATAGTCCTAACTATAGTTTTGAAACTTTGGGAAGAAAATCGTCCAATTTTGGTATAAATGGGAATTTGAAGAAATGTAGATAAAATTGGTGACCAAGGAGTAACCAATGTTCAATATATTAGTAAAATAGTCTAAATATAGCTTTGAACCCCTTTAGAATGGATTCTACCCAATATATAGTCCTAACTATAGTTTTGAAACTTTGGGAAGAAAATCGTCCCGTTTTGATACAAATGGGAATTTGAAGAATTTGACACAAAATTCTCTCATCAAGAAGTAACCAAAGTTCAATATATTAGTATAATGGTCTAAATATAGCTTTGAACCCCTTCAAAATGGATTCAACCCAATATATAGTCCTAACTATAGTTTTGAAACTTTGGGAAGAAAATCGTCCTATATTGGTACAAATGGGAATTTGAAGAATTTGACACAAAATTAGCTCATCAAGAAGTAACCAAAGTTCAATATATTAGTATAGTAGTCTAAATATAGCTTTGAACCCGTTCAGAATGGATTCTACCCAATATATAATCCTAACTATAGTTTTGAAACTTTGGGAATAAAATCGTCCCGTTTTGGTACAAATGGGAATTTGAAGAATTTGACACAAAATTGTCTCATCAAGAAGTAACCAAAGTTCAATACATTAGTATAATGGTCTAAATATAGCTTTGAACCCCTTCAAAATGGATTCAGCCCAATATATAGTCCTAACTATAGTTTTGAAACTATGGGAAGAAAATCGTCCTGTTTTGGTACAAATGGGAATTTGAAGAATTTGTCACAAAATTAGCTCATCAAGAAGTAACCAAAGTTCAATATATTAGTATAATAGTCTAAATATAGCTTTGAACCCCTTCAGAATGGATTCTACCCAATATATAGTCCTAACTATAGTTTTGAAACTTTGGGAAGAAAATCGTCCCGTTTTGGTACAAATGGGAATTTGAAGAAATGTATACATAATTGGTGACCAATGAGTAACCAAACTTCAATATATTAGTAAAATAGTCTAAATATAGCTTTGAACCCCTTTAGAATGGATTCTAACCAATATATAGTCATAACTATAGTTTTAAAACTTTGGGAAGAAAATCGTCCCGTTTTGGTACAAATGGGAATTTGAAGAATTTGACACAAAATTGTCTCATCAAGAAGTAACCAAAGTTCAATATATTAGTATAATAGTCTAAATATAGCTTTGAACCCCTTCAGAATAGATTCTACCCAATATATAGTCCTAACTATAGTTTTGAAACTTTGGGAAGGAAATCGTCCCGTTTTGGTAGAAATGGGAATTTGAAGAATTTGACACAAAATTGTCTCATCAAGAAGTAACCAAAGTTCAATATATTAGTATAACAGTCTAAATATAGCTTTGAACCCCTTTAGAATGCATTCTACCCAATATATAGTCCTAACTATAGTTTTGAAACTTTGGGAAGAAAATTGTCCCGTTTTGATACAAATGGGAATTTGAAGAAATGTATACATAATTGGTGAACAATGAGTAACCAAACTTCAATATATTAGTAAAATAGTCAAATATAGCTTTGAACCCCTTTAGAATGGATTCTAACCAATATATAGTCCTAACTATAGTTTTAAAACTTTGGGAAGAAAATCGTCCCGTTTTGGTACAAATGGGAATTTGAAGAATTTGACACAAAATTGTCTCATCAAGAAGTAACCAAAGTTCAATATATTAGTATAATAGTCTAAATATAGCTTTGAACCCCTTCAGAATGGATTCTACCCAATATATAGTCCTAACTATAGTTTTGAAACTTTGGGAAGGAAATCGTCCCGTTTTGGTAGAAATGGGAATTTGAAGAATTTGACACAAAATTGTCTCATCAAGAAGTAACCAAAGTTCAATATATTAGTATAACAGTCTAAATATAGCTTTGAACCCCTTTAGAATGCATTCTACCCAATATATAGTCCTAACTATAGTTTTGAAACTTTGGGAAGAAAATTGTCCCGTTTTGATACAAATGGGAATTTGAAGAAATGTATACATAATTGGTGAACAATGAGTAACCAAACTTCAATATATTAGTAAAATAGTCTAATATAGCTTTGAACCCCTTTAGAATGGATTCTACCCAATATATAGTCCTAACTATAGTTTTGAAACTTTGGGAAGGAAATCGTCCCGTTTTGGTACAAATGGGAATTTGAAGAATTTGACACAAAATTGTCTCATCAAGAAGTAACCAAAGTTCAATATATTAGTATAATAGTCTAAATATAGCTTTGAACCCCTTCAGAATGGATTCTACCCAATATATAGTCCTAACTATAGTTTTGAAACTTTGGGAAGGAAATCGTCCCGTTTTGGTACAAATGGGAATTTGAAGAATTTGACACAAAATTGTCTCATCAAGAAGTAACCAAAGTTCAATATATTAGTATAACAGTCTAAATATAGCTTTGAACCCCTTTAGAATGGATTCTACCCAATATATAGTCCTAACTATAGTTTTGAAACTTTGGGAAGAAAATTGTCCCGTTTTAATACAAATGGGAATTTGAAGAAATGTATACATAATTGGTGAACAATGAGTAACCAAACTTCAATATATTAGTAAAATAGTCTAATATAGCTTTGAACCCCTTTAGAATGGATTCTAACCAATATATAGTCCTAACTATAGTTTTAAAACTTTGGTAAGAAAATCGTCCCGTTTTGGTACAAATGGGAATTTGAAGAATTTGACACAAAATTGTCTCATCAAGAAGTAACCAAAGTTCAATATATTAGTATAATAGTCTAAATATTGCTTTGAACCCCTTCAGAATGGATTCTACCCAATATATAGTCCTAAATATAGTTTTGAAACTTTGGGAAGAAAATCGTCCAATTTTGGTATAAATGGGAATTTGAAGAAATGTAGACAAAATTGGCTCATCAAGAAGTAACCAAAGTTCAATATATTAGTATAACAGTCTAAATATAGCTTTCAACCCCTTTAGAATGGATTCTAACCAATATATAGTCCTAACTATAATTTTGAAACTTTGGGAAGAAAATCGTCCAATTTTGGTATAAATGGGAATTTGAAGAAATGTAGACGAAATTGGTGACCAAGGAGTAACCAATGTTCAATATATTAGTAAAATAGTCTAAATATAGCTTTGAACCCCTTTAGAATGGATTCTTACCAATATATAGTCCTAACTATAGTTTTGAAACTTTGGGAAGAAAATAGTCCCGTTTTGGTACAAATGGGAATTTGAAGAATTTGACACAAAATTGTCTCATCAAGAAGTAACCAAAGTTCAATATATTAGTATAATGGTCTAAATATAGCTTTGAACCCCTTCAAAATGGATTCAGCCCAATATATAGTCCTAACTATAGTTTTGAAACTTTGGGAAGAAAATCGTCCTATATTGGTACAAATGGGAATTTGAAGAATTTGACACAAAATTAGCTCATCAAGAAGTAACCAAAGTTCAATATATTAGTATAGTAGTCTAAATATAGCTTTGAACCCGTTCAGAATGGATTCTACCCAATATATAATCCTAACTATAGTTTTGAAACTTTGGGAATAAAATCGTCCCGTTTTGGTACAAATGGGAATTTGAAGAATTTGACACAAAATTGTCTCATCAAGAAGTAACCAAAGTTCAATACATTAGTATAATGGTCTAAATATAGCTTTGAACCCCTTCAAAATGGATTCAGCCCAATATATAGTCCTAACTATAGTTTTGAAACTATGGGAAGAAAATCGTCCTGTTTTGGTACAAATGGGAATTTGAAGAATTTGTCACAAAATTAGCTCATCAAGAAGTAACCAAAGTTCAATATATTAGTATAATAGTCTAAATATAGCTTTGAACCCCTTCAGAATGGATTCTACCCAATATATAGTCCTAACTATAGTTTTGAAACTTTGGGAAGAAAATCGTCCCGTTTTGGTACAAATGGGAATTTGAAGAAATGTATACATAATTGGTGACCAATGAGTAACCAAACTTCAATATATTAGTAAAATAGTCTAAATATAGCTTTGAACCCCTTTAGAATGGATTCTAACCAATATATAGTCATAACTATAGTTTTGAAACTATGGGAAGAAAATCGTCCTGTTTTGGTACAAATGGGAATTTGAAGAATTTGTCACAAAATTAGCTCATCAAGAAGTAACCAAAGTTCAATATATTAGTATAATAGTCTAAATATAGCTTTGAACCCCTTCAGAATGGATTCTACCCAATATATAGTCCTAACTATAGTTTTGAAACTTTGGGAAGAAAATCGTCCCGTTTTGGTACAAATGGGAATTTGAAGAAATGTATACATAATTGGTGACCAATGAGTAACCAAACTTCAATATATTAGTAAAATAGTCTAAATATAGCTTTGAACCCCTTTAGAATGGATTCTAACCAATATATAGTCATAACTATAGTTTTAAAACTTTGGGAAGAAAATCGTCCCGTTTTGGTACAAATGGGAATTTGAAGAATTTGACACAAAATTGTCTCATCAAGAAGTAACCAAAGTTCAATATATTAGTATAATAGTCTAAATATAGCTTTGAACCCCTTCAGAATAGATTCTACCCAATATATAGTCCTAACTATAGTTTTGAAACTTTGGGAAGGAAATCGTCCCGTTTTGGTAGAAATGGGAATTTGAAGAATTTGACACAAAATTGTCTCATCAAGAAGTAACCAAAGTTCAATATATTAGTATAACAGTCTAAATATAGCTTTGAACCCCTTTAGAATGCATTCTACCCAATATATAGTCCTAACTATAGTTTTGAAACTTTGGGAAGAAAATTGTCCCGTTTTGATACAAATGGGAATTTGAAGAAATGTATACATAATTGGTGAACAATGAGTAACCAAACTTCAATATATTAGTAAAATAGTCAAATATAGCTTTGAACCCCTTTAGAATGGATTCTAACCAATATATAGTCCTAACTATAGTTTTAAAACTTTGGGAAGAAAATCGTCCCGTTTTGGTACAAATGGGAATTTGAAGAATTTGACACAAAATTGTCTCATCAAGAAGTAACCAAAGTTCAATATATTAGTATAATAGTCTAAATATAGCTTTGAACCCCTTCAGAATGGATTCTACCCAATATATAGTCCTAACTATAGTTTTGAAACTTTGGGAAGGAAATCGTCCCGTTTTGGTAGAAATGGGAATTTGAAGAATTTGACACAAAATTGTCTCATCAAGAAGTAACCAAAGTTCAATATATTAGTATAACAGTCTAAATATAGCTTTGAACCCCTTTAGAATGCATTCTACCCAATATATAGTCCTAACTATAGTTTTGAAACTTTGGGAAGAAAATTGTCCCGTTTTGATACAAATGGGAATTTGAAGAAATGTATACATAATTGGTGAACAATGAGTAACCAAACTTCAATATATTAGTAAAATAGTCTAATATAGCTTTGAACCCCTTTAGAATGGATTCTACCCAATATATAGTCCTAACTATAGTTTTGAAACTTTGGGAAGGAAATCGTCCCGTTTTGGTACAAATGGGAATTTGAAGAATTTGACACAAAATTGTCTCATCAAGAAGTAACCAAAGTTCAATATATTAGTATAATAGTCTAAATATAGCTTTGAACCCCTTCAGAATGGATTCTACCCAATATATAGTCCTAACTATAGTTTTGAAACTTTGGGAAGGAAATCGTCCCGTTTTGGTACAAATGGGAATTTGAAGAATTTGACACAAAATTGTCTCATCAAGAAGTAACCAAAGTTCAATATATTAGTATAACAGTCTAAATATAGCTTTGAACCCCTTTAGAATGGATTCTACCCAATATATAGTCCTAACTATAGTTTTGAAACTTTGGGAAGAAAATTGTCCCGTTTTAATACAAATGGGAATTTGAAGAAATGTATACATAATTGGTGAACAATGAGTAACCAAACTTCAATATATTAGTAAAATAGTCTAATATAGCTTTGAACCCCTTTAGAATGGATTCTAACCAATATATAGTCCTAACTATAGTTTTAAAACTTTGGTAAGAAAATCGTCCCGTTTTGGTACAAATGGGAATTTGAAGAATTTGACACAAAATTGTCTCATCAAGAAGTAACCAAAGTTCAATATATTAGTATAATAGTCTAAATATTGCTTTGAACCCCTTCAGAATGGATTCTACCCAATATATAGTCCTAAATATAGTTTTGAAACTTTGGGAAGAAAATCGTCCAATTTTGGTATAAATGGGAATTTGAAGAAATGTAGACAAAATTGGCTCATCAAGAAGTAACCAAAGTTCAATATATTAGTATAACAGTCTAAATATAGCTTTCAACCCCTTTAGAATGGATTCTAACCAATATATAGTCCTAACTATAATTTTGAAACTTTGGGAAGAAAATCGTCCAATTTTGGTATAAATGGGAATTTGAAGAAATGTAGACAAAATTGGTGACCAAGGAGTAACCAATGTTCAATATATTAGTAAAATAGTCTAAATATAGCTTTGAACCCCTTTAGAATGGATTCTTACCAATATATAGTCCTAACTATAGTTTTGAAACTTTGGGAAGAAAATAGTCCCGTTTTGGTACAAATGGGAATTTGAAGAATTTGACACAAAATTGTCTCATCAAGAAGTAACCAAAGTTCAATATATTAGTATAATGGTCTAAATATAGCTTTGAACCCCTTCAAAATGGATTCAGCCCAATATATAGTCCTAACTATAGTTTTGAAACTTTGGGAAGAAAATCGTCCTATATTGGTACAAATGGGAATTTGAAGAATTTGACACAAAATTAGCTCATCAAGAAGTAACCAAAGTTCAATATATTAGTATAGTAGTCTAAATATAGCTTTGAACCCGTTCAGAATGGATTCTACCCAATATATAATCCTAACTATAGTTTTGAAACTTTGGGAATAAAATCGTCCCGTTTTGGTACAAATGGGAATTTGAAGAATTTGACACAAAATTGTCTCATCAAGAAGTAACCAAAGTTCAATACATTAGTATAATGGTCTAAATATAGCTTTGAACCCCTTCAAAATGGATTCAGCCCAATATATAGTCCTAACTATAGTTTTGAAACTATGGGAAGAAAATCGTCCTGTTTTGGTACAAATGGGAATTTGAAGAATTTGTCACAAAATTAGCTCATCAAGAAGTAACCAAAGTTCAATATATTAGTATAATAGTCTAAATATAGCTTTGAACCCCTTCAGAATGGATTCTACCCAATATATAGTCCTAACTATAGTTTTGAAACTTTGGGAAGAAAATCGTCCCGTTTTGGTACAAATGGGAATTTGAAGAAATGTATACATAATTGGTGACCAATGAGTAACCAAACTTCAATATATTAGTAAAATAGTCTAAATATAGCTTTGAACCCCTTTAGAATGGATTCTAACCAATATATAGTCATAACTATAGTTTTAAAACTTTGGGAAGAAAATCGTCCCGTTTTGGTACAAATGGGAATTTGAAGAATTTGACACAAAATTGTCTCATCAAGAAGTAACCAAAGTTCAATATATTAGTATAATAGTCTAAATATAGCTTTGAACCCCTTCAGAATAGATTCTACCCAATATATAGTCCTAACTATAGTTTTGAAACTTTGGGAAGGAAATCGTCCCGTTTTGGTAGAAATGGGAATTTGAAGAATTTGACACAAAATTGTCTCATCAAGAAGTAACCAAAGTTCAATATATTAGTATAACAGTCTAAATATAGCTTTGAACCCCTTTAGAATGCATTCTACCCAATATATAGTCCTAACTATAGTTTTGAAACTTTGGGAAGAAAATTGTCCCGTTTTGATACAAATGGGAATTTGAAGAAATGTATACATAATTGGTGAACAATGAGTAACCAAACTTCAATATATTAGTAAAATAGTCAAATATAGCTTTGAACCCCTTTAGAATGGATTCTAACCAATATATAGTCCTAACTATAGTTTTAAAACTTTGGGAAGAAAATCGTCCCATTTTGGTACAAATGGGAATTTGAAGAATTTGACACAAAATTGTCTCATCAAGAAGTAACCAAAGTTCAATATATTAGTATAATAGTCTAAATATAGCTTTGAACCCCTTCAGAATGGATTCTACCCAATATATAGTCCTAACTATAGTTTTGAAACTTTGGGAAGGAAATCGTCCCGTTTTGGTAGAAATGGGAATTTGAAGAATTTGACACAAAATTGTCTCATCAAGAAGTAACCAAAGTTCAATATATTAGTATAACAGTCTAAATATAGCTTTGAACCCCTTTAGAATGCATTCTACCCAATATATAGTCCTAACTATAGTTTTGAAACTTTGGGAAGAAAATTGTCCCGTTTTGATACAAATGGGAATTTGAAGAAATGTATACATAATTGGTGAACAATGAGTAACCAAACTTCAATATATTAGTAAAATAGTCTAATATAGCTTTGAACCCCTTTAGAATGGATTCTACCCAATATATAGTCCTAACTATAGTTTTGAAACTTTGGGAAGGAAATCGTCCCGTTTTGGTACAAATGGGAATTTGAAGAATTTGACACAAAATTGTCTCATCAAGAAGTAACCAAAGTTCAATATATTAGTATAATAGTCTAAATATAGCTTTGAACCCCTTCAGAATGGATTCTACCCAATATATAGTCCTAACTATAGTTTTGAAACTTTGGGAAGGAAATCGTCCCGTTTTGGTACAAATGGGAATTTGAAGAATTTGACACAAAATTGTCTCATCAAGAAGTAACCAAAGTTCAATATATTAGTATAACAGTCTAAATATAGCTTTGAACCCCTTTAGAATGGATTCTACCCAATATATAGTCCTAACTATAGTTTTGAAACTTTGGGAAGAAAATTGTCCCGTTTTAATACAAATGGGAATTTGAAGAAATGTATACATAATTGGTGAACAATGAGTAACCAAACTTCAATATATTAGTAAAATAGTCTAATATAGCTTTGAACCCCTTTAGAATGGATTCTAACCAATATATAGTCCTAACTATAGTTTTAAAACTTTGGTAAGAAAATCGTCCCGTTTTGGTACAAATGGGAATTTGAAGAATTTGACACAAAATTGTCTCATCAAGAAGTAACCAAAGTTCAATATATTAGTATAATAGTCTAAATATTGCTTTGAACCCCTTCAGAATGGATTCTACCCAATATATAGTCCTAAATATAGTTTTGAAACTTTGGGAAGAAAATCGTCCAATTTTGGTATAAATGGGAATTTGAAGAAATGTAGACAAAATTGGCTCATCAAGAAGTAACCAAAGTTCAATATATAAGTATAACAGTCTAAATATAGCTTTCAACCCCTTTAGAATGGATTCTAACCAATATATAGTCCTAACTATAATTTTGAAACTTTGGGAAGAAAATCGTCCAATTTTGGTATAAATGGGAATTTGAAGAAATGTAGACAAAATTGGTGACCAAGGAGTAACCAATGTTCAATATATTAGTAAAATAGTCTAAATATAGCTTTGAACCCCTTTAGAATGGATTCTTACCAATATATAGTCCTAACTATAGTTTTGAAACTTTGGGAAGAAAATAGTCCCGTTTTGGTACAAATGGGAATTTGAAGAATTTGACACAAAATTGTCTCATCAAGAAGTAACCAAAGTTCAATATATTAGTATAATGGTCTAAATATAGCTTTGAACCCCTTCAAAATGGATTCAGCCCAATATATAGTCCTAACCATAGTTTTCAAACTTTGGGAAGAAAATCGTCCTGTTTTGGTACAAATGGGAATTTGAAGAATTTGACACAAAATTAGCTCATCAAGAAGTAACCAAAGTTCAATATATTAGTATAATGGTCTAAATATAGCTTTGAACCCCTTCAAAATGGATTCAGCCCAATATATAGTCCTAACTATAGTTTTAAAACTATGGGAAGAAAATCGTCCTGTTTTGGTACAATTGGGAATTTGAAGAATTTGTCACAAAATTAGCTCATCAAGAAGTAACCAAAGTTCAATATATTAGTATAATAGTCTAAATATTGCTTTGAACCCCTTTAGAATGGATTCTACCCAATATATAATCCTAACTATAGTTTTGAAACTTTGGGAAGAAAATCGTCCCGTTTTGGTACAAATTGGAATTTGAAGAAATGTAGACAAAATTGGTGACCAAGGAGTAACCAATGTTCAATATATTAGTAAAATAGTCTAAATATAGCTTTCAACCCCTTTAGAATGAATTCTAACCAATATATAGTCCTAACTATAATTTTGAAACTTTGGGAAGAAAATCGTCCAATTTTGGTATAAATGGGAATGTGAAGAAATGTAGACAAAATTGGTGACCAAGGAGTCACCAATGTTCAATATATTAGTAAAATAGTCTAAATATAGCTTTGAACCCCTTTAGAATGGATTCTACCCAATATATAGTCCTAACTATAGTTTTGAAACTTTGGGAAGAAAATCGTCCAATTTTGGTATAAATGGGAATTTGAAGAAATGTAGATAAAATTGGTGACCAAGGAGTAACCAATGTTCAATATATTAGTAAAATAGTCTAAATATAGCTTTGAACCCCTTTAGAATGGATTCTACCCAATATATAGTCCTAACTATAGTTTTGAAACTTTGGGAAGAAAATCGTCCCGTTTTGATACAAATGGGAATTTGAAGAATTTGACACAAAATTCTCTCATCAAGAAGTAACCAAAGTTCAATATATTAGTATAATGGTCTAAATACAGCTTTGAACCCCTTCAAAATGGATTCAACCCAATATATAGTCCTAACTATAGTTTTGAAACTTTGGGAAGAAAATCGTCCTATATTGGTACAAATGGGAATTTGAAGAATTTGTCACAAAATTAGCTCATCAAGAAGTAACCAAAGTTCAATATATTAGTATAATAGTCTAAATATAGCTTTGAACCCCTTCAGAATGGATTCTACCCAATATATAGTCCTAACTATAGTTTTGAAACTTTGGGAAGAAAATCGTCCCGTTTTGGTACAAATGGGAATTTGAAGAAATGTATACATAATTGGTGACCAATGAGTAACCAAACTTCAATATATTAGTAAAATAGTCTAAATATAGCTTTGAACCCCTTTAGAATGGATTCTAACCAATATATAGTCATAACTATAGTTTTAAAACTTTGGGAAGAAAATCGTCCCGTTTTGTTACAAATGGGAATTTGAAGAATTTGACACAAAATTGTCTCATCAAGAAGTAACCAAAGTTCAATATATTAGTATAATAGTCTAAATATAGCTTTGAACCCCTTCAGAATGGATTCTACCCAATATATAGTCCTAACTATAGTTTTGAAACTTTGGGAAGGAAATCGTCCCGTTTTGGTAGAAATGGGAATTTGAAGAATTTGACACAAAATTGTCTCATCAAGAAGTAACCAAAGTTCAATATATTAGTATAACAGTCTAAATATAGCTTTGAACCCCTTTAGAATGCATTCTACCCAATATATAGTCCTAACTATAGTTTTGAAACTTTGGGAAGAAAATTGTCCCGTTTTGATACAAATGGGAATTTGAAGAAATGTATACATAATTGGTGAACAATGAGTAACCAAACTTCAATATATTAGTAAAATAGTCTAATATAGCTTTGAACCCCTTTAGAATGGATTCTACCCAATATATAGTCCTAACTATAGTTTTGAAACTTTGGGAAGGAAATCGTCCCGTTTTGGTACAAATGGGAATTTGAAGAATTTGACACAAAATTGTCTCATCAAGAAGTAACCAAAGTTCAATATATTAGTATAATGGTCTAAATATAGCTTTGAACCCCTTCAAAATGGATTCAGCCCAATATATAGTCCTAACTATAGTTTTGAAACTTTGGGAAGGAAATCGTCCCGTTTTGGTAGAAATGGGAATTTGAAGAATTTGACACAAAATTGTCTCATCAAGAAGTAACCAAAGTTCAATATATTAGTATAATGGTCTAAATATAGCTTTGAACCCCTTCAAAATGGATTCAGCCCAATATATAGTCCTAACTATAGTTTTGAAACTATGGGAAGAAAATCGTCCTGTTTTGGTACAAATGGGAATTTGAAGAATTTGTCACAAAATTAGCTCATCAAGAAGTAACCAAAGTTCAATATATTAGTATAATAGTCTAAATATAGCTTTGAACCCCTTCAGAATGGATTCTACCCAATATATAGTCCTAACTATAGTTTTGAAACTTTGGGAAGAAAATCGTCCCGTTTTGGTACAAATGGGAATTTGAAGAAATGTATACATAATTGGTGACCAATGAGTAACCAAACTTCAATATATTAGTAAAATAGTCTAAATATAGCTTTGAACCCCTTTAGAATGGATTCTAACCAATATATAGTCATAACTATAGTTTTAAAACTTTGGGAAGAAAATCGTCCCGTTTTGGTACAAATGGGAATTTGAAGAATTTGACACAAAATTGTCTCATCAAGAAGTAACCAAAGTTCAATATATTAGTATAATAGTCTAAATATAGCTTTGAACCCCTTCAGAATAGATTCTACCCAATATATAGTCCTAACTATAGTTTTGAAACTTTGGGAAGGAAATCGTCCCGTTTTGGTAGAAATGGGAATTTGAAGAATTTGACACAAAATTGTCTCATCAAGAAGTAACCAAAGTTCAATATATTAGTATAACAGTCTAAATATAGCTTTGAACCCCTTTAGAATGCATTCTACCCAATATATAGTCCTAACTATAGTTTTGAAACTTTGGGAAGAAAATTGTCCCGTTTTGATACAAATGGGAATTTGAAGAAATGTATACATAATTGGTGAACAATGAGTAACCAAACTTCAATATATTAGTAAAATAGTCAAATATAGCTTTGAACCCCTTTAGAATGGATTCTAACCAATATATAGTCCTAACTATAGTTTTAAAACTTTGGGAAGAAAATCGTCCCGTTTTGGTACAAATGGGAATTTGAAGAATTTGACACAAAATTGTCTCATCAAGAAGTAACCAAAGTTCAATATATTAGTATAATAGTCTAAATATAGCTTTGAACCCCTTCAGAATGGATTCTACCCAATATATAGTCCTAACTATAGTTTTGAAACTTTGGGAAGGAAATCGTCCCGTTTTGGTAGAAATGGGAATTTGAAGAATTTGACACAAAATTGTCTCATCAAGAAGTAACCAAAGTTCAATATATTAGTATAACAGTCTAAATATAACTTTGAACCCCTTTAGAATGCATTCTACCCAATATATAGTCCTAACTATAGCTTTGAAACTTTGGGAAGAAAATTGTCCCGTTTTGATACAAATGGGAATTTGAAGAAATGTATACATAATTGGTGAACAATGAGTAACCAAACTTCAATATATTAGTAAAATAGTCAAATATAGCTTTGAACCCCTTTAGAATGGATTCAGCCCAATATATAGTCCTAACTATAGTTTTGAAACTATGGGAAGAAAATCGTCCTGTTTTGGTACAAATGGGAATTTGAAGAATTTGTCACAAAATTAGCTCATCAAGAAGTAACCAAAGTTCAATATATTAGTATAATAGTCTAAATATAGCTTTGAACCCCTTCAGAATGGATTCTACCCAATATATAGTCCTAACTATAGTTTTGAAACTTTGGGAAGAAAATCGTCCCGTTTTGGTACAAATGGGAATTTGAAGAAATGTATACATAATTGGTGACCAATGAGTAACCAAACTTCAATATATTAGTAAAATAGTCTAAATATAGCTTTGAACCCCTTTAGAATGGATTCTAACCAATATATAGTCATAACTATAGTTTTAAAACTTTGGGAAGAAAATCGTCCCGTTTTGGTACAAATGGGAATTTGAAGAATTTGACACAAAATTGTCTCATCAAGAAGTAACCAAAGTTCAATATATTAGTATAATAGTCTAAATATAGCTTTGAACCCCTTCAGAATAGATTCTACCCAATATATAGTCCTAACTATAGTTTTGAAACTTTGGGAAGGAAATCGTCCCGTTTTGGTAGAAATGGGAATTTGAAGAATTTGACACAAAATTGTCTCATCAAGAAGTAACCAAAGTTCAATATATTAGTATAACAGTCTAAATATAGCTTTGAACCCCTTTAGAATGCATTCTACCCAATATATAGTCCTAACTATAGTTTTGAAACTTTGGGAAGAAAATTGTCCCGTTTTGATACAAATGGGAATTTGAAGAAATGTATACATAATTGGTGAACAATGAGTAACCAAACTTCAATATATTAGTAAAATAGTCAAATATAGCTTTGAACCCCTTTAGAATGGATTCTAACCAATATATAGTCCTAACTATAGTTTTAAAACTTTGGGAAGAAAATCGTCCCGTTTTGGTACAAATGGGAATTTGAAGAATTTGACACAAAATTGTCTCATCAAGAAGTAACCAAAGTTCAATATATTAGTATAATAGTCTAAATATAGCTTTGAACCCCTTCAGAATGGATTCTACCCAATATATAGTCCTAACTATAGTTTTGAAACTTTGGGAAGGAAATCGTCCCGTTTTGGTAGAAATGGGAATTTGAAGAATTTGACACAAAATTGTCTCATCAAGAAGTAACCAAAGTTCAATATATTAGTATAACAGTCTAAATATAACTTTGAACCCCTTTAGAATGCATTCTACCCAATATATAGTCCTAACTATAGCTTTGAAACTTTGGGAAGAAAATTGTCCCGTTTTGATACAAATGGGAATTTGAAGAAATGTATACATAATTGGTGAACAATGAGTAACCAAACTTCAATATATTAGTAAAATAGTCTAATATAGCTTTGAACCCCTTTAGAATGGATTCTACCCAATATATAGTCCTAACTATAGTTTTGAAACTTTGGGAAGGAAATCGTCCCGTTTTGGTACAAATGGGAATTTGAAGAATTTGACACAAAATTGTCTCATCAAGAAGTAACCAAAGTTCAATATATTAGTATAATAGTCTAAATATAGCTTTGAACCCCTTCAGAATGGATTCTACCCAATATATAGTCCTAACTATAGTTTTGAAACTTTGGGAAGGAAATCGTCCCGTTTTGGTACAAATGGGAATTTGAAGAATTTGACACAAAATTGTCTCATCAAGAAGTAACCAAAGTTCAATATATTAGTATAACAGTCTAAATATAGCTTTGAACCCCTTTAGAATGGATTCTACCCAATATATAGTCCTAACTATAGTTTTGAAACTTTGGGAAGAAAATTGTCCCGTTTTAATACAAATGGGAATTTGAAGAAATGTATACATAATTGGTGAACAATGAGTAACCAAACTTCAATATATTAGTAAAATAGTCTAATATAGCTTTGAACCCCTTTAGAATGGATTCTAACCAATATATAGTCCTAACTATAATTTTGAAACTTTGGGAAGAAAATCGTCCAATTTTGGTATAAATGGGAATGTGAAGAAATGTAGACAAAATTGGTGACCAAGGAGTCACCAATGTTCAATATATTAGTAAAATAGTCTAAATATAGCTTTGAACCCCTTTAGAATGGATTCTACCCAATATATAGTCCTAACTATAGTTTTGAAACTTTGGGAAGAAAATCGTCCAATTTTGGTATAAATGGGAATGTGAAGAAATGTAGACAAAATTGGTGACCAAGGAGTCACCAATGTTCAATATATTAGTAAAATAGTCTAAATATAGCTTTGAACCCCTTTAGAATGGATTCTACCCAATATATAGTCCTAACTATAATTTTGAAACTATGGGAAGAAAATCGTCCAATTTTGGTATAAATGGGAATTTGAAGAAATGTAGACAAAATTGGTGACCAAGGAGTAACCAATGTTCAATATATTAGTAAAATAGTCTAAATATAGCTTTGAACCCCTTTAGAATGGATTCTTACCAATATATAGTCCTAACTATAGTTTTGAAACTTTGGGAAGAAAATAGTCCCGTTTTGGTACAAATGGGAATTTGAAGAATTTGACACAAAATTGTCTCATCAAGAAGTAACCAAAGTTCAATATATTAGTATAATGGTCTAAATATAGCTTTGAACCCCTTCAAAATGGATTCAGCCCAATATATAGTCCTAACTATAGTTTTAAAACTATGGGAAGAAAATCGTCCTATTTTGGAACAATTGGGAATTTGAAGAATTTGTCACAAAATTAGCTCATCAAGAAGTAACCAAAGTTCAATATATTAGTATAATAGTCTAAATATTGCTTTGAACCCCTTTAGAATGGATTCTACCCAATATATAATCCTAACTATAGTTTGAAACTTTGGGAAGAAAATCGTCCCGTTTTGGTACAAATTGGAATTTGAAGAAATGTAGACAAAATTGGTGACCAAGGAGTAACCAATGTTCAATATATTAGTAAAATAGTCTAAATATAGCTTTCAACCCCTTTAGAATGAATTCTAACCAATATATAGTCCTAACTATAATTTTGAAACTTTGGGAAGAAAATCGTCCAATTTTTGTATAAATGGGAATGTGAAGAAATGTAGACAAAATTGGTGACCAAGGAGTCACCAATGTTCAATATATTAGTAAAATAGTCTAAATATAGCTTTGAACCCCTTTAGAATGGATTCTACCCAATATATAGTCCTAACTATAGTTTTGAAACTTTGGGAAGAAAATCGTCCAATTTTGGTATAAATGGGAATTTGAAGAAATGTAGATAAAATTGGTGACCAAGGAGTAACCAATGTTCAATATATTAGTAAAATAGTCTAAATATAGCTTTGAACCCCTTTAGAATGGATTCTACCCAATATATAGTCCTAACTATAGTTTTGAAACTTTGGGAAGAAAATCGTCCCGTTTTGATACAAATGGGAATTTGAAGAATTTGACACAAAATTCTCTCATCAAGAAGTAACCAAAGTTCAATATATTAGTATAATGGTCTAAATATAGCTTTGAACCCCTTCAAAATGGATTCAACCCAATATATAGTCCTAACTATAGTTTTGAAACTTTGGGAAGAAAATCGTCCTATATTGGTACAAATGGGAATTTGAAGAATTTGACACAAAATTAGCTCATCAAGAAGTAACCAAAGTTCAATATATTAGTATAGTAGTCTAAATATAGCTTTGAACCCCTTCAGAATGGATTCTACCCAATATATAATCCTAACTATAGTTTTGAAACTTTGGGAAGAAAATCGTCCCGTTTTGGTACAAATGGGAATTTGAAGAATTTGACACAAAATTGTCTCATCAAGAAGTAACCAAAGTTCAATATATTAGTATAATGGTCTAAATATAGCTTTGAACCCCTTCAAAATGGATTCAGCCCAATATATAGTCCTAACTATAGTTTTAAAACTATGGGAAGAAAATCGTCCTATTTTGGAACAATTGGGAATTTGAAGAATTTGTCACAAAATTAGCTCATCAAGAAGTAACCAAAGTTCAATATATTAGTATAATAGTCTAAATATTGCTTTGAACCCCTTTAGAATGGATTCTACCCAATATATAATCCTAACTATAGTTTGAAACTTTGGGAAGAAAATCGTCCCGTTTTGGTACAAATTGGAATTTGAAGAAATGTAGACAAAATTGGTGACCAAGGAGTAACCAATGTTCAATATATTAGTAAAATAGTCTAAATATAGCTTTCAACCCCTTTAGAATGAATTCTAACCAATATATAGTCCTAACTATAATTTTGAAACTTTGGGAAGAAAATCGTCCAATTTTTGTATAAATGGGAATGTGAAGAAATGTAGACAAAATTGGTGACCAAGGAGTCACCAATGTTCAATATATTAGTAAAATAGTCTAAATATAGCTTTGAACCCCTTTAGAATGGATTCTTACCAATATATAGTCCTAACTATAGTTTTGAAACTTTGGGAAGAAAATAGTCCCGTTTTGGTACAAATGGGAATTTGAAGAATTTGACACAAAATTGTCTCATCAAGAAGTAACCAAAGTTCAATATATTAGTATAATGGTCTAAATATAGCTTTGAACCCCTTCAAAATGGATTCAGCCCAATATATAGTCCTAACTATAGTTTTAAAACTATGGGAAGAAAATCGTCCTATTTTGGAACAATTGGGAATTTGAAGAATTTGTCACAAAATTAGCTCATCAAGAAGTAACCAAAGTTCAATATATTAGTATAATAGTCTAAATATTGCTTTGAACCCCTTTAGAATGGATTCTACCCAATATATAATCCTAACTATAGTTTGAAACTTTGGGAAGAAAATCGTCCCGTTTTGGTACAAATTGGAATTTGAAGAAATGTAGACAAAATTGGTGACCAAGGAGTAACCAATGTTCAATATATTAGTAAAATAGTCTAAATATAGCTTTCAACCCCTTTAGAATGAATTCTAACCAATATATAGTCCTAACTATAATTTTGAAACTTTGGGAAGAAAATCGTCCAATTTTTGTATAAATGGGAATGTGAAGAAATGTAGACAAAATTGGTGACCAAGGAGTCACCAATGTTCAATATATTAGTAAAATAGTCTAAATATAGCTTTGAACCCCTTTAGAATGGATTCTACCCAATATATAGTCCTAACTATAGTTTTGAAACTTTGGGAAGAAAATCGTCCAATTTTGGTATAAATGGGAATTTGAAGAAATGTAGATAAAATTGGTGACCAAGGAGTAACCAATGTTCAATATATTAGTAAAATAGTCTAAATATAGCTTTGAACCCCTTTAGAATGGATTCTACCCAATATATAGTCCTAACTATAGTTTTGAAACTTTGGGAAGAAAATCGTCCCGTTTTGATACAAATGGGAATTTGAAGAATTTGACACAAAATTCTCTCATCAAGAAGTAACCAAAGTTCAATATATTAGTATAATGGTCTAAATATAGCTTTGAACCCCTTCAAAATGGATTCAACCCAATATATAGTCCTAACTATAGTTTTGAAACTTTGGGAAGAAAATCGTCCTATATTGGTACAAATGGGAATTTGAAGAATTTGACACAAAATTAGCTCATCAAGAAGTAACCAAAGTTCAATATATTAGTATAGTAGTCTAAATATAGCTTTGAACCCCTTCAGAATGGATTCTACCCAATATATAATCCTAACTATAGTTTTGAAACTTTGGGAAGAAAATCGTCCCGTTTTGGTACAAATGGGAATTTGAAGAATTTGACACAAAATTGTCTCATCAAGAAGTAACCAAAGTTCAATATATTAGTATAATGGTCTAAATATAGCTTTGAACCCCTTCAAAATGGATTCAGCCCAATATATAGTCCTAACTATAGTTTTGAAACTATGGGAAGAAAATCGTCCTGTTTTGGTACAAATGGGAATTTGAAGAATTTGTCACAAAATTAGCTCATCAAGAAGTAACCAAAGTTCAATATATTAGTATAATAGTCTAAATATAGCTTTGAACCCCTTCAGAATGGATTCTACCCAATATATAGTCCTAACTATAGTTTTGAAACTTTGGGAAGAAAATCGTCCCGTTTTGGTACAAATGGGAATTTGAAGAAATGTATACATAATTGGTGACCAATGAGTAACCAAACTTCAATATATTAGTAAAATAGTCTAAATATAGCTTTGAACCCCTTTAGAATGGATTCTAACCAATATATAGTCATAACTATAGTTTTAAAACTTTGGGAAGAAAATCGTCCCGTTTTGGTACAAATGGGAATTTGAAGAATTTGACCCAAAATTGTCTCATCAAGAAGTAACCAAAGTTCAATATATTAGTATAATAGTCTAAATATAGCTTTGAACCCCTTCAGAATAGATTCTACCCAATATATAGTCCTAACTATAGTTTTGAAACTTTTGGAAGGAAATCGTCCCGTTTTGGTAGAAATGGGAATTTGAAGAATTTGACACAAAATTGTCTCATCAAGAAGTAACCAAAGTTCAATATATTAGTATAACAGTCTAAATATAGCTTTGAACCCCTTTAGAATGCATTCTACCCAATATATAGTCCTAACTATAGTTTTGAAACTTTGGGAAGAAAATTGTCCCGTTTTGATACAAATGGGAATTTGAAGAAATGTATACATAATTGGTGAACAATGAGTAACCAAACTTCAATATATTAGTAAAATAGTCAAATATAGCTTTGAACCCCTTTAGAATGGATTCTAACCAATATATAGTCCTAACTATAGTTTTAAAACTTTGGGAAGAAAATCGTCCAATTTTGGTATAAATGGGAATGTGAAGAAATGTAGACAAAATTGGTGACCAAGGAGTCACCAATGTTCAATATATTAGTAAAATAGTCTAAATATAGCTTTGAACCCCTTTAGAATGGATTCTACCCAATATATAGTCCTAACTATAGTTTTGAAACTTTGGGAAGAAAATCGTCCAATTTTGGTATAAATGGGAATGTGAAGAAATGTAGACAAAATTGGTGACCAAGGAGTCACCAATGTTCAATATATTAGTAAAATAGTCTAAATATAGCTTTGAACCCCTTTAGAATGGATTCTACCCAATATATAGTCCTAACTATAATTTTGAAACTATGGGAAGAAAATCGTCCAATTTTGGTATAAATGGGAATTTGAAGAAATGTAGACAAAATTGGTGACCAAGGAGTAACCAATGTTCAATATATTAGTAAAATAGTCTAAATATAGCTTTGAACCCCTTTAGAATGGATTCTACCCAATATATAGTCCTAACTATAGTTTTGAAACTTTGGGAAGAAAATCGTCCCGTTTTGATACAAATGGGAATTTGAAGAATTTGACACAAAATTCTCTCATCAAGAAGTAACCAAAGTTCAATATATTAGTATAATGGTCTAAATATAGCTTTGAACCCCTTCAAAATGGATTCAACCCAATATATAGTCCTAACTATAGTTTTGAAACTTTGGGAAGAAAATCGTCCTATATTGGTACAAATGGGAATTTGAAGAATTTGACACAAAATTAGCTCATCAAGAAGTAACCAAAGTTCAATATATTAGTATAGTAGTCTAAATATAGCTTTGAACCCCTTCAGAATGGATTCTACCCAATATATAATCCTAACTATAGTTTTGAAACTTTGGGAAGAAAATCGTCCCGTTTTGGTACAAATGGGAATTTGAAGAATTTGACACAAAATTGTCTCATCAAGAAGTAACCAAAGTTCAATATATTAGTATAATGGTCTAAATATAGCTTTGAACCCCTTCAAAATGGATTCAGCCCAATATATAGTCCTAACTATAGTTTTGAAACTATGGGAAGAAAATCGTCCTGTTTTGGTACAAATGGGAATTTGAAGAATTTGTCACAAAATTAGCTCATCAAGAAGTAACCAAAGTTCAATATATTAGTATAATAGTCTAAATATAGCTTTGAACCCCTTCAGAATGGATTCTACCCAATATATAGTCCTAACTATAGTTTTGAAACTTTGGGAAGAAAATCGTCCCGTTTTGGTACAAATGGGAATTTGAAGAAATGTATACATAATTGGTGACCAATGAGTAACCAAACTTCAATATATTAGTAAAATAGTCTAAATATAGCTTTGAACCCCTTTAGAATGGATTCTAACCAATATATAGTCATAACTATAGTTTTAAAACTTTGGGAAGAAAATCGTCCCGTTTTGGTACAAATGGGAATTTGAAGAATTTGACCCAAAATTGTCTCATCAAGAAGTAACCAAAGTTCAATATATTAGTATAATAGTCTAAATATAGCTTTGAACCCCTTCAGAATAGATTCTACCCAATATATAGTCCTAACTATAGTTTTGAAACTTTTGGAAGGAAATCGTCCCGTTTTGGTAGAAATGGGAATTTGAAGAATTTGACACAAAATTGTCTCATCAAGAAGTAACCAAAGTTCAATATATTAGTATAACAGTCTAAATATAGCTTTGAACCCCTTTAGAATGCATTCTACCCAATATATAGTCCTAACTATAGTTTTGAAACTTTGGGAAGAAAATTGTCCCGTTTTGATACAAATGGGAATTTGAAGAAATGTATACATAATTGGTGAACAATGAGTAACCAAACTTCAATATATTAGTAAAATAGTCAAATATAGCTTTGAACCCCTTTAGAATGGATTCTAACCAATATATAGTCCTAACTATAGTTTTAAAACTTTGGGAAGAAAATCGTCCAATTTTGGTATAAATGGGAATGTGAAGAAATGTAGACAAAATTGGTGACCAAGGAGTCACCAATGTTCAATATATTAGTAAAATAGTCTAAATATAGCTTTGAACCCCTTTAGAATGGATTCTACCCAATATATAGTCCTAACTATAGTTTTGAAACTTTGGGAAGAAAATCGTCCAATTTTGGTATAAATGGGAATGTGAAGAAATGTAGACAAAATTGGTGACCAAGGAGTCACCAATGTTCAATATATTAGTAAAATAGTCTAAATATAGCTTTGAACCCCTTTAGAATGGATTCTACCCAATATATAGTCCTAACTATAATTTTGAAACTATGGGAAGAAAATCGTCCAATTTTGGTATAAATGGGAATTTGAAGAAATGTAGACAAAATTGGTGACCAAGGAGTAACCAATGTTCAATATATTAGTAAAATAGTCTAAATATAGCTTTGAACCCCTTTAGAATGGATTCTTACCAATATATAGTCCTAACTATAGTTTTGAAACTTTGGGAAGAAAATAGTCCCGTTTTGGTACAAATGGGAATTTGAAGAATTTGACACAAAATTGTCTCATCAAGAAGTAACCAAAGTTCAATATATTAGTATAATGGTCTAAATATAGCTTTGAACCCCTTCAAAATGGATTCAGCCCAATATATAGTCCTAACTATAGTTTTAAAACTATGGGAAGAAAATCGTCCTATTTTGGAACAATTGGGAATTTGAAGAATTTGTCACAAAATTAGCTCATCAAGAAGTAACCAAAGTTCAATATATTAGTATAATAGTCTAAATATTGCTTTGAACCCCTTTAGAATGGATTCTACCCAATATATAATCCTAACTATAGTTTGAAACTTTGGGAAGAAAATCGTCCCGTTTTGGTACAAATTGGAATTTGAAGAAATGTAGACAAAATTGGTGACCAAGGAGTAACCAATGTTCAATATATTAGTAAAATAGTCTAAATATAGCTTTCAACCCCTTTAGAATGAATTCTAACCAATATATAGTCCTAACTATAATTTTGAAACTTTGGGAAGAAAATCGTCCAATTTTTGTATAAATGGGAATGTGAAGAAATGTAGACAAAATTGGTGACCAAGGAGTCACCAATGTTCAATATATTAGTAAAATAGTCTAAATATAGCTTTGAACCCCTTTAGAATGGATTCTACCCAATATATAGTCCTAACTATAGTTTTGAAACTTTGGGAAGAAAATCGTCCAATTTTGGTATAAATGGGAATTTGAAGAAATGTAGATAAAATTGGTGACCAAGGAGTAACCAATGTTCAATATATTAGTAAAATAGTCTAAATATAGCTTTGAACCCCTTTAGAATGGATTCTACCCAATATATAGTCCTAACTATAGTTTTGAAACTTTGGGAAGAAAATCGTCCCGTTTTGATACAAATGGGAATTTGAAGAATTTGACACAAAATTCTCTCATCAAGAAGTAACCAAAGTTCAATATATTAGTATAATGGTCTAAATATAGCTTTGAACCCCTTCAAAATGGATTCAACCCAATATATAGTCCTAACTATAGTTTTGAAACTTTGGGAAGAAAATCGTCCTATATTGGTACAAATGGGAATTTGAAGAATTTGACACAAAATTAGCTCATCAAGAAGTAACCAAAGTTCAATATATTAGTATAGTAGTCTAAATATAGCTTTGAACCCCTTCAGAATGGATTCTACCCAATATATAATCCTAACTATAGTTTTGAAACTTTGGGAAGAAAATCGTCCCGTTTTGGTACAAATGGGAATTTGAAGAATTTGACACAAAATTGTCTCATCAAGAAGTAACCAAAGTTCAATATATTAGTATAATGGTCTAAATATAGCTTTGAACCCCTTCAAAATGGATTCAGCCCAATATATAGTCCTAACTATAGTTTTGAAACTATGGGAAGAAAATCGTCCTGTTTTGGTACAAATGGGAATTTGAAGAATTTGTCACAAAATTAGCTCATCAAGAAGTAACCAAAGTTCAATATATTAGTATAATAGTCTAAATATAGCTTTGAACCCCTTCAGAATGGATTCTACCCAATATATAGTCCTAACTATAGTTTTGAAACTTTGGGAAGAAAATCGTCCCGTTTTGGTACAAATGGGAATTTGAAGAAATGTATACATAATTGGTGACCAATGAGTAACCAAACTTCAATATATTAGTAAAATAGTCTAAATATAGCTTTGAACCCCTTTAGAATGGATTCTAACCAATATATAGTCATAACTATAGTTTTAAAACTTTGGGAAGAAAATCGTCCCGTTTTGGTACAAATGGGAATTTGAAGAATTTGACACAAAATTGTCTCATCAAGAAGTAACCAAAGTTCAATATATTAGTATAATAGTCTAAATATAGCTTTGAACCCCTTCAGAATAGATTCTACCCAATATATAGTCCTAACTATAGTTTTGAAACTTTTGGAAGGAAATCGTCCCGTTTTGGTAGAAATGGGAATTTGAAGAATTTGACACAAAATTGTCTCATCAAGAAGTAACCAAAGTTCAATATATTAGTATAACAGTCTAAATATAGCTTTGAACCCCTTTAGAATGCATTCTACCCAATATATAGTCCTAACTATAGTTTTGAAACTTTGGGAAGAAAATTGTCCCGTTTTGATACAAATGGGAATTTGAAGAAATGTATACATAATTGGTGAACAATGAGTAACCAAACTTCAATATATTAGTAAAATAGTCAAATATAGCTTTGAACCCCTTTAGAATGGATTCTAACCAATATATAGTCCTAACTATAGTTTTAAAACTTTGGGAAGAAAATCGTCCCGTTTTGGTACAAATGGGAATTTGAAGAATTTGACACAAAATTGTCTCATCAAGAAGTAACCAAAGTTCAATATATTAGTATAATAGTCTAAATATAGCTTTGAACCCCTTCAGAATGGATTCTACCCAATATATAGTCCTAACTATAGTTTTGAAACTTTGGGAAGGAAATCGTCCCGTTTTGGTACAAATTGGAATTTGAAGAAATGTAGACAAAATTGGTGACCAAGGAGTAACCAATGTTCAATATATTAGTAAAATAGTCTAAATATAGCTTTCAACCCCTTTAGAATGAATTCTAACCAATATATAGTCCTAACTATAATTTTGAAACTTTGGGAAGAAAATCGTCCAATTTTTGTATAAATGGGAATGTGAAGAAATGTAGACAAAATTGGTGACCAAGGAGTCACCAATGTTCAATATATTAGTAAAATAGTCTAAATATAGCTTTGAACCCCTTTAGAATGGATTCTACCCAATATATAGTCCTAACTATAGTTTTGAAACTTTGGGAAGAAAATCGTCCAATTTTGGTATAAATGGGAATTTGAAGAAATGTAGATAAAATTGGTGACCAAGGAGTAACCAATGTTCAATATATTAGTAAAATAGTCTAAATATAGCTTTGAACCCCTTTAGAATGGATTCTACCCAATATATAGTCCTAACTATAGTTTTGAAACTTTGGGAAGAAAATCGTCCCGTTTTGATACAAATGGGAATTTGAAGAATTTGACACAAAATTCTCTCATCAAGAAGTAACCAAAGTTCAATATATTAGTATAATGGTCTAAATATAGCTTTGAACCCCTTCAAAATGGATTCAACCCAATATATAGTCCTAACTATAGTTTTGAAACTTTGGGAAGAAAATCGTCCTATATTGGTACAAATGGGAATTTGAAGAATTTGACACAAAATTAGCTCATCAAGAAGTAACCAAAGTTCAATATATTAGTATAGTAGTCTAAATATAGCTTTGAACCCCTTCAGAATGGATTCTACCCAATATATAATCCTAACTATAGTTTTGAAACTTTGGGAAGAAAATCGTCCCGTTTTGGTACAAATGGGAATTTGAAGAATTTGACACAAAATTGTCTCATCAAGAAGTAACCAAAGTTCAATATATTAGTATAATGGTCTAAATATAGCTTTGAACCCCTTCAAAATGGATTCAGCCCAATATATAGTCCTAACTATAGTTTTGAAACTATGGGAAGAAAATCGTCCTGTTTTGGTACAAATGGGAATTTGAAGAATTTGTCACAAAATTAGCTCATCAAGAAGTAACCAAAGTTCAATATATTAGTATAATAGTCTAAATATAGCTTTGAACCCCTTCAGAATGGATTCTACCCAATATATAGTCCTAACTATAGTTTTGAAACTTTGGGAAGAAAATCGTCCCGTTTTGGTACAAATGGGAATTTGAAGAAATGTATACATAATTGGTGACCAATGAGTAACCAAACTTCAATATATTAGTAAAATAGTCTAAATATAGCTTTGAACCCCTTTAGAATGGATTCTAACCAATATATAGTCATAACTATAGTTTTAAAACTTTGGGAAGAAAATCGTCCCGTTTTGGTACAAATGGGAATTTGAAGAATTTGACACAAAATTGTCTCATCAAGAAGTAACCAAAGTTCAATATATTAGTATAATAGTCTAAATATAGCTTTGAACCCCTTCAGAATAGATTCTACCCAATATATAGTCCTAACTATAGTTTTGAAACTTTTGGAAGGAAATCGTCCCGTTTTGGTAGAAATGGGAATTTGAAGAATTTGACACAAAATTGTCTCATCAAGAAGTAACCAAAGTTCAATATATTAGTATAACAGTCTAAATATAGCTTTGAACCCCTTTAGAATGCATTCTACCCAATATATAGTCCTAACTATAGTTTTGAAACTTTGGGAAGAAAATTGTCCCGTTTTGATACAAATGGGAATTTGAAGAAATGTATACATAATTGGTGAACAATGAGTAACCAAACTTCAATATATTAGTAAAATAGTCAAATATAGCTTTGAACCCCTTTAGAATGGATTCTAACCAATATATAGTCCTAACTATAGTTTTAAAACTTTGGGAAGAAAATCGTCCCGTTTTGGTACAAATGGGAATTTGAAGAATTTGACACAAAATTGTCTCATCAAGAAGTAACCAAAGTTCAATATATTAGTATAATAGTCTAAATATAGCTTTGAACCCCTTCAGAATGGATTCTACCCAATATATAGTCCTAACTATAGTTTTGAAACTTTGGGAAGGAAATCGTCCCGTTTTGGTAGAAATGGGAATTTGAAGAATTTGACACAAAATTGTCTCATCAAGAAGTAACCAAAGTTCAATATATTAGTATAACAGTCTAAATATAGCTTTGAACCCCTTTAGAATGCATTCTACCCAATATATAGTCCTAACTATAGTTTTGAAACTTTGGGAAGAAAATTGTCCCGTTTTGATACAAATGGGAATTTGAAGAAATGTATACATAATTGGTGAACAATGAGTAACCAAACTTCAATATATTAGTAAAATAGTCTAATATAGCTTTGAACCCCTTTAGATTGGATTCTACCCAATATATAGTCCTAACTATAGTTTTGAAACTTTGGGAAGGAAATCGTCCCGTTTTGGTACAAATGGGAATTTGAAGAATTTGACACAAAATTGTCTCATCAAGAAGTAACCAAAGTTCAATATATTAGTATAATAGTCTAAATATAGCTTTGAACCCCTTCAGAATGGATTCTACCCAATATATAGTCCTAACTATAGTTTTGAAACTTTGGGAAGGAAATCGTCCCGTTTTGGTACAAATGGGAATTTGAAGAATTTGACACAAAATTGTCTCATCAAGAAGTAACCAAAGTTCAATATATTAGTATAACAGTCTAAATATAGCTTTGAACCCCTTTAGAATGGATTCTACCCAATATATAGTCCTAACTATAGTTTTGAAACTTTGGGAAGAAAATTGTCCCGTTTTAATACAAATGGGAATTTGAAGAAATGTATACATAATTGGTGAACAATGAGTAACCAAACTTCAATATATTAGTAAAATAGTCTTATATAGCTTTGAACCCCTTTAGAATGGATTCTAACCAATATATAGTCCTAACTATAGTTTTAAAACTTTGGTAAGAAAATCGTCCCGTTTTGGTACAAATGGGAATTTGAAGAATTTGACACAAAATTGTCTCATCAAGAAGTAACCAAAGTTCAATATATTAGTATAATAGTCTAAATATTGCTTTGAACCTCTTCAGAATGGATTCTACCCAATATATAGTCCTAACTATAGTTTTGAAACTTTGGGAAGAAAATCGTCCAATTTTGGTATAAATGGGAATTTGAAGAAATGTAGACAAAATTGGCTCATCAAGAAGTAACCAAAGTTCAATATATTAGTATAACAGTCTAAATATAGCTTTCAACCCCTTTAGAATGGATTCTAACCAATATATAGTCCTAACTATAATTTTGAAACTTTGGGAAGAAAATCGTCCAATTTTGGTATAAATGGGAATTTGAAGAAATGTAGACAAAATTGGTGACCAAGGAGTAACCAATGTTCAATATATTAGTAAAATAGTCTAAATATAGCTTTGAACCCCTTTAGAATGGATTCTTACCAATATATAGTCCTAACTATAGTTTTGAAACTTTGGGAAGAAAATAGTCCCGTTTTGGTACAAATGGGAATTTGAAGAATTTGACACAAAATTGTCTCATCAAGAAGTAACCAAAGTTCAATATATTAGTATAATGGTCTAAATATAGCTTTGAACCCCTTCAAAATGGATTCAGCCCAATATATAGTCCTAACCATAGTTTTCAAACTTTGGGAAGAAAATCGTCCTGTTTTGGTACAAATGGGAATTTGAAGAATTTGACACAAAATTAGCTCATCAAGAAGTAACAAAAGTTCAATATATTAGTATAATGGTCTAAATATAGCTTTGAACCCCTTCAAAATGGATTCAGCCCAATATATAGTCCTAACTATAGTTTTAAAACTATGGGAAGAAAATCGTCCTGTTTTGGTACAATTGGGAATTTGAAGAATTTATCACAAAATTAGCTCATCAAGAAGTAACCAAAGTTCAATATATTAGTATAATAGTCTAAATATTGCTTTGAACCCCTTTAGAATGGATTCTACCCAATATATAATCCTAACTATAGTTTTGAAACTTTGGGAAGAAAATCGTCCCGTTTTGGTACAAATTGGAATTTGAAGAAATGTAGACAAAATTGGTGACCAAGGAGTAACCAATGTTCAATATATTAGTAAAATAGTCTAAATATAGCTTTCAACCCCTTTAGAATGAATTCTAACCAATATATAGTCCTAACTATAATTTTGAAACTTTGGGAAGAAAATCGTCCAATTTTGGTATAAATGGGAATGTGAAGAAATGTAGACAAAATTGGTGACCAAGGAGTCACCAATGTTCAATATATTAGTAAAATAGTCTAAATATAGCTTTGAACCCCTTTAGAATGGATTCTACCCAATATATAGTCCTAACTATAGTTTTGAAACTTTGGGAAGAAAATCGTCCAATTTTGGTATAAATGGGAATTTGAAGAAATGTAGATAAAATTGGTGACCAAGGAGTAACCAATGTTCAATATATTAGTAAAATAGTCTAAATATAGCTTTGAACCCCTTTAGAATGGATTCTACCCAATATATAGTCCTAACTATAGTTTTGAAACTTTGGGAAGAAAATCGTCCCGTTTTGATACAAATGGGAATTTGAAAAATTTGACACAAAATTCTCTCATCAAGAAGTAACCAAAGTTCAATATATTAGTATAATGGTCTAAATATAGCTTTGAACCCCTTCAAAATGGATTCAACCCAATATATAGTCCTAACTATAGTTTTGAAACTTTGGGAAGAAAATCGTCCTATATTGGTACAAATGGGAATTTGAAGAATTTGACACAAAATTAGCTCATCAAGAAGTAACCAAAGTTCAATATATTAGTATAGTAGTCTAAATATAGCTTTGAACCCCTTCAGAATGGATTCTACCCAATATATAATCCTAACTATAGTTTTGAAACTTTGGGAAGAAAATCGTCCCGTTTTGGTACAAATGGGAATTTGAAGAATTTGACACAAAATTGTCTCATCAAGAAGTAACCAAAGTTCAATACATTAGTATAATGGTCTAAATATAGCTTTGAACCCCTTCAAAATGGATTCAGCCCAATATATAGTCCTAACTATAGTTTCGAAACTATGGGAAGAAAATCGTCCTGTTTTGGTACAAATGGGAATTTGAAGAATTTGTCACAAAATTAGCTCATCAAGAAGTAACCAAAGTTCAATATATTAGTATAATAGTCTAAATATAGCTTTGAACCCCTTCAGAATGGATTCTACCCAATATATAGTCCTAACTATAGTTTTGAAACTTTGGGAAGAAAATCGTCCCGTTTTGGTATAAATGGGAATTTGAAGAAATGTAGATAAAATTGGTGACCAAGGAGTAACCAATGTTCAATATATTAGTAAAATAGTCTAAATATAGCTTTGAACCCCTTTAGAATGGATTCTACCCAATATATAGTCCTAACTATAGTTTTGAAACTTTGGGAAGAAAATCGTCCCGTTTTGATACAAATGGGAATTTGAAGAATTTGACACAAAATTCTCTCATCAAGAAGTAACCAAAGTTCAATATATTAGTATAATGGTCTAAATATAGCTTTGAACCCCTTCAAAATGGATTCAACCCAATATATAGTCCTAACTATAGTTTTGAAACTTTGGGAAGAAAATCGTCCCGTTTTGGTACAAATGGGAATTTGAAGAAATGTATACATAATTGGTGACCAATGAGTAACCAAACTTCAATATATTAGTAAAATAGTCTAAATATAGCTTTGAACCCCTTTAGAATGGATTCTAACCAATATATAGTCATAACTATAGTTTTAAAACTTTGGGAAGAAAATCGTCCCGTTTTGGTACAAATGGGAATTTGAAGAATTTGACACAAAATTGTCTCATCAAGAAGTAACCAAAGTTCAATATATTAGTATAATAGTCTAAATATAGCTTTGAACCCCTTCAGAATAGATTCTACCCAATATATAGTCCTAACTATAGTTTTGAAACTTTGGGAAGGAAATCGTCCCGTTTTGGTACAAATGGGAATTTGAAGAATTTGACACAAAATTGTCTCATCAAGAAGTAACCAAAGTTCAATATATTAGTATAATAGTCTAAATATTGCTTTGAACCTCTTCAGAATGGATTCTACCCAATATATAGTCCTAACTATAGTTTTGAAACTTTGGGAAGAAAATCGTCCAATTTTGGTATAAATGGGAATTTGAAGAAATGTAGACAAAATTGGCTCATCAAGAAGTAACCAAAGTTCAATATATTAGTATAACAGTCTAAATATAGCTTTCAACCCCTTTAGAATGGATTCTAACCAATATATAGTCCTAACTATAATTTTGAAACTTTGGGAAGAAAATCGTCCAATTTTGGTATAAATGGGAATTTGAAGAAATGTAGACAAAATTGGTGACCAAGGAGTAACCAATGTTCAATATATTAGTAAAATAGTCTAAATATAGCTTTGAACCCCTTTAGAATGGATTCTTACCAATATATAGTCCTAACTATAGTTTTGAAACTTTGGGAAGAAAATAGTCCCGTTTTGGTACAAATGGGAATTTGAAGAATTTGACACAAAATTGTCTCATCAAGAAGTAACCAAAGTTCAATATATTAGTATAATGGTCTAAATATAGCTTTGAACCCCTTCAAAATGGATTCAGCCCAATATATAGTCCTAACCATAGTTTTCAAACTTTGGGAAGAAAATCGTCCTGTTTTGGTACAAATGGGAATTTGAAGAATTTGACACAAAATTAGCTCATCAAGAAGTAACCAAAGTTCAATATATTAGTATAATGGTCTAAATATAGCTTTGAACCCCTTCAAAATGGATTCAGCCCAATATATAGTCCTAACTATAGTTTCGAAACTATGGGAAGAAAATCGTCCTGTTTTGGTACAAATGGGAATTTGAAGAATTTGTCACAAAATTAGCTCATCAAGAAGTAACCAAAGTTCAATATATTAGTATAATAGTCTAAATATTGCTTTGAACCCCTTTAGAATGGATTCTACCCAATATATAATCCTAACTATAGTTTTGAAACTTTGGGAAGAAAATCGTCCCGTTTTGGTACAAATTGGAATTTGAAGAAATGTAGACAAAATTGGTGACCAAGGAGTAACCAATGTTCAATATATTAGTAAAATAGTCTAAATATAGCTTTCAACCCCTTTAGAATGAATTCTAACCAATATATAGTCCTAACTATAATTTTGAAACTTTGGGAAGAAAATCGTCCAATTTTGGTATAAATGGGAATGTGAAGAAATGTAGACAAAATTGGTGACCAAGGAGTCACCAATGTTCAATATATTAGTAAAATAGTCTAAATATAGCTTTGAACCCCTTTAGAATGGATTCTACCCAATATATAGTCCTAACTATAGTTTTGAAACTTTGGGAAGAAAATCGTCCAATTTTGGTATAAATGGGAATTTGAAGAAATGTAGATAAAATTGGTGACCAAGGAGTAACCAATGTTCAATATATTAGTAAAATAGTCTAAATATAGCTTTGAACCCCTTTAGAATGGATTCTACCCAATATATAGTCCTAACTATAGTTTTGAAACTTTGGGAAGAAAATCGTCCCGTTTTGATACAAATGGGAATTTGAAGAATTTGACACAAAATTCTCTCATCAAGAAGTAACCAAAGTTCAATATATTAGTATAATGGTCTAAATATAGCTTTGAACCCCTTCAAAATGGATTCAACCCAATATATAGTCCTAACTATAGTTTTGAAACTTTGGGAAGAAAATCGTCCTATATTGGTACAAATGGGAATTTGAAGAATTTGACACAAAATTAGCTCATCAAGAAGTAACCAAAGTTCAATATATTAGTATAGTAGTCTAAATATAGCTTTGAACCCCTTCAGAATGGATTCTACCCAATATATAATCCTAACTATAGTTTTGAAACTTTGGGAAGAAAATCGTCCCGTTTTGGTACAAATGGGAATTTGAAGAATTTGACACAAAATTGTCTCATCAAGAAGTAACCAAAGTTCAATACATTAGTATAATGGTCTAAATATAACTTTGAACCCCTTCAAAATGGATTCAGCCCAATATATAGTCCTAACTATAGTTTCGAAACTATGGGAAGAAAATCGTCCTGTTTTGGTACAAATGGGAATTTGAAGAATTTGTCACAAAATTAGCTCATCAAGAAGTAACCAAAGTTCAATATATTAGTATAATAGTCTAAATATAGCTTTGAACCCCTTCAGAATGGATTCTACCCAATATATAGTCCTAACTATAGTTTTGAAACTTTGGGAAGAAAATCGTCCCGTTTTGGTACAAATGGGAATTTGAAGAAATGTATACATAATTGGTGACCAATGAGTAACCAAACTTCAATATATTAGTAAAATAGTCTAAATATAGCTTTGAACCCCTTTAGAATGGATTCTAACTAATATATAGTCATAACTATAGTTTTAAAACTTTGGGAAGAAAATCGTCCCGTTTTGGTACAAATGGGAATTTGAAGAATTTGACACAAAATTGTCTCATCAAGAAGTAACCAAAGTTCAATATATTAGTATAATAGTCTAAATATAGCTTTGAACCCCTTCAGAATGGATTCTACCCAATATATAGTCCTAACTATAGTTTTGAAACTTTGGGAAGAAAATCGTCCCGTTTTGGTACAAATGGGAATTTGAAGAAATGTATACATAATTGGTGACCAATGAGTAACCAAACTTCAATATATTAGTAAAATAGTCTAAATATAGCTTTGAACCCCTTTAGAATGGATTCTAACCAATATATAGTCATAACTATAGTTTTAAAACTTTGGGAAGAAAATCGTCCCGTTTTGGTACAAATGGGAATTTGAAGAATTTGACACAAAATTGTCTCATCAAGAAGTAACCAAAGTTCAATATATTAGTATAATAGTCTAAATATAGCTTTGAACCCCTTCAGAATAGATTCTACCCAATATATAGTCCTAACTATAGTTTTGAAACTTTGGGAAGGAAATCGTCCCGTTTTGGTAGAAATGGGAATTTGAAGAATTTGACACAAAATTGTCTCATCAAGAAGTAACCAAAGTTCAATATATTAGTATAACAGTCTAAATATAGCTTTGAACCCCTTTAGAATGCATTCTACCCAATATATAGTCCTAACTATAGTTTTGAAACTTTGGGAAGAAAATTGTCCCGTTTTGATACAAATGGGAATTTGAAGAAATGTATACATAATTGGTGAACAATGAGTAACCAAACTTCAATATATTAGTAAAATAGTCTAATATAGCTTTGAACCCCTTTAGAATGGATTCTACCCAATATATAGTCCTAACTATAGTTTTGAAACTTTGGGAAGGAAATCGTCCCGTTTTGGTACAAATGGGAATTTGAAGAATTTGACACAAAATTGTCTCATCAAGAAGTAACCAAAGTTCAATATATTAGTATAATAGTCTAAATATAGCTTTGAACCCCTTCAGAATGGATTCTACCCAATATATAGTCCTAACTATAGTTTTGAAACTTTGGGAAGGAAATCGTCCCGTTTTGGTACAAATGGGAATTTGAAGAATTTGACACAAAATTGTCTCATCAAGAAGTAACCAAAGTTCAATATATTAGTATAACAGTCTAAATATAGCTTTGAACCCCTTTAGAATGGATTCTACCCAATATATAGTCCTAACTATAGTTTTGAAACTTTGGGAAGAAAATTGTCCCGTTTTAATACAAATGGGAATTTGAAGAAATGTATACATAATTGGTGAACAATGAGTAACCAAACTTCAATATATTAGTAAAATAGTCTAATATAGCTTTGAACCCCTTTAGAATGGATTCTAACCAATATATAGTCCTAACTATAGTTTTAAAACTTTGGGAAGAAAATCGTCCCGTTTTGGTACAAATGGGAATTTGAAGAATTTGACACAAAATTGTCTCATCAAGAAGTAACCAAAGTTCAATATATTAGTATAATAGTCTAAATATAGCTTTGAACCCCTTCAGAATGGATTCTACCCAATATATAGTCCTAACTATAGTTTTGAAACTTTGGGAAGGAAATCGTCCCGTTTTGGTAGAAATGGGAATTTGAAGAATTTGACACAAAATTGTCTCATCAAGAAGTAACCAAAGTTCAATATATTAGTATAATAGTCTAAATATAGCTTTGAACCCCTTTAGAATGCATTCTACCCAATATATAGTCCTAACTATAGTTTTGAAACTTTGGGAAGAAAATTGTCCCGTTTTGATACAAATGGGAATTTGAAGAAATGTATACATAATTGGTGAACAATGAGTAACCAAACTTCAATAAATTAGTAAAATAGTCTAATATAGCTTTGAACCCCTTTAGAATGGATTCTACCCAATATATAGTCCTAACTATAGTTTTGAAACTTTGGGAAGGAAATCGTCCCGTTTTGGTACAAATGGGAATTTGAAGAATTTGACACAAAATTGTCTCATCAAGAAGTAACCAAAGTTCAATATATTAGTATAATAGTCTAAATATAGCTTTGAACCCCTTCAGAATGGATTCTACCCAATATATAGTCCTAACTATAGTTTTGAAACTTTGGGAAGGAAATCGTCCCGTTTTGGTAGAAATGGGAATTTGAAGAATTTGACACAAAATTGTCTCATCAAGAAGTAACCAAAGTTCAATATATTAGTATAACAGTCTAAATATAGCTTTGAACCCCTTTAGAATGCATTCTACCCAATATATAGTCCTAACTATAGTTTTGAAACTTTGGGAAGAAAATTGTCCCGTTTTGATACAAATGGGAATTTGAAGAAATGTATACATAATTGGTGAACAATGAGTAACCAAACTTCAATATATTAGTAAAATAGTCAAATATAGCTTTGAACCCCTTTAGAATGGATTCTAACCAATATATAGTCCTAACTATAGTTTTAAAACTTTGGGAAGAAAATCGTCCCGTTTTGGTACAAATGGGAATTTGAAGAATTTGACACAAAATTGTCTCATCAAGAAGTAACCAAAGTTCAATATATTAGTATAATAGTCTAAATATAGCTTTGAACCCCTTCAGAATGGATTCTACCCAATATATAGTCCTAACTATAGTTTTGAAACTTTGGGAAGGAAATCGTCCCGTTTTGGTAGAAATGGGAATTTGAAGAATTTGACACAAAATTGTCTCATCAAGAAGTAACCAAAGTTCAATATATTAGTATAACAGTCTAAATATAGCTTTGAACCCCTTTAGAATGCATTCTACCCAATATATAGTCCTAACTATAGTTTTGAAACTTTGGGAAGAAAATTGTCCCGTTTTGATACAAATGGGAATTTGAAGAAATGTATACATAATTGGTGAACAATGAGTAACCAAACTTCAATATATTAGTAAAATAGTCTAATATAGCTTTGAACCCCTTTAGAATGGATTCTACCCAATATATAGTCCTAACTATAGTTTTGAAACTTTGGGAAGGAAATCGTCCCGTTTTGGTACAAATGGGAATTTGAAGAATTTGACACAAAATTGTCTCATCAAGAAGTAACCAAAGTTCAATATATTAGTATAATAGTCTAAATATAGCTTTGAACCCCTTCAGAATGGATTCTACCCAATATATAGTCCTAACTATAGTTTTGAAACTTTGGGAAGGAAATCGTCCCGTTTTGGTACAAATGGGAATTTGAAGAATTTGACACAAAATTGTCTCATCAAGAAGTAACCAAAGTTCAATATATTAGTATAACAGTCTAAATATAGCTTTGAACCCCTTTAGAATGGATTCTACCCAATATATAGTCCTAACTATAGTTTTGAAACTTTGGGAAGAAAATTGTCCCGTTTTAATACAAATGGGAATTTGAAGAAATGTATACATAATTGGTGAACAATGAGTAACCAAACTTCAATATATTAGTAAAATAGTCTAATATAGCTTTGAACCCCTTTAGAATGGATTCTAACCAATATATAGTCCTAACTATAGTTTTAAAACTTTGGGAAGAAAATCGTCCCGTTTTGGTACAAATGGGAATTTGAAGAATTTGACACAAAATTGTCTCATCAAGAAGTAACCAAAGTTCAATATATTAGTATAATAGTCTAAATATAGCTTTGAACCCCTTCAGAATGGATTCTACCCAATATATAGTCCTAACTATAGTTTTGAAACTTTGGGAAGGAAATCGTCCCGTTTTGGTAGAAATGGGAATTTGAAGAATTTGACACAAAATTGTCTCATCAAGAAGTAACCAAAGTTCAATATATTAGTATAACAGTCTAAATATAGCTTTGAACCCCTTTAGAATGCATTCTACCCAATATATAGTCCTAACTATAGTTTTGAAACTTTGGGAAGAAAATTGTCCCGTTTTGATACAAATGGGAATTTGAAGAAATGTATACATAATTGGTGAACAATGAGTAACCAAACTTCAATATATTAGTAAAATAGTCTAATATAGCTTTGAACCCCTTTAGAATGGATTCTACCCAATATATAGTCCTAACTATAGTTTTGAAACTTTGGGAAGGAAATCGTCCCGATTTGGTACAAATGGGAATTTGAAGAATTTGACACAAAATTGTCTCATCAAGAAGTAACCAAAGTTCAATATATTAGTATAATAGTCTAAATATAGCTTTGAACCCCTTCAGAATGGATTCTACCCAATATATAGTCCTAACTATAGTTTTGAAACTTTGGGAAGGAAATCGTCCCGTTTTGGTACAAATGGGAATTTGAAGAATTTGACACAAAATTGTCTCATCAAGAAGTAACCAAAGTTCAATATATTAGTATAACAGTCTAAATATAGCTTTGAACCCCTTTAGAATGGATTCTACCCAATATATAGTCCTAACTATAGTTTTGAAACTTTGGGAAGAAAATTGTCCCGTTTTAATACAAATGGGAATTTGAAGAAATGTATACATAATTGGTGAACAATGAGTAACCAAACTTCAATATATTAGTAAAATAGTCTAATATAGCTTTGAACCCCTTTAGAATGGATTCTAACCAATATATAGTCCTAACTATAGTTTTAAAACTTTGGTAAGAAAATCGTCCCGTTTTGGTACAAATGGGAATTTGAAGAATTTGACACAAAATTGTCTCATCAAGAAGTAACCAAAGTTCAATATATTAGTATAATAGTCTAAATATTGCTTTGAACCCCTTCAGAATGGATTCTACCCAATATATAGTCGTAAATATAGTTTTGAAACTTTGGGAAGAAAATCGTCCAATTTTGGTATAAATGGGAATTTGAAGAAATGTAGACAAAATTGGCTCATCAAGAAGTAACCAAAGTTCAATATATTAGTATAACAGTCTAAATATAGCTTTCAACCCCTTTAGAATGGATTCTAACCAATATATAGTCCTAACTATAATTTTGAAACTTTGGGAAGAAAATCGTCCAATTTTGGTATAAATGGGAATTTGAAGAAATGTAGACAAAATTGGTGACCAAGGAGTAACCAATGTTCAATATATTAGTAAAATAGTCTAAATATAGCTTTGAACCCCTTTAGAATGGATTCTTACCAATATATAGTCCTAACTATAGTTTTGAAACTTTGGGAAGAAAATAGTCCCGTTTTGGTACAAATGGGAATTTGAAGAATTTGACACAAAATTGTCTCATCAAGAAGTAACCAAAGTTCAATATATTAGTATAATGGTCTAAATATAGCTTTGAACCCCTTCAAAATGGATTCAGCCCAATATATAGTCCTAACCATAGTTTTGAAACTTTGGGAAGAAAATTGTCCCGTTTTAATACAAATGGGAATTTGAAGAAATGTATACATAATTGGTGAACAATGAGTAACCAAACTTCAATATATTAGTAAAATAGTCTAATATAGCTTTGAACCCCTTTAGAATGGATTCTAACCAATATATAGTCCTAACTATAGTTTTAAAACTTTGGGAAGAAAATCGTCCCGTTTTGGTACAAATGGGAATTTGAAGAATTTGACACAAAATTGTCTCATCAAGAAGTAACCAAAGTTCAATATATTAGTATAATAGTCTAAATATAGCTTTGAACCCCTTCAGAATGGATTCTACCCAATATATAGTCCTAACTATAGTTTTGAAACTTTGGGAAGGAAATCGTCCCGTTTTGGTAGAAATGGGAATTTGAAGAATTTGACACAAAATTGTCTCATCAAGAAGTAACCAAAGTTCAATATATTAGTATAATAGTCTAAATATAGCTTTGAACCCCTTTAGAATGCATTCTACCCAATATATAGTCCTAACTATAATTTTGAAACTTTGGGAAGAAAATCGTCCAATTTTGGTATAAATGGGAATTTGAAGAAATGTAGACAAAATTGGTGACCAAGGAGTAACCAATGTTCAATATATTAGTAAAATAGTCTAAATATAGCTTTGAACCCCTTTAGAATGGATTCTTACCAATATATAGTCCTAACTATAGTTTTGAAACTTTGGGAAGAAAATAGTCCCGTTTTGGTACAAATGGGAATTTGAAGAATTTGACACAAAATTGTCTCATCAAGAAGTAACCAAAGTTCAATATATTAGTATAACAGTCTAAATATAGCTTTGAACCCCTTTAGAATGGATTCTACCCAATATATAGTCCTAACTATAGTTTTGAAACTTTGGGAAGAAAATTGTCCCGTTTTAATACAAATGGGAATTTGAAGAAATGTATACATAATTGGTGAACAATGAGTAACCAAACTTCAATATATTAGTAAAATAGTCTAATATAGCTTTGAACCCCTTTAGAATGGATTCTAACCAATATATAGTCCTAACTATAGTTTTAAAACTTTGGGAAGAAAATCGTCCCGTTTTGGTACAAATGGGAATTTGAAGAATTTGACACAAAATTGTCTCATCAAGAAGTAACCAAAGTTCAATATATTAGTATAATAGTCTAAATATAGCTTTGAACCCCTTCAGAATGGATTCTACCCAATATATAGTCCTAACTATAGTTTTGAAACTTTGGGAAGGAAATCGTCCCGTTTTGGTAGAAATGGGAATTTGAAGAATTTGACACAAAATTGTCTCATCAAGAAGTAACCAAAGTTCAATATATTAGTATAATAGTCTAAATATAGCTTTGAACCCCTTTAGAATGCATTCTACCCAATATATAGTCCTAACTATAGTTTTGAAACTTTGGGAAGAAAATTGTCCCGTTTTGATACAAATGGGAATTTGAAGAAATGTATACATAATTGGTGAACAATGAGTAACCAAACTTCAATATATTAGTAAAATAGTCTAATATAGCTTTGAACCCCTTTAGAATGGATTCTACCCAATATATAGTCCTAACTATAGTTTTGAAACTTTGGGAAGGAAATCGTCCCGTTTTGGTACAAATGGGAATTTGAAGAATTTGACACAAAATTGTCTCATCAAGAAGTAACCAAAGTTCAATATATTAGTATAATAGTCTAAATATAGCTTTGAACCCCTTCAGAATGGATTCTACCCAATATATAGTCCTAACTATAGTTTTGAAACTTTGGGAAGGAAATCGTCCCGTTTTGGTAGAAATGGGAATTTGAAGAATTTGACACAAAATTGTCTCATCAAGAAGTAACCAAAGTTCAATATATTAGTATAACAGTCTAAATATAGCTTTGAACCCCTTTAGAATGCATTCTACCCAATATATAGTCCTAACTATAGTTTTGAAACTTTGGGAAGAAAATTGTCCCGTTTTGATACAAATGGGAATTTGAAGAAATGTATACATAATTGGTGAACAATGAGTAACCAAACTTCAATAAATTAGTAAAATAGTCTAATATAGCTTTGAACCCCTTTAGAATGGATTCTACCCAATATATAGTCCTAACTATAGTTTTGAAACTTTGGGAAGGAAATCGTCCCGTTTTGGTACAAATGGGAATTTGAAGAATTTGACACAAAATTGTCTCATCAAGAAGTAACCAAAGTTCAATATATTAGTATAATAGTCTAAATATAGCTTTGAACCCCTTCAGAATGGATTCTACCCAATATATAGTCCTAACTATAGTTTTGAAACTTTGGGAAGGAAATCGTCCCGTTTTGGTAGAAATGGGAATTTGAAGAATTTGACACAAAATTGTCTCATCAAGAAGTAACCAAAGTTCAATATATTAGTATAACAGTCTAAATATAGCTTTGAACCCCTTTAGAATGCATTCTACCCAATATATAGTCCTAACTATAGTTTTGAAACTTTGGGAAGAAAATTGTCCCGTTTTGATACAAATGGGAATTTGAAGAAATGTATACATAATTGGTGAACAATGAGTAACCAAACTTCAATATATTAGTAAAATAGTCAAATATAGCTTTGAACCCCTTTAGAATGGATTCTAACCAATATATAGTCCTAACTATAGTTTTAAAACTTTGGGAAGAAAATCGTCCCGTTTTGGTACAAATGGGAATTTGAAGAATTTGACACAAAATTGTCTCATCAAGAAGTAACCAAAGTTCAATATATTAGTATAATAGTCTAAATATAGCTTTGAACCCCTTCAGAATGGATTCTACCCAATATATAGTCCTAACTATAGTTTTGAAACTTTGGGAAGGAAATCGTCCCGTTTTGGTAGAAATGGGAATTTGAAGAATTTGACACAAAATTGTCTCATCAAGAAGTAACCAAAGTTCAATATATTAGTATAACAGTCTAAATATAGCTTTGAACCCCTTTAGAATGCATTCTACCCAATATATAGTCCTAACTATAGTTTTGAAACTTTGGGAAGAAAATTGTCCCGTTTTGATACAAATGGGAATTTGAAGAAATGTATACATAATTGGTGAACAATGAGTAACCAAACTTCAATATATTAGTAAAATAGTCTAATATAGCTTTGAACCCCTTTAGAATGGATTCTACCCAATATATAGTCCTAACTATAGTTTTGAAACTTTGGGAAGGAAATCGTCCCGTTTTGGTAGAAATGGGAATTTGAAGAATTTGACACAAAATTGTCTCATCAAGAAGTAACCAAAGTTCAATATATTAGTATAACAGTCTAAATATAGCTTTGAACCCCTTTAGAATGCATTCTACCCAATATATAGTCCTAACTATAGTTTTGAAACTTTGGGAAGCAAATTGTCCCGTTTTGATACAAATGGGAATTTGAAGAAATGTATACATAATTGGTGAACAATGAGTAACCAAACTTCAATATATTAGTAAAATAGTCTAATATAGCTTTGAACCCCTTTAGAATGGATTCTACCCAATATATAGTCCTAACTATAGTTTTGAAACTTTGGGAAGGAAATCGTCCCGTTTTGGTACAAATGGGAATTTGAAGAATTTGACACAAAATTGTCTCATCAAGAAGTAACCAAAGTTCAATATATTAGTATAATAGTCTAAATATAGCTTTGAACCCCTTCAGAATGGATTCTACCCAATATATAGTCCTAACTATAGTTTTGAAACTTTGGGAAGGAAATCGTCCCGTTTTGGTACAAATGGGAATTTGAAGAATTTGACACAAAATTGTCTCATCAAGAAGTAACCAAAGTTCAATATATTAGTATAACAGTCTAAATATAGCTTTGAACCCCTTTAGAATGGATTCTACCCAATATATAGTCCTAACTATAGTTTTGAAACTTTGGGAAGAAAATTGTCCCGTTTTAATACAAATGGGAATTTGAAGAAATGTATACATAATTGGTGAACAATGAGTAACCAAACTTCAATATATTAGTAAAATAGTCTAATATAGCTTTGAACCCCTTTAGAATGGATTCTAACCAATATATAGTCCTAACTATAGTTTTAAAACTTTGGTAAGAAAATCGTCCCGTTTTGGTACAAATGGGAATTTGAAGAATTTGACACAAAATTGTCTCATCAAGAAGTAACCAAAGTTCAATATATTAGTATAATAGTCTAAATATTGCTTTGAACCCCTTCAGAATGGATTCTACCCAATATATAGTCCTAAATATAGTTTTGAAACTTTGGGAAGAAAATCGTCCAATTTTGGTATAAATGGGAATTTGAAGAAATGTAGACAAAATTGGCTCATCAAGAAGTAACCAAAGTTCAATATATTAGTATAACAGTCTAAATATAGCTTTCAACCCCTTTAGAATGGATTCTAACCAATATATAGTCCTAACTATAATTTTGAAACTTTGGGAAGAAAATCGTCCAATTTTGGTATAAATGGGAATTTGAAGAAATGTAGACAAAATTGGTGACCAAGGAGTAACCAATGTTCAATATATTAGTAAAATAGTCTAAATATAGCTTTGAACCCCTTTAGAATGGATTCTTACCAATATATAGTCCTAACTATAGTTTTGAAACTTTGGGAAGAAAATAGTCCCGTTTTGGTACAAATGGGAATTTGAAGAATTTGACACAAAATTGTCTCATCAAGAAGTAACCAAAGTTCAATATATTAGTATAATGGTCTAAATATAGCTTTGAACCCCTTCAAAATGGATTCAGCCCAATATATAGTCCTAACCATAGTTTTCAAACTTTGGGAAGAAAATCGTCCTGTTTTGGTACAAATGGGAATTTGAAGAATTTGACACAAAATTAGCTCATCAAGAAGTAACCAAAGTTCAATATATTAGTATAATGGTCTAAATATAGCTTTGAACCCCTTCAAAATGGATTCAGCCCAATATATAGTCCTAACTATAGTTTTAAAACTATGGGAAGAAAATCGTCCTGTTTTGGTACAATTGGGAATTTGAAGAATTTGTCACAAAATTAGCTCATCAAGAAGTAACCAAAGTTCAATATATTAGTATAATAGTCTAAATATTGCTTTGAACCCCTTTAGAATGGATTCTACCCAATATATAATCCTAACTATAGTTTTGAAACTTTGGGAAGAAAATCGTCCCGTTTTGGTACAAATTGGAATTTGAAGAAATGTAGACAAAATTGGTGACCAAGGAGTAACCAATGTTCAATATATTAGTAAAATAGTCTAAATATAGCTTTCAACCCCTTTAGAATGAATTCTAACCAATATATAGTCCTAACTATAATTTTGAAACTTTGGGAAGAAAATCGTCCAATTTTGGTATAAATGGGAATGTGAAGAAATGTAGACAAAATTGGTGACCAAGGAGTCACCAATGTTCAATATATTAGTAAAATAGTCTAAATATAGCTTTGAACCCCTTTAGAATGGATTCTACCCAATATATAGTCCTAACTATAGTTTTGAAACTTTGGGAAGAAAATCGTCCAATTTTGGTATAAATGGGAATTTGAAGAAATGTAGATAAAATTGGTGACCAAGGAGTAACCAATGTTCAATATATTAGTAAAATAGTCTAAATATAGCTTTGAACCCCTTTAGAATGGATTCTACCCAATATATAGTCCTAACTATAGTTTTGAAACTTTGGGAAGAAAATCGTCCCGTTTTGATACAAATGGGAATTTGAAGAATTTGACACAAAATTCTCTCATCAAGAAGTAACCAAAGTTCAATATATTAGTATAATGGTCTAAATATAGCTTTGAACCCCTTCAAAATGGATTCAACCCAATATATAGTCCTAACTATAGTTTTGAAACTTTGGGAAGAAAATCGTCCTATATTGGTACAAATGGGAATTTGAAGAATTTGACACAAAATTAGCTCATCAAGAAGTAACCAAAGTTCAATATATTAGTATAGTAGTCTAAGTATAGCTTTGAACCCCTTCAGAATGGATTCTACCCAATATATAATCCTAACTATAGTTTTGAAACTTTGGGAAAAAAATCGTCCCGTTTTGGTACAAATGGGAATTTGAAGAATTTGACACAAAATTGTCTCATCAAGAAGTAACCAAAGTTCAATATATTAGTATAATGGTCTAAATATAGCTTTGAACCCCTTCAAAATGGATTCAGCCCAATATATAGTCCTAACTATAGTTTTGAAACTATGGGAAGAAAATCGTCCTGTTTTGGTACAAATGGGAATTTGAAGAATTTGTCACAAAATTAGCTCATCAAGAAGTAACCAAAGTTCAATATATTAGTATAATAGTCTAAATATAGCTTTGAACCCCTTCAGAATGGATTCTACCCAATATATAGTCCTAACTATAGTTTTGAAACTTTGGGAAGAAAATCGTCCCGTTTTGGTACAAATGGGAATTTGAAGAAATGTATACATAATTGGTGACCAATGAGTAACCAAACTTCAATATATTAGTAAAATAGTCTAAATATAGCTTTGAACCCCTTTAGAATGGATTCTAACCAATATATAGTCATAACTATAGTTTTAAAACTTTGGGAAGAAAATCGTCCCGTTTTGGTACAAATGGGAATTTGAAGAATTTGACACAAAATTGTCTCATCAAGAAGTAACCAAAGTTCAATATATTAGTATAATAGTCTAAATATAGCTTTGAACCCCTTCAGAATAGATTCTACCCAATATATAGTCCTAACTATAGTTTTGAAACTTTGGGAAGGAAATCGTCCCGTTTTGGTAGAAATGGGAATTTGAAGAATTTGACACAAAATTGTCTCATCAAGAAGTAACCAAAGTTCAATATATTAGTATAACAGTCTAAATATAGCTTTGAACCCCTTTAGAATGCATTCTACCCAATATATAGTCCTAACTATAGTTTTGAAACTTTGGGAAGAAAATTGTCCCGTTTTGATACAAATGGGAATTTGAAGAAATGTATACATAATTGGTGAACAATGAGTAACCAAACTTCAATATATTAGTAAAATAGTCAAATATAGCTTTGAACCCCTTTAGAATGGATTCTAACCAATATATAGTCCTAACTATAGTTTTAAAACTTTGGGAAGAAAATCGTCCCGTTTTGGTACAAATGGGAATTTGAAGAATTTGACACAAAATTGTCTCATCAAGAAGTAACCAAAGTTCAATATATTAGTATAATAGTCTAAATATAGCTTTGAACCCCTTCAGAATGGATTCTACCCAATATATAGTCCTAACTATAGTTTTGAAACTTTGGGAAGGAAATCGTCCCGTTTTGGTAGAAATGGGAATTTGAAGAATTTGACACAAAATTGTCTCATCAAGAAGTAACCAAAGTTCAATATATTAGTATAACAGTCTAAATATAGCTTTGAACCCCTTTAGAATGCATTCTACCCAATATATAGTCCTAACTATAGTTTTTAAACTTTGGGAAGAAAATTGTCCCGTTTTGATACAAATGGGAATTTGAAGAAATGTATACATAATTGGTGAACAATGAGTAACCAAACTTCAATATATTAGTAAAATAGTCTAATATAGCTTTGAACCCCTTTAGATTGGATTCTACCCAATATATAGTCCTAACTATAGTTTTGAAACTTTGGGAAGGAAATCGTCCCGTTTTGGTACAAATGGGAATTTGAAGAATTTGACACAAAATTGTCTCATCAAGAAGTAACCAAAGTTCAATATATTAGTATAATAGTCTAAATATAGCTTTGAACCCCTTCAGAATGGATTCTACCCAATATATAGTCCTAACTATAGTTTTGAAACTTTGGGAAGGAAATCGTCCCGTTTTGGTACAAATGGGAATTTGAAGAATTTGACACAAAATTGTCTCATCAAGAAGTAACCAAAGTTCAATATATTAGTATAACAGTCTAAATATAGCTTTGAACCCCTTTAGAATGGATTCTACCCAATATATAGTCCTAACTATAGTTTTGAAACTTTGGGAAGAAAATTTTCCCGTTTTAATACAAATGGGAATTTGAAGAAATGTATACATAATTGGTGAACAATGAGTAACCAAACTTCAATATATTAGTAAAATAGTCTAATATAGCTTTGAACCCCTTTAGAATGGATTCTAACCAATATATAGTCCTAACTATAGTTTTAAAACTTTGGTAAGAAAATCGTCCCGTTTTGGTACAAATGGGAATTTGAAGAATTTGACACAAAATTGTCTCATCAAGAAGTAACCAAAGTTCAATATATTAGTATAATAGTCTAAATATTGCTTTGAACCCCTTCAGAATGGATTCTACCCAATATATAGTCCTAACTATAGTTTTGAAACTTTGGGAAGAAAATCGTCCAATTTTGGTATAAATGGGAATTTGAAGAAATGTAGACAAAATTGGCTCATCAAGAAGTAACCAAAGTTCAATATATTAGTATAACAGTCTAAATATAGCTTTCAACCCCTTTAGAATGGATTCTAACCAATATATAGTCCTAACTATAATTTTGAAACTTTGGGAAGAAAATCGTCCAATTTTGGTATAAATGGGAATTTGAAGAAATGTAGACAAAATTGGTGACCAAGGAGTAACCAATGTTCAATATATTAGTAAAATAGTCTAAATATAGCTTTGAACCCCTTTAGAATGGATTCTTACCAATATATAGTCCTAACTATAGTTTTGAAACTTTGGGAAGAAAATAGTCCCGTTTTGGTACAAATGGGAATTTGAAGAATTTGACACAAAATTGTCTCATCAAGAAGTAACCAAAGTTCAATATATTAGTATAATGGTCTAAATATAGCTTTGAACCCCTTCAAAATGGATTCAGCCCAATATATAGTCCTAACCATAGTTTTCAAACTTTGGGAAGAAAATCGTCCTGTTTTGGTACAAATGGGAATTTGAAGAATTTGACACAAAATTAGCTCATCAAGAAGTAACCAAAGTTCAATATATTAGTATAATGGTCTAAATATAGCTTTGAACCCCTTCAAAATGGATTCAGCCCAATATATAGTCCTAACTATAGTTTTAAAACTATGGGAAGAAAATCGTCCTGTTTTGGTACAATTGGGAATTTGAAGAATTTGTCACAAAATTAGCTCATCAAGAAGTAACCAAAGTTCAATATATTAGTATAATAGTCTAAATATTGCTTTGAACCCCTTTAGAATGGATTCTACCCAATATATAATCCTAACTATTGTTTTGAAACTTTGGGAAGAAAATCGTCCCGTTTTGGTACAAATTGGAATTTGAAGAAATGTAGACAAAATTGGTGACCAAGGAGTAACCAATGTTCAATATATTAGTAAAATAGTCTAAATATAGCTTTCAACCCCTTTAGAATGAATTCTAACCAATATATAGTCCTAACTATAATTTTGAAACTTTGGGAAGAAAATCGTCCAATTTTGGTATAAATGGGAATGTGAAGAAATGTAGACAAAATTGGTGACCAAGGAGTCACCAATGTTCAATATATTAGTAAAATAGTCTAAATATAGCTTTGAACCCCTTTAGAATGGATTCTACCCAATATATAGTCCTAACTATAGTTTTGAAACTTTGGGAAGAAAATCGTCCAATTTTGGTATAAATGGGAATTTGAAGAAATGTAGATAAAATTGGTGACCAAGGAGTAACCAATGTTCAATATATTAGTAAAATAGTCTAAATATAGCTTTGAACCCCTTTAGAATGGATTCTACCCAATATATAGTCCTAACTATAGTTTTGAAACTTTGGGAAGAAAATCGTCCCGTTTTGATACAAATGGGAATTTGAAGAATTTGACACAAAATTCTCTCATCAAGAAGTAACCAAAGTTCAATATATTAGTATAATGGTCTAAATATAGCTTTGAACCCCTTCAAAATGGATTCAACCCAATATATAGTCCTAACTATAGTTTTGAAACTTTGGGAAGAAAATCGTCCTATATTGGTACAAATGGGAATTTGAAGAATTTGACACAAAATTAGCTCATCAAGAAGTAACCAAAGTTCAATATATTAGTATAGTAGTCTAAATATAGCTTTGAACCCCTTCAGAATGGATTCTACCCAATATATAATCCTAACTATAGTTTTGAAACTTTGGGAAGAAAATCGTCCCGTTTTGGTACAAATGGGAATTTGAAGAATTTGACACAAAATTGTCTCATCAAGAAGTAACCAAAGTTCAATTTATTAGTATAATGGTCTAAATATAGCTTTGAACCCCTTCAAAATGGATTCAGCCCAATATATAGTCCTAACTATAGTTTTGAAACTATGGGAAGAAAATCGTCCTGTTTTGGTACAAATGGGAATTTGAAGAATTTGTCACAAAATTAGCTCATCAAGAAGTAACCAAAGTTCAATATATTAGTATAATAGTCTAAATATAGCTTTGAACCCCTTCAGAATGGATTCTACCCAATATATAGTCCTAACTATAGTTTTGAAACTTTGGGAAGAAAATCGTCCCGTTTTGGTACAAATGGGAATTTGAAGAAATGTATACATAATTGGTGACCAATGAGTAACCAAACTTCAATATATTAGTAAAATAGTCTAAATATAGCTTTGAACCCCTTTAGAATGGATTCTAACCAATATATAGTCATAACTATAGTTTTAAAACTTTGGGAAGAAAATCGTCCCGTTTTGGTACAAATGGGAATTTGAAGAATTTGACACAAAATTGTCTCATCAAGAAGTAACCAAAGTTCAATATATTAGTATAATAGTCTAAATATAGCTTTGAACCCCTTCAGAATAGATTCTACCCAATATATAGTCCTAACTATAGTTTTGAAACTTTGGGAAGGAAATCGTCCCGTTTTGGTAGAAATGGGAATTTGAAGAATTTGACACAAAATTGTCTCATCAAGAAGTAACCAAAGTTCAATATATTAGTATAACAGTCTAAATATAGCTTTGAACCCCTTTAGAATGCATTCTACCCAATATATAGTCCTAACTATAGTTTTGAAACTTTGGGAAGAAAATTGTCCCGTTTTGATACAAATGGGAATTTGAAGAAATGTATACATAATTGGTGAACAATGAGTAACCAAACTTCAATATATTAGTAAAATAGTCTAATATAGCTTTGAACCCCTTTAGAATGGATTCTAACCAATATATAGTCCTAACTATAGTTTTAAAACTTTGGGAAGAAAATCGTCCCGTTTTGGTACAAATGGGAATTTGAAGAATTTGACACAAAATTGTCTCATCAAGAAGTAACCAAAGTTCAATATATTAGTATAATAGTCTAAATATAGCTTTGAACCCCTTCAGAATGGATTCTACCCAATATATAGTCCTAACTATAGTTTTGAAACTTTGGGAAGGAAATCGTCCCGTTTTGGTAGAAATGGGAATTTGAAGAATTTGACACAAAATTGTCTCATCAAGAAGTAACCAAAGTTCAATATATTAGTATAACAGTCTAAATATAGCTTTGAACCCCTTTAGAATGCATTCTACCCAATATATAGTCCTAACTATAGTTTTGAAACTTTGGGAAGAAAATTGTCCCGTTTTGATACAAATGGGAATTTGAAGAAATGTATACATAATTGGTGAACAATGAGTAACCAAACTTCAATATATTAGTAAAATAGTCTAATATAGCTTTGAACCCCTTTAGAATGGATTCTAACCAATATATAGTCCTAACTATAGTTTTAAAACTTTGGGAAGAAAATCGTCCCGTTTTGGTACAAATGGGAATTTGAAGAATTTGACACAAAATTGTCTCATCAAGAAGTAACCAAAGTTCAATATATTAGTATAATAGTCTAAATATAGCTTTGAACCCCTTCAGAATGGATTCTACCCAATATATAGTCCTAACTATAGTTTTGAAACTTTGGGAAGAAAATCGTCCAATTTTGGTATAAATGGGAATTTGAAGAAATGTAGACAAAATTGGCTCATCAAGAAGTAACCAAACTTCAATATATTAGTATAACAGTCTAAATATAGCTTTCAACCCCTTTAGAATGGATTCTAACCAATATATAGTCCTAACTATAATTTTGAAACTTTGGGAAGAAAATCGTCCAATTTTGGTATAAATGGGAATTTGAAGAAATGTAGACAAAATTGGTGACCAAGGAGTAACCAATGTTCAATATATTAGTAAAATAGTCTAAATGTAGCTTTGAACCCCTTTAGAATGGATTCTACCCAATACATAGTCCTAACTATAGTTTTGAAACTTTGGGAAGAAAATAGTCCCGTTTTGGTACAAATGGGAATTTGAAGAATTTGACACAAAATTGTCTCATCAAGAAGTAACCAAAGTTCAATATATTAGTATAATGGTCTAAATATAGCTTTGAACCCCTTCAAAATGGATTCAGCCCAATATATAGTCCTAACCATAGTTTTCAAACTTTGGGAAGAAAATCGTCCTGTTTTGGTACAAATGGGAATTTGAAGAATTTAACACAAAATTAGCTCATCAAGAAGTAACCAAAGTTCAATATATTAGTATAATAGTCTTAATATAGCTTTGAACACCTTCAGAATGGATTCTATCCAATATATAGTCCTAACTATAGTTTTGAAACTTTGGGAAGAAAATCGTTCCGTTTTGGTACAAATGGGAATTTTAAGAAATGTAGACAAAATTGGTGAACAAGGAGTAACCAAAGTTCAATATATTAGTATAATGGTCTAAATATAGCTTTGAACCCCTTCAAAATGGATTCAGCCCAATATATAGTCCTAACCATAGTTTTCAAACTTTGGGAAGAAAATAGTCCCGTTTTGGTACAAATGGGAATTTGAAGAATTTGACACAAAATTGTCTCATCAAGAAGTAACCAAAGTTCAATATATTAGTATAATGGTCTAAATATAGCTTTGAACCCCTTCAAAATGGATTCAGCCCAATATATAGTCCTAACTATAGTTTTGAAACTTTGGAAAGAAAATCGTCCTGTTTTGGTACAAATGGGAATTTGAAGAATTTGACACAAAATTGTCTCATCAAGAAGTAACGAAAGTTCAATATATTAGTATAATGGTCTAAATATAGCTTTGAACCCCTTCAAAATGGATTCAGCCCAATATATAGTCATAACTATAGTTTTAAAACTTTGGGAAGAAAATCGTCCCGTTTTGGTACAAATGGGAATTTGAAGAATTTGACACAAAATTGTCTCATCAAGAAGTAACCAAAGTTCAATATATTAGTATAATAGTCTAAATATAGCTTTGAACCCCTTCAGAATAGATTCTACCCAATATATAGTCCTAACTATAGTTTTGAAACTTTGGGAAGGAAATCGTCCCGTTTTGGTAGAAATGGGAATTTGAAGAATTTGACACAAAATTGTCTCATCAAGAAGTAACCAAAGTTCAATATATTAGTATAACAGTCTAAATATAGCTTTGAACCCCTTTAGAATGCATTCTACCCAATATATAGTCCTAACTATAGTTTTGAAACTTTGGGAAGAAAATTGTCCCGTTTTGATACAAATGGGAATTTGAAGAAATGTATACATAATTGGTGAACAATGAGTAACCAAACTTCAATATATTAGTAAAATAGTCAAATATAGCTTTGAACCCCTTTAGAATGGATTCTAACCAATATATAGTCCTAACTATAGTTTTAAAACTTTGGGAAGAAAATCGTCCCGTTTTGGTACAAATGGGAATTTGAAGAATTTGACACAAAATTGTCTCATCAAGAAGTAACCAAAGTTCAATATATTAGTATAATAGTCTAAATATAGCTTTGAACCCCTTCAGAATGGATTCTACCCAATATATAGTCCTAACTATAGTTTTGAAACTTTGGGAAGGAAATCGTCCCGTTTTGGTAGAAATGGGAATTTGAAGAATTTGACACAAAATTGTCTCATCAAGAAGTAACCAAAGTTCAATATATTAGTATAACAGTCTAAATATAGCTTTGAACCCCTTTAGAATGCATTCTACCCAATATATAGTCCTAACTATAGTTTTGAAACTTTGGGAAGAAAATTGTCCCGTTTTGATACAAATGGGAATTTGAAGAAATGTATACATAATTGGTGAACAATGAGTAACCAAACTTCAATATATTAGTAAAATAGTCTAATATAGCTTTGAACCCCTTTAGAATGGATTCTAACCAATATATAGTCCTAACTATAGTTTTAAAACTTTGGGAAGAAAATCGTCCCGTTTTGGTACAAATGGGAATTTGAAGAATTTGACACAAAATTGTCTCATCAAGAAGTAACCAAAGTTCAATATATTAGTATAATAGTCTAAATATAGCTTTGAACCCCTTCAGAATGGATTCTACCCAATATATAGTCCTAACTATAGTTTTGAAACTTTGGGAAGGAAATCGTCCCGTTTTGGTAGAAATGGGAATTTGAAGAATTTGACACAAAATTGTCTCATCAAGAAGTAACCAAAGTTCAATATATTAGTATAACAGTCTAAATATAGCTTTGAACCCCTTTAGAATGCATTCTACCCAATATATAGTCCTAACTATAGTTTTGAAACTTTGGGAGGAAAATTGTCCCGTTTTGATACAAATGGGAATTTGAAGAAATGTATACATAATTGGTGAACAATGAGTAACCAAACTTCAATATATTAGTAAAATAGTCTAATATAGCTTTGAACCCCTTTAGAATGGATTCTAACCAATATATAGTCCTAACTATAGTTTTAAAACTTTGGGAAGAAAATCGTCCCGTTTTGGTACAAATGGGAATTTGAAGAATTTGACACAAAATTGTCTCATCAAGAAGTAACCAAAGTTCAATATATTAGTATAATGGTCTAAATATAGCTTTGAACCCCTTCAAAATGGATTCAGCCCAATATATAGTCCTAACCATAGTTTTCAAACTTTGGGAAGAAAATCGTCCTGTTTTGGTACAAATGGGAATTTGAAGAATTTAACACAAAATTAGCTCATCAAGAAGTAACCAAAGTTCAATATATTAGTATAATAGTCTTAATATAGCTTTGAACACCTTCAGAATGGATTCTATCCAATATATAGTCCTAACTATAGTTTTGAAACTTTGGGAAGAAAATCGTTCCGTTTTGGTACAAATGGGAATTTTAAGAAATGTAGACAAAATTGGTGAACAAGGAGTAACCAAAGTTCAATATATTAGTATAATGGTCTAAATATAGCTTTGAACCCCTTCAAAATGGATTCAGCCCAATATATAGTCCTAACCATAGTTTTCAAACTTTGGGAAGAAAATAGTCCCGTTTTGGTACAAATGGGAATTTGAAGAATTTGACACAAAATTGTCTCATCAAGAAGTAACCAAAGTTCAATATATTAGTATAATGGTCTAAATATAGCTTTGAACCCCTTCAAAATGGATTCAGCCCAATATATAGTCCTAACTATAGTTTTGAAACTTTGGAAAGAAAATCGTCCTGTTTTGGTACAAATGGGAATTTGAAGAATTTGACACAAAATTGTCTCATCAAGAAGTAACGAAAGTTCAATATATTAGTATAATGGTCTAAATATAGCTTTGAACCCCTTCAAAATGGATTCAGCCCAATATATAGTCATAACTATAGTTTTAAAACTTTGGGAAGAAAATCGTCCCGTTTTGGTACAAATGGGAATTTGAAGAATTTGACACAAAATTGTCTCATCAAGAAGTAACCAAAGTTCAATATATTAGTATAATAGTCTAAATATAGCTTTGAACCCCTTCAGAATAGATTCTACCCAATATATAGTCCTAACTATAGTTTTGAAACTTTGGGAAGGAAATCGTCCCGTTTTGGTAGAAATGGGAATTTGAAGAATTTGACACAAAATTGTCTCATCAAGAAGTAACCAAAGTTCAATATATTAGTATAACAGTCTAAATATAGCTTTGAACCCCTTTAGAATGCATTCTACCCAATATATAGTCCTAACTATAGTTTTGAAACTTTGGGAAGAAAATTGTCCCGTTTTGATACAAATGGGAATTTGAAGAAATGTATACATAATTGGTGAACAATGAGTAACCAAACTTCAATATATTAGTAAAATAGTCAAATATAGCTTTGAACCCCTTTAGAATGGATTCTAACCAATATATAGTCCTAACTATAGTTTTAAAACTTTGGGAAGAAAATCGTCCCGTTTTGGTACAAATGGGAATTTGAAGAATTTGACACAAAATTGTCTCATCAAGAAGTAACCAAAGTTCAATATATTAGTATAATAGTCTAAATATAGCTTTGAACCCCTTCAGAATGGATTCTACCCAATATATAGTCCTAACTATAGTTTTGAAACTTTGGGAAGGAAATCGTCCCGTTTTGGTAGAAATGGGAATTTGAAGAATTTGACACAAAATTGTCTCATCAAGAAGTAACCAAAGTTCAATATATTAGTATAACAGTCTAAATATAGCTTTGAACCCCTTTAGAATGCATTCTACCCAATATATAGTCCTAACTATAGTTTTGAAACTTTGGGAAGAAAATTGTCCCGTTTTGATACAAATGGGAATTTGAAGAAATGTATACATAATTGGTGAACAATGAGTAACCAAACTTCAATATATTAGTAAAATAGTCTATTATAGCTTTGAACCCCTTTAGAATGGATTCTAACCAATATATAGTCCTAACTATAGTTTTAAAACTTTGGGAAGAAAATCGTCCCGTTTTGGTACAAATGGGAATTTGAAGAATTTGACACAAAATTGTCTCATCAAGAAGTAACCAAAGTTCAATATATTAGTATAATAGTCTAAATATAGCTTTGAACCCCTTCAGAATGGATTCTACCCAATATATAGTCCTAACTATAGTTTTGAAACTTTGGGAAGGAAATCGTCCCGTTTTGGTAGAAATGGGAATTTGAAGAATTTGACACAAAATTGTCTCATCAAGAAGTAACCAAAGTTCAATATATTAGTATAACAGTCTAAATATAGCTTTGAACCCCTTTAGAATGCATTCTACCCAATATATAGTCCTAACTATAGTTTTGAAACTTTGGGAAGAAAATTGTCCCGTTTTGATACAAATGGGAATTTGAAGAAATGTATACATAATTGGTGAACAATGAGTAACCAAACTTCAATATATTAGTAAAATAGTCTAATATAGCTTTGAACCCCTTTAGAATGGATTCTAACCAATATATAGTCCTAACTATAGTTTTAAAACTTTGGGAAGAAAATCGTCCCGTTTTGGTACAAATGGGAATTTGAAGAATTTGACACAAAATTGTCTCATCAAGAAGTAACCAAAGTTCAATATATTAGTATAATAGTCTAAATATAGCTTTGAACCCCTTCAGAATGGATTCTACCCAATATATAGTCCTAACTATAGTTTTGAAACTTTGGGAAGAAAATCGTCCAATTTTGGTATAAATGGGAATTTGAAGAAATGTAGACAAAATTGGCTCATCAAGAAGTAACCAAACTTCAATATATTAGTATAACAGTCTAAATATAGCTTTCAACCCCTTTAGAATGGATTCTAACCAATATATAGTCCTAACTATAATTTTGAAACTTTGGGAAGAAAATCGTCCAATTTTGGTATAAATGGGAATTTGAAGAAATGTAGACAAAATTGGTGACCAAGGAGTAACCAATGTTCAATATATTAGTAAAATAGTCTAAATGTAGCTTTGAACCCCTTTAGAATGGATTCTACCCAATACATAGTCCTAACTATAGTTTTGAAACTTTGGGAAGAAAATAGTCCCGTTTTGGTACAAATGGGAATTTGAAGAATTTGACACAAAATTGTCTCATCAAGAAGTAACCAAAGTTCAATATATTAGTATAATGGTCTAAATATAGCTTTGAACCCCTTCAAAATGGATTCAGCCCAATATATAGTCCTAACCATAGTTTTCAAACTTTGGGAAGAAAATCGTCCTGTTTTGGTACAAATGGGAATTTGAAGAATTTAACACAAAATTAGCTCATCAAGAAGTAACCAAAGTTCAATATATTAGTATAATAGTCTTAATATAGCTTTGAACACCTTCAGAATGGATTCTATCCAATATATAGTCCTAACTATAGTTTTGAAACTTTGGGAAGAAAATCGTTCCGTTTTGGTACAAATGGGAATTTTAAGAAATGTAGACAAAATTGGTGAACAAGGAGTAACCAAAGTTCAATATATTAGTATAATGGTCTAAATATAGCTTTGAACCCCTTCAAAATGGATTCAGCCCAATATATAGTCCTAACCATAGTTTTCAAACTTTGGGAAGAAAATAGTCCCGTTTTGGTACAAATGGGAATTTGAAGAATTTGACACAAAATTGTCTCATCAAGAAGTAACCAAAGTTCAATATATTAGTATAATGGTCTAAATATAGCTTTGAACCCCTTCAAAATGGATTCAGCCCAATATATAGTCCTAACTATAGTTTTGAAACTTTGGAAAGAAAATCGTCCTGTTTTGGTACAAATGGGAATTTGAAGAATTTGACACAAAATTGTCTCATCAAGAAGTAACGAAAGTTCAATATATTAGTATAATGGTCTAAATATAGCTTTGAACCCCTTCAAAATGGATTCAGCCCAATATATAGTCCTAACTATAGTTTTGAAACTTTGGGAAGAAAATCGTCCTGTTTTGGTACAAATGGGAATTTGAAGAATTTGACACAAAATTAGCTCATCAAGAAGTAACCAAAGTTCAATATATTAGTATAATAGTCTAAATATAGCTTTGAACCCCTTCAAAATGGATTCAGCCCAATATATAGTCCTAACTATAGTTTTGAAACTATGGGAAGAAAATCGTCCTGTTTTGGTACAAATGGGAATTTGAAGAATTTGTCACAAAATTAGCTCATCAAGAAGTAACCAAAGTTCAATATATTAGTATAATAGTCTAAATATAGCTTTGAACCCCTTCAGAATGGATTCTACCCAATATATAGTCCTAACTATAGTTTTGAAACTTTGGGAAGAAAATCGTCCCGTTTTGGTACAAATGGGAATTTGAAGAATTTGACACAAAATTGTCTCATCAAGAAGTAACCAAAGTTCAATATATTAGTATAATGGTCTAAATATAGCTTTGAACCCCTTCAAAATGGATTCAGCCCAATATATAGTCCTAACTATAGTTTTGAAACTATGGGAAGAAAATCGTCCTGTTTTGGTACAAATTGGAATTTGAAGAATTTGTCACAAAATTAGCTCATCAAGAAGTAACCAAAGTTCAATATATTAGTATAATAGTCTAAATATAGCTTTGAACCCCTTCAGAATGGATTCTACCCAATATATAGTCCTAACTATAGTTTTGAAACTTTGGGAAGAAAATCGTCCCGTTTTGGTACAAATGGGAATTTGAAGAAATGTATACATAATTGGTGACCAATGAGTAACCAAACTTCAATATATTAGTAAAATAGTCTAAATATAGCTTTGAACCCCTTTAGAATGGATTCTAACCAATATATAGTCATAACTATAGTTTTAAAACTTTGGGAAGAAAATCGTCCCGTTTTGGTACAAATGGGAATTTGAAGAATTTGACACAAAATTGTCTCATCAAGAAGTAACCAAAGTTCAATATATTAGTATAATAGTCTAAATATAGCTTTGAACCCCTTCAGAATAGATTCTACCCAATATATAGTCCTAACTATAGTTTTGAAACTTTGGGAAGGAAATCGTCCCGTTTTGGTAGAAATGGGAATTTGAAGAATTTGACACAAAATTGTCTCATCAAGAAGTAACCAAAGTTCAATATATTAGTATAACAGTCTAAATATAGCTTTGAACCCCTTTAGAATGCATTCTACCCAATATATAGTCCTAACTATAGTTTTGAAACTTTGGGAAGAAAATTGTCCCGTTTTGATACAAATGGGAATTTGAAGAAATGTATACATAATTGGTGAACAATGAGTAACCAAACTTCAATATATTAGTAAAATAGTCAAATATAGCTTTGAACCCCTTTAGAATGGATTCTAACCAATATATAGTCCTAACTATAGTTTTAAAACTTTGGGAAGAAAATCGTCCCGTTTTGGTACAAATGGGAATTTGAAGAATTTGACACAAAATTGTCTCATCAAGAAGTAACCAAAGTTCAATATATTAGTATAATAGTCTAAATATAGCTTTGAACCCCTTCAGAATGGATTCTACCCAATATATAGTCCTAACTATAGTTTTGAAACTTTGGGAAGGAAATCGTCCCGTTTTGGTAGAAATGGGAATTTGAAGAATTTGACACAAAATTGTCTCATCAAGAAGTAACCAAAGTTCAATATATTAGTATAACAGTCTAAATATAGCTTTGAACCCCTTTAGAATGCATTCTACCCAATATATAGTCCTAACTATAGTTTTGAAACTTTGGGAAGAAAATTGTCCCGTTTTGATACAAATGGGAATTTGAAGAAATGTATACATAATTGGTGAACAATGAGTAACCAAACTTCAATATATTAGTAAAATAGTCTAATATAGCTTTGAACCCCTTTAGAATGGATTCTAACCAATATATAGTCCTAACTATAGTTTTAAAACTTTGGGAAGAAAATCGTCCCGTTTTGGTACAAATGGGAATTTGAAGAATTTGACACAAAATTGTCTCATCAAGAAGTAACCAAAGTTCAATATATTAGTATAATAGTCTAAATATAGCTTTGAACCCGTTCAGAATGGATTCTACCCAATATATAGTCCTAACTATAGTTTTGAAACTTTGGGAAGGAAATCGTCCCGTTTTGGTAGAAATGGGAATTTGAAGAATTTGACACAAAATTGTCTCATCAAGAAGTAACCAAAGTTCAATATATTAGTATAACAGTCTAAATATAGCTTTGAACCCCTTTAGAATGCATTCTACCCAATATATAGTCCTAACTATAGTTTTGAAACTTTGGGAAGAAAATTGTCCCGTTTTGATACAAATGGGAATTTGAAGAAATGTATACATAATTGGTGAACAATGAGTAACCAAACTTCAATATATTAGTAAAATAGTCTAATATAGCTTTGAACCCCTTTAGAATGGATTCTAACCAATATATAGTCCTAACTATAGTTTTAAAACTTTGGGAAGAAAATCGTCCCGTTTTGGTACAAATGGGAATTTGAAGAATTTGACACAAAATTGTCTCATCAAGAAGTAACCAAAGTTCAATATATTAGTATAATAGTCTAAATATAGCTTTGAACCCCTTCAGAATGGATTCTACCCAATATATAGTCCTAACTATAGTTTTGAAACTTTGGGAAGAAAATCGTCCAATTTTGGTATAAATGGGAATTTGAAGAAATGTAGACAAAATTGGCTCATCAAGAAGTAACCAAACTTCAATATATTAGTATAACAGTCTAAATATAGCTTTCAACCCCTTTAGAATGGATTCTAACCAATATATAGTCCTAACTATAATTTTGAAACTTTGGGAAGAAAATCGTCCAATTTTGGTATAAATGGGAATTTGAAGAAATGTAGACAAAATTGGTGACCAAGGAGTAACCAATGTTCAATATATTAGTAAAATAGTCTAAATGTAGCTTTGAACCCCTTTAGAATGGATTCTACCCAATACATAGTCCTAACTATAGTTTTGAAACTTTGGGAAGAAAATAGTCCCGTTTTGGTACAAATGGGAATTTGAAGAATTTGACACAAAATTGTCTCATCAAGAAGTAACCAAAGTTCAATATATTAGTATAATGGTCTAAATATAGCTTTGAACCCCTTCAAAATGGATTCAGCCCAATATATAGTCCTAACCATAGTTTTCAAACTTTGGGAAGAAAATCGTCCTGTTTTGGTACAAATGGGAATTTGAAGAATTTAACACAAAATTAGCTCATCAAGAAGTAACCAAAGTTCAATATATTAGTATAATAGTCTTAATATAGCTTTGAACACCTTCAGAATGGATTCTATCCAATATATAGTCCTAACTATAGTTTTGAAAGTTTGGGAAGAAAATCGTTCCGTTTTGGTACAAATGGGAATTTTAAGAAATGTAGACAAAATTGGTGAACAAGGAGTAACCAAAGTTCAATATATTAGTATAATGGTCTAAATATAGCTTTGAACCCCTTCAAAATGGATTCAGCCCAATATATAGTCCTAACCATAGTTTTCAAACTTTGGGAAGAAAATAGTCCCGTTTTGGTACAAATGGGAATTTGAAGAATTTGACACAAAATTGTCTCATCAAGAAGTAACCAAAGTTCAATATATTAGTATAATGGTCTAAATATAGCTTTGAACCCCTTCAAAATGGATTCAGCCCAATATATAGTCCTAACTATAGTTTTGAAACTTTGGAAAGAAAATCGTCCTGTTTTGGTACAAATGGGAATTTGAAGAATTTGACACAAAATTGTCTCATCAAGAAGTAACGAAAGTTCAATATATTAGTATAATGGTCTAAATATAGCTTTGAACCCCTTCAAAATGGATTCAGCCCAATATATAGTCCTAACTATAGTTTTGAAACTTTGGGAAGAAAATCGTCCTGTTTTGGTACAAATGGGAATTTGAAGAATTTGACACAAAATTAGCTCATCAAGAAGTAACCAAAGTTCAATATATTAGTATAATAGTCTAAATATAGCTTTGAACCCCTTCAAAATGGATTCAGCCCAATATATAGTCCTAACTATAGTTTTGAAACTATGGGAAGAAAATCGTCCTGTTTTGGTACAAATGGGAATTTGAAGAATTTGTCACAAAATTAGCTCATCAAGAAGTAACCAAAGTTCAATATATTAGTATAATAGTCTAAATATAGCTTTGAACCCCTTCAGAATGGATTCTACCCAATATATAGTCCTAACTATAGTTTTGAAACTTTGGGAAGAAAATCGTCCCGTTTTGGTACAAATGGGAATTTGAAGAATTTGACACAAAATTGTCTCATCAAGAAGTAACCAAAGTTCAATATATTAGTATAATGGTCTAAATATAGCTTTGAACCCCTTCAAAATGGATTCAGCCCAATATATAGTCCTAACTATAGTTTTGAAACTATGGGAAGAAAATCGTCCTGTTTTGGTACAAATTGGAATTTGAAGAATTTGTCACAAAATTAGCTCATCAAGAAGTAACCAAAGTTCAATATATTAGTATAATAGTCTAAATATAGCTTTGAACCCCTTCAGAATGGATTCTACCCAATATATAGTCCTAACTATAGTTTTGAAACTTTGGGAAGAAAATCGTCCCGTTTTGGTACAAATGGGAATTTGAAGAAATGTATACATAATTGGTGACCAATGAGTAACCAAACTTCAATATATTAGTAAAATAGTCTAAATATAGCTTTGAACCCCTTTAGAATCGATTCTAACCAATATATAGTCATAACTATAGTTTTAAAACTTTGGGAAGAAAATCGTCCCGTTTTGGTACAAATGGGAATTTGAAGAATTTGACACAAAATTGTCTCATCAAGAAGTAACCAAAGTTCAATATATTAGTATAATAGTCTAAATATAGCTTTGAACCCCTTCAGAATAGATTCTACCCAATATATAGTCCTAACTATAGTTTTGAAACTTTGGGAAGGAAATCGTCCCGTTTTGGTAGAAATGGGAATTTGAAGAATTTGACACAAAATTGTCTCATCAAGAAGTAACCAAAGTTCAATATATTAGTATAACAGTCTAAATATAGCTTTGAACCCCTTTAGAATGCATTCTACCCAATATATAGTCCTAACTATAGTTTTGAAACTTTGGGAAGAAAATTGTCCCGTTTTGATACAAATGGGAATTTGAAGAAATGTATACATAATTGGTGAACAATGAGTAACCAAACTTCAATATATTAGTAAAATAGTCTAATATAGCTTTGAACCCCTTTAGAATGGATTCTAACCAATATATAGTCCTAACTATAGTTTTAAAACTTTGGGAAGAAAATCGTCCTGTTTTGGTACAAATGGGAATTTGAAGAATTTGACACAAAATTAGCTCATCAAGAAGTAACCAAAGTTCAATATATTAGTATAATAGTCTAAATATAGCTTTGAACCCCTTCAAAATGGATTCAGCCCAATATATAGTCCTAACTATAGTTTTGAAACTATGGGAAGAAAATCGTCCTGTTTTGGTACAAATGGGAATTTGAAGAATTTGTCACAAAATTAGCTCATCAAGAAGTAACCAAAGTTCAATATATTAGTATAATAGTCTAAATATAGCTTTGAACCCCTTCAGAATGGATTCTACCCAATATATAGTCCTAACTATAGTTTCGAAACTTTGGGAAGAAAATCGTCCCGTTTTGGTACAAATGGGAATTTGAAGAATTTGACACAAAATTGTCTCATCAAGAAGTAACCAAAGTTCAATATATTAGTATAATGGTCTAAATATAGCTTTGAACCCCTTCAAAATGGATTCAGCCCAATATATAGTCCTAACTATAGTTTTGAAACTATGGGAAGAAAATCGTCCTGTTTTGGTACAAATGGGAATTTGAAGAATTTGTCACAAAATTAGCTCATCAAGAAGTAACCAAAGTTCAATATATTAGTATAATAGTCTAAATATAGCTTTGAACCCCTTCAGAATGGATTCTACCCAATATATAGTCCTAACTATAGTTTTGAAACTTTGGGAAGAAAATCGTCCCGTTTTGGTACAAATGGGAATTTGAAGAAATGTATACATAATTGGTGACCAATGAGTAACCAAACTTCAATATATTAGTAAAATAGTCTAAATATAGCTTTGAACCCCTTTAGAATCGATTCTAACCAATATATAGTCATAACTATAGTTTTAAAACTTTGGGAAGAAAATCGTCCCGTTTTGGTACAAATGGGAATTTGAAGAATTTGACACAAAATTGTCTCATCAAGAAGTAACCAAAGTTCAATATATTAGTATAATAGTCTAAATATAGCTTTGAACCCCTCCAGAATAGATTCTACCCAATATATAGTCCTAACTATAGTTTTGAAACTTTGGGAAGGAAATCGTCCCGTTTTGGTAGAAATGGGAATTTGAAGAATTTGACACAAAATTGTCTCATCAAGAAGTAACCAAAGTTCAATATATTAGTATAACAGTCTAAATATAGCTTTGAACCCCTTTAGAATGCATTCTACCCAATATATAGTCCTAACTATAGTTTTGAAACTTTGGGAAGAAAATTGTCCCGTTTTGATACAAATGGGAATTTGAAGAAATGTATACATAATTGGTGAACAATGAGTAACCAAACTTCAATATATTAGTAAAATAGTCTAATATAGCTTTGAACCCCTTTAGAATGGATTCTAACCAATATATAGTCCTAACTATAGTTTTAAAACTTTGGGAAGAAAATCGTCCCGTTTTGGTACAAATGGGAATTTGAATAATTTGACACAAAATTGTCTCATCAAGAAGTAACCAAAAGTCAATATATTAGTATAATAGTCTAAATATAGCTTTGAACCCCTTCAGAATGGATTCTACCCAATATATAGTCCTAACTATAGTTTTGAAACTTTGGGAAGGAAATCGTCCCGTTTTGGTAGAAATGGGAATTTGAAGAATTTGACACAAAATTGTCTCATCAAGAAGTAACCAAAGTTCAATATATTAGTATAACAGTCTAAATATAGCTTTGAACCCCTTTAGAATGCATTCTACCCAATATATAGTCCTAACTATAGTTTTGAAACTTTGGGAAGAAAATTGTCCCGTTTTGATACAAATGGGAATTTGAAGAAATGTATACATAATTGGTGAACAATGAGTAACCAAACTTCAATATATTAGTAAAATAGTCTAATATAGCTTTGAACCCCTTTAGAATGGATTCTAACCAATATATAGTCCTAACTATAGTTTTAAAACTTTGGGAAGAAAATCGTCCCGTTTTGGTACAAATGGGAATTTGAAGAATTTGACACAAAATTGTCTCATCAAGAAGTAACCAAAGTTCAATATATTAGTATAATAGTCTAAATATAGCTTTGAACCCCTTCAGAATGGATTCTACCCAATATATAGTCCTAACTATAGTTTTGAAACTTTGGGAAGAAAATCATCCCGTTTTGGTACAAATGGGAATTTGAAGAATTTGACACAAAATTGTCTCATCAAGAAGTAACCAAAGTTCAATATATTAGTATAATGGTCTAAATATAGCTTTGAACCCCTTCAAAATGGATTCAGCCCAATATATAGTCCTAACTATAGTTTTGAAACTATGGGAAGAAAATCGTCCTGTTTTGGTACAAATGGGAATTTGAAGAATTTGTCACAAAATTAGCTCATCAAGAAGTAACCAAAGTTCAATATATTAGTATAATAGTCTAAATATAGCTTTGAACCCCTTCAGAATGGATTCTACCCAATATATAGTCCTAACTATAGTTTTGAAACTTTGGGAAGAAAATCGTCCCGTTTTGGTACAAATGGGAATTTGAAGAAATGTATACATAATTGGTGACCAATGAGTAACCAAACTTCAATATATTAGTAAAATAGTCTAAATATAGCTTTGAACCCCTTTAGAATGGATTCTAACCAATATATAGTCATAACTATAGTTTTAAAACTTTGGGAAGAAAATCGTCCCGTTTTGGTACAAATGGGAATTTGAAGAATTTGACACAAAATTGTCTCATCAAGAAGTAACCAAAGTTCAATATATTAGTATAATAGTCTAAATATAGCTTTGAACCCCTTCAGAATAGATTCTACCCAATATATAGTCCTAACTATAGTTTTGAAACTTTGGGAAGGAAATCGTCCCGTTTTGGTAGAAATGGGAATTTGAAGAATTTGACACAAAATTGTCTCATCAAGAAGTAACCAAAGTTCAATATATTAGTATAACAGTCTAAATATAGCTTTGAACCCCTTTAGAATGCATTCTACGCAATATATAGTCCTAACTATAGTTTTGAAACTTTGGGAAGAAAATTGTCCCGTTTTGATACAAATGGGAATTTGAAGAAATGTATACATAATTGGTGAACAATGAGTAACCAAACTTCAATATATTAGTAAAATAGTCTAATATAGCTTTGAACCCCTTTAGAATGGATTCTAACCAATATATAGTCCTAACTATAGTTTTAAAACTTTGGGAAGAAAATCGTCCCGTTTTGGTACAAATGGGAATTTGAAGAATTTGACACAAAATTGTCTCATCAAGAAGTAACCAAAGTTCAATATATTAGTATAATAGTCTAAATATAGCTTTGAACCCCTTCAGAATGGATTCTACCCAATATATAGTCCTAACTATAGTTTTGAAACTTTGGGAAGGAAATCGTCCCGTTTTGGTAGAAATGGGAATTTGAAGAATTTGACACAAAATTGTCTCATCAAGAAGTAACCAAAGTTCAATATATTAGTATAACAGTCTAAATATAGCTTTGAACCCCTTTAGAATGCATTCTACCCAATATATAGTCCTAACTATAGTTTTGAAACTTTGGGAAGAAAATTGTCCCGTTTTGATACAAATGGGAATTTGAAGAAATGTATACATAATTGGTGAACAATGAGTAACCAAACTTCAATATATTAGTAAAATAGTCTAATATAGCTTTGAACCCCTTTAGAATGGATTCTAACCAATATATAGTCCTAACTATAGTTTTAAAACTTTGGGAAGAAAATCGTCCCGTTTTGGTACAAATGGGAATTTGAAGAATTTGACACAAAATTGTCTCATCAAGAAGTAACCAAAGTTCAATATATTAGTATAATAGTCTAAATATAGCTTTGAACCCCTTCAGAATGGATTCTACCCAATATATAGTCCTAACTATAGTTTTGAAACTTTGGGAAGGAAATCGTCCCGTTTTGGTAGAAATGGGAATTTGAAGAATTTGACACAAAATTGTCTCATCAAGAAGTAACCAAAGTTCAATATATTAGTATAACAGTCTAAATATAGCTTTGAACCCCTTTAGAATGCATTCTACCCAATATATAGTCCTAACTATAGTTTTGAAACTTTGGGAAGAAAATTGTCCCGTTTTGATACAAATGGGAATTTGAAGAAATGTATACATAATTGGTGAACAATGAGTAACCAAACTTCAATATATTAGTAAAATAGTCTAATATAGCTTTGAACCCCTTTAGAATGGATTCTAACCAATATATAGTCCTAACTATAGTTTTAAAACTTTGGGAAGAAAATCGTCCCGTTTTGGTACAAATGGGAATTTGAAGAATTTGACACAAAATTGTCTCATCAAGAAGTAACCAAAGTTCAATATATTAGTATAATAGTCTAAATATAGCTTTGAACCCCTTCAGAATGGATTCTACCCAATATATAGTCCTAACTATAGTTTTGAAACTTTGGGAAGGAAATCGTCCCGTTTTGGTAGAAATGGGAATTTGAAGAATTTGACACAAAATTGCCTCATCAAGAAGTAACCAAAGTTCAATATATTAGTATAACAGTCTAAATATAGCTTTGAACCCCTTTAGAATGCATTCTACCCAATATATAGTCCTAACTATAGTTTTGAAACTTTGGGAAGAAAATTGTCCCGTTTTGATACAAATGGGAATTTGAAGAAATGTATACATAATTGGTGAACAATGAGTAACCAAACTTCAATATATTAGTAAAATAGTCTAATATAGCTTTGAACCCCTTTAGAATGGATTCTAACCAATATATAGTCCTAACTATAGTTTTAAAACTTTGGGAAGAAAATCGTCCCGTTTTGGTACAAATGGGAATTTGAAGAATTTGACACAAAATTGTCTCATCAAGAAGTAACCAAAGTTCAATATATTAGTATAATAGTCTAAATATAGCTTTGAACCCCTTCAGAATGGATTCTACCCAATATATAGTCCTAACTATAGTTTTGAAACTTTGGGAAGAAAATCGTCCCGTTTTGGTACAAATGGGAATTTGAAGAATTTGACACAAAATTGTCTCATCAAGAAGTAACCAAAGTTCAATATATTAGTATAATGGTCTAAATATAGCTTTGAACCCCTTCAAAATGGATTCAGCCCAATATATAGTCCTAACTATAGTTTTGAAACTATGGGAAGAAAATCGTCCTGTTTTGGTACAAATGGGAATTTGAAGAATTTGTCACAAAATTAGCTCATCAAGAAGTAACCAAAGTTCAATATATTAGTATAATAGTCTAAATATAGCTTTGAACCCCTTCAGAATGGATTCTACCCAATATATAGTCCTAACTATAGTTTTGAAACTTTGGGAAGAAAATCGTCCCGTTTTGGTACAAATGGGAATTTGAAGAAATGTATACATAATTGGTGACCAATGAGTAACCAAACTTCAATATATTAGTAAAATAGTCTAAATATAGCTTTGAACCCCTTTAGAATGGATTCTAACCAATATATAGTCATAACTATAGTTTTAAAACTTTGGGAAGAAAATCGTCCCGTTTTGGTACAAATGGGAATTTGAAGAATTTGACACAAAATTGTCTCATCAAGAAGTAACCAAAGTTCAATATATTAGTATAATAGTCTAAATATAGCTTTGAACCCCTTCAGAATAGATTCTACCCAATATATAGTCCTAACTATAGTTTTGAAACTTTGGGAAGGAAATCGTCCCGTTTTGGTAGAAATGGGAATTTGAAGAATTTGACACAAAATTGTCTCATCAAGAAGTAACCAAAGTTCAATATATTAGTATAACAGTCTAAATATAGCTTTGAACCCCTTTAGAATGCATTCTACCCAATATATAGTCCTAACTATAGTTTTGAAACTTTGGGAAGAAAATTGTCCCGTTTTGATACAAATGGGAATTTGAAGAAATGTATACATAATTGGTGAACAATGAGTAACCAAACTTCAATATATTAGTAAAATAGTCTAATATAGCTTTGAACCCCTTTAGAATGGATTCTAACCAATATATAGTCCTAACTATAGTTTTAAAACTTTGGGAAGAAAATCGTCCCGTTTTGGTACAAATGGGAATTTGAAGAATTTGACACAAAATTGTCTCATCAAGAAGTAACCAAAGTTCAATATATTAGTATAATAGTCTAAATATAGCTTTGAACCCCTTCAGAATGGATTCTACCCAATATATAGTCCTAACTATAGTTTTGAAACTTTGGGAAGGAAATCGTCCCGTTTTGGTAGAAATGGGAATTTGAAGAATTTGACACAAAATTGTCTCATCAAGAAGTAACCAAAGTTCAATATATTAGTATAACAGTCTAAATATAGCTTTGAACCCCTTTAGAATGCATTCTACCCAATATATAGTCCTAACTATAGTTTTGAAACTTTGGGAAGAAAATTGTCCCGTTTTGATACAAATGGGAATTTGAAGAAATGTATACATAATTGGTGAACAATGAGTAACCAAACTTCAATATATTAGTAAAATAGTCTAATATAGCTTTGAACCCCTTTAGAATGGATTCTAACCAATATATAGTCCTAACTATAGTTTTAAAACTTTGGGAAGAAAATCGTCCCGTTTTGGTACAAATGGGAATTTGAAGAATTTGACACAAAATTGTCTCATCAAGAAGTAACCAAAGTTCAATATATTAGTATAATAGTCTAAATATAGCTTTGAACCCCTTCAGAATGGATTCTACCCAATATATAGTCCTAACTATAGTTTTGAAACTTTGGGAAGAAAATCGTCCAATTTTGGTATAAATGGGAATTTGAAGAAATGTAGACAAAATTGGCTCATCAAGAAGTAACCAAAGTTCAATATATTAGTATAATAGTCTAAATATAGCTTTGAACCCCTTCAGAATGGATTCTACCCAATATATAGTCCTAACTATAGTTTTGAAACTTTGGGAAGGAAATCGTCCCGTTTTGGTAGAAATGGGAATTTGAAGAATTTGACACAAAATTGTCTCATCAAGAAGTAACCAAAGTTCAATATATTAGTATAACAGTCTAAATATAGCTTTGAACCCCTTTAGAATGTATTCTACCCAATATATAGTCCTAACTATAGTTTTGAAACTTTGGGAAGAAAATTGTCTCGTTTTGATACAAATGGGAATTTGAAGAAATGTATACATAATTGGTGAACAATGAGTAACCAAACTTCAATATATTAGTAAAATAGTCTAATATAGCTTTGAACCCCTTTAGAATGGATTCTAACCAATATATAGTCCTAACTATAGTTTTAAAACTTTGGGAAGAAAATCGTCCCGTTTTGGTACAAATGGGAATTTGAAGAATTTGACACAAAATTGTCTCATCAAGAAGTAACCAAAGTTCAATATATTAGTATAATAGTCTAAATATAGCTTTGAACCCCTTCAGAATGGATTCTACCCAATATATAGTCCTAACTATAGTTTTGAAACTTTGGGAAGGAAATCGTCCCGTTTTGGTAGAAATGGGAATTTGAAGAATTTGACACAAAATTGTCTCATCAAGAAGTAACCAAAGTTCAATATATTAGTATAACAGTCTAAATATAGCTTTGAACCCCTTTAGAATGCATTCTACCCAATATATAGTCCTAACTATAGTTTTGAAACTTTGGGAAGAAAATTGTCCCGTTTTGATACAAATGGGAATTTGAAGAAATGTATACATAATTGGTGAACAATGAGTAACCAAACTTCAATATATTAGTAAAATAGTCTAATATAGCTTTGAACCCCTTTAGAATGGATTCTAACCAATATATAGTCCTAACTATAGTTTTAAAACTTTGGGAAGAAAATCGTCCCGTTTTGGTACAAATGGGAATTTGAAGAATTTGACACAAAATTGTCTCATCAAGAAGTAACCAAAGTTCAATATATTAGTATAATAGTCTAAATATAGCTTTGAACCCCTTCAGAATGGATTCTACCCAATATATAGTCCTAACTATAGTTTTGAAACTTTGGGAAGAAAATCGTCCCGTTTTGGTACAAATGGGAATTTGAAGAATTTGACACAAAATTGTCTCATCAAGAAGTAACCCAAAGTTCAATATATTAGTATAATGGTCTAAATATAGCTTTGAACCCCTTCAAAATGGATTCAGCCCAATATATAGTCCTAACTATAGTTTTGAAACTATGGGAAGAAAATCGTCCTGTTTTGGTACAAATGGGAATTTGAAGAATTTGTCACAAAATTAGCTCATCAAGAAGTAACCAAAGTTCAATATATTAGTATAATAGTCTAAATATAGCTTTGAACCCCTTCAGAATGGATTCTACCCAATATATAGTCCTAACTATAGTTTTGAAACTTTGGGAAGAAAATCGTCCCGTTTTGGTACAAATGGGAATTTGAAGAAATGTATACATAATTGGTGACCAATGAGTAACCAAACTTCAATATATTAGTAAAATAGTCTAAATATAGCTTTGAACCCCTTTAGAATGGATTCTAACCAATATATAGTCATAACTATAGTTTTAAAACTTTGGGAAGAAAATCGTCCCGTTTTGGTACAAATGGGAATTTGAAGAATTTGACACAAAATTGTCTCATCAAGAAGTAACCAAAGTTCAATATATTAGTATAATAGTCTAAATATAGCTTTGAACCCCTTCAGAATAGATTCTACCCAATATATAGTCCTAACTATAGTTTTGAAACTTTGGGAAGGAAATCGTCCCGTTTTGGTAGAAATGGGAATTTGAAGAATTTGACACAAAATTGTCTCATCAAGAAGTAACCAAAGTTCAATATATTAGTATAACAGTCTAAATATAGCTTTGAACCCCTTTAGAATGCATTCTACCCAATATATAGTCCTAACTATAGTTTTGAAACTTTGGGAAGAAAATTGTCCCGTTTTGATACAAATGGGAATTTGAAGAAATGTATACATAATTGGTGAACAATGAGTAACCAAACTTCAATATATTAGTAAAATAGTCTAATATAGCTTTGAACCCCTTTAGAATGGATTCTAACCAATATATAGTCCTAACTATAGTTTTAAAACTTTGGGAAGAAAATCGTCCCGTTTTGGTACAAATGGGAATTTGAAGAATTTGACACAAAATTGTCTCATCAAGAAGTAACCAAAGTTCAATATATTAGTATAATAGTCTAAATATAGCTTTGAACCCCTTCAGAATGGATTCTACCCAATATATAGTCCTAACTATAGTTTTGAAACTTTGGGAAGGAAATCGTCCCGTTTTGGTAGAAATGGGAATTTGAAGAATTTGACACAAAATTGTCTCATCAAGAAGTAACCAAAGTTCAATATATTAGTATAACAGTCTAAATATAGCTTTGAACCCCTTTAGAATGCATTCTACCCAATATATAGTCCTAACTATAGTTTTGAAACTTTGGGAAGAAAATTGTCCCGTTTTGATACAAATGGGAATTTGAAGAAATGTATACATAATTGGTGAACAATGAGTAACCAAACTTCAATATATTAGTAAAATAGTCTAATATAGCTTTGAACCCCTTTAGAATGGATTCTAACCAATATATAGTCCTAACTATAGTTTTAAAACTTTGGGAAGAAAATCGTCCCGTTTTGGTAAAAATGGGAATTTGAAGAATTTGACACAAAATTGTCTCATCAAGAAGTAACCAAAGTTCAATATATTAGTATAATAGTCTAAATATAGCTTTGAACCCCTTCAGAATGGATTCTACCCAATATATAGTCCTAACTATAGTTTTGAAACTTTGGGAAGAAAATCGTCCAATTTTGGTATAAATGGGAATTTGAAGAAATGTAGACAAAATTGGCTCATCAAGAAGTAACCAAACTTCAATATATTAGTATAACAGTCTAAATATAGCTTTCAACCCCTTTAGAATGGATTCTAACCAATATATAGTCCTAACTATAATTTTGAAACTTTGGGAAGAAAATCGTCCAATTTTGGTATAAATGGGAATTTGAAGAAATGTAGACAAAATTGGTGACCAAGGAGTAACCAATGTTCAATATATTAGTAAAATAGTCTAAATATAGCTTTGAACCCCTTTAGAATGGAATCTACCCAATACATAGTCCTAACTATAGTTTTGAAACTTTGGGAAGAAAATAGTCCCGTTTTGGTACAAATGGGAATTTGAAGAATTTGACACAAAATTGTCTCATCAAGAAGTAACCAAAGTTCAATATATTAGTATAATGGTCTAAATATAGCTTTGAACCCCTTCAAAATGGATTCAGCCCAATATATAGTCCTAACCATAGTTTTCAAACTTTGGGAAGAAAATCGTCCTGTTTTGGTACAAATGGGAATTTGAAGAATTTGACACAAAATTAGCTCATCAAGAAGTAACCAAAGTTCAATATATTAGTATAATAGTCTTAATATAGCTTTGAACCCCTTCAGAATGGATTCTATCCAATATATAGTCCTAACTATAGTTTTGAAACTTTGGGAAGAAAATCGTCCCGTTTTGGTACAAATGGGAATTTTAAGAAATGTAGACAAAATTGGTGAACAAGGAGTAACCAAAGTTCAATATATTAGTATAATGGTCTAAATATAGCTTTGAACCCCTTCAAAATGGATTCAGCCCAATATATAGTCCTAACCATAGTTTTCAAACTTTGGGAAGAAAATAGTCCCGTTTTGGTACAAATGGGAATTTGAAGAATTTGACACAAAATTGTCTCATCAAGAAGTAACCAAAGTTCAATATATTAGTATAACAGTCTAAATATAGCTTTGAACCCCTTTAGAATGCATTCTACCCAATATATAGTCCTAACTATAGTTTTGAAACTTTGGGAAGAAAATTGTCCCGTTTTGATACAAATGGGAATTTGAAGAAATGTATACATAATTGGTGAACAATGAGTAACCAAACTTCAATATATTAGTAAAATAGTCTAATATAGCTTTGAACCCCTTTAGAATGGATTCTAACCAATATATAGTCCTAACTATAGTTTTAAAACTTTGGGAAGAAAATCGTCCCGTTTTGGTACAAATGGGAATTTGAAAAATTTGACACAAAATTGTCTCATCAAGAAGTAACCAAAGTTCAATATATTAGTATAATGGTCTAAATATAGCTTTGAACCCCTTCAAAATGGATTCAGCCCAATATATAGTCCTAACTATAGTTTTGAAACTTTGGAAAGAAAATCGTCCTGTTTTGGTACAAATGGGAATTTGAAGAATTTGACACAAAATTGTCTCATCAAGAAGTAACAAAAGTTCAATATATTAGTATAATAGTCTAAATATAGCTTTGAACCCCTTCAGAATGGATTCTACCCAATATATAGTCCTAACTATAGTTTTGAAACTTTGGGAAGAAAATCGTCCTGTTTTGGTACAAATGGGAATTTGAAGAATTTGACACAAAATTAGCTCATCAAGAAGTAACCAAAGTTCAATATATTAGTATAATAGTCTAAATATAGCTTTGAACCCCTTCAGAATGGATTCTACCCAATATAAAGTCCTAACTATAGTTTTGAAACTTTGGGAAGAAAATCGTCCTGTTTTGGTACAAATGGGAATTTGAAGAATTTGACACAAAATTAGCTCATCAAGAAGTAACCAAAGTTCAATATATTAGTATAATAGTCTAAATATAGCTTTGAACCCCTTCAGAATGGATTCTACCCAATATATAGTCCTAACTATAGTTTTGAAACTTTGGGAAGAAAATCGTCCTGTTTTGGTACAAATGGGAATTTGAAGAATTTGACACAAAATTAGCTCATCAAGAAGTAACCAAAGTTCAATATATTAGTATAATAGTCTAAATATAGCTTTGAACCCCTTCAGAATGGATTCTACCCAATATATAGTCCTAATTATAGTTTTGAAACTTTGGGAAGAAAATCGTCCCGTTTTGGTACAAATGGGAATTTTAAGAAATGTAGACAAAATTGGTGAACAAGGAGTAACCAAAGTTCAATATATTAGTATAATAGTCTAAATATTGCTTTGAACCCCTTTAGAATGGATTCTACCCAATATATAATCCTAACTATAGTTTTGAAACTTTGGGAAGAAAATCGTCCCGTTTTGGTACAAATGGGAATTTGAAGAATTTGACACAAAATTGTCTCATCAAGAAGTAACCAAAGTTCAATATATTAGTATAATGGTCTAAATATAGCTTTGAACCCCTTCAAAATGGATTCAGCCCAATATATAGTCCTAACTATAGTTTTGAAACTTTGGAAAGAAAATCGTCCTGTTTTGGTACAAATGGGAATTTGAAGAATTTGACACAAAATTGTCTCATCAAGAAGTAACCAAAGTTCAATATATTAGTATAATGGTCTAAATATAGCTTTGAACCCCTTCAAAATGGATTCAGCCCAATATATAGTCCTAACTATAGTTTTGAAACTTTGGAAAGAAAATCGTCCTGTTTTGGTACAAATGGGAATTTGAAGAATTTGACACAAAATTGTTTCATCAAGAAGTAACAAAAGTTCAATATATTAGTATAATGGTCTAAATATAGCTTTGAACCCCTTCAAAATGGATTCAACCCAATATATAGTCCTAACTATAGTTTTGAAACTTTGGGAAGAAAATCGTCCTGTTTTGGTACAATTGGGAATTTGAAGAATTTGACACAAAATTAGCTCATCAAGAAGTAACCAAAGTTCAATATATTAGTATAATAGTCTAAATATAGCTTTGAACCCCTTCAGAATGGATTCTACCCAATATATAGTCCTAACTATAGTTTTGAAACTTTGGGAAGAAAATCGTCCTGTTTTGGTACAAATGGGAATTTGAAGAATTTGACACAAAATTAGCTCATCAAGAAGTAACCAAAGTTCAATATATTAGTATAATAGTCTAAATATAGCTTTGAACCCCTTCAGAATGGATTCTACCCAATATATAGTCCTAACTATAGTTTTGAAACTTTGGGAAGGAAATCGTCCCGTTTTGGTACAAATGGGAATTTGAAGAATTTGACACAAAATTGTCTCATCAAGAAGTAACCAAAGTTCAATATATTAGTATAACAGTCTAAATATAGCTTTGAACCCCTTTAGAATGGATTCTACCCAATATATAGTCCTAACTATAGTTTTGAAACTTTGGGAAGAAAATTGTCCCGTTTTAATACAAATGGGAATTTGAAGAAATGTATACATAATTGGTGAACAATGAGTAACCAAACTTCAATATATTAGTAAAATAGTCTAATATAGCTTTGAACCCCTTTAGAATGGATTCTAACCAATATATAGTCCTAACTATAGTTTTAAAACTTTGGGAAGAAAATCGTCCCGTTTTGGTACAAATGGGAATTTGAAGAATTTGACACAAAATTGTCTCATCAAGAAGTAACCAAAGTTCAATATATTAGTATAATAGTCTAAATATAGCTTTGAACCCCTTCAGAATGGATTCTACCCAATATATAGTCCTAACTTTAGTTTTGAAACTTTGGGAAGAAAATCGTCCAATTTTGGTATAAATGGGAATTTAAAGAAATGTAGACAAAATTGGCTCATCAAGAAGTAACCAAACTTCAATATATTAGTATAACAGTCTAAATATAGCTTTCAACCCCTTTAGAATGGATTCTAACCAATATATAGTCCTAACTATAATTTTGAAACTTTCGGAAGAAAATCGTCCAATTTTGGTATAAATGGGAATTTGAAGAAATGTAGACAAAATTGGTGACCAAGGAGTAACCAATGTTCAATATATTAGTAAAATAGTCTAAATATAGCTTTGAACCCCTTTAGAATGGATTCTACCCAATATATAGTCCTAACTATAGTTTTGAAACTTTGGGAAGAAAATAGTCCCGTTTTGGTACAAATGGGAATTTGAAGAATTTGACACAAAATTGTCTCATCAAGAAGTAACCAAAGTTCAATATATTAGTATAATGGTCTAAATATAGCTTTGAACCCCTTCAAAATGGATTCAGCCCAATATATAGTCCTAACCATAGTTTTCAAACTTTGGGAAGAAAATCGTCCTGTTTTGGTACAAATGGGAATTTGAAGAATTTGACACAAAATTAGCTCATCAAGAAGTAACCAAAGTTCAATATATTAGTATAATAGTCTTAATATAGCTTTGAACCCCTTCAGAATGGATTCTATCCAATATATAGTCCTAACTATAGTTTTGAAACTTTGGGAAGAAAATCGTCCCGTTTTGGTACAAATGGGAATTTTAAGAAATGTAGACAAAATTGGTGAACAAGGAGTAACCAAAGTTCAATATATTAGTATAATGGTCTAAATATAGCTTTGAACCCCTTCAAAATGGATTCAGCCCAATATATAGTCCTAACCATAGTTTTCAAACTTTGGGAAGAAAATAGTCCCGTTTTGGTACAAATGGGAATTTGAAGAATTTGACACAAAATTGTCTCATCAAGAAGTAACCAAAGTTCAATATATTAGTATAATGGTCTAAATATAGCTTTGAACCCCTTCAAAATAGATTCAGCCCAATATATAGTCCTAACTATAGTTTTGAAACTTTGGAAAAAAAATCGTCCTGTTTTGGTACAAATGGGAATTTGAAGAATTTGACACAAAATTGTCTCATCAAGAAGTAACGAAAGTTCAATATATTAGTATAATAGTCTAAATATAGCTTTGAACCCCTTCAGAATGGATTCTACCCAATATATAGTCCTAACTATAGTTTTGAAACTTTGGGAAGAAAATCGTCCTGTTTTGGTACAAATGGGAATTTGAAGAATTTGACACAAAATTAGCTCATCAAGAAGTAACCAAAGTTCAATATATTAGTATAATAGTCTAAATATAGCTTTGAACCCCTTCAGAATGGATTCTATCCAATATATAGTCCTAACTATAGTTTTGAAACTTTGGGAAGAAAATCGTCCTGTTTTGGTACAAATGGGAATTTGAAGAATTTGACACAAAATTAGCTCATCAAGAAGTAACCAAAGTTCAATATATTAGTATAATAGTCTAAATATAGCTTTGAACCCCTTCAGAATGGATTCTACCCAATATATAGTCCTAACTATAGTTTTGAAACTTTGGGAAGAAAATCGTCCTGTTTTGGTACAAATGGGAATTTGAAGAATTTGACACAAAATTAGCTCATCAAGAAGTAACCAAAGTTCAATATATTAGTATAATAGTCTAAATATAGCTTTGAACCCCTTCAGAATGGATTCTACCCAATATATAGTCCGAACTATAGTTTTGAAACTTTGGGAAGAAAATCGTCCCGTTATGGTACAAATTGGAATTTGAAGAAATGTAGACAAAATCCGTGACCAAGGAGTAACCAAAGTTCATAATAGTCTAAATATAGCTTTGAACCCCTTTTAAATGGATTCTAACCAATATATAGTCCTAACTATAGTTTTGAAACTTTGGGAAGAAAATCGTCCCGTTTCGGTACAAATTGGAATTTGAAGAAATGTAGACAAAATTGGTGACCAAGGAGTAACCAATGTTCAATATATTAGTAAAATAGTCTAAATATAGCTTTGAACCCCTTTAGAATGGATTCTACCCAATATATAGTCCTAACTATAGTTTTGAACCTTTGGGAAGAAAATCATCCCGTTTTGGTACAAATGGGAATTTGAAGAATTTGACACAAAATTGTCTCATCAAGAAGTAACCAAAATTCAATATATTAGTATAATGGTCTAAATATAGCTTTGAACCCCTTCAAAATGGATTCAACCCAATATATAGTCCTAACTATAGTTTTGAAACTTTGGGAAGAAAATCGTCCTGTTTTGGTACAAATGGGAATTTGAAGAATTTGACACAAAATTAGCTCATCAAGAAGTAACCAAAGTTCAATATATTAGTATAATAGTCTAAATATAGCTTTGAACCCCTCCAGAATGGATTCTACCCAATATATAGTCCTAACTATAGTTTTGAAACTTTGGTAAGAAAATCGTCCTGTTTTGGTACAACTGGGAATTTGAAGAATTTGACACAAAATTGTTTCATCAAGAAGTAACAAAAGTTCAATATATTAGTATAATGGTCTAAATATAGCTTTGAACCCCTTCAAAATGGATTCAACCCAATATATAGTCCTAACTATAGTTTTGAAACTTTGGGAAGAAAATCGTCCTGTTTTGGTACAATTGGGAATTTGAAGAATTTGACACAAAATTAGCTCATTAAGAAGTAACCAAAGTTCAATATATTAGTATAATAGTCTAAATATAGCTTTGAACCCCTTCAGAATGGATTCTACCCAATATATAGTCCTAACTATAGTTTTGAAACTTTGGGAAGAAAATCGTCCCGTTATGGTACAAATTGGAATTTGAAGAAATGTAGACAAAATCGGTGACCAAGGAGTAACCAAAGTTCATAATAGTCTAAATATAGCTTTGAACCCCTTCAGAATGGATTCTACCCAATATATAGTCCTAACTATAGTTTTGAAACTTTGGGAAGAAAATCGTCCCGTTATGGTACAAATTGGAATTTGAAGAAATGTAGACAAAATTGGTGACCAAGGAGTAACCAAAGTTCAATATATTAGTATAATAGTCTAAATATTGCTTTGAACCCCTTTAGAATGGATTCTACCCAATATATAATCCTAACTATAGTTTTGAAACTTTGGGAAGAAAATCGTCCCGTTTTGGTACAAATTGGAATTTGAAGAAATGTAGACAAAATTGGTGACCAAGGAGTAACCAATGTTCAATATATTAGTAAAATAGTCTAAATATAGCTTTGAACCCCTTTAGAATGGATTCTACCCAATATATAGTCCTAACTATAGTTTTGAAACTTTGGGAAGAAAATCATCCCGTTTTGGTACAAATGGGAATTTGAAGAATTTGACACAAAATTGTCTCATCAAGAAGTAACCAAAATTCAATATATTAGTATAATGGTCTAAATATAGCTTTGAACCCCTTCAAAATGGATTCAACCCAATATATAGTCCTAACTATAGTTTTGAAACTTTGGGAAGAAAATCGTCCTATTTTGGTACAAATGGGAATTTGAAAAATTTGACACAAAATTAGCTCATCAAGAAGTAACCAAAGTTCAATATATTAGTATAATAGTCTAAATATAGCTTTGAACCCCTTTAGAATGGATTCTACCCAATATATAATCCTAACTATAGTTTTGAAACTTTGGGAAGAAAATCGTCCCGTTTTGGTACAAATGGGAATTTGAAGAATTTGACACAAAATTGTCTCATCAAGAAGTAACCAAAGTTCAATATATTAGTATAATGGTCTAAATATAGCTTTGAACCCCTTCAAAATGGATTCAGCCCAATATATAGTCCTAACTATAGTTTTGAAACTTTGGGAAGAAAATCGTCCTGTTTTGGTACAAATGGGAATTTGAAGAATTTGACACAAAATTAGCTCATCAAGAAGTAACCAAAGTTCAATATATTAGTATAATAGTCTAAATATAGCTTTGAACCCCTTCAGAATGGATTCTACCCAATATATAGTCCTAACTATAGTTTTGAAACTTTGGGAAGAAAATCGTCCCGTTATGGTACAAATTGGAATTTGAAGAAATGTAGACAAAATTGGTGACCAAGGAGTAACCAAAGTTCAATATATTAGTATAATAGTCTAAATATTGCTTTGAACCCCTTTAGAATGGATTCTACCCAATATATAATCCTAACTATAGTTTTGAAACTTTGGGAAGAAAATCGTCCCGTTTTGGTACAAATTGGAATTTGAAGAAATGTAGACAAAATTGGTGACCAAGGAGTAACCAATGTTCAATATATTAGTAAAATAGTCTAAATATAGCTTTGAACCCCTTTAGAATGGATTCTACCCAATATATAGTCCTAACTATAGTTTTGAAACTTTGGGAAGAAAATCATCCCGTTTTGGTACAAATGGGAATTTGAAGAATTTGACACAAAATTGTCTCATCAAGAAGTAACCAAAATTCAATATATTAGTATAATGGTCTAAATATAGCTTTGAACCCCTTCAAAATGGATTCAACCCAATATATAGTCCTAACTATAGTTTTGAAACTTTGGGAAGAAAATCGTCCTATTTTGGTACAAATGGGAATTTGAAAAATTTGACACAAAATTAGCTCATCAAGAAGTAACCAAAGTTCAATATATTAGTATAATAGTCTAAATATAGCTTTGAACCCCTTTAGAATGGATTCTACCCAATATATAATCCTAACTATAGTTTTGAAACTTTGGGAAGAAAATCGTCCCGTTTTGGTACAAATGGGAATTTGAAGAATTTGACACAAAATTGTCTCATCAAGAAGTAACCAAAGTTCAATATATTAGTATAATGGTCTAAATATAGCTTTGAACCCCTTCAAAATGGATTCAGCCCAATATATAGTCCTAACTATAGTTTTGAAACTTTGGGAAGAAAATCGTCCTGTTTTGGTACAAATGGGAATTTGAAGAATTTGACACAAAATTAGCTCATCAAGAAGTAACCAAAGTTCAATATATTAGTATAATAGTCTAAATATAGCTTTGAACCCCTTCAGAATGGATTCTACCCAATATATAGTCCTAACTATAGTTTTGAAACTTTGGGAAGAAAATCGTCCCGTTTTGGTACAAATGGGAATTTTAAGAAATGTAGACAAAATTGGTGAACAAGGAGTAACCAATGTTCAATATATTAGTAAAATAGTCTAAATATAGCTTTGAACCCCTTTAGAATGGATTCTACCCAATATATAGTCCTAACTATAGTTTTGAAACTTTGGGAAGAAAATCATCCCGTTTTGGTACAAATGGGAATTTGAAGAATTTGACACAAAATTGTCTCATCAAGAAGTAACCAAAATTCAATATATTAGTATAATGGTCTAAATATAGCTTTGAACCCCTTCAAAATGGATTCAACCCAATATATAGTCCTAACTATAGTTTTGAAACTTTGGGAAGAAAATCGTCCTATTTTGGTACAAATGGGAATTTGAAAAATTTGACACAAAATTAGCTCATCAAGAAGTAACCAAAGTTCAATATATTAGTATAATAGTCTAAATATAGCTTTGAACCCCTTTAGAATGGATTCTACCCAATATATAATCCTAACTATAGTTTTGAAACTTTGGGAAGAAAATCGTCCCGTTTTGGTACAAATGGGAATTTGAAGAATTTGACACAAAATTGTCTCATCAAGAAGTAACCAAAGTTCAATATATTAGTATAATGGTCTAAATATAGCTTTGAACCCCTTCAAAATGGATTCAGCCCAATATATAGTCCTAACTATAGTTTTGAAACTTTGGGAAGAAAATCGTCCTGTTTTGGTACAAATGGGAATTTGAAGAATTTGACACAAAATTGTCTCATCAACAAGTAACCAAAGTTCAATATATTAGTATAATGCTCTAAATATAGCTTTGAACCCCTTCAAAATGGATTCAACCCAATATATAGTCCTAACTATAGTTTTGAAACTTTGGGAAGAAAATCGTCTTGATTTGGTACAAATGGGAATTTGAAGAATTTGACACAAAATTAGCTCATCAAGAAGTAACCAAAGTTCAATATATTAGTATAATAGTCTAAATATAGCTTTGAACCCTTTCAGAATGGATTCTACCCAATATATAGTCCTAACTATAGTTTTGAAACTTAGGGAAGAAAATCGTCCTGTTTTGGTACAAATGGGAATTTGAAGAATTTGACACAAAATTAGCTCATCAAGAAGTAACCAAAGTTCAATATATTAGTATAATAGTCTAAATATAGCTTTGAACCCCTTCAGAATGGATTCTACCCAATATATAGTCCTAACTATAGTTTTGAAACTTTGGGAAGAAAATCGTCCCGTTTTGGTACAAATGGGAATTTTAAGAAATGTAGACAAAATTGGTGAACAAGGAGTAACCAAAGTTCAATATATTAGTATAATAGTCTAAATATTGCTTTGAACCCCTTTAGAATGGATTCTACCCAATATATAATCCTAACTATAGTTTTGAAACTTTGGGAAGAAAATCGTCCCGTTTTGGTACAAATGGGAATTTGAAGAATTTGACACAAAATTGTCTCATCAAGAAGTAACAAAAGTTCAATATATTAGTATAATGGTCTAAATATAGCTTTGAACCCCTTCAAAATGGATTCAGCCCAATATATAGTCCTAACAATAGTTTTGAAACTTTGGGAAGAAAATCGTCCTGTTTTGGTACAAATGGGAATTTGAAGAATTTGACACAAAATTAGCTCATCAAGAAGTAACCAAAGTTCAATATATTAGTATAATAGTCTAAATATAGCTTTGAACCCTTTCAGAATGGATTCTACCCAATATATAGTCCTAACTATAGTTTTGAAACTTAGGGAAGAAAATCGTCCTGTTTTGGTACAAATGGGAATTTGAAGAATTTGACACAAAATTAGCTCATCAAGAAGTAACCAAAGTTCAATATATTAGTATAATAGTCTAAATATAGCTTTGAACCCTTTCAGAATGGATTCTACCCAATATATAGTCCTAACTATAGTTTTGAAACTTAGGGAAGAAAATCGTCCTGTTTTGGTACAAATGGGAATTTGAAGAATTTGACACAAAATTAGCTCATCAAGAAGTAACCAAAGTTCAATATATTAGTATAATAGTCTAAATATAGCTTTGAACCCCTTCAGAATGGATTCTACCCAATATATAGTCCTAACTATAGTTTTGAAACTTTGGTAAGAAAATCGTCCTGTTTTGGTACAACTGGGAATTTGAAGAATTTGACACAAAATTGTTTCATCAAGAAGTAACAAAAGTTCAATATATTAGTATAATGGTCTAAATATAGCTTTGAACCCCTTCAAAATGGATTCAACCCAATATATAGTCCTAACTATAGTTTTGAAACTTTGGGAAGAAAATCGTCCTGTTTTGGTACAATTGGGAATTTGAAGAATTTGACACAAAATTAGCTCATTAAGAAGTAACCAAAGTTCAATATATTAGTATAATAGTCTAAATATAGCTTTGAACCCCTTCAGAATGGATTCTACCCAATATATAGTCCTAACTATAGTTTTGAAACTTTGGGAAGAAAATCGTCCCGTTATGGTACAAATTGGAATTTGAAGAAATGTAGACAAAATCGGTGACCAAGGAGTAACCAAAGTTCATAATAGTCTAAATATAGCTTTGAACCCCTTCAGAATGGATTCTACCCAATATATAGTCCTAACTATAGTTTTGAAACTTTGGGAAGAAAATCGTCCCGTTATGGTACAAATTGGAATTTGAAGAAATGTAGACAAAATTGGTGACCAAGGAGTAACCAAAGTTCAATATATTAGTATAATAGTCTAAATATTGCTTTGAACCCCTTTAGAATGGATTCTACCCAATATATAATCCTAACTATAGTTTTGAAACTTTGGGAAGAAAATCGTCCCGTTTTGGTACAAATTGGAATTTGAAGAAATGTAGACAAAATTGGTGACCAAGGAGTAACCAATGTTCAATATATTAGTAAAATAGTCTAAATATAGCTTTGAACCCCTTTAGAATGGATTCTACCCAATATATAGTCCTAACTATAGTTTTGAAACTTTGGGAAGAAAATCATCCCGTTTTGGTACAAATGGGAATTTGAAGAATTTGACACAAAATTGTCTCATCAAGAAGTAACCAAAATTCAATATATTAGTATAATGGTCTAAATATAGCTTTGAACCCCTTCAAAATGGATTCAACCCAATATATAGTCCTAACTATAGTTTTGAAACTTTGGGAAGAAAATCGTCCTATTTTGGTACAAATGGGAATTTGAAAAATTTGACACAAAATTAGCTCATCAAGAAGTAACCAAAGTTCAATATATTAGTATAATAGTCTAAATATAGCTTTGAACCCCTTTAGAATGGATTCTACCCAATATATAATCCTAACTATAGTTTTGAAACTTTGGGAAGAAAATCGTCCCGTTTTGGTACAAATGGGAATTTGAAGAATTTGACACAAAATTGTCTCATCAAGAAGTAACCAAAGTTCAATATATTAGTATAATGGTCTAAATATAGCTTTGAACCCCTTCAAAATGGATTCAGCCCAATATATAGTCCTAACTATAGTTTTGAAACTTTGGGAAGAAAATCGTCCTGTTTTGGTACAAATGGGAATTTGAAGAATTTGACACAAAATTAGCTCATCAAGAAGTAACCAAAGTTCAATATATTAGTATAATAGTCTAAATATAGCTTTGAACCCCTTCAGAATGGATTCTACCCAATATATAGTCCTAACTATAGTTTTGAAACTTTGGGAAGAAAATCGTCCCGTTTTGGTACAAATGGGAATTTTAAGAAATGTAGACAAAATTGGTGAACAAGGAGTAACCAATGTTCAATATATTAGTAAAATAGTCTAAATATAGCTTTGAACCCCTTTAGAATGGATTCTACCCAATATATAGTCCTAACTATAGTTTTGAAACTTTGGGAAGAAAATCATCCCGTTTTGGTACAAATGGGAATTTGAAGAATTTGACACAAAATTGTCTCATCAAGAAGTAACCAAAATTCAATATATTAGTATAATGGTCTAAATATAGCTTTGAACCCCTTCAAAATGGATTCAACCCAATATATAGTCCTAACTATAGTTTTGAAACTTTGGGAAGAAAATCGTCCTATTTTGGTACAAATGGGAATTTGAAAAATTTGACACAAAATTAGCTCATCAAGAAGTAACCAAAGTTCAATATATTAGTATAATAGTCTAAATATAGCTTTGAACCCCTTTAGAATGGATTCTACCCAATATATAATCCTAACTATAGTTTTGAAACTTTGGGAAGAAAATCGTCCCGTTTTGGTACAAATGGGAATTTGAAGAATTTGACACAAAATTGTCTCATCAAGAAGTAACCAAAGTTCAATATATTAGTATAATGGTCTAAATATAGCTTTGAACCCCTTCAAAATGGATTCAGCCCAATATATAGTCCTAACTATAGTTTTGAAACTTTGGGAAGAAAATCGTCCTGTTTTGGTACAAATGGGAATTTGAAGAATTTGACACAAAATTGTCTCATCAACAAGTAACCAAAGTTCAATATATTAGTATAATGCTCTAAATATAGCTTTGAACCCCTTCAAAATGGATTCAACCCAATATATAGTCCTAACTATAGTTTTGAAACTTTGGGAAGAAAATCGTCTTGATTTGGTACAAATGGGAATTTGAAGAATTTGACACAAAATTAGCTCATCAAGAAGTAACCAAAGTTCAATATATTAGTATAATAGTCTAAATATAGCTTTGAACCCTTTCAGAATGGATTCTACCCAATATATAGTCCTAACTATAGTTTTGAAACTTAGGGAAGAAAATCGTCCTGTTTTGGTACAAATGGGAATTTGAAGAATTTGACACAAAATTAGCTCATCAAGAAGTAACCAAAGTTCAATATATTAGTATAATAGTCTAAATATAGCTTTGAACCCCTTCAGAATGGATTCTACCCAATATATAGTCCTAACTATAGTTTTGAAACTTTGGGAAGAAAATCGTCCCGTTTTGGTACAAATGGGAATTTTAAGAAATGTAGACAAAATTGGTGAACAAGGAGTAACCAAAGTTCAATATATTAGTATAATAGTCTAAATATTGCTTTGAACCCCTTTAGAATGGATTCTACCCAATATATAATCCTAACTATAGTTTTGAAACTTTGGGAAGAAAATCGTCCCGTTTTGGTACAAATGGGAATTTGAAGAATTTGACACAAAATTGTCTCATCAAGAAGTAACAAAAGTTCAATATATTAGTATAATGGTCTAAATATAGCTTTGAACCCCTTCAAAATGGATTCAGCCCAATATATAGTCCTAACAATAGTTTTGAAACTTTGGGAAGAAAATCGTCCTGTTTTGGTACAAATGGGAATTTGAAGAATTTGACACAAAATTAGCTCATCAAGAAGTAACCAAAGTTCAATATATTAGTATAATAGTCTAAATATAGCTTTGAACCCTTTCAGAATGGATTCTACCCAATATATAGTCCTAACTATAGTTTTGAAACTTAGGGAAGAAAATCGTCCTGTTTTGGTACAAATGGGAATTTGAAGAATTTGACACAAAATTAGCTCATCAAGAAGTAACCAAAGTTCAATATATTAGTATAATAGTCTAAATATAGCTTTGAACCCTTTCAGAATGGATTCTACCCAATATATAGTCCTAACTATAGTTTTGAAACTTAGGGAAGAAAATCGTCCTGTTTTGGTACAAATGGGAATTTGAAGAATTTGACACAAAATTAGCTCATCAAGAAGTAACCAAAGTTCAATATATTAGTATAATAGTCTAAATATAGCTTTGAACCCCTTCAGAATGGATTCTACCCAATATATAGTCCTAACTATAGTTTTGAAACTTTGGGAAGAAAATCGTCCCGTTTTGGTACAAATGGGAATTTTAAGAAATGTAGACAAAATTGGTGAACAAGGAGTAACCAAAGTTCAATATATTAGTATAATAGTCTAAATATTGCTTTGAACCCCTTTAGAATGGATTCTACCCAATATATAATCCTAACTATAGTTTTGAAACTTTGGGAAGAAAATCGTCCCGTTTTGGTACAAATGGGAATTTGAAGAATTTGACACAAAATTGTCTCATCAAGAAGTAACCAAAGTTCAATATATTAGTATAATGGTCTAAATATAGCTTTGAACCCCTTCAAAATGGATTCAGCCCAATATATAGTCCTAACTATAGTTTTGAAACTTTGGAAAGAAAATCGTCCCGTTTTGGTACAAATTGGAATTTGAAGAATTTGACACAAAATTGTCTTATCAAGAAGTAACCAAAGTTCAATATATTAGTATAATGGTCTAAATATAGCTTTGAACCCCTTCAAAATGGATTCAACCCAATATATAGTCCTAACTATAGTTTTGAAACTTTGGGAAGAAAATCGTCCTGTTTTGGTACAAATGGGAATTTGAAGAATTTGACACAAAATTGTCTCATCAACAAGTAACCAAAGTTCAATATATTAGTATAATGCTCTAAATATAGCTTTGAACCCCTTCAGAATGGATTCTACCCAATATATAGTCCTAACTATAGTTTTGAAACTTTGGGAAGAAAATCGTCCCGTTTTGGTACAAACGGGAATTTTAAGAAATGTAGACAAAATTGGTGAACAAGGAGTAACCAAAGTTCAATATATTAGTATAATAGTCTAAATATTGCTTTGAACCCCTTTAGAATGGATTCTACCCAATATATAATCCTAACTATAGTTTTGAAACTTTGGGAAGAAAATCGTCCCGTTTTGGTACAAATGGGAATTTGAAGAATTTGACACAAAATTGTCTCATCAAGAAGTAACAAAAGTTCAATATATTAGTATAATGGTCTAAATATAGCTTTGAACCCCTTCAAAATGGATTCAGCCCAATATATAGTCCTAACTATAGTTTTGAAACTTTGGGAAGAAAATCGTCCTGTTTTGGTACAAATGGGAATTTGAAGAATTTGACACAAAATTAGCTCATCAAGAAGTAACCAAAGTTCAATATATTAGTATAATAGTCTAAATATAGCTTTGAACCCTTTCAGAATGGATTCTACCCAATATATAGTCCTAACTATAGTTTTGAAACTTAGGGAAGAAAATCGTCCTGTTTTGGTACAAATGGGAATTTGAAGAATTTGACACAAAATTAGCTCATCAAGAAGTAACCAAAGTTCAATATATTAGTATAATAGTCTAAATATAGCTTTGAACCCCTTCAAAATGGATTCAGCCCAATATATAGTCCTAACTATAGTTTTGAAACTTTGGGAAGAAAATCGTCCTGTTTTGGTACAAATGGGAATTTGAAGAATTTGACACAAAATTAGCTCATCAAGAAGTAACCAAAGTTCAATATATTAGTATAATAGTCTAAATATAGCTTTGAACCCCTTCAGAATGGATTCTACCCAATATATAGTCCTAACTATAGTTTTGAAACTTTGGGAAGAAAATCGTCCTGTTTGGTACAAATGGGAATTTGAAGAATTTGACACAAAATTAGCTCATCAAGAAGTAACCAAAGTTCAATATATTAGTATAATAGTCTAAATATTGCTTTGAACCCCTTTAGAATAGATTCTACCCAATATATAATCCTAACTATAGTTTTGAAACTTTGGGAAGAAAATCGTCCCGTTTTGGTACAAATGGGAATTTTAAGAAATGTAGACAAAATTGGTGAACAAGGAGTAACCAAAGTTCAATATATTAGTATAATAGTCTAAATATTGCTTTGAACCCCTTTAGAATGGATTCTACCCAATATATAGTCCTAACTATAGTTTTGAAACTTTGAGAAGAAAATCTTCCCGTTTTGGTACAAATTGGAATTTGAAGAATTTGACAAAAAATTGTCTTGTCAAGAAGTAACCAAAGTTCAATATATTAGTATAATGGTCTAAATATAGCTTTGAACCCCTTCAAAATGGATTCAACCCAATATATAGTCCTAACTATAGTTTTGAAACTTTGGGAAGAAAATCGTCCTGTTTTGGTACAAATGGGAATTTGAAGAATTTGACACAAAATTGTCTCATCAAGAAGTAACCAAAGTTCAATATATTAGTATAATGGTCTAAATATAGCTTTGAACCCCTTCAAAATGGATTCAACCCAATATATAGTCCTAACTATAGTTTTGAAACTTTGGGAAGAAAATCGTCCTGTTTTGGTACAAATGGGAATTTGAAGAATTTGACACAAAATTAGCTCATCAAGAAGTAACCAAAGTTCAATATATTAGTATAATAGTCTAAATATAGCTTTGAACCCCTTCAGAATGGATTCTACCCAATATATAGTCCTAACTATAGTTTTGAAACTTTGGGAAGAAAATCGTCCTGTTTTGGTACAAATGGGAATTTGAAGAATTTGACACAAAATTAGCTCATCAAGAAGTAACCAAAGTTCAATATATTAGTATAATAGTCTAAATATAGCTTTGAACCCCTTCAGAATGGATTCTACCCAATATATAGTCCTAACTATAGTTTTGAAACTTTGCGAAGAAAATCGTCCCGTTTTGGTACAAATGGGAATTTTAATAAATGTAGATAAAATTGGTGAACAAGGAGTAACCAAAGTTCAATATATTAGTATAATAGTCTAAATATTGCTTTGAACCCCTTTAGAATGGATTCTATCCAATATATAATCCTAACTATAGTTTTGAAACTTTGGGAAGAAAATCGTCCCGTTTTGGTACAAATGGGAATTTGAAGAATTTGACACAAAATTGTCTCATCATGAAGTAACCAAAGTTCAATATATTAGTATAATGGTCTAAATATAGCTTTGAACCCCTTCAAAATGGATTCAGCACAATATATAGTCCTAACTATAGTTTTGAAACTTTGGAAAGAAAATCGTCCTGTTTTGGTACAAATGGGAATTTGAAGAATTTGACACAAAATTGTCTCATCAAGAAGTAACAAAAGTTCAATATATTAGTATAATGGTCTAAATATAGCTTTGAACCCCTTCAAAATGGATTCAGCCCAATATATAGTCCTAACTATAGTTTTGAAACTTTGGGAAGAAAATCGTCCTATTTTGGTACAATTGGGAATTTGAAGAATTTGACACAAAATTAGCTCATCAAGAAGTAACCAAAGTTCAATATATTAGTACAATAGTCTAAATATAGCTTTGAACCCCTTCAGAATGGATTCTACCCAATATATAGTCCTAACTATAGTTTTGAAACTTTGGGAAGAAAATCGTCCTGTTTTGGTACAAATGGGAATTTGAAGAATTTGACACAAAATTGTCTCATCAAGAAGTAACCAAAGTTCAATATATTAGTATAATGGTCTAAATATAGCTTTGAACCCCTTCAAAATGGATTCAACCCAATATATAGTCCTAACTATAGTTTTGAAACTTTGGGAAGAAAATCGTCCTGTTTTGGTACAAATGGGAATTTGAAGAATTTGACACAAAATTAGCTCATCAAGAAGTAACCAAGGTTCAATATATTAGTATAATAGTCTAAATATAGCTTTGAACCCCTTCAGAATGGATTCTACCCAATATATAGTCCTAACTATAGTTTTGAAACTTTGGGAAGAAAATCGTCCTGTTTTGGTACAAATGGGAATTTGAAGAATTTGACACAAAATTAGCTCATCAAGAAGTAACCAAAGTTCAATATATTAGTATAATAGTCTAAATATAGCTTTGAACCCCTTCAGAATGGATTCTACCCAATATATAGTCCTAACTATAGTTTTGAAACTTTGCGAAGAAAATCGTCCCGTTTTGGTACAAATGGGAATTTTAATAAATGTAGATAAAATTGGTGAACAAGGAGTAACCAAAGTTCAATATATTAGTATAATAGTCTAAATATTGCTTTGAACCCCTTTAGAATGGATTCTATCCAATATATAATCCTAACTATAGTTTTGAAACTTTGGGAAGAAAATCGTCCCGTTTTGGTACAAATGGGAATTTGAAGAATTTGACAAAAAATTGTCTTATCAAGAAGTAACCAAAGTTCAATATATTAGTATAATGGTCTAAATATAGCTTTGAACCCCTTCAAAATGGATTCAACCCAATATATAGTCCTAACTATAGTTTTGAAACTTTGGGAAGAAAATCATCCTGTTTTGGTACAAATGGGAATTTGAAGAATTTGACACAAAATTGTCTCATCAAGAAGTAACCAAAGTTCAATATATTAGTATAATGGTCTAAATATAGCTTTGAACCCCTTCAAAATGGATTCAACCCAATATATAGTCCTAACTATAGTTTTGAAACTTTGGGAAGAAAATCGTCCTGTTTTGGTACAAATGGGAATTTGAAGAATTTGACACAAAATTAGCTCATCAAGAAGTAACCAAAGTTCAATATATTAGTATAATAGTCTAAATATAGCTTTGAACCCCTTCAGAATGGATTCTACCCAATATATAGTCCTAACTATAGTTTTGAAACTTTGGGAAGAAAATCGTCCTGTTTTGGTACAAATGGGAATTTGAAGAATTTGACACAAAATTAGCTCATCAGGAAGTAACCAAAGTTCAATATATTAGTATAATAGTCTAAATATAGCTTTGAACCCCTTCAGAATGGATTCTACCCAATATATAGTCCTAACTATAGTTTTGAAACTTTGCGAAGAAAATCGTCCCGTTTTGGTACAAATGGGAATTTTAATAAATGTAGATAAAATTGGTGAACAAGGAGTAACCAAAGTTCAATATATTAGTATAATAGTCTAAATATTGCTTTGAACCCCTTTAGAATGGATTCTATCCAATATATAATCCTAACTATAGTTTTGAAACTTTGGGAAGAAAATCGTCCCGTTTTGGTACAAATGGGAATTTGAAGAATTTGACACAAAATTGTCTCATCATGAAGTAACCAAAGTTCAATATATTAGTATAATGGTCTAAATATAGCTTTGAACCCCTTCAAAATGGATTCAGCCCAATATATAGTCCTAACTATAGTTTTGAAACTTTGGAAAGAAAATCGTCCTGTTTTGGTACAAATGGGAATTTGAAGAATTTGACACAAAATTGTCTCATCAAGAAGTAACAAAAGTTCAATATATTAGTATAATGGTCTAAATATAGCTTTGAACCCCTTCAAAATGGATTCAGCCCAATATATAGTCCTAACTATAGTTTTGAAACTTTGGGAAGAAAATCGTCCTATTTTGGTACAATTGGGAATTTGAAGAATTTGACACAAAATTAGCTCATCAAGAAGTAACCAAAGTTCAATATATTAGTACAATAGTCTAAATATAGCTTTGAACCCCTTCAGAATGGATTCTACCCAATATATAGTCCTAACTATAGTTTTGAAACTTTGGGAAGAAAATCGTCCTGTTTTGGTACAAATGGGAATTTGAAGAATTTGACACAAAATTAGCTCATCAAGAAGTAACCAAAGTTCAATATATTAGTATAATAGTCTAAATATAGCTTTGAACCCCTTCAGAATGGATTCTACCCAATATATAGTCCTAACTATAGTTTTGAAACTTTGCGAAGAAAATCGTCCCGTTTTGGTACAAATGGGAATTTTAATAAATGTAGATAAAATTGGTGAACAAGGAGTAACCAAAGTTCAATATATTAGTATAATAGTCTAAATATTGCTTTGAACCCCTTTAGAATGGATTCTATCCAATATATAATCCTAACTATAGTTTTGAAACTTTGGGAAGAAAATCGTCCCGTTTTGGTACAAATGGGAATTTGAAGAATTTGACACAAAATTGTCTCATCATGAAGTAACCAAAGTTCAATATATTAGTATAATGGTCTAAATATAGCTTTGAACCCCTTCAAAATGGATTCAGCCCAATATATAGTCCTAACTATAGTTTTGAAACTTTGGAAAGAAAATCGTCCTGTTTTGGTACAAATGGGAATTTGAAGAATTTGACACAAAATTGTCTCATCAAGAAGTAACAAAAGTTCAATATATTAGTATAATGGTCTAAATATAGCTTTGAACCCCTTCAAAATGGATTCAGCCCAATATATAGTCCTAACTATAGTTTTGAAACTTTGGGAAGAAAATCGTCCTATTTTGGTACAATTGGGAATTTGAAGAATTTGACACAAAATTAGCTCATCAAGAAGTAACCAAAGTTCAATATATTAGTACAATAGTCTAAATATAGCTTTGAACCCCTTCAGAATGGATTCTACCCAATATATAGTCCTAACTATAGTTTTGAAACTTTGGGAAGAAAATCGTCCTGTTTTGGTACAAATGGGAATTTGAAGAATTTGACACAAAATTAGCTCATCAAGAAGTAACCAAAGTTCAATATATTAGTATAATAGTCTAAATATAGCTTTGAACCCCTTCAGAATGGATTCTACCCAATATATAGTCCTAACTATAGTTTTGAAACTTTGGAAAGAAAATCGTCCTGTTTTGATACAAATGGGAATTTGAAGAATTTGACACAAAATTGTCTCATCAAGAAGTAACAAAAGTTCAATATATTAGTATAATGGTCTAAATATAGCTTTGAACCCCTTCAAAATGGATTCAGCCCAATATATAGTCCTAACTATAGTTTTGAAACTTTGGGAAGAAAATCGTCCTATTTTGGTACAATTGGGAATTTGAAGAATTTGACACAAAATTAGCTCATCAAGAAGTAACCAAAGTTCAATATATTAGTACAATAGTCTAAATATAGCTTTGAACCCCTTCAGAATGGATTCTACCCAATATATAGTCCTAACTATAGTTTTGAAACTTTGGGAAGAAAATCGTCCTGTTTTGGTACAAATGGGAATTTGAAGAATTTGACACAAAATTGTCTCATCAAGAAGTAACCAAAGTTCAATATATTAGTATAATGGTCTAAATATAGCTTTGAACCCCTTCAAAATGGATTCAACCCAATATATAGTCCTAACTATAGTTTTGAAACTTTGGGAAGAAAATCGTCCTGTTTTGGTACAAATGGGAATTTGAAGAATTTGACACAAAATTAGCTCATCAAGAAGTAACCAAAGTTCAATATATTAGTATAATAGTCTAAATATAGCTTTGAACCCCTTCAGAATGGATTCTACCCAATATATAGTCCTAACTATAGTTTTGAAACTTTGGGAAGAAAATCGTCCTGTTTTGGTACAAATGGGAATTTGAAGAATTTGACACAAAATTAGCTCATCAAGAAGTAACCAAAGTTCAATATATTAGTATAATAGTCTAAATATAGCTTTGAACCCCTTCAGAATGGATTCTACCCAATATATAGTCCTAACTATAGTTTTGAAACTTTGCGAAGAAAATCGTCCCGTTTTGGTACAAATGGGAATTTTAATAAATGTAGATAAAATTGGTGAACAAGGAGTAACCAAAGTTCAATATATTAGTATAATAGTCTAAATATTGCTTTGAACCCCTTTAGAATGGATTCTATCCAATATATAATCCTAACTATAGTTTTGAAACTTTGGGAAGAAAATCGTCCCGTTTTGGTACAAATGGGAATTTGAAGAATTTGACACAAAATTGTCTCATCATGAAGTAACCAAAGTTCAATATATTAGTATAATGGTCTAAATATAGCTTTGAACCCCTTCAAAATGGATTCGGCCCAATATATAGTCCTAACTATAGTTTTGAAACTTTGGAAAGAAAATCGTCCTGTTTTGGTACAAATGGGAATTTGAAGAATTTGACACAAAATTGTCTCATCAAGAAGTAACAAAAGTTCAATATATTAGTATAATGGTCTAAATATAGCTTTGAACCCCTTCAAAATGGATTCAGCCCAATATATAGTCCTAACTATAGTTTTGAAACTTTGGGAAGAAAATCGTCCTATTTTGGTACAATTGGGAATTTGAAGAATTTGACACAAAATTAGCTCATCAAGAAGTAACCAAAGTTCAATATATTAGTACAATAGTCTAAATATAGCTTTGAACCCCTTCAGAATGGATTCTACCCAATATATAGTCCTAACTATAGTTTTGAAACTTTGGGAAGAAAATCGTCCTGTTTTGGTACAAATGGGAATTTGAAGAATTTGACACAAAATTAGCTCATCAAGAAGTAACCAAAGTTCAATATATTAGTATAATAGTCTAAATATAGCTTTGAACCCCTTCAGAATGGATTCTACCCAATATATAGTCCTAACTATAGTTTTGAAACTTTGGGAAGAAAATCGTCCCGTTTTGGTACAAATGGGAATTTGAAGAAATGTAGACAAAATTGGTGAACAAGGAGTAACCAAAGTTCAATATATTAGTATAATAGTCTAAATATTGCTTTGAACCCCTTTAGAATGGATTCTACCCAATATATAATCCTAACTATAGTTTTGAAACTTTGGGAAGAAAATCGTCCCGTTTTGGTACAAATTGGAATTTGAAGAAATGTAAACAAAATTGGTGACGAAGGAGTAACCAATGTTCAATATATTAGTAAAATAGTCTAAATATAGCTTTCAACCCCTTTAGAATGGATTCTAACCAATATATAGTCCTAACTACAATTTTGAAACTTTGGGAAGAAAATCGTCCAATTTTGGTATAAATGGGAATTTGAAGAAATGTAGACAAATTTGGTGACCAAGGAGTAACCAATGTTCAATATGTTAGTAAAATAGTCTAAATATAGCTTTGAACCCCTTTAGAATGGATTCTACCCAATATATAGTCCTAACTATAGTTTTGAAACTTTGGGAAGAAAATCGTCCCGTTTTGGTACAAATGGGAATTTGAAGAATTTGACACAAAATTGTCTCATCAAGAAGTAACCAAAGTTCAATATATTAGTATAATGGTCTAAATATAGCTTTGAACCCCTTCAAAATGGATTCAGCCCAATATATAGTCCTAACTATAGTTTTGAAACTTTGGGAAGAAAATCGTCCCGTTTTGGTACAAATGGGAATTTGAAGAAATGTAGACAAAATTGGCTCATCAAGAATTAACCAAACTTCAATATATTAGTATAACAGTCTAAATATAGCTTTCAACCCCTTTAGAATAGATTCTAACCAATATATAGTCCTAACTACAATTTTGAAACTTTGGGAAGAAAATTGTCCAATTTTGGTATAAATGGGAATTTGAAGAAATGTAGACAAATTTGGTGACGAAGGAGTAACCAATGTTCAATATATTAGTAAAATAGTCTAAATATAGCTTTCAACCCCTTTAGAATGGATTCTACCCAATATATAGTCCTAACTATAGTTTTGAAACTTTGGGAAGAAAATCGTCCTGTTTTGGTACAAATGGGAATTTGAAGAATTTGACACAAAATTAGCTCATCAAGAAGTAACCAAAGTTCAATATATTAGTATAATAGTCTAAATATAGCTTTGAACCCCTTTTAAATGGATTCTAACCAATATATAGTCCTAACTATAGTTTTGAAACTTTGGGAAGAAAATCGTCCTGTTTGGTACAAATGGGAATTTGAAGAATTTGACACAAAATTAGCTCATCAAGAAGTAACCAAAGTTCAATATATTAGTATAATAGTCTAAATATTGCTTTGAACCCCTTTAGAATAGATTCTACCCAATATATAATCCTAACTATAGTTTTGAAACTTTGGGAAGAAAATCGTCCCGTTTTGGTACAAATTGGAATTTGAAGAAATGTAGACAAAATTGGTGACCAAGGAGTAACCAATGTTCAATATATTAGTAAAATAGTCTAAATATAGCTTTCAACCCCTTTAGAATGGATTCTACCCAATATATAGTCCTAACTATAGTTTTGAAACTTTGGGAAGAAAATCGTCCTGTTTTGGTACAAATGGGAATTTGAAGAATTTGACACAAAATTAGCTCATCAAGAAGTAACCAAAGTTCAATATATTAGTATAATAGTCTAAATATAGCTTTGAACCCCTTCAGAATGGATTCTACCCAATATATAGTCCTAACTATAGTTTTGAAACTTTGTGAAGAAAATCGTCCCGTTTTGGTACAAATGGGAATTTTAATAAATGTAGATAAAATTGGTGAACAAGGAGTAACCAAAGTTCAATATATTAGTATAATAGTCTAAATATTGCTTTGAACCCCTTTAGAATGGATTCTATCCAATATATAATCCTAACTATAGTTTTGAAACTTTGGGAAGAAAATCGTCCCGTTTTGGTACAAATGGGAATTTGAAGAATTTGACACAAAATTGTCTCATCATGAAGTAACCAAAGTTCAATATATTAGTATAATGGTCTAAATATAGCTTTGAACCCCTTCAAAATGGATTCAGCCCAATATATAGTCCTAACTATAGTTTTGAAACTTTGGAAAGAAAATCGTCCTGTTTTGGTACAAATGGGAATTTGAAGAATTTGACACAAAATTGTCTCATCAAGTAGTAACAAAAGTTCAATATATTAGTATAATGGTCTAAATATAGCTTTGAACCCCTTCAAAATGGATTCAGCCCAATATATAGTCCTAACTATAGTTTTGAAACTTTGGGAAGAAAATCGTCCTATTTTGGTACAATTGGGAATTTGAAGAATTTGACACAAAATTAGCTCATCAAGAAGTAACCAAAGTTCAATATATTAGTACAATAGTCTAAATATAGCTTTGAACCCCTTCAGAATGGATTCTACCCAATATATAGTCCTAACTATAGTTTTGAAACTTTGGGAAGAAAATCGTCCTGTTTTGGTACAAATGGGAATTTGAAGAATTTGACACAAAATTAGCTCATCAAGAAGTAACCAAAGTTCAATATATTAGTATAATAGTCTAAATATAGCTTTGAACCCCTTCAGAATGGATTCTACCCAATATATAGTCCTAACTATAGTTTTGAAACTTTGGGAAGAAAATCGTCCCGTTTTGGTACAAATGGGAATTTGAAGAAATGTAGACAAAATTGGTGAACAAGGAGTAACCAAAGTTCAATATATTAGTATAATAGTCTAAATATTGCTTTGAACCCCTTTAGAATGGATTCTACCCAATATATAATCCTAACTATAGTTTTGAAACTTTGGGAAGAAAATCGTCCCGTTTTGGTACAAATTGGAATTTGAAGAAATGTAAACAAAATTGGTGACGAAGGAGTAACCAATGTTCAATATATTAGTAAAATAGTCTAAATATAGCTTTCAACCCCTTTAGAATGGATTCTAACCAATATATAGTCCTAACTACAATTTTGAAACTTTGGGAAGAAAATCGTCCAATTTTGGTATAAATGGGAATTTGAAGAAATGTAGACAAATTTGGTGACCAAGGAGTAACCAATGTTCAATATGTTAGTAAAATAGTCTAAATATAGCTTTGAACCCCTTTAGAATGGATTCTACCCAATATATAGTCCTAACTATAGTTTTGAAACTTTGGGAAGAAAATCGTCCCGTTTTGGTACAAATGGGAATTTGAAGAATTTGACACAAAATTGTCTCATCAAGAAGTAACCAAAGTTCAATATATTAGTATAATGGTCTAAATATAGCTTTGAACCCCTTCAAAATGGATTCAGCCCAATATATAGTCCTAACTATAGTTTTGAAACTTTGGGAAGAAAATCGTCCCGTTTTGGTACAAATGGGAATTTGAAGAAATGTAGACAAAATTGGCTCATCAAGAATTAACCAAACTTCAATATATTAGTATAACAGTCTAAATATAGCTTTCAACCCCTTTAGAATAGATTCTAACCAATATATAGTCCTAACTACAATTTTGAAACTTTGGGAAGAAAATTGTCCAATTTTGGTATAAATGGGAATTTGAAGAAATGTAGACAAATTTGGTGACGAAGGAGTAACCAATGTTCAATATATTAGTAAAATAGTCTAAATATAGCTTTGAACCCCTTTAGAATGGATTCTACCCAATATATAGTCCTAACTATAGTTTTGAAACTTTGGGAAGAAAATCGTCCCGTTTTGGTACAAATGGGAATTTGAAGAATTTGACACAAAATTGTCTCATCAAGAAGTAACCAAAGTTCAATATATTAGTATAATGGTCTAAATATAGCTTTGAACCCCTTCAAAATGGATTCAGCCCAATATATAGTCCTAACTATAGTTTTGAAACTTTGGGAAGAAAATCGTCCCGTTTTGGTACAAATGGGAATTTGAAGAAATGTAGACAAAATTGGCTCATCAAGAATTAACCAAACTTCAATATATTACTATAACAGTCTAAATATAGCTTTCAACCCCTTTAGAATAGATTCTAACCAATATATAGTCCTAACTACAATTTTGAAACTTTGGGAAGAAAATTGTCCCATTTTGGTATAAATGGGAATTTGAAGAAATGTAGACAAATTTGGTGACGAAGGAGTAACCAATGTTCAATATATTAGTAAAATAGTCTAAATATAGCTTTCAACCCCTTTAGAATGGATTCTACCCAATATATAGTCCTAACTATAGTTTTGAAACTTTGGGAAGAAAATCGTCCTGTTTTGGTACAAATGGGAATTTGAAGAATTTGACACAAAATTAGCTCATCAAGAAGTAACCAAAGTTCAATATATTAGTATAATAGTCTAAATATAGCTTTGAACCCCTTTTAAATGGATTCTAACCAATATATAGTCCTAACTATAGTTTTGAAACTTTGGGAAGAAAATCGTCCTGTTTGGTACAAATGGGAATTTGAAGAATTTGACACAAAATTAGCTCATCAAGAAGTAACCAAAGTTCAATATATTAGTATAATAGTCTAAATATTGCTTTGAACCCCTTTAGAATAGATTCTACCCAATATATAATCCTAACTATAGTTTTGAAACTTTGGGAAGAAAATCGTCCCGTTTTGGTACAAATTGGAATTTGAAGAAATGTAGACAAAATTGGTGACCAAGGAGTAACCAATGTTCAATATATTAGTAAAATAGTCTAAATATAGCTTTGAACCCCTTTAGAATGGATTCTACCCAATATATAGTCCTAACTATAGTTTTGAAACTTTGGGAAGAAAATCGTCCCGTTTTGATACAAATGGGAATTTGAAGAAATGTATACATAATTGGTGACCAAGGAGTAACCAATGTTCAATATATTAGTAAAATAGTCTAAATATAGCTTTGAACCCCTTTAGAATGGATTCTACCCAATATATAGTCCTAACTATAGTTTTGAAACTTTGGGAAGAAAATCGTCCCGTTTTGGTACAAATGGGAATTTGAAGAATTTGACACAAAATTGTCTCATCAAGAAGTAACCAAAGTTCAATATATTAGTATAATGGTCTAAATATAGCTTTGAACCCCTTCAAAATGGATTCAGCCCAATATATAGTCCTAACTATAGTTTTGAAACTTTGGGAAGAAAATCGTCCCGTTTTGGTACAAATGGGAATTTGAAGAAATGTAGACAAAATTGGCTCATCAAGAATTAACCAAACTTCAATATATTAGTATAACAGTCTAAATATAGCTTTCAACCCCTTTAGAATAGATTCTAACCAATATATAGTCCTAATTATAATTTTGAAACTTTGGGAAGAAAATCGTACAATTTTGGTATAAATGGGAATTTGAAGAAATGTAGACAAAATTGGTGACCAAGGAGTAACCAATGTTCAATATATTAGTAAAATAGTCTAAATATAGCTTTGAACCCCTTTAGAATGGATTTTACCCAATATATAGTCCTAACTATAGTTTTGAAACTTTGGGAAGAAAATCGTCCCGTTTTGGTACAAATGGGAATTTGAAGAATTTGACAAAAAATTGTCTCATCAAGAAGTAACCAAAGTTCAATATATTAGTATAATAGTCTAAATATAGCTTTGAACCCCTTCAGAATGGATTCTACCCAATATATAGTCCTAACTTTAGTTTTGAAACTTTGGGAAGAAAATCGTCCCGTTTTGGTACAAATGGGAATTTGAAGAATTTGACAAAAAATTGGCTCATCAAGAAGTAACCAAAGTTCAATATATTAGTATAATAGTCTAAATATAGCTTTGAACCCCTTCAGAATGGATTCTACCCAATATATAGTCCTAACTTTAGTTTTGAAACTTTGGGAAGAAAATCGTCCCGTTTTGGTACAAATGGGAATTTGAAGAATTTGACAAAAAATTGGCTCATCAAGAAGTAACCAAAGTTCAATATATTAGTATAATAGTCTAAATATAGCTTTGAACCCCTTCAGAATGGATTCTACCCAATATATAGTCCTAACTTTAGTTTTAAAACTTTGGGAAGAAAATCGTCCCGTTTTGGTACAAATGGGAATTTGAAGAAATATAGACAAAATTGGCTCATCAAGAATTAACCAAACTTCAATATATTATTATAACAGTCTAAATATAGCTTTCAACCCCTTTAGAATAGATTCTAACCAATATATAGTCGTAACTATAATTTTGAAACTTTGGGAAGAAAATCGTCCAATTTTGGTATAAATGGGAATTTGAAGAAATGTAGACAAAATTGGTGACCAAGGAGTAACCAATGTTCAATATATTAGTAAAATAGTCTAAATATAGCTTTGAACCCCTTTAGAATAGATTCTAACCAATATATAGTCCTAACTATAATTTTGAAACTTTGGGAAGAAAATCGTCCAATTTTGGTATAAATGGGAATTTGAAGAAATGTAGACAAAATTGGTGACCAAGGAGTAACCAAAGTTCAATATATTAGTATAATAGTCTAAATATAGCTTTGAACCCCTTCAAAATGGATTCAACCCAATATATAGTCCTAACTATAGTTTTGAAACTTTGGGAAGGAAATCGTCGCGTTTTGTTACAAATTGGAATTTGAAGAAATGTAGACAAACTTGGTGACCAAGGAGTAACCAATGTTCAATATATTAGTAAAATAGTCTAAATATAGCTTTGAACCCCTTTAGAATGGATTCTACCCAATATATAGTCCTAACTATAGTTTTGAAACTTTGGGAAGAAAATCGTGCCGTTTTGATACAAATGGGAATTTGAAGAAATGTATACATAATTGGTGACCAATGAGTAACCAAACTTCAATATATTAGTAAAATAGTCTAAATATAGCTTTTAACCCCTTTAGAATGGATTCTAACCAATATATAGTCCTAACTATAGTTTTAAAACTTTGGGAAGAAAATCGTCCCGTTTTGGTACAAATGGGAATTTGAAGAATTTGACACAAAATTGTCTCATCAAGAAGTAACCAAAGTTCAATATATTAGTATAATAGTCTAAATATAGCTTTGAACCCCTTCAGAATGGATTCTACCCAATATATAGTCCTAACTTTAGTTTTGAAACTTTGGGAAGAAAATCGTCCCGTTTTGGTACAAATGGGAATTTGAAGAATTGTACACAAAATTGGCTCATCAAGAAATAACCAAAGTTCAATATATTAGTATAATAGTCTAAATGTAGCTTTGAACCCCTTTAGAATAGATTCTAACCAATATATAGTCCTAACTATAATTTTGAAACTTTGGGAAGAAAATCGTCCAATTTTGGTATAAATGGGAATTTGAAGAAATGTAGACAAAATTGGTGACCAAGGAGTAACCAATGTTCAATATATTAGTAAAATAGTCTAAATATAGCTTTGAACCCCTTTAGAATAGATTCTAACCAATATATAGTCCTAACTATAATTTTGAAACTTTGGGAAGAAAATTGTCCAATTTTGGTATAAATGGGAATTTGAAGAAATGTAGACAAAATTGGTGACCAAGGAGTAACCAAAGTTCAATATATTAGTATAATAGTCTAAATATAGCTTTGAACCCCTTCAAAATGGATTCAACCCAATATATAGTCCTAACTATAGTTTTGAAACTTTGGGAAGGAAATCGTCGCGTTTTGTTACAAATTGGAATTTGAAGAAATGTAGACAAGCTTGGTGACCAAGGAGTAACCAATGTTCAATATATTAGTAAAATAGTCTAAATATAGCTTTGAACCCCTTCAGAATGGATTCTACCCAATATATAGTCCTAACTATAGTTTTGAAACTTTGGGAAGAAAATCGTCCCGTTTTGGTACAAATGGGAATTTGAAGAAATGTAGACAAAATTGGTGAACAAGGAGTAACCAAAGTTCAATATATTAGTATAATAGTCTAAATATTGCTTTGAACCCCTTTAGAATGGATTCTACCCAATATATAATCCTAACTATAGTTTTGAAACTTTGGGAAGAAAATCGTCCCGTTTTGGTACAAATTGGAATTTGAAGAAATGTAAACAAAATTGGTGACGAAGGAGTAACCAATGTTCAATATATTAGTAAAATAGTCTAAATATAGCTTTCAACCCCTTTAGAATGGATTCTAACCAATATATAGTCCTAACTACAATTTTGAAACTTTGGGAAGAAAATCGTCCAATTTTGGTATAAATGGGAATTTGAAGAAATGTAGACAAATTTGGTGACCAAGGAGTAACCAATGTTCAATATGTTAGTAAAATAGTCTAAATATAGCTTTGAACCCCTTTAGAATGGATTCTACCCAATATATAGTCCTAACTATAGTTTTGAAACTTTGGGAAGAAAATCGTCCCGTTTTGGTACAAATGGGAATTTGAAGAATTTGACACAAAATTGTCTCATCAAGAAGTAACCAAAGTTCAATATATTAGTATAATGGTCTAAATATAGCTTTGAACCCCTTCAAAATGGATTCAGCCCAATATATAGTCCTAACTATAGTTTTGAAACTTTGGGAAGAAAATCGTCCCGTTTTGGTACAAATGGGAATTTGAAGAAATGTAGACAAAATTGGCTCATCAAGAATTAACCAAACTTCAATATATTAGTATAACAGTCTAAATATAGCTTTCAACCCCTTTAGAATAGATTCTAACCAATATATAGTCCTAACTACAATTTTGAAACTTTGGGAAGAAAATTGTCCAATTTTGGTATAAATGGGAATTTGAGGAAATGTAGACAAATTTGGTGACGAAGGAGTAACCAATGTTCAATATATTAGTAAAATAGTCTAAATATAGCTTTCAACCCCTTTAGAATGGATTCTACCCAATATATAGTCCTAACTATAGTTTTGAAACTTTGGGAAGAAAATCGTCCTGTTTTGGTACAAATGGGAATTTGAAGAATTTGACACAAAATTAGCTCATCAAGAAGTAACCAAAGTTCAATATATTAGTATAATAGTCTAAATATAGCTTTGAACCCCTTTTAAATGGATTCTAACCAATATATAGTCCTAACTATAGTTTTGAAACTTTGGGAAGAAAATCGTCCTGTTTGGTACAAATGGGAATTTGAAGAATTTGACACAAAATTAGCTCATCAAGAAGTAACCAAAGTTCAATATATTAGTATAATAGTCTAAATATTGCTTTGAACCCCTTTAGAATAGATTCTACCCAATATATAATCCTAACTATAGTTTTGAAACTTTGGGAAGAAAATCGTCCCGTTTTGGTACAAATTGGAATTTGAAGAAATGTAGACAAAATTGGTGACCAAGGAGTAACCAATGTTCAATATATTAGTAAAATAGTCTAAATATAGCTTTGAACCCCTTTAGAATGGATTCTACCCAATATATAGTCCTAACTATAGTTTTGAAACTTTGGGAAGAAAATCGTCCCGTTTTGGTACAAATGGGAATTTGAAGAATTTGACACAAAATTGTCTCATCAAGAAGTAACCAAAGTTCAATATATTAGTATAATGGTCTAAATATAGCTTTGAACCCCTTCAAAATGGATTCAGCCCAATATATAGTCCTAACTATAGTTTTGAAACTTTGGGAAGAAAATCGTCCCGTTTTGGTACAAATGGGAATTTGAAGAAATGTAGACAAAATTGGCTCATCAAGAATTAACCAAACTTCAATATATTACTATAACAGTCTAAATATAGCTTTCAACCCCTTTAGAATAGATTCTAACCAATATATAGTCCTAACTACAATTTTGAAACTTTGGGAAGAAAATTGTCCCATTTTGGTATAAATGGGAATTTGAAGAAATGTAGACAAATTTGGTGACGAAGGAGTAACCAATGTTCAATATATTAGTAAAATAGTCTAAATATAGCTTTCAACCCCTTTAGAATGGATTCTACCCAATATATAGTCCTAACTATAGTTTTGAAACTTTGGGAAGAAAATCGTCCTGTTTTGGTACAAATGGGAATTTGAAGAATTTGACACAAAATTAGCTCATCAAGAAGTAACCAAAGTTCAATATATTAGTATAATAGTCTAAATATAGCTTTGAACCCCTTTTAAATGGATTCTAACCAATATATAGTCCTAACTATAGTTTTGAAACTTTGGGAAGAAAATCGTCCTGTTTGGTACAAATGGGAATTTGAAGAATTTGACACAAAATTAGCTCATCAAGAAGTAACCAAAGTTCAATATATTAGTATAATAGTCTAAATATTGCTTTGAACCCCTTTAGAATAGATTCTACCCAATATATAATCCTAACTATAGTTTTGAAACTTTGGGAAGAAAATCGTCCCGTTTTGGTACAAATTGGAATTTGAAGAAATGTAGACAAAATTGGTGACCAAGGAGTAACCAATGTTCAATATATTAGTAAAATAGTCTAAATATAGCTTTGAACCCCTTTAGAATGGATTCTACCCAATATATAGTCCTAACTATAGTTTTGAAACTTTGGGAAGAAAATCGTCCCGTTTTGATACAAATGGGAATTTGAAGAAATGTATACATAATTGGTGACCAAGGAGTAACCAATGTTCAATATATTAGTAAAATAGTCTAAATATAGCTTTGAACCCCTTTAGAATGGATTCTACCCAATATATAGTCCTAACTATAGTTTTGAAACTTTGGGAAGAAAATCGTCCCGTTTTGGTACAAATGGGAATTTGAAGAATTTGACACAAAATTGTCTCATCAAGAAGTAACCAAAGTTCAATATATTAGTATAATGGTCTAAATATAGCTTTGAACCCCTTCAAAATGGATTCAGCCCAATATATAGTCCTAACTATAGTTTTGAAACTTTGGGAAGAAAATCGTCCCGTTTTGGTACAAATGGGAATTTGAAGAAATGTAGACAAAATTGGCTCATCAAGAATTAACCAAACTTCAATATATTAGTATAACAGTCTAAATATAGCTTTCAACCCCTTTAGAATAGATTCTAACCAATATATAGTCCTAATTATAATTTTGAAACTTTGGGAAGAAAATCGTACAATTTTGGTATAAATGGGAATTTGAAGAAATGTAGACAAAATTGGTGACCAAGGAGTAACCAATGTTCAATATATTAGTAAAATAGTCTAAATATAGCTTTGAACCCCTTTAGAATGGATTTTACCCAATATATAGTCCTAACTATAGTTTTGAAACTTTGGGAAGAAAATCGTCCCGTTTTGGTACAAATGGGAATTTGAAGAATTTGACAAAAAATTGTCTCATCAAGAAGTAACCAAAGTTCAATATATTAGTATAATAGTCTAAATATAGCTTTGAACCCCTTCAGAATGGATTCTACCCAATATATAGTCCTAACTTTAGTTTTGAAACTTTGGGAAGAAAATCGTCCCGTTTTGGTACAAATGGGAATTTGAAGAATTTGACAAAAAATTGGCTCATCAAGAAGTAACCAAAGTTCAATATATTAGTATAATAGTCTAAATATAGCTTTGAACCCCTTCAGAATGGATTCTACCCAATATATAGTCCTAACTTTAGTTTTGAAACTTTGGGAAGAAAATCGTCCCGTTTTGGTACAAATGGGAATTTGAAGAATTTGACAAAAAATTGGCTCATCAAGAAGTAACCAAAGTTCAATATATTAGTATAATAGTCTAAATATAGCTTTGAACCCCTTCAGAATGGATTCTACCCAATATATAGTCCTAACTTTAGTTTTAAAACTTTGGGAAGAAAATCGTCCCGTTTTGGTACAAATGGGAATTTGAAGAAATATAGACAAAATTGGCTCATCAAGAATTAACCAAACTTCAATATATTATTATAACAGTCTAAATATAGCTTTCAACCCCTTTAGAATAGATTCTAACCAATATATAGTCGTAACTATAATTTTGAAACTTTGGGAAGAAAATCGTCCAATTTTGGTATAAATGGGAATTTGAAGAAATGTAGACAAAATTGGTGACCAAGGAGTAACCAATGTTCAATATATTAGTAAAATAGTCTAAATATAGCTTTGAACCCCTTTAGAATAGATTCTAACCAATATATAGTCCTAACTATAATTTTGAAACTTTGGGAAGAAAATCGTCCAATTTTGGTATAAATGGGAATTTGAAGAAATGTAGACAAAATTGGTGACCAAGGAGTAACCAAAGTTCAATATATTAGTATAATAGTCTAAATATAGCTTTGAACCCCTTCAAAATGGATTCAACCCAATATATAGTCCTAACTATAGTTTTGAAACTTTGGGAAGGAAATCGTCGCGTTTTGTTACAAATTGGAATTTGAAGAAATGTAGACAAACTTGGTGACCAAGGAGTAACCAATGTTCAATATATTAGTAAAATAGTCTAAATATAGCTTTGAACCCCTTTAGAATGGATTCTACCCAATATATAGTCCTAACTATAGTTTTGAAACTTTGGGAAGAAAATCGTGCCGTTTTGATACAAATGGGAATTTGAAGAAATGTATACATAATTGGTGACCAATGAGTAACCAAACTTCAATATATTAGTAAAATAGTCTAAATATAGCTTTTAACCCCTTTAGAATGGATTCTAACCAATATATAGTCCTAACTATAGTTTTAAAACTTTGGGAAGAAAATCGTCCCGTTTTGGTACAAATGGGAATTTGAAGAATTTGACACAAAATTGTCTCATCAAGAAGTAACCAAAGTTCAATATATTAGTATAATAGTCTAAATATAGCTTTGAACCCCTTCAGAATGGATTCTACCCAATATATAGTCCTAACTTTAGTTTTGAAACTTTGGGAAGAAAATCGTCCCGTTTTGGTACAAATGGGAATTTGAAGAATTGTACACAAAATTGGCTCATCAAGAAATAACCAAAGTTCAATATATTAGTATAATAGTCTAAATGTAGCTTTGAACCCCTTTAGAATAGATTCTAACCAATATATAGTCCTAACTATAATTTTGAAACTTTGGGAAGAAAATCGTCCAATTTTGGTATAAATGGGAATTTGAAGAAATGTAGACAAAATTGGTGACCAAGGAGTAACCAATGTTCAATATATTAGTAAAATAGTCTAAATATAGCTTTGAACCCCTTTAGAATAGATTCTAACCAATATATAGTCCTAACTATAATTTTGAAACTTTGGGAAGAAAATTGTCCAATTTTGGTATAAATGGGAATTTGAAGAAATGTAGACAAAATTGGTGACCAAGGAGTAACCAAAGTTCAATATATTAGTATAATAGTCTAAATATAGCTTTGAACCCCTTCAAAATGGATTCAACCCAATATATAGTCCTAACTATAGTTTTGAAACTTTGGGAAGGAAATCGTCGCGTTTTGTTACAAATTGGAATTTGAAGAAATGTAGACAAGCTTGGTGACCAAGGAGTAACCAATGTTCAATATATTAGTAAAATAGTCTAAATATAGCTTTGAACCCCTTTAGAATGGATTCTACCCAATATATAGTCCTAACTATAGTTTTGAAACTTTGGGAAGAAAATCGTGCCGTTTTGATACAAATGGGAATTTGAAGAAATGTATACATAATTGGTGACCAATGAGTAACCAAACTTCAATATATTAGTAAAATAGTCTAAATATAGCTTTTAACCCCTTTAGAATGGATTCTAACCAATATATAGTCCTAACTATAGTTTTAAAACTTTGGGAAGAAAATCGTCCCGTTTTGGTACAAATGGGAATTTGAAGAATTTGACACAAAATTGTCTCATCAAGAAGTAACCAAAGTTCAATATATTAGTATAATAGTCTAAATATAGCTTTGAACCCCTTCAGAATGGATTCTACCCAATATATAGTCCTAACTTTAGTTTTAAAACTTTGGGAAGAAAATCGTCCCGTTTTGGTACAAATGGGAATTTGAAGAAATATAGACAAAATTGGCTCATCAAGAATTAACCAAACTTCAATATATTATTATAACAGTCTAAATATAGCTTTCAACCCCTTTAGAATAGATTCTAACCAATATATAGTCGTAACTATAATTTTGAAACTTTGGGAAGAAAATCGTCCAATTTTGGTATAAATGGGAATTTGAAGAAATGTAGACAAAATTGGTGACCAAGGAGTAACCAATGTTCAATATATTAGTAAAATAGTCTAAATATAGCTTTGAACCCCTTTAGAATAGATTCTAACCAATATATAGTCCTAACTATAATTTTGAAACTTTGGGAAGAAAATCGTCCAATTTTGGTATAAATGGGAATTTGAAGAAATGTAGACAAAATTGGTGACCAAGGAGTAACCAAAGTTCAATATATTAGTATAATAGTCTAAATATAGCTTTGAACCCCTTCAAAATGGATTCAACCCAATATATAGTCCTAACTATAGTTTTGAAACTTTGGGAAGGAAATCGTCGCGTTTTGTTACAAATTGGAATTTGAAGAAATGTAGACAAACTTGGTGACCAAGGAGTAACCAATGTTCAATATATTAGTAAAATAGTCTAAATATAGCTTTGAACCCCTTTAGAATGGATTCTACCCAATATATAGTCCTAACTATAGTTTTGAAACTTTGGGAAGAAAATCGTGCCGTTTTGATACAAATGGGAATTTGAAGAAATGTATACATAATTGGTGACCAATGAGTAACCAAACTTCAATATATTAGTAAAATAGTCTAAATATAGCTTTTAACCCCTTTAGAATGGATTCTAACCAATATATAGTCCTAACTATAGTTTTAAAACTTTGGGAAGAAAATCGTCCCGTTTTGGTACAAATGGGAATTTGAAGAATTTGACACAAAATTGTCTCATCAAGAAGTAACCAAAGTTCAATATATTAGTATAATAGTCTAAATATAGCTTTGAACCCCTTCAGAATGGATTCTACCCAATATATAGTCCTAACTTTAGTTTTGAAACTTTGGGAAGAAAATCGTCCCGTTTTGGTACAAATGGGAATTTGAAGAATTGTACACAAAATTGGCTCATCAAGAAATAACCAAAGTTCAATATATTAGTATAATAGTCTAAATGTAGCTTTGAACCCCTTTAGAATAGATTCTAACCAATATATAGTCCTAACTATAATTTTGAAACTTTGGGAAGAAAATCGTCCAATTTTGGTATAAATGGGAATTTGAAGAAATGTAGACAAAATTGGTGACCAAGGAGTAACCAATGTTCAATATATTAGTAAAATAGTCTAAATATAGCTTTGAACCCCTTTAGAATAGATTCTAACCAATATATAGTCCTAACTATAATTTTGAAACTTTGGGAAGAAAATTGTCCAATTTTGGTATAAATGGGAATTTGAAGAAATGTAGACAAAATTGGTGACCAAGGAGTAACCAAAGTTCAATATATTAGTATAATAGTCTAAATATAGCTTTGAACCCCTTCAAAATGGATTCAACCCAATATATAGTCCTAACTATAGTTTTGAAACTTTGGGAAGGAAATCGTCGCGTTTTGTTACAAATTGGAATTTGAAGAAATGTAGACAAGCTTGGTGACCAAGGAGTAACCAATGTTCAATATATTAGTAAAATAGTCTAAATATAGCTTTGAACCCCTTTAGAATGGATTCTACCCAATATATAGTCCTAACTATAGTTTTGAAACTTTGGGAAGAAAATCGTGCCGTTTTGATACAAATGGGAATTTGAAGAAATGTATACATAATTGGTGACCAATGAGTAACCAAACTTCAATATATTAGTAAAATAGTCTAAATATAGCTTTTAACCCCTTTAGAATGGATTCTAACCAATATATAGTCCTAACTATAGTTTTAAAACTTTGGGAAGAAAATCGTCCCGTTTTGGTACAAATGGGAATTTGAAGAATTTGACACAAAATTGTCTCATCAAGAAGTAACCAAAGTTCAATATATTAGTATAATAGTCTAAATATAGCTTTGAACCCCTTCAGAATGGATTCTACCCAATATATAGTCCTAACTTTAGTTTTAAAACTTTGGGAAGAAAATCGTCCCGTTTTGGTACAAATGGGAATTTGAAGAAATATAGACAAAATTGGCTCATCAAGAATTAACCAAACTTCAATATATTATTATAACAGTCTAAATATAGCTTTCAACCCCTTTAGAATAGATTCTAACCAATATATAGTCGTAACTATAATTTTGAAACTTTGGGAAGAAAATCGTCCAATTTTGGTACAAATGGGAATTTGAAGAATTTGACACAAAATTGTCTCATCAAGAAGTAACCAAAATTCAATATATTAGTATAATGGTCTAAATATAGCTTTGAACCCCTTCAAAATGGATTCAGCCCAATATATAGTCCTAACTATAGTTTTGAAACTTTGGGAAAAAATCGTCCTGTTTTGGTACAATTGGGAATTTGAAGAATTTGACACAAAATTAGCTCATCAAGAAGTAACCAAACTTTAATATATTAGTAAAATAGTCTAAATATAGCTTTGAACCCCTTTAGAATGGATTCTACCCAATATATAGTCCTAACTATAGTTTTGAAACTTTGGGAAGAAAATCATCCCGTTTTGGTACAAATGGGAATTTGAAGAATTTGACACAAAATTGTCTCATCAAGAAGTAACCAAAATTCAATATATTAGTATAATGGTCTAAATATAGCTTTGAACCCCTTCAAAATGGATTCAACCCAATATATAGTCCTAACTATAGTTTTGAAACTTTGGGAAGAAAATCGTCCTATTTTGGTACAAATGGGAATCTGAAGAATTTGACACAAAATTAGCTCATCAAGAAGTAACCAAAGTTCAATATATTAGTATAATAGTCTAAATATAGCTTTGAACCCCTTCAGAATGGATTCTACCCAATATATAGTCCTAACTATAGTTTTGAAACTTTGGGAAGAAAATCGTCCTGTTTTGGTACAAATGGGAATTTGAAGAATTTGACACAAAATTGTCTCATCAAGAAGTAACCAAAGTTCAATATATTAGTATAATAGTCTAAATATAGCTTTGAACCCCTTCAGAATGGATTCTACCCAATATATAGTCCTAACTATAGTTTTGAAACTTTGGGAAGAAAATCGTGCCGTTTTGATACAAATGGGAATTTGAAGAAATGTATACATAATTGGTGACCAATGAGTAACCAAACTTCAATATATTAGTAAAATAGTCTAAATATAGCTTTTAACCCCTTTAGAATGGATTCTAACCAATATATAGTCCTAACTATAGTTTTAAAACTTTGGGAAGAAAATCGTCCCGTTTTGGTACAAATGGGAATTTGAAGAATTTGACACAAAATTGTCTCATCAAGAAGTAACCAAAGTTCAATATATTAGTATAATGGTCTAAATATAGCTTTGAACCCCTTCAAAATGGATTCAGCCCAATATATAGTCCTAACTATAGTTTTGAAACTTTGGGAAGAAAATCGTCCTGTTTTGGTACAATTGGGAATTTGAAGAATTTGACACAAAATTAGCTCATCAAGAAGTAACCAAACTTTAATATATTAGTAAAATAGTCTAAATATAGCTTTGAACCCCTTTAGAATGGATTCTACCCAATATATAGTCCTAACTATAGTTTTGAAACTTTGGGAAGAAAATCATCCCGTTTTGGTACAAATGGGAATTTGAAGAATTTGACACAAAATTGTCTCATCAAGAAGTAACCAAAATTCAATATATTAGTATAATGGTCTAAATATAGCTTTGAACCCCTTCAAAATGGATTCAACCCAATATATAGTCCTAACTATAGTTTTGAAACTTTGGGAAGAAAATCGACCTGTTTTGGTACAAATGGTAATTTGAAGAATTTGACACAAAATTGTCTCATCAAGAAGTAACCAAAGTTCAATATATTAGTATAATAGTCTAAATATAGCTTTGAACCCCTTCAGAATGGATTCTACCCAATATATAGTCCTAACTATAGTTTTGAAACTTTGGGAAGAAAATCGTGCCGTTTTGATACAAATGGGAATTTGAAGAAATGTATACATAATTGGTGACCAATGAGTAACCAAACTTCAATATATTAGTAAAATAGTCTAAATATAGCTTTTAACCCCTTTAGAATGGATTCTAACCAATATATAGTCCTAACTATAGTTTTAAAACTTTGGGAAGAAAATCGTTCCGTTTTGGTACAAATGGGAATTTGAAGAATTTGACACAAAATTGTCTCATCAAGAAGTAACCAAAGTTCAATATATTAGTATAATGGTCTAAATATAGCTTTGAACCCCTTCAAAATGGATTCAGCCCAATATATAGTCCTAACTATAGTTTTGAAACTTTGGGAAGAAAATCGTCCTGTTTTGGTACAATTGGGAATTTGAAGAATTTGACACAAAATTAGCTCATGAAGAAGTAACCAAACTTTAATATATTAGTAAAATAGTCTAAATATAGCTTTGAACCCCTTCAGAATGGATTCTACCCAATATATAGTCCTAACTATAGTTTTGAAACTTTGGGAAGAAAATCGTCCTGTTTTGGTACAAATGGGAATTTGAAGAATTTGACACAAAATTGTCTCATCAAGAAGTAACCAAAGTTCAATATATTAGTATAACAGTCTAAATATAGCTTTGAACCCCTTTAGAATGCATTCTACCCAATATATAGTCCTAACTATAGTTTTGAAACTTTGGGAAGAAAATTGTCCCGTTTTGATACAAATGGGAATTTGAAGAAATGTATACATAATTGGTGAACAATGAGTAACCAAACTTCAATATATTAGTAAAATAGTCTAATATAGCTTTGAACCCCTTTAGAATGGATTCTAACCAATATATAGTCCTAACTATAGTTTTAAAACTTTGGGAAGAAAATCGTCCCGTTTTGGTACAAATGGGAATTTGAAGAATTTGACACAAAATTGTCTCATCAAGAAGTAACCAAAGTTCAATATATTAGTATAATAGTCTAAATATAGCTTTGAACCCCTTCAGAATGGATTCTACCCAATATATAGTCCTAACTATAGTTTTGAAACTTTGGGAAGAAAATCGTCCAATTTTGGTATAAATGGGAATTTGAAGAAATGTAGACAAAATTGGCTCATCAAGAAGTAACCAAACTTCAATATATTAGTATAACAGTCTAAATATAGCTTTCAACCCCTTTAGAATGGATTCTAACCAATATATAGTCCTAACTATAATTTTGAAACTTTCGGAAGAAAATCGTCCAATTTTGGTATAAATGGGAAATTGAAGAAATGTAGACAAAATTGGTGACCAAGGAGTAACCAATGTTCAATATATTAGTAAAATAGTCTAAATATAGCTTTGAACCCCTTTAGAATGGATTCTACCCAATATATAGTCCTAACTATAGTTTTGAAACTTTGGAAAGAAAATCGTCCTGTTTTGGTACAAATGGGAATTTGAAGAATTTGACACAAATTTGTCTCATCAAGAAGTAACAAAAGTTCAATATATTAGTATAATGGTCTAAATATAGCTTTGAACCCCTTCAAAATGGATTCAGCCCAATATATAGTCCTAACTATAGTTTTGAAACTTTGGGAAGAAAATCGTCCTGTTTTGGTACAATTGGGAATTTGAAGAATTTGACACAAAATTAGCTCATCAAGAAGTAACCAAACTTTAATATATTAGTATAATAGTCTAAATATAGCTTTGAACCCCTTCAGAATGGATTCTACCCAATATATAGTCCTAACTATAGTTTTGAAACTTTGGGAAGAAAATCGTCCTGTTTTGGTACAAATGGGAATTTGAAGAATTTGACACAAAATTGTCTCATCAAGAAGTAACCAAAGTTCAATATATTAGTATAATGGTCTAAATATAGCTTTGAACCCCTTCAAAATGGATTCAACCCAATATATAGTCCTAACTATAGTTTTGAAACTTTGGGAAGAAAATCGTCCCGTTTTGGTAGAAATGGGAATTTGAAGAATTTGACACAAAATTGTCTCATCAAGAAGTAACCAAAGTTCAATATATTAGTATAACAGTCTAAATATAGCTTTGAACCCCTTTAGAATGCATTCTACCCAATATATAGTCCTAACTATAGTTTTGAAACTTTGGGAAGAAAATCGTCCTGTTTTGGTACAAATGGGAATTTGAAGAATTTGACACAAAATTGTCTCATCAAGAAGTAACCAAAGTTCAATATATTAGTATAATGGTCTAAATATAGCTTTGAACCCCTTCAAAATGGATTCAGCCCAATATATAGTCCTAACTATAGTTTTGAAACTTTGGGAAGAAAATCGTCCTGTTTTGGTACAATTGGGAATTTGAAGAATTTGACACAAAATTAGCTCATCAAGAAGTAACCAAACTTTAATATATTAGTAAAATAGTCTAAATATAGCTTTGAACCCCTTTAGAATGGATTCTACCCAATATATAGTCCTAACTATAGTTTTGAAACTTTGGGAAGAAAATCATCCTGTTTTGGTACAAATGGGAATTTGAAGAATTTGACACGAAATTGTCTCATCAAGAAGTAACCAAAATTCAATATATTAGTATAATGGTCTAAATATAGCTTTGAACCCCTTCAAAATGGATTCAACCCAATATATAGTCCTAACTATAGTTTTGAAACTTTGGGAAGAAAATCGTCCTATTTTGGTACAAATGGGAATTTGAAGAATTTGACACAAAATTAGCTCATCAAGAAGTAACCAAAGTTTAATATATTAGTATAATAGTCTAAATATAGCTTTGAACCCCTTCAGAATGGATTCTACCCAATATATAGTCCTAACTATAGTTTTGAAACTTTGGGAAGAAAATCGTCCTGTTTTGGTACAAATGGGAATTTGAAGAATTTGACACAAAATTGTCTCATCAAGAAGTAACCAAAGTTCAATATATTAGTATAATAGTCTAAATATAGCTTTGAACCCCTTCAGAATGGATTCTACCCAATATATAGTCCTAACTATAGTTTTGAAACTTTGGGAAGGAAATCGTCCCGTTTTGGTAGAAATGGGAATTTGAAGAATTTGACACAAAATTGTCTCATCAAGAAGTAACCAAAGTTCAATATATTAGTATAACAGTCTAAATATAGCTTTGAACCCCTTTAGAATGCATTCTACCCAATATATAGTCCTAACTATAGTTTTGAAACTTTGGGAAAAAAATTGTCCCGTTTTGATACAAATGGGAATTTGAAGAAATGTATACATAATTGGTGAACAATGAGTAACCAAACTTCAATATATTAGTAAAATAGTCTAATATAGCTTTGAACCCCTTTAGAATGGATTCTAACCAATATATAGTCCTAACTATAGTTTTAAAACTTTGGGAAGAAAATCGTCCCGTTTTGGTACAAATGGGAATTTGAAGAATTTGACACAAAATTGTCTCATCAAGAAGTAACCAAAGTTCAATATATTAGTATAATAGTCTAAATATAGCTTTGAACCCCTTCAGAATGGATTCTACCCAATATATAGTCCTAACTATAGTTTTGAAACTTTGGGAAGAAAATCGTCCAATTTTGGTATAAATGGGAATTTGAAGAAATGTAGACAAAATTGGCTCATCAAGAAGTAACCAAACTTCAATATATTAGTATAACAGTCTAAATATAGCTTTCAACCCCTTTAGAATGGATTCTAACCAATATATAGTCCTAACTATAATTTTGAAACTTTCGGAAGAAAATCGTCCAATTTTGGTATAAATGGGAATTTGAAGAAATGTAGACAAAATTGGTGACCAAGGAGTAACCAATGTTCAATATATTAGTAAAATAGTCTAAATATAGCTTTGAACCCCTTTAGAATGGATTCTACCCAATATATAGTCCTAACTATAGTTTTGAAACTTTGGGAAGAAAATCGTCCTGTTTTGGTACAAATGGGAATTTGAAGAATTTGACACAAAATTAGCTCATCAAGAAGTAACCAAAGTTCAATATATTAGTATAATGGTCTAAATATAGCTTTGAACCCCTTCAAAATGGATTCAGCCCAATATATAGTCCTAACCATAGTTTTCAAACTTTGGGAAGAAAATCGTCCTGTTTTGGTACAAATGGGAATTTGAAGAATTTGACACAAAATTAGCTCATCAAGAAGTAACCAAAGTTCAATATATTAGTATAATAGTCTTAATATAGCTTTGAACCCCTTCAGAATAGATTCTATCCAATATATAGTCCTAACTATAGTTTTGAAACTTTGGGAAGAAAATCGTCCCGTTTTGGTACAAATGGGAATTTTAAGAAATGTAGACAAAATTGGTGAACAAGGAGTAACCAAAGTTCAATATATTAGTATAATGGTCTAAATATAGCTTTGAACCCCTTCAAAATGGATTCAGCCCAATATATAGTCCTAACCATAGTTTTCAAACTTTGCGAAGAAAATAGTCCCGTTTTGGTACAAATGGGAATTTGAAGAATTTGACACAAAATTGTCTCATCAAGAAGTAACCAAAGTTCAATATATTAGTATAATGGTCTAAATATAGCTTTGAACCCCTTCAAAATGGATTCAGCCCAATATATAGTCCTAACTATAGTTTTGAAACTTTGGAAAGAAAATCGTCCTGTTTTGGTACAAATGGGAATTTGAAGAATTTGACACGAAATTGTCTCATCAAGAAGTAACCAAAATTCAATATATTAGTATAATGGTCTAAATATAGCTTTGAACCCCTTCAAAATGGATTCAACCCAATATATAGTCCTAACTATAGTTTTGAAACTTTGGGAAGAAAATCGTCCTATTTTGGTACAAATGGGAATTTGAAGAATTTGACACAAAATTAGCTCATCAAGAAGTAACCAAAGTTTAATATATTAGTATAATAGTCTAAATATAGCTTTGAACCCCTTCAGAATGGATTCTACCCAATATATAGTCCTAACTATAGTTTTGAAACTTTGGGAAGAAAATCGTCCTGTTTTGGTACAAATGGGAATTTGAAGAATTTGACACAAAATTGTCTCATCAAGAAGTAACCAAAGTTCAATATATTAGTATAATAGTCTAAATATAGCTTTGAACCCCTTCAGAATGGATTCTACCCAATATATAGTCCTAACTATAGTTTTGAAACTTTGGGAAGGAAATCGTCCCGTTTTGGTAGAAATGGGAATTTGAAGAATTTGACACAAAATTGTCTCATCAAGAAGTAACCAAAGTTCAATATATTAGTATAACAGTCTAAATATAGCTTTGAACCCCTTTAGAATGCATTCTACCCAATATATAGTCCTAACTATAGTTTTGAAACTTTGGGAAGAAAATCGTCCTGTTTTGGTACAAATGGGAATTTGAAGAATTTGACACAAAATTGTCTCATCAAGAAGTAACCAAAGTTCAATATATTAGTATAATGGTCTAAATATAGCTTTGAACCCCTTCAAAATGGATTCAGCCCAATATATAATCCTAACTATAGTTTTGAAACTTTAGGAAGAAAATCGTCCTGTTTTGGTACAATTGGGAATTTGAAGAATTTGACACAAAATTAGCTCATCAAGAAGTAACCAAACTTTAATATATTAGTAAAATAGTCTAAATATAGCTTTGAACCCCTTTAGAATGGATTCTACCCAATATATAGTCCTAACTATAGTTTTGAAACTTTGGGAAGAAAATCATCCCGTTTTGGTACAAATGGGAATTTGAAGAATTTGACACAAAATTGTCTCATCAAGAAGTAACCAAAATTCAATATATTAGTATAATGGTCTAAATATAGCTTTGAACCCCTTCAAAATGGATTCAACCCAATATATAGTCCTAACTATAGTTTTGAAACTTTGGGAAGAAAATCGTCCTATTTTGGTACAAATGGGAATTTGAAGAATTTGACACAAAATTAGCTCATCAAGAAGTAACCAAAGTTTAATATATTAGTATAATAGTCTAAATATAGCTTTGAACCCCTTCAGAATGGATTCTACCCAATATATAGTCCTAACTATAGTTTTGAAACTTTGGGAAGAAAATCGTCCTGTTTTGGTACAAATGGGAATTTGAAGAATTTGACACAAAATTGTCTCATCAAGAAGTAACCAAAGTTCAATATATTAGTATAATAGTCTAAATATAGCTTTGAACCCCTTCAGAATGGATTCTACCCAATATATAGTCCTAACTATAGTTTTGAAACTTTGGGAAGGAAATCGTCCCGTTTTGGTAGAAATGGGAATTTGAAGAATTTGACACAAAATTGTCTCATCAAGAAGTAACCAAAGTTCAATATATTAGTATAACAGTCTAAATATAGCTTTGAACCCCTTTAGAATGCATTCTACCCAATATATAGTCCTAACTATAGTTTTGAAACTTTGGGAAAAAAATTGTCCCGTTTTGATACAAATGGGAATTTGAAGAAATGTATACATAATTGGTGAACAATGAGTAACCAAACTTCAATATATTAGTAAAATAGTCTAATATAGCTTTGAACCCCTTTAGAATGGATTCTAACCAATATATAGTCCTAACTATAGTTTTAAAACTTTGGGAAGAAAATCGTCCCGTTTTGGTACAAATGGGAATTTGAAGAATTTGACACAAAATTGTCTCATCAAGAAGTAACCAAAGTTCAATATATTAGTATAATAGTCTAAATATAGCTTTGAACCCCTTCAGAATGGATTCTACCCAATATATAGTCCTAACTATAGTTTTGAAACTTTGGGAAGAAAATCGTCCAATTTTGGTATAAATGGGAATTTGAAGAAATGTAGACAAAATTGGCTCATCAAGAAGTAACCAAACTTCAATATATTAGTATAACAGTCTAAATATAGCTTTCAACCCCTTTAGAATGGATTCTAACCAATATATAGTCCTAACTATAATTTTGAAACTTTCGGAAGAAAATCGTCCAATTTTGGTATAAATGGGAATTTGAAGAAATGTAGACAAAATTGGTGACCAAGGAGTAACCAATGTTCAATATATTAGTAAAATAGTCTAAATATAGCTTTGAACCCCTTTAGAATGGATTCTACCCAATATATAGTCCTAACTATAGTTTTGAAACTTTGGGAAGAAAATCGTCCTGTTTTGGTACAAATGGGAATTTGAAGAATTTGACACAAAATTAGCTCATCAAGAAGTAACCAAAGTTCAATATATTAGTATAATGGTCTAAATATAGCTTTGAACCCCTTCAAAATGGATTCAGCCCAATATATAGTCCTAACCATAGTTTTCAAACTTTGGGAAGAAAATCGTCCTGTTTTGGTACAAATGGGAATTTGAAGAATTTGACACAAAATTAGCTCATCAAGAAGTAACCAAAGTTCAATATATTAGTATAATAGTCTTAATATAGCTTTGAACCCCTTCAGAATAGATTCTATCCAATATATAGTCCTAACTATAGTTTTGAAACTTTGGGAAGAAAATCGTCCCGTTTTGGTACAAATGGGAATTTTAAGAAATGTAGACAAAATTGGTGAACAAGGAGTAACCAAAGTTCAATATATTAGTATAATGGTCTAAATATAGCTTTGAACCCCTTCAAAATGGATTCAGCCCAATATATAGTCCTAACCATAGTTTTCAAACTTTGCGAAGAAAATAGTCCCGTTTTGGTACAAATGGGAATTTGAAGAATTTGACACAAAATTGTCTCATCAAGAAGTAACCAAAGTTCAATATATTAGTATAATGGTCTAAATATAGCTTTGAACCCCTTCAAAATGGATTCAGCCCAATATATAGTCCTAACTATAGTTTTGAAACTTTGGAAAGAAAATCGTCCTGTTTTGGTACAAATGGGAATTTGAAGAATTTGACACAAAATTGTCTCATCAAGAAGTAACCAAAATTCAATATATTAGTATAATGGTCTAAATATAGCTTTGAACCCCTTCAAAATGGATTCAACCCAATATATAGTCCTAACTATAGTTTTGAAACTTTGGGAAGAAAATCGTCCTATTTTGGTACAAATGGGAATTTGAAGAATTTGATACAAAATTAGCTCATCAAGAAGTAACCAAAGTTCAATATATTAGTATAATAGTCTAAATATAGCTTTGAACCCCTTCAGAATGGATTCTACCCAATATATAGTCCTAACTATAGTTTTGAAACTTTGGGAAGAAAATCGTCCTGTTTTGGTACAATTGGGAATTTGAAGAATTTGACACAAAATTGTCTCATCAAGAAGTAACCAAAATTCAATATATTAGTATAATGGTCTAAATATAGCTTTGAACCCCTTCAAAATGGATTCAGCCCAATATATAGTCCTAACCATAGTTTTCAAACTTTGGGAAGAAAATAGTCCCGTTTTGGTACAAATGGGAATTTGAAGAATTTGACACAAAATTGTCTCATCAAGAAGTAACCAAAGTTCAATATATTAGTATAATGGTCTAAATATAGCTTTGAACCCCTTCAAAATGGATTCAGCCCAATATATAGTCCTAACTATAGTTTTGAAACTTTGGAAAGAAAATCGTCCTGTTTTGGTACAAATGGGAATTTGAAGAATTTGACACAAATTTGTCTCATCAAGAAGTAACAAAAGTTCAATATATTAGTATAATAGTCTAAATATAGCTTTGAACCCCTTCAGAATGGATTCAGCCCAATATATAGTCCTAACTATAGTTTTGAAACTTTGGGAAGAAAATCGTCCTATTTTGGTACAAATGGGAATTTGAAGAATTTGATACAAAATTAGCTCATCAAGAAGTAACCAAAGTTCAATATATTAGTATAATAGTCTAAATATAGCTTTGAACCCCTTCAGAATGGATTCTACCCAATATATAGTCCTAACTATAGTTTTGAAACTTTGGGAAGAAAATCGTCCTGTTTTGGTACAAATGGGAATTCGAAGAATTTGACACAAAATTGTCTCATCAAGAAGTAACCAAAGTTCAATATATTGGTATAATAGTCTAAATATAGCTTTGAACCCCTTCAGAATGGATTCTCCCCAATATATAGTCCTAACTATAGTTTTGAAACTTTGGGAAGGAAATCGTCCCGTTTTGGTAGAAATGGGAATTTGAAGAATTTGACACAAAATTGTCTCATCAAGAAGTAACCAAAGTTCAATATATTAGTATAACAGTCTAAATATAGCTTTGAACCCCTTTAGAATGCATTCTACCCAATATATAGTCCTAACTATAGTTTTGAAACTTTGGGAAGAAAATTGTCCCGTTTTGATACAAATGGGAATTTGAAGAAATGTATACATAATTGGTGAACAATGAGTAACCAAACTTCAATATATTAGTAAAATAGTCTAATATAGCTTTGAACCCCTTTAGAATGGATTCTAACCAATATATAGTCCTAACTATAGTTTTAAAACTTTGGGAAGAAAATCGTCCCGTTTTGGTACAAATGGGAATTTGAAGAATTTGACACAAAATTGTCTCATCAAGAAGTAACCAAAGTTCAATATATTAGTATAATAGTCTAAATATAGCTTTGAACCCCTTCAGAATGGATTCTACCCAATATATAGTCCTAACTATAGTTTTGAAACTTTGGGAAGAAAATCGTCCAATTTTGGTATAAATGGGAATTTGAAGAAATGTAGACAAAATTGGCTCATCAAGAAGTAACCAAACTTCAATATATTAGTATAACAGTCTAAATATAGCTTTCAACCCCTTTAGAATGGATTCTAACCAATATATAGTCCTAACTATAATTTTGAAACTTTCGGAAGAAAATCGTCCAATTTTGGTATAAATGGGAATTTGAAGAAATGTAGACAAAATTGGTGACCAAGGAGTAACCAATGTTCAATATATTAGTAAAATAGTCTAAATATAGCTTTGAACCCCTTTAGAATGGATTCTACCCAATATATAGTCCTAACTATAGTTTTGAAACTTTGGGAAGAAAATAGTCCCGTTTTGGTACAAATGGGAATTTGAAGAATTTGACACAAAATTGTCTCATCAAGAAGTAACCAAAATTCAATATATTAGTATAATGGTCTAAATATAGCTTTGAACCCCTTCAAAATGGATTCAGCCCAATATATAGTCCTAACCATAGTTTTCAAACTTTGGGAAGAAAATCGTCCTGTTTTGGTACAAATGGGAATTTGAAGAATTTGACACAAAATTAGCTCATCAAGAAGTAACCAAAGTTCAATATATTAGTATAATAGTCTTAATATAGCTTTGAACCCCTTCAGAATGGATTCTATCCAATATATAGTCCTAACTATAGTTTTGAAACTTTGGGAAGAAAATCGTCCCGTTTTGGTACAAATGGGAATTTTAAAAAATGTAGACAAAATTGGTGAACAAGGAGTAACCAAAGTTCAATATATTAGTATAATGGTCTTAATATAGCTTTGAACCCCTTCAAAATGGATTCTACCCAATATATAGTCCTAACTATAGTTTTGAAACTTTGGGAAGAAAATCGTCCTGTTTTGGTACAATTGGGAATTTGAAGAATTTGACACAAAATTGTCTCATCAAGAAGTAACCAAAATTCAATATATTAGTATAATGGTCTAAATATAGCTTTGAACCCCTTCAAAATGGATTCAGCCCAATATATAGTCCTAACCATAGTTTTCAAACTTTGGGAAGAAAATAGTCCCGTTTTGGTACAAATGGGAATTTGAAGAATTTGACACAAAATTGTCTCATCAAGAAGTAACCAAAGTTCAATATATTAGTATAATGGTCTAAATATAGCTTTGAACCCCTTCAAAATGGATTCAGCCCAATATATAGTCCTAACTATAGTTTTGAAACTTTGGAAAGAAAATCGTCCTGTTTTGGTACAAATGGGAATTTGAAGAATTTGACACAAATTTGTCTCATCAAGAAGTAACAAAAGTTCAATATATTAGTATAATAGTCTAAATATAGCTTTGAACCCCTTCAGAATGGATTCAGCCCAATATATAGTCCTAACTATAGTTTTGAAACTTTGTAAAGAAAATCGTCCTGTTTTGGTACAAATGGGAATTTGAAGAATTTGACACAAAATTGTCTCATCAAGAAGTAACCAAAATTCAATATATTAGTATAATGGTCTAAATATAGCTTTGAACCCCTTCAAAATGGATTCAACCCAATATATAGTCCTAACTATAGTTTTGAAACTTTGGGAAGAAAATCGTCCTATTTTGGTACAAATGGGAATTTGAAGAATTTGATACAAAATTAGCTCATCAAGAAGTAACCAAAGTTCAATATATTAGTATAATAGTCTAAATATAGCTTTGAACCCCTTCAGAATGGATTCTACCCAATATATAGTCCTAACTATAGTTTTGAAACTTTGGGAAGAAAATCGTCCTGTTTTGGTACAAATGGGAATTCGAAGAATTTGACACAAAATTGTCTCATCAAGAAGTAACCAAAGTTCAATATATTGGTATAATAGTCTAATTATAGCTTTGAACCCCTTCAGAATGGATTCTACCCAATATATAGTCCTAACTATAGTTTTGAAACTTTGGGAAGGAAATCGTCCCGTTTTGGTAGAAATGGGAATTTGAAGAATTTGACACAAAATTGTCTCATCAAGAAGTAACCAAAGTTCAATATATTAGTATAACAGTCTAAATATAGCTTTGAACCCCTTTAGAATGCATTCTACCCAATATATAGTCCTAACTATAGTTTTGAAACTTTGGGAAGAAAATTGTCCCGTTTTGATACAAATGGGAATTTGAAGAAATGTATACATAATTGGTGAACAATGAGTAACCAAACTTCAATATATTAGTAAAATAGTCTAATATAGCTTTGAACCCCTTTAGAATGGATTCTAACCAATATATAGTCCTAACTATAGTTTTAAAACTTTGGGAAGAAAATCGTCCCGTTTTGGTACAAATGGGAATTTGAAGAATTTGACACAAAATTGTCTCATCAAGAAGTAACCAAAGTTCAATATATTAGTATAATAGTCTAAATATAGCTTTGAACCCCTTCAGAATGGATTCTACCCAATATATAGTCCTAACTATAGTTTTGAAACTTTGGGAAGAAAATCGTCCAATTTTGGTATAAATGGGAATTTGAAGAAATTTAGACAAAATTGGCTCATCAAGAAGTAACCAAACTTCAATATATTAGTATAACAGTCTAAATATAGCTTTCAACCCCTTTAGAATGGATTCTAACCAATATATAGTCCTAACTATAATTTTGAAACTTTCGGAAGAAAATCGTCCAATTTTGGTATAAATGGGAATTTGAAGAAATGTAGACAAAATTGGTGACCAAGGAGTAACCAATGTTCAATATATTAGTAAAATAGTCTAAATATAGCTTTGAACCCCTTTAGAATGGATTCTACCCAATATATAGTCCTAACTATAGTTTTGAAACTTTGGGAAGAAAATAGTCCCGTTTTGGTACAAATGGGAATTTGAAGAATTTGACACAAAATTGTCTCATCAAGAAGTAACCAAAATTCAATATATTAGTATAATGGTCTAAATATAGCTTTGAACCCCTTCAAAATGGATTCAGCCCAATATATAGTCCTAACCATAGTTTTCAAACTTTGGGAAGAAAATCGTCCTGTTTTGGTACAAATGGGAATTTGAAGAATTTGACACAAAATTAGCTCATCAAGAAGTAACCAAAGTTCAATATATTAGTATAATAGTCTTAATATAGCTTTGAACCCCTTCAGAATGGATTCTATCCAATATATAGTCCTAACTATAGTTTTGAAACTTTGGGAAGAAAATCGTCCCGTTTTGGTACAAATGGGAATTTTAAAAAATGTAGACAAAATTGGTGAACAAGGAGTAACCAAAGTTCAATATATTAGTATAATGGTCTAAATATAGCTTTGAACACCTTCAAAATGGATTCTACCCAATATATAGTCCTAACTATAGTTTTGAAACTTTGGGAAGAAAATAGTCCCGTTTTGGTACAAATGGGAATTTGAAGAATTTGACACAAAATTGTCTCATCAAGAAGTAACCAAAGTTCAATATATTAGTATAATGGTCTAAATATAGCTTTGAACCCCTTCAAAATGGATTCAGCCCAATATATAGTCCTAACTATAGTTTTGAAACTTTGGAAAGAAAATCGTCCTGTTTTGGTACAAATGGGAATTTGAAGAATTTGACACAAAATTGTCTCATCAAGAAGTAACCAAAGTTCAATATATTAGTATAATGGTCTAAATATAGCTTTGAACCCCTTCAAAATGGATTCAGCCCAATATATAGTCCTAACTATAGTTTTGAAACTTTGGAAAGAAAATCGTCCTGTTTTGGTACAAATGGGAATTTGAAGAATTTGACACAAATTTGTCTCATCAAGAAGTAACAAAAGTTCAATATATTAGTATAATAGTCTAAATATAGCTTTGAACCCCTTCAGAATGGATTCTACCCAATATATAGTCCTAACTATAGTTTTGAAACTTTGGGAAGAAAATCGTCCTGTTTTGGTACAAATGGGAATTCGAAGAATTTGACACAAAATTGTCTCATCAAGAAGTAACCAAAGTTCAATATATTGGTATAATAGTCTAAATATAGCTTTGAACCCCTTCAGAATGGATTCTACCCAATATATAGTCCTAACTATAGTTTTGAAACTTTGGGAAGGAAATCGTCCCGTTTTGGTAGAAATGGGAATTTGAAGAATTTGACACAAAATTGTCTCATCAAGAAGTAACCAAAGTTCAATATATTAGTATAACAGTCTAAATATAGCTTTGAACCCCTTTAGAATGCATTCTACCCAATATATAGTCCTAACTATAGTTTTGAAACTTTGGGAAGAAAATTGTCCCGTTTTGATACAAATGGGAATTTGAAGAAATGTATACATAATTGGTGAACAATGAGTAACCAAACTTCAATATATTAGTAAAATAGTCTAATATAGCTTTGAACCCCTTTAGAATGGATTCTAACCAATATATAGTCCTAACTATAGTTTTAAAACTTTGGGAAGAAAATCGTCCCGTTTTGGTACAAATGGGAATTTGAAGAATTTGACACAAAATTGTCTCATCAAGAAGTAACCAAAGTTCAATATATTAGTATAATAGTCTAAATATAGCTTTGAACCCCTTCAGAATGGATTCTACCCAATATATAGTCCTAACTATAGTTTTGAAACTTTGGGAAGAAAATCGTCCAATTTTGGTATAAATGGGAATTTGAAGAAATGTAGACAAAATTGGCTCATCAAGAAGTAACCAAACTTCAATATATTAGTATAACAGTCTAAATATAGCTTTCAACCCCTTTAGAATGGATTCTAACCAATATATAGTCCTAACTATAATTTTGAAACTTTCGGAAGAAAATCGTCCCGTTTTGGTACAAATGGGAATTTTAAGAAATGTAGACAAAATTGGTGAACAAGGAGTAACCAAAGTTCAATATATTAGTATAATGGTCTAAATATAGCTTTGAACCCCTTCAAAATGGATTCTACCCAATATATAGTCCTAACTATAGTTTTGAAACTTTGGGAAGAAAATAGTCCCGTTTTGGTACAAATGGGAATTTGAAGAATTTGACACAAAATTGTCTCATCAAGAAGTAACCAAAGTTCAATATATTAGTATAATGGTCTAAATATAGCTTTGAACCCCTTCAAAATGGATTCAGCCCAATATATAGTCCTAACTATAGTTTTGAAACTTTGGAAAGAAAATCGTCCTGTTTTGGTACAAATGGGAATTTGAAGAATTTGACACAAAATTGTCTCATCAAGAAGTAACCAAAATTCAATATATTAGTATAATGGTCTAAATATAGCTTTGAACCCCTTCAAAATGGATTCAACCCAATATATAGTCCTAACTATAGTTTTGAAACTTTGGGAAGAAAATCGTCCTATTTTGGTACAAATGGGAATTTGAAGAATTTGACACAAAATTGTCTCATCAAGAAGTAACCAAAGTTCAATATACTAGTATAATGGTCTAAATATAGCTTTGAACCCCTTCAAAATGGATTCAACCCAATATATAGTCCTAACTATAGTTTTGAAACTTTGGGAAGAAAATCGTCCTATTTTGGTACAAATGGGAATTTGAAGAATTTGATACAAAATTAGCTCATCAAGAAGTAACCAAAGTTCAATATATTAGTATAATAGTCTAAATATAGCTTTGAACCCCTTCAGAATGGATTCTACCCAATATATAGTCCTAACTATAGTTTTGAAACTTTGGGAAGAAAATCGTCCTGTTTTGGTACAAATGGGAATTTGAAGAATTTGACACAAAATTGTCTCATCAAGAAGTAACCAAAGTTCAATATATTGGTATAATAGTCTAAATATAGCTTTGAACCCCTTCAGAATGGATTCTACCCAATATATAGTCCTAACTATAGTTTTGAAACTTTGGGAAGGAAATCGTCCCGTTTTGGTAGAAATGGGAATTTGAAGAATTTGACACAAAATTGTCTCATCAAGAAGTAACCAAAGTTCAATATATTAGTATAACAGTCTAAATATAGCTTTGAACCCCTTTAGAATGCATTCTACCCAATATATAGTCCTAACTATAGTTTTGAAACTTTGGGAAGAAAATTGTCCCGTTTTGATACAAATGGGAATTTGAAGAAATGTATACATAATTGGTGAACAATGAGTAACCAAACTTCAATATATTAGTAAAATAGTCTAATATAGCTTTGAACCCCTTTAGAATGGATTCTAACCAATATATAGTCCTAACTATAGTTTTAAAACTTTGGGAAGAAAATCGTCCCGTTTTGGTACAAATGGGAATTTGAAGAATTTGACACAAAATTGTCTCATCAAGAAGTAACCAAAGTTCAATATATTAGTATAATAGTCTAAATATAGCTTTGAACCCCTTCAGAATGGATTCTACCCAATATATAGTCCTAACTATAGTTTTGAAACTTTGGGAAGAAAATCGTCCAATTTTGGTATAAATGGGAATTTGAAGAAATGTAGACAAAATTGGCTCATCAAGAAGTAACCAAACTTCAATATATTAGTATAACAGTCTAAATATAGCTTTCAACCCCTTTAGAATGGATTCTAACCAATATATAGTCCTAACTATAATTTTGAAACTTTCGGAAGAAAATCGTCCCGTTTTGGTACAAATGGGAATTTTAAGAAATGTAGACAAAATTGGTGAACAAGGAGTAACCAAAGTTCAATATATTAGTATAATGGTCTAAATATAGCTTTGAACCCCTTCAAAATGGATTCTACCCAATATATAGTCCTAACTATAGTTTTGAAACTTTGGGAAGAAAATAGTCCCGTTTTGGTACAAATGGGAATTTGAAGAATTTGACACAAAATTGTCTCATCAAGAAGTAACCAAAGTTCAATATATTAGTATAATGGTCTAAATATAGCTTTGAACCCCTTCAAAATGGATTCAGCCCAATATATAGTCCTAACTATAGTTTTGAAACTTTGGAAAGAAAATCGTCCTGTTTTGGTACAAATGGGAATTTGAAGAATTTGACACAAAATTGTCTCATCAAGAAGTAACCAAAATTCAATATATTAGTATAATGGTCTAAATATAGCTTTGAACCCCTTCAAAATGGATTCAACCCAATATATAGTCCTAACTATAGTTTTGAAACTTTGGGAAGAAAATCGTCCTATTTTGGTACAAATGGGAATTTGAAGAATTTGACACAAAATTGTCTCATCAAGAAGTAACCAAAGTTCAATATACTAGTATAATGGTCTAAATATAGCTTTGAACCCCTTCAAAATGGATTCAACCCAATATATAGTCCTAACTATAGTTTTGAAACTTTGGGAAGAAAATCGTCCTATTTTGGTACAAATGGGAATTTGAAGAATTTGATACAAAATTAGCTCATCAAGAAGTAACCAAAGTTCAATATATTAGTATAATAGTCTAAATATAGCTTTGAACCCCTTCAGAATGGATTCTACCCAATATATAGTCCTAACTATAGTTTTGAAACTTTGGGAAGAAAATCGTCCTGTTTTGGTACAAATGGGAATTTGAAGAATTTGACACAAAATTGTCTCATCAAGAAGTAACCAAAGTTCAATATATTGGTATAATAGTCTAAATATAGCTTTGAACCCCTTCAGAATGGATTCTACCCAATATATAGTCCTAACTATAGTTTTGAAACTTTGGGAAGGAAATCGTCCCGTTTTGGTAGAAATGGGAATTTGAAGAATTTGACACAAAATTGTCTCATCAAGAAGTAACCAAAGTTCAATATATTAGTATAACAGTCTAAATATAGCTTTGAACCCCTTTAGAATGCATTCTACCCAATATATAGTCCTAACTATAGTTTTGAAACTTTGGGAAGAAAATTGTCCCGTTTTGATACAAATGGGAATTTAAAGAAATGTATACATAATTGGTGAACAATGAGTAACCAAACTTCAATATATTAGTAAAATAGTCTAATATAGCTTTGAACCCCTTTAGAATGGATTCTAACCAATATATAGTCCTAACTATAGTTTTAAAACTTTGGGAAGAAAATCGTCCCGTTTTGGTACAAATGGGAATTTGAAGAATTTGACACAAAATTGTCTCATCAAGAAGTAACCAAAGTTCAATATATTAGTATAATAGTCTAAATATAGCTTTGAACCCCTTCAGAATGGATTCTACCCAATATATAGTCCTAACTATAATTTTGAAACTTTCGGAAGAAAATCGTCCAATTTTGGTATAAATGGGAATTTGAAGAAATGTAGACAAAATTGGTGACCAAGGAGTAACCAATGTTCAATATATTAGTAAAATAGTCTAATATAGCTTTGAACCCCTTTAGAATGGATTCTAACCAATATATAGTCCTAACTATAGTTTTAAAACTTTGGGAAGAAAATCGTCCCGTTTTGGTACAAATGGGAATTTGAAGAATTTGACACAAAATTGTCTCATCAAGAAGTAACCAAAGTTCAATATATTAGTATAATAGTCTAAATATAGCTTTGAACCCCTTCAGAATGGATTCTACCCAATATATAGTCCTAACTATAGTTTTGAAACTTTGGGAAGAAAATCGTCCTGTTTTGGTACAAATGGGAATTTGAAGAATTTGACACAAAATTGTCTCATCAAGAAGTAACCAAAGTTCAATATATTGGTATAATAGTCTAAATATAGCTTTGAACCCCTTCAGAATGGATTCTACCCAATATATAGTCCTAACTATAGTTTTGAAACTTTGGGAAGGAAATCGTCCCGTTTTGGTAGAAATGGGAATTTGAAGAATTTGACACAAAATTGTCTCATCAAGAAGTAACCAAAGTTCAATATATTTGTATAACAGTCTAAATATAGCTTTGAACCCCTTTAGAATGCATTCTACCCAATATATAGTCCTAACTATAGTTTTGAAACTTTGGGAAGAAAATTGTCCCGTTTTGATACAAATGGGAATTTAAAGAAATGTATACATAATTGGTGAACAATGAGTAACCAAACTTCAATATATTAGTAAAATAGTCTAATATAGCTTTGAACCCCTTTAGAATGGATTCTAACCAATATATAGTCCTAACTATAGTTTTAAAACTTTGGGAAGAAAATCGTCCCGTTTTGGTACAAATGGGAATTTGAAGAATTTGACACAAAATTGTCTCATCAAGAAGTAACCAAAGTTCAATATATTAGTATAATAGTCTAAATATAGCTTTCAACCCCTTTAGAATGGATTCTAACCAATATATAGTCCTAACTATAATTTTGAAACTTTCGGAAGAAAACCGTCCAATTTTGGTATAAATGGGAATTTGAAGAAATGTAGACAAAATTGGTGACCAAGGAGTAACCAATGTTCAATATATTAGTAAAATAGTCTAAATATAGCTTTGAACCCCTTTAGAATGGATTCTACCCAATATATAGTCCTAACTATAGTTTTGAAACTTTGGGAAGAAAATAGTCCCGTTTTGGTACAAATGGGAATTTGAAGAATTTGACACAAAATTGTCTCATCAAGAAGTAACCAAAGTTCAATATATTAGTATAATGGTCTAAATATAGCTTTGAACCCCTTCAAAATGGATTCAGCCCAATATATAGTCCTAACCATAGTTTTCAAACTTTGGGAAGAAAATCGTCCTGTTTTGGTACAAATGGGAATTTGAAGAATTTGACACAAAATTAGCTCATCAAGAAGTAACCAAAGTTCAATATATTAGTATAATAGTCTTAATATAGCTTTGAACCCCTTCAGAATGGATTCTATCCAATATATAGTCCTAACTATAGTTTTGAAACTTTGGGAAGAAAATCGTCCCGTTTTGGTACAAATGGGAATTTTAAGAAATGTAGACAAAATTGGTGAACAAGGAGTAACCAAAGTTCAATATATTAGTATAATGGTCTAAATATAGCTTTGAACCCCTTCAAAATGGATTCAGCCCAATATATAGTCCTAACCATAGTTTTCAAACTTTGGGAAGAAAATAGTCCCGTTTTGGTACAAATGGGAATTTGAAGAATTTGACACAAAATTGTCTCATCAAGAAGTAACCAAAGTTCAATATATTAGTATAATGGTCTAAATATAGCTTTGAACCCCTTCAAAATGGATTCAGCCCAATATATAGTCCTAACTATAGTTTTGAAACTTTGGAAAGAAAATCGTCCTGTTTTGGTACAAATGGGAATTTGAAGAATTTGACACAAATTTGTCTCATCAAGAAGTAACAAAAGTTCAATATATTAGTATAATAGTCTAAATATAGCTTTGAACCCCTTCAGAATGGATTCAGCCCAATATATAGTCCTAACTATAGTTTTGAAACTTTGGAAAGAAAATCGTCCTGTTTTGGTCCAAATGGGAATTTGAAGAATTTGACACAAAATTGTCTCATCAAGAAGTAACCAAAATTCAATATACTAGTATAATGGTCTAAATATAGCTTTGAACCCCTTCAAAATGGATTCAACCCAATATATAGTCCTAACTATAGTTTTGAAACTTTGGGAAGAAAATCGTCCTATTTTGGTACAAATGGGAATTTGAAGAATTTGATACAAAATTAGCTCATCAAGAAGTAACCAAAGTTCAATATATTAGTATAATAGTCTAAATATAGCTTTGAACCCCTTCAGAATGGATTCTACCCAATATATAGTCCTAACTATAGTTTTGAAACTTTGGGAAGAAAATCGTCCTGTTTTGGTACAAATGGGAATTTGAAGAATTTGACACAAAATTGTCTCATCAAGAAGTAACCAAAGTTCAATATATTGGTATAATAGTCTAAATATAGCTTTGAACCCCTTCAGAATGGATTCTACCCAATATATAGTCCTAACTATAGTTTTGAAACTTTGGGAAGAAAATCGTCCTGTTTTGGTACAAATGGGAATTTGAAGAATTTGACACAAAATTGTCTCATCAAGAAGTAACCAAAGTTCAATATATTGGTATAATAGTCTAAATATAGCTTTGAACCCCTTCAGAATGGATTCTACCCAATATATAGTCCTAACTATAGTTTTGAAACTTTGGGAAGGAAATCGTCCCGTTTTGGTAGAAATGGGAATTTGAAGAATTTGACACAAAATTGTCTCATCAAGAAGTAACCAAAGTTCAATATATTAGTATAACAGTCTAAATATAGCTTTGAACCCCTTTAGAATGCATTCTACCCAATATATAGTCCTAACTATAGTTTTGAAACTTTGGGAAGAAAATTGTCCCGTTTTGATACAAATGGGAATTTAAAGAAATGTATACATAATTGGTGAACAATGAGTAACCAAACTACAATATATTAGTAAAATAGTCTAATATAGCTTTGAACCCCTTTAGAATGGATTCTAACCAATATATAGTCCTAACTATAGTTTTAAAACTTTGGGAAGAAAATCGTCCCGTTTTGGTACAAATGGGAATTTGAAGAATTTGACACAAAATTGTCTCATCAAGAAGTAACCAAAGTTCAATATATTAGTATAATAGTCTAAATATAGCTTTGAACCCCTTCAGAATGGATTCTACCCAATATATAGTCCTAACTATAGTTTTGAAACTTTGGGAAGAAAATCGTCCTGTTTTGGTACAAATGGGAATTTGAAGAATTTGACACAAAATTGTCTCATCAAGAAGTAACCAAAGTTCAATATATTGGTATAATAGTCTAAATATAGCTTTGAACCCCTTCAGAATGGATTCTACCCAATATATAGTCCTAACTATAGTTTTGAAACTTTGGGAAGGAAATCGTCCCGTTTTGGTAGAAATGGGAATTTGAAGAATTTGACACAAAATTGTCTCATCAAGAAGTAACCAAAGTTCAATATATTAGTATAACAGTCTAAATATAGCTTTGAACCCCTTTAGAATGCATTCTACCCAATATATAGTCCTAACTATAGTTTTGAAACTTTGGGAAGAAAATTGTCCCGTTTTGATACAAATGGGAATTTAAAGAAATGTATACATAATTGGTGAACAATGAGTAACCAAACTTCAATATATTAGTAAAATAGTCTAATATAGCTTTGAACCCCTTTAGAATGGATTCTAACCAATATATAGTCCTAACTATAGTTTTAAAACTTTGGGAAGAAAATCGTCCCGTTTTGGTACAAATGGGAATTTGAAGAATTTGACACAAAATTGTCTCATCAAGAAGTAACCAAAGTTCAATATATTAGTATAATAGTCTAAATATAGCTTTGAACCCCTTTAGAATGCATTCTACCCAATATATAGTCCTAACTATAGTTTTGAAACTTTGGGAAGAAAATTGTCCCGTTTTGATACAAATGGGAATTTGAAGAAATGTATACATAATTGGTGAACAATGAGTAACCAAACTTCAATATATTAGTAAAATAGTCTAATATAGCTTTGAACCCCTTTAGAATGGATTCTAACCAATATATAGTCCTAACTATAGTTTTGAAACTTTGGGAAGAAAATCGTCCAATTTTGGTATAAATGGGAATTTGAAGAAATGTAGACAAAATTGGCTCATCAAGAAGTAACCAAACTTCAATATATTAGTATAACAGTCTAAATATAGCTTTCAACCCCTTTAGAATGGATTCTAACCAATATATAGTCCTAACTATAATTTTGAAACTTTCGGAAGAAAATCGTCCAATTTTGGTATAAATGGGAATTTGAAGAAATGTAGACAAAATTGGTGACCAAGGAGTAACCAATGTTCAATATATTAGTAAAATAGTCTAAATATAGCTTTGAACCCCTTTAGAATGGATTCTACCCAATATATAGTCCTAACTATAGTTTTGAAACTTTGGGAAGAAAATAGTCCCGTTTTGGTACAAATGGGAATTTGAAGAATTTGACACAAAATTGTCTCATCAAGAAGTAACCAAAGTTCAATATATTAGTATAATGGTCTAAATATAGCTTTGAACCCCTTCAAAATGGATTCAGCCCAATATATAGTCCTAACCATAGTTTTCAAACTTTGGGAAGAAAATCGTCCTGTTTTGGTACAAATGGGAATTTGAAGAATTTGACACAAAATTAGGTCATCAAGAAGTAACCAAAGTTCAATATATTAGTATAATAGTCTTAATATAGCTTTGAACCCCTTCAGAATGGATTCTATCCAATATATAGTCCTAACTATAGTTTTGAAACTTTGGGAAGAAAATCGTCCCGTTTTGGTACAAATGGGAATTTTAAGAAATGTAGACAAAATTGGTGAACAAGGAGTAACCAAAGTTCAATATATTAGTATAATGGTCTAAATATAGCTTTGAACCCCTTCAAAATGGATTCAGCCCAATATATAGTCCTAACCATAGTTTTCAAACTTTGGGAAGAAAATAGTCCCGTTTTGGTACAAATGGGAATTTGAAGAATTTGACACAAAATTGTCTCATCAAGAAGTAACCAAAGTTCAATATATTAGTATAATGGTCTAAATATAGCTTTGAACCCCTTCAAAATGGATTCAGCCCAATATATAGTCCTAACTATAGTTTTGAAACTTTGGAAAGAAAATCGTCCTGTTTTGGTACAAATGGGAATTTGAAGAATTTGACACAAATTTGTCTCATCAAGAAGTAACAAAAGTTCAATATATTAGTATAATAGTCTAAATATAGCTTTGAACCCCTTCAGAATGGATTCAGCCCAATATATAGTCCTAACTATAGTTTTGAAACTTTGGAAAGAAAATCGTCCTGTTTTGGTACAAATGGGAATTTGAAGAATTTGACACAAAATTGTCTCATCAAGAAGTAACCAAAATTCAATATATTAGTATAATGGTCTAAATATAGCTTTGAACCCCTTCAAAATGGATTCAACCCAATATATAGTCCTAACTATAGTTTTGAAACTTTGGGAAGAAAATCGTCCTATTTTGGTACAAATGGGAATTTGAAGAATTTGATACAAAATTAGCTCATCAAGAAGTAACCAAAGTTCAATATATTAGTATAATAGTCTAAATATAGCTTTGAACCCCTTCAGAATGGATTCTACCCAATATATAGTCCTAACTATAGTTTTGAAACTTTGGGAAGAAAATCGTCCTGTTTTGGTACAAATGGGAATTTGAAGAATTGGACACAAAATTGTCTCATCAAGAAGTAACCAAAGTTCAATATATTGGTATAATAGTCTAAATATAGCTTTGAACCCCTTCAGAATGGATTCTACCCAATATATAGTCCTAACTATAGTTTTGAAACTTTGGGAAGGAAATCGTCCCGTTTTGGTAGAAATGGGAAATTGAAGAATTTGACACAAAATTGTCTCATCAAGAAGTAACCAAAGTTCAATATATTAGTATAACAGTCTAAATATAGCTTTGAACCCCTTTAGAATGCATTCTACCCAATATATAGTCCTAACTATAGTTTTGAAACTTTGGGAAGAAAATTGTCCCGTTTTGATACAAATGGGAATTTAAAGAAATGTATACATAATTGGTGAACAATGAGTAACCAAACTTCAATATATTAGTAAAATAGTCTAATATAGCTTTGAACCCCTTTAGAATGGATTCTAACCAATATATAGTCCTAACTATAGTTTTAAAACTTTGGGAAGAAAATCGTCCCGTTTTGGTACAAATGGGAATTTGAAGAATTTGACACAAAATTGTCTCATCAAGAAGTAACCAAAGTTCAATATATTAGTATAATAGTCTAAATATAGCTTTGAACCCCTTCAGAATGGATTCTACCCAATATATAGTCCTAACTATAGTTTTGAAACTTAAGAAAGAAAATCGTCCTGTTTTGGTACAAATGGGAATTTGAAGAATTTGACACAAAATTGTCTCATCAAGAAGTAACCAAAGTTCAATATATTGGTATAATAGTCTAAATATAGCTTTGAACCCCTTCAGAATGGATTCTACCCAATATATAGTCCTAACTATAGTTTTGAAACTTTGGGAAGGAAATCGTCCCGTTTTGGTAGAAATGGGAATTTGAAGAATTTGACACAAAATTGTCTCATCAAGAAGTAACCAAAGTTCAATATATTAGTATAACAGTCTAAATATAGCTTTGAACCCCTTTAGAATGCATTCTACCCAATATATAGTCCTAACTATAGTTTTGAAACTTTGGGAAGAAAATCGTGCCGTTTTGATACAAATGGGAATTTGAAGAAATGTATACATAATTGGTGACCAATGAGTAACCAAACTTCAATATATTAGTAAAATAGTCTAAATATAGCTTTAAACCCCTTCAGAATGGATTCTACCCAATATATAGTCCTAACTATAGTTTTGAAACTTAAGAAAGAAAATCGTCCTGTTTTGGTACAAATGGGAATTTGAAGAATTTGACACAAAATTGTCTCATCAAGAAGTAACCAAAGTTCAATATATTGGTATAATAGTCTAAATATAGCTTTGAACCCCTTCAGAATGGATTCTACCCAATATATAGTCCTAACTATAGTTTTGAAACTTTGGGAAGAAAATCGTCCCGTTTTGGTACAAATGGGAATTTGAAGAATTTGACACAAAATTGTCTCATCAAGAAGTAACCAAAGTTCAATATATTAGTATAATAGTCTAAATATAGCTTTGAACCCCTTCAGAATGGATTCTACCCAATATATAGTCCTAACTATAGTTTTGAAACTTTGGGAAGAAAATCGTCCTGTTTTGGTACAAATGGGAATTTGAAGAATTTGACACAAAATTGTCTCATCAAGAAGTAACCAAAGTTCAATATATTGGTATAATAGTCTAAATATAGCTTTGAACCCCTTCAGAATGGATTCTACCCAATATATAGTCCTAACTATAGTTTTGAAACTTTGGGAAGGAAATCGTCCCGTTTTGGTAGAAATGGGAATTTGAAGAATTTGACACAAAATTGTCTCATCAAGAAGTAACCAAAGTTCAATATATTAGTATAACAGTCTAAATATAGCTTTGAACCCCTTTAGAATGCATTCTACCCAATATATAGTCCTAACTATAGTTTTGAAACTTTGGGAAGAAAATTGTCCCGTTTTGATACAAATGGGAATTTAAAGAAATGTATACATAATTGGTGAACAATGAGTAACCAAACTTCAATATATTAGTAAAATAGTCTAATATAGCTTTGAACCCCTTTAGAATGGATTCTAACCAATATATAGTCCTAACTATAGTTTTAAAACTTTGGGAAGAAAATCGTCCCGTTTTGGTACAAATGGGAATTTGAAGAATTTGACACAAAATTGTCTCATCAAGAAGTAACCAAAGTTCAATATATTAGTATAATAGTCTAAATATAGCTTTGAACCCCTTTAGAATGCATTCTACCCAATATATAGTCCTAACTATAGTTTTGAAACTTTGGGAAGAAAATTGTCCCGTTTTGATACAAATGGGAATTTGAAGAAATGTATACATAATTGGTGAACAATGAGTAACCAAACTTCAATATATTAGTAAAATAGTCTAATATAGCTTTGAACCCCTTTAGAATGGATTCTAACCAATATATAGTCCTAACTATAGTTTTGAAACTTTGGGAAGAAAATCGTCCAATTTTGGTATAAATGGGAATTTGAAGAAATGTAGACAAAATTGGCTCATCAAGAAGTAACCAAACTTCAATATATTAGTATAACAGTCTAAATATAGCTTTCAACCCCTTTAGAATGGATTCTAACCAATATATAGTCCTAACTATAATTTTGAAACTTTCGGAAGAAAATCGTCCAATTTTGGTATAAATGGGAATTTGAAGAAATGTAGACAAAATTGGTGACCAAGGAGTAACCAATGTTCAATATATTAGTAAAATAGTCTAAATATAGCTTTGAACCCCTTTAGAATGGATTCTACCCAATATATAGTCCTAACTATAGTTTTGAAACTTTGGGAAGAAAATAGTCCCGTTTTGGTACAAATGGGAATTTGAAGAATTTGACACAAAATTGTCTCATCAAGAAGTAACCAAAGTTCAATATATTAGTATAATGGTCTAAATATAGCTTTGAACCCCTTCAAAATGGATTCAGCCCAATATATAGTCCTAACCATAGTTTTCAAACTTTGGGAAGAAAATCGTCCTGTTTTGGTACAAATGGGAATTTGAAGAATTTGACACAAAATTAGGTCATCAAGAAGTAACCAAAGTTCAATATATTAGTATAATAGTCTTAATATAGCTTTGAACCCCTTCAGAATGGATTCTATCCAATATATAGTCCTAACTATAGTTTTGAAACTTTGGGAAGAAAATCGTCCCGTTTTGGTACAAATGGGAATTTTAAGAAATGTAGACAAAATTGGTGACCAAGGAGTAACCAAAGTTCAATATATTAGTATAACAGTCTAAATATAGCTTTGAACCCCTTTAGAATGCATTCTACCCAATATATAGTCCTAACTATAGTTTTGAAACTTTGGGAAGAAAATTGTCCCGTTTTGGTACAAATGGGAATTTGAAGAATTTGACACAAAATTGTCTCATCAAGAAGTAACCAAAGTTCAATATATTAGTATAACAGTCTAAATATAGCTTTGAACCCCTTTAGAATGCATTCTACCCAATATATAGTCCTAACTATAGTTTTGAAACTTTGGGAAGAAAATTGTCCCGTTTTGATACAAATGGGAATTTAAAGAAATGTATACATAATTGGTGAACAATGAGTAACCAAACTTCAATATATTAGTAAAATAGTCTAATATAGCTTTGAACCCCTTTAGAATGGATTCTAACCAATATATAGTCCTAACTATAGTTTTAAAACTTTGGGAAGAAAATCGTCCCGTTTTGGTACAAATGGGAATTTGAAGAATTTGACACAAAATTGTCTCATCAAGAAGTAACCAAAGTTCAATATATTAGTATAATAGTCTAAATATAGCTTTGAACCCCTTTAGAATGCATTCTACCCAATATATAGTCCTAACTATAGTTTTGAAACTTTGGGAAGAAAATTGTCCCGTTTTGATACAAATGGGAATTTGAAGAAATGTATACATAATTGGTGAACAATGAGTAACCAAACTTCAATATATTAGTAAAATAGTCTAATATAGCTTTGAACCCCTTTAGAATGGATTCTAACCAATATATAGTCCTAACTATAGTTTTGAAACTTTGGGAAGAAAATCGTCCAATTTTGGTATAAATGGGAATTTGAAGAAATGTAGACAAAATTGGCTCATCAAGAAGTAACCAAACTTCAATATATTAGTATAACAGTCTAAATATAGCTTTCAACCCCTTTAGAATGGATTCTAACCAATATATAGTCCTAACTATAATTTTGAAACTTTCGGAAGAAAATCGTCCAATTTTGGTATAAATGGGAATTTGAAGAAATGTAGACAAAATTGGTGACCAAGGAGTAACCAATGTTCAATATATTAGTAAAATAGTCTAAATATAGCTTTGAACCCCTTTAGAATGGATTCTACCCAATATATAGTCCTAACTATAGTTTTGAAACTTTGGGAAGAAAATAGTCCCGTTTTGGTACAAATGGGAATTTGAAGAATTTGACACAAAATTGTCTCATCAAGAAGTAACCAAAGTTCAATATATTAGTATAATGGTCTAAATATAGCTTTGAACCCCTTCAAAATGGATTCAGCCCAATATATAGTCCTAACCATAGTTTTCAAACTTTGGGAAGAAAATCGTCCTGTTTTGGTACAAATGGGAATTTGAAGAATTTGACACAAAATTAGGTCATCAAGAAGTAACCAAAGTTCAATATATTAGTATAATAGTCTTAATATAGCTTTGAACCCCTTCAGAATGGATTCTATCCAATATATAGTCCTAACTATAGTTTTGAAACTTTGGGAAGAAAATCGTCCCGTTTTGGTACAAATGGGAATTTTAAGAAATGTAGACAAAATTGGTGAACAAGGAGTAACCAAAGTTCAATATATTAGTATAATGGTCTAAATATAGCTTTGAACCCCTTCAAAATGGATTCAGCCCAATATATAGTCCTAACCATAGTTTTCAAACTTTGGGAAGAAAATAGTCCCGTTTTGGTACAAATGGGAATTTGAAGAATTTGACACAAAATTGTCTCATCAAGAAGTAACCAAAGTTCAATATATTAGTATAATGGTCTAAATATAGCTTTGAACCCCTTCAAAATGGATTCAGCCCAATATATAGTCCTAACTATAGTTTTGAAACTTTGGAAAGAAAATCGTCCTGTTTTGGTACAAATGGGAATTTGAAGAATTTGACACAAATTTGTCTCATCAAGAAGTAACAAAAGTTCAATATATTAGTATAATAGTCTAAATATAGCTTTGAACCCCTTCAGAATGGATTCTACCCAATATATAGTCCTAACTATAGTTTTGAAACTTTGGAAAGAAAATCGTCCTGTTTTGGTACAAATGGGAATTTGAAGAATTTGACACAAAATTGTCTCATCAAGAAGTAACCAAAATTCAATATATTAGTATAATGGTCTAAATATAGCTTTGAACCCCTTCAAAATGGATTCAACCCAATATATAGTCCTAACTATAGTTTTGAAACTTTGGGAAGAAAATCGTCCTATTTTGGTACAAATGGGAATTTGAAGAATTTGATACAAAATTAGCTCATCAAGAAGTAACCAAAGTTCAATATATTAGTATAATAGTCTAAATATAGCTTTGAACCCCTTCAGAATGGATTCTACCCAATATATAGTCCTAACTATAGTTTTGAAACTTTGGGAAGAAAATCGTCCTGTTTTGGTACAAATGGGAATTTGAAGAATTGGACACAAAATTGTCTCATCAAGAAGTAACCAAAGTTCAATATATTGGTATAATAGTCTAAATATAGCTTTGAACCCCTTCAGAATGGATTCTACCCAATATATAGTCCTAACTATAGTTTTGAAACTTTGGGAAGGAAATCGTCCCGTTTTGGTAGAAATGGGAAATTGAAGAATTTGACACAAAATTGTCTCATCAAGAAGTAACCAAAGTTCAATATATTAGTATAACAGTCTAAATATAGCTTTGAACCCCTTTAGAATGCATTCTACCCAATATATAGTCCTAACTATAGTTTTGAAACTTTGGGAAGAAAATTGTCCCGTTTTGATACAAATGGGAATTTAAAGAAATGTATACATAATTGGTGAACAATGAGTAACCAAACTTCAATATATTAGTAAAATAGTCTAATATAGCTTTGAACCCCTTTAGAATGGATTCTAACCAATATATAGTCCTAACTATAGTTTTAAAACTTTGGGAAGAAAATCGTCCCGTTTTGGTACAAATGGGAATTTGAAGAATTTGACACAAAATTGTCTCATCAAGAAGTAACCAAAGTTCAATATATTAGTATAATAGTCTAAATATAGCTTTGAACCCCTTCAGAATGGATTCTACCCAATATATAGTCCTAACTATAGTTTTGAAACTTAAGAAAGAAAATCGTCCTGTTTTGGTACAAATGGGAATTTGAAGAATTTGACACAAAATTGTCTCATCAAGAAGTAACCAAAGTTCAATATATTGGTATAATAGTCTAAATATAGCTTTGAACCCCTTCAGAATGGATTCTACCCAATATATAGTCCTAACTATAGTTTTGAAACTTTGGGAAGGAAATCGTCCCGTTTTGGTAGAAATGGGAATTTGAAGAATTTGACACAAAATTGTCTCATCAAGAAGTAACCAAAGTTCAATATATTAGTATAACAGTCTAAATATAGCTTTGAACCCCTTTAGAATGCATTCTACCCAATATATAGTCCTAACTATAGTTTTGAAACTTTGGGAAGAAAATCGTGCCGTTTTGATACAAATGGGAATTTGAAGAAATGTATACATAATTGGTGACCAATGAGTAACCAAACTTCAATATATTAGTAAAATAGTCTAAATATAGCTTTAAACCCCTTCAGAATGGATTCTACCCAATATATAGTCCTAACTATAGTTTTGAAACTTAAGAAAGAAAATCGTCCTGTTTTGGTACAAATGGGAATTTGAAGAATTTGACACAAAATTGTCTCATCAAGAAGTAACCAAAGTTCAATATATTGGTATAATAGTCTAAATATAGCTTTGAACCCCTTCAGAATGGATTCTACCCAATATATAGTCCTAACTATAGTTTTGAAACTTTGGGAAGAAAATCGTCCCGTTTTGGTACAAATGGGAATTTGAAGAATTTGACACAAAATTGTCTCATCAAGAAGTAACCAAAGTTCAATATATTAGTATAATAGTCTAAATATAGCTTTGAACCCCTTCAGAATGGATTCTACCCAATATATAGTCCTAACTATAGTTTTGAAACTTTGGGAAGAAAATCGTCCTGTTTTGGTACAAATGGGAATTTGAAGAATTTGACACAAAATTGTCTCATCAAGAAGTAACCAAAGTTCAATATATTGGTATAATAGTCTAAATATAGCTTTGAACCCCTTCAGAATGAATTCTACCCAATATATAGTCCTAACTATAGTTTTGAAACTTTGGGAAGGAAATCGTCCCGTTTTGGTAGAAATGGGAATTTGAAGAATTTGACACAAAATTGTCTCATCAAGAAGTAACCAAAGTTCAATATATTAGTATAACAGTCTAAATATAGCTTTGAACCCCTTTAGAATGCATTCTACCCAATATATAGTCCTAACTATAGTTTTGAAACTTTGGGAAGAAAATTGTCCCGTTTTGATACAAATGGGAATTTAAAGAAATGTATACATAATTGGTGAACAATGAGTAACCAAACTTCAATATATTAGTAAAATAGTCTAATATAGCTTTGAACCCCTTTAGAATGGATTCTAACCAATATATAGTCCTAACTATAGTTTTAAAACTTTGGGAAGAAAATCGTCCCGTTTTGGTACAAATGGGAATTTGAAGAATTTGACACAAAATTGTCTCATCAAGAAGTAACCAAAGTTCAATATATTAGTATAATAGTCTAAATATAGCTTTGAACCCCTTTAGAATGCATTCTACCCAATATATAGTCCTAACTATAGTTTTGAAACTTTGGGAAGAAAATTGTCCCGTTTTGATACAAATGGGAATTTGAAGAAATGTATACATAATTGGTGAACAATGAGTAACCAAACTTCAATATATTAGTAAAATAGTCTAATATAGCTTTGAACCCCTTTAGAATGGATTCTAACCAATATATAGTCCTAACTATAGTTTTGAAACTTTGGGAAGAAAATCGTCCAATTTTGGTATAAATGGGAATTTGAAGAAATGTAGACAAAATTGGCTCATCAAGAAGTAACCAAACTTCAATATATTAGTATAACAGTCTAAATATAGCTTTCAACCCCTTTAGAATGGATTCTAACCAATATATAGTCCTAACTATAATTTTGAAACTTTCGGAAGAAAATCGTCCAATTTTGGTATAAATGGGAATTTGAAGAAATGTAGACAAAATTGGTGACCAAGGAGTAACCAATGTTCAATATATTAGTAAAATAGTCTAAATATAGCTTTGAACCCCTTTAGAATGGATTCTACCCAATATATAGTCCTAACTATAGTTTTGAAACTTTGGGAAGAAAATAGTCCCGTTTTGGTACAAATGGGAATTTGAAGAATTTGACACAAAATTGTCTCATCAAGAAGTAACCAAAGTTCAATATATTAGTATAATGGTCTAAATATAGCTTTGAACCCCTTCAAAATGGATTCAGCCCAATATATAGTCCTAACCATAGTTTTCAAACTTTGGGAAGAAAATCGTCCTGTTTTGGTACAAATGGGAATTTGAAGAATTTGACACAAAATTAGGTCATCAAGAAGTAACCAAAGTTCAATATATTAGTATAATAGTCTTAATATAGCTTTGAACCCCTTCAGAATGGATTCTATCCAATATATAGTCCTAACTATAGTTTTGAAACTTTGGGAAGAAAATCGTCCCGTTTTGGTACAAATGGGAATTTTAAGAAATGTAGACAAAATTGGTGAACAAGGAGTAACCAAAGTTCAATATATTAGTATAATGGTCTAAATATAGCTTTGAACCCCTTCAAAATGGATTCAGCCCAATATATAGTCCTAACCATAGTTTTCAAACTTTGGGAAGAAAATAGTCCCGTTTTGGTACAAATGGGAATTTGAAGAATTTGACACAAAATTGTCTCATCAAGAAGTAACCAAAGTTCAATATATTAGTATAATGGTCTAAATATAGCTTTGAACCCCTTCAAAATGGATTCAGCCCAATATATAGTCCTAACTATAGTTTTGAAACTTTGGAAAGAAAATCGTCCTGTTTTGGTACAAATGGGAATTTGAAGAATTTGACACAAATTTGTCTCATCAAGAAGTAACAAAAGTTCAATATATTAGTATAATAGTCTAAATATAGCTTTGAACCCCTTCAGAATGGATTCAGCCCAATATATAGTCCTAACTATAGTTTTGAAACTTTGGAAAGAAAATCGTCCTGTTTTGGTACAAATGGGAATTTGAAGAATTTGACACAAAATTGTCTCATCAAGAAGTAACCAAAATTCAATATATTAGTATAATGGTCTAAATATAGCTTTGAACCCCTTCAAAATGGATTCAACCCAATATATAGTCCTAACTATAGTTTTGAAACTTTGGGAAGAAAATCGTCCTATTTTGGTACAAATGGGAATTTGAAGAATTTGATACAAAATTAGCTCATCAAGAAGTAACCAAAGTTCAATATATTAGTATAATAGGCTAAATATAGCTTTGAACCCCTTCAGAATGGATTCTACCCAATATATAGTCCTAACTATAGTTTTGAAACTTTGGGAAGAAAATCGTCCTGTTTTGGTACAAATGGGAATTTGAAGAATTTGACACAAAATTGTCTCATCAAGAAGTAACCAAAGTTCAATATATTGGTATAATAGTCTAAATATAGCTTTGAACCCCTTCAGAATGGATTCTACCCAATATATAGTCCTAACTATAGTTTTGAAACTTTGGGAAGGAAATCGTCCCGTTTTGGTAGAAATGGGAAATTGAAGAATTTGACACAAAATTGTCTCATCAAGAAGTAACCAAAGTTCAATATATTAGTATAACAGTCTAAATATAGCTTTGAACCCCTTTAGAATGCATTCTACCCAATATATAGTCCTAACTATAGTTTTGAAACTTTGGGAAGAAAATTGTCCCGTTTTGATACAAATGGGAATTTAAAGAAATGTATACATAATTGGTGAACAATGAGTAACCAAACTTCAATATATTAGTAAAATAGTCTAATATAGCTTTGAACCCCTTTAGAATGGATTCTAACCAATATATAGTCCTAACTATAGTTTTAAAACTTTGGGAAGAAAATCGTCCCGTTTTGGTACAAATGGGAATTTGAAGAATTTGACACAAAATTGTCTCATCAAGAAGTAACCAAAGTTCAATATATTAGTATAATAGTCTAAATATAGCTTTGAACCCCTTCAGAATGGATTCTACCCAATATATAGTCCTAACTATAGTTTTGAAACTTAAGAAAGAAAATCGTCCTGTTTTGGTACAAATGGGAATTTGAAGAATTTGACACAAAATTGTCTCATCAAGAAGTAACCAAAGTTCAATATATTGGTATAATAGTCTAAATATAGCTTTGAACCCCTTCAGAATGGATTCTACCCAATATATAGTCCTAACTATAGTTTTGAAACTTTGGGAAGGAAATCGTCCCGTTTTGGTAGAAATGGGAATTTGAAGAATTTGACACAAAATTGTCTCATCAAGAAGTAACCAAAGTTCAATATATTAGTATAACAGTCTAAATATAGCTTTGAACCCCTTTAGAATGCATTCTACCCAATATATAGTCCTAACTATAGTTTTGAAACTTTGGGAAGAAAATTGTCCCGTTTTAATACAAATGGGAATTTAAAGAAATGTATACATAATTGGTGAACAATGAGTAACCAAACTTCAATATATTAGTAAAATAGTCTAATATAGCTTTGAACCCCTTTAGAATGGATTCTAACCAATATATAGTCCTAACTATAGTTTTAAAACTTTGGGAAGAAAATCGTCCCGTTTTGGTACAAATGGGAATTTGAAGAATTTGACACAAAATTGTCTCATCAAGAAGTAACCAAAGTTCAATATATTAGTATAATAGTCTAAATATAGCTTTGAACCCCTTTAGAATGCATTCTACCCAATATATAGTCCTAACTATAGTTTTGAAACTTTGGGAAGAAAATTGTCCCGTTTTGATACAAATGGGAATTTGAAGAAATGTATACATAATTGGTGAACAATGAGTAACCAAACTTCAATATATTAGTAAAATAGTCTAATATAGCTTTGAACCCCTTTAGAATGGATTCTAACCAATATATAGTCCTAACTATAGTTTTGAAACTTTGGGAAGAAAATCATCCAATTTTGGTATAAATGGGAATTTGAAGAAATGTAGACAAAATTGGCTCATCAAGAAGTAACCAAACTTCAATATATTAGTATAACAGTCTAAATATAGCTTTCAACCCCTTTAGAATGGATTCTAACCAATATATAGTCCTAACTATAATTTTGAAACTTTCGGAAGAAAATCGTCCAATTTTGGTATAAATGGGAATTTGAAGAAATGTAGACAAAATTGGTGACCAAGGAGTAACCAATGTTCAATATATTAGTAAAATAGTCTAAATATAGCTTTGAACCCCTTTAGAATGGATTCTACCCAATATATAGTCCTAACTATAGTTTTGAAACTTTGGGAAGAAAATAGTCCCGTTTTGGTACAAATGGGAATTTGAAGAATTTGACACAAAATTGTCTCATCAAGAAGTAACCAAAGTTCAATATATTGGTATAATAGTCTAAATATAGCTTTGAACCCCTTCAGAATGGATTCTACCCAATATATAGTCCTAACTATAGTTTTGAAACTTTGGGAAGGAAATCGTCCCGTTTTGGTAGAAATGGGAATTTGAAGAATTTGACACAAAATTGTCTCATCAAGAAGTAACCAAAGTTCAATATATTAGTATAACAGTCTAAATATAGCTTTGAACCCCTTTAGAATGCATTCTACCCAATATATAGTCCTAACTATAGTTTTGAAACTTTGGGAAGAAAATTGTCCCGTTTTGATACAAATGGGAATTTAAAGAAATGTATACATAATTGGTGAACAATGAGTAACCAAACTTCAATATATTAGTAAAATAGTCTAATATAGCTTTGAACCCCTTTAGAATGGATTCTAACCAATATATAGTCCTAACTATAGTTTTAAAACTTTGGGAAGAAAATCGTCCCGTTTTGGTACAAATGGGAATTTGAAGAATTTGACACAAAATTGTCTCATCAAGAAGTAACCAAAGTTCAATATATTAGTATAATAGTCTAAATATAGCTTTGAACCCCTTCAGAATGGATTCTACCCAATATATAGTCCTAACTATAGTTTTGAAACTTTGGGAAGAAAATCGTCCTGTTTTGGTACAAATGGGAATTTGAAGAATTTGACACAAAATTGTCTCATCAAGAAGTAACCAAAGTTCAATATATTGGTATAACAGTCTAAATATAGCTTTGAACCCCTTTAGAATGCATTCTACCCAATATATAGTCCTAACTATAGTTTTGAAACTTTGGGAAGAAAATTGTCCCGTTTTGATACAAATGGGAATTTAAAGAAATGTATACATAATTGGTGAACAATGAGTAACCAAACTTCAATATATTAGTAAAATAGTCTAATATAGCTTTGAACCCCTTTAGAATGGATTCTAACCAATATATAGTCCTAACTATAATTTTGAAACTTTCGGAAGAAAATCGTCCAATTTTGGTATAAATGGGAATTTGAAGAAATGTAGACAAAATTGGTGACCAAGGAGTAACCAATGTTCAATATATTAGTAAAATAGTCTAAATATAGCTTTGAACCCCTTTAGAATGGATTCTACCCAATATATAGTCCTAACTATAGTTTTGAAACTTTGGGAAGAAAATAGTCCCGTTTTGGTACAAATGGGAATTTGAAGAATTTGACACAAAATTGTCTCATCAAGAAGTAACCAAATTTCAATATATTAGTATAATGGTCTAAATATAGCTTTGAACCCCTTCAAAATGGATTCAGCCCAATATATAGTCCTAACCATAGTTTTTAAACTTTGGGAAGAAAATCGTCCTGTTTTGGTACAAATGGGAATTTGAAGAATTTGACACAAAATTAGCTCATCAAGAAGTAACCAAAGTTCAATATATTAGTATAATAGTCTTAATATAGCTTTGAACCCCTTCAGAATGGATTCTATCCAATATATAGTCCTAACTATAGTTTTGAAACTTTGGGAAGAAAATCGTCCCGTTTTGGTACAAATGGGAATTTTAAGAAATGTAGACAAAATTGGTGAACAAGGAGTAACCAAAGTTCAATATATTAGTATAATGGTCTAAATATAGCTTTGAACCCCTTCAAAATGGATTCAGCCCAATATATAGTCCTAACCATAGTTTTCAAACTTTGGGAAGAAAATAGTCCCGTTTTGGTACAAATGGGAATTTGAAGAATTTGACACAAAATTGTCTCATCAAGAAGTAACCAAAGTTCAATATATTAGTATAATGGTCTAAATATAGCTTTGAACCCCTTCAAAATGGATTCAGCCCAATATATAGTCCTAACTATAGTTTTGAAACTTTGGAAAGAAAATCGTCCTGTTTTGGTACAAATGGGAATTTGAAGAATTTGACACAAATTTGTCTCATCAAGAAGTAACAAATGTTCAATATATTAGTATAATAGTCTAAATATAGCTTTGAACCCCTTCAGAATGGATTCAGCCCAATATATAGTCCTAACTATAGTTTTGAAACTTTGGAAAGAAAATCGTCCTGTTTTGGTACAAATGGGAATTTGAAGAATTTGACACAAAATTGTCTCATCAAGAAGTAACCAAAATTCAATATATTAGTATAATGGTCTAAATATAGCTTTGAACCCCTTCAAAATGGATTCAACCCAATATATAGTCCTAACTATAGTTTTGAAACTTTGGGAAGAAAATCGTCCTATTTTGGTACAAATGGGAATTTGAAGAATTTGATACAAAATTAGCTCATCAAGAAGTAACCAAAGTTCAATATATTAGTATAATAGTCTAAATATAGCTTTGAACCCCTTCAGAATGGATTCTACCCAATATATAGTCCTAACTATAGTTTTGAAACTTTGGGAAGAAAATCGTCCTGTTTTGGTACAAATGGGAATTTGAAGAATTTGACACAAAATTGTCTCATCAAGAAGTAACCAAAGTTCAATATATTGGTATAATAGTCTAAATATAGCTTTGAACCCCTTCAGAATGGATTCTACCCAATATATAGTCCTAACTATAGTTTTGAAACTTTGGGAAGGAAATCGTCCCGTTTTGGTAGAAATGGGAATTTGAAGAATTTGACACAAAATTGTCTCATCAAGAAGTAACCAAAGTTCAATATATTAGTATAACAGTCTAAATATAGCTTTGAACCCCTTTAGAATGCATTCTACCCAATATATAGTCCTAACTATAGTTTTGAAACTTTGGGAAGAAAATCGTCCTATTTTGGTACAAATGGGAATTTTAAGAAATGTAGACAAAATTGGTGAACAAGGAGTAACCAAAGTTCAATATATTAGTATAATGGTCTAAATATAGCTTTGAACCCCTTCAAAATGGATTCAGCCCAATATATAGTCCTAACCATAGTTTTCAAACTTTGGGAAGAAAATAGTCCCGTTTTGGTACAAATGGGAATTTGAAGAATTTGACACAAAATTGTCTCATCAAGAAGTAACCAAAGTTCAATATATTAGTATAATGGTCTAAATATAGCTTTGAACCCCTTCAAAATGGATTCAGCCCAATATATAGTCCTAACTATAGTTTTGAAACTTTGGAAAGAAAATCGTCCTGTTTTGGTACAAATGGGAATTTGAAGAATTTGACACAAATTTGTCTCATCAAGAAGTAACAAATGTTCAATATATTAGTATAATAGTCTAAATATAGCTTTGAACCCCTTCAGAATGGATTCAGCCCAATATATAGTCCTAACTATAGTTTTGAAACTTTGGAAAGAAAATCGTCCTGTTTTGGTACAAATGGGAATTTGAAGAATTTGACACAAAATTGTCTCATCAAGAAGTAACCAAAATTCAATATATTAGTATAATGGTCTAAATATAGCTTTGAACCCCTTCAAAATGGATTCAACCCAATATATAGTCCTAACTATAGTTTTGAAACTTTGGGAAGAAAATCGTCCTATTTTGGTACAAATGGGAATTTGAAGAATTTGACACAAAATTGTCTCATCAAGAAGTAACCAAAGTTCAATATATTGGTATAATAGTCTAAATATAGCTTTGAACCCCTTCAGAATGGATTCTACCCAATATATAGTCCTAACTATAGTTTTGAAACTTTGGGAAGAAAATCGTCCAATTTTGGTATAAATGGGAATTTGAAGAAATGTAGACAAAATTGGCTCATCAAGAAGTAACCAAACTTCAATATATTAGTATAACAGTCTAAATATAGCTTTCAACCCCTTTAGAATGGATTCTAACCAATATATAGTCCTAACTATAGTTTTGAAACTTTGGGAAGAAAATAGTCCCGTTTTGGTACAAATGGGAATTTGAAGAATTTGACACAAAATTGTCTCATCAAGAAGTAACCAAATTTCAATATATTAGTATAATGGTCTAAATATAGCTTTGAACCCCTTCAAAATGGATTCAGCCCAATATATAGTCCTAACCATAGTTTTTAAACTTTGGGAAGAAAATCGTCCTGTTTTGGTACAAATGGGAATTTGAAGAATTTGACACAAAATTGTCTCATCAAGAAGTAACCAAAGTTCAATATATTAGTATAATGGTCTAAATATAGCTTTGAACCCCTTTAGAATGCATTCTACCCAATATATAGTCCTAACTATAGTTTTGAAACTTTGGGAAGAAAATCGTCCTATTTTGGTACAAATGGGAATTTTAAGAAATGTAGACAAAATTGGTGAACAAGGAGTAACCAAAGTTCAATATATTAGTATAATGGTCTAAATATAGCTTTGAACCCCTTCAAAATGGATTCAGCCCAATATATAGTCCTAACCATAGTTTTCAAACTTTGGGAAGAAAATAGTCCCGTTTTGGTACAAATGGGAATTTGAAGAATTTGACACAAAATTGTCTCATCAAGAAGTAACCAAAGTTCAATATATTAGTATAATGGTCTAAATATAGCTTTGAACCCCTTCAAAATGGATTCAGCCCAATATATAGTCCTAACTATAGTTTTGAAACTTTGGAAAGAAAATCGTCCTGTTTTGGTACAAATGGGAATTTGAAGAATTTGACACAAATTTGTCTCATCAAGAAGTAACAAATGTTCAATATATTAGTATAATAGTCTAAATATAGCTTTGAACCCCTTCAGAATGGATTCAGCCCAATATATAGTCCTAACTATAGTTTTGAAACTTTGGAAAGAAAATCGTCCTGTTTTGGTACAAATGGGAATTTGAAGAATTTGACACAAAATTGTCTCATCAAGAAGTAACCAAAATTCAATATATTAGTATAATGGTCTAAATATAGCTTTGAACCCCTTCAAAATGGATTCAACCCAATATATAGTCCTAACTATAGTTTTGAAACTTTGGGAAGAAAATCGTCCTATTTTGGTACAAATGGGAATTTGAAGAATTTGACACAAAATTGTCTCATCAAGAAGTAACCAAAGTTCAATATATTGGTATAATAGTCTAAATATAGCTTTGAACCCCTTCAGAATGGATTCTACCCAATATATAGTCCTAACTATAGTTTTGAAACTTTGGGAAGAAAATCGTCCAATTTTGGTATAAATGGGAATTTGAAGAAATGTAGACAAAATTGGCTCATCAAGAAGTAACCAAACTTCAATATATTAGTATAACAGTCTAAATATAGCTTTCAACCCCTTTAGAATGGATTCTAACCAATATATAGTCCTAACTATAGTTTTGAAACTTTGGGAAGAAAATAGTCCCGTTTTGGTACAAATGGGAATTTGAAGAATTTGACACAAAATTGTCTCATCAAGAAGTAACCAAAGTTCAATATATTAGTATAATGGTCTAAATATAGCTTTGAACCCCTTCAAAATGGATTCAGCCCAATATATAGTCCTAACCATAGTTTTCAAACTTTGGGAAGAAAATCGTCCTGTTTTGGTACAAATGGGAATTTGAAGAATTTGACACAAAATTAGCTCATCAAGAAGTAACCAAAGTTCAATATATTAGTATAATAGTCTTAATATAGCTTTGAACCCCTTCAGAATGGATTCTATCCAATATATAGTCCTAACTATAGTTTTGAAACTTTGGGAAGAAAATCGTCCCGTTTTGGTACAAATGGGAATTTTAAGAAATGTAGACAAAATTGGTGAACAAGGAGTAACCAAAGTTCAATATATTAGTATAATGGTCTAAATATAGCTTTGAACCCCTTCAAAATGGATTCAGCCCAATATATAGTCCTAACCATAGTTTTCAAACTTTGGGAAGAAAATAGTCCCGTTTTGGTACAAATGGGAATTTGAAGAATTTGACACAAAATTGTCTCATCAAGAAGTAACCAAAGTTCAATATATTAGTATAATGGTCTAAATATAGCTTTGAACCCCTTCAAAATGGATTCAGCCCAATATATAGTCCTAACTATAGTTTTGAAACTTTGGAAAGAAAATCGTCCTGTTTTGGTACAAATGGGAATTTGAAGAATTTGACACAAAATTGTCTCATCAAGAAGTAACAAAAGTTCAATATATTAGTATAATAGTCTAAATATAGCTTTGAACCCCTTCAGAATGGATTCTACCCAATATATAGTCCTAACTATAGTTTTGAAACTTTGGGAAGAAAATCGTCCTATTTTGGTACAAATGGGAATTTGAAGAATTTGACACAAAATTAGCTCATCAAGAAGTAACCAAAGTTCAATATATTAGTATAATAGTCTAAATATAGCTTTGAACCCCTTCAGAATGGATTCTACCCAATATATAGTCCTAACTATAGTTTTGAAACTTTGGGAAGAAAATCGTCCTGTTTTGGTACAAATGGGAATTTGAAGAATTTGACACAAAATTAGCTCATCAAGAAGTAACCAAAGTTCAATATATTAGTATAATAGTCTAAATATAGCTTTGAACCCCTTCAGAATGGATTCTACCCAATATATAGTCCTAACTATAGTTTTGAAACTTTGGGAAGAAAATCGTCCCGTTATGGTACAAATTGGAATTTGAAGAAATGTAGACAAAATCGGTGACCAAGGAGTAACCAAAGTTCATAATAGTCTAAATATAGCTTTGAACCCCTTTTAAATGGATTCTAACCAATATATAGTCCTAACTATAGTTTTGAAACTTTGGGAAGAAAATCGTCCCGTTTTGCTACAAATGGGAATTTGAAGAAATGTAGACAAAATTGGTGAACAAGGAGTAACCAAAGTTCAATATATTAGTATAATAGTCTAACTATTGCTTTGAACCCCTTTAGAATGGATTCTACCCAATATATAATCCTAACTATAGTTTTGAAACTTTGGGAAGAAAATCGTCCCGTTTTGGTACAAATTGGAATTTGAAGAAATGTAGACAAAATTGGTGACCAAGGAGTAACCAATGTTCAATATATTAGTAAAATAGTCTAAATATAGCTTTGAACCCCTTTAGAATGGATTCTACCCAATATATAGTCCTAACTATAGTTTTGAAACTTTGGGAAGAAAATCATCCCGTTTTGGTACAAATGGGAATTTGAAGAATTTGACACAAAATTGTCTCATCAAGAAGTAACCAAACTTCAATATATTAGTATAATGGTCTAAATATAGCTTTGAACCCCTTCAAAATGGATTCAACCCAATATATAGTCCTAACTATAGTTTTGAAACTTTGGGAAGAAAATCGTCCTGTTTTGGTACAAATGGGAATTTGAAGAATTTGACACAAAATTAGCTCATCAAGAAGTAACCAAAGTTCAATATATTAGTATAATAGTCTAAATATAGCTTTGAACCCCTTCAGAATGGATTATACCCAATATATAGTCCTAACTATAGTTTTGAAACTTTGGGAAGAAAATCGTCCTGTTTTGGTACAAATGGGAATTTGAAGAATTTGACACAAAATTGTTTCATCAAGAAGTAACAAAAGTTCAATATATTAGTATAATGGTCTAAATATAGCTTTGAACCCCTTCAAAATGGATTCAACCCAATATATAGTCCTAACTATAGTTTTGAAACTTTGGGAAGAAAATCGTCCTGTTTTGGTACAATTGGGAATTTGAAGAATTTGACACAAAATTAGCTCATCAAGAAGTAACCAAATGTCAATATATTAGTATAATAGTCTAAATATAGCTTTGAACCCCTTCAGAATGGATTCTACCCAATATATAGTCCTAACTATAATTTTGAAACTTTGGGAAGAAAATCGTCCTGTTTTGGTACAAATGGGAATTTGAAGAATTTGACACAAAATTAGCTCATCAAGAAGTAACCAAAGTTCAATATATTAGTATAATAGTCTAAATATAGCTTTGAACCCCTTCAGAATGGATTCTACCCAATATATAGTCCTAACTATAGTTTTGAAACTTTGGGAAGAAAATCGTCCCGTTATGGTACAAATTGGAATTTGAAGAAATGTAGACAAAATCGGTGACCAAGGAGTAACCAAAGTTCATAATAGTCTAAATATAGCTTTGAACCCCTTTTAAATGGATTCTAACCAATATATAGTCCTAACTATAGTTTTGAAACTTTGGGAAGAAAATCGTCCCGTTTTGCTACAAATGGGAATTTGAAGAAATGTAGACAAAATTGGTGAACAAGGAGTAACCAAAGTTCAATATATTAGTATAATAGTCTAAATATTGCTTTGAACCCCTTTAGAATGGATTCTACCCAATATATAATCCTAACTAATGTTTTGAAACTTTGGGAAGAAAATCGTCCCGTTTTGGTACAAATTGGAATTTGAAGAAATGTAGACAAAATTGGTGACCAAGGAGTAACCAATGTTCAATATATTAGTAAAATAGTCTAAATATAGCTTTGAACCCCTTTAGAATGGATTCTACCCAATATATAGTCCTAACTATAGTTTTGAAACTTTGGGAAGAAAATCATCCCGTTTTGGTACAAATGGGAATTTGAAGAATATGACACAAAATTAGCTCATCAAGAAGTAACCAAAGTTCAATATATTAGTATAATAGTCTAAATATAGCTTTGAACCCCTTCAGAATGGATTCTACCCAATATATAGTCCTAACTATAGTTTTGAAACTTTGGGAAGAAAATCGTCCCGTTATGGTACAAATTGGAATTTGAAGAAATGTAGACAAAATCGGTGACCAAGGAGTAACCAAAGTTCATAATAGTCTAAATATAGCTTTGAACCCCTTTTAAATGGATTCTAACCAATATATAGTCCTAACTATAGTTTTGAAACTTTGGGAAGAAAATCGTCCCGTTTTGCTACAAATGGGAATTTGAAGAAATGTAGACAAAATTGGTGAACAAGGAGTAACCAAAGTTCAATATATTAGTATAATAGTCTAAATATTGCTTTGAACCCCTTTAGAATGGATTCTACCCAATATATAATCCTAACTATAGTTTTGAAACTTTGGGAAGAAAATCGTCCCGTTTTGGTACAAATTGGAATTTGAAGAAATGTAGACAAAATTGGTGACCAAGGAGTAACCAATGTTCAATATATTAGTAAAATAGTCTAAATATAGCTTTGAACCCCTTTAGAATGGATTCTACCCAATATATAGTCCTAACTATAGTTTTGAAACTTTGGGAAGAAAATCATACCGTTTTGGTACAAATGGGAATTTGAAGAATTTGACACAAAATTGTCTCATCAAGAAGTAACCAAAGTTCAATATATTAGTATAATGGTCTAAATATAGCTTTGAACCCCTTCAAAATGGATTCAGCCCAATATATAGTCCTAACTATAGTTTTGAAACTTTGGAAAGAAAATCGTCCTGTTTTGGTACAAATGGGAATTTGAAGAATTAGACACAAAATTGTCTCATCAAGAAGTAACAAAAGTTCAATATATTAGTATAATGGTCTAAATATAGCTTTGAACCCCTTCAAAATGGATTCAGCCCAATATATAGTCCTAACTATAGTTTTGAAACTTTGGGAAGAAAATCGTCCTGTTTTGGTACAATTGGGAATTTGAAGAATTTGACACAAAATTAGCTCATCAAGAAGTAACCAAAGTTCAATATATTAGTACAATAGTCTAAATATAGCTTTGAACCCCTTCAGAATGGATTCTACCCAATATATAGTCCTAACTATAGTTTTGAAACTTTGGGAAGAAAATCGTCCTGTTTTGGTACAAATGGGAATTTGAAGAATTTGACACAAAATTAGCTCATCAAGAAGTAACCAAAGTTCAATATATTAGTATAATAGTCTAAATATAGCTTTGAACCCCTTCAGAATGGATTCTACCCAATATATAGTCCTAACTATAGTTTTGAAACTTTGGGAAGAAAATCGTCCCGTTTTGGTACAAATGGGAATTTTAAGAAATGTAGACAAAATTGGTGAACAAGGAGTAACCAAAGTTCAATATATTAGTATAATAGTCTAAATATTGCTTTGAACCCCTTTAGAATGGATTCTACCCAATATATAATCCTAACTATAGTTTTGAAACTTTGGGAAGAAAATCGTCCCGTTTTGGTACAAATGGGAATTTGAAGAATTTGACACAAAATTAGCTCATCAAGAAGTAACCAAAGTTCAATATATTAGTATAATAGTCTAAATATAGCTTTGAACCCCTTCAGAATGGATTCTACCCAATATATAGTCCTAACTATAGTTTTGAAACTTTGGGAAGAAAATCGTCCCGTTTTGGTACAAATGGGAATTTTAAGAAATGTAGACAAAATTGGTGACCAAGGAGTAACCAATGTTCAATATATTAGTAAAATAGTCTAAATATAGCTTTGAACCCCTTTAGAATGGATTCTACCCAATATATAGTCCTAACTATAGTTTTGAAACTTTGGGAAGAAAATCATACCGTTTTGGTACAAATGGGAATTTGAAGAATTTGACACAAAATTGTCTCATCAAGAAGTAACCAAAGTTCAATATATTAGTATAATGGTCTAAATATAGCTTTGAACCCCTTCAAAATGGATTCAGCCCAATATATAGTCCTAACTATAGTTTTGAAACTTTGGAAAGAAAATCGTCCTGTTTTGGTACAAATGGGAATTTGAAGAATTAGACACAAAATTGTCTCATCAAGAAGTAACAAAAGTTCAATATATTAGTATAATGGTCTAAATATAGCTTTGAACCCCTTCAAAATGGATTCAGCCCAATATATAGTCCTAACTATAGTTTTGAAACTTTGGAAAGAAAATCGTCCTGTTTTGGTACAAATGGGAATTTGAAGAATTAGACACAAAATTGTCTCATCAAGAAGTAACAAAAATTCAATATATTAGTATAATGGTCTAAATATAGCTTTGAACCCCTTCAAAATGGATTCAGCCCAATATATAGTCCTAACTATAGTTTTGAAACTTTGGGAAGAAAATCGTCCTGTTTTGGTACAATTGGGAATTTGAAGAATTTGACACAAAATTAGCTCATCAAGAAGTAACCAAAGTTCAATATATTAGTACAATAGTCTAAATATAGCTTTGAACCCCTTCAGAATGGATTCTACCCAATATATAGTCCTAACTATAGTTTTGAAACTTTGGGAAGAAAATCGTCCTGTTTTGGTACAAATGGGAATTTGAAGAATTTGACACAAAATTAGCTCATCAAGAAGTAACCAAAGTTCAATATATTAGTATAATAGTCTAAATATAGCTTTGAACCCCTTCAGAATGGATTCTACCCAATATATAGTCCTAACTATAGTTTTGAAACTTTGGGAAGAAAATCGTCCCGTTTTGGTACAAATGGGAATTTTAAGAAATGTAGACAAAATTGGTGAACAAGGAGTAACCAAAGTTCAATATATTAGTATAATAGTCTAAATATTGCTTTGAACCCCTTTAGAATGGATTCTACCCAATATATAATCCTAACTATAGTTTTGAAACTTTGGGAAGAAAATCGTCCCGTTTTGGTACAAATGGGAATTTGAAGAATTTGACACAAAATTGTCTAATCAAGACGTAACCAAAGTTCAATATATTAGTATAATGGTCTAAATATAGCTTTGAACCCCTTCAAAATGGATTCAGCCCAATATATAGTCCTAACTATAGTTTTGAAACTTTGGAAAGAAAATCGTCCTGTTTTGGTACAAATGCGAATTTGAAGAATTAGACACAAAATTGTCTCATCAAGAAGTAACAAAAGTTCAATATATTAGTATAATGGTCTAAATATAGCTTTGAACCCCTTCAAAATGGATTCAGCCCAATATATAGTCCTAACTATAGTTTTGAAACTTTGGGAAGAAAATCGTCCTGTTTTGGTACAATTGGGAATTTGAAGAATTTGACACAAAATTAGCTCATCAAGAAGTAACCAAAGTTCAATATATTAGTACAATAGTCTAAATATAGCTTTGAACCCCTTCAGAATGGATTCTACCCAATATATAGTCCTAACTATAGTTTTGAAACTTTGGGAAGAAAATCGTCCTGTTTTGGTACAAATGGGAATTTGAAGAATTTGACACAAAATTAGCTCATCAAGAAGTAACCAAAGTTCAATATATTAGTATAATAGTCTAAATATAGCTTTGAACCCCTTCAGAATGGATTCTACCCAATATGTAGTCCTAACTATAGTTTTGAAACTTTGGGAAGAAAATCGTCCCGTTTTGGTACAAATGGGAATTTGAAGAAATGTAGACAAAATTGGTGAACAAGGAGTAGCCAAAGTTCAATATATTAGTATAATAGTCTAAATATTGCTTTGAACCCCTTTAGAATGGATTCTACCCAATATATAATCCTAACTATAGTTTTGAAACTTTGGGAAGAAAATCGTCCCGTTTTGGTACAAATTGGAATTTGAAGAAATGTAGACAAAATTGGTGACCAAGGAGTAACCAATGTTCAATATATTAGTAAAATAGTCTAAATATAGCTTTCAACCCCTTTAGAATGGATTCTAACCAATATATAGTCCTAACTACAATTTTGAAACTTTGGGAAGAAAATCGTCCAATTTTGGTATAAATGGGAATTTGAAGAAATGTAGACAAATTTGGTGACCAAGGAGTAACCAATGTTCAATATATTAGTAAAATAGTCTAAATATAGCTTTGAACCCCTTTAGAATGGATTCTACCCAATATATAGTCCTAACTATAGTTTTGAAACTTTGAGAAGAAAATCGTCCCGTTTTGGTACAAATTGGAATTTGAAGAATTTGACACAAAATTGTCTTATCAAGAAGTAACCAAAGTTCAATATATTAGTATAATGGTCTAAATATAGCTTTGAACCCCTTCAAAATGGATTCAGCCGAATATATAGTCCTAACCATAGTTTTGAAACTTTGGGAAGAAAATCGTCCGGTTTTGGTACAATTGGGAATTTGAAGAATTTGACACAAAATTAGCTCATCAAGAAGTAACCAAAGTTCAATATATTAGTACAATAGTCTAAATATAGCTTTGAACCCCTTCAGAATGGATTCTACCCAATATATAGTCCTAACTATAGTTTTGAAACTTTGGGAAGAAAATCGTCCTGTTTTGGTACAAATGGGAATTTGAAGAATTTGACACAAAATTAGCTCATCAAGAAGTAACCAAAGTTCAATATATTAGTATAATAGTCTAAATATAGCTTTGAACCCCTTCAGAATGGATTCTACCCAATATATAGTCCTAACTATAGTTTTGAAAATTTGGGAAGAAAATCGTCCTGTTTTGGTACAAATGGGAATTTGAAGAAATGTAGACAAAATTGGTGAACAAGGAGTAACCAAAGTTCAATATATTAGTATAATAGTCTAAATATTGCTTTGAACCCCTTTAGAATGGATTCTACCCAATATATAATCCTAACTATAGTTTTGAAACTTTGGGAAGAAAATCGTCCCGTTTTGGTACAAATTGGAATTTGAAGAAATGTAGACAAAATTGGTGACCAAGGAGTAACCAATGTTCAATATATTAGTAAAATAGTCTAAATATAGCTTTGAACCCCTTTAGAATGGATTCTACCCAATATATAGTCCTAACTATAGTTTTGAAACTTTGAGAAGAAAATCGTCCCGTTTTGGTACAAATTGGAATTTGAAGAATTTGACACAAAATTGTCTTATCAAGAAGTAACCAAAGTTCAATATATTAGTATAATGGTCTAAATATAGCTTTGAACCCCTTCAAAATGGATTCAACCCAATATATAGTCCTAACTATAGTTTTGAAACTTTGGGAAGAAAATCGTCCTGTTTTGGTACAAATGGGAATTTGAAGAATTTGACACAAAATTGTCTCATCAACAAGTAACCAAAGTTCAATATATTAGTATAATGCTCTAAATATAGCTTTGAACCCCTTCAGAATGGATTCTACCCAATATATAGTCCTAACTATAGTTTTGAAACTTTGGGAAGAAAATCGTCCCGTTTTGGTATAAATGGGAATTTGAAGAAATGTAGACAAATTTGGTGACCAAGGAGTAACCAATATTCAATATATTAGTAAAATAGTCTAAATATAGCTTTGAACCCCTTTAGAATGGATTCTACCCAATATATAGTCCTAACTATAGTTTTGAAACTTTGGGAAGAAAATCGTCCTGTTTTGGTACAAATGGGAATTTGAAGAATTTGACACAAAATTGTCTCATCAACAAGTAACCAAAGTTCAATATATTAGTATAATGGTCTAAATATAGCTTTGAACCCCTTCAAAATGGATTCAGCCGAATATATAGTCCTAACCATAGTTTTGAAACTTTGGGAAGAAAATCGTCGGGTTTTGGTACAATTGGGAATTTGAAGAATTTGACACAAAATTAGCTCATCAAGAAGTAACCAAAGTTCAATATATTAGTACAATAGTCTAAATATAGCTTTGAACCCCTTCAGAATGGATTCTACCCAATATATAGTCCTAACTATAGTTTTGAAACTTTGGGAAGAAAATCGTCCTGTTTTGGTACAAATGGGAATTTGAAGAATTTGACACAAAATTAGCTCATCAAGAAGTAACCAAAGTTCAATATATTAGTATAATAGTCTAAATATAGCTTTGAACCCCTTCAGAATGGATTCTACCCAATATATAGTCCTAACTATAGTTTTGAAACTTTGGGAAGAAAATCGTCCTGTTTTGGTACAAATGGGAATTTGAGGATTTGACACAAAATTAGCTCATCAAGAAGTAACCAAAGTTCAATATATTAGTATAATAGTCTAAATATAGCTTTGAACCCCTTCAGAATGGATTCTACCCAATATATAGTCCTAACTATAGTTTTGAAACTTTGGGAAGAAAATCGTCCTGTTTTGGTACAAATGGGAATTTGAAGAATTTGACACAAAATTAGCTCATCAAGAAGTAACCAAAGTTCAATATATTAGTATAATAGTCTAAATATAGCTTTGAACCCCTTCAGAATGGATTCTACCCAATATATAGTCCTAACTATAGTTTTGAAACTTTGGGAAGAAAATCGTCCCGTTATGGTACAAATTGGAATTTGAAGAAATGTAGACAAAATCGGTGACCAAGGAGTAACCAAAGTTCATAATAGTCTAAATATAGCTTTGAACCCCTTTTAAATGGATTCTAACCAATATATAGTCCTAACTGTAGTTTTGAAACTTTGGGAAGAAAATCGTCCCGTTTTGCTACAAATGGGAATTTGAAGAAATGTAGACAAAATTGGTGAACAAGGAGTAACCAAAGTTCAATATATTAGTATAATAGTCTAAATATTGCTTTGAACCCCTTTAGAATGGATTCTACCCAATATATAATCCTAACTATAGTTTTGAAACTTTGGGAAGAAAATCGTCCCGTTTTGGTACAAATTGGAATTTGAAGAAATGTAGACAAAATTGGTGACGAAGGAGTAACCAATGTTCAATATATTAGTAAAATAGTCTAAATATAGCTTTGAACCCCTTTAGAATGGATTCTACCCAATATATAGTCCTAACTATAGTTTTGAAACTTTGGGAAGAAAATCATCCCGTTTTTGTACAAATGGGAATTTGAAGAATTTGACACAAAATTGTCTCATCAAGAAGTAACCAAAATTCAATATATTAGTATAATGGTCTAAATATAGCTTTGAACCCCTTCAAAATGGATTCAACCCAATATATAGTCCTAACTATAGTTTTGAAACTTTGGGAAGAAAATCGTCCTATTTTGGTACAAATGGGAATTTGAAGAATTTGACACAAAATTAGCTCATCAAGAAGTAACCAAAGTTCAATATATTAGTATAATAGTCTAAATATAGCTTTGAACCCCTTCAGAATGGATTCTACCCAATATATAGTCCTAACTATAGTTTTGAAACTTTGGGAAGAAAATCGTTCTATTTTGGTACAAATGGGAATTTGAAGAATTTGACACAAAATTAGCTCATCAAGAAGTAACCAAAGTTCAATATATTAGTATAATAGTCTAAATATAGCTTTGAACCCCTTCAGAATGGATTCTACCCAATATATAGTCCTAACTATAGTTTTGAAACTTTGGGAAGAAAATCGTCCCGTTTTGGTACAAATGGGAATTTTAAGAAATGTAGACAAAATTGGTGAACAAGGAGTAACCAAAGTTCAATATATTAGTATAATAGTCTAAATATTGCTTTGAACCCCTTTAGAATGGATTCTACCCAATATATAATCCTAACTATAGTTTTGAAACTTTGGGAAGAAAATCGTCCCGTTTTGGTACAAATGGGAATTTGAAGAATTTGACACAAAATTGTCTCATCAAGAAGTAACCAAAGTTCAATAAATTAGTATAATGGTCTAAATATAGCTTTGAACCCCTTCAAAATGGATTCAGCCCAATATATAGTCCTAACTATAGTTTTGAAACTTTGGAAAGAAAATCGTCCTGTTTTGGTACAAATGGGAATTTGAAGAATTAGACACAAAATTGTCTCATCAAGAAGTAACAAAAGTTCAATATATTAGTATAATGGTCTAAATATAGCTTTGAACCCCTTCAAAATGGATTCAGCCCAATATATAGTCCTAACTATAGTTTTGAAACTTTGGGAAGAAAATCGTCCTGTTTTGGTACAATTGGGAATTTGAAGAATTTGACACAAAATTAGCTCATCAAGAAGTAACCAAAGTTCAATATATTAGTACAATAGTCTAAATATAGCTTTGAACCCCTTCAGAATGGATTCTACCCAATATATAGTCCTAACTATAGTTTTGAAACTTTGGGAAGAAAATCGTCCTGTTTTGGTACAAATGGGAATTTGAAGAATTTGACACAAAATTAGCTCATCAAGAAGTAACCAAAGTTCAATATATTAGTATAATAGTCTAAATATAGCTTTGAACCCCTTCAGAATGGATTCTACCCAATATGTAGTCCTAACTATAGTTTTGAAACCTTGGGAAGAAAATCGTCCCGTTTTGGTACAAATGGGAATTTGAAGAAATGTAGACAAAATTGGTGAACAAGGAGTAGCAAAAGTTCAATATATTAGTATAATAGTCTAAATATTGCTTTGAACCCCTTTAGAATGGATTCTACCCAATATATAATCCTAACTATAGTTTTGAAACTTTGGGAAGAAAATCGTCCCGTTTTGGTACAAATTGGAATTTGAAGAAATGTAGACAAAATTGGTGACCAAGGAGTAACCAATGTTCAATATATTAGTAAAATAGTCTAAATATAGCTTTCAACCCCTTTAGAATGGATTCTAACCAATATATAGTCCTAACTACAATTTTGAAACTTTGGGAAGAAAATCGTCCAATTTTGGTATAAATGGGAATTTGAAGAAATGTAGACAAATTTGGTGACCAAGGAGTAACCAATGTTCAATATATTAGTAAAATAGTCTAAATATAGCTTTGAACCCCTTTAGAATGGATTCTACCCAATATATAGTCCTAACTATAGTTTTGAAACTTTGAGAAGAAAATCGTCCCGTTTTGGTACAAATTGGAATTTGAAGAATTTGACACAAAATTGTCTTATCAAGAAGTAACCAAAGTTCAATATATTAGTATAATGGTCTAAATATAGCTTTGAACCCCTTCAAAATGGATTCAGCCCAATATATAGTCCTAACCATAGTTTTGAAACTTTGGGAAGAAAATCGTCCGGTTTTGGTACAATTGGGAATTTGAAGAATTTGACACAAAATTAGCTCATCAAGAAGTAACCAAAGTTCAATATATTAGAACAATAGTCTAAATATAGCTTTGAACCCCTTCAGAATGGATTCTACCCAATATATAGTCCTAACTATAGTTTTGAAACTTTGGGAAGAAAATCGTCCTGTTTTGGTACAAATGGGAATTTGAAGAATTTGACACAAAATTAGCTCATCAAGAAGTAACCAAAGTTCAATATATTAGTATAATAGTCTAAATATAGCTTTGAACCCCTTCAGAATGGATTCTACCCAATATATAGTCCTAACTATAGTTTTGAAACTTTGGGAAGAAAATCGTCCCGTTTTGGTACAAATGGGAATTTGAAGAAATGTAGACAAAATTGGTGAACAAGGAGTAACCAAAGTTCAATATATTAGTATAATAGTCTAAATATTGCTTTGAACCCCTTTAGAATGGATTCTACCCAATATATAATCCTAACTATAGTTTTGAAACTTTGGGAAGAAAATCGTCCCGTTTTGGTACAAATTGGAATTTGAAGAAATGTAGACAAAATTGGTGACCAAGGAGTAACCAATGTTCAATATATTAGTAAAATAGTCTAAATATAGCTTTGAACCCCTTTAGAATGGATTCTCCCCAATATATAGTCCTAACTATAGTTTTGAAACTTTGAGAAGAAAATCGTCCCGTTTTGGTACAAATTGGAATTTGAAGAATTTGACACAAAATTGTCTTATCAAGAAGTAACCAAAGTTCAATATATTAGTATAATGGTCTAAATATAGCTTTGAACCCCTTCAAAATGGATTCAACCCAATATATAGTCCTAACTATAGTTTTGAAACTTTGGGAAGAAAATCGTCCTGTTTTGGTACAAATGGGAATTTGAAGAATTTGACACAAAATTGTCTCATCAACAAGTAACCAAAGTTCAATATATTAGTATAATGCTCTAAATATAGCTTTGAACCCCTTCAGAATGGATTCTACCCAATATATAGTCCTAACTATAGTTTTGAAACTTTGGGAAGAAAATCGTCCCGTTTTGGTATAAATGGGAATTTGAAGAAATGTAGACAAATTTGGTGACCAAGGAGTAACCAATGTTCAATATATTAGTAAAATAGTCTAAATATAGCTTTGAACCCCTTTAGAATGGATTCTACCCAATATATAGTCCTAACTATAGTTTTGAAACTTTGAGAAGAAAATCGTCCCGTTTTGGTACAAATTGGAATTTGAAGAATTTGACACAAAATTGTCTTATCAAGAAGTAACCAAAGTTCAATATATTAGTATAATGGTCTAAATATAGCTTTGAACCCCTTCAAAATGGATTCAACCCAATATATAGTCCTAACTATAGTTTTGAAACTTTGGGAAGAAAATCGTCTTGTTTTGGTACAAATGGGAATTTGAAGAATTTGACACAAAATTGTCTCATCAACAAGTAACCAAAGTTCAATATATTAGTATAATGCTCTAAATATAGCTTTGAACCCCTTCAGAATGGATTCTACCCAATATATAGTCCTAACTATAGTTTTGAAACTTTGGGAAGAAAATCGTCCCGTTTTGGTATAAATGGGAATTTGAAGAAATGTAGACAAATTTGGTGACCAAGGAGTAACCAATGTTCAATATATTAGTAAAATAGTCTAAATATAGCTTTGAACCCCTTTAGAATGGATTCTACCCAATATATAGTCCTAACTATAGTTTTGAAACTTTGAGAAGAAAATCGTCCCGTTTTGGTACAAATTGGAATTTGAAGAATTTGACACAAAATTGTCTTATCAAGAAGTAACCAAAGTTCAATATATTAGTATAATGGTCTAAATATAGCTTTGAACCCCTTCAAAATGGATTCAACCCAATATATAGTCCTAACTATAGTTTTGAAACTTTGGGAAGAAAATCGTCCTGTTTTGGTACAAATGGGAATTTGAAGAATTTGACACAAAATTGTCTCATCAACAAGTAACCAAAGTTCAATATATTAGTATAATGCTCTAAATATAGCTTTGAACCCCTTCAAAATGGATTCAACCCAATATATAGTCCTAACTATAGTTTTGAAACTTAGGGAAGAAAATCGTCCTGTTTTGGTACAAATGGGAATTTGAAGAATTTGACACAAAATTAGCTCATCAAGAAGTAACCAAAGTTCAATATATTAGTATAATAGTCTAAATATAGCTTTGAACCCCTTCAGAATGGATTCTACCCAATATATAGTCCTAACTATAGTTTTGAAACTTTGGGAAGAAAATCGTCCCGTTTTGGTACAAATGGGAATTTGAAGAATTTGACACAAAATTAGCTCATCAAGAAGTAACCAAAGTTCAATATATTAGTATAATAGTCTAAATATAGCTTTGAACCCCTTCAGAATGGATTCTACCCAATATATAGTCCTAACTATAGTTTTGAAACTTTGGGAAGAAAATCGTCCCGTTTTGGTACAAATGGGAATTTTAAGAAATGTAGACAAAATTGGTGAACAAGGAGTAACCAAAGTTCAATATATTAGTATAATATTCTAAATATTGCTTTGAACCCCTTTAGAATGGATTCTACCCAATATATAATCCTAACTATAGTTTCGAAGCTTTGGGAAGAAAATCGTCCCGTTTTGGTACAAATGGGAATTTGAAGAATTTGACACAAAATTGTCTCATCAAGAAGTAACCAAAGTTCAATATATTAGTATAATGGTCTAAATATAGCTTTGAACCCCTTCAAAATGGATTCAGCCCAATATATAGTCCTAACTATAGTTTTGAAACTTTGGGAAGAAAATCGTCCCGTTTTGGTACAAATGGGAATTTGAAGAATTTGACACAAAATTGTCTCATCAAGAAGTAACCAAAGTTCAATATTTTAGTATAATGGTCTAAATATAGCTTTGAACCCCTTCAAAATGGATTCAGCCCAATATATAGTCCTAACTATAGTTTTGAAACTTTGGGAAGAAAATCGTCCCGTTTTGGTACAAATGGGAATTTGAAGAAATGTAGACAAAATTGGCTCATCAAGAATTAACCAAACTTCAATATATTAGTATAACAGTCTAAATATAGCTTTCAACCCCTTTAGAATAGATTCTAACCAATATATAGTCCTAATTATAATTTTGAAACTTTGGGAAGAAAATCGTCCAATTTTGGTATAAATGGGAATTTGAAGAAATGTAGACAAAATTGGTGACCAAGGAGTAACCAATGTTCAATATATTAGTAAAATAGTCTAAATATAGCTTTGAACCCCTTTAGAATGGATTTTACCCAATATATAGTCCTAACTATAGTTTTGAAACTTTGGGAAGAAAATCGTCCCGTTTTGGTACAAATGGGAATTTGAAGAATTTGACAAAAAATTGTCTCATCAAGAAGTAACCAAAGTTCAATATATTAGTATAATAGTCTAAATATAGCTTTGAACCCCTTCAGAATGGATTCTACCCAATATATAGTCCTAACTTTAGTTTTGAAACTTTGGGAAGAAAATCGTCCCGTTTTGGTACAAATGGGAATTTGAAGAATTGTACACAAAATTGGCTCATCAAGAAATAACCAAAGTTCAATATATTAGTATAATAGTCTAAATGTAGCTTTGAACCCCTTTAGAATAGATTCTAACCAATATATAGTCCTAACTATAATTTTGAAACTTTGGGAAGAAAATCGTCCAATTTTGGTATAAATGGGAATTTGAAGAAATGTAGACAAAATTGGTGACCAAGGAGTAACCAATGTTCAATATATTAGTAAAATAGTCTAAATATAGCTTTGAACCCCTTTAGAATAGATTCTAACCAATATATAGTCCTAACTATAATTTTGAAACTTTGGGAAGAAAATCGTCCTATTTTGGTATAAATGGGAATTTGAAGAAATGTAGACAAAATTGGTGACCAAGGAGTAACCAAAGTTCAATATATTAGTATAATAGTCTAAATATAGCTTTGAACCCCTTCAAAATGGATTCAACCCAATATATAGTCCTAACTATAGTTTTGAAACTTTGGGAAGGAAATCGTCGCGTTTTGTTACAAATTGGAATTTGAAGAAATGTAGACAAGCTTGGTGACCAAGGAGTAACCAATGTTCAATATATTAGTAAAATAGTCTAAATATAGCTTTGAACCCCTTTAGAATGGATTCTACCCAATATATAGTCCTAACTATAGTTTTGAAACTTTGGGAAGAAAATCGTGCCGTTTTGATACAAATGGGAATTTGAAGAAATGTATACATAATTGGTGACCAATGAGTAACCAAACTTCAATATATTAGTAAAATAGTCTAAATATAGCTTTTAACCCCTTTAGAAAGGATTCTAACCAATATATAGTCCTAACTATAGTTTTAAAACTTTGGGAAGAAAATCGTCCCGTTTTGGTACAAATGGGAATTTGAAGAATTTGACACAAAATTGTCTCATCAAGAAGTAACCAAAGTTCAATATATTAGTATAATGGTCTAAATATAGCTTTGAACCCCTTCAAAATGGATTCAGCCCAATATATAGTCCTAACTATAGTTTTGAAACTTTGGGAAGAAAATCGTCCTGTTTTGGTACAAATGGGAATTTGAAGAATTTGACAAAAAATTGTCTCATCAAGAAGTAACCAAAGTTCAATATATTAGTATAATAGTCTAAATATAGCTTTTAACCCCTTTAGAATGGATTCTAACCAATATATAGTCCTAACTATAGTTTTAAAACTTTGGGAAGAAAATCGTCCCGTTTTGGTACAAATGGAAATTTGAAGAATTTGACACAAAATTGTCTCATCAAGAAGTAACCAAAGTTCAATATATTAGTATAATAGTCTAAATATAGCTTTGAACCCCTTCAGAATGGATTCTACCCAATATATAGTCCTAACTTTAGTTTTGAAACTTTGGGAAGAAAATCGTCCCGTTTTGGTACAAATGGGAATTTGAAGAATTGTACAAAAAATTGGCTCATCAAGAAATAACCAAAGTTCAATATATTAGTATAATAGTCTAAATATAGCTTTGAACCCCTTCAGAATGGATTCTACCCAATATATAGTCCTAACTTTAGTATTGAAACTTTGGGAAGAAAATCTCCCGTTTTGGTACAACTGGGAATTTGAAGAATTGTACACAAAATTGGCTCATCAATAAGTAACCAAACTTCAATATATTAGTATAACAGTCTAAATATAGCTTTCAACCCCTTTAGAATAGATTCTAACCAATATATAGTCCTAACTATAATTTTGAAACTTTGGGAAGAAAATCGTCCAATTTTGGTATAAATGGGAATTTGAAGAAATGTAGACAAAATTGGTGACCAAGGAGTAACCAATGTTCAATATATTAGTAAAATAGTCTAAATATAGCTTTGAACCCCTTTAGAATAGATTCTAACCAATATATAGTCCTAACTATAATTTTGAAACTTTGGGAAGAAAATCGTCCAATTTTGGTATAAATGGGAATTTGAAGAAATGTAGACAAAATTGGTGACCAAGGAGTAACCAAAGTTCAATATATTAGTATAATAGTCTAAATATAGCTTTGAACCCCTTCAAAATGGATTCAACCCAATATATAGTCCTAACTATAGTTTTGAAACTTTGGGAAGGAAATCGTCGCGTTTTGTTACAAATTGGAATTTGAAGAAATGTAGACAAGCTTGGTGACCAAGGAGTAACCAATGTTCAATATATTAGTAAAATAGTCTAAATATAGCTTTGAACCCCTTTAGAATGGATTCTACCCAATATATAGTCCTAACTATAGTTTTGAAACTTTGGGAAGAAAATCGTGCCGTTTTGATACAAATGGGAATTTGAAGAAATGTATACATAATTGGTGACCAATGAGTAACCAAACTTCAATATATTAGTAAAATAGTCTAAATATAGCTTTTAACCCCTTTAGAATGGATTCTAACCAATATATAGTCCTAACTATAGTTTTAAAACTTTGGGAAGAAAATCGTCCCGTTTTGGTACAAATGGGAATTTGAAGAATTTGACACAAAATTGTCTCATCAAGAAGTAACCAAAGTTCAATATATTAGTATAATGGTCTAAATATAGCTTTGAACCCCTTCAAAATGGATTCAGCCCAATATATAGTCCTAACTATAGTTTTGAAACTTTGGGAAGAAAATCGTCCCGTTTTGGTACAAATGGGAATTTGAAGAAATGTAGACAAAATTGGCTCATCAAAAATTAACCAAACTTCAATATATTAGTATAACAGTCTAAATATAGCTTTCAACCCCTTTAGAATAGATTCTAACCAATATATAGTCCTAATTATAATTTTGAAACTTTGGGAAGAAAATCGTCCAATTTTGGTATAAATGGGAATTTGAAGAAATGTAGACAAAATTGGTGACCAAGGAGTAACCAATGTTCAATATATTAGTAAAATAGTCTAAATATAGCTTTGAACCCCTTTAGAATGGATTTTACCCAATATATAGTCCTAACTATAGTTTTGAAACTTTGGGAAGAAAATCGTCCCGTTTTGGTACAAATGGGAATTTGAAGAATTTGACAAAAAATTGTCTCATCAAGAAGTAACCAAAGTTCAATATATTAGTATAATAGTCTAAATATAGCTTTGAACCCCTTCAGAATGGATTCTACCCAATATATAGTCCTAACTTTAGTTTTGAAACTTTGGGAAGAAAATCGTCCCGTTTTGGTACAAATGGGAATTTGAAGAATTGTACACAAAATTGGCTCATCAAGAAATAACCAAAGTTCAATATATTAGTATAATAGTCTAAATGTAGCTTTGAACCCCTTTAGAATAGATTCTAACCAATATATAGTCCTAACTATAATTTTGAAACTTTGGGAAGAAAATCGTCCAATTTTGGTATAAATGGGAATTTGAAGAAATGTAGACAAAATTGGTGACCAAGGAGTAACCAATGTTCAATATATTAGTAAAATAGTCTAAATATAGCTTTGAACCCCTTTAGAATAGATTCTAACCAATATATAGTCCTAACTATAATTTTGAAACTTTGGGAAGAAAATCGTCCAATTTTGGTATAAATGGGAATTTGAAGAAATGTAGACAAAATTGGTGACCAAGGAGTAACCAAAGTTCAATATATTAGTATAATAGTCTAAATATAGCTTTGAACCCCTTCAAAATGGATTCAACCCAATATATAGTCCTAACTATAGTTTTGAAACTTTGGGAAGGAAATCGTCGCGTTTTGTTACAAATTGGAATTTGAACAAATGTAGACAAGCTTGGTGACCAAGGAGTAACCAATGTTCAATATATTAGTAAAATAGTCTAAATATAGCTTTGAACCCCTTTAGAATGGATTCTACCCAATATATAGTCCTAACTATAGTTTTGAAACTTTGGGAAAAAAATCGTGCCGTTTTGATACAAATGGGAATTTGAAGAAATGTATACATAATTGGTGACCAATGAGTAACCAAACTTCAATATATTAGTAAAATAGTCTAAATATAGCTTTTAACCCCTTTAGAAAGGATTCTAACCAATATATAGTCCTAACTATAGTTTTGAAACTTTGGGAAGAAAACCGTCCCGTTTTGGTACAAATGGGAATTTGAAGAATTTGACAAAAAATTGTCTCATCAAGAAGTAACCAAAGTTCAATATATTAGTATAATAGTCTAAATATAGCTTTTAACCCCTTTAGAACGGATTCTAACCAATATATAGTCCTAACTATAGTTTTAAAACTTTGGGAAGAAAATCGTCCCGTTTTGGTACAAATGGAAATTTGAAGAATTTGACACAAAATTGTCTCATCAAGAAGTAACCAAAGTTCAATATATTAGTATAATAGTCTAAATATAGTTTTGAACCCCTTCAGAATGGATTCTACCCAATATATAGTCCTAACTTTAGTTTTGAAACTTTGGGAAGAAAATCGTCCCGTTTTGGTACAAATGGGAATTTGAAGAATTGTACACAAAATTGGCTCATCAAGAAATAACCAAAGTTCAATATATTAGTATAATAGTCTAAATATAGCTTTGAACCCCTTCAGAATGGATTCTACCCAATATATAGTCCTAACTTTAGTATTGAAACTTTGGGAAGAAAATCGTCCCGTTTTGGTACAACTGGGAATTTGAAGAATTGTACACAAAATTGGCTCATCAATAAGTAACCAAACTTCAATATATTAGTATAACAGTCTAAATATAGCTTTCAACCCCTTTAGAATAGATTCTAACCAATATATAGTCCTAACTATAATTTTGAAACTTTGGGAAGAAAATCGTCCAATTTTGGTATAAATGGGAATTTGAAGAAATGTAGACAAAATTGGTGACCAAGGAGTAACCAATGTTCAATATATTAGTAAAATAGTCTAAATATAGCTTTGAACCCCTTTAGAATAGATTCTAACCAATATATAGTCCTAACTATAATTTTGAAACTTTGGGAAGAAAATCGTCCAATTTTGGTATAAATGGGAATTTGAAGAAATGTAGACAAAATTGGTGACCAAGGAGTAACCAAAGTTCAATATATTAGTATAATAGTCTAAATATAGCTTTGAACCCCTTCAAAATGGATTCAACCCAATATATAGTCCTAACTATAGTTTTGAAACTTTGGGAAGGAAATCGTCGCGTTTTGTTACAAATTGGAATTTGAAGAAATGTAGACAAGCTTGGTGACCAAGGAGTAACCAATGTTCAATATATTAGTAAAATAGTCTAAATATAGCTTTGAACCCCTTTAGAATGGATTCTACCCAATATATAGTCCTAACTATAGTTTTGAAACTTTGGGAAGAAAATCGTGCCGTTTTGATACAAATGGGAATTTGAAGAAATGTATACATAATTGGTGACCAATGAGTAACCAAACTTCAATATATTAGTAAAATAGTCTAAATATAGCTTTTAACCCCTTTAGAATGGATTCTAACCAATATATAGTCCTAACTATAGTTTTAAAACTTTGGGAAGAAAATCGTCCCGTTTTGGTACAAATGGGAATTTGAAGAATTTGACACAAAATTGTCTCATCAAGAAGTAACCAAAGTTCAATATATTAGTATAATGGTCTAAATATAGCTTTGAACCCCTTCAAAATGGATTCAGCCCAATATATAGTCCTAACTATAGTTTTGAAACTTTGGGAAGAAAATCGTCCCGTTTTGGTACAAATGGGAATTTGAAGAAATGTAGACAAAATTGGCTCATCAAAAATTAACCAAACTTCAATATATTAGTATAACAGTCTAAATATAGCTTTCAACCCCTTTAGAATAGATTCTAACCAATATATAGTCCTAATTATAATTTTGAAACTTTGGGAAGAAAATCGTCCAATTTTGGTATAAATGGGAATTTGAAGAAATGTAGACAAAATTGGTGACCAAGGAGTAACCAATGTTCAATATATTAGTAAAATAGTCTAAATATAGCTTTGAACCCCTTTAGAATAGATTCTAACCAATATATAGTCCTAACTATAATTTTGAAACTTTGGGAAGAAAATCGTCCAATTTTGGTATAAATGGGAATTTGAAGAAATGTAGACAAAATTGGTGACCAAGGAGTAACCAAAGTTCAATATATTAGTATAATAGTCTAAATATAGCTTTGAACCCCTTCAAAATGGATTCAACCCAATATATAGTCCTAACTATAGTTTTGAAACTTTGGGAAGGAAATCGTCGCGTTTTGTTACAAATTGGAATTTGAAGAAATGTAGACAAGCTTGGTGACCAAGGAGTAACCAATGTTCAATATATTAGTAAAATAGTCTAAATATAGCTTTGAACCCCTTTAGAATGGATTCTACCCAATATATAGTCCTAACTATAGTTTTGAAACTTTGGGAAGAAAATCGTGCCGTTTTGATACAAATGGGAATTTGAAGAAATGTATACATAATTGGTGACCAATGACTAACCAAACTTCAATATATTAGTAAAATAGTCTAAATATAGCTTTTAACCCCTTTAGAATGGATTCTAACCAATATATAGTCCTAACTATAGTTTTAAAACTTTGGGAAGAAAATCGTCCCGTTTTGGTACAAATGGGAATTTGAAGAATTTGACACAAAATTGTCTCATCAAAAAGTAACCAAAGTTCAATATATTAGTATAATGGTCTAAATATAGCTTTGAACCCCTTCAAAATGGATTCAGCCCAATATATAGTCCTAACTATAGTTTTGAAACTTTGGGAAGAAAATCGTCCCGTTTTGGTACAAATGGGAATTTGAAGAAATGTAGACAAAATTGGCTCATCAAAAATTAACCAAACTTCAATATATTAGTATAACAGTCTAAATATAGCTTTCAACCCCTTTAGAATAGATTCTAACCAATATATAGTCCTAATTATAATTTTGAAACTTTGGGAAGAAAATCGTCCAATTTTAGTATAAATGGGAATTTGAAGAAATGTAGACAAAATTGGTGACCAAGGAGTAACCAATGTTCAATATATTAGTAAAATAGTCTAAATATAGGTTTGAACCCCTTTAGAATGGATTTTACCCAATATATAGTCCTAACTATAGTTTTGAAACTTTGGCAAGAAAACCGTCCCGTTTTGGTACAAATGGGAATTTGAAGAATTTGACAAAAAATTGTCTCATCAAGAAGTAACCAAAGTTCAATATATTAGTATTATAGTCTAAATATAGCTTTGAACCCCTTCAGAATGGATTCTACCCAATATATAGTCCTAACTTTAGTTTTGAAACTTTGGGAAGAAAATCGTCCCGTTTTGGTACAAATGGGAATTTGAAGAATTTGACAAAAAATTGGCTCATCAAGAAGTAACCAAAGTTCAATATATTAGTATAATAGTCTAAATATAGCTTTGAACCCCTTCAGAATGGATTCTACCCAATATATAGTCCTAACTTTAGTTTTGAAACTTTGGGAAGAAAATCGTCCCGTTTTGGTACAAATGGGAATTTGAAGAATTGTACACAAAATTGGCTCATCAAGAAATAACCAAAGTTCAATATATTAGTATAATAGTCTAAATATAGCTTTGAACCCCTTCAGAATGGATTCTACCCAATATATAGTCCTAACTTTAGTTTTGAAACTTTGGGAAGAAAATCGTCCCGTTTTGGTACAACTGGGAATTTGAAGAATTGTACACAAAATTGGCTCATCAATAAGTAACCAAACTTCAATATATTAGTATAACAGTCTAAATATAGCTTTCAACCCCTTTAGAATAGATTCTAACCAATATATAGTCCTAACTATAATTTTGAAACTTTGGGAAGAAAATCGTCCAATTTTGGTATAAATGGGAATTTGAAGAAATGTAGACAAAATTGGTGACCAAGGAGTAACCAATGTTCAATATATTAGTAAAATAGTCTAAATATAGCTTTGAACCCCTTTAGAATAGATTCTAACCAATATATAGTCCTAACTATAATTTTGAAACTTTGGGAAGAAAATCGTCCAATTTTGGTATAAATGGGAATTTGAAGAAATGTAGACAAAATTGGTGACCAAGGAGTAACCAAAGTTCAATATATTAGTATAATAGTCTAAATATAGCTTTGAACCCCTTCAGAATGGATTCTACCCAATATATAGTCCTAACTATAGTTTTGAAACTTTGGGAAGGAAATCGTCGCGTTTTGTTACAAATTGGAATTTGAAGAAATGTAGACAAGCTTGGTGACCAAGGAGTAACCAATGTTCAATATATTAGTAAAATAGTCTAAATATAGCTTTGAACCCCTTTAGAATGGATTCTACCCAATATATAGTCCTAACTATAGTTTTGAAACTTTGGGAAGAAAATCGTGCCGTTTTGATACAAATGGGAATTTGAAGAAATGTATACATAATTGGTGACCAATGAGTAACCAAACTTCAATATATTAGTAAAATAGTCTAAATATAGCTTTTAACCCCTTTAGAATGGATTCTAACCAATATATAGTCCTAACTATAGTTTTAAAACTTTGGGAAGAAAATCGTCCCGTTTTGGTACAAATGGGAATTTGAAGAATTTGACACAAAATTGTCTCATCAAGAAGTAACCAAAGTTCAATATATTAGTATAATGGTCTAAATATAGCTTTGAACCCCTTCAAAATGGATTCAGCCCAATATATAGTCCTAACTATAGTTTTGAAACTTTGGGAAGAAAATCGTCCCGTTTTGGTACAAATGGGAATTTGAAGAAATGTAGACAAAATTGGCTCATCAAAAATTAACCAAACTTCAATATATTAGTATAACAGTCTAAATATAGCTTTCAACCCCTTTAGAATAGATTCTAACCAATATATAGTCCTAATTATAATTTTGAAACTTTGGGAAGAAAATCGTCCAATTTTGGTATAAATGGGAGTTTGAAGAAATGTAGACAAAATTGGTGACCAAGGAGTAACCAATGTTCAATATATTAGTAAAATAGTCTAAATATAGCTTTGAACCCCTTTAGAATGGATTTTACCCAATATATAGTCCTAACTATAGTTTTGAAACTTTGGCAAGAAAACCGTCCCGTTTTGGTACAAATGGGAATTTGAAGAATTTGACAAAAAATTGTCTCATCAAGAAGTAACCAAAGTTCAATATATTAGTATTATAGTCTAAATATAGCTTTGAACCCCTTCAGAATGGATTCTACCCAATATATAGTCCTAACTTTAGTTTTGAAACTTTGGGAAGAAAATCGTCCCGTTTTGGTACAAATGGGAATTTGAAGAATTTGACAAAAAATTGGCTCATCAAGAAGTAACCAAAGTTCAATATATTAGTATAATAGTCTAAATATAGCTTTGAACCCCTTCAGAATGGATTCTACCCAATATATAGTCCTAACTTTAGTTTTGAAACTTTGGGAAGAAAATCGTCCCGTTTTGGTACAAATGGGAATTTGAAGAATTGTACACAAAATTGGCTCATCAAGAAATAACCAAAGTTCAATATATTAGTATAATAGTCTAAATATAGCTTTGAACCCATTCAGAATGGATTCTACCCAATATATAGTCCTAACTTTAGTTTTGAAACTTTGGGAAGAAAATCGTCCCATTTTGGTACAACTGGGAATTTGAAGAATTGTACACAAAATTGGCTCATCAATAAGTAACCAAACTTCAATATATTAGTATAACAGTCTAAATATAGCTTTCAACCCCTTTAGAATAGATTCTAACCAATATATAGTTCTAACTATAATTTTGAAACTTTGGGAAGAAAATTGTCCAATTTTGGTATAAATGGGAATTTGAAGAAATGTAGACAAAATTGGTGACCAAGGAGTAACCAATGTTCAATATATTAGTAAAATAGTCTAAATATAGCTTTGAACCCCTTTAGAATGGATTCCACCCAATATATAGTCCTAACTATAGTTTTGAAACTTTGGGAAGAAAATCGTCCCGTTTTGGTACAAATGGGAATTTGAAGAATTTGACACAAAATTGTCTCATCAAGAAGTAACCAAAGTTCAATATATTAGTATAATAGTCTAAATATAGCTTTGAACCCCTTCTGAATGGATTCTACCCAATATATAGTCCTAACTATAGTTTTGAAACTTTGGGAAGAAAATCGTCCCGTTTTGGTACAAATTGGAATTTGAAGAAATGTAGACAAAATTGGTGAACAAGGAGTAACCAAAGTTCAATATATTAGTATAATAGTCTAAATATTGCTTTGAACCCCTTTAGAATGGATTCTACCCAATATATAATCCTAACTATAGTTTTGAAACTTTGGGAAGAAAATCGTCCCGTTTTGGTACAAATTGGAATTTGAAGAAATGTAGACAAAATTGGTGACCAAGGAGTAACCAATGTTCAATATATTAGTAAAATAGTCTAAATATAGCTTTCAACCCCTTCAAAATGGATTCAACCCAATATATAGTCCTAACTATAGTTTTGAAACTTTGGAAAGGAAATCGTCGCGTTTTGTTACAAATTGGAATTTGAAGAAATGTTGACAAGCTTGGTGACCAAGGAGTAACCAATGTTCAATATATTAGTAAAATAGTCTAAATATAGCTTTGAACCCCTTTAGAATGGATTCCACCCAATATATAGTCCTAACTATAGTTTTGAAACTTTGGGAAGAAAATCGTCCCGTTTTGGTACAAATGGGAATTTGAAGAATTTGACACAAAATTGTCTCATCAAGAAGTAACCAAAGTTCAATATATTAGTATAATAGTCTAAATATAGCTTTGAACCCCTTCAGAATGGATTCTACCCAATATATAGTCCTAACTATAGTTTTGAAACTTTGGGAAGAAAATCGTCCCGTTTTGGTACAAATGGGAATTTGAAGAAATGTAGACAAAATTGGTGAACAAGGAGTAACCAAAGTTCAATATATTAGTATAATAGTCTAAATATTGCTTTGAACCCCTTTAGAATGGATTCTACCCAATATATAATCCTAACTATAGTTTTGAAACTTTGGGAAGAAAATCGTCCCGTTTTGGTACAAATTGGAATTTGAAGAAATGTAGACAAAATTGGTGACCAAGGAGTAACCAATGTTCAATATATTAGTAAAATAGTCTAAATATAGCTTTCAACCCCTTTAGAATGGATTCTAACCAATATATAGTCCTAACTACAATTTTGAAACTTTGGGAAGAAAATCATCCAATTTTGGTATAAATGGGAATTTGAAGAAATGTAGACAAATTTGGTGACCAAGGAGTAACCAATGTTCAATATATTAGTAAAATAGTCTAAATATAGCTTTGAACCCCTTCAAAATGGATTCAACCCAATATATAGTCCTAACTATAGTTTTGAAACTTTGGGAAGAAAATCGTCCTGTTTTGGTACAAATGGGAATTTGAAGAGTTTGACTCAAAATTAGCTCATCAAGAAGTAAGCAAAGTTCAATATATTTGTATAATAGTCTAAATATAGCTTTGAACCCCTTCAGAATGGATTCTACCCAATATATATAGTCCTAACTATAGTTTTGAAACTCTGGGAAGAAAATCGTCCAATTTTGGTATAAATGGGAATTTGAAGAAATGTAGACAAAATTGGTGACCAAGGAGTAACCAATGTTCAATATATTAGTAAAATAGTCTAAATATAGCTTTGAACCCCTTTAGAATGGATTCCACCCAATATATAGTCCTAACTATAGTTTTGAAACTTTGGGAAGAAAATCGTCCCGTTTTGGTACAAATGGGAATTTGAAGAATTTGACACAAAATTGTCTCATCAAGAAGTAACCAAAGTTCAATATATTAGTATAATAGTCTAAATATAGCTTTGAACCCCTTCAGAATGGATTCTACCCAATATATAGTCCTAACTATAGTTTTGAAACTTTGGGAAGAAAATCGTCCCGTTTTGGTACAAATGGGAATTTGAAGAAATGTAGACAAAATTGGTGTACAAGGAGTAACCAAAGTTCAATATATTAGTATAATAGTCTAAATATTGCTTTGAACCCCTTTAGAATGGATTCTACCCAATATATAATCCTAACTATAGTTTTGAAACTTTGGGAAGAAAATCGTCCCGTTTTGGTACAAATTGGAATTTGAAGAAATGTAGACAAAATTGGTGACCAAGGAGTAACCAATGTTCAATATATTAGTAAAATAGTCTAAATATAGCTTTCAACCCCTTTAGAATGGATTCTAACCAATATATAGTCCTAACTACAATTTTGAAACTTTGGGAAGAAAATCGTCCAATTTTGGTATAAATGGGAATTTGAAGAAATGTAGACAAAATTGGTGACCAAGGAGTAACCAATGTTCAATATATTAGTAAAATAGTCTAAATATAGCTTTGAACCCCTTTAGAATGGATTCCACCCAATATATAGTCCTAACTATAGTTTTGAAACTTTGGGAAGAAAATCGTCCCGTTTTGGTACAAATGGGAATTTGAAGAATTTGACACAAAATTGTTTCATCAAGAAGTAACCAAAGTTCAATATATTAGTATAATAGTCTAAATATAGCTTTGAACCCCTTCAGAATGGATTCTACCCAATATATAGTCCTAACTATAGTTTTGAAACTTTGGGAAGAAAATCGTCCCGTTTTGGTACAAATGGGAATTTGAAGAAATGTAGACAAAATTGGTGAACAAGGAGTAACCAAAGTTCAATATATTAGTATAATAGTCTAAATATTGCTTTGAACCCCTTTAGAATGGATTCTACCCAATATATAATCCTAACTATAGTTTTGAAACTTTGGGAAGAAAATCGTCCCGTTTTGGTACAAATTGGAATTTGAAGAAATGTAGACAAAATTGGTGACCAAGGAGTAACCAATGTTCAATATATTAGTAAAATAGTCTAAATATAGCTTTCAACCCCTTTAGAATGGATTCTAACTAATATATAGTCCTAACTACAATTTTGAAACTTTGGGAAGAAAATCGTCCAATTTTGGTATAAATGGGAATTTGAAGAAATGTAGACAAATTTGGTGACCTAGGAGTAACCAATGTTCAATATATTAGTAAAATAGTCTAAATATAGCTTTGAACCCCTTCAAAATGGATTCAACCCAATATATAGTCCTAACTATAGTTTTGAAACTTTGGGAAGAAAATCGTCCTGTTTTGGTACAAATGGGAATTTGAAGAGTTTGACTCAAAATTAGCTCATCAAGAAGTAAGCAAAGTTCAATATATTAGTATAATAGTCTAAATATAGCTTTGAACCCCTTCAGAATGGATTCTACCCAATATATATAGTCCTAACTATAGTTTTGAAACTCTGGGAAGAAAATCGTCCAATTTTGGTATAAATGGGAATTTGAAGAAATGTAGACAAAATTGGTGACCAAGGAGTAACCAATGTTCAATATATTAGTAAAATAGTCTAAATATAGCTTTGAACCCCTTTAGAATGGATTCCACCCAATATATAGTCCTAACTATAGTTTTGAAACTTTGGGAAGAAAATCGTCCCGTTTTGGTACAAATGGGAATTTGAAGAATTTGACACAAAATTGTCTCATCAAGAAGTAACCAAAGTTCAATATATTAGTATAATAGTCTAAATATAGCTTTGAACCCCATCAGAATGGATTCTACCCAATATATAGTCCTAACTATAGTTTTGAAACTTTGGGAAGAAAATCGTCCCGTTTTGGTACAAATGGGAATTTGAAGAAATGTAGACAAAATTGGTGAACAAGGAGTAACCAAAGTTCAATATATTAGTATAATAGTCTAAATATTGCTTTGAACCCCTTTAGAATGGATTCTACGCAATATATAATCCTAACTATAGTTTTGAAACTTTGAGAAGAAAATCGTCCCGTTTTGGTACAAATTGGAATTTGAAGAATTTGACACAAAATTGTCTTATCAAGAAGTAACCAATGTTCAATATATTAGTATAATGGTCTAAATATAGCTTTGAACCCCTTCAAAATGGATTCAACCCAATATATAGTCCTAACTATAGTTTTGAAACTTTGGGAAGAAAATCGTCCTGTTTTGGTACAAATGGGAATTTGAAGAATTTGACTCAAAATTAGCTCATCAAGAAGTAAGCAAAGTTCAATATATTAGTATAATAGTCTAAATATAGCTTTGAACCCCTTCAGAATGGATTCTACCCAATATATATAGTCCTTCCTATAGTTTTGAAACTCTGGGAAGAAAATCGTCCAATTTTGGTATAAATGGGAATTTGAAGAAATGTAGACAAAATTGGTGACCAAGGAGTAACCAATGTTCAATATATTAGTAAAATAGTCTAAATATAGCTTTGAACCCCTTTAGAATGGATTCCACCCAATATATAGTCCTAACTATAGTTTTGAAACTTAGGGAAGAAAATCGTCCCGTTTTGGTACAAATGGGAATTTGAAGAATTTGACACAAAATTAGCTCATCAAGAAGTAACCAAAGTTCAATATATTAGTATAATAGTCTAAATATAGCTTTGAACCCCTTCAGAATGGATTCTACCCAATATATAGTCCTAACTATAGTTTTGAAACTTTGGGAAGAAAATCGTCCCGTTTTGGTACAAATGGGAATTTTAAGAAATGTAGACAAAATTGGTGAACAAGGAGTAACCAAAGTTCAATATATTAGTATAATAGTCTAAATATTGCTTTGAACCCCTTTAGAATGGATTCTACCCAATATATAATCCTAACTATAGTTTTGAAACTTTGGGAAGAAAATCGTCCCGTTTTGGTACAAATTGGAATTTGAAGAAATGTAGACAAATTTGGTGACCAAGGAGTAACCAATGTTCAATATATTAGTAAAATAGTCTAAATATAGCTTTGAACCCCTTCAAAATGGATTCAACCCAATATATAGTCCTAACTATAGTTTTGAAACTTTTGGAAGAAAATCGTCCTGTTTTGGTACAAATGGGAATTTGAAGAGTTTGACTCAAAATTAGCTCATCAAGAAGTAAGCAAAGTTCAATATATTAGTATAATAGTCTAAATATAGCTTTGAACCCCTTCAGAATGGATTCTACCCAATATATATAGTCCTAACTATAGTTTTGAAACTCTGGGAAGAAAATCGTCCAATTTTGGTATAAATGGGAATTTGAAGAAATGTAGACAAAATTGGTGACCAAGGAGTAACCAATGTTCAATATATTAGTAAAATAGTCTAAATATAGCTTTGAACCCCTTTAGAATGGATTCCACCCAATATATAGTGCTAACTATAGTTTTGAAACTTTGGGAAGAAAATCGTCCCGTTTTGGTACAAATGGGAATTTGAAGAATTTGACACAAAATTGTCTCATCAAGAAGTAACCAAAGTTCAATATATTAGTATAATAGTCTAAATATAGCTTTGAACCCCTTCAGAATGGATTCTACCCAATATATAGTCCTAACTATAGTTTTGAAACTTTGGGAAGAAAATCGTCCCGTTTTGGTACAAATGGGAATTTGAAGAAATGTAGACAAAATTGGTGAACAAGAAGTAACCAAAGTTCAATATATTAGTATAATAGTCTAAATATTGCTTTGAACCCCTTTAGAATGGATTCTACCCAATATATAATCCTAACTGTAGTTTTGAAACTTTGAGAAGAAAATCGTCCCGTTTTGGTACAAATTGGAATTTGAAGAATTTGACACAAAATTGTCTTATCAAGAAGTAACCAATGTTCAATATATTAGTATAATGGTCTAAATATAGCTTTGAACCCCTTCAAAATGGATTCAACCCAATATATAGTCCTAACTATAGTTTTGAAACTTTGGGAAGAAAATCGTCCTGTTTTGGTACAAATGGGAATTTGAAGAATTTGACTCAAAATTAGCTCATCAAGAAGTAAGCAAAGTTCAATATATTAGTATAATAGTCTAAATATAGCTTTGAACCCCTTCAGAATGGATTCTACCCAATATATATAGTCCTTACTATAGTTTTGAAACTCTGGGAAGAAAATCGTCCAATTTTGGTATAAATGGGAATTTGAAGAAATGTAGACAAAATTGGTGACCAAGGAGTAACCAATGTTCAATATATTAGTAAAATAGTCTAAATATAGCTTTGAACCCCTTTAGAATGGATTCCACCCAATATATAGTCCTAACTATAGTTTTGAAACTTAGGGAAGAAAATCGTCCCGTTTTGGTACAAATGGGAATTTGAAGAATTTGACACAAAATTAGCTCATCAAGAAGTAACCAAAGTTCAATATATTAGTATAATAGTCTAAATATAGCTTTGAACCCCTTCAGAATGGATTCTACCCAATATATAGTCCTAACTATAGTTTTGAAACTTTGGGAAGAAAATCGTCCCGTTTTGGTACAAATGGGAATTTTAAGAAATGTAGACAAAATTGGTGAACAAGGAGTAACCAAAGTTCAATATATTAGTATAATAGTCTAAATATTGCTTTGAACCCCTTTAGAATGGATTCTACCCAATATATAATCCTAACTATAGTTTTGAAACTTTGGGAAGAAAACCGTCCCGTTTTGGTACAAATTGGAATTTGAAGAAATGTAGACAAAATTGGTGACCAAGGAGTAACCAATGTTCAATATATTAGTAAAATAGTCTAAATATAGCTTTCAACCCCTTTAGAATGGATTCTAACCAATATATAGTCCTAACTACAATTTTGAAACTTTGGGAAGAAAATCGTCCAATTTTGGTAAAAATGGGAATTTGAAGAAATGTAGACAAATTTGGTGACCAAGGAGTAACCAATGTTCAATATATTAGTAAAATAGTCTAAATATAGTTTTGAACCCCTTTAGAATGGATTCTACCCAATATATAGTCCTAACTATAGTTTTGAAACTTTGAGAAGAAAATCGTCCCGTTTTGGTACAAATTGGAATTTGAAGAATTTGACACAAAATTGTCTTATCAAGAAGTAACCAATGTTCAATATATTAGTATAATGGTCTAAATATAGCTTTGAACCCCTTCAAAATGGATTCAACCCAATATATAGTCCTAACTATAGTTTTGAAACTTTGGGAAGAAAATCGTCCTGTTTTGGTACAAATGGGAATTTGAAGAATTTGACTCAAAATTAGCTCATCAAGAAGTAAGCAAAGTTCAATATATTAGTATAATAGTCTAAATATAGCTTTGAACCCCTTCAGAATGGATTCTACCCAATATATATAGTCCTAACTATAGTTTTGAAACTTTGGGAAGAAAATCGTCCCGTTTTGGTACAAATTGGAATTTGAAGAAATGTAGACAAAATTGGTGACCAAGGAGTAACCAATGTTCAATATATTAGTAAAATAGTCTAAATATAGCTTTGAACCCCTTTAGAATGGATTCTACCCAATATATAGTTCTAACTTTAGTTTTGAAACTTTGGGAAGAAAATCGTCCCGTTTTGATACAAATGGGAATTTGAAGAAATGTATACATAATTGGTGACCAAGGAGTAACCAAAGTTCAATATATTAGTAAAATAGTCTAAATATAGCTTTGAACCCCTTTAGAATGGATTCTACCCAATATATAGTCCTAACTATAGTTTTGAAACTTTGGGAAGAAAATCGTCCCGTTTTGGTACAAATGGGAATTTGAAGAATTTGACACAAAATTGTCTCATCAAGAAGTAACCAAAGTTCAATATATTAGTATAATGGTCTAAATATAGCTTTGAATCCCTTCAAAATGGATTCAGCCCAATATATAGTCCTAACTATAGTTTTGAAACTTTGGGAAGAAAATCGTCCTGTTTTGGTACAATTGGGAATTTGAAGAATTTGACACAAAATTATCTCATCAAGAAGTAACCAAAGTTCAATATATTAGTACAATAGTCTAAATATAGCATTGAACCCCTTCAGAATGGATTCTACCCAATATATAGTCCTAACTATAGTTTTGAAACTTTGGGAAGAAAATCGTCCCGTTTTGGTACAAATGGGAATTTGAAGAATTTGACACAAAATTGTCTCATCAAGAAGTAACCAAAGTTCAATATATTAGTATAATAGTCTAAATATAGGTTTGAACCCCTTCAGAATAGATTCTACCCAATATATAGTCCTAACTTTAGTTTTGAAACTTTGGGAAGAAAATTGTCCCGTTTTGGTACAAATGGGAATTTGAAGAATTGTACACAAAATTGGCTCATCAAGAAATAACCAAAGTTCAATATATTAGTATAATAGTCTAAATATAGCTTTGAACCCCTTCAGAATGGATTCTACCCAATATATAGTCCTAACTTTAGTTTTGAAACTTTGGGAAGAAAATCGTCCCGTTTTGGTACAAATGGGAATTTGAAGAAATATAGACAAAATTGGCTCATCAAGAATTAACCAAACTTCATAATATTAGTATAACAGTCTAAATATAGCTTTCAACCCCTTTAGAATAGATTCTAACCAATATATAGTCCTAATTATAATTTTGAAACTTTGGGAAGAAAATCGTCCCGTTTTGATACAAATGGGAATTTGAAGAAATGTATACATAATTGGTGACCAAGGAGTAACCAATGTTCAATATATTAGTAAAATAGTCTAAATATAGCTTTGAACCCCTTTAGAATGGATTCTACCCAATATATAGTCCTAACTATAGTTTTGAAACTTTGGGAAGAAAATCGTCCCGTTTTGGTACAAATGGGAATTTGAAGAATTTGACACAAAATTGTCTCATCAAGAAGTAACCAAAGTTCAATATATTAGTATAATGGTCTAAATATAGCTTTGAACCCCTTCAAAATGGATTCAGCCCAATATATAGTCCTAACTATAGTTTTGAAACTTTGGGAAGAAAATCGTCCTATTTTGGTACAATTGGGAATTTGAAGAATTTGACACAAAATTAGCTCATCAAGAAGTAACCAAAGTTCAATATATTAGTACAATAGTCTAAATATAGCTTTGAACCCCTTCAGAATGGATTCTACCCAATATATAGTCCTAACTATAGTTTTGAAACTTTGGGAAGAAAATCGTCCCGTTTTGGTACAAATGGGAATTTGAAGAAATGTAGACAAAATTGGCTCATCAAGAATTAACCAAACTTCAATATATTAGTATAACAGTCTAAATATAGCTTTCAACCCCTTTAGAATAGATTCTAACCAATATATAGTCCTAATTATAATTTTGAAACTTTGGGAAGAAAATCGTCCAATTTTGGTGTAAATGGGAATTTGAAGAAATGTAGACAAAATTGGTGACCAAGGAGTAACCAATGTTCAATATATTAGTAAAATAGTCTAAATATAGCTTTGAACCCCTTTAGAATGGATTTTACTCAATATATAGTCCTAACTATAGTTTTGAAACTTTGGGAAGAAAATCGTCCCATTTTGGTACAAATGGGAATTTGAAGAATTTGACAAAAATTGTCTCATCAAGAAGTAACCAAAGTTCAATATATTAGTATAATAGTCTAAATATAGCTTTGAACCCCTTCAAAATGGATTCAGCCCAATATATAGTCCTAACTATAGTTTTGAAACTTTGGGAAGAAAATCGTCCTATTTTGGTACAATTGGGAATTTGAAGAATTTGACACAAAATTAGCTCATCAAGAAGTAACCAAAGTTCAATATATTAGTACAATAGTCTAAATATAGCTTTGAACCCCTTCAGAATGGATTCTACCCAATATATAGTCCTAACTATAGTTTTGAAACTTTGGGAAGAAAATCGTCCCGTTTTGGTACAAATGGGAATTTGAAGAAATGTAGACAAAATTGGCTCATCAAGAATTAACCAAACTTCAATATATTAGTATAACAGTCTAAATATAGCTTTCAACCCCTTTAGAATAGATTCTAACCAATATATAGTCCTAATTATAATTTTGAAACTTTGGGAAGAAAATCGTCCAATTTTGGTGTAAATGGGAATTTGAAGAAATGTAGACAAAATTGGTGACCAAGGAGTAACCAATGTTCAATATATTAGTAAAATAGTCTAAATATAGCTTTGAACCCCTTTAGAATGGATTTTACTCAATATATAGTCCTAACTATAGTTTTGAAACTTTGGGAAGAAAATCGTCCCATTTTGGTACAAATGGGAATTTGAAGAATTTGACAAAAATTGTCTCATCAAGAAGTAACCAAAGTTCAATATATTAGTATAATAGTCTAAATATATAGCTTTGAACCCCTTCAGAATGGATTCTACCCAATATATAGTCCTAACTTTAGTTTTGAAACTTTGGGAAGAAAATCGTCCCGTTTTGGTACAAATGGGAATTTGAAGAATTTGACAAAAAATTGGCTCATCAAGAAGTAACCAAAGTTCAATATATTAGTATAATAGTCTAAATATAGCTTTGAACCCCTTCAGAATGGATTCTACCCAATATATAGTCCTAACTTTAGTTTTGAAACTTTGGGAAGAAAATCGTCCCGTTTTGGTACAAATGGGAATTTGAAGAAATATAGACAAAATTGGCTCATCAAGAATTAACCAAACTTCAATATATTAGTATAACAGTCTAAATATAGCTTTCAACCCCTTTAGAATAGATTCTAACCAATATATAGTCCTAATTATAATTTTGAAACTTTGGGAAGAAAATCGTCCAATTTTGGTATAAATGGGAATTTGGAGAAATGTAGACAAAATTGGTGACCAAGGAGTAACCAATGTTCAATATATTAGTAAAATAGTCTAAATATAGCTTTAAACCCCTTTAGAATGGATTCTACCCAATATATAGTCCTAACTTTAGTTTTGAAACTTTGGGAAGGAAATTTTCCCATTTTGGTACAAATGGGAATTTGAAGAATTTGACAAAAAATTGTCTCATCAAGAAGTAACCAAAGTTCAATATATTAGTATAATAGTCTAAATATAGCTTTGAACCCCTTCAGAATGGATTCTACCCAATATATAGTCCTAACTATAGTTTTGAAACTTTGGGAAGGAAATCGTCGCGTTTTGTTACAAATTGGAATTTGAAGAAATGTAGACAAAATTGGTGACCAAGGAGTAACCAATGTTCAATATATTAGTAAAATAGTCTAAATATAGCTTTGAACCCCTTTAGAATGGATTCTACCCCATATATAGTCCTAACTATAGTTTTGAAACTTTGGGAAGAAAATCGTGCCGTTTTGATACAAATGGGAATTTGAAGAAATGTATACATAATTGGTGACCAATGAGTAACCAAAATTCAATATATTAGTAAAATAGTCTAAATATAGCTTTTAACCCCTTTAGAATGGATTCTAACCAATATATATTCCTAACTATAGTTTTAAAACTTTGGGAAGAAAATCGTCCCGTTTTGGTACAAATGGGAATTTGAAGAATTTGACACAAAATTGTCTCATCAAGAAGTAACCAAAGTTCAATATATTAGTATAATGGTCTAAATATAGCTTTGAACCCCTTCAAAATGGATTCAGCCCAATATATAGTCCTAACTATAGTTTTGAAACTTTGGGAAGAAAATCGTCCTATTTTGGTACAATTGGGAATTTGAAGAATTTGACACAAAATTAGCTCATCAAGAAGTAACCAAAGTTCAATATATTAGTACAATAGTCTAAATATAGCTTTGAACCCCTTCAGAATGGATTCTACCCAATATATAGTCCTAACTATAGTTTTGAAACTTTGGGAAGAAAATCGTCCCGTTTTGGTACAAATGGGAATTTGAAGAAATGTAGACAAAATTGGCTCATCAAGAATTAACCAAACTTCAATATATTAGTATAACAGTCTAAATATAGCTTTCAACCCCTTTAGAATAGATTCTAACCAATATATAGTCCTAACTATAATTTTGAAACTTTGGGAAGAAAATCGTCCAATTTTGGTATAAATGGGAATTTGAAGAAATGTAGACAAAATTGGTGACCAAGGAGTAACCAATGTTCAATATATTAGTAAAATGGTCTAAATATAGCTTTGAACCCCTTTAGAATGGATTCCACCCAATATATAGTCCTAACTATAGTTTTGAAAGTTTGGGAAGAAAATCGTCCCGTTTTGGTACAAATGGGAATTTGAAGAATTGTACACAAAATTGGCTCATCAAGAATTAACCAAAGTTCAATATATTAGTATAATAGTCTAAATATAGCTTTGAACCCCTTCAGAATGGATTCAACCCAATATATAGTCCTAACTTTAGTTTTGAAACTTTGGGAAGAAAATCTCCCGTTTTGGTACAAATGGGAATTTGAAGAATTGTACACAAAATTGGCTCATCAATAAGTAACCAAACTTAAATATATTAGTATAACAGTCTAAATATAGCTTTCAACCCCTTTAGAATAGATTCTAACCAATATATAGTCCTAACTATAATTTTGAAACTTTGGGAAGAAAATCGTCCAATTTTGGTATAAATGGGAATTTGAAGAAATGTAGACAAAATTGGTGACCAAGGAGTAACCAATGTTCAATATATTAGTAAAATGGTCTAAATATAGCTTTGAACCCCTTTAGAATGGATTCCACCCAATATATAGTCCTAACTATAGTTTTGAAAGTTTGGGAAGAAAATCGTCCCGTTTTGGTACAAATGGGAATTTGAAGAATTTGACACAAAATTGTCTCATCAAGAAGTAACCAAAGTTCAATATATTAGTATAATAGTCTAAATATAGCTTTGAACCCCTTCAAAATGGATTCAACCCAATATATAGTCCTAACTATAGTTTTGAAACTTTGGGAAGAAAATCGTCCTGTTTTGGTACAAATGGGAAATTGAAGAATTGTACACAAAATTGGCTCATCAAGAAGTAACCAAACTTCAATATATTAGTATAACAGTCTAAATATAGCTTTCAACCCTTTTAGAATCGATTCTAACCAATATATAGTATTAACTATAATTTTGAAACTTTGGGAAGAAAATCGTCCAATTTTGGTATAAATGGGAATTTAAAGAAATGTAGACAAAATTGGTTACCAAGGAGTAACCAATGTTCAATATATTAGTAAAATAGTCTAAATATATCTTTGAACCCCTTTAGAATGGATTCTACCCAATATATAGTTTTGAAACTTTGGGAAGAAAATTGTGCCGTTTTGATACAAATGGGAATTTGAAGAAATGTATACATAATTGGTGACCAATGAGTAACCAAACTTCAATATATTAGTAAAATAGTCTAAATATGGCTTTGAACCCCTTTAGAATGGATTCTAACCAATATATAGTCCTAACTATAGTTTTAAAACTTTGGGAAGAAAATCGCCCCGTTTTGGTACAAATGGGAATTTGAAGAATTTGACACAAAATTAGCTCATCAAGAAGTAACCAAAGTTCAATATACTAGTATAATAGTCTAAATATAGCTTTGAACCCCTTCAGAATGGATTCTACCCAATATATAGTCCTAACTATAGTTTTGAAACTTTGGGAAGAAAATCGTCCCATTTTGGTACAAATGGGAATTTGAAGAAATGTAGACAAAATTGGTGAACAAGGAGTAACCAAAGTTCAATATATTAGTATAATAGTCGAAATATAGCTTTGAACCCCTTTAGAATGGATTCTACCCAATATATAGTCCTAACTATAGTTTTGAAACTTTGGGAAGAAAATAGTCCCGTTTTGGTACAAATGGGAATTTGAAGAATTTGACACAAAATTAGCTCATCAAGAAGTAACCAAAGTTCAATATATTAGTATAATAGTCTAAATATAGCTTTGAACCCCTTCAGAATGGATTCTACCCAATATATAGTCCTAACTATAGTTTTGAAACTTTGGGAAGAAAATCGTCCCGTTTTGGTACAAATGGGAATTTGAAGAAATGTAGACAAAATTGGTGAACAAGGAGTAACCAAAGTTCAATATATTAGTATAATAGTCTAAATATTGCTTTGAACCCCTTGAGAATGGATTCTACCCAATATATAATCCTAACTATAGTTTTGAAACTTTGGGAAGAAAATCGTCCCGTTTTGTTACAAATTGGAATTTGAAGAAATGTAGACAAAATTGGTGACCAAGGAGTAACCAATGTTCAATATATTAGTAAAATAGTCTAAATATATCTTTGAACCCCTTTAGAATGGATTCTACCCAATATATAGTTTTGAAACTTTGGGAAGAAAATTGTGCCGTTTTGATACAAATGGGAATTTGAAGAAATGTATACATAATTGGTGACCAATGAGTAACCAAACTTCAATATATTAGTAAAATAGTCTAAATATAGCTTTGAACCCCTTTAGAATGGATTCTAACCAATATATAGTCCTAACTATAGTTTTAAAACTTTGGGAAGAAAATCGCCCCGTTTTGGTACAAATGGGAATTTGAAGAATTTGACACAAAATTGTCTCATCAAGAAGTAACCAAAGTTCAATATATTAGTATAATAGTCTAAATATAGCTTTGAACCCCTTCAGAATGGATTCTACCCAATATATAGTCCTAACTTTAGTTTTGAAACTTTGGGAAGAAAATCGTCCCGTTTTGGTACAAATGGGAATTTGAAAAATTGTACACAAAATTGGCTCATCAAGAAGTAACCAAACTTCAATATATTAGTATAACAGTCTAAATATAGCTTTCAACCCCTTTAGAATGGATTCTAACCAATATATAGTCCTAACTATAATTTTGAAACTTTGGGAAGAAAATCGTCCAATTTTGGTATAAATGGGAATTTGAAGAAATGTAGACAAAATTGGTTACCAAGGAGTAACAAATGTTCAATATATTAGTAAAATAGTCTAAATATTGCTTTGAACCCCTTTAGAATGGATTCTACCCAATATATAGTCCTAACTATAGTTTTGAAACTTTGGGAAGAAAATAGTCCCGTTTTGGTACAAATGGGAATTTGAAGAAATGTAGACAAAATTGGTGAACAAGGAGTAACCAAACTTCAATATATTAGTAAAATAGTCTAAATATAGCTTTGAACCCCTTTAGAATGGATTCTAACCAATATATAGTCCTAACTATAGTTTTAAAACTTTGGGAAGAAAATCGCCCCGTTTTGGTACAAATGGGAATTTGAAGAATTTGACACAAAATTGTCTCATCAAGAAGTAACCAAAGTTCAATATATTAGTATAATAGTCTAAATATAGCTTTGAACCCCTTCAGAATGGATTCTACCCAATATATAGTCCTAACTTTAGTTTTGAAACTTTGGGAAGAAAATCGTCCCGTTTTGGTACAAATGGGAATTTGAAGAATTGTACACAAAATTGGCTCATCAAGAAGTAACCAAACTTCAATATATTAGTATAACAGTCTAAATATAGCTTTCAACCCCTTTAGAATGGATTCTAACCAATATATAGTCCGAACTATAATTTTGAAACTTTGGGAAGAAAATCGTCCAATTTTGGTATAAATGGGAATTTGAAGAAATGTAGACAAAATTGGTTACCAAGGAGTAACAAATGTTCAATATATTAGTAAAATAGTCTAAATATTGCTTTGAACCCCTTTAGAATGGATTCTACCCAATATATAGTCCTAACTATAGTTTTGAAACTTTGGGAAGAAAATAGTCCCGTTTTGGTACAAATGGGAATTTGAAGAAATGTAGACAAAATTGGTGAACAAGGAGTAACCAAAGTTCAATATATTAGTATAATAGTCTAAATATTGCTTTGAACCCCTTTAGAATGGATTCTACCCAATATATAATCCTAACTATAGTTTTGAAACTTTGGGAAGAAAATCGTCCCGTTTTGTTACAAATGGGAATTTGAAGAATTTGACACAAAATTGTCTCATCAAGAAGTAACCAAAGTTCAATATATTAGTATAATAGTCTAAATATAGCTTTGAACCCCTTCAGAATGGATTCTACCCAATATATAGTCCTAACTTTAGTTTTGAAACTTTGGGAAGAAAATAGTCCCGTTTTGGTACAAATGGGAATTTGAAGAATTTGACACAAAATTAGCTCATCAAGAAGTAACCAAAGTTCAATATATTAGTATAATAGTCTAAATATAGCTTTGAACCCCTTCAGAATGGATTCTACCCAATATATAGTCCTAACTATAGTTTTAAAACTTTGGGAAGAAAATCGTCCCGTTTTGGTACAAATGGGAATTTGAAGAATTTGACACAAAATTGTCTCATCAAGAAGTAACCAAAGTTCAATATATTAGTAAAATAGTCTAAATATAGCTTTGAACCCCTTTAGAATGGATTCTACCCAATATATAGTCCTAACTATAGTTTTTAAACTTTGGGAAGAAAATCATGCCGTTTTGATACAAATGGGAATTTGAAGAAATGTATACATAATTGGTGACCAATGAGTAACCAAACTTCAATATATTAGTAAAATAGTCTAAATATAGCTTTGAACCCCTTTAGAATGGATTCTAACCAATATATAGTCCTAACTATAGTTTTAAAACTTTGGGAAGAAAATCGCCCCGTTTTGGTACAAATGGGAATTTGAAGAATTTGACACAAAATTGTCTCATCAAGAAGTAACCAAAGTTCAATATATTAGTATAATAGTCTAAATATAGCTTTGAACCCCTTCAGAATGGATTCTACCCAATATATAGTCCTAACTTTAGTTTTGAAACTTTGGGAAGAAAATCGTCCCGTTTTGGTACAAATGGGAATTTGAAGAATTGTACACAAAATTGGCTCATCAAGAAGTAACCAAACTTCAATATATTAGTATAACAGTCTAAATATAGCGATCAACCCCTTTAGAATGGATTCTAACCAATATATAGTCCTAACTATAATTTTGAAACTTTGGGAAGAAAATCGTCCCGTTTTGGTGTAAATGGGAATTTGAAGAAATGTAGACAAAATTGGTGACCAAGGAGTAACCAATGTTCAATATATTAGTAAAATAGTCTAAATATAGCTTTGAACCCCTTTAGAATGGATTCTAACCAATATATAGTCCTAACTATAGTTTTAAAACTTTGGGAAGAAAATCGCCCCGTTTTGGTACAAATGGGAATTTGAAGAATTTGACACAAAATTGTCTCATCAAGAAGTAACCAAAGTTCAATATATTAGTATAATAGTCTAAATATAGCTTTGAACCCCTTCAGAATGGATTCTACCCAATATATAGTCCTAACTATAGTTTTTAAACTTTGGGAAGAAAATCATGCCGTTTTGATACAAATGGGAATTTGAAGAAATGTATACATAATTGGTGACCAATGAGTAACCAAACTTCAATATATTAGTAAAATAGTCTAAATATAGCTTTGAACCCCTTTAGAATGGATTCTAACCAATATATAGTCCTAACTATAGTTTTAAAACTTTGGGAAGAAAATCGCCCCGTTTTGGTACAAATGGGAATTTGAAGAATTTGACACAAAATTGTCTCATCAAGAAGTAACCAAAGTTCAATATATTAGTATAATAGTCTAAATATAGCTTTGAACCCCTTCAGAATGGATTCTACCCAATATATAGTCCTAACTTTAGTTTTGAAACTTTGGGAAGAAAATCGTCCCGTTTTGGTACAAATGGGAATTTGAAGAATTGTACACAAAATTGGCTCATCAAGAAGTAACCAAACTTCAATATATTAGTATAACAGTCTAAATATAGCGATCAACCCCTTTAGAATGGATTCTAACCAATATATAGTCCTAACTATAATTTTGAAACTTTGGGAAGAAAATCGTCCCGTTTTGGTACAAATGGGAATTTGAAGAATTTGACACAAAATTAGCTCATCAAGAAGAAACCAAAGTTCAATATATTAGTAAAATAGTCTAAATATAGCTTTGAACCCCTTTAGAATGGATTCTAACCAATATATAGTCCTAACTATAGTTTTAAAACTTTGGGAAGAAAATCGCCCCGTTTTGGTACAAATGGGAATTTGAAGAATTTGACACAAAATTGTCTCATCAAGAAGTAACCAAAGTTCAATATATTAGTAAAATAGTCTAAATATAGCTTTGAACCCCTTTAGAATGGATTCTACCCAATATATAGTCCTAACTATAGTTTTTAAACTTTGGGAAGAAAATCATGCCGTTTTGATACAAATGGGAATTTGAAGAAATGTATACATAATTGGTGACCAATGAGTAACCAAACTTCAATATATTAGTAAAATAGTCTAAATATAGCTTTGAACCCCTTTAGAATGGATTCTAACCAATATATAGTCCTAACTATAGTTTTAAAACTTTGGGAAGAAAATCGCCCCGTTTTGGTACAAATGGGAATTTGAAGAATTTGACACAAAATTGTCTCATCAAGAAGTAACCAAAGTTCAATATATTAGTATAATAGTCTAAATATAGCTTTGAACCCCTTCAGAATGGATTCTACCCAATATATAGTCCTAACTTTAGTTTTGAAACTTTGGGAAGAAAATCGTCCCGTTTTGGTACAAATGGGAATTTGAAGAATTGTACACAAAATTGGCTCATCAAGAAGTAACCAAAGTTCAATATATAAGTAAAATAGTCTAAATATAGCTTTGAACCCCTTTAGAATGGATTCTAACCAATATATAGTCCTAACTATAGTTTTAAAACTTTGGGAAGAAAATCGCCCCGTTTTGGTACAAATGGGAATTTGAAGAATTTGACACAAAATTGTCTCATCAAGAAGTAACCAAAGTTCAATATATTAGTAAAATAGTCTAAATATAGCTTTGAACCCCTTTAGAATGGATTCTACCCAATATATAGTCCTAACTATAGTTTTTAAACTTTGGGAAGAAAATCATGCCGTTTTGATACAAATGGGAATTTGAAGAAATGTATACATAATTGGTGACCAATGAGTAACCAAACTTCAATATATTAGTAAAATAGTCTAAATATAGCTTTGAACCCCTTTAGAATGGATTCTAACCAATATATAGTCCTAACTATAGTTTTAAAACTTTGGGAAGAAAATCGCCCCGTTTTGGTACAAATGGGAATTTGAAGAATTTGACACAAAATTGTCTCATCAAGAAGTAACCAAAGTTCAATATATTAGTATAATAGTCTAAATATAGCTTTGAACCCCTTCAGAATGGATTCTACCCAATATATAGTCCTAACTTTAGTTTTGAAACTTTGGGAAGAAAATCGTCCCGTTTTGGTACAAATGGGAATTTGAAGAATTGTACACAAAATTGGCTCATCAAGAAGTAACCAAACTTCAATATATTAGTATAACAGTCTAAATATAGCGATCAACCCCTTTAGAATGGATTCTAACCAATATATAGTCCTAACTATAATTTTGAAACTTTGGGAAGAAAATCGTCCCGTTTTGGTACAAATGGGAATTTGAAGAATTTGACACAAAATTAGCTCATCAAGAAGAAACCAAAGTTCAATATATTAGTAAAATAGTCTAAATATAGCTTTGAACCCCTTTAGAATGGATTCTAACCAATATATAGTCCTAACTATAGTTTTAAAACTTTGGGAAGAAAATCGCCCCGTTTTGGTACAAATGGGAATTTGAAGAATTTGACACAAAATTGTCTCATCAAGAAGTAACCAAAGTTCAATATATTAGTAAAATAGTCTAAATATAGCTTTGAACCCCTTTAGAATGGATTCTACCCAATATATAGTCCTAACTATAGTTTTTAAACTTTGGGAAGAAAATCATGCCGTTTTGATACAAATGGGAATTTGAAGAAATGTATACATAATTGGTGACCAATGAGTAACCAAACTTCAATATATTAGTAAAATAGTCTAAATATAGCTTTGAACCCCTTTAGAATGGATTCTAACCAATATATAGTCCTAACTATAGTTTTAAAACTTTGGGAAGAAAATCGCCCCGTTTTGGTACAAATGGGAATTTGAAGAATTTGACACAAAATTGTCTCATCAAGAAGTAACCAAAGTTCAATATATTAGTATAATAGTCTAAATATAGCTTTGAACCCCTTCAGAATGGATTCTACCCAATATATAGTCCTAACTTTAGTTTTGAAACTTTGGGAAGAAAATCGTCCCGTTTTGGTACAAATGGGAATTTGAAGAATTGTACACAAAATTGGCTCATCAAGAAGTAACCAAAGTTCAATATATTAGTAAAATAGTCTAAATATAGCTTTGAACCCCTTTAGAATGGATTCTAACCAATATATAGTCCTAACTATAGTTTTAAAACTTTGGGAAGAAAATCGCCCCGTTTTGGTACAAATGGGAATTTGAAGAATTTGACACAAAATTGTCTCATCAAGAAGTAACCAAAGTTCAATATATTAGTAAAATAGTCTAAATATAGCTTTGAACCCCTTTAGAATGGATTCTACCCAATATATAGTCCTAACTATAGTTTTTAAACTTTGGGAAGAAAATCATGCCGTTTTGATACAAATGGGAATTTGAAGAAATGTATACATAATTGGTGACCAATGAGTAACCAAACTTCAATATATTAGTAAAATAGTCTAAATATAGCTTTGAACCCCTTTAGAATGGATTCTAACCAATATATAGTCCTAACTATAGTTTTAAAACTTTGGGAAGAAAATCGCCCCGTTTTGGTACAAATGGGAATTTGAAGAATTTGACACAAAATTGTCTCATCAAGAAGTAACCAAAGTTCAATATATTAGTATAATAGTCTAAATATAGCTTTGAACCCCTTCAGAATGGATTCTACCCAATATATAGTCCTAACTTTAGTTTTGAAACTTTGGGAAGAAAATCGTCCCGTTTTGGTACAAATGGGAATTTGAAGAATTGTACACAAAATTGGCTCATCAAGAAGTAACCAAAGTTCAATATATTAGTATAATAGTCTAAATATAGCTTTGAACCCCTTCAGAATGGATTCTACCCAATATATAGTCCTAACTTTAGTTTTTAAACTTTGGGAAGAAAATCATGCCGTTTTGATACAAATGGGAATTTGAAGAAATGTATACATAATTGGTGACCAATGAGTAACCAAACTTCAATATATTAGTAAAATAGTCTAAATATAGCTTTGAACCCCTTTAGAATGGATTCTAACCAATATATAGTCCTAACTATAGTTTTAAAACTTTGGGAAGAAAATCGCCCCGTTTTGGTACAAATTGGAATTTGAAGAATTTGACACAAAATTGTCTCATCAAGAAGTAACCAAAGTTCAATATATTAGTATAATAGTCTAAATATAGCTTTGAACCCCTTCAGAATGGATTCTACCCAATATATAGTCCTAACTTTAGTTTTGAAACTTTGGGAAGAAAATAGTCCCGTTTTGGTACAAATGGGAATTTGAAGAATTTGACACAAAATTAGCTCATCAAGAAGTAACCAAAGTTCAATATATTAGTATAATAGTCTAAATATAGCTTTGAACCCCTTCAGAATGGATTCTACCCAATATATAGTCCTAACTATAGTTTTTAAACTTTGGGAAGAAAATAGTCCCGTTTTGGTACAAATGGGAATTTGAAGAATTTGACACAAAATTAGCTCATCAAGAAGAAACCAAAGTTCAATATATTAGTAAAATAGTCTAAATATAGCTTTGAACCCCTTTAGAATGGATTCTAACCAATATATAGTCCTAACTATAGTTTTAAAACTTTGGGAAGAAAATCGCCCCGTTTTGGTACAAATGGGAATTTGAAGAATTTGACACAAAATTGTCTCATCAAGAAGTAACCAAAGTTCAATATATTAGTAAAATAGTCTAAATATAGCTTTGAACCCCTTTAGAATGGATTCTACCCAATATATAGTCCTAACTATAGTTTTTAAACTTTGGGAAGAAAATCATGCCGTTTTGATACAAATGGGAATTTGAAGAAATGTATACATAATTGGTGACCAATGAGTAACCAAACTTCAATATATTAGTAAAATAGTCTAAATATAGCTTTGAACCCCTTTAGAATGGATTCTAACCAATATATAGTCCTAACTATAGTTTTAAAACTTTGGGAAGAAAATCGCCCCGTTTTGGTACAAATGGGAATTTGAAGAATTTGACACAAAATTGTCTCATCAAGAAGTAACCAAAGTTCAATATATTAGTATAATAGTCTAAATATAGCTTTGAACCCCTTCAGAATGGATTCTACCCAATATATAGTCCTAACTTTAGTTTTGAAACTTTGGGAAGAAAATCGTCCCGTTTTGGTACAAATGGGAATTTGAAGAATTGTACACAAAATTGGCTCATCAAGAAGTAACCAAACTTCAATATATTAGTATAACAGTCTAAATATAGCTTTCAACCCCTTTAGAATGGATTCTAACCAATATATAGTCCTAACTATAATTTTGAAACTTTGGGAAGAAAATCGTCCAATTTTGGTATAAATGGGAATTTGAAGAAATGTAGACAAAATTGGTTACCAAGGAGTAACAAATGTTCAATATATTAGTAAAATAGTCTAAATATTGCTTTGAACCCCTTTAGAATGGATTCTACCCAATATATAGTCCTAACTATAGTTTTGAAACTTTGGGAAGAAAATAGTCCCGTTTTGGTACAAATGGGAATTTGAAGAAATGTAGACAAAATTGGTGAACAAGGAGTAACCAAAGTTCAATATATTAGTATAATAGTCTAAATATTGCTTTGAACCCCTTTAGAATGGATTCTACCCAATATATAATCCTAACTATAGTTTTGAAACTTTGGGAAGAAAATCGTCCCGTTTTGTTACAAATTGGAATTTGAAGAAATGTAGACAAAATTGGTGACCAAGGAGTAACCAATGTTCAATATATTAGTAAAATAGTCTAAATATATCTTTGAACCCCTTTAGAATGGATTCTACCCAATATATAGTCCTAACTATAGTTTTGAAACTTTGGGAAGAAAATCGTGCCGTTTTGATACAAATGGGAATTTGAAGAAATGTATACATAATTGGTGACCAATGAGTAACCAAACTTCAATATATTAGTAAAATAGTCTAAATATAGCTTTGAACCCCTTTAGAATGGATTCTAACCAATATATAGTTCTAACTATAGTTTTAAAACTTTGGGAAGAAAATCGCCCCGTTTTGGTACAAATGGGAATTTGAAGAATTTGACACAAAATTGTCTCATCAAGAAGTAACCAAAGTTCAATATATTAGTATAATAGTCTAAATATAGCTTTGAACCCCTTCAGAATGGATTCTACCCAATATATAGTCCTAACTTTAGTTTTGAAACTTTGGGAAGAAAATCGTCCCGTTTTGGTACAAATGGGAATTTGAAGAATTGTACACAAAATTGGCTCATCAAGAAGTAACCAAAGTTCAATATATTATTATAATAGTCTAAATATAGCTTTGAACCCCTTCAGAATGGATTCTACCCAATATATAGTCCTAACTATAGTTTTGAAACTTTGGGAAGAAAATCGTCCCGTTTTGATACAAATGGGAATTTGAAGAATTTGACACAAAATTGTCTCATCAAGAAGTAACCAAAGTTCAATATATTAGTATAATGGTCTAAATATAGCTTTGAACCCCTTCAAAATGGATTCAACCCAATATATAGTCCTAACTATAGTTTTGAAACTTTGGGAAGAAAATCGTCCCGTTTTGGTACAAATGGGAATTTGAAGAATTTGACACAAAATTGTCTCATCAAGAAGTAACCAAAGTTCAATATATTAGTATAATGGTCTAAATATAGCTTTGAACCCCTTCAAAATGGATTCAACCCAATATATAGTCCTAACTATAGTTTTGAAACTTTGGGAAGAAAATCGTCCCGTTTTGGTACAAATGGGAATTTGAAGAATTTGACACAAAATTGTCTCATCAAGAAGTAACCAAAGTTCAATATATTAGTATAATGGTCTAAATATAGCTTTGAACCCCTTCAAAATGGATTCAACCCAATATATAGTCCTAACTATAGTTTTGAAACTTTGGGAAGAAAATCGTCCCGTTTTGGTACAAATGGGAATTTGAAGAATTTGACACAAAATTAGCTCATCAAGAAGTAACCAAAGTTCAATATATTAGTATAATAGTCTAAATATAGCTTTGAACCCCTTCAGAATGGATTCTACCCAATATATAGTCCTAACTATAGTTTTGAAACTTTGGGAAGGAAATCGTCGCGTTTTGTTACAAATTGGAATTTGAAGAAATGTAGACAAAATTGGTGACCAAGGAGTAACCAATGTTCAATATATTAGTAAAATAATCTAAATATAGCTTTGAACCCCTTTAGAATGGATTCTACCCAATATATAGTCCTAACTATAGTTTTGAAACTTTGGGAAGAAAATAGTCCCGTTTTGGTACAAATGGGAATTTGAAGAATTTGACACAAAATTGTCTCATCAAGAAGCAACCAAAGTTCAATATATTAGTATAATGGTCTAAATATAGCTTTGAACCCCTTCAAAATGGATTCAACCCAATATATAGTTCTAACTATAGTTTTGAAACTTTGGGAAGAAAATCGTCCCGTTTTGGTACAAATGGGAATTCGAAGAATTTGACACAAAATTGTCTCATCAAGAAGTAACCATAGTTCCATATATTAGTATAATGGTCTAAATATAGCTTTGAACCCCTTCAAAATGGATTCAACCCAATATATAGTCCTAACTATAGTTTTGAAACTTTGGGAAGAAAATCGTCCCGTTTTGGTACAAATGGGAATTTGAAGAATTTGACACAAAATTAGCTCATCAAGAAGTAGCCAAAGTTCAATACATTAGTATAATAGTCTAAATATAGCTTTGAACCCCTTCAGAATAGATTCTACCCAATATATAGTCCTAACTATAGTTTTGAAACTTTGGGAAGAAAATCGTCCCGTTTTGGTACAAATGGGAATTTGAAGAATTGTACACAAAATTGGCTCATCAAGAAGTAACCAAACTTCAATATATTAGTATAACAGTCTAAATATAGCTTTCAACCCCTTTAGAATGGATTCTAACCAATATATAGTCCTAACTATAATTTTGAAACTTTGGGAAGAAAATCGTCCAATTTTGGTATAAATGGGAATTTAAAGAAATGTAGACAAAATTGGTTACCAAGGAGTAACCAATGTTCAATATATTAGTAAAATAGTCTAAATATAGCTTTGAACCCCTTTAGAATGGATTCTACCCAATATATAGTCATAACTATAGTTTTGAAACTTTGGGAAGAAAATAGTCCCGTTTTGGTACAAATGGGAATTTGAAGAATTTGACACAAAATTGTCTCATCAAGAAGTAACCAAAGTTCAATATATTAGTATAATGGTCTAAATATAGCTTTGAACCCCTTCAAAATGGATTCAACCCAATATATAGTCCTAACTATAGTTTTGAAACTTTGGGAAGAAAATCGTCCCGTTTTGGTACAAATGGGAATTTGAAGAATTTGACACAAAATTAGCTCATCAAGAAGTAACCAAAGTTCCATATATTAGTATAATAGTCTAAATATAGCTTTGAACCCCTTCAGAATGGATTCTACCCAATATATAGTCCTAACTATAGTTTTGAAACTTTGGGAAGAAAATCTTCCCGTTTTGGTACAAATGGGAATTTGAAGAATTGTACACAAAATTGGCTCAACAGGAAGTAACCAAACTTCAATATATTAGTATAACAGTCTAAATATAGCTTTCAACCCCTTTAGAATGGATTCTAACCAATATATAGTCCTAACTATAATTTTGAAACTTTGGGAAGAAAATCGTCCAATTTTGGTATAAATGGGAATTTAAAGAAATGTAGACAAAATTGGTTACCAAGTAGTAACCAATGTTCAATATATTAGTAAAATAGTCTAAATATAGCTTTGAACCCCTTTAGAATGGATTCTACCCAATATATAGTCATAACTATAGTTTTGAAACTTTGGGAAGAAAATAGTCCCGTTTTGGTACAAATGGGAATTTGAAGAATTTGACACAAAATTGTCTCATCAAGAAGTAACCAAAGTTCAATATATTAGTATAATGGTCTAAATATAGCTTTGAACCCCTTCAAAATGGATTCAACCCAATATATAGTCCTAACTATAGTTTTGAAACTTTGGGAAGAAAATCGTCCTGTTTTGGTACAAATGGGAATTTGAAGAATTTGACACAAAATTGTCTCATCAAGAAGTAACCAAAGTTCAATATATTAGTATAATGGTCTAAATATAGCTTTGAACCCCTTCAAAATGGATTCAACCCAATATATAGTCCTAACTATAGTTTTGAAACTTGGGGAAGAAAATCGTCCCGTTTTGGTACAAATGGGAATTTGAAGAATTTGACACAAAATTAGCTCATCAAGAAGTAACCAAAGTTCCATATATTAGTATAATAGTCTAAATATAGCTTTGAACCCCTTCAGAATGGATTCTACCCAATATATAGTCCTAACTATAGTTTTGAAACTTTGGGAAGAAAATCTTCCCGTTTTGGTACAAATGGGAATTTGAAGAATTGTACACAAAATTGGCTCAACAGGAAGTAACCAAACTTCAATATATTAGTATAACAGTCTAAATATAGCTTTCAACCCCTTTAGAATGGATTCTAACCAATATATAGTCCTAACTATAATTTTGAAACTTTGGGAAGAAAATCGTCCAATTTTGGTATAAGTGGGAATTTAAAGAAATGTAGACAAAATTGGTTACCAAGTAGTAACCAATGTTCAATATATTAGTAAAATAGTCTAAATATAGCTTTGAACCCCTTTAGAATGGATTCTACCCAATATATAGTCATAACTATAGTTTTGAAACTTTGGGAAGAAAATAGTCCCGTTTTGGTACAAATGGGAATTTGAAGAATTTGACACAAAATTGTCTCATCAAGAAGTAACCAAAGTTCAATATATTAGTATAATGGTCTAAATATAGCTTTGAACCCCTTCAAAATGGATTCAACCCAATATATAGTCCTAACTATAGTTTTGAAACTTTGGGAAGAAAATCGTCCTGTTTTGGTACAAATGGGAATTTGAAGAATTTGACACAAAATTGTCTCATCAAGAAGTAACCAAAGTTCAATATATTAGTATAATGGTCTAAATATAGCTTTGAACCCCTTCAAAATGGATTCAACCCAATATATAGTCCTAACTATAGTTTTGAAACTTTGGGAAGAAAATCGTCCCGTTTTGGTACAAATGGGAATTTGAAGAATTTGACACAAAATTAGCTCATCAAGAAGTAACCAAAGTTCAATATATTAGTATAATAGTCTAAATATAGCTTTGAACCCCTTCAGAATAGATTCTACCCAATATATAGTCCTAACTATAGTTTTGAAACTTTGGGAAGAAAATCGTCCCGTTTTGGTACAAATGGGAATTTGAAGAATTGTACACAAAATTGGCTCATCAAGAAGTAACCAAACTTCAATATATTAGTATAACAGTCTAAATATAGCTTTCAACCCCTTTAGAATGGATTCTAACCAATATATAGTCCTAACTATAATTTTGAAACTTTGGGAAGAAAATCGTCCAATTTTGGTATAAATGGGAATTTAAAGAAATGTAGACAAAATTGGTTACCAAGGAGTAACCAATGTTCAATATATTAGTAAAATAGTCTAAATATAGCTTTGAACCCCTTTAGAATGGATTCTACCCAATATATAGTCCTAACTATAGTTTTGAAACTTTGGGAAGAAAATAGTCCCGTTTTGGTACAAATGGGAATTTGAAGAATTTGACACAAAATTGTCTCATCAAGAAGTAACCAAAGTTCAATATATTAGTATAATGGTCTAAATATAGCTTTGAACCCCTTCAAAATGGATTCAACCCAATATATAGTCCTAACTATAATTTTGAAACTTTGGGAAGAAAATCGTTCAATTTTGGTATAAATGGGAATTTAAAGAAATGTAGACAAAATTGGGTACCAAGGAGTAACCAATGTTCAATATATTAGTAAAATAGTCTAAATATAGCTTTGAACCCCTTTAGAATGGATTCTACCCAATATATAGTCATAACTATAGTTTTGAAACTTTGGGAAGAAAATAGTCCCGTTTTGGTACAAATGGGAATTTGAAGAATTTGACACAAAATTGTCTCATCAAGAAGTAACCAAAGTTCAATATATTAGTATAATGGTCTAAATATAGCTTTGAACCCCTTCAAAATGGATTCAACCCAATATATAGTCCTAACTATAATTTTGAAGCTTTGGGAAGAAAATCGTCCCGTTTTGGTACAAATGGGAATTTGAAGAATTTGACACAAAATTAGCTCATCAAGAAGTAACCAAAGTTCAATATATTAGTATAATAGTCTAAATATAGCTTTGAACCCCTTCAAAATGGATTCAACCCAATATATAGTCCTAACTATAGTTTTGAAACTTTGGGAAGGAAATCGTCGCGTTTTGTTACAAATTGGAATTTGAAGAAAGGTAGACAAAATTAGTGACCAAGGAGTAACCAATGTTCAATATATTAGTAAAATAGTTTAAATATAGCTTTGAAACCCTTTAGAATGGATTCTACCCAATATATAGTCCTAACTATAGTTTTGAAACTTTGGGAAGAAAATCGTCCCGTTTTGGTACAAATGGGAATTTGAAGAATTGTACACAAAATTGGCTCATCAAGAAGTAACCAAACTTCAATATATTAGTATAACAGTCTAAATATAGCTTTCAACCCCTTTAGAATAGATTCTAACCAATATATACTCCTAACTATAGTTTTGAAACTTTGGGAAGAAAATCATCCTGTTTTGGTACAAATGGGAATTTGAAGAATTGTACACAAAATTGGCTCATCAAGTAGTAACCAAACTTCAATATATTAGTATAACAGTCTAAATATAGCTTTCAACCCCTTTAGAATGGATTCTAACCAATATATAGTCCTAACTATAATTTTGAAACTTTGGGAAGAAAATCGTCCAATTTTGGTATAAATGGGAATTTAAAGAAATGTAGACAAAATTGGGTACCAAGGAGTAACCAATGTTCAATATATTAGTAAAATAGTCTAAATATAGCTTTGAACCCCTTTAGAATGGATTCTACCCAATATATAGTCCTAACTATAGTTTTGAAACTTTGGGAAGAAAATAGTCCCGTTTTGGTACAAATGGGAATTTGAAGAATTTGACACAAAATTGTCTCATCAAGAAGTAACCAAAGTTCAATATATTAGTATAATGGTCTAAATATAGCTTTGAACCCCTTCAAAATGGATTCAACCCAATATATAGTCCTAACTATAGTTTTGAAACTTTGGGAAGAAAATCGATCTGTTTTGGTACAAATGGGAATTTGAAGAATTTGACACAAAATTGTCTCATCAAGAAGTAACCAAAGTTCAATATATTAGTATAATGGTCTAAATATAGCTTTGAACCCCTTCAAAATGGATTCAACCCAATATATAGTCCTAACTATAGTTTTGAAACTTTGGGAAGAAAATCGTCCCGTTTTGGTACAAATGGGAATTTGAAGAATTTGACACAAAATTAGCTCATCAAGAAGTAACCAAAGTTCAATATATTAGTATAATAGTCTAAATATAGCTTTGAACCCCTTCAGAATAGATTCTACCCAATATATAGTCCTAACTATAGTTTTGAAACTTTGGGAAGAAAATCGTCCCGTTTTGGTACAAATGGGAATTTGAAGAATTGTACACAAAATTGGCTCATCAAGAAGTAACCAAACTTCAATATATTAGTATAACAGTCTAAATATAGCTTTCAACCCCTTTAGAATGGATTCTAACCAATATATAGTCCTAACTATAATTTTGAAACTTTGGGAAGAAAATCGTCCAATTTTGGTATAAATGGGAATTTAAAGAAATGTAGACAAAATTGGTTACCAAGGAGTAACCAATGTTCAATATATTAGTAAAATAGTCTAAATATAGCTTTGAACCCCTTTAGAATGGATTCTACCCAATATATAGTCATAACTATAGTTTTGAAACTTTGAGAAGAAAATAGTCCCGTTTTGGTACAAATGGGAATTTGAAGAATTTGACACAAAATTGTCTCATCAAGAAGTAACCAAAGTTCAATATATTAGTATAATGGTCTAAATATAGCTTTGAACCCCTTCAAAATGGATTCAACCCAATATATAGTCCTAACTATAGTTTTGAAACTTTGGGAAGAAAATCGATCTGTTTTGGTACAAATGGGAATTTGAAGAATTTGACACAAAATTGTCTCATCAAGAAGTAACCAAAGTTCAAAATATTAGTATAATGGTCTAAATATAGCTTTGAACCCCTTCAAAATGGATTCAACCCAATATATAGTCCTAACTATAGTTTTGAAACTTTGGGAAGAAAATCGTCCCGTTTTGGTACAAATGGGAATTTGAAGAATTTGACACAAAATTAGCTCATCAAGAAGTAACCAAAGTTCAATATATTAGTATAATAGTCTAAATATAGCTTTGAACCCCTTCAGAATAGATTCTACCAAATATATAGTCCTAACTATAGTTTTGAAACTTTGGGAAGAAAATCGTCCCGTTTTGGTACAAATGGGAATTTGAAGAATTGTACACAAAATTGGCTCATCAAGAAGTAACCAAACTTCAATATATTAGTATAACAGTCTAAATATAGCTTTCAACCCCTTTAGAATGGATTCTAACCAATATATAGTCCTAACTATAATTTTGAAACTTTGGGAAGAAAATCGTCCAATTTTGGTATAAATGGGAATTTAAAGAAATGTAGACAAAATTGGGTACCAAGGAGTAACCAATGTTCAATATATTAGTAAAATAGTCTAAATATAGCTTTGAACCCCTTTAGAATGGATTCTACCCAATATATAGTCCTAACTATAGTTTTGAAACTTTGGGAAGAAAATAGTCCCGTTTTGGTACAAATGGGAATTTGAAGAATTTGACACAAAATTGTCTCATCAAGAAGTAACCAAAGTTCAATATATTAGTATAATGGTCTAAATATAGCTTTGAACCCCTTCAAAATGGATTCAACCCAATATATAGTCCTAACTATAGTTTTGAAACTTTGGGAAGAAAATCGATCTGTTTTGGTACAAATGGGAATTTGAAGAATTTGACACAAAATTGTCTCATCAAGAAGTAACCAAAGTTCAATATATTAGTATAATGGTCTAAATATAGCTTTGAACCCCTTCAAAATGGATTCAACCCAATATATAGTCCTAACTATAGTTTTGAAACTTTGGGAAGAAAATCGTCCCGTTTTGGTACAAATGGGAATTTGAAGAATTTGACACAAAATTAGCTCATCAAGAAGTAACCAAAGTTCAATATATTAGTATAATAGTCTAAATATAGCTTTGAACCCCTTCAGAATAGATTCTACCCAATATATAGTCCTAACTATAGTTTTGAAACTTTGGGAAGAAAATCGTCCCGTTTTGGTACAAATGGGAATTTGAAGAATTGTACACAAAATTGGCTCATCAAGAAGTAACCAAACTTCAATATATTAGTATAACAGTCTAAATATAGCTTTCAACCCCTTTAGAATGGATTCTAACCAATATATAGTCCTAACTATAATTTTGAAACTTTGGGAAGAAAATCGTCCAATTTTGGTATAAATGGGAATTTAAAGAAATGTAGACAAAATTGGTTACCAAGGAGTAACCAATGTTCAATATATTAGTAAAATAGTCTAAATATAGCTTTGAACCCCTTTAGAATGGATTCTACCCAATATATAGTCATAACTATAGTTTTGAAACTTTGGGAAGAAAATAGTCCCGTTTTGGTACAAATGGGAATTTGAAGAATTTGACACAAAATTGTCTCATCAAGAAGTAACCAAAGTTCAATATATTAGTATAATGGTCTAAATATAGCTTTGAACCCCTTCAAAATGGATTCAACCCAATATATAGTCCTAACTATAGTTTTGAAACTTTGGGAAGAAAATCGATCTGTTTTGGTACAAATGGGAATTTGAAGAATTTGACACAAAATTGTCTCATCAAGAAGTAACCAAAGTTCAATATATTAGTATAATGGTCTAAATATAGCTTTGAACCCCTTCAAAATGGATTCAACCCAATATATAGTCCTAACTATAGTTTTGAAACTTTGGGAAGAAAATCGTCCCGTTTTGGTACAAATGGGAATTTGAAGAATTTGACACAAAATTGTCTCATCAAGAAGTAACCAAAGTTCAATATATTAGTATAATGGTCTAAATATAGCTTTGAACCCCTTCAAAATGGATTCAACCCAATATATAGTCCTAACTATAGTTTTGAAACTTTGGGAAGAAAATCGATCTGTTTTGGTACAAATGGGAATTTGAAGAATTTGACACAAAATTGTCTCATCAAGAAGTAACCAAAGTTCAATATATTAGTATAATGGTCTAAATATAGCTTTGAACCCCTTCAAAATGGATTCAACCCAATATATAGTCCTAACTATAGTTTTGAAACTTTGGGAAGAAAATCGTCCCGTTTTGGTACAAATGGGAATTTGAAGAATTTGACACAAAATTAGCTCATCAAGAAGTAACCAAAGTTCAATATATTAGTATAATAGTCTAAATATAGCTTTGAACCCCTTCAGAATAGATTCTACCCAATATATAGTCCTAACTATAGTTTTGAAACTTTGGGAAGAAAATCGTCCCGTTTTGGTACAAATGGGAATTTGAAGAATTGTACACAAAATTGGCTCATCAAGAAGTAACCAAACTTCAATATATTAGTATAACAGTCTAAATATAGCTTTCAACCCCTTTAGAATGGATTCTAACCAATATATAGTCCTAACTATAAATTTGAAACTTTGGGAAGAAAATCGTCCAATTTTGGTATAAATGGGAATTTAAAGAAATGTAGACAAAATTGGTTACCAAGGAGTAACCAATGTTCAATATATTAGTAAAATAGTCTAAATATAGCTTTGAACCCCTTTAGAATGGATTCTACCCAATATATAGTCATAACTATAGTTTTGAAACTTTGGGAAGAAAATACTCCCGTTTTGGTACAAATGGGAATTTGAAGAATTTGACACAAAATTGTCTCATCAAGAAGTAACCAAAGTTCAATATATTAGTATAATGGTCTAAATATAGCTTTGAACCCCTTCAAAATGGATTCAACCCAATATATAGTCCTAACTATAGTTTTGAAACTTTGGGAAGAAAACGATCTGTTTTGGTACAAATGGGAATTTGAAGAATTTGACACAAAATTGTCTCATCAAGAAGTAACCAAAGTTCAATATATTAGTATAATGGTCTAAATATAGCTTTGAACCCCTTCAAAATGGATTCAACCCAATATATAGTCCTAACTATAGTTTTGAAACTTTGGGAAGAAAATCGTCCCGTTTTGGTACAAATGGGAATTTGAAGAATTTGACACAAAATTAGCTCATCAAGAAGTAACCAAAGTTCAATATATTAGTATAATAGTCTAAATATAGCTTTGAACCCCTTCAGAATAGATTCTACCCAATATATAGTCCTAACTATAGTTTTGAAACTTTGGGAAGAAAATCGTCCCGTTTTGGTACAAATGGGAATTTGAAGAATTGTACACAAAATTGGCTCATCAAGAAGTAACCAAACTTCAATATATTAGTATAACAGTCTAAATATAGCTTTCAACCCCTTTAGAATGGATTCTAACCAATATATAGTCCTAACTATAATTTTGAAACTTTGGGAAGAAAATCGTCCAATTTTGGTATAAATGGGAATTTAAAGAAATGTAGACAAAATTGGTTACCAAGGAGTAACCAATGTTCAATATATTAGTAAAATAGTCTAAATATAGCTTTGAACCCCTTTAGAATGGATTCTACCCAATATATAGTCCTAACTATAGTTTTGAAACTTTGGGAAGAAAATAGTCCCGTTTTGGTACAAATGGGAATTTGAAGAATTTGACACAAAATTAGCTCATCAAGAAGTAACCAAAGTTCAATATATTAGTATAATAGTCTAAATATAGCTTTGAACCCCTTCAAAATGGATTCAACCCAATATATAGTCCTAACTATAGTTTTGAAACTTTGGGAAGAAAATCGTCCCGTTTTGGTACAAATGGGAATTTGAAGAATTTGACACAAAATTAGCTCATCAAGAAGTAACCAAAGTTCAATATATTAGTATAATAGTCTAAATATAGCTTTGAACCCCTTCAAAATGGATTCAACCCAATATATAGTCCTAACTATAGTTTTGAAACTTTGGGAAGAAAATCGTCCCGTTTTGGTACAAATGGGAATTTGAAGAATTTGACACAAAATTAGCTCATCAAGAAGTAACCAAAGTTCAATATATTAGTATAATAGTCTAAATATAGCTTTGAACCCCTTCAGAATAGATTCTACCCAATATATAGTCCTAACTATAGTTTTGAAACTTTGGGAAGAAAATCGTCCCGTTTTGGTACAAATGGGAATTTGAAGAATTTGACACAAAATTAGCTCATCAAGAAGTAACCAAAGTTCAATATATTAGTATAATAGTCTAAATATAGCTTTGAACCCCTTCAGAATAGATTCTACCCAATATATAGTCCTAACTATAGTTTTGAAACTTTGGGAAGAAAATCGTCCCGTTTTGGTACAAATGGGAATTTGAAGAATTTGACACAAAATTAGCTCATCAAGAAGTAACCAAAGTTCAATATATTAGTATAATAGTCTAAATATAGCTTTGAACCCCTTCAGAATAGATTCTACCCAATATATAGTCCTAACTATAGTTTTGAAACTTTGGGAAGAAAATCGTCCCGTTTTGGTACAAATGGGAATTTGAAGAATTTGACACAAAATTAGCTCATCAAGAAGTAACCAAAGTTCAATATATTAGTATAATAGTCTAAATATAGCTTTGAACCCCTTCAGAATAAATTCTACCCAATATATAGTCCTAACTATAGTTTTGAAACTTTGGGAAGAAAATCGTCCCGTTTTGGTACAAATGGGAATTTGAAGAATTGTACACAAAATTGGCTCATCAAGAAGTAACCAAACTTCAATATATTAGTATAACAGTCTAAATATAGCTTTCAACCCCTTTAGAATGGATTCTAACCAATATATAGTCCTAACTATAATTTTGAAACTTTGGGAAGAAAATCGTCCAATTTTGGTATAAATGGGAATTTAAAGAAATGTAGACAAAATTGGTTACCAAGGAGTAACCAATGTTCAATATATTAGTAAAATAGTCTAAATATAGCTTTGAACCCCTTTAGAATGGATTCTACCCAATATATAGTCCTAACTATAGTTTTGAAACTTTGGGAAGAAAATAGTCCCGTTTTGGTACAAATGGGAATTTGAAGAATTTGACACAAAATTGTCTCATCAAGAAGTAACCAAAGTTCAATATATTAGTATAATGGTCTAAATATAGCTTTGAACCCCTTCAAAATTGATTCAACCCAATATATAGTCCTAACTATAGTTTTGAAACTTTGGGAAGAAAATCGTCCCGTTTTGGTACAAATGGGAATTTGAAGAATTTGACACAAAATTAGCTCATCAAGAAGTAACCAAAGTTCAATATATTAGTATAATAGTCTAAATATAGCTTTGAACCCCTTCAGAATAGATTCTACCCAATATATAGTCCTAACTATAGTTTTGAAACTTTGGGAAGAAAATCGTCCCGTTTTGGTACAAATGGGAATTTGAAGAATTGTACACAAAATTGGCTCATCAGGAAGTAACCAAACTTCAATATATTAGTATAACAGTCTAAATATAGCTTTCAACCCCTTTAGAATGGATTCTAACCAATATATAGTCCTAACTATAATTTTGAAACTTTGGGAAGAAAATCGTCCAATTTTGGTATAAATGGGAATTTAAAGAAATGTAGACAAAATTGGTTACCAAGGAGTAACCAATGTTCAATATATTAGTAAAATAGTCTAAATATAGCTTTGAACCCCTTTAGAATGGATTCTACCCAATATATAGTCCTAACTATAGTTTTGAAACTTTGGGAAGAAAATAGTCCCGTTTTGGTACAAATGGGAATTTGACACAAAATTGTCTCATCAAGAAGTAACCAAAGTTCAATATATTAGTATAATGGTCTAAATATAGCTTTGAACCCCTTCAAAATTGATTCAACCCAATCTATAGTCCTAACTATAGTTTTGAAACTTTGGGAAGAAAATCGTCCCGTTTTGGTACAAATGGGAATTTGAAGAATTTGACACAAAATTAGCTCATCAAGAAGTAACCAAAGTTCAATATATTAGTATAATAGTCTAAATATAGTTTTGAACCCCTTCAGAATGGATTCTACCCAATATATAGTCCTAACTATAGTTTTGAAACTTTGGGAAGAAAATCGTCCCGTTTTGGTACAAATGGGAATTTGAAGAATTTGACACAAAATTGTCTCATCAAGAAGTAACCAAAGTTCAATATATTAGTATAATGGTCTAAATATAGCTTTGAACCCCTTCAAAATGGATTCAACCCAATATATAGTCCTAACTATAGTTTTGAAACTTTGGGAAGAAAATCGTCCCGTTTTGGTACAAATGGGAATTTGAAGAATTTGACACAAAATTGTCTCATCAAGAAGTAACCAAAGTTCAATATATTAGTATAATGGTCTAAATATAGCTTTGAACCCCTTCAAAATGGATTCAACCCAATATATAGTCCTAACTATAGTTTTGAAACTTTGGGAAGAAAATCGTCCCGTTTTGGTACAAATGGGAATTTGAAGAATTGTACACAAAATTGGCTCATCAAGAAGTAACCAAACTTCAATATATTAGTATAACAGTCTAAATATAGCTTTCAACCCCTTTAGAATGGATTCTAACCAATATATAGTCCTAACTATAATTTTGAAACTTTGGGAAGAAAATCGTCCAATTTTGGTATAAATGGGAATTTAAAGAAATGTAGACAAAATTGGTTACCAAGGAGTAACCAATGTTCAATATATTAGTAAAATAGTCTAAATATAGCTTTGAACCCCTTTAGAATGGATTCTACCCAATATATAGTCATAACTATAGTTTTGAAACTTTGAGAAGAAAATAGTCCCGTTTTGGTACAAATGGGAATTTGAAGAATTTGACACAAAATTGTCTCATCAAGAAGTAACCAAAGTTCAATATATTAGTATAATGGTCTAAATATAGCTTTGAACCCCTTCAAAATGGATTCAACCCAATATATAGTCCTAACTATAGTTTTGAAACTTTGGGAAGAAAATCGATCTGTTTTGGTACAAATGGGAATTTGAAGAATTTGACACAAAATTGTCTCATCAAGAAGTAACCAAAGTTCAAAATATTAGTATAATGGTCTAAATATAGCTTTGAACCCCTTCAAAATGGATTCAACCCAATATATAGTCCTAACTATAGTTTTGAAACTTTGGGAAGAAAATCGTCCCGTTTTGGTACAAATGGGAATTTGAAGAATTTGACACAAAATTAGCTCATCAAGAAGTAACCAAAGTTCAATATATTAGTATAATAGTCTAAATATAGCTTTGAACCCCTTCAGAATAGATTCTACCAAATATATAGTCCTAACTATAGTTTTGAAACTTTGGGAAGAAAATCGTCCCGTTTTGGTACAAATGGGAATTTGAAGAATTGTACACAAAATTGGCTCATCAAGAAGTAACCAAACTTCAATATATTAGTATAACAGTCTAAATATAGCTTTCAACCCCTTTAGAATGGATTCTAACCAATATATAGTCCTAACTATAATTTTGAAACTTTGGGAAGAAAATCGTCCAATTTTGGTATAAATGGGAATTTAAAGAAATGTAGACAAAATTGGGTACCAAGGAGTAACCAATGTTCAATATATTAGTAAAATAGTCTAAATATAGCTTTGAACCCCTTTAGAATGGATTCTACCCAATATATAGTCCTAACTATAGTTTTGAAACTTTGGGAAGAAAATAGTCCCGTTTTGGTACAAATGGGAATTTGAAGAATTTGACACAAAATTGTCTCATCAAGAAGTAACCAAAGTTCAATATATTAGTATAATGGTCTAAATATAGCTTTGAACCCCTTCAAAATGGATTCAACCCAATATATAGTCCTAACTATAGTTTTGAAACTTTGGGAAGAAAATCGATCTGTTTTGGTACAAATGGGAATTTGAAGAATTTGACACAAAATTGTCTCATCAAGAAGTAACCAAAGTTCAATATATTAGTATAATGGTCTAAATATAGCTTTGAACCCCTTCAAAATGGATTCAACCCAATATATAGTCCTAACTATAGTTTTGAAACTTTGGGAAGAAAATCGTCCCGTTTTGGTACAAATGGGAATTTGAAGAATTTGACACAAAATTAGCTCATCAAGAAGTAACCAAAGTTCAATATATTAGTATAATAGTCTAAATATAGCTTTGAACCCCTTCAGAATAGATTCTACCCAATATATAGTCCTAACTATAGTTTTGAAACTTTGGGAAGAAAATCGTCCCGTTTTGGTACAAATGGGAATTTGAAGAATTGTACACAAAATTGGCTCATCAAGAAGTAACCAAACTTCAATATATTAGTATAACAGTCTAAATATAGCTTTCAACCCCTTTAGAATGGATTCTAACCAATATATAGTCCTAACTATAATTTTGAAACTTTGGGAAGAAAATCGTCCAATTTTGGTATAAATGGGAATTTAAAGAAATGTAGACAAAATTGGTTACCAAGGAGTAACCAATGTTCAATATATTAGTAAAATAGTCTAAATATAGCTTTGAACCCCTTTAGAATGGATTCTACCCAATATATAGTCATAACTATAGTTTTGAAACTTTGGGAAGAAAATAGTCCCGTTTTGGTACAAATGGGAATTTGAAGAATTTGACACAAAATTGTCTCATCAAGAAGTAACCAAAGTTCAATATATTAGTATAATGGTCTAAATATAGCTTTGAACCCCTTCAAAATGGATTCAACCCAATATATAGTCCTAACTATAGTTTTGAAACTTTGGGAAGAAAATCGATCTGTTTTGGTACAAATGGGAATTTGAAGAATTTGACACAAAATTGTCTCATCAAGAAGTAACCAAAGTTCAATATATTAGTATAATGGTCTAAATATAGCTTTGAACCCCTTCAAAATGGATTCAACCCAATATATAGTCCTAACTATAGTTTTGAAACTTTGGGAAGAAAATCGTCCCGTTTTGGTACAAATGGGAATTTGAAGAATTTGACACAAAATTGTCTCATCAAGAAGTAACCAAAGTTCAATATATTAGTATAATGGTCTAAATATAGCTTTGAACCCCTTCAAAATGGATTCAACCCAATATATAGTCCTAACTATAGTTTTGAAACTTTGGGAAGAAAATCGATCTGTTTTGGTACAAATGGGAATTTGAAGAATTTGACACAAAATTGTCTCATCAAGAAGTAACCAAAGTTCAATATATTAGTATAATGGTCTAAATATAGCTTTGAACCCCTTCAAAATGGATTCAACCCAATATATAGTCCTAACTATAGTTTTGAAACTTTGGGAAGAAAATCGTCCCGTTTTGGTACAAATGGGAATTTGAAGAATTTGACACAAAATTAGCTCATCAAGAAGTAACCAAAGTTCAATATATTAGTATAATAGTCTAAATATAGCTTTGAACCCCTTCAGAATAGATTCTACCCAATATATAGTCCTAACTATAGTTTTGAAACTTTGGGAAGAAAATCGTCCCGTTTTGGTACAAATGGGAATTTGAAGAATTGTACACAAAATTGGCTCATCAAGAAGTAACCAAACTTCAATATATTAGTATAACAGTCTAAATATAGCTTTCAACCCCTTTAGAATGGATTCTAACCAATATATAGTCCTAACTATAATTTTGAAACTTTGGGAAGAAAATCGTCCAATTTTGGTATAAATGGGAATTTAAAGAAATGTAGACAAAATTGGTTACCAAGGAGTAACCAATGTTCAATATATTAGTAAAATAGTCTAAATATAGCTTTGAACCCCTTTAGAATGGATTCTACCCAATATATAGTCATAACTATAGTTTTGAAACTTTGGGAAGAAAATACTCCCGTTTTGGTACAAATGGGAATTTGAAGAATTTGACACAAAATTGTCTCATCAAGAAGTAACCAAAGTTCAATATATTAGTATAATGGTCTAAATATAGCTTTGAACCCCTTCAAAATGGATTCAACCCAATATATAGTCCTAACTATAGTTTTGAAACTTTGGGAAGAAAACGATCTGTTTTGGTACAAATGGGAATTTGAAGAATTTGACACAAAATTGTCTCATCAAGAAGTAACCAAAGTTCAATATATTAGTATAATGGTCTAAATATAGCTTTGAACCCCTTCAAAATGGATTCAACCCAATATATAGTCCTAACTATAGTTTTGAAACTTTGGGAAGAAAATCGTCCCGTTTTGGTACAAATGGGAATTTGAAGAATTTGACACAAAATTAGCTCATCAAGAAGTAACCAAAGTTCAATATATTAGTATAATAGTCTAAATATAGCTTTGAACCCCTTCAGAATAGATTCTACCCAATATATAGTCCTAACTATAGTTTTGAAACTTTGGGAAGAAAATCGTCCCGTTTTGGTACAAATGGGAATTTGAAGAATTGTACACAAAATTGGCTCATCAAGAAGTAACCAAACTTCAATATATTAGTATAACAGTCTAAATATAGCTTTCAACCCCTTTAGAATGGATTCTAACCAATATATAGTCCTAACTATAATTTTGAAACTTTGGGAAGAAAATCGTCCAATTTTGGTATAAATGGGAATTTAAAGAAATGTAGACAAAATTGGTTACCAAGGAGTAACCAATGTTCAATATATTAGTAAAATAGTCTAAATATAGCTTTGAACCCCTTTAGAATGGATTCTACCCAATATATAGTCCTAACTATAGTTTTGAAACTTTGGGAAGAAAATAGTCCCGTTTTGGTACAAATGGGAATTTGAAGAATTTGACACAAAATTAGCTCATCAAGAAGTAACCAAAGTTCAATATATTAGTATAATAGTCTAAATATAGCTTTGAACCCCTTCAAAATGGATTCAACCCAATATATAGTCCTAACTATAGTTTTGAAACTTTGGGAAGAAAATCGTCCCGTTTTGGTACAAATGGGAATTTGAAGAATTTGACACAAAATTAGCTCATCAAGAAGTAACCAAAGTTCAATATATTAGTATAATAGTCTAAATATAGCTTTGAACCCCTTCAAAATGGATTCAACCCAATATATAGTCCTAACTATAGTTTTGAAACTTTGGGAAGAAAATCGTCCCGTTTTGGTACAAATGGGAATTTGAAGAATTTGACACAAAATTAGCTCATCAAGAAGTAACCAAAGTTCAATATATTAGTATAATAGTCTAAATATAGCTTTGAACCCCTTCAGAATAGATTCTACCCAATATATAGTCCTAACTATAGTTTTGAAACTTTGGGAAGAAAATCGTCCCGTTTTGGTACAAATGGGAATTTGAAGAATTTGACACAAAATTAGCTCATCAAGAAGTAACCAAAGTTCAATATATTAGTATAATAGTCTAAATATAGCTTTGAACCCCTTCAGAATAGATTCTACCCAATATATAGTCCTAACTATAGTTTTGAAACTTTGGGAAGAAAATCGTCCCGTTTTGGTACAAATGGGAATTTGAAGAATTTGACACAAAATTAGCTCATCAAGAAGTAACCAAAGTTCAATATATTAGTATAATAGTCTAAATATAGCTTTGAACCCCTTCAGAATAGATTCTACCCAATATATAGTCCTAACTATAGTTTTGAAACTTTGGGAAGAAAATCGTCCCGTTTTGGTACAAATGGGAATTTGAAGAATTTGACACAAAATTAGCTCATCAAGAAGTAACCAAAGTTCAATATATTAGTATAATAGTCTAAATATAGCTTTGAACCCCTTCAGAATAAATTCTACCCAATATATAGTCCTAACTATAGTTTTGAAACTTTGGGAAGAAAATCGTCCCGTTTTGGTACAAATGGGAATTTGAAGAATTGTACACAAAATTGGCTCATCAAGAAGTAACCAAACTTCAATATATTAGTATAACAGTCTAAATATAGCTTTCAACCCCTTTAGAATGGATTCTAACCAATATATAGTCCTAACTATAATTTTGAAACTTTGGGAAGAAAATCGTCCAATTTTGGTATAAATGGGAATTTAAAGAAATGTAGACAAAATTGGTTACCAAGGAGTAACCAATGTTCAATATATTAGTAAAATAGTCTAAATATAGCTTTGAACCCCTTTAGAATGGATTCTACCCAATATATAGTCCTAACTATAGTTTTGAAACTTTGGGAAGAAAATAGTCCCGTTTTGGTACAAATGGGAATTTGAAGAATTTGACACAAAATTGTCTCATCAAGAAGTAACCAAAGTTCAATATATTAGTATAATGGTCTAAATATAGCTTTGAACCCCTTCAAAATTGATTCAACCCAATATATAGTCCTAACTATAGTTTTGAAACTTTGGGAAGAAAATCGTCCCGTTTTGGTACAAATGGGAATTTGAAGAATTTGACACAAAATTAGCTCATCAAGAAGTAACCAAAGTTCAATATATTAGTATAATAGTCTAAATATAGCTTTGAACCCCTTCAGAATAGATTCTACCCAATATATAGTCCTAACTATAGTTTTGAAACTTTGGGAAGAAAATCGTCCCGTTTTGGTACAAATGGGAATTTGAAGAATTGTACACAAAATTGGCTCATCAGGAAGTAACCAAACTTCAATATATTAGTATAACAGTCTAAATATAGCTTTCAACCCCTTTAGAATGGATTCTAACCAATATATAGTCCTAACTATAATTTTGAAACTTTGGGAAGAAAATCGTCCAATTTTGGTATAAATGGGAATTTAAAGAAATGTAGACAAAATTGGTTACCAAGGAGTAACCAATGTTCAATATATTAGTAAAATAGTCTAAATATAGCTTTGAACCCCTTTAGAATGGATTCTACCCAATATATAGTCCTAACTATAGTTTTGAAACTTTGGGAAGAAAATAGTCCCGTTTTGGTACAAATGGGAATTTGACACAAAATTGTCTCATCAAGAAGTAACCAAAGTTCAATATATTAGTATAATGGTCTAAATATAGCTTTGAACCCCTTCAAAATTGATTCAACCCAATCTATAGTCCTAACTATAGTTTTGAAACTTTGGGAAGAAAATCGTCCCGTTTTGGTACAAATGGGAATTTGAAGAATTTGACACAAAATTAGCTCATCAAGAAGTAACCAAAGTTCAATATATTAGTATAATAGTCTAAATATAGTTTTGAACCCCTTCAGAATGGATTCTACCCAATATATAGTCCTAACTATAGTTTTGAAACTTTGGGAAGAAAATCGTCCCGTTTTGGTACAAATGGGAATTTGAAGAATTTGACACAAAATTGTCTCATCAAGAAGTAACCAAAGTTCAATATATTAGTATAATGGTCTAAATATAGCTTTGAACCCCTTCAAAATGGATTCAACCCAATATATAGTCCTAACTATAGTTTTGAAACTTTGGGAAGAAAATCGTCCCGTTTTGGTACAAATGGGAATTTGAAGAATTTGACACAAAATTGTCTCATCAAGAAGTAACCAAAGTTCAATATATTAGTATAATGGTCTAAATATAGCTTTGAACCCCTTCAAAATGGATTCAACCCAATATATAGTCCTAACTATAGTTTTGAAACTTTGGGAAGAAAATCGTCCCGTTTTGGTACAAATGGGAATTTGAAGAATTTGACACAAAATTAGCACATCAAGAAGTAACCAAAGTTCAATATATTAGTATAATAGTCTAAATATAGCTTTGAACCCCTTTAGAATGGATTCTAGTCAATATATAGTCCTAACTATAATTTTGAAACTTTGGGAAGAAAATCGTCCAATTTTGGTATAAATGGGAATTTAAAGAAATGTAGACAAAATTGGTTACCAAGGAGTAACCAATGTTCAATATATTAGTAAAATAGTCTAAATATAGCTTTGAACCCCTTTAGAATGGATTCTACCCAATATATAGTCCTAACTATAGTTTTGAAACTTTGGGAAGAAAATAGTCCCGTTTTGGTACAAATGGGAATTTGAAGAATTTGACACAAAATTGTCTCATCAAGAAGTAACCAAAGTTCAATATATTAGTATAATGGTCTAAATATAGCTTTGAACCCCTTCAAAATTGATTCAACCCAATATATAGTCCTAACTATAGTTTTGAAACTTTGGGAAGAAAATCGTCCCGTTTTGGTACAAATGGGAATTTGAAGAATTTGACACAAAATTAGCTCATCAAGAAGTAACCAAAGTTCAATATATTAGTATAATAGTCTAAATATAGTTTTGAACCCCTTCAGAATGGATTCTACCCAATATATAGTCCTAACTATAGTTTTGAAACTTTGGGAAGAAAATCGTCCCGTTTTGGTACAAATGGGAATTTGAAGAATTTGACACAAAATTGGCTCATCAAGAAGTAACCAAACTTCAATATATTAGTATAACAGTCTAAATATAGCTTTCAACCCCTTTAGAATGGATTCTAGTCAATATATAGTCCTAACTATAATTTTGAAACTTTGGGAAGAAAATCGTCCAATTTTGGTATAAATGGGAATTTAAAGAAATGTAGACAAAATTGGTTACCAAGGAGTAACCAATGTTCAATATATTAGTATAATGGTCTAAATATAGCTTTGAACCCCTTCAAAATGGATTCAACCCAATATATAGTCCTAACTATAGTTTTGAAACTTTGGGAAGAAAATCGTCCCGTTTTGGTACAAATGGGAATTTGAAGAATTTGACACAAAATTAGCTCATCAAGAAGTAACCAAAGTTCAATATATTAGTATAATGGTCTAAATATAGCTTTGAACCCCTTTAGAATGGATTCTACCCAATATATAGTCCTAACTATAGTTTTCAAACTTTGGGAAGAAAATCGTCCCGTTTTGGTACAAATGGGAATTTGAAGAATTGTACACAAAATTGGCTCATCAAGAAGTAACCAAACTTCAATATATTAGTATAACAGTCTAAATATAGCTTTCAACCCCTTTAGAATGGATTCTAACCAATATATAGTCCTAACTATAATTTTGAAACTTTGGGAAGAAAATCGTCCAATTTTGGTATAAATGGGAATTTAAAGAAATGTAGACAAAATTGGTTACCAAGGAGTAACCAATGTTCAATATATTAGTAAAATAGTCTAAATATTGCGTTGAACCCCTTTAGAATGGATTCTACCCAATATATAGTCCTAACTATAGTTTTGAAACTTTGGGAAGAAAATAGTCCCGTTTTGGTACAAATGGGAATTTGAAGAATTTGACACAAAATTGTCTCATCAAGAAGTAACCAAAGTTCAATATATTAGTATAATGGTCTAAATATAGCTTTGAACCCCTTCAAAATTGATTCAACCCAATATATAGTCCTAACTATAGTTTTGAAACTTTGGGAATAAAATCGTCCCGATTTGGTACAAATGGGAATTTGAAGAAATGTAGACAAAATTGGTGAACAAGGAGTAACCAAAGTTCAATATATTAGTATAATAGTCTAAATATAGCTTTGAACCCCTTCAGAATGGATTCTACCCAATATATAGACCTAACTATAGTTTTGAAACTTTGGGAAGAAAATCGTCCCGTTTTGGTACAAATGGGAATTTGAAGAATTGTACACAAAATTGGCTCATCAAGAAGTAACCAAACTTCAATATATTAGTATAACAGTCTAAATATAGCTTTCAACCCCTTTAGAATGGATTCTAACCAATATATAGTCCTAACTATAGTTTTGAAACTTTGGGAAGAAAATAGTCCCGTTTTGGTACAAATGGGAATTTGAAGAATTTGACACAAAATTGTCTCATCAAGAAGTAACCAAAGTTCAATATATTAGTATAATGGTCTAAATATAGCTTTGAACCCCTTCAAAATTGATTCAACCCAATATATAGTCCTAACTATAGTTTTGAAACTTTGGGAAGAAAATTGTCCCGTTTTGGTACAAATGGGAATTTGAAGAATTTGACACAAAATTAGCTCATCAAGAAGTAACCAAAGTTCAATATATTAGTATAATAGTCTAAATATAGCTTTGAACCCCTTCAGAATGGATTCTACCCAATATATAGTCCTAACTATAGTTTTGAAACTTTGGGAAGAAAATCGTCCCGTTTTGGTACAAATGGGAATTTGAAGAATTGTACACAAAATTGGCTCATCAAGAAGTAACCAAACTTCAATATATTAGTATAACAGTCTAAATATAGCTTTCAACCCCTTTAGAATGGATTCTAACCAATATATAGTCCTAACTATAATTTTGAAACTTTGGGAAGAAAATCGTCCAATTTTGGTATAAATGGGAATTTAAAGAAATGTAGACAAAATTGGTTACCAAGGAGTAACCAATGTTCAATATATTAGTAAAATAGTCTAAATATAGCTTTGAACCCCTTTAGAATGGATTCTACCCAATATATAGTCATAACTATAGTTTTGAAACTTTGGGAAGAAAATAGTCCCGTTTTGGTACAAATGGGAATTTGAAGAATTTGACACAAAATTGTCTCATCAAGAAGTAACCAAAGTTCAATATATTAGTATAATGGTCTAAATATAGCTTTGAACCCCTTCAAAATGGATTCAACCCAATATATAGTCCTAACTATAATTTTGAAGCTTTGGGAAGAAAATCGTCCCGTTTTGGTACAAATGGGAATTTGAAGAATTTGACACAAAATTAGCTCATCAAGAAGTAACCAAAGTTCAATATATTAGTATAATGGTCTAAATATAGCTTTGAACCCCTTTAGAATGGATTCTACCCAATATATAGTCCTAACTATAGTTTTGAAACTTTGGGAAGAAAATCGTCCCGTTTTGGTACAAATGGGAATTTGAAGAATTGTACACAAAATTGGCTCATCAAGAAGTAACCAAACTTCAATATATTAGTATAACAGTCTAAATATAGCTTTCAACCCCTTTAGAATGGATTCTAACCAATATATAGTCCTAACTATAATTTTGAAACTTTGGGAAGAAAATCGTCCAATTTTGGTATAAATGGGAATTTAAAGAAATGTAGACAAAATTGGTTACCAAGGAGTAACCAATGTTCAATATATTAGTAAAATAGTCTAAATATTGCGTTGAACCCCTTTAGAATGGATTCTACCCAATATATAGTCCTAACTATAGTTTTGAAACTTTGGGAAGAAAATAGTCCCGTTTTGGTACAAATGGGAATTTGAAGAATTTGACACAAAATTGTCTCATCAAGAAGTAACCAAAGTTCAATATATTAGTATAATGGTCTAAATATAGCTTTGAACCCCTTCAAAATTGATTCAACCCAATATATAGTCCTAACTATAGTTTTGAAACTTTGGGAATAAAATCGTCCCGTTTTGGTACAAATGGGAATTTGAAGAAATGTAGACAAAATTGGTGAACAAGGAGTAACCAAAGTTCAATATATTAGTATAATAGTCTAAATATTGCTTTGAACCCCTTTAGAATGGATTCTACCCAATATATAATCCTAACTATAGTTTTGAAACTTTGGGAAGAAAATCGTCCCGTTTTGGTACAAATGGGAATTTGAAGAATTTGACACAAAATTAGCACATCAAGAAGTAACCAAAGTTCAATATATTAGTATAATGGTCTAAATATAGCTTTGAACCCCTTCAAAATTGATTCAACCCAATATATAGTCCTAACTATAGTTTTGAAACTTTGGGAAGAAAATCGTCCCGTTTTGGTACAAATGGGAATTTGAAGAATTGTACACAAAATTGGCTCATCAAGAAGTAACCAAACTTCAATATATTAGTATAACAGTCTAAATATAGCTTTCAACCCCTTTAGAATGGATTCTAACCAATATATAGTCCTAACTATAGTTTTGAAACTTTGGGAAGAAAATAGTCCCGTTTTGGTACAAATGGGAATTTGAAGAATTTGACACAAAATTGTCTCATCAAGAAGTAACCAAAGTTCAATATATTAGTATAATGGTCTAAATATAGCTTTGAACCCCTTCAAAATTGATTCAATCCAATATATAGTCCTAACTATAGTTTTGAAACTTTGGGAAGAAAATCGTCCTGTTTTGGTACAAATGGGAATTTGAAGAATTTGACACAAAATTGTCTCATCAAGAAGTAACCAAAGTTCAATATATTAGTATAATAGTCTAAATATAGCTTTGAACCCCTTCAGAATGGATTCTACCCAATATATAGTCCTAACTATAGTTTTGAAACTTTGGGAAGAAAATCGTCCCGTTTTGGTACAAATTGGAATTTGAAGAAATGTAGACAAAATTGGTGACCAAGGAGTAACCAAAGATCAATATATTATTAAAATAGTCTAAATATAGCTTTGAACCCCTTTAGAATGGATTCTACCCAATATATAGTCCTAACTATAGTTTTGAAACTTTGGGAAGAAAATAGTCCCGTTTTGGTACAAATGGGAATTTGAAGAATTTGACAAAAAATTGTCTCATCAAGAAGTAACCAAAGTTCAATATATTAGTATAATGGTCTAAATATAGCTTTGAACCCCTTCAAAATGGATTCAACCCAATATATAGTCCTAACTATAGTTTTGAAACTTTGGGAAGAAAATCGTCCCGTTTTGGTACAAATGGGAATTTGAAGAATTTGACACAAAATTAGCTCATCAAGAAGTAACCAAAGTTCAATATATTAGTATAATGGTCTAAATATAGCTTTGAACCCCTTTAGAATGGATTCTACCCAATATATAGTCCTAACTATAGTTTTGAAACTTTGGGAAGAAAATCGTCCCGTTTTGGTACAAATGGGAATTTGAAGAATTGTACACAAAATTGGCTCATCAAGAAGTAACCAAACTTCAATATATTAGTATAACAGTCTAAATATAGCTTTCAACCCCTTTAGAATGGATTCTAACCAATATATAGTCCTAACTATAATTTTGAAACTTTGGGAAGAAAATCGTCCAATTTTGGTATAAATGGGAATTTAAAGAAATGTAGACAAAATTGGTTACCAAGGAGTAACCAATGTTCAATATATTAGTAAAATAGTCTAAATATTGCGTTGAACCCCTTTAGAATGGATTCTACCCAATATATAGTCCTAACTATAGTTTTGAAACTTTGGGAAGAAAATAGTCCCGTTTTGGTACAAATGGGAATTTGAAGAATTTGACACAAAATTGTCTCATCAAGAAGTAACCAAAGTTCAATATATTAGTATAATGGTCTAAATATAGCTTTGAACCCCTTCAAAATTGATTCAACCCAATATATAGTCCTAACTATAGTTTTGAAACTTTGGGAATAAAATCGTCCCGATTTGGTACAAATGGGAATTTGAAGAAATGTAGACAAAATTGGTGAACAAGGAGTAACCAAAGTTCAATATATTAGTATAATAGTCTAAATATAGCTTTGAACCCCTTCAGAATGGATTCTACCCAATATATAGACCTAACTATAGTTTTGAAACTTTGGGAAGAAAATCGTCCCGTTTTGGTACAAATGGGAATTTGAAGAATTGTACACAAAATTGGCTCATCAAGAAGTAACCAAACTTCAATATATTAGTATAACAGTCTAAATATAGCTTTCAACCCCTTTAGAATGGATTCTAACCAATATATAGTCCTAACTATAGTTTTGAAACTTTGGGAAGAAAATAGTCCCGTTTTGGTACAAATGGGAATTTGAAGAATTTGACACAAAATTGTCTCATCAAGAAGTAACCAAAGTTCAATATATTAGTATAATGGTCTAAATATAGCTTTGAACCCCTTCAAAATTGATTCAACCCAATATATAGTCCTAACTATAGTTTTGAAACTTTGGGAAGAAAATTGTCCCGTTTTGGTACAAATGGGAATTTGAAGAATTTGACACAAAATTAGCTCATCAAGAAGTAACCAAAGTTCAATATATTAGTATAATAGTCTAAATATAGCTTTGAACCCCTTCAGAATGGATTCTACCCAATATATAGTCCTAACTATAGTTTTGAAACTTTGGGAAGAAAATCGTCCCGTTTTGGTACAAATGGGAATTTGAAGAATTGTACACAAAATTGGCTCATCAAGAAGTAACCAAACTTCAATATATTAGTATAACAGTCTAAATATAGCTTTCAACCCCTTTAGAATGGATTCTAACCAATATATAGTCCTAACTATAATTTTGAAACTTTGGGAAGAAAATCGTCCAATTTTGGTATAAATGGGAATTTAAAGAAATGTAGACAAAATTGGTTACCAAGGAGTAACCAATGTTCAATATATTAGTAAAATAGTCTAAATATAGCTTTGAACCCCTTTAGAATGGATTCTACCCAATATATAGTCATAACTATAGTTTTGAAACTTTGGGAAGAAAATAGTCCCGTTTTGGTACAAATGGGAATTTGAAGAATTTGACACAAAATTGTCTCATCAAGAAGTAACCAAAGTTCAATATATTAGTATAATGGTCTAAATATAGCTTTGAACCCCTTCAAAAAGGATTCAACCCAATATATAGTCCTAACTATAATTTTGAAGCTTTGGGAAGAAAATCGTCCCGTTTTGGTACAAATGGGAATTTGAAGAATTTGACACAAAATTAGCTCATCAAGAAGTAACCAAAGTTCAATATATTAGTATAATGGTCTAAATATAGCTTTGAACCCCTTTAGAATGGATTCTACCCAATATATAGTCCTAACTATAGTTTTGAAACTTTGGGAAGAAAATCGTCCCGTTTTGGTACAAATGGGAATTTGAAGAATTGTACACAAAATTGGCTCATCAAGAAGTAACCAAACTTCAATATATTAGTATAACAGTCTAAATATAGCTTTCAACCCCTTTAGAATGGATTCTAACCAATATATAGTCCTAACTATAATTTTGAAACTTTGGGAAGAAAATCGTCCAATTTTGGTATAAATGGGAATTTAAAGAAATGTAGACAAAATTGGTTACCAAGGAGTAACCAATGTTCAATATATTAGTAAAATAGTCTAAATATTGCGTTGAACCCCTTTAGAATGGATTCTACCCAATATATAGTCCTAACTATAGTTTTGAAACTTTGGGAAGAAAATAGTCCCGTTTTGGTACAAATGGGAATTTGAAGAATTTGACACAAAATTGTCTCATCAAGAAGTAACCAAAGTTCAATATATTAGTATAATGGTCTAAATATAGCTTTGAACCCCTTCAAAATTGATTCAACCCAATATATAGTCCTAACTATAGTTTTGAAACTTTGGGAATAAAATCGTCCCGTTTTGGTACAAATGGGAATTTGAAGAAATGTAGACAAAATTGGTGAACAAGGAGTAACCAAAGTTCAATATATTAGTATAATAGTCTAAATATTGCTTTGAACCCCTTTAGAATGGATTCTACCCAATATATAATCCTAACTATAGTTTTGAAACTTTGGGAAGAAAATCGTCCCGTTTTGGTACAAATGGGAATTTGAAGAATTTGACACAAAATTAGCACATCAAGAAGTAACCAAAGTTCAATATATTAGTATAATGGTCTAAATATAGCTTTGAACCCCTTCAAAATTGATTCAACCCAATATATAGTCCTAACTATAGTTTTGAAACTTTGGGAAGAAAATCGTCCCGTTTTGGTACAAATGGGAATTTGAAGAATTGTACACAAAATTGGCTCATCAAGAAGTAACCAAACTTCAATATATTAGTATAACAGTCTAAATATAGCTTTCAACCCCTTTAGAATGGATTCTAACCAATATATAGTCCTAACTATAGTTTTGAAACTTTGGGAAGAAAATAGTCCCGTTTTGGTACAAATGGGAATTTGAAGAATTTGACACAAAATTGTCTCATCAAGAAGTAACCAAAGTTCAATATATTAGTATAATGGTCTAAATATAGCTTTGAACCCCTTCAAAATTGATTCAACCCAATATATAGTCCTAACTATAGTTTTGAAACTTTGGGAAGAAAATCGTCCTGTTTTGGTACAAATGGGAATTTGAAGAATTTGACACAAAATTGTCTCATCAAGAAGTAACCAAAGTTCAATATATTAGTATAATAGTCTAAATATAGCTTTGAACCCCTTCAGAATGGATTCTACCCAATATATAGTCCTAACTATAGTTTTGAAACTTTGGGAAGAAAATCGTCCCGTTTTGGTACAAATTGGAATTTGAAGAAATGTAGACAAAATTGGTGACCAAGGAGTAACCAAAGATCAATATATTATTAAAATAGTCTAAATATAGCTTTGAACCCCTTTAGAATGGATTCTACCCAATATATAGTCCTAACTATAGTTTTGAAACTTTGGGAAGAAAATAGTCCCGTTTTGGTACAAATGGGAATTTGAAGAATTTGACAAAAAATTGTCTCATCAAGAAGTAACCAAAGTTCAATATATTAGTATAATGGTCTAAATATAGCTTTGAACCCCTTCAAAATGGATTCAACCCAATATATAGTCCTAACTATAGTTTTGAAACTTTGGGAAGAAAATCGTCCCGTTTTGGTACAAATGGGAATTTGAAGAATTTGACACAAAATTAGCTCATCAAGAAGTAACCAAAGTTCAATATATTAGTATAATGGTCTAAATATAGCTTTGAACCCCTTTAGAATGGATTCTACCCAATATATAGTCCTAACTATAGTTTTGAAACTTTGGGAAGAAAATCGTCCCGTTTTGGTACAAATGGGAATTTGAAGAATTGTACACAAAATTGGCTCATCAAGAAGTAACCAAACTTCAATATATTAGTATAACAGTCTAAATATAGCTTTCAACCCCTTTAGAATGGATTCTAACCAATATATAGTCCTAACTATAATTTTGAAACTTTGGGAAGAAAATCGTCCAATTTTGGTATAAATGGGAATTTAAAGAAATGTAGACAAAATTGGTTACCAAGGAGTAACCAATGTTCAATATATTAGTAAAATAGTCTAAATATTGCGTTGAACCCCTTTAGAATGGATTCTACCCAATATATAGTCCTAACTATAGTTTTGAAACTTTGGGAAGAAAATAGTCCCGTTTTGGTACAAATGGGAATTTGAAGAATTTGACACAAAATTGTCTCATCAAGAAGTAACCAAAGTTCAATATATTAGTATAATGGTCTAAATATAGCTTTGAACCCCTTCAAAATTGATTCAACCCAATATATAGTCCTAACTATAGTTTTGAAACTTTGGGAATAAAATCGTCCCGTTTTGGTACAAATGGGAATTTGAAGAAATGTAGACAAAATTGGTGAACAAGGAGTAACCAAAGTTCAATATATTAGTATAATAGTCTAAATATAGCTTTGAACCCCTTCAGAATGGATTCTACCCAATATATAGACCTAACTATAGTTTTGAAACTTTGGGAAGAAAATCGTCCCGTTTTGGTACAAATGGGAATTTGAAGAATTGTACACAAAGTTGGCTCATCAAGAAGTAACCAAACTTCAATATATTAGTATAACAGTCTAAATATAGCTTTCAACCCCTTTAGAATGGATTCTAACCAATATATAGTCCTAACTATAGTTTTGAAACTTTGGGAAGAAAATAGTCCCGTTTTGGTACAAATGGGAATTTGAAGAATTTGACACAAAATTGTCTCATCAAGAAGTAACCAAAGTTCAATATATTAGTATAATGGTCTAAATATAGCTTTGAACCCCTTCAAAATTGATTCAACCCAATATATAGTCCTAACTATAGTTTTGAAACTTTGGGAAGAAAATTGTCCCGTTTTGGTACAAATGGGAATTTGAAGAATTTGACACAAAATTAGCTCATCAAGAAGTAACCAAAGTTCAATATATTAGTATAATAGTCTAAATATAGCTTTGAACCCCTTCAGAATGGATTCTACCCAATATATAGTCCTAACTATAGTTTTGAAACTTTGGGAAGAAAATCGTCCCGTTTTGGTACAAATGGGAATTTGAAGAATTGTACACAAAATTGGCTCATCAAGAAGTAACCAAACTTCAATATATTAGTATAACAGTCTAAATATAGCTTTCAACCCCTTTAGAATGGATTCTAACCAATATATAGTCCTAACTATAATTTTGAAACTTTGGGAAGAAAATCGTCCAATTTTGGTATAAATGGGAATTTGAAGAAATGTAGACAAAATTGGTTACCAAGGAGTAACCAATGTTCAATATATTAGTAAAATAGTCTAAATATTGCTTTGAACCCCTTTAGAATGGATTCTACCCAATATATAGTCCTAACTATAGTTTTGAAACTTTGGGACGAAAATAGTCCCGTTTTGGTACAAATGGGAATTTGAAGAATTTGACACAAAATTGTCTCATCAAGAAGTAACCAAAGTTCATTATATTAGTATAATGGTCTAAATATCGCTTTGAACCCCTTCAAAATGGATTCAACCCAATATATACTCCTAACTATAGTTTTGAAACTTTGGGAAGAAAATCGTCCCGTTTTGGTACAAATGGGAATTTGAAGAATTTGACACAAAATTAGCTCATCAAGAAGTAACCAAAGTTCAATATATTAGTATAATGGTCTAAATATAGCTTTGAACCCCTTCAAAATGGATTCTACCCAATATATAGTCCTAACTATAGTTTTGAAACTTTGGGAAGAAAATCGTCCCGTTTTGGTACAAATGGGAATTTGAAGAATTGTACACAAAATTGGCTCATCAAGAAGTAACCAAACTTCAATATATTAGTATAACAGTCTAAATATAGCTTTCAACCCCTTTAGAATGGATTCTAACCAATATATAGTCCTAACTATAATTTTGAAACTTTGGGAAGAAAATCGTCCAATTTTGGTATAAATGGGAATTTAAAGAAATGTAGACAAAATTGGTTACCAAGGAGTAACCAATGTTCAATATATTAGTAAAATAGTCTAAATATTGCGTTGAACCCCTTTAGAATGGATTCTACCCAATATATAGTCCTAACTATAGTTTTGAAACTTTGGGAAGAAAAGAGTCCCGTTTTGGTACAAATGGGAATTTGAAGAATTTGACACAAAATTGTCTCATCAAGAAGTAACCAAAGTTCAATATATTAGTATAATGGTCTAAATATAGCTTTGAACCCCTTCAAAATTGATTCAACCCAATATATAGTCCTAACTATAGTTTTGAAACTTTGGGAATAAAATCGTCCCGTTTTGGTACAAATGGGAATTTGAAGAAATGTAGACAAAATTGGTGAACAAGGAGTAACCAAAGTTCAATATATTAGTATAATAGTCTAAATATTGCTTTGAACCCCTTTAGAATGGATTCTACCCAATATATAATCCTAACTATAGTTTTGAAACTTTGGGAAGAAAATCGTCCCGTTTTGGTACAAATGGGAATTTGAAGAATTTGACACAAAATTAGCACATCAAGAAGTAACCAAAGTTCAATATATTAGTATAATGGTCTAAATATAGCTTTGAACCCCTTCAAAATTGATTCAACCCAATATATAGTCCTAACTATAGTTTTGAAACTTTGGGAAGAAAATCGTCCCGTTTTGGTACAAATGGGAATTTGAAGAATTGTACACAAAATTGGCTCATCAAGAAGTAATCAAACTTCAATATATTAGTATAACAGTCTAAATATAGCTTTCAACCCCTTTAGAATGGATTCTAACCAATATATAGTCCTAACTATAGTTTTGAAACTTTGGGAAGAAAATAGTCCCGTTTTGGTACAAATGGGAATTTGAAGAATTTGACACAAAATTGTCTCATCAAGAAGTAACCAAAGTTCAATATATTAGTATAATGGTCTAAATATAGCTTTGAACCCCTTCAAAATTGATTCAACCCAATATATAGTCCTAACTATAGTTTTGAAACTTTGGGAAGAAAATCGTCCCGTTTTGGTACAAATGGGAATTTGAAGAATTTGACACAAAATTAGCTCATCAAGAAGTAACCAAAGTTCAATATATTAGTATAATAGTCTAAATATAGCTTTGAACCCCTTCAGAATGGATTCTACCCAATATATAGTCCTAACTATAGTTTTGAAACTTTGGGAAGAAAATCGTCCTGTTTTGGTACAAATGGGAATTTGAAGAATTTGACACAAAATTGTCTCATCAAGAAGTAACCAAAGTTCAATATATTAGTATAATAGTCTAAATATAGCTTTGAACCCCTTCAGAATGGATTCTACCCAATATATAGTCCTAACTATAGTTTTGAAACTTTGGGAAGAAAATCGTCCCGTTTTGGTACAAATTGGAATTTGAAGAAATGTAGACAAAATTGGTGACCAAGGAGTAACCAAAGATCAATATATTATTAAAATAGTCTATTATATAGCTTTGAACCCCTTTAGAATGGATTCTACCCAATATATAGTCCTAACTATAGTTTTGAAACTTTGGGAAGAAAATAGTCCCGTTTTGGTACAAATGGGAATTTGAAGAATTTGACAAAAAATTGTCTCATCAAGAAGTAACCAAAGTTCAATATATTAGTATAATGGTCTAAATATAGCTTTGAACCCCTTTAGAATGGATTCTACCCAATATATAGTCCTAACTATAGTTTTGAAACTTTGGGAAGAAAATCGTCCCGTTTTGGTACAAATGGGAATTTGAAGAATTGTACACAAAATTGGCTCATCAAGAAGTAACCAAACTTCAATATATTAGTATAACAGTCTAAATATAGCTTTCAACCCCTTTAGAATGGATTCTAACCAATATATAGTCCTAACTATAATTTTGAAACTTTGGGAAGAAAATCGTCCAATTTTGGTATAAATGGGAATTTAAAGAAATGTAGACAAAATTGGTTACCAAGGAGTAACCAATGTTCAATATATTAGTAAAATAGTCTAAATATTGCGTTGAACCCCTTTAGAATGGATTCTACCCAATATATAGTCCTAACTATAGTTTTGAAACTTTGGGAAGAAAATAGTCCCGTTTTGGTACAAATGGGAATTTGAAGAATTTGACACAAAATTGTCTCATCAAGAAGTAACCAAAGTTCAATATATTAGTATAATGGTCTAAATATAGCTTTGAACCCCTTCAAAATTGATTCAACCCAATATATAGTCCTAACTATAGTTTTGAAACTTTGGGAATAAAATCGTCCCGTTTTGGTACAAATGGGAATTTGAAGAAATGTAGACAAAATTGGTGAACAAGGAGTAACCAAAGTTCAATATATTAGTATAATAGTCTAAATATTGCTTTGAACCCCTTTAGAATGGATTCTACCCAATATATAATCCTAACTATAGTTTTGAAACTTTGGGAAGAAAATCGTCCCGTTTTGGTACAAATGGGAATTTGAAGAATTTGACACAAAATTAGCACATCAAGAAGTAACCAAAGTTCAATATATTAGTATAATGGTCTAAATATAGCTTTGAACCCCTTCAAAATTGATTCAACCCAATATATAGTCCTAACTATAGTTTTGAAACTTTGGGAAGAAAATCGTCCCGTTTTGGTACAAATGGGAATTTGAAGAATTGTACACAAAATTGGCTCATCAAGAAGTAATCAAACTTCAATATATTAGTATAACAGTCTAAATATAGCTTTGAACCCCTTCAGAATGGATTCTACCCAATATATAGTCCTAACTATAGTTTTGAAACTTTGGGAAGAAAATCGTCCCGTTTTGGTACAAATGGGAATTTGAAGAATTGTACACAAAATTGGCTCATCAAGAAGTAACCAAACTTCAATATATTAGTATAACAGTCTAAATATAGCTTTCAACCCCTTTAGAATGGATTCTAACCAATATATAGTCCTAACTATAGTTTTGAAACTTTGGGAAGAAAATCGTCCCGTTTTGGTACAAATGGGAATTTGAAGAATTTGACACAAAATTAGCTCATCAAGAAGTAACCAAAGTTCAATATATTAGTATAATAGTCTAAATATAGCTTTGAACCCCTTCAGAATGGATTCTACCCAATATATAGTCCTAACTATAGTTTTGAAACTTTGGGAAGAAAATCGTCCTGTTTTGGTACAAATGGGAATTTGAAGAATTTGACACAAAATTGTCTCATCAAGAAGTAACCAAAGTTCAATATATTAGTATAATAGTCTAAATATAGCTTTGAACCCCTTCAAAATTGATTCAACCCAATATATAGTCCTAACTATAGTTTTGAAACTTTGGGAAGAAAATCGTCCCGTTTTGGTACAAATGGGAATTTGAAGAATTGTACACAAAATTGGCTCATCAAGAAGTAACCAAACTTCAATATATTAGTATAACAGTCTAAATATAGCTTTCAACCCCTTTAGAATGGATTCTAACCAATATATAGTCCTAACTATAGTTTTGAAACTTTGGGAAGAAAATAGTCCCGTTTTGGTACAAATGGGAATTTGAAGAATTTGACACAAAATTGTCTCATCAAGAAGTAACCAAAGTTCAATATATTAGTATAATGGTCTAAATATAGCTTTGAACCCCTTCAAAATTGATTCAACCCAATATATAGTCCTAACTATAGTTTTGAAACTTTGGGAAGAAAATCGTCCCGTTTTGGTACAAATGGGAATTTGAAGAATTTGACACAAAATTAGCTCATCAAGAAGTAACCAAAGTTCAATATATTAGTATAATAGTCTAAATATAGCTTTGAACCCCTTCAGAATGGATTCTACCCAATATATAGTTCTAACTATAGTTTTGAAACTTTGGGAAGAAAATCGTCCTGTTTTGGTACAAATGGGAATTTGAAGAATTTGACACAAAATTGTCACATCAAGAAGTAACCAAAGTTCAATATATTAGTATAATAGTCTAAATATAGCTTTGAACCCCTTCAGAATGGATTCTACCCAATATATAGTCCTAACTATAGTTTTGAAACTTTGGGAAGAAAATCGTCCCGTTTTGGTACAAATTGGAATTTGAAGAAATGTAGACAAAATTGGTGACCAAGGAGTAACCAAAGATCAATATATTATTAAAATAGTCTAAATATAGCTTTGAACCCCTTTAGAATGGATTCTACCCAATATATAGTCCTAACTATAGTTTTGAAACTTTGGGAAGAAAATAGTCCCGTTTTGGTACAAATGGGAATTTGAAGAATTTGACAAAAAATTGTCTCATCAAGAAGTAACCAAAGTTCAATATATTAGTATAATGGTCTAAATATAGCTTTGAACCCCTTTAGAATGGATTCTACCCAGTATATAGTCCTAACTATAGTTTTGAAACTTTGGGAAGAAAATTGTCCGGTTTTGGTACAAATGGGAATTTGAAGAATTGTACACAAAATTGGCTCATCAAGAAGTAACCAAACTTCAATATATTAGTATAACAGTCTAAATATAGCTTTCAACCCCTTTAGAATGGATTCTAACCAATATATAGTCCTAACTATAATTTTGAAACTTTGGGAAGAAAATCGTCCAATTTTGGTATAAATGGGAATTTAAAGAAATGTAGACAAAATTGGTTACCAAGGAGTAACCAATGTTCAATATATTAGTAAAATAGTCTAAATATTGCGTTGAACCCCTTTAGAATGGATTCTACCCAATATATAGTCCTAACTATAGTTTTGAAACTTTGGGAAGAAAATAGTCCCGTTTTGGTACAAATGGGAATTTGAAGAATTTGACACAAAATTGTCTCATCAAGAAGTAACCAAAGTTCAATATATTAGTATAATGGTCTAAATATAGCTTTGAACCCCTTCAAAATTGATTCAACCCAATATATAGTCCTAACTATAGTTTTGAAACTTTGGGAATAAAATCGTCCCGTTTTGGTACAAATGGGAATTTGAAGAAATGTAGACAAAATTGGTGGACAAGGAGTAACCAAAGTTCAATATATTAGTATAATAGTCTAAATATTGCTTTGAACCCCTTTAGAATGGATTCTACCCAATATATAATCCTAACTATAGTTTTGAAACTTTGGGAAGAAAATCGTCCCGTTTTGGTACAAATGGGAATTTGAAGAATTTGACACAAAATTAGCACATCAAGAAGTAACCAAAGTTCAATATATTAGTATAATAGTCTAAATATAGCTTTGAACCCCATCAGAATGGATTCTACCCAATATATAGTCCTAACTATAGTTTTGAAACTTTGGGAAGAAAATCGTCCCGTTTTGGTACAAATGGGAATTTGAAGAATTGTACACAAAATTGGCTCATCAAGAAGTAACCAAACTTCAATATATTAGTATAACAGTCTAAATATAGCTTTCAACCCCTTTAGAATGGATTCTAACCAATATATAGTCCTAACTATAGTTTTGAAACTTTGGGAAGAAAATAGTCCCGTTTTGGTACAAATGGGAATTTGAAGAATTTGACACAAAATTGTCTCATCAAGAAGTAACCAAAGTTCAATATATTAGTATAATGGTCTAAATATAGCTTTGAACCCCTTTAGAATGGATTCTACCCAATATATAATCCTAACTATAGTTTTGAAACTTTGGGAAGAAAATCGTCCCGTTTTGGTACAAATGGGAATTTGAAGAATTTGACACAAAATTAGCACATCAAGAAGTAACCAAACTTCAATATATTAGTATAACAGTCTAAATATAGCTTTCAACCCCTTTAGAATGGATTCTAACCAATATATAGTCCTAACTATAATTTTGAAACTTTGGGAAGAAAATCGTCCAATTTTGGTATAAATGGGAATTTAAAGAAATGTAGACAAAATTGGTTACCAAGGAGTAACCAATGTTCAATATATTAGTAAAATAGTCTAAATATAGCTTTGAACCCCTTTAGAATGGATTCTACCCAATATATAGTCCTAACTATAGTTTTGAAACTTTGGGAAGAAAATAGTCCCGTTTTGGTACAAATGGGAATTTGAAGAATTTGACACAAAATTGTCTCATCAAGAAGTAACCAAAGTTCAATATATTAGTATAATGGTCTAAATATAGCTTTGAACCCCTTCAAAATGGATTCAACCCAATATATAGTCCTAACTATAGTTTTGAAACTTTGGGAAGAAAATCGTCCCGTTTTGGTACAAATTCGAATTTGAAGAATTTGACACAAAATTAGCTCATCAAGAAGTAACCAAAGTTCAATATATTAGTATAATAGTCTAAATATAGCTTTGAACCCCTTCAGAATGGATTCTACCCAATATATAGTCCTAACTATAGTTTTGAAACTTTGGGAAGAAAATCGTCCCGTTTTGGTACAAATGGGAATTTGAAGAATTGTACACAAAATTGGCTCATCAAGAAGTAACCAAACTTCAATATATTAGTATAACAGTCTAAATATAGCTTTCAACCCCTTTAGAATGAATTCTAACCAATATATAGTCCTAACTATAATTTTGAAATTTGGGAAGAAAATCGTCCAATTTTGGTATAAATGGGAATTTAAAGAAATGTAGACAAAATTGGTTACCAAGGAGTAACCAATGTTCAATATATTAGTAAAATAGTCTAAATATAGCTTTGAACCCCTTTAGAATGGATTCTACCCAATATATAGTCCTAACTATAGTTTTGAAACTTTGGGAAGAAAATAGTCCCGTTTTGGTACAAACGGGAATTTGAAGAATTTGACAAAAAATTGTCTCATCAAGAAGTAACCAAAGTTCAATATATTAGTATAATAGTCTAAATATAGCTTTGAACCCCATCAGAATGGATTCTACCCAATATATAGTCCTAACTATAGTTTTGAAACTTTGGGAAGAAAATCGTCCCGTTTTGGTACAAATGGGAATTTGAAGAATTGTACACAAAATTGGCTCATCAAGAAGTAACCAAACTTCAATATATTAGTATAACAGTCTAAATATAGCTTTCAACCCCTTTAGAATGGATTCTAACCAATATATAGTCCTAACTATAGTTTTGAAACTTTGGGAAGAAAATAGTCCCGTTTTGGTACAAATGGGAATTTGAAGAATTTGACACAAAATTGTCTCATCAAGAAGTAACCAAAGTTCAATATATTAGTATAATGGTCTAAATATAGCTTTGAACCCCTTCAAAATTGATTCAACCCAATATATAGTCCTAACTATAGTTTTGAAACTTTGGGAAGAAAATCGTCCCGTTTTGGTACAAATGGGAATTTGAAGAATTTGACACAAAATTAGCTCATCAAGAAGTAACCAAAGTTCAATATATTAGTATAATAGTCTAAATATAGCTTTGAACCCCTTCAGAATGGATTCTACCCAATATATAGTCCTAACTATAGTTTTGAAACTTTGGGAAGAAAATAGTCCCGTTTTGGTACAAACGGGAATTTGAAGAATTTGACAAAAAATTGTCTCATCAAGAAGTAACCAAAGTTCAATATATTAGTATAATAGTCTAAATATAGCTTTGAACCCCATCAGAATGGATTCTACCCAATATATAGTCCTAACTATAGTTTTGAAACTTTGGGAAGAAAATCGTCCCGTTTTGGTACAAATGGGAATTTGAAGAATTGTACACAAAATTGGCTCATCAAGAAGTAACCAAACTTCAATATATTAGTATAACAGTCTAAATATAGCTTTCAACCCCTTTAGAATGGATTCTAACCAATATATAGTCCTAACTATAGTTTTGAAACTTTGGGAAGAAAATAGTCCCGTTTTGGTACAAATGGGAATTTGAAGAATTTGACACAAAATTGTCTCATCAAGAAGTAACCAAAGTTCAATATATTAGTATAATGGTCTAAATATAGCTTTGAACCCCTTCAAAATTGATTCAACCCAATATATAGTCCTAACTATAGTTTTGAAACTTTGGGAAGAAAATCGTCCCGTTTTGGTACAAATGGGAATTTGAAGAATTTGACACAAAATTAGCTCATCAAGAAGTAACCAAAGTTCAATATATTAGTATAATAGTCTAAATATAGCTTTGAACCCCTTCAGAATGGATTCTACCCAATATATAGTCTTAACTATAGTTTTGAAACTTTGGGAAGAAAATCGTCCCGTTTTGGTACAAATGGGAATTTGAAGAATTGTACACAAAATTGGCTCATCAAGAAGTAACCAAACTTCAATATATTAGTATAACAGTCTAAATATAGCTTTCAACCCCTTTAGAATGAATTCTAACCAATATATAGTCCTAACTATAATTTTGAAATTTGGGAAGAAAATCGTCCAATTTTGGTATAAATGGGAATTTAAAGAAATGTAGACAAAATTGGTTACCAAGGAGTAACCAATGTTCAATATATTAGTAAAATAGTCTAAATATAGCTTTGAACCCCTTTAGAATGGATTCTACCCAATATATAGTCCTAACTATAGTTTTGAAACTTTGGGAAGAAAATAGTCCCGTTTTGGTACAAATGGGAATTTGAAGAATTTGACAAAAAATTGTCTCATCAAGAAGTAACCAAAGTTCAATATATTAGTATAATGGTCTAAATATAGCTTTGAACCCCTTCAAAATGGATTCAACCCAATATATAGTCCTAACTATAGTTTTGAAACTTTGGGAAGAAAATCGTCCCGTTTTGGTACAAATGGGAATTTGAAGAATTTGACACAAAATTGTCTCATCAAGAAGTAACCAAAGTTCAATATATTAGTATAATGGTCTAAATATAGCTTTGAACCCCTTCAAAATTGATTCAACCCAATATATAGTCCTAACTATAGTTTTGAAACTTTGGGAAGAAAATCGTCCCGTTTTGGTACAAATGGGAATTTGAAGAATTTGACACAAAATTAGCTCATCAAGAAGTAACCAAAGTTCAATATATTAGTATAATAGTCTAAATATAGCTTTGAACCCCTTCAGAATGGATTCCACCCAATATATAGTCCTAACTATAGTTTTGAAACTTTGGGAAGAAAATCGTCCCGTTTTGGTACAAATGGGAATTTGAAGAAATGTAGAAAAAATTGGTGAACAAGGAGTAACCAAAGTTCAATATATTAGTATAATAGTCTAAATATTGCTTTGAACCCCTTTAGAATGGATTCTACCCAATATATAATCCTAACTATAGTTTTGAAACTTTGGGAAGAAAATCGTCCCGTTTTGTTACAAATTGGAATTTGAAGAAATGTAGACAAAATTGGTGACCAAGGAGTAACCAATGTTCAATATATTAGTAAAATAGTCTATATATAGCTTTGAACCCCTTTAGAATGGATTCTACACAATATATAGTCCTAACTATAGTTTTGAAACTTTGGGAAGAAAATCGTGCCGTTTTGATACAAATGGAAATTTGAAGAAATGTATACATAATTGGTGACCAATGAGTAACCAAACTTCAATATATTAGTAAAATAGTCTAAATATAGCTTTGAACCCCTTTAGAATGGATTCTAACCAATATATAGTCCTAACTATAGTTTTGAAACTTTGGGAAGAAAATCGTCCCGTTTTGGTACAAATGGGAATTTGAAGAAATGTAGACAAAATTGGTGAACAAGGAGTAACCAAAGTTCAATATATTAGTATAATAGTCTAAATATTGCTTTGAACCCCTTTAGAATGGATTCTACCCAATATATAATCCTAACTATAGTTTTGAAACTTTGGGAAGAAAATCGTCCCGTTTTGGTACAAATGGGAATTTGAAGAATTTGACACAAAATTAGCACATCAAGAAGTAACCAAAGTTCAATATATTAGTATAATAGTCTAAATATAGCTTTGAACCCCTTCAGAATGGATTCTACCCAATATATAGTCCTAACTATAGTTTTGAAACTTTGGGAAGAAAATCGTCCCGTTTTGGTACAAATGGGAATTTGAAGAATTGTACACAAAATTGGCTCATCAAGAAGTAACCAAACTTCAATATATTAGTATAACAGTCTAAATATAGCTTTCAACCCCTTTAGAATGGATTCTAACCAATATATAGTCCTAACTATAGTTTTGAAACTATGGGAAGAAAATAGTCCCGTTTTGGTACAAATGGGAATTTGAAGAATTTGACACAAAATTGTCTCATCAAGAAGTAACCAAAGTTCAATATATTAGTATAATGGTCTAAATATAGCTTTGAACCCCTTCAAAATTGATTCAACCCAATATATAGTCCTAACTATAGTTTTGAAACTTTGGGAAGAAAATCGTCCCGTTTTGGTACAAATGGGAATTTGAAGAATTTGACACAAAATTAGCTCATCAAGAAGTAACCAAAGTTCAATATATTAGTATAATAGTCTAAATATAGCTTTGAACCCCTTCAGAATGGATTCTACCCAATATATAGTCCTAACTATAGTTTTGAAACTTTGGGAAGAAAATCGTCCCGTTTTGGTACAAATGGGAATTTGAAGAATTGTACACAAAATTGGCTCATCAAGAAGTTACCAAAGTTCAATATATTAGTATAATGGTCTAAATATAGCTTTGAACCCCTTCAAAATTGATTCAACCCAATATATAGTCCTAACTATAGTTTTGAAACTTTGGGAAGAAAATCGTCCCGTTTTGGTACAAATGGGAATTTGAAGAATTTGACACAAAATTAGCTCATCAAGAAGTAACCAAAGTTCAATATATTAGTATAATAGTCTAAATATAGCTTTGAACCCCTTCAAAATGGATTCAACCCAATATATAGTCCTAACTATAGTTTTGAAACTTTGGGAAGAAAATCGTCCCGTTTTGGTACAAATGGGAATTTGAAGAATTGTACACAAAATTGGCTCATCAAGAAGTTACCAAAGTTCAATATATTAGTATAATGGTCTAAATATAGCTTTGAACCCCTTCAAAATTGATTCAACCCAATATATAGTCCTAACTATAGTTTTGAAACTTTGGGAAGAAAATCGTCCCGTTTTGGTACAAATGGAAATTTGAAGAAATGTAGACAAAATTGGTGAACAAGGAGTAACCAAAGTTCAATATATTAGTATAATAGTCTAAATATTGCTTTGAACCCCTTTAGAATGGATTCTACCCAATATATAATCCTAACTATAGTTTTGAAACTTTGGGAAGAAAATCGTCCCGTTTTGGTACAAATGGGAATTTGAAGAATTTGACACAAAATTAGCACATCAAGAAGTAACCAAAGTTCAATATATTAGTATAATAGTCTAAATATAGCTTTGAACCCCTTCAGAATGGATTCTACCCAATATATAGTCCTAACTATAGTTTTGAAACTTTGGGAAGAAAATCGTCCCGTTTTGGTACAAATGGGAATTTGAAGAATTGTACACAAAATTGGCTCATCAAGAAGTTACCAAAGTTCAATATATTAGTATAATGGTCTAAATATAGCTTTGAACCCCTTCAAAATTGATTCAACCCAATATATAGTCCTAACTATAGTTTTGAAACTTTGGGAAGAAAATCGTCCCGTTTTGGTACAAATGGGAATTTGAAGAATTTGACACAAAATTAGCTCATCAAGAAGTAACCAAAGTTCAATATATTAGTATAATAGTCTAAATATAGCTTTGAACCCCTTCAAAATGGATTCAACCCAATATATAGTCCTAACTATAGTTTTGAAACTTTGGGAAGAAAATCGTCCCGTTTTGGTACAAATGGGAATTTGAAGAATTTGACACAAAATTAGCTCATCAAGAAGTAACCAAAGTTCAATATATTAGTATAATAGTCTAAATATAGCTTTGAACCCCTTCAGAATAGATTCTACCCAATATATAGTCCTAACTATAGAGTTTTGAAACTTTGGGAAGAAAATCGTCCCGTTTTGGTACAAATGGGAATTTGAAGAATTGTACACAAAATTGGCTCATCAAGAAGTAACCAAACTTCAATATATTAGTATAACAGTCTAAATATAGCTTTCAACCCCTTTAGAATGGATTCTAACCAATATATAATCCTAACTATAGTTTTGAAACTTTGGGAAGAAAATAGTCCCGTTTTGTTACAAATGGGAATTTGAAGAATTTGACAAAAAATTGTCTCATCAAGAAGTAACCAAAGTTCAATATATTAGTATAATGGTCTAAATATAGCTTTGAACCCCTTCAAAATGGATTCAACCCAATATATAGTCCTAACTATAGTTTTGAAACTTTGGGAAGAAAATCGTCCCGTTTTGGTACAAATGGGAATTTGAAGAATTTGACACAAAATTGTCTCATCAAGAAGTAACCAAAGTTCAATATATTAGTATAATGGTCTAAATATAGCTTTGAACCCCTTCAAAATTGATTCAACCCAATATATAGTCCTAACTATAGTTTTGAAACTTTGGGAATAAAATCGTCCCGTTTTGGTACAAATGGGAATTTGAAGAAATGTAGACAAAATTGGTGAACAAGGAGTAACCAAAGTTCAATATATTAGTATAATAGTCTAAATATTGCTTTGAACCCCTTTAGAATGGATTCTACCCAATATATAATCCTAACTATAGTTTTGAAACTTTGGGAAGAAAATCGTCCCGTTTTGGTACAAATGGGAATTTGAAGAATTTGACACAAAATTAGCACATCAAGAAGTAACCAAAGTTCAATATATTAGTATAATAGTCTAAATATAGCTTTGAACCCCTTCAGAATGGATTCTACCCAATATATAGTCCTAACTATAGTTTTGAAACTTTGGGAAGAAAATCGTCCCGTTTTGGTACAAATGGGAATTTGAAGAATTGTACACAAAATTGGCTCATCAAGAAGTAACCAAACTTCAATATATTAGTATAACAGTCTAAATATAGGTTTCAACCCCTTTAGAATGGATTCTAACCAATATATAGTCCTAACTATAGTTTTGAAACTTTGGGAAGAAAATAGTCCCGTTTTGGTACAAATGGGAATTTGAAGAATTTGACACAAAATTGTCTCATCAAGAAGTAACCAAAGTTCAATATATTAGTATAATGGTCTAAATATAGCTTTGAACCCCTTCAAAATTGATTCAACCCAATATATAGTCCTAACTATAGTTTTGAAACTTTGGGAAGAAAATCGTCCCGTTTTGGTACAAATGGGAATTTGAAGAATTTGACACAAAATTAGCTCATCAAGAAGTAACCAAAGTTCAATATATTAGTATAATAGTCTAAATATAGCTTTGAACCCCTTCAGAATGGATTCTACCCAATATATAGTCCTAACTATAGTTTTGAAACTTTGGGAAGAAAATCGTCCCGTTTTGGTACAAATGGGAATTTGAAGAATTGTACACAAAATTGGCTCATCAAGAAGTAACCACACTTCAATATATTAGTATAACAGTCTAAATATAGCTTTCAACCCCTTTAGAATGGATTCTAACCAATATATAGTCCTAACTATAATTTTGAAACTTTGGGAAGAAAATCGTCCAATTTTGGTATAAATGGGAATTTAAAGAAATGTAGACAAAATTGGTTACCAAGGAGTAACCAATGTTCAATATATTAGTAAAATAGTCTAAATATAGCTTTGAACCCCTTTAGAATGGATTCTACCCAATATATAGTCCTAACTATAGTTTTGAAACTTTGGGAAGAAAATAGTCCCGTTTTGGTACAAATGGGAATTTGAAGAATTTGACACAAAATTGTCTCATCAAGAAGTAACCAAAGTTCAATATATTAGTATAATGGTCTAAATATAGCTTTGAACCCCTTCAAAATGGATTCAACCCAATATATAGTCCTAACTATAGTTTTGAAACTTTGGGAAGAAAATCGTCCCGTTTTGGTACAAATTCGAATTTGAAGAATTTGACACAAAATTAGCTCATCAAGAAGTAACCAAAGTTCAATATATTAGTATAATAGTCTAAATATAGCTTTGAACCCCTTCAGAATGGATTCTACCCAATATATAGTCCTAACTATAGTTTTGAAACTTTGGGAAGAAAATCGTCCCGTTTTGGTACAAATGGGAATTTGAAGAATTGTACACAAAATTGGCTCATCAAGAAGTAACCAAACTTCAATATATTAGTATAACAGTCTAAATATAGCTTTCAACCCCTTTAGAATGAATTCTAACCAATATATAGTCCTAACTATAATTTTGAAATTTGGGAAGAAAATCGTCCAATTTTGGTATAAATGGGAATTTAAAGAAATGTAGACAAAATTGGTTACCAAGGAGTAACCATGTTCAATATATTAGTAAAATAGTCTAAATATAGCTTTGAACCCCTTTAGAATGGATTCTACCCAATATATAGTCCTAACTATAGTTTTGAAACTTTGGGAAGAAAATAGTCCCGTTTTGGTACAAATGGGAATTTGAAGAATTTGACAAAAAATTGTCTCATCAAGAAGTAACCAAAGTTCAATATATTAGTATAATGGTCTAAATATAGCTTTGAACCCCTTCAAAATGGATTCAACCCAATATATAGTCCTAACTATAGTTTTGAAACTTTGGGAAGAAAATCGTCCCGTTTTGGTACAAATGGGAATTTGAAGAATTTGACACAAAATTGTCTCATCAAGAAGTAACCAAAGTTCAATATATTAGTATAATGGTCTAAATATAGCTTTGAACCCCTTCAAAATTGATTCAACCCAATATATAGTCCTAACTATAGTTTTGAAACTTTGGGAAGAAAATCGTCCCGTTTTGGTACAAATGGGAATTTGAAGAATTTGACACAAAATTAGCTCATCAAGAAGTAACCAAAGTTCAATATATTAGTATAATAGTCTAAATATAGCTTTGAACCCCTTCAGAATGGATTCTACCCAATATATAGTCCTAACTATAGTTTTGAAACTTTGGGAAGAAAATCGTCCTGTTTTGGTACAAATGGGAATTTGAAGAATTTGACACAAAATTGTCTCATCAAGAAGTAACCAAAGTTCAATATATTAGTATAATAGTCTAAATATAGCTTTGAACCCCTTCAGAATGGATTCTACCCAATATATAGTCCTAACTATAGTTTTGAAACTTTGGGAAGAAAATCGTCCCGTTTTGGTACAAATTGGAATTTGAAGAAATGTAGACAAAATTGGTGACCAAGGAGTAACCAAAGATCAATATATTAGTAAAATAGTCTAAATATAGCTTTGAACCCCTTTAGAATGGATTCTACCCAATATATAGTCCTAACTATAGTTTTGAAACTTTGGGAAGAAAATAGTCCCGTTTTGGTACAAATGGGAATTTGAAGAATTTGACAAAAAATTGTCTCATCAAGAAGTAACCAAAGTTCAATATATTAGTATAATGGTCTAAATATTGCTTTGAACCCCTTCAAAATGGATTCAACCCAATATATAGTCCTAACTATAGTTTTGAAACTTTGGGAAGAAAATCGTCCCGTTTTGGTACAAATGGGAATTTGAAGAATTTGACACAAAATTAGCTCATCAAGAAGTAACCAAAGTTCAATATATTAGTATAATAGTCTAAATATAGCTTTGAACCCCTTCAGAATGGATTCTACCCAATATATAGTCCTAACTATAGTTTTGAAACTTTGGGAAGAAAATCGTCCCGTTTTGGTACAAATGGGAATTTGAAGAATTGTACACAAAATTGGCTCATCAAGAAGTAACCAAACTTCAATATATTAGTATAACAGTCTAAATATAGCTTTGAACCCCTTCAAAATTGATTCAACCCAATATATAGTCCTAACTATAGTTTTGAAACTTTGGGAATAAAATTGTCCCGTTTTGGTACAAATGGGAATTTGAAGAAATGTAGACAAAATTGGTGAACAAGGAGTAACCAAAGTTCAATATATTAGTATAATAGTCTAAATATTGCGTTGAACCCCTTTAGAATGGATTCTACCCAATATATAGTCCTAACTATAGTTTTGAAACTTTGGGAAGAAAATAGTCCCGTTTTGGTACAAATGGGAATTTGAAGAATTTGACACAAAATTGTCTCATCAAGAAGTAACCAAAGTTCAATATATTAGTATAATGGTCTAAATATAGCTTTGAACCCCTTCAAAATTGATTCAACCCAATATATAGTCCTAACTATAGTTTTGAAACTTTGGGAATAAAATCGTCCCGTTTTGGTACAAATGGAAATTTGAAGAAATGTAGACAAAATTGGTGAACAAGGAGTAACCAAAGTTCAATATATTAGTATAATAGTCTAAATATTGCTTTGAACCCCTTTAGAATGGATTCTACCCAATATATAATCCTAACTATAGTTTTGAAACTTTGGGAAGAAAATCGTCCCGTTTTGGTACAAATGGGAATTTGAAGAATTTGACACAAAATTAGCACATCAAGAAGTAACCAAAGTTCAATATATTAGTATAATAGTCTAAATATAGCTTTGAACCCCTTCAGAATGGATTCTACCCAATATATAGTCCTAACTATAGTTTTGAAACTTTGGGAAGAAAATCGTCCCGTTTTGGTACAAATGGGAATTTGAAGAATTGTACACAAAATTGGCTCATCAAGAAGTAACCAAACTTCAATATATTAGTATAACAGTCTAAATATAGCTTTCAACCCCTTTAGAATGGATTCTAACCAATATATAGTCCTAACTATAGTTTTGAAACTTTGGGAAGAAAATAGTCCCGTTTTGGTACAAATGGGAATTTGAAGAATTTGACACAAAATTGTCTCATCAAGAAGTAACCAAAGTTCAATATATTAGTATAATGGTCTAAATATAGCTTTGAACCCCTTCAAAATTGATTCAACCCAATATATAGTCCTAACTATAGTTTTGAAACTTTGGGAAGAAAATCGTCCCGTTTTGGTACAAATGGGAATTTGAAGAATTTGACACAAAATTAGCTCATCAAGAAGTAACCAAAGTTCAATATATTAGTATAATAGTCTAAATATAGCTTTGAACCCCTTCAGAATGGATTCTACCCAATATATAGTCCTAACTATAGTTTTGAAACTTTGGGAAGAAAATCGTCCCGTTTTGGTACAAATGGGAATTTGAAGAATTGTACACAAAATTGGCTCATCAAGAAGTAACCAAACTTCAATATATTAGTATAACAGTCTAAATATAGCTTTCAACCCCTTTAGAATGGATTCTAACCAATATATAGTCCTAACTATAATTTTGAAACTTTGGGAAGAAAATCGTCCAATTTTGGTATAAATGGGAATTTAAAGAAATGTAGACAAAATTGGTTACCAAGGAGTAACCAATGTTCAATATATTAGTAAAATAGTCTAAATATAGCTTTGAACCCCTTTAGAATGGATTCTACCCAATATATAGTCCTAACTATAGTTTTGAAACTTTGGGAAGAAAATAGTCCCGTTTTGGTACAAATGGGAATTTGAAGAATTTGACACAAAATTGTCTCATCAAGAAGTAACCAAAGTTCAATATATTAGTATAATGGTCTAAATATAGCTTTGAACCCCTTCAAAATGGATTCAACCCAATATATAGTCCTAACTATAGTTTTGAAACTTTGGGAAGAAAATCGTCCCGTTTTGGTACAAATTCGAATTTGAAGAATTTGACACAAAATTAGCTCATCAAGAAGTAACCAAAGTTCAATATATTAGTATAATAGTCTAAATATAGCTTTGAACCCCTTCAGTATGGATTCTACCCAATATATAGTCCTAACTATAGTTTTGAAACTTTGGGAAGAAAATCGTCCCGTTTTGGTACAAATGATAATTTGAAGAATTGTACACAAAATTGGCTCATCAAGAAGTAACCAAACTTCAATATATTAGTATAACAGTCTAAATATAGCTTTCAACCCCTTTAGAATGAATTCTAACCAATATATAGTCCTAACTATAATTTTGAAATTTGGGAAGAAAATCGTCCAATTTTGGTATAAATGGGAATTTGAAGAATTTGACACAAAATTAGCTCATCAAGAAGTAACCAAAGTTCAATATATTAGTATAATAGTCTAAATATAGCTTTGAACCCCTTCAGAATGGATTCTACCCAATATATAGTCCTAACTATAGTTTTGAAACTTTGGGAAGAAAATCGTCCCGTTTTGGTACAAATGGGAATTTGAAGAATTGTACACAAAATTGGCTCATCAAGAAGTAACCAAACTTCAATATATTAGTATAACAGTCTAAATATAGCTTTCAACCCCTTTAGAATGAATTCTAACCAATATATAGTCCTAACTATAATTTTGAAATTTGGGAAGAAAATCGTCCAATTTTGGTATAAATGGGAATTTAAAGAAATGTAGACAAAATTGGTTACCAAGGAGTAACCAATGTTCAATATATTAGTAAAATAGTCTAAATATAGCTTTGAACCCCTTTAGAATGGATTCTACCCAATATATAGTCCTAACTATAGTTTTGAAACTTTGGGAAGAAAATAGTCCCGTTTTGGTACAAATGGGAATTTGAAGAATTTGACAAAAAATTGTCTCATCAAGAAGTAACCAAAGTTCAATATATTAGTATAATGGTCTAAATATAGCTTTGAACCCCTTCAAAATGGATTCAACCCAATATATAGTCCTAACTATAGTTTTGAAACTTTGGGAAGAAAATCGTCCCGTTTTGGTACAAATGGGAATTTGAAGAATTTGACACAAAATTGTCTCATCAAGAAGTAACCAAAGTTCAATATATTAGTATAATGGTCTAAATATAGCTTTGAACCCCTTCAAAATTGATTCAACCCAATATATAGTCCTAACTATAGTTTTGAAACTTTGGGAATAAAATCGTCCCGTTTTGGTACAAATGGGAATTTGAAGAAATGTAGACAAAATTGGTGAACAAGGAGTAACCAAAGTTCAATATATTAGTATAATAGTCTAAATATTGCTTTGAACCCCTTTAGAATGGATTCTACCCAATATATAATCCTAACTATAGTTTTGAAACTTTGGGAAGAAAATCGTCCCGTTTTGGTACAAATGGGAATTTGAAGAATTTGACACAAAATTAGCACATCAAGAAGTAACCAAAGTTCAATATATTAGTATAATAGTCTAAATATAGCTTTGAACCCCTTCAGAATGGATTCTACCCAATATATAGTCCTAACTATAGTTTTGAAACTTTGGGAAGAAAATCGTCCCGTTTTGGTACAAATGGGAATTTGAAGAATTGTACACAAAATTGGCTCATCAAGAAGTAACCAAACTTCAATATATTAGTATAACAGTCTAAATATAGCTTTCAACCCCTTTAGAATGGATTCTAACCAATATATAGTCCTAACTATAGTTTTGAAACTTTGGGAAGAAAATAGTCCCGTTTTGGTACAAATGGGAATTTGAAGAATTTGACACAAAATTGTCTCATCAAGAAGTAACCAAAGTTCAATATATTAGTATAATGGTCTAAATATAGCTTTGAACCCCTTCAAAATTGATTCAACCCAATATATAGTCCTAACTATAGTTTTGAAACTTTGGGAAGAAAATCGTCCCGTTTTGGTACAAATGGGAATTTGAAGAATTTGACACAAAATTAGCTCATCAAGAAGTAACCAAAGTTCAATATATTAGTATAATAGTCTAAATATAGCTTTGAACCCCTTCACAATGGATTCTACCCAATATATAGTCCTAACTATAGTTTTGAAACTTTGGGAAGAAAATCGTCCCGTTTTGGTACAAATGGGAATTTGAAGAAATGTAGAAAAAATTGGTGAACAAGGAGTAACCAAAGTTCAATATATTAGTATAATAGTCTAAATATTGCTTTGAACCCCTTTAGAATGGATTCTACCCAATATATAATCCTAACTATAGTTTTGAAACTTTGGGAAGAAAATCGTCCCGTTTTGTTACAAATTGGAATTTGAAGAAATGTAGACAAAATTGGTGACCAAGGAGTAACCAATGTTCAATATATTAGTAAAATAGTCTATATATAGCTTTGAACCCCTTTAGAATGGATTCTACACAATATATAGTCCTAACTATAGTTTTGAAACGTTGGGAAGAAAATCGTGCCGTTTTGATACAAATGGGAATTTGAAGAATTTGACACAAAATTAGCACATCAAGAAGTAACCAAAGTTCAATATATTAGTATAATAGTCTAAATATAGCTTTGAACCCCTTCAGAATGGATTCTACCCAATATATAGTCCTAACTATAGTTTTGAAACTTTGGGAAGAAAATCGTCCCGTTTTGGTACAAATGGGAATTTGAAGAAATGTAGACAAAATTGGTGAACAAGGAGTAACCAAAGTTCAATATATTAGTATAATAGTCTAAATATTGCTTTGAACCCCTTTAGAATGGATTCTACCCAATATATAATCCTAACTATAGTTTTGAAACTTTGGGAAGAAAATCGTCCCGTTTTGGTACAAATGGGAATTTGAAGAATTTGACACAAAATTAGCACATCAAGAAGTAACCAAAGTTCAATATATTAGTATAATAGTCTAAATATAGCTTTGAACCCCTTCAGAATGGATTCTACCCAATATATAGTCCTAACTATAATTTTGAAACTTTGGGAAGAAAATCGTCCCGTTTTGGTACAAATGGGAATTTGAAGAATTGTACACAAAATTGGCTCATCAAGAAGTAACCAAACTTCAATATATTAGTATAACAGTCTAAATATAGCTTTCAACCCCTTTAGAATGGATTCTAACCAATATATAGTCCTAACTATAGTTTTGAAACTTTGGGTAGAAAATAGTCCCGTTTTGGTACAAATGGGAATTTGAAGAATTTGACACAAAATTGTCTCATCAAGAAGTAACCAAAGTTCAATATATTAGTATAATGGTCTAAATATAGCTTTGAACCCCTTCAAAATTGATTCAACCCAATATATAGTCCTAACTATAGTTTTGAAACTTTGGGAAGAAAATCGTCCCGTTTTGGTACAAATGGGAATTTGAAGAATTTGACACAAAATTAGCTCATCAAGAAGTAACCAAAGTTCAATATATTAGTATAATAGTCTAAATATAGCTTTGAACCCCTTCAGAATGGATTCTACCCAATATATAGTCCTAACTATAGTTTTGAAACTTTGGGAAGAAAATCGTCCCGTTTTGGTACAAATGGGAATTTGAAGAATTGTACACAAAATTGGCTCATCAAGAAGTAACCAAACTTCAATATATTAGTATAACAGTCTAAATATAGCTTTCAACCCCTTTAGAATGGATTCTAACCAATATATAGTCCTAACTATAGTTTTGAAACTTTGGGAAGAAAATCGTCCAATTTTGGTATAAATGGGAATTTAAAGAAATGTAGACAAAATTGGTTACCAAGGAGTAACCAATGTTCAATATATTAGTAAAATAGTCTAAATATAGCTTTGAACCCCTTTAGAATGGATTCTACCCAATATATAGTCCTAACTATAGTTTTGAAACTTTGGGAAGAAAATAGTCCCGTTTTGGTACAAATGGGAATTTGAAGAATTTGACACAAAATTGTCTCATCAAGAAGTAACCAAAGTTCAATATATTAGTATAATGGTCTAAATATAGCTTTGAACCCCTTCAAAATGGATTCAACCCAATATATAGTCCTAACTATAGTTTTGAAACTTTGGGAAGAAAATCGTCCCGTTTTGGTACAAATTCGAATTTGAAGAATTTGACACAAAATTAGCTCATCAAGAAGTAACCAAAGTTCAATATATTAGTATAATAGTCTAAATATAGCTTTGAACCCCTTCAGAATGGATTCTACCCAATATATAGTCCTAACTATAGTTTTGAAACTTTGGGAAGAAAATCGTCCCGTTTTGGTACAAATGGGAATTTGAAGAATTGTACACAAAATTGTCTCATCAAGAAGTAACCAAAGTTCAATATATTAGTATAATGGTCTAAATATAGCTTTGAACCCCTTCAAAATGGATTCAACCCAATATATAGTCCTAACTATAGTTTTGAAACTTTGGGAAGAAAATCGTCCCGTTTTGGTACAAATTCGAATTTGAAGAATTTGACACAAAATTAGCTCATCAAGAAGTAACCAAAGTTCAATATATTAGTATAATAGTCTAAATATAGCTTTGAACCCCTTCAGAATGGATTCTACCCAATATATAGTCCTAACTATAGTTTTGAAACTTTGGGAAGAAAATCGTCCCGTTTTGGTACAAATGGGAATTTGAAGAATTGTACACAAAATTGGCTCATCAAGAAGTAACCAAACTTCAATATATTAGTATAACAGTCTAAATATAGCTTTCAACCCCTTTAGAATGAATTCTAACCAATATATAGTCCTAACTATAATTTTGAAATTTGGGAAGAAAATCGTCCAATTTTGGTATAAATGGGAATTTAAAGAAATGTAGACAAAATTGGTTACCAAGGAGTAACCAATGTTCAATATATTAGTAAAATAGTCTAAATATAGCTTTGAACCCCTTTAGAATGGATTCTACCCAATATATAGTCCTAACTATAGTTTTGAAACTTTGGGAAGAAAATAGTCCCGTTTTGGTACAAATGGGAATTTGAAGAATTTGACAAAAAATTGTCTCATCAAGAAGTAACCAAAGTTCAATATATTAGTATAATGGTCTAAATATAGCTTTGAACCCCTTCAAAATGGATTCAACCCAATATATAGTCCTAACTATAGTTTTGAAACTTTGGGAAGAAAATCGTCCCGTTTTGGTACAAATGGGAATTTGAAGAATTTGACACAAAATTGTCTCATCAAGAAGTAACCAAAGTTCAATATATTAGTATAATGGTCTAAATATAGCTTTGAACCCCTTCAAAATTGATTCAACCCAATATATAGTCCTAACTATAGTTTTGAAACTTTGGGAATAAAATCATCCCGTTTTGGTACAAATGGGAATTTGAAGAAATGTAGACAAAATTGGTGAACAAGGAGTAACCAAAGTTCAATATATTAGTATAATAGTCTAAATATTGCTTTGAACCCCTTTAGAATGGATTCTACCCAATATATAATCCTAACTATAGTTTTGAAACTTTGGGAAGAAAATCGTCCCGTTTTGGTACAAATGGGAATTTGAAGAATTTGACACAAAATTAGCACATCAAGAAGTAACCAAAGTTCAATATATTAGTATAATAGTCTAAATATAGCTTTGAACCCCTTCAGAATGGATTCTACCCAATATATAGTCCTAACTATAGTTTTGAAACTTTGGGAAGAAAATCGTCCCGTTTTGGTACAAATGGGAATTTGAAGAATTTGACACAAAATTAGCTCATCAAGAAGTAACCAAAGTTCAATATATTAGTATAATAGTCTAAATATAGCTTTGAACCCCTTCAGAATGGATTCTACCCAATATATAGTCCTAACTATAGTTTTGAAACTTTGGGAAGAAAATCGTCCCGTTTTGGTACAAATGGGAATTTGAAGAATTGTACACAAAATTGGCTCATCAAGAAGTAACCAAACTTCAATATATTAGTATAACAGTCTAAATATAGCTTTCAACCCCTTTAGAATGGATTCTAACCAATATATAGTCCTAACTATAATTTTGAAACTTTGGGAAGAAAATCGTCCAATTTTGGTATAAATGGGAATTTAAAGAAATGTAGACAAAATTGGTTACCAAGGAGTAACCAATGTTCAATATATTAGTAAAATAGTCTAAATATAGCTTTGAACCCCTTTAGAATGGATTCTACCCAATATATAGTCCTAACTATAGTTTTGAAACTTTGGGAAGAAAATAGTCCCGTTTTGGTACAAATGGGAATTTGAAGAATTTGACACAAAATTGTCTCATCAAGAAGTAACCAAAGTTCAATATATTAGTATAATGGTCTAAATATAGCTTTGAACCCCTTCAAAATGGATTCAACCCAATATATAGTCCTAACTATAGTTTTGAAACTTTGGGAAGAAAATCGTCCCGTTTTGGTACAAATTCGAATTTGAAGAATTTGACACAAAATTAGCTCATCAAGAAGTAACCAAAGTTCAATATATTAGTATAATAGTCTAAATATAGCTTTGAACCCCTTCAGAATGGATTCTACCCAATATATAGTCCTAACTATAGTTTTGAAACTTTGGGAAGAAAATCGTCCCGTTTTGGTACAAATGGGAATTTGAAGAATTGTACACAAAATTGGCTCATCAAGAAGTAACCAAACTTCAATATATTAGTATAACAGTCTAAATATAGCTTTCAACCCCTTTAGAATGAATTCTAACCAATATATAGTCCTAACTATAATTTTGAAATTTGGGAAGAAAATCGTCCAATTTTGGTATAAATGGGAATTTAAAGAAATGTAGACAAAATTGGTTACCAAGGAGTAACCAATGTTCAATATATTAGTAAAATAGTCTAAATATAGCTTTGAACCCCTTTAGAATGGATTCTACCCAATATATAGTCCTAACTATAGTTTTGAAACTTTGGGAAGAAAATAGTCCCGTTTTGGTACAAATGGGAATTTGAAGAATTTGACAAAAAATTGTCTCATCAAGAAGTAACCAAAGTTCAATATATTAGTATAATGGTCTAAATATAGCTTTGAACCCCTTCAAAATGGATTCAACCCAATATATAGTCCTAACTATAGTTTTGAAACTTTGGGAAGAAAATCGTCCCGTTTTGGTACAAATGGGAATTTGAAGAATTTGACACAAAATTGTCTCATCAAGAAGTAACCAAAGTTCAATATATTAGTATAATGGTCTAAATATAGCTTTGAACCCCTTCAAAATTGATTCAACCCAATATATAGTCCTAACTATAGTTTTGAAACTTTGGGAAGAAAATCGTCCCGTTTTGGTACAAATGGGAATTTGAAGAATTTGACACAAAATTAGCTCATCAAGAAGTAACCAAAGTTCAATATATTAGTATAATAGTCTAAATATAGCTTTGAACCCCTTCAGAATGGATTCTACCCAATATATAGTCCTAACTATAGTTTTGAAACTTTGGGAAGAAAATCGTCCCGTTTTGGTACAAATGGGAATTTGAAGAAATGTAGAAAAAATTGGTGAACAAGGAGTAACCAAAGTTCAATATATTAGTATAATAGTCTAAATATTGCTTTGAACCCCTTTAGAATGGATTCTACCCAATATATAATCCTAACTATAGTTTTGAAACTTTGGGAAGAAAATCGTCCCGTTTTGTTACAAATTGGAATTTGAAGAAATGTAGACAAAATTGGTGACCAAGGAGTAACCAATGTTCAATATATTAGTAAAATAGTCTATATATAGCTTTGAACCCCTTTAGAATGGATTCTACACAATATATAGTCCTAACTATAGTTTTGAAACTTTGGGAAGAAAATCGTGCCGTTTTGATACAAATGGAAATTTGAAGAAATGTATACATAATTGGTGACCAATGAGTAACCAAACTTCAATATATTAGTAAAATAGTCTAAATATAGCTTTGAACCCCTTTAGAATGGATTCTAACCAATATATAGTCCTAACTATAGTTTTGAAACTTTGGGAAGAAAATCGTCCCGTTTTGGTACAAATGGGAATTTGAAGAAATGTAGACAAAATTGGTGAACAAGGAGTAACCAAAGTTCAATATATTAGTATAATAGTCTAAATATTGCTTTGAACCCCTTTAGAATGGATTCTACCCAATATATAATCCTAACTATAGTTTTGAAACTTTGGGAAGAAAATCGTCCCGTTTTGGTACAAATGGGAATTTGAAGAATTTGACACAAAATTAGCACATCAAGAAGTAACCAAAGTTCAATATATTAGTATAATAGTCTAAATATAGCTTTGAACCCCTTCAGAATGGATTCTACCCAATATATAGTCCTAACTATAGTTTTGAAACTTTGGGAAGAAAATCGTCCCGTTTTGGTACAAATGGGAATTTGAAGAATTGTACACAAAATTGGCTCATCAAGAAGTAACCAAACTTCAATATATTAGTATAACAGTCTAAATATAGCTTTAAACCCCTTTAGAATGGATTCTAACCAATATATAGTCCTAACTATAGTTTTGAAACTTTGGGAAGAAAATAGTCCCGTTTTGGTACAAATGGGAATTTGAAGAATTTGACACAAAATTGTCTCATCAAGAAGTAACCAAAGTTCAATATATTAGTATAATGGTCTAAATATAGCTTTGAACCCCTTCAAAATTGATTCAACCCAATATATAGTCCTAACTATAGTTTTGAAACTTTGGGAAGAAAATCGTCCCGTTTTGGTACAAATGGGAATTTGAAGAATTTGACACAAAATTAGCTCATCAAGAAGTAACCAAAGTTCAATATATTAGTATAATAGTCTAAATATAGCTTTGAACCCCTTCAGAATGGATTCTACCCAATATATAGTCCTAACTATAGTTTTGAAACTTTGGGAAGAAAATCGTCCCGTTTTGGTACAAATGGGAATTTGAAGAATTGTACACAAAATTGGCTCATCAAGAAGTAACCAAACTTCAATATATTAGTATAACAGTCTAAATATAGCTTTCAACCCCTTTAGAATGGATTCTAACCAATATATAGTCCTAACTATAATTTTGAAACTTTGGGAAGAAAATCGTCCAATTTTGGTATAAATGGGAATTTAAAGAAATGTAGACAAAATTGGTTACCAAGGAGTAACCAATGTTCAATATATTAGTAAAATAGTCTAAATATAGCTTTGAACCCCTTTAGAATGGATTCTACCCAATATATAGTCCTAACTATAGTTTTGAAACTTTGGGAAGAAAATAGTCCCGTTTTGGTACAAATGGGAATTTGAAGAATTTGACACAAAATTGTCTCATCAAGAAGTAACCAAAGTTCAATATATTAGTATAATGGTCTAAATATAGCTTTGAACCCCTTCAAAATGGATTCAACCCAATATATAATCCTAACTATAGTTTTGAAACTTTGGGAAGAAAATCGTCCCGTTTTGTTACAAATTGGAATTTGAAGAAATGTAGACAAAATTGGTGACCAAGGAGTAACCAATGTTCAATATATTAGTAAAATAGTCTATATATAGCTTTGAACCCCTTTAGAATGGATTCTACACAATATATAGTCCTAACTATAGTTTTGAAACTTTGGGAAGAAAATCGTGCCGTTTTGATACAAATGGAAATTTGAAGAAATGTATACATAATTGGTGACCAATGAGTAACCAAACTTCAATATATTAGTAAAATAGTCTAAATATAGCTTTGAACCCCTTTAGAATGGATTCTAACCAATATATAGTCCTAACTATAGTTTTGAAACTTTGGGAAGAAAATCGTCCCGTTTTGGTACAAATGGGAATTTGAAGAAATGTAGACAAAATTGGTGAACAAGGAGTAACCAAAGTTCAATATATTAGTATAATAGTCTAAATATTGCTTTGAACCCCTTTAGAATGGATTCTACCCAATATATAATCCTAACTATAGTTTTGAAACTTTGGGAAGAAAATCGTCCCGTTTTGGTACAAATGGGAATTTGAAGAATTTGACACAAAATTAGCACATCAAGAAGTAACCAAAGTTCAATATATTAGTATAATAGTCTAAATATAGCTTTGAACCCCTTCAGAATGGATTCTACCCAATATATAGTCCTAACTATAGTTTTGAAACTTTGGGAAGAAAATCGTCCCGTTTTGGTACAAATGGGAATTTGAAGAATTGTACACAAAATTGGCTCATCAAGAAGTAACCAAACTTCAATATATTAGTATAACAGTCTAAATATAGCTTTAAACCCCTTTAGAATGGATTCTAACCAATATATAGTCCTAACTATAGTTTTGAAACTTTGGGAAGAAAATAGTCCCGTTTTGGTACAAATGGGAATTTGAAGAATTTGACACAAAATTGTCTCATCAAGAAGTAACCAAAGTTCAATATATTAGTATAATGGTCTAAATATAGCTTTGAACCCCTTCAAAATTGATTCAACCCAATATATAGTCCTAACTATAGTTTTGAAACTTTGGGAAGAAAATCGTCCCGTTTTGGTACAAATGGGAATTTGAAGAATTTGACACAAAATTAGCTCATCAAGAAGTAACCAAAGTTCAATATATTAGTATAATAGTCTAAATATAGCTTTGAACCCCTTCAGAATGGATTCTACCCAATATATAGTCCTAACTATAGTTTTGAAACTTTGGGAAGAAAATCGTCCCGTTTTGGTACAAATGGGAATTTGAAGAATTGTACACAAAATTGGCTCATCAAGAAGTAACCAAACTTCAATATATTAGTATAACAGTCTAAATATAGCTTTCAACCCCTTTAGAATGGATTCTAACCAATATATAGTCCTAACTATAATTTTGAAACTTTGGGAAGAAAATCGTCCAATTTTGGTATAAATGGGAATTTAAAGAAATGTAGACAAAATTGGTTACCAAGGAGTAACCAATGTTCAATATATTAGTAAAATAGTCTAAATATAGCTTTGAACCCCTTTAGAATGGATTCTACCCAATATATAGTCCTAACTATAGTTTTGAAACTTTGGGAAGAAAATAGTCCCGTTTTGGTACAAATGGGAATTTGAAGAATTTGACACAAAATTGTCTCATCAAGAAGTAACCAAAGTTCAATATATTAGTATAATGGTCTAAATATAGCTTTGAACCCCTTCAAAATGGATTCAACCCAATATATAGTCCTAACTATAGTTTTGAAACTTTGGGAAGAAAATCGTCCCGTTTTGGTACAAATTCGAATTTGAAGAATTTGACACAAAATTAGCTCATCAAGAAGTAACCAAAGTTCAATATATTAGTATAATAGTCTAAATATAGCTTTGAACCCCTTCAGAATGGATTCTACCCAATATATAGTCCTAACTATAGTTTTGAAACTTTGGGAAGAAAATCGTCCTGTTTTGGTACAAATGGGAATTTGAAGAATTGTACACAAAATTGGCTCATCAAGAAGTAACCAAACTTCAATATATTAGTATAACAGTCTAAATATAGCTTTCAACCCCTTTAGAATGAATTCTAACCAATATATAGTCCTAACTATAATTTTGAAATTTGGGAAGAAAATCGTCCAATTTTGGTATAAATGGGAATTTAAAGAAATGTAGACAAAATTGGTTACCAAGGAGTAACCAATGTTCAATATATTAGTAAAATAGTCTAAATATAGCTTTGAACCCCTTTAGAATGGATTCTACCCAATATATAGTCCTAACTATAGTTTTGAAACTTTGGGAAGAAAATAGTCCCGTTTTGGTACAAATGGGAATTTGAAGAATTTGACAAAAAATTGTCTCATCAAGAAGTAACCAAAGTTCAATATATTAGTATAATGGTCTAAATATAGCTTTGAACCCCTTCAAAATGGATTCAACCCAATATATAGTCCTAACTATAGTTTTGAAACTTTGGGAAGAAAATCGTCCCGTTTTGGTACAAATGGGAATTTGAAGAATTTGACACAAAATTGTCTCATCAAGAAGTAACCAAAGTTCAATATATTAGTATAATGGTCTAAATATAGCTTTGAACCCCTTCAAAATTGATTCAACCCAATATATAGTCCTAACTATAGTTTTGAAACTTTGGGAAGAAAATCGTCCCGTTTTGGTACAAATGGGAATTTGAAGAATTTGACACAAAATTAGCTCATCAAGAAGTAACCAAAGTTCAATATATTAGTATAATAGTCTAAATATAGCTTTGAACCCCTTCAGAATGGATTCTACCCAATATATAGTCCTAACTATAGTTTTGAAACTTTGGGAAGAAAATCGTCCCGTTTTGGTACAAATGGGAATTTGAAGAAATGTAGAAAAAATTGGTGAACAAGGAGTAACCAAAGTTCAATATATTAGTATAATAGTCTAAATATTGCTTTGAACCCCTTTAGAATGGATTCTACCCAATATATAATCCTAACTATAGTTTTGAAACTTTGGGAAGAAAATCGTCCCGTTTTGTTACAAATTGGAATTTGAAGAAATGTAGACAAAATTGGTGACCAAGGAGTAACCAATGTTCAATATATTAGTAAAATAGTCTATATATAGCTTTGAACCCCTTTAGAATGGATTCTACACAATATATAGTCCTAACTATAGTTTTGAAACTTTGGGAAGAAAATCGTGCCGTTTTGATACAAATGGAAATTTGAAGAAATGTATACATAATTGGTGACCAATGAGTAACCAAACTTCAATATATTAGTAAAATAGTCTAAATATAGCTTTGAAGCCCTTTAGAATGGATTCTAACCAATATATAGTCCTAACTATAGTTTTGAAACTTTGGGAAGAAAATCGTCCCGTTTTGGTACAAATGGGAATTTGAAGAAATGTAGACAAAATTGGTGAACAAGGAGTAACCAAAGTTCAATATATTAGTATAATAGTCTAAATATTGCTTTGAACCCCTTTAGAATGGATTCTACCCAATATATAATCCTAACTATAGTTTTGAAACTTTGGGAAGAAAATCGTCCCGTTTTGGTACAAATGGGAATTTGAAGAATTTGACACAAAATTAGCACATCAAGAAGTAACCAAAGTTCAATATATTAGTATAATAGTCTAAATATAGCTTTGAACCCCTTCAGAATGGATTCTACCCAATATATAGTCCTAACTATAGTTTTGAAACTTTGGGAAGAAAATCGTCCCGTTTTGGTACAAATGGGAATTTGAAGAATTGTACACAAAATTGGCTCATCAAGAAGTAACCAAACTTCAATATATTAGTATAACAGTCTAAATATAGCTTTCAACCCCTTTAGAATGGATTCTAACCAATATATAGTCCTAACTATAGTTTTGAAACTTTGGGAAGAAAATAGTCCCGTTTTGGTACAAATGGGAATTTGAAGAATTTGACACAAAATTGTCTCATCAAGAAGTAACCAAAGTTTAATATATTAGTATAATGGTCTAAATATAGCTTTGAACCCCTTCAAAATTGATTCAACCCAATATATAGTCCTAACTATAGTTTTGAAACTTTGGGAAGAAAATCGTCCCGTTTTGGTACAAATGGGAATTTGAAGAATTTGACACAAAATTAGCTCATCAAGAAGTAACCAAAGTTCAATATATTAGTATAATAGTCTAAATATAGCTTTGAACCCCTTCAGAATGGATTCTACCCAATATATAGTCCTAACTATAGTTTTGAAACTTTGGGAAGAAAATCGTCCCGTTTTGGTACAAATGGGAATTTGAAGAATTGTACACAAAATTGGCTCATCAAGAAGTAACCAAACTTCAATATATTAGTATAACAGTCTAAATATAGCTTTCAACCCCTTTAGAATGGATTCTAACCAATATATAGTCCTAACTATAATTTTGAAACTTTGGGAAGAAAATCGTCCAATTTTGGTATAAATGGGAATTTAAAGAAATGTAGACAAAATTGGTTACCAAGGAGTAACCAATGTTCAATATATTAGTAAAATAGTCTAAATATAGCTTTGAACCCCTTTAGAATGGATTCTACCCAATATATAGTCCTAACTATAGTTTTGAAACTTTGGGAAGAAAATAGTCCCGTTTTGGTACAAATGGGAATTTGAAGAATTTGACACAAAATTGTCTCATCAAGAAGTAACCAAAGTTCAATATATTAGTATAATGGTCTAAATATAGCTTTGAACCCCTTCAAAATGGATTCAACCCAATATATAGTCCTAACTATAGTTTTGAAACTTTGGGAAGAAAATCGTCCCGTTTTGGTACAAATTCGAATTTGAAGAATTTGACACAAAATTAGCTCATCAAGAAGTAACCAAAGTTCAATATATTAGTATAATAGTCTAAATATAGCTTTGAACCCCTTCAGAATGGATTCTACCCAATATATAGTCCTAACTATAGTTTTGAAACTTTGGGAAGAAAATCGTCCCGTTTTGGTACAAATGGGAATTTGAAGAATTGTACACAAAATTGGCTCATCAAGAAGTAACCAAACTTCATTATATTAGTATAACAGTCTAAATATAGCTTTCAACCCCTTTAGAATGAATTCTAACCAATATATAGTCCTAACTATAATTTTGAAATTTGGGAAGAAAATCGTCCAATTTTGGTATAAATGGGAATTTAAAGAAATGTAGACAAAATTGGTTACCAAGGAGTAACCAATGTTCAATATATTAGTAAAATAGTCTAAATATAGCTTTGAACCCCTTTAGAATGGATTCTACCCAATATATAGTCCTAACTATAGTTTTGAAACTTTGGGAAGAAAATAGTCCCGTTTTGGTACAAATGGGAATTTGAAGAATTTGACAAAAAATTGTCTCATCAAGAAGTAACCAAAGTTCAATATATTAGTATAATGGTCTAAATATAGCTTTGAACCCCTTCAAAATGGATTCAACCCAATATATAGTCCTAACTATAGTTTTGAAACTTTGGGAAGAAAATCGTCCCGTTTTGGTACAAATGGGAATTTGAAGAATTTGACACAAAATTGTCTCATCAAGAAGTAACCAAAGTTCAATATATTAGTATAATGGTCTAAATATAGCTTTGAACCCCTTCAAAATTGATTCTACCCAATATATAGTCCTAACTATAGTTTTGAAACTTTGGGAAGAAAATCGTCCCGTTTTGGTACAAATGGGAATTTGAAGAATTTGACACAAAATTAGCTCATCAAGAAGTAACCAAAGTTCAATATATTAGTATAATAGTCTAAATATAGCTTTGAACCCCTTCAGAATGGATTCTACCCAATATATAGTCCTAACTATAGTTTTGAAACTTTGGGAAGAAAATCGTCCCGTTTTGGTACAAATGGGAATTTGAAGAATTTGACACAAAATTAGCTCATCAAGAAGTAACCAAAGTTCAATATATTAGTATAATAGTCTAAATATTGCTTTGAACCCCTTTAGAATGGATTCTACCCAATATATAATCCTAACTATAGTTTTGAAACTTTGGGAAGAAAATCGTCCCGTTTTGTTACAAATTGGAATTTGAAGAAATGTAGACAAAATTGGTGACCAAGGAGTAACCAATGTTCAATATATTAGTAAAATAGTCTATATATAGCTTTGAACCCCTTTAGAATGGATTCTACACAATATATAGTCCTAACTATAGTTTTGAAACTTTGGGAAGAAAATCGTGCCGTTTTGATACAAATGGAAACTTGAAGAAATGTATACATAATTGGTGACCAATGAGTAACCAAACTTCAATATATTAGTAAAATAGTCTAAATATAGCTTTGAACCCCTTTAGAATGGATTCTAACCAATATATAGTCCTAACTATAGTTTTGAAACTTTGGGAAGAAAATCGTCCCGTTTTGGTACAAATGGGAATTTGAAGAATTTGACACAAAATTAGCTCATCAAGAAGTAACCAAACTTCAATATAGTAGTATAATAGTCTAAATATAGCTTTGAACCCCTTCAGAATGGATTCTACCCAATATATAGTCCTAACTATAGTTTTGAAACTTTGTGAATAAAATCGTCCCGTTTTGGTACAAATGGGAATTTGAAGAAATGTAGACAAAATTGGTGAACAAGGAGTAACCAAAGGTCAATATATTAGTATAATGGTCTAAATATAGCTTTGAACCCCTTCAAAATGGATTCAACACAATATATAGTCCTAACTATAGTTTTGAAACTTTGGGAAGAAAATCGTCCCGTTTTGGTACAAATGGGAATTTGAAGAATTTGACACAAAATTAGCTCATCAAGAAGTAACCAAAGTTCAATATATTAGTATAATAGTCTAAATATAGCTTTGAACCCCTTCAGAATGGATTCTACCCAATATATAGTCCTAACTATAGTTTTGAAACTTTGGGAAGAAAATCATCCCGTTTTGGTACAAATGGGAATTTGATGAGATGTAGACAAAATTGGTGAACAAGGAGTAACCAAAGTTCAATATACTAGTATAATAGTCTAAATATTGCTTTGAACCCCTTTAGAATGGATTCTACCCAATATATAATCCTAACTATAGTTTTGAAACTTTGGGAAGAAAATCGTCCCGTTTTGGTACAAATTGGAATTTGAAGAAATGTAGACAAAATTGGTGACCAAGGAGTAACCAATGTTCAATATATTAGTAAAATAGTCTAAATATAGCTTTGAACCCCTTTAGAATGGATTCTACCCAATATATAGTCCTAACTATAGTTTTGAAACTTTGGGAAGAAAATAGTCCCGTTTTGGTACAAATGGGAATTTGAAGAATTTGACACAAAATTGTCTCATCAAGAAGTAACCAAAGTTCAATATATTAGTATAATGGTCTAAATATAGCTTTGAACCCCTTCAAAATGGATTCAACCCAATATATAGTCCTAACTATAGTTTTGAAACTTTGGGAAGAAAATAGTCCCGTTTTGGTACAAATGGGAATTTGAAGAATTTGACACAAAATTGTCTCATCAAGAAGTAACCAAAGTTCAATATATTAGTATAATGGTCTAAATATAGCTTTGAACCCCTTCAAAATGGATTCAACCCAATATATAGTCCTAACTATAGTTTTGAAACTTTGGGAAGAAAATCGTCCCGTTTTGGTACAAATTCGAATTTGAAGAATTTGACAGAAAATTAGCTCATCAAGAAGTAACCAAAGTTCAATATATTAGTATAATAGTCTAAATATAGCTTTGAACCCCTTCAGAATGGATTCTACCCAATATATAGTCCTAACTATAGTTTTGAAACTTTGGGAAGAAAATCGTCCCGTTTTGGTACAAATGGGAATTTGAAGAATTGTACACAAAATTGGCTCATCAAGAAGTAACCAAACTTCAATATATTAGTATAACAGTCTAAATATAGCTTTCAACCCCTTTAGAATGAATTCTAACCAATATATAGTCCTAACTATAATTTTGAAATTTGGGAAGAAAATCGTCCAATTTTGGTATAAATGGGAATTTAAAGAAATGTAGACAAAATTGGTTACCAAGGAGTAACCAATGTTCAATATATTAGTAAAATAGTCTAAATATAGCTTTGAACCCCTTTAGAATGGATTCTACCCAATATATAGTCCTAACTATAGTTTTGAAACTTTGGGAAGAAAATAGTCCCGTTTTGGTACAAATGGGAATTTGAAGAATTTGACAAAAAATTGTCTCATCAAGAAGTAACCAAAGTTCAATATATTAGTATAATGGTCTAAATATAGCTTTGAACCCCTTCAAAATGGATTCAACCCAATATATAGTCCTAACTATAGTTTTGAAACTTTGGGAAGAAAATCGTCCCGTTTTGGTACAAATGGGAATTTGAAGAATTTGACACAAAATTGTCTCATCAAGAAGTAACCAAAGTTCAATATATTAGTATAATGGTCTAAATATAGCTTTGAACCCCTTCAAAATTGATTCAACCCAATATATAGTCCTAACTATAGTTTTGAAACTTTGGGAAGAAAATCGTCCCGTTTTGGTACAAATGGGAATTTGAAGAATTTGACACAAAATTAGCTCATCAAGAAGTAACCAAAGTTCAATATATTAGTATAATAGTCTAAATATAGCTTTGAACCCCTTCAGAATGGATTCTACCCAATATATAGTCCTAACTATAGTTTTGAAACTTTGGGAAGAAAATCGTCCCGTTTTGGTACAAATGGGAATTTGAAGAAATGTAGAAAAAATTGGTGAACAAGGAGTAACCAAAGTTCAATATATTAGTATAATAGTCTAAATATTGCTTTGAACCCCTTTAGAATGGATTCTACCCAATATATAATCCTAACTATAGTTTTGAAACTTTGGGAAGAAAATCGTCCCGTTTTGTTACAAATTGGAATTTGAAGAAATGTAGACAAAATTGGTGACCAAGGAGTAACCAATGTTCAATATATTAGTAAAATAGTCTATATATAGCTTTGAACCCCTTTAGAATGGATTCTACACAATATATAGTCCTAACTATAGTTTTGAAACTTTGGGAAGAAAATCGTGCCGTTTTGATACAAATGGGAATTTGAAGAATTTGACACAAAATTGTCTCATCAAGAAGTAACCAAAGTTCAATATATTAGTATAATGGTCTAAATATAGCTTTGAACCCCTTCAAAATGGATTCAACCCAATATATAGTCCTAACTATAGTTTTGAAACTTTGGGAAGAAAATAGTCCCGTTTTGGTACAAATGGGAATTTGAAGAATTTGACACAAAATTGTCTCATCAAGAAGTAACCAAAGTTCAATATATTAGTATAATGGTCTAAATATAGCTTTGAACCCCTTCAAAATGGATTCAACCCAATATATAGTCCTAACTATAGTTTTGAAACTTTGGGAAGAAAATCGTCCCGTTTTGGTACAAATTCGAATTTGAAGAATTTGACACAAAATTAGCTCATCAAGAAGTAACCAAAGTTCAATATATTAGTATAATAGTCTAAATATAGCTTTGAACCCCTTCAGAATGGATTCTACCCAATATATAGTCCTAACTATAGTTTTGAAACTTTGGGAAGAAAATCGTCCCGTTTTGGTACAAATGGGAATTTGAAGAATTGTACACAAAATTGGCTCATCAAGAAGTAACCAAACTTCAATATATTAGTATAACAGTCTAAATATAGCTTTCAACCCCTTTAGAATGAATTCTAACCAATATATAGTCCTAACTATAATTTTGAAATTTGGGAAGAAAATCGTCCAATTTTGGTATAAATGGGAATTTAAAGAAATGTAGACAAAATTGGTTACCAAGGAGTAACCAATGTTCAATATATTAGTAAAATAGTCTAAATATAGCTTTGAACCCCTTTAGAATGGATTCTAACCAATATATAGTCCTAACTATAGTTTTGAAACTTTGGGAAGAAAATCGTCCCGTTTTGGTACAAATGGGAATTTGAAGAATTTGACACAAAATTAGCTCATCAAGAAGTAACCAAACTTCAATATAGTAGTATAATAGTCTAAATATAGCTTTGAACCCCTTCAGAATGGATTCTACCCAATATATAGTCCTAACTATAGTTTTGAAACTTTGTGAATAAAATCGTCCCGTTTTGGTACAAATGGGAATTTGAAGAAATGTAGACAAAATTGGTGAACAAGGAGTAACCAAAGGTCAATATATTAGTATAATGGTCTAAATATAGCTTTGAACCCCTTCAAAATGGATTCAACACAATATATAGTCCTAACTATAGTTTTGAAACTTTGGGAAGAAAATCGTCCCGTTTTGGTACAAATGGGAATTTGAAGAATTTGACACAAAATTAGCTCATCAAGAAGTAACCAAAGTTCAATATATTAGTATAATAGTCTAAATATAGCTTTGAACCCCTTCAGAATGGATTCTACCCAATATATAGTCCTAACTATAGTTTTGAAACTTTGGGAAGAAAATCGTCCCGTTTTGGTACAAATGGGAATTTGATGAGATGTAGACAAAATTGGTGAACAAGGAGTAACCAAAGTTCAATATACTAGTATAATAGTCTAAATATAGCTTTGAACCCCTTTAGAATGGATTCTACCCAATATATAGTCCTAACTATAGTTTTGAAACTTTGGGAAGAAAATAGTCCCGTTTTGGTACAAATGGGAATTTGAAGAATTTGACACAAAATTGTCTCATCAAGAAGTAACCAAAGTTCAATATATTAGTATAATGGTCTAAATATAGCTTTGAACCCCTTCAAAATGGATTCAACCCAATATATAGTCCTAACTATAGTTTTGAAACTTTGGGAAGAAAATAGTCCCGTTTTGGTACAAATGGGAATTTGAAGAATTTGACACAAAATTGTCTCATCAAGAAGTAACCAAAGTTCAATATATTAGTATAATGGTCTAAATATAGCTTTGAACCCCTTCAAAATGGATTCAACCCAATATATAGTCCTAACTATAGTTTTGAAACTTTGGGAAGAAAATCGTCCCGTTTTGGTACAAATTCGAATTTGAAGAATTTGACAGAAAATTAGCTCATCAAGAAGTAACCAAAGTTCAATATATTAGTATAATAGTCTAAATATAGCTTTGAACCCCTTCAGAATGGATTCTACCCAATATATAGTCCTAACTATAGTTTTGAAACTTTGGGAAGAAAATCGTCCCGTTTTGGTACAAATGGGAATTTGAAGAATTGTACACAAAATTGGCTCATCAAGAAGTAACCAAACTTCAATATATTAGTATAACAGTCTAAATATAGCTTTCAACCCCTTTAGAATGAATTCTAACCAATATATAGTCCTAACTATAATTTTGAAATTTGGGAAGAAAATCGTCCAATTTTGGTATAAATGGGAATTTAAAGAAATGTAGACAAAATTGGTTACCAAGGAGTAACCAATGTTCAATATATTAGTAAAATAGTCTAAATATAGCTTTGAACCCCTTTAGAATGGATTCTACCCAATATATAGTCCTAACTATAGTTTTGAAACTTTGGGAAGAAAATAGTCCCGTTTTGGTACAAATGGGAATTTGAAGAATTTGACAAAAAATTGTCTCATCAAGAAGTAACCAAAGTTCAATATATTAGTATAATGGTCTAAATATAGCTTTGAACCCCTTCAAAATGGATTCAACCCAATATATAGTCCTAACTATAGTTTTGAAACTTTGGGAAGAAAATCGTCCCGTTTTGGTACAAATGGGAATTTGAAGAATTTGACACAAAATTGTCTCATCAAGAAGTAACCAAAGTTCAATATATTAGTATAATGGTCTAAATATAGCTTTGAACCCCTTCAAAATTGATTCAACCCAATATATAGTCCTAACTATAGTTTTGAAACTTTGGGAAGAAAATCGTCCCGTTTTGGTACAAATGGGAATTTGAAGAATTTGACACAAAATTAGCTCATCAAGAAGTAACCAAAGTTCAATATATTAGTATAATAGTCTAAATATAGCTTTGAACCCCTTCAGAATGGATTCTACCCAATATATAGTCCTAACTATAGTTTTGAAACTTTGGGAAGAAAATCGTCCCGTTTTGGTACAAATGGGAATTTGAAGAAATGTAGAAAAAATTGGTGAACAAGGAGTAACCAAAGTTCAATATATTAGTATAATAGTCTAAATATTGCTTTGAACCCCTTTAGAATGGATTCTACCCAATATATAATCCTAACTATAGTTTTGAAACTTTGGGAAGAAAATCGTCCCGTTTTGTTACAAATTGGAATTTGAAGAAATGTAGACAAAATTGGTGACCAAGGAGTAACCAATGTTCAATATATTAGTAAAATAGTCTATATATAGCTTTGAACCCCTTTAGAATGGATTCTACACAATATATAGTCCTAACTATAGTTTTGAAACTTTGGGAAGAAAATCGTGCCGTTTTGATACAAATGGAAATTTGAAGAAATGTATACATAATTGGTGACCAATGAGTAACCAAACTTCAATATATTAGTAAAATAGTCTAAATATAGCTTTGAACCCCTTTAGAATGGATTCTAACCAATATATAGTCCTAACTATAGTTTTGAAACTTTGGGAAGAAAATCGTCCCGTTTTAGTACAAATGGGAATTTGAAGAATTTGACACAAAATTAGGTCATCAAGAAGTAACCAAACTTCAATATAGTAGTATAATAGTCTAAATATAGCTTTGAACCCCTTCAGAATGGATTCTACCCAATATATAGTCCTAACTATAGTTTTGAAACTTTGTGAATAAAATCGTCCCGTTTTGGTACAAATGGGAATTTGAAGAAATGTAGACAAAATTGGTGAACAAGGAGTAACCAAAGGTCAATATATTAGTATAATGGTCTAAATATAGCTTTGAACCCCTTCAAAATGGATTCAACACAATATATAGTCCTAACTATAGTTTTGAAACTTTGGGAAGAAAATCGTCCCGTTTTGGTACAAATGGGAATTTGAAGAATTTGACACAAAATTAGCTCATCAAGAAGTAACCAAAGTTCAATATATTAGTATAATAGTCTAAATATAGCTTTGAACCCCTTCAGAATGGATTCTACCCAATATATAGTCCTAACTATAGTTTTGAAACATTGGGAAGAAAATCGTCCCGTTTTGGTACAAATGGGAATTTGATGAGATGTAGACAAAATTGGTGAACAAGGAGTAACCAAAGTTCAATATACTAGTATAATAGTCTAAATATTGCTTTGAACCCCTTTAGAATGGATTCTACCCAATATATAATCCTAACTATAGTTTTGAAACTTTGGGAAGAAAATCGTCCCGTTTTGGTACAAATTGGAATTTGAAGAAATGTAGACAAAATTGGTGACCAAGGAGTAACCAATGTTCAATATATTAGTAAAATAGTCTAAATATAGCTTTGAACCCCTTTAGAATGGATTCTACCCAATATATAGTCCTAACTTTAGTTTTGAAACTTTGGGAAGAAAATCGTTCCGTTTTGTTACAAATTGGAATTTGAAGAAATGTAGACAAAATTGGTGACCAAGGAGTAACCAATGTTCAATATATTAGTAAAATAGTCTAAATATAGCTTTGAACCCCTTTAGAATGGATTCTACCCAATATATAGTCCTAACTATAGTTTTGAAACTTTGGGAAGAAAATCGTGCCGTTTTGATACAAATGGGAATTTGAAGAAATGTATACATAATTGGTGACCAATGAGTAACCAAACTTCAATATATTAGTAAAATAGTCTAAATATAGCTTTAAAACCCCTTCAGAATGGATTCTACCCAATATATAGTCCTAACTTTAGTTTTGAAACTTTGGGAAGAAAATCGTCCCGTTTTGGTACAAATGGGAATTTGAAGAATTGTACACAAAATTGGCTCATCAAGAAGTAACCAAACTTCAATATATTAGTATAATAGTCTAAATATAGCTTTCAACCCCTTTAGAATGGATTCTAACCAATATATAGTCCTAACTATAATTTTGAAACTTTGGTAAGAAAATCGTCCAATTTTGGTATAAATGGGAATTTGAAGAAATGTAGACAAAATTGGTTACCAAGGAGTAACCAATGTTCAATATATTAGTAAAATAGTCTAAATATTGCTTTGAACCCCTTTAGAATGGATTCTACCCAATATATAGTCCTAACTATAGTTTTGAAACTTTGGGAAGAAAATAGTCCCGTTTTGGTACAAATGGGAATTTGAAGAATTTGACACAAAATTGTCTCATCAAGAAGTAACCAAAGTTCAATATATTAGTATAATGGTCTAAATATAGCTTTGAACCCCTTCAAAATGGATTCAACCCAATATATAGTCCTAACTATAGTTTTGAAACTTTGGGAAGAAAATCGTCCCGTTTTGGTACAAATGGGAATTTGAAGAATTTGACACAAAATTAGCTCATCAAGAAGTAACCAAACTTCAATATAGTAGTATAATAGTCTAAATATAGCTTTGAACCCCTTCAGAATGGATTCTACCCAATATATAGTCCTAACTATAGTTTTGAAACTTTGGGAATAAAATCGTCCCGTTTTGGTACAAATGGGAATTTGAAGAAATGTAGACAAAATTGGTGAACAAGGAGTAACCAAAGGTCAATATATTAGTATAATGGTCTAAATATAGCTTTGAACCCCTTCAAAATGGATTCAACCCAATATATAGTCCTAACTATAGTTTTGAAACTTTGGGAAGAAAATCGTCTCGTTTTGGTACAAATGGGAATTTGAAGAATTTGACACAAAATTAGCTCATCAAGAAGTAACCAAAGTTCAATATATTAGTATAATAGTCTAAATATAGCTTTGAAGCCCTTCAGAATGGATTCTACCCAATATATAGTCCTAACTATAGTTTTGAAACTTTGGGAAGAAAATCGTCCCGTTTTGGTACAAATGGGAATTTGAAGAGATGTAGACAAAATTGGTGAACAAGGAGTAACCAAAGTTCAATATACTAGTATAATAGTCTAAATATTGCTTTGAACCCCTTTAGAATGGATTCTACCCAATATATAATCCTAACTATAGTTTTGAAACTTTGGGAAGAAAATCGTCCCGTTTTGGTACAAATTGGAATTTGAAGAAATGTAGACAAAATTGGTGACCAAGGAGTAACCAATGTTCAATATATTAGTAAAATAGTCTAAATATAGCTTTGAACCCCTTTAGAATGGATTCTACCCAATATATAGTCCTAACTTTAGTTTTGAAACTTTGGGAAGAAAATCGTCCCGTTTTGTTACAAATTGGAATTTGAAGAAATGTAGACAAAATTGGTGACCAAGGAGTAACCAATGTTCAATATATTAGTAAAATAGTCTAAATATAGCTTTGAACCCCTTTAGAATGGATTCTACCCAATATATAGTCCTAACTATAGTTTTGAAACTTTGGGAAGAAAATCGTGCCGTTTTGATACAAATGGGAATTTGAAGAAATGTATACATAATTGGTGACCAATGAGTAACCAAACTTCAATATATTAGTAAAATAGTCTAAATATAGCTTTAAACCCCTTCAGAATGGATTCCAGCCAATATATAGTCCTAACTATAGTTTTGAAACTTTGGGAAGAAAATCGTCCCGTTTTGGTACAAATGGGAATTTGAAGAAATGTAGACAAAATTGGTGAACAAGGAGTAACCAAAGGTCAATATATTAGTATAATGGTCTAAATATAGCTTTGAACCCCTTCAAATTGGATTCAACCCAATATATAGTCCTAACTATAGTTTTGAAACTTTGGGAAGAAAATCGTCTCGTTTTGGTTCAAATGGGAATTTGAAGAATTTGACACAAAATTAGCTCATCAAGAAGTAACCAAAGTTCAATATATTAGTATAATAGTCTAAATATAGCTTTGAACCCCTTCAGAATGGATTCTACCCAATATATAGTCCTAACTATAGTTTTGAAACTTTGGGAAGAAAATCGTCCCGTTTTGGTACAAATGGGAATTTGAAGAGATGTAGACAAAATTGGTGAACAAGGAGTAACCAAAGTTCAATATACTAGTATAATAGTCTAAATATTGCTTTGAACCCCTTTAGAATGGATTCTACCCAATATATAATCCTAACTATAGTTTTGAAACTTTGGGAAGAAAATCGTCCCGTTTTGGTACAAATTGGAATTTGAAGAAATGTAGACAAAATTGGTGACCAAGGAGTAACCAATGTTCAATATATTAGTAAAATAGTCTAAATATAGCTTTGAACCCCTTTAGAATGGATTCTACCCAATATATAGTCCTAACTTTAGTTTTGAAACTTTGGGAAGAAAATCGTCCCGTTTTGTTACAAATTGGAATTTGAAGAAATGTAGACAAAATTGGTGACCAAGGAGTAACCAATGTTCAATATATTAGTAAAATAGTCTAAATATAGCTTTGAACCCCTTTAGAATGGATTCTACCCAATATATAGTCCTAACTATAGTTTTGAAACTTTGGGAAGAAAATCGTGCCGTTTTGATACAAATGGGAATTTGAAGAATTTGACACAAAATTGTCTCATCAAGAAGTAACCAAAGTTCAATATAATAGTATAATGGTCTAAATATAGCTTTGAACCCCTTAAAAATGGATTCAACCCAATATATAGTCCTAACTATAGTTTTGAAACTTTGGGAAAAAAATCGTCCCGTTTTGGTACAAATGGGAATTTGAAGAATTTGACACAAAATTAGCTCATCAAGAAGTAACCAAAGTTCAATATATTAGTATAATAGTCTAAATATAGCTTTGAACCCCTTCAGAATGGATTCTACCCAATATATAGTCCTAACTATAGTTTTGAAACTTTGGGAAGAAAATCGTCCCGTTTTGGTACAAATGGGAATTTGAAGAAATGTAGACAAAATTGGTGAACAAGGAGTAACCAAAGTTTAATATATTAGTATAATAGTCTAAATATTGCTTTGAACCCCTTTAGAATGGATTCTACCCAATATATAATCCTAACTATAGTTTTGAAACTTTGGGAAGAAAATCGTCCCGTTTTGTTACAAATTGGAATTTGAAGAAATGTAGACAAAATTGGTGACCAAGGAGTAACCAAAGTTCAATATATTAGTAAAATAGTCTAAATATAGCTTTGAACCCCTTTAGAATGGATTCTACCCAATATATAGTCCTAACTATAGTTTTGAAACTTTGGGAAGAAAATCGTGCCGTTTTGATACAAATGGGAATTTGAAGAAATGTATACATAATTGGTGACCAATGAGTAACCAAACTTCAATATATTAGTAAAATAGTCTAAATATAGCTTTAAACCCCTTCAGAATGGATTCTACCCAATATATAGTCCTAACTATAGTTTTGAAACTTTGGGAATAAAATCGTCCCGTTTTGGTACAAATGGGAATTTGAAGAAATGTAGACAAAATTGGTGAACAAGGAGTAACCAAAGGTCAATATATTAGTATAATGGTCTAAATATAGCTTTGAACCCCTTCAAAATGGATTCAACCCAATATATAGTCCTAACTATAGTTTTGAAACTTTGGGAAGAAAATCGTCTCGTTTTGGTACAAATGGGAATTTGAAGAATTTGACACAAAATTAGCTCATCAAGAAGTAACCAAAGTTCAATATATTAGTATAATAGTCTAAATATAGCTTTGAAGCCCTTCAGAATGGATTCTACCCAATATATAGTCCTAACTATAGTTTTGAAACTTTGGGAAGAAAATCGTCCCGTTTTGGTACAAATGGGAATTTGAAGAGATGTAGACAAAATTGGTGAACAAGGAGTAACCAAAGTTCAATATACTAGTATAATAGTCTAAATATTGCTTTGAACCCCTTTAGAATGGATTCTACCCAATATATAATCCTAACTATAGTTTTGAAACTTTGGGAAGAAAATCGTCCCGTTTTGGTACAAATTGGAATTTGAAGAAATGTAGACAAAATTGGTGACCAAGGAGTAACCAATGTTCAATATATTAGTAAAATAGTCTAAATATAGCTTTGAACCCCTTTAGAATGGATTCTACCCAATATATAGTCCTAACTTTAGTTTTGAAACTTTTGGAAGAAAATCGTCCCGTTTTGTTACAAATTGGAATTTGAAGAAATGTAGACAAAATTGGTGACCAAGGAGTAACCAATGTTCAATATATTAGTAAAATAGTCTAAATATAGCTTTGAACCCCTTTAGAATGGATTCTACCCAATATATAGTCCTAACTATAGTTTTGAAACTTTGGGAAGAAAATCGGGCCGTTTTGATACAAATGGGAATTTGAAGAAATGTATACATAATTGGTGACCAATGAGTAACCAAACTTCAATATATTAGTAAAATAGTCTAAATATAGCTTTAAACCCCGTCAGAATGGATTCCAGCCAATATATAGTCCTAACTATAGTTTTGAAACTTTGGGAAGAAAATCGTCCCGTTTTGGTACAAATGGGAATTTGAAGAAATGTAGACAAAATTGGTGAACAAGGAGTAACCAAAGGTCAATATATTAGTATAATGGTCTAAATATAGCTTTGAACCCCTTCAAATTGGATTCAACCCAATATATAGTCCTAACTATAGTTTTGAAACTTTGGGAAGAAAATCGTCTCGTTTTGGTTCAAATGGGAATTTGAAGAATTTGACACAAAATTAGCTCATCAAGAAGTAACCAAAGTTCAATATATTAGTATAATAGTCTAAATATAGCTTTGAACCCCTTCAGAATGGATTCTACCCAATATATAGTCCTAACTATAGTTTTGAAACTTTGGGAAGAAAATCGTCCCGTTTTGGTACAAATGGGAATTTGAAGAGATGTAGACAAAATTGGTGAACAAGGAGTAACCAAAGTTCAATATACTAGTATAATAGTCTAAATATTGCTTTGAACCCCTTTAGAATGGATTCTACCCAATATATAATCCTAACTATAGTTTTGAAACTTTGGGAAGAAAATCGTCCCGTTTTGGTACAAATTGGAATTTGAAGAAATGTAGACAAAATTGGTGACCAAGGAGTAACCAATGTTCAATATATTAGTAAAATAGTCTAAATATAGCTTTGAACCCCTTTAGAATGGATTCTACCCAATATATAGTCCTAACTTTAGTTTTGAAACTTTGGGAAGAAAATCGTCCCGTTTTGTTACAAATTGGAATTTGAAGAAATGTAGACAAAATTGGTGACCAAGGAGTAACCAATGTTCAATATATTAGTAAAATAGTCTAAATATAGCTTTGAACCCCTTTAGAATGGATTCTACCCAATATATAGTCCTAACTATAGTGTTGAATATTTGGGAAGAAAATCGTGCCGTTTTGATACAAATGGGAATTTGAAGAATTTGACACAAAATTGTCTCATCAAGAAGTAACCAAAGTTCAATATAATAGTATAATGGTCTAAATATAGCTTTGAACCCCTTAAAAATGGATTCAACCCAATATATAGTCCTAACTATAGTTTTGAAACTTTGGGAAAAAAATCGTCCCGTTTTGGTACAAATGGGAATTTGAAGAATTTGACACAAAATTAGCTCATCAAGAAGTAACCAAAGTTCAATATATTAGTATAATAGTCTAAATATAGCTTTGAACCCCTTCAGAATGGATTCTACCCAATATATAGTCCTAACTATAGTTTTGAAACTTTGGGAAGAAAATCGTCCCGTTTTGGTACAAATGGGAATTTGAAGAAATGTAGACAAAATTGGTGAACAAGGAGTAACCAAAGTTTAATATATTAGTATAATAGTCTAAATATTGCTTTGAACCCCTTTAGAATGGATTCTACCCAATATATAATCCTAACTATAGTTTTGAAACTTTGGGAAGAAAATCGTCCCGTTTTGTTACAAATTGGAATTTGAAGAAATGTAGACAAAATTGGTGACCAAGGAGTAACCAAAGTTCAATATATTAGTAAAATAGTCTAAATATAGCTTTGAACCCCTTTAGAATGGATTCTACCCAATATATAGTCCTAACTATAGTTTTGAAACTTTGGGAAGAAAATCGTGCCGTTTTGATACAAATGGGAATTTGAAGAAATGTATACATAATTGGTGACCAATGAGTAACCAAACTTCAATATATTAGTAAAATAGTCTAAATATAGCTTTAAACCCCTTCAGAATGGATTCTACCCAATATATTGTCCTAACTTTAGTTTTGAAACTTTGGGAAGAAAATCGTCCCGTTTTGGTACAAATGGGAATTTGAAGAATTGTACACAAAATTGGCTCATCAAGAAGTAACCAAACTTCAATATATTAGTATAACAGTCTAAATATAGCTTTCAACCCCTTTAGAATGGATTCTAACCAATATATAGTCCTAACTATAATTTTGAAACTTTTGGAAGAAAATCGTCCAATTTTGGTATAAATGGGAATTTAAAGAAATGTAGACAAAATTGGTGAACAAGGAGTAACCAAAGTTTAATATATTAGTATAATAGTCTAAATATTGCTTTGAACCCCTTTAGAATGGATTCTACCCAATATATAATCCTAACTATAGTTTTGAAACTTTGGGAAGAAAATCGTCCCGTTTTGTTACAAATTGGAATTTGAAGAAATGTAGACAAAATTGGTGACCAAGGAGTAACCAAAGTTCAATATATTAGTATAATAGTCTAAATATTGCTTTGAACCCCTTTAGAATGGATTCTACCCAATATATAGTCCTAACTATAGTTTTGAAACTTTGGGAAGAAAATCGTGCCGTTTTGATACAAATGGAAATTTGAAGAAATGTATACATAATTGGTGACCAATGAGTAACCAAACTTCAATATATTAGTAAAATAGTCTAAATATAGCTTTGAACCCCTTTAGAATGGATTCTAACCAATATATAGTCCTAACTTTAGTTTTGAAACTTTGGGAAGAAAATCGTCCCGTTTTGTTACAAATTGGAATTTGAAGAAATGTAGACAAAATTGGTGACCAAGGAGTAACCAATGTTCAATATATTAGTAAAATAGTCTAAATATAGCTTTGAACCCCTTTAGAATGGATTCTACCCAATATATAGTCCTAACTATAGTTTTGAAACTTTGGGAAGAAAATCGTGCCGTTTTGATACAAATGGGAATTTGAAGAAATGTATACATAATTGGTGACCAATGAGTAACCAAACTTCAATATATTAGTAAAATAGTCTAAATATAGCTTTAAACCCCTTTAGAATGGATTCTACCCAATATATAGTCCTAACTATAGTTTTGAAACTTTGGGAAGAAAATCGTGCCGTTTTGATACAAATGGAAATTTGAAGAAATGTATACATAATTGGTGACCAATGAGTAACCAAACTTCAATATATTAGTAAAATAGTCTAAATATAGCTTTGAACCCCTTTAGAATGGATTCTAACCAATATATAGTCCTAACTTTAGTTTTGAAACTTTGGGAAGAAAATCGTCCCGTTTTGTTACAAATTGGAATTTGAAGAAATGTAGACAAAATTGGTGACCAAGGAGTAACCAATGTTCAATATATTAGTAAAATAGTCTAAATATTGCTTTGAACCCCTTTAGAATGGATTCTACCCAATATATAGTCCTAACTATAGTTTTGAAACTTTGGGAAGAAAATAGTCCCGTTTTGGTACAAATGGGAATTTGAAGAATTTGACACAAAATTGTCTCATCAAGAAGTAACCAAAGTTCAATATATTAGTATAATGGTCTAAATATAGCTTTGAACCCCTTAAAAATGGATTCAACCCAATATATAGTCCTAACTATAGTTTTGAAACTTTGGGAAAAAAATCGTCCCGTTTTGGTACAAATGGGAATTTGAAGAATTTGACACAAAATTAGCTCATCAAGAAGTAACCAAAGTTCAATATATTAGTATAATAGTCTAAATATAGCTTTGAACCCCTTCAGAATGGATTCTACCCAATATATAGTCCTAACTATAGTTTTGAAACTTTGGGAAGAAAATCGTCCCGTTTTGGTACAAATGGGAATTTGAAGAAATGTAGACAAAATTGGTGAACAAGGAGTAACCAAAGTTTAATATATTAGTATAATAGTCTAAATATTGCTTTGAACCCCTTTAGAATGGATTCTACCCAATATATAATCCTAACTATAGTTTTGAAACTTTGGGAAGAAAATCGTCCCGTTTTGTTACAAATTGGAATTTGAAGAAATGTAGACAAAATTGGTGACCAAGGAGTAACCAAAGTTCAATATATTTGTATAATAGTCTAAATATTGCTTTGAACCCCTTTAGAATGGATTCTACCCAATATATAGTCCTAACTATAGTTTTGAAACTTTGGGAAGAAAATCGTGCCGTTTTGATACAAATGGAAATTTGAAGAAATGTATACATAATTGGTGACCAATGAGTAACCAAACTTCAATATATTAGTAAAATAGTCTAAATATAGCTTTGAACCCCTTTAGAATGGATTCTAACCAATATATAGTCCTAACTTTAGTTTTGAAACTTTGGGAAGAAAATCGTCCCGTTTTGTTACAAATTGGAATTTGAAGAAATGTAGACAAAATTGGTGACCAAGGAGTAACCAATGTTCAATATATTAGTAAAATAGTCTAAATATAGCTTTGAACCCCTTTAGAATGGATTCTACCCAATATATAGTCCTAACTATAGTTTTGTATCTTTGGGAAGAAAATCGTGCCGTTTTGATACAAATGGGAATTTGAAGAAATGTATACATAATTGGTGACCAATGAGTAACCAAACTTCAATATATTAGTAAAATAGTCTAAATATAGCTTTAAACCCCTTCAGAATGGATTCTACCCAATATATAGTCCTAACTTTAGTTTTGAAACTTTGGGAAGAAAATCGTCCCGTTTTGGTACAAATGGGAATTTGAAGAATTGTACACAAAATTGGCTCATCAAGAAGTAACCAAACTTCAATATATTAGTATAACAGTCTAAATATAGCTTTCAACCCCTTTAGAATGGATTCTAACCAATATATAGTCCTAACTATAATTTTGAAACTTTTGGAAGAAAATCGTCCAATTTTGGTATAAATGGGAATTTGAAGAAATGTAGACAAAATTGGTTACCAAGGAGTAACCAATGTTCAGTATATTAGTAAAATAGTCTAAATATTGCTTTGAACCCCTTTAGAATGGATTCTACCCAATATATAGTCCTAACTATAGTTTTGAAACTTTGGGAAGAAAATAGTCCCGTTTTGGTACAAATGGGAATTTGAAGAATTTGACACAAAATTGTCTCATCAAGAAGTAACCAAAGTTCAATATATTAGTATAATGGTCTAAATATAGCTTTGAACCCCTTAAAAATGGATTCAACCCAATATATAGTCCTAACTATAGTTTTGAAACTTTGGGAAAAAAATCGTCCCGTTTTGGTACAAATGGGAATTTGAAGAATTTGACACAAAATTAGCTCATCAAGAAGTAACCAAAGTTCAATATATTAGTATAATAGTCTAAATATAGCTTTGAACCCCTTCAGAATGGATTCTACCCAATATATAGTCCTAACTATAGTTTTGAAACTTTGGGAAGAAAATCGTCCCGTTTTGGTACAAATGGGAATTTGAAGAAATGTAGACAAAATTGGTGAACAAGGAGTAACCAAAGTTTAATATATTAGTATAATAGTCTAAATATAGCTTTGAAGCCCTTCAGAATGGATTCTACCCAATATATAGTCCTAACTATAGTTTTGAAACTTTGGGAAGAAAATCGTCCCGTTTTGGTACAAATGGGAATTTGAAGAGATGTAGACAAAATTGGTGAACAAGGAGTAACCAAAGTTCAATATACTAGTATAATAGTCTAAATATTGCTTTGAACCCCTTTAGAATGGATTCTACCCAATATATAATCCTAACTATAGTTTTGAAACTTTGGGAAGAAAATCGTCCCGTTTTGGTACAAATTGGAATTTGAAGAAATGTAGACAAAATTGGTGACCAAGGAGTAACCAATGTTCAATATATTAGTAAAATAGTCTAAATATAGCTTTGAACCCCTTTAGAATGGATTCTACCCAATATATAGTCCTAACTTTAGTTTTGAAACTTTGGGAAGAAAATCGTCCCGTTTTGTTACAAATTGGAATTTGAAGAAATGTAGACAAAATTGGTGACCAAGGAGTAACCAATGTTCAATATATTAGTAAAATAGTCTAAATATAGCTTTGAACCCCTTTAGAATGGATTCTACCCAATATATAGTCCTAACTATAGTTTTGAAACTTTGGGAAGAAAATCGTGCCGTTTTGATACAAATGGGAATTTGAAGAAATGTATACATAATTGGTGACCAATGAGTAACCAAACTTCAATATATTAGTAAAATAGTCTAAATATAGCTTTAAACCCCTTCAGAATGGATTCCAGCCAATATATAGTCCTAACTATAGTTTTGAAACTTTGGGAAGAAAATCGTCCCGTTTTGGTACAAATGGGAATTTGAAGAAATGTAGACAAAATTGGTGAACAAGGAGTAACCAAAGGTCAATATATTAGTATAATGGTCTAAATATAGCTTTGAACCCCTTCAAATTGGATTCAACCCAATATATAGTCCTAACTATAGTTTTGAAACTTTGGGAAGAAAATCGTCTCGTTTTGGTTCAAATGGGAATTTGAAGAATTTGACACAAAATTAGCTCATCAAGAAGTAACCAAAGTTCAATATATTAGTATAATAGTCTAAATATAGCTTTGAACCCCTTCAGAATGGATTCTACCCAATATATAGTCCTAACTATAGTTTTGAAACTTTGGGAAGAAAATCGTCCCGTTTTGGTACAAATGGGAATTTGAAGAGATGTAGACAAAATTGGTGAACAAGGAGTAACCAAAGTTCAATATACTAGTATAATAGTCTAAATATTGCTTTGAACCCCTTTAGAATGGATTCTACCCAATATATAATCCTAACTATAGTTTTGAAACTTTGGGAAGAAAATCGTCCCGTTTTGGTACAAATTGGAATTTGAAGAAATGTAGACAAAATTGGTGACCAAGGAGTAACCAATGTTCAATATATTAGTAAAATAGTCTAAATATAGCTTTGAACCCCTTTAGAATGGATTCTACCCAATATATAGTCCTAACTTTAGTTTTGAAACTTTGGGAAGAAAATCGTCCCGTTTTGTTACAAATTGGAATTTGAAGAAATGTAGACAAAATTGGTGACCAAGGAGTAACCAATGTTCAATATATTAGTAAAATAGTCTAAATATAGCTTTGAACCCCTTTAGAATGGATTCTACCCAATATATAGTCCTAACTATAGTTTTGAAACTTTGGGAAGAAAATCGTGCCGTTTTGATACAAATGGGAATTTGAAGAATTTGACACAAAATTGTCTCATCAAATAGTAACCAAAGTTCAATATAATAGTATAATGGTCTAAATATAGCTTTGAACCCCTTAAAAATGGATTCAACCCAATATATAGTCCTAACTATAGTTTTGAAACTTTGGGAAGAAAATCGTCCCGTTTTGGTACAAATGGGAATTTGAAGAAATGTAGACAAAATTGGTGAACAAGGAGTAACCAAAGTTTAATATATTAGTATAATAGTCTAAATATTGCTTTGAACCCCTTTAGAATGGATTCTACCCAATATATAATCCTAACTATAGTTTTGAAACTTTGGGAAGAAAATCGTCCCGTTTTGTTACAAATTGGAATTTGAAGAAATGTAGACAAAATTGGTGACCAAGGAGTAACCAAAGTTCAATATATTAGTAAAATAGTCTAAATATAGCTTTGAACCCCTTTAGAATGGATTCTACCCAATATATAGTCCTAACTATAGTTTTGAAACTTTGGGAAGAAAATCGTGCCGTTTTGATACAAATGGGAATTTGAAGAAATGTATACATAATTGGTGACCAATGAGTAACCAAACTTCAATATATTAGTAAAATAGTCTAAATATAGCTTTAAACCCCTTCAGAATGGATTCTACCCAATATATTGTCCTAACTTTAGTTTTGAAACTTTGGGAAGAAAATCGTCCCGTTTTGGTACAAATGGGAATTTGAAGAATTGTACACAAAATTGGCTCATCAAGAAGTAACCAAACTTCAATATATTAGTATAACAGTCTAAATATAGCTTTCAACCCCTTTAGAATGGATTCTAACCAATATATAGTCCTAACTATAATTTTGAAACTTTTGGAAGAAAATCGTCCAATTTTGGTATAAATGGGAATTTAAAGAAATGTAGACAAAATTGGTGAACAAGGAGTAACCAAAGTTTAATATATTAGTATAATAGTCTAAATATTGCTTTGAACCCCTTTAGAATGGATTCTACCCAATATATAATCCTAACTATAGTTTTGAAACTTTGGGAAGAAAATCGTCCCGTTTTGTTACAAATTGGAATTTGAAGAAATGTAGACAAAATTGGTGACCAAGGAGTAACCAAAGTTCAATATATTAGTATAATAGTCTAAATATTGCTTTGAACCCCTTTAGAATGGATTCTACCCAATATATAGTCCTAACTATAGTTTTGAAACTTTGGGAAGAAAATCGTGCCGTTTTGATACAAATGGAAATTTGAAGAAATGTATACATAATTGGTGACCAATGAGTAACCAAACTTCAATATATTAGTAAAATAGTCTAAATATAGCTTTGAACCCCTTTAGAATGGATTCTAACCAATATATAGTCCTAACTTTAGTTTTGAAACTTTGTGAAGAAAATCGTCCCGTTTTGTTACAAATTGGAATTTGAAGAAATGTAGACAAAATTGGTGACCAAGGAGTAACCAATGTTCAATATATTAGTAAAATAGTCTAAATATAGCTTTGAACCCCTTTAGAATGGATTCTACCCAATATATAGTCCTAACTATAGTTTTGAAACTTTGGGAAGAAAATCGTGCCGTTTTGATACAAATGGGAATTTGAAGAAATGTATACATAATTGGTGACCAATGAGTAACCAAACTTCAATATATTAGTAAAATAGTCTAAATATAGCTTTAAACCCCTTTAGAATGGATTCTACCCAATATATAGTCCTAACTATAGTTTTGAAACTTTGGGAAGAAAATCGTGCCGTTTTGATACAAATGGAAATTTGAAGAAATGTATACATAATTGGTGACCAATGAGTAACCAAACTTCAATATATTAGTAAAATAGTCTAAATATAGCTTTGAACCCCTTTAGAATGGATTCTAACCAATATATAGTCCTAACTTTAGTTTTGAAACTTTGGGAAGAAAATCGTCCCGTTTTGTTACAAATTGGAATTTGAAGAAATGTAGACAAAATTGGTGACCAAGGAGTAACCAATGTTCAATATATTAGTAAAATAGTCTAAATATTGCTTTGAACCCCTTTAGAATGGATTCTACCCAATATATAGTCCTAACTATAGTTTTGAAACTTTGGGAAGAAAATAGTCCCGTTTTGGTACAAATGGGAATTTGAAGAATTTGACACAAAATTGTCTCATCAAGAAGTAACCAAAGTTCAATATATTAGTATAATGGTCTAAATATAGCTTTGAACCCCTTAAAAATGGATTCAACCCAATATATAGTCCTAACTATAGTTTTGAAACTTTGGGAAAAAAATCGTCCCGTTTTGGTACAAATGGGAATTTGAAGAATTTGACACAAAATTAGCTCATCAAGAAGTAACCAAAGTTCAATATATTAGTATAATAGTCTAAATATAGCTTTGAACCCCTTCAGAATGGATTCTACCCAATATATAGTCCTAACTATAGTTTTGAAACTTTGGGAAGAAAATCGTCCCGTTTTGGTACAAATGGGAATTTGAAGAAATGTAGACAAAATTGGTGAACAAGGAGTAACCAAAGTTTAATATATTAGTATAATAGTCTAAATATTGCTTTGAACCCCTTTAGAATGGATTCTACCCAATATATAATCCTAACTATAGTTTTGAAACTTTGGGAAGAAAATCGTCCCGTTTTGTTACAAATTGGAATTTGAAGAAATGTAGACAAAATTGGTGACCAAGGAGTAACCAAAGTTCAATATATTAGTATAATAGTCTAAATATTGCTTTGAACCCCTTTAGAATGGATTCTACCCAATATATAGTCCTAACTATAGTTTTGAAACTTTGGGAAGAAAATTGTGCCGTTTTGATACAAATGGAAATTTGAAGAAATGTATACATAATTGGTGACCAATGAGTAACCAAACTTCAATATATTAGTAAAATAGTCTAAATATAGCTTTGAACCCCTTTAGAATGGATTCTAACCAATATATAGTCCTAACTTTAGTTTTGAAACTTTGGGAAGAAAATCGTCCCGTTTTGTTACAAATTGGAATTTGAAGAAATGTAGACAAAATTGGTGACCAAGGAGTAACCAATGTTCAATATATTAGTAAAATAGTCTAAATATAGCTTTGAACCCCTTTAGAATGGATTCTACCCAATATATAGTCCTAACTATAGTTTTGTATCTTTGGGAAGAAAATCGTGCCGTTTTGATACAAATGGGAATTTGAAGAAATGTATACATAATTGGTGACCAATGAGTAACCAAACTTCAATATATTAGTAAAATAGTCTAAATATAGCTTTAAACCCCTTCAGAATGGATTCTACCCAATATATAGTCCTAACTTTAGTTTTGAAACTTTGGGAAGAAAATCGTCCCGTTTTGGTACAAATGGGAATTTGAAGAATTGTACACAAAATTGGCTCATCAAGAAGTAACCAAACTTCAATATATTAGTATAACAGTCTAAATATAGCTTTCAACCCCTTTAGAATGGATTCTAACCAATATATAGTCCTAACTATAATTTTGAAACTTTTGGAAGAAAATCGTCCAATTTTGGTATAAATGGGAATTTGAAGAAATGTAGACAAAATTGGTTACCAAGGAGTAACCAATGTTCAGTATATTAGTAAAATAGTCTAAATATTGCTTTGAACCCCTTTAGAATGGATTCTACCCAATATATAGTCCTAACTATAGTTTTGAAACTTTGGGAAGAAAATAGTCCCGTTTTGGTACAAATGGGAATTTGAAGAATTTGACACAAAATTGTCTCATCAAGAAGTAACCAAAGTTCAATATATTAGTATAATGGTCTAAATATAGCTTTGAACCCCTTAAAAATGGATTCAACCCAATATATAGTCCTAACTATAGTTTTGAAACTTTGGGAAAAAAATCGTCCCGTTTTGGTACAAATGGGAATTTGAAGAATTTGACACAAAATTAGCTCATCAAGAAGTAACCAAAGTTCAATATATTAGTATAATAGTCTAAATATAGCTTTGAACCCCTTCAGAATGGATTCTACCCAATATATAGTCCTAACTATAGTTTTGAAACTTTGGGAAGAAAATCGTCCCGTTTTGGTACAAATGGGAATTTGAAGAAATGTAGACAAAATTGGTGAACAAGGAGTAACCAAAGTTTAATATATTAGTATAATAGTCTAAATATTGCTTTGAACCCCTTTAGAATGGATTCTACCCAATATATAATCCTAACTATAGTTTTGAAACTTTGGGAAGAAAATCGTCCCGTTTTGTTACAAATTGGAATTTGAAGAAATGTAGACAAAATTGGTGACCAAGGAGTAACCAATGTCAAGTATATTAGTAAAATAGTCTAAATATTGCTTTGAACCCCTTTAGAATGGATTCTACCCAATATATAGTCCTAACTATAGTTTTGAAACTTTGGAAAGAAAATAGTCCCGTTTTGGTACAAATGGGAATTTGAAGAATTTGACACAAAATTGTCTCATCAAGAAGTAACCAAAGTTCAATATATTAGTATAATGGTCTAAATATAGCTTTGAACCCCTTAAAAATGGATTCAACCCAATATATAGTCCTAACTATAGTTTTGAAACTTTGGGAAAAAAATCGTCCCGTTTTGGTACAAATGGGAATTTGAAGAATTTGACACAAAATTAGCTCATCAAGAAGTAACCAAACTTCAATATAGTAGTATAATAGTCTAAATATAGCTTTGAACCCCTTCAGAATGGATTCTACCCAATATATAGTCCTAACTATAGTTTTGAAACTTTGTGAATAAAATCGTCCCGTTTTGGTACAAATGGGAATTTGAAGAAATGTAGACAAAATTGGTGAACAAGGAGTAACCAAAGGTCAATATATTAGTATAATGGTCTAAATATAGCTTTGAACCCCTTCAAAATGGATTCAACACAATATATAGTCCTAACTATAGTTTTGAAACTTTGGGAAGAAAATCGTCCCGTTTTGGTACAAATGGGAATTTGAAGAATTTGACACAAAATTAGCTCATCAAGAAGTAACCAAAGTTCAATATATTAGTATAATAGTCTAAATATAGCTTTGAACCCCTTCAGAATGGATTCTACCCAATATATAGTCCTAACTATAGTTTTGAAACTTTGGGAAGAAAATCGTCCCGTTTTGGTACAAATGGGAATTTGAAGAAATGTAGACAAAATTGGTGAACAAGGAGTAACCAAAGTTTAATATATTAGTATAATAGTCTAAATATTGCTTTGAACCCCTTTAGAATGGATTCTACCCAATATATAATCCTAACTATAGTTTTGAAACTTTGGGAAGAAAATCGTCCCGTTTTGTTACAAATTGGAATTTGAAGAAATGTAGACAAAATTGGTGACCAAGGAGTAACCAATGTTCAGTATATTAGTAAAATAGTCTAAATATTGCTTTGAACCCCTTTAGAATGGATTCTACCCAATATATAGTCCTAACTATAGTTTTGAAACTTTGGGAAGAAAATAGTCCCGTTTTGGTACAAATGGGAATTTGAAGAATTTGACACAAAATTGTCTCATCAAGAAGTAACCAAAGTTCAATATATTAGTATAATGGTCTAAATATAGCTTTGAACCCCTTAAAAATGGATTCAACCCAATATATAGTCCTAACTATAGTTTTGAAACTTTGGGAAAAAAATCGTCCCGTTTTGGTACAAATGGGAATTTGAAGAATTTGACACAAAATTAGCTCATCAAGAAGTAACCAAACTTCAATATAGTAGTATAATAGTCTAAATATAGCTTTGAACCCCTTCAGAATGGATTCTACCCAATATATAGTCCTAACTATAGTTTTGAAACTTTGTGAATAAAATCGTCCCGTTTTGGTACAAATGGGAATTTGAAGAAATGTAGACAAAATTGGTGAACAAGGAGTAACCAAAGGTCAATATATTAGTATAATGGTCTAAATATAGCTTTGAACCCCTTCAAAATGGATTCAACACAATATATAGTCCTAACTATAGTTTTGAAACTTTGGGAAGAAAATCGTCCCGTTTTGGTACAAATGGGAATTTGAAGAATTTGACACAAAATTAGCTCATCAAGAAGTAACCAAAGTTCAATATATTAGTATAATAGTCTAAATATAGCTTTGAACCCCTTCAGAATGGATTCTACCCAATATATAGTCCTAACTATAGTTTTGAAACTTTGGGAAGAAAATCGTCCCGTTTTGGTACAAATGGGAATTTGAAGAAATGTAGACAAAATTGGTGAACAAGGAGTAACCAAAGTTTAATATATTAGTATAATAGTCTAAATATTGCTTTGAACCCCTTTAGAATGGATTCTACCCAATATATAATCCTAACTATAGTTTTGAAACTTTGGGAAGAAAATCGTCCCGTTTTGTTACAAATTGGAATTTGAAGAAATGTAGACAAAATTGGTGACCAAGGAGTAACCAATGTTCAGTATATTAGTAAAATAGTCTAAATATTGCTTTGAACCCCTTTAGAATGGATTCTACCCAATATATAGTCCTAACTATAGTTTTGAAACTTTGGGAAGAAAATAGTCCCGTTTTGGTACAAATGGGAATTTGAAGAATTTGACACAAAATTGTCTCATCAAGAAGTAACCAAAGTTCAATATATTAGTATAATGGTCTAAATATAGCTTTGAACCCCTTAAAAATGGATTCAACCCAATATATAGTCCTAACTATAGTTTTGAAACTTTGGGAAAAAAATCGTCCCGTTTTGGTACAAATGGGAATTTGAAGAATTTGACACAAAATTAGCTCATCAAGAAGTAACCAAAGTTCAATATATTAGTATAATAGTCTAAATATAGCTTTGAACCCCTTCAGAATGGATTCTACCCAATATATAGTCCTAACTATAGTTTTGAAACTTTGGGAAGAAAATCGTCCCGTTTTGGTACAAATGGGAATTTGAAGAAATGTAGACAAAATTGGTGAACAAGGAGTAACCAAAGTTTAATATATTAGTATAATAGTCTAAATATTGCTTTGAACCCCTTTAGAATGGATTCTACCCAATATATAATCCTAACTATAGTTTTGAAACTTTGGGAAGAAAATCGTCCCGTTTTGTTACAAATTGGAATTTGAAGAAATGTAGACAAAATTGGTGACCAAGGAGTAACCAATGTTCAGTATATTAGTAAAATAGTCTAAATATTGCTTTGAACCCCTTTAGAATGGATTCTACCCAATATATAGTCCTAACTATAGTTTTGAAACTTTGGAAAGAAAATAGTCCCGTTTTGGTACAAATGGGAATTTGAAGAATTTGACACAAAATTGTCTCATCATGAAGTAACCAAAGTTCAATATATTAGTATAATGGTCTAAATATAGCTTTGAACCCCTTAAAAATGGATTCAACCCAATATATAGTCCTAACTATAGTTTTGAAACTTTGGGAAAAAAATCGTCCCGTTTTGGTACAAATGGGAATTTGAAGAATTTGACACAAAATTAGCTCATCAAGAAGTAACCAAACTTCAATATATTAGTATAATAGTCTAAATATAGCTTTGAACCCCTTCAGAATGGATTCTACCCAATATATAGTCCTAACTATAGTTTTGAAACTTTGGGAAGAAAATCGTCCCGTTTTGGTACAAATGGGAATTTGAAGAAATGTAGACAAAATTGGTGAACAAGGAGTAACCAAAGTTTAATATATTAGTATAATAGTCTAAATATTGCTTTGAACCCCTTTAGAATGGATTCTACCCAATATATAATCCTAACTATAGTTTTGAAACTTTGGGAAGAAAATCGTCCCGTTTTGGTACAAATGGGAATTTGAAGAATTTGACACAAAATTAGCTCATCAAGAAGTAACCAAACTTCAATATAGTAGTATAATAGTCTAAATATAGCTTTGAACCCCTTCAGAATGGATTCTACCCAATATATAGTCCTAACTATAGTTTTGAAACTTTGTGAATAAAATCGTCCCGTTTTGGTACAAATGGGAATTTGAAGAAATGTAGACAAAATTGGTGAACAAGGAGTAACCAAAGGTCAATATATTAGTATAATGGTCTAAATATAGCTTTGAACCCCTTCAAAATGGATTCAACACAATATATAGTCCTAACTATAGTTTTGAAACTTTGGGAAGAAAATCGTCCCGTTTTGGTACAAATGGGAATTTGAAGAATTTGACACAAAATTAGCTCATCAAGAAGTAACCAAAGTTCAATATATTAGTATAATAGTCTAAATATAGCTTTGAACCCCTTCAGAATGGATTCTACCCAATATATAGTCCTAACTATAGTTTTGAAACTTTGGGAAGAAAATCGTCCCGTTTTGGTACAAATGGGAATTTGATGAGATGTAGACAAAATTGGTGAACAAGGAGTAACCAAAGTTCAATATACTAGTATAATAGTCTAAATATTGCTTTGAACCCCTTTAGAATGGATTCTACCCAATATATAATCCTAACTATAGTTTTGAAACTTTGGGAAGAAAATCGTCCCGTTTTGGTACAAATTGGAATTTGAAGAAATGTAGACAAAATTGGTGACCAAGGAGTAACCAATGTTCAATATATTAGTAAAATAGTCTAAATATAGCTTTGAACCCCTTTAGAATGGATTCTACCCAATATATAGTCCTAACTTTAGTTTTGAAACTTTGGGAAGAAAATCGTTCCGTTTTGTTACAAATTGGAATTTGAAGAAATGTAGACAAAATTGGTGACCAAGGAGTAACCAATGTTCAATATATTAGTAAAATAGTCTAAATATAGCTTTGAACCCCTTTAGAATGGATTCTACCCAATATATAGTCCTAACTATAGTTTTGAAACTTTGGGAAGAAAATCGTGCCGTTTTGATACAAATGGGAATTTGAAGAAATGTATACATAATTGGTGACCAATGAGTAACCAAACTTCAATATATTAGTAAAATAGTCTAAATATAGCTTTAAACCCCTTCAGAATGGATTCTACCCAATATATAGTCCTAACTTTAGTTTTGAAACTTTGGGAAGAAAATCGTCCCGTTTTGGTACAAATGGGAATTTGAAGAATTGTACACAAAATTGGCTCATCAAGAAGTAACCAAACTTCAATATATTAGTATAATAGTCTAAATATAGCTTTCAACCCCTTTAGAATGGATTCTAACCAATATATAGTCCTAACTATAATTTTGAAACTTTGGGAAGAAAATCGTCCAATTTTGGTATAAATGGGAATTTGAAGAAATGTAGACAAAATTGGTTACCAAGGAGTAACCAATGTTCAATATATTAGTAAAATAGTCTAAATATTGCTTTGAACCCCTTTAGAATGGATTCTACCCAATATATAGTCCTAACTATAGTTTTGAAACTTTGGGAAGAAAATAGTCCCGTTTTGGTACAAATGGGAATTTGAAGAATTTGACACAAAATTAGCTCATCAAGGAGTAACCAAAGGTCAATATATTAGTATAATGGTCTAAATATAGCTTTGAACCCCTTCAAAATGGATTCAACACAATATATAGTCCTAACTATAGTTTTGAAACTTTGGGAAGAAAATCGTCCCGTTTTGGTACAAATGGGAATTTGAAGAATTTGACACAAAATTAGCTCATCAAGAAGTAACCAAAGTTCAATATATTAGTATAATAGTCTAAATATAGCTTTGAACCCCTTCAGAATGGATTCTACCCAATATATAGTCCTAACTATAGTTTTGAAACTTTGGGAAGAAAATCGTCCCGTTTTGGTACAAATGGGAATTTGATGAGATGTAGACAAAATTGGTGAACAAGGAGTAACCAAAGTTCAATATACTAGTATAATAGTCTAAATATTGCTTTGAACCCCTTTAGAATGGATTCTACCCAATATATAATCCTAACTATAGTTTTGAAACTTTGGGAAGAAAATCGTCCCGTTTTGGTACAAATTGGAATTTGAAGAAATGTAGACAAAATTGGTGACCAAGGAGTAACCAATGTTCAATATATTAGTAAAATAGTCTAAATATAGCTTTGAACCCCTTTAGAATGGATTCTACCCAATATATAGTCCTAATTTTAGTTTTGAAACTTTGGGAAGAAAATCGTTCCGTTTTGTTACAAATTGGAATTTGAAGAAATGTAGACAAAATTGGTGACCAAGGAGTAACCAATGTTCAATATATTAGTAAAATAGTCTAAATATAGCTTTGAACCCCTTTAGAATGGATTCTACCCAATATATAGTCCTAACTATAGTTTTGAAACTTTGGGAAGAAAATCGTGCCGTTTTGATACAAATGGGAATTTGAAGAAATGTATACATAATTGGTGACCAATGAGTAACCAAACTTCAATATATTAGTATAACAGTCTAAATATAGCTTTCAACCCCTTTAGAATGGATTCTAACCAATATATAGTCCTAACTATAATTTTGAAACTTTTGGAAGAAAATCGTCCAATTTTGGTATAAATGGGAATTTGAAGAAATGTAGACAAAATTGGTTACCAAGGAGTAACCAATGTTCAGTATATTAGTAAAATAGTCTAAATATTGCTTTGAACCCCTTTAGAATGGATTCTACCCAATATATAGTCCTAACTATAGTTTTGAAACTTTGGGAAGAAAATAGTCCCGTTTTGGTACAAATGGGAATTTGAAGAATTTGACACAAAATTGTCTCATCAAGAAGTAACCAAAGTTCAATATATTAGTATAATAGTCTAAATATAGCTTTGAACCCCTTCAGAATGGATTCTACCCAATATATAGTCCTAACTATAGTTTTGAAACTTTGGGAAGAAAATCGTCCCGTTTTGGTACAAATGGGAATTTGATGAGATGTAGACAAAATTGGTGAACAAGGAGTAACCAAAGTTCAATATACTAGTATAATAGTCTAAATATTGCTTTGAACCCCTTTAGAATGGATTCTACCCAATATATAATCCTAACTATAGTTTTGAAACTTTGGGAAGAAAATCGTCCCGTTTTGGTACAAATTGGAATTTGAAGAAATGTAGACAAAATTGGTGACCAAGGAGTAACCAATGTTCAATATATTAGTAAAATAGTCTAAATATAGCTTTGAACCCCTTTAGAATGGATTCTACCCAATATATAGTCCTAACTTTAGTTTTGAAACTTTGGGAAGAAAATCGTTCCGTTTTGTTACAAATTGGAATTTGAAGAAATGTAGACAAAATTGGTGACCAAGGAGTAACCAATGTTCAATATATTAGTAAAATAGTCTAAATATAGCTTTGAACCCCTTTAGAATGGATTCTACCCAATATATAGTCCTAACTATAGTTTTGAAACTTTGGGAAGAAAATCGTGCCGTTTTGATACAAATGGGAATTTGAAGAAATGTTTACATAATTGGTGACCAATGAGTAACCAAACTTCAATATATTAGTAAAATAGTCTAAATATAGCTTTAAACCCCTTCAGAATGGATTCTACCCAATATATAGTCCTAACTTTAGTTTTGAAACTTTGGGAAGAAAATCGTCCCGTTTTGGTACAAATGGGAATTTGAAGAATTGTACACAAAATTGGCTCATCAAGAAGTAACCAAACTTCAATATATTAGTATAATAGTCTAAATATAGCTTTCAACCCCTTTAGAATGGATTCTAACCAATATATAGTCCTAACTATAATTTTGAAACTTTGGGAAGAAAATCGTCCAATTTTGGTATAAATGGGAATTTGAAGAAATGTAGACAAAATTGGTTACCAAGGAGTAACCAATGTTCAATATATTAGTAAAATAGTCTAAATATTGCTTTGAACCCCTTTAGAATGGATTCTACCCAATATATAGTCCTAACTATAGTTTTGAAACTTTGGGAAGAAAATAGTCCCGTTTTGGTACAAATGGGAATTTGAAGAATTTGACACAAAATTGTCTCATCAAGAAGTAACCAAAGTTCAATATATTAGTATAATGGTCTAAATATAGCTTTGAACCCCTTCAAAATGGATTCAACCCAATATATAGTCCTAACTATAGTTTTGAAACTTTGGGAAGAAAATCGTCCCGTTTTGGTACAAATGGGAATTTGAAGAATTTGACACAAAATTAGCTCATCAAGAAGTAACCAAACTTCAATATAGTAGTATAATAGTCTAAATATAGCTTTGAACCCCTTCAGAATGGATTCTACCCAATATATAGTCCTAACTATAGTTTTGAAACTTTGGGAATAAAATCGTCCCGTTTTGGTACAAATGGGAATTTGAAGAAATGTAGACAAAATTGGTGAACAAGGAGTAACCAAAGGTCAATATATTAGTATAATGGTCTAAATATAGCTTTGAACCCCTTCAAAATGGATTCAACCCAATATATAGTCCTAACTATAGTTTTGAAACTTTGGGAAGAAAATCGTCTCGTTTTGGTACAAATGGGAATTTGAAGAATTTGACACAAAATTAGCTCATCAAGAAGTAACCAAAGTTCAATATATTAGTATAATAGTCTAAATATAGCTTTGAACCCCTTTAGAATGGATTCTAACCAATATATAGTCCTAACTATAGTTTTGAAACTTTGGGAAGAAAATCGTCCCGTTTTGGTACAAATGGGAATTTGAAGAATTTGACACAAAATTAGCTCATCAAGAAGTAACCAAACTTCAATATAGTAGTATAATAGTCTAAATATAGCTTTGAACCCCTTCAGAATGGATTCTACCCAATATATAGTCCTAACTATAGTTTTGAAACTTTGTGAATAAAATCGTCCCGTTTTGGTACAAATGGGAATTTGAAGAAATGTAGACAAAATTGGTGAACAAGGAGTAACCAAAGGTCAATATATTAGTATAATGGTCTAAATATAGCTTTGAACCCCTTCAAAATGGATTCAACACAATATATAGTCCTAACTATAGTTTTGAAACTTTGGGAAGAAAATCGTCCCGTTTTGGTACAAATGGGAATTTGAAGAATTTGACACAAAATTAGCTCATCAAGAAGTAACCAAAGTTCAATATATTAGTATAATAGTCTAAATATTGCTTTGAACCCCTTTAGAATGGATTCTACCCAATATATAATCCTAACTATAGTTTTGAAACTTTGGGAAGAAAATCGTCCCGTTTTGTTACAAATTGGAATTTGAAGAAATGTAGACAAAATTGGTGACCAAGGAGTAACCAAAGTTCAATATATTAGTATAATAGTCTAAATATTGCTTTGAACCCCTTTAGAATGGATTCTACCCAATATATAGTCCTAACTATAGTTTTGAAACTTTGGGAAGAAAATCGTGCCGTTTTGATACAAATGGAAATTTGAAGAAATGTATACATAATTGGTGACCAATGAGTAACCAAACTTCAATATATTAGTAAAATAGTCTAAATATAGCTTTGAACCCCTTTAGAATGGATTCTAACCAATATATAGTCCTAACTTTAGTTTTGAAACTTTGGGAAGAAAATCGTCCCGTTTTGTTACAAATTGGAATTTGAAGAAATGTAGACAAAATTGGTGACCAAGGAGTAACCAATGTTCAATATATTAGTAAAATAGTCTAAATATAGCTTTGAACCCCTTTAGAATGGATTCTACCCAATATATAGTCCTAACTATAGTTTTGAAACTTTGGGAAGAAAATCGTGCCGTTTTGATACGAATGGGAATTTGAAGAAATGTATACATAATTGGTGACCAATGAGTAACCAAACTTCAATATATTAGTAAAATAGTCTAAATATAGCTTTAAACCCCTTTAGAATGGATTCTACCCAATATATAGTCCTAACTATAGTTTTGAAACTTTGGGAAGAAAATCGTGCCGTTTTGATACAAATGGAAATTTGAAGAAATGTATACATAATTGGTGACCAATGAGTAACCAAACTTCAATATATTAGTAAAATAGTCTAAATATAGCTTTGAACCCCTTTAGAATGGATTCTAACCAATATATAGTCCTAACTTTAGTTTTGAAACTTTGGGAAGAAAATCGTCCCGTTTTGTTACAAATTGGAATTTGAAGAAATGTAGACAAAATTGGTGACCAAGGAGTAACCAATGTTCAATATATTAGTAAAATAGTCTAAATATTGCTTTGAACCCCTTTAGAATGGATTCTACCCAATATATAGTCCTAACTATAGTTTTGAAACTTTGGGAAGAAAATAGTCCCGTTTTGGTACAAATGGGAATTTGAAGAATTTGACACAAAATTGTCTCATCAAGAAGTAACCAAAGTTCAATATATTAGTATAATGGTCTAAATATAGCTTTGAACCCCTTAAAAATGGATTCAACCCAATATATAGTCCTAACTATAGTTTTGAAACTTTGGGAAAAAAATCGTCCCGTTTTGGTACAAATGGGAATTTGAAGAATTTGACACAAAATTAGCTCATCAAGAAGTAACCAAAGTTCAATATATTAGTATAATAGTCTAAATATAGCTTTGAACCCCTTCAGAATGGATTCTACCCAATATATAGTCCTAACTATAGTTTTGAAACTTTGGGAAGAAAATCGTCCCGTTTTGGTACAAATGGGAATTTGAAGAAATGTAGACAAAATTGGTGAACAAGGAGTAACCAAAGTTTAATATATTAGTATAATAGTCTAAATATTGCTTTGAACCCCTTTAGAATGGATTCTACCCAATATATAATCCTAACTATAGTTTTGAAACTTTGGGAAGAAAATCGTCCCGTTTTGTTACAAATTGGAATTTGAAGAAATGTAGACAAAATTGGTGACCAAGGAGTAACCAAAGTTCAATATATTAGTATAATAGTCTAAATATTGCTTTGAACCCCTTTAGAATGGATTCTACCCAATATATAGTCCTAACTATAGTTTTGAAACTTTGGGAAGAAAATCGTGCCGTTTTGATACAAATGGAAATTTGAAGAAATGTATACATAATTGGTGACCAATGAGTAACCAAACTTCAATATATTAGTAAAATAGTCTAAATATAGCTTTGAACCCCTTTAGAATGGATTCTAACCAATATATAGTCCTAACTTTAGTTTTGAAACTTTGGGAAGAAAATCGTCCCGTTTTGTTACAAATTGGAATTTGAAGAAATGTAGACAAAATTGGTGACCAAGGAGTAACCAATGTTCAATATATTAGTAAAATAGTCTAAATATAGCTTTGAACCCCTTTAGAATGGATTCTACCCAATATATAGTCCTAACTATAGTTTTGAAACTTTGGGAAGAAAATCGTGCCGTTTTGATACAAATGGGAATTTGAAGAAATGTATACATAATTGGTGACCAATGAGTAACCAAACTTCAATATATTAGTAAAATAGTCTAAATATAGCTTTAAACCCCTTCAGAATGGATTCTACCCAATATATAGTCCTAACTTTAGTTTTGAAACTTTGGGAAGAAAATCGTCCCGTTTTGGTACAAATGGGAATTTGAAGAATTGTACACAAAATTGGCTCATCAAGAAGTAACCAAACTTCAATATATTAGTATAACATTCTAAATATAGCTTTCAACCCCTTTAGAATGGATTCTAACCAATATATAGTCCTAACTATAATTTTGAAACTTTTGGAAGAAAATCGTCCAATTTTGGTATAAATGGGAATTTGAAGAAATGTAGACAAAATTGGTTACCAAGGAGTAACCAATGTTCAGTATATTAGTAAAATAGTCTAAATATTGCTTTGAACCCCTTTAGAATGGATTCTACCCAATATATAGTCCTAACTATAGTTTTGAAACTTTGGGAAGAAAATAGTCCCGTTTTGGTACAAATGGGAATTTGAAGAATTTGACACAAAATTGTCTCATCAAGAAGTAACCAAAGTTCAATATATTAGTATAATGGTCTAAATATAGCTTTGAACCCCTTAAAAATGGATTCAACCCAATATATAGTCCTAACTATAGTTTTGAAACTTTGGGAAAAAAATCGTCCCGTTTTGGTACAAATGGGAATTTGAAGAATTTGACACAAAATTAGCTCATCAAGAAGTAACCAAAGTTCAATATATTAGTATAATAGTCTAAATATAGCTTTGAACCCCTTCAGAATGGATTCTACCCAATATATAGTCCTAACTATAGTTTTGAAACTTTGGGAAGAAAATCGTCCCGTTTTGGTACAAATGGGAATTTGAAGAAATGTAGACAAAATTGGTGAACAAGGAGTAACCAAAGTTTAATATATTAGTATAATAGTCTAAATATTGCTTTGAACCCCTTTAGAATGGATTCTACCCAATATATAATCCTAACTATAGTTTTGAAACTTTGGGAAGAAAATCGTCCCGTTTTGTTACAAATTGGAATTTGAAGAAATGTAGACAAAATTGGTGACCAAGGAGTAACCAATGTCAAGTATATTAGTAAAATAGTCTAAATATTGCTTTGAACCCCTTTAGAATGGATTCTACCCAATATATAGTCCTAACTATAGTTTTGAAACTTTGGAAAGAAAATAGTCCCGTTTTGGTACAAATGGGAATTTGAAGAATTTGACACAAAATTGTCTCATCAAGAAGTAACCAAAGTTCAATATATTAGTATAATGGTCTAAATATAGCTTTGAACCCCTTAAAAATGGATTCAACCCAATATATAGTCCTAACTATAGTTTTGAAACTTTGGGAAAAAAATCGTCCCGTTTTGGTACAAATGGGAATTTGAAGAATTTGACACAAAATTAGCTCATCAAGAAGTAACCAAACTTCAATATAGTAGTATAATAGTCTAAATATAGCTTTGAACCCCTTCAGAATGGATTCTACCCAATATATAGTCCTAACTATAGTTTTGAAACTTTGTGAATAAAATCGTCCCGTTTTGGTACAAATGGGAATTTGAAGAAATGTAGACAAAATTGGTGAACAAGGAGTAACCAAAGGTCAATATATTAGTATAATGGTCTAAATATAGCTTTGAACCCCTTCAAAATGGATTCAACACAATATATAGTCCTAACTATAGTTTTGAAACTTTGGGAAGAAAATCGTCCCGTTTTGGTACAAATGGGAATTTGAAGAATTTGACACAAAATTAGCTCATCAAGAAGTAACCAAAGTTCAATATATTAGTATAATAGTCTAAATATAGCTTTGAACCCCTTCAGAATGGATTCTACCCAATATATAGTCCTAACTATAGTTTTGAAACTTTGGGAAGAAAATCGTCCCGTTTTGGTACAAATGGGAATTTGAAGAAATGTAGACAAAATTGGTGAACAAGGAGTAACCAAAGTTTAATATATTAGTATAATAGTCTAAATATTGCTTTGAACCCCTTTAGAATGGATTCTACCCAATATATAATCCTAACTATAGTTTTGAAACTTTGGGAAGAAAATCGTCCCGTTTTGTTACAAATTGGAATTTGAAGAAATGTAGACAAAATTGGTGACCAAGGAGTAACCAATGTTCAGTATATTAGTAAAATAGTCTAAATATTGCTTTGAACCCCTTTAGAATGGATTCTACCCAATATATAGTCCTAACTATAGTTTTGAAACTTTGGGAAGAAAATAGTCCCGTTTTGGTACAAATGGGAATTTGAAGAATTTGACACAAAATTGTCTCATCAAGAAGTAACCAAAGTTCAATATATTAGTATAATGGTCTAAATATAGCTTTGAACCCCTTAAAAATGGATTCAACCCAATATATAGTCCTAACTATAGTTTTGAAACTTTGGGAAAAAAATCGTCCCGTTTTGGTACAAATGGGAATTTGAAGAATTTGACACAAAATTAGCTCATCAAGAAGTAACCAAACTTCAATATAGTAGTATAATAGTCTAAATATAGCTTTGAACCCCTTCAGAATGGATTCTACCCAATATATAGTCCTAACTATAGTTTTGAAACTTTGTGAATAAAATCGTCCCGTTTTGGTACAAATGGGAATTTGAAGAAATGTAGACAAAATTGGTGAACAAGGAGTAACCAAAGGTCAATATATTAGTATAATGGTCTAAATATAGCTTTGAACCCCTTCAAAATGGATTCAACACAATATATAGTCCTAACTATAGTTTTGAAACTTTGGGAAGAAAATCGTCCCGTTTTGGTACAAATGGGAATTTGAAGAATTTGACACAAAATTAGCTCATCAAGAAGTAACCAAAGTTCAATATATTAGTATAATAGTCTAAATATAGCTTTGAACCCCTTCAGAATGGATTCTACCCAATATATAGTCCTAACTATAGTTTTGAAACTTTGGGAAGAAAATCGTCCCGTTTTGGTACAAATGGGAATTTGAAGAAATGTAGACAAAATTGGTGAACAAGGAGTAACCAAAGTTTAATATATTAGTATAATAGTCTAAATATTGCTTTGAACCCCTTTAGAATGGATTCTACCCAATATATAATCCTAACTATAGTTTTGAAACTTTGGGAAGAAAATCGTCCCGTTTTGTTACAAATTGGAATTTGAAGAAATGTAGACAAAATTGGTGACCAAGGAGTAACCAATGTTCAGTATATTAGTAAAATAGTCTAAATATTGCTTTGAACCCCTTTAGAATGGATTCTACCCAATATATAGTCCTAACTATAGTTTTGAAACTTTGGGAAGAAAATAGTCCCGTTTTGGTACAAATGGGAATTTGAAGAATTTGACACAAAATTGTCTCATCAAGAAGTAACCAAAGTTCAATATATTAGTATAATGGTCTAAATATAGCTTTGAACCCCTTAAAAATGGATTCAACCCAATATATAGTCCTAACTATAGTTTTGAAACTTTGGGAAAAAAATCGTCCCGTTTTGGTACAAATGGGAATTTGAAGAAATGTAGACAAAATTGGTGAACAAGGAGTAACCAAAGTTTAATATATTAGTATAATAGTCTAAATATTGCTTTGAACCCCTTTAGAATGGATTCTACCCAATATATAATCCTAACTATAGTTTTGAAACTTTGGGAAGAAAATCGTCCCGTTTTGGTACAAATGGGAATTTGAAGAATTTGACACAAAATTAGCTCATCAAGAAGTAACCAAACTTCAATATAGTAGTATAATAGTCTAAATATAGCTTTGAACCCCTTCAGAATGGATTCTACCCAATATATAGTCCTAACTATAGTTTTGAAACTTTGTGAATAAAATCGTCCCGTTTTGGTACAAATGGGAATTTGAAGAAATGTAGACAAAATTGGTGAACAAGGAGTAACCAAAGTTTAATATATTAGTATAATAGTCTAAATATTGCTTTGAACCCCTTTAGAATGGATTCTACCCAATATATAATCCTAACTATAGTTTTGAAACTTTGGGAAGAAAATCGTCCCGTTTTGGTACAAATGGGAATTTGAAGAATTTGACACAAAATTAGCTCATCAAGAAGTAACCAAAGTTCAATATATTAGTATAATAGTCTAAATATAGCTTTGAACCCCTTCAGAATGGATTCTACCCAATATATAGTCCTAACTATAGTTTTGAAACTTTGGGAAGAAAATCGTCCCGTTTTGGTACAAATGGGAATTTGATGAGATGTAGACAAAATTGGTGAACAAGGAGTAACCAAAGTTCAATATACTAGTATAATAGTCTAAATATTGCTTTGAACCCCTTTAGAATGGATTCTACCCAATATATAATCCTAACTATAGTTTTGAAACTTTGGGAAGAAAATCGTCCCGTTTTGGTACAAATTGGAATTTGAAGAAATGTAGACAAAATTGGTGACCAAGGAGTAACCAATGTTCAATATATTAGTAAAATAGTCTAAATATAGCTTTGAACCCCTTTAGAATGGATTCTACCCAATATATAGTCCTAACTTTAGTTTTGAAACTTTGGGAAGAAAATCGTTCCGTTTTGTTACAAATTGGAATTTGAAGAAATGTAGACAAAATTGGTGACCAAGGAGTAACCAATGTTCAATATATTAGTAAAATAGTCTAAATATAGCTTTGAACCCCTTTAGAATGGATTCTACCCAATATATAGTCCTAACTATAGTTTTGAAACTTTGGGAAGAAAATCGTGCCGTTTTGATACAAATGGGAATTTGAAGAAATGTATACATAATTGGTGACCAATGAGTAACCAAACTTCAATATATTAGTAAAATAGTCTAAATATAGCTTTAAACCCCTTCAGAATGGATTCTACCCAATATATAGTCCTAACTTTAGTTTTGAAACTTTGGGAAGAAAATCGTCCCGTTTTGGTACAAATGGGAATTTGAAGAATTGTACACAAAATTGGCTCATCAAGAAGTAACCAAACTTCAATATATTAGTATAATAGTCTAAATATAGCTTTCAACCCCTTTAGAATGGATTCTAACCAATATATAGTCCTAACTATAATTTTGAAACTTTGGGAAGAAAATCGTCCAATTTTGGTATAAATGGGAATTTGAAGAAATGTAGACAAAATTGGTGACCAAGGAGTAACCAATGTTCAATATATTAGTAAAATAGTCTAAATATTGCTTTGAACCCCTTTAGAATGGATTCTACCCAATATATAGTCCTAACTATAGTTTTGAAACTTTGGGAAGAAAATAGTCCCGTTTTGGTACAAATGGGAATTTGAAGAATTTGACACAAAATTGTCTCATCAAGAAGTAACCAAAGTTCAATATATTAGTATAATGGTCTAAATATAGCTTTGAACCCCTTCAAAATGGATTCAACCCAATATATAGTCCTAACTATAGTTTTGAAACTTTGGGAAGAAAATCGTCCCGTTTTGGTACAAATGGGAATTTGAAGAATTTGACACAAAATTAGCTCATCAAGAAGTAACCAAACTTCAATATAGTAGTATAATAGTCTAAATATAGCTTTGAACCCCTTCAGAATGGATTCTACCCAATATATAGTCCTAACTATAGTTTTGAAACTTTGGGAATAAAATCGTCCCGTTTTGGTACAAATGGGAATTTGAAGAAATGTAGACAAAATTGGTGAACAAGGAGTAACCAAAGGTCAATATATTAGTATAATGGTCTAAATATAGCTTTGAACCCCTTCAAAATGGATTCAACCCAATATATAGTCCTAACTATAGTTTTGAAACTTTGGGAAGAAAATCGTCTCGTTTTGGTACAAATGGGAATTTGAAGAATTTGACACAAAATTAGCTCATCAAGAAGTAACCAAAGTTCAATATATTAGTATAATAGTCTAAATATAGCTTTGAACCCCTTTAGAATGGATTCTAACCAATATATAGTCCTAACTATAGTTTTGAAACTTTGGGAAGAAAATCGTCCCGTTTTGGTACAAATGGGAATTTGAAGAATTTGACACAAAATTAGCTCATCAAGAAGTAACCAAACTTCAATATAGTAGTATAATAGTCTAAATATAGCTTTGAACCCCTTCAGAATGGATTCTACCCAATATAAAGTCCTAACTATAGTTTTGAAACTTTGTGAATAAAATCGTCCCGTTTTGGTACAAATGGGAATTTGAAGAAATGTAGACAAAATTGGTGAACAAGGAGTAACCAAAGGTCAATATATTAGTATAATGGTCTAAATATAGCTTTGAACCCCTTCAAAATGGATTCAACACAATATATAGTCCTAACTATAGTTTTGAAACTTTGGGAAGAAAATCGTCCCGTTTTGGTACAAATGGGAATTTGAAGAATTTGACACAAAATTAGCTCATCAAGAAGTAACCAAAGTTCAATATATTAGTATAATAGTCTAAATATAGCTTTGAACCCCTTCAGAATGGATTCTACCCAATATATAGTCCTAACTTTAGTTTTGAAACTTTGGGAAGAAAATCGTTCCGTTTTGTTACAAATTGGAATTTGAAGAAATGTAGACAAAATTGGTGACCAAGGAGTAACCAATGTTCAATATATTAGTAAAATAGTCTAAATATAGCTTTGAACCCCTTTAGAATGGATTCTACCCAATATATAGTCCTAACTATAGTTTTGAAACTTTGGGAAGAAAATCGTGCCGTTTTGATACAAATGGGAATTTGAAGAAATGTATACATAATTGGTGACCAATGAGTAACCAAACTTCAATATATTAGTAAAATAGTCTAAATATAGCTTTAAACCCCTTCAGAATGGATTCTACCCAATATATAGTCCTAACTTTAGTTTTGAAACTTTGGGAAGAAAATCGTCCCGTTTTGGTACAAATGGGAATTTGAAGAATTGTACACAAAATTGGCTCATCAAGAAGTAACCAAACTTCAATATATTAGTATAATAGTCTAAATATAGCTTTCAACCCCTTTAGAATGGATTCTAACCAATATATAGTCCTAACTATAATTTTGAAACTTTGGGAAGAAAATCGTCCAATTTTGGTATAAATGGGAATTTGAAGAAATGTAGACAAAATTGGTTACCAAGGAGTAACCAATGTTCAATATATTAGTAAAATAGTCTAAATATTGCTTTGAACCCCTTTAGAATGGATTCTACCCAATATATAGTCCTAACTATAGTTTTGAAACTTTGGGAAGAAAATAGTCCCGTTTTGGTACAAATGGGAATTTGAAGAATTTGACACAAAATTGTCTCATCAAGAAGTAACCAAAGTTCAATATATTAGTATAATGGTCTAAATATAGCTTTGAACCCCTTCAAAATGGATTCAACCCAATATATAGTCCTAACTATAGTTTTGAAACTTTGGGAAGAAAATCGTCCCGTTTTGGTACAAATGGGAATTTGAAGAATTTGACACAAAATTAGCTCATCAAGAAGTAACCAAACTTCAATATAGTAGTATAATAGTCTAAATATAGCTTTGAACCCCTTCAGAATGGATTCTACCCAATATATAGTCCTAACTATAGTTTTGAAACTTTGGGAATAAAATCGTCCCGTTTTGGTACAAATGGGAATTTGAAGAAATGTAGACAAAATTGGTGAACAAGGAGTAACCAAAGGTCAATATATTAGTATAATGGTCTAAATATAGCTTTGAACCCCTTCAAAATGGATTCAACCCAATATATAGTCCTAACTATAGTTTTGAAACTTTGGGAAGAAAATCGTCTCGTTTTGGTACAAATGGGAATTTGAAGAATTTGACACAAAATTAGCTCATCAAGAAGTAACCAAAGTTCAATATATTAGTATAATAGTCTAAATATAGCTTTGAACCCCTTCAGAATGGATTCTACCCAATATATAGTCCTAACTATAGTTTTGAAACTTTGGGAAGAAAATCGTCCCGTTTTGGTACAAATGGGAATTTGAAGAGATGTAGACAAAATTGGTGAACAAGGAGTAACCAAAGTTCAATATACTAGTATAATAGTCTAAATATTGCTTTGAACCCCTTTAGAATGGATTCTACCCAATATATAATCCTAACTATAGTTTTGAAACTTTGGGAAGAAAATCGTCCCGTTTTGGTACAAATTGGAATTTGAAGAAATGTAGACAAAATTGGTGACCAAGGAGTAACCAATGTTCAATATATTAGTAAAATAGTCTAAATATAGCTTTGAACCCCTTTAGAATGGATTCTACCCTATATATAGTCCTAACTATAGTTTTGAAACTTTGGGAAGAAAATCGTCCCGTTTTGTTACAAATTGGAATTTGAAGAAATGTAGACAAAATTGGTGACCAAGGAGTAACCAATGTTCAATATATTAGTAAAATTGTCTAAATATAGCTTTGAACCCCTTTAGAATGGATTCTACCCAATATATAGTCCTAACTATAGTTTTGAAACTTTGGGAAGAAAATCGTGCCGTTTTGATACAAATGGGAATTTGAAGAAATGTATACATAATTGGTGACCAATGAGTAACCAAACTTCAATATATTAGTAAAATAGTCTAAATATAGCTTTAAACCCCTTCAGAATGGATTCTACCCAATATATAGTCCTAACTTTAGTTTTGAAACTTTGGGAATAAAATCGTCCCGTTTTGGTACAAATGGGAATTTGAAGAATTGTACACAAAATTGGCTCATCAAGAAGTAACCAAACTTCAATATATTAGTATAACAGTCTAAATATAGCTTTCAACCCCTTTAGAATGGATTCTAACCAATATATAGTCCTAACTATAATTTTGAAATTTTGGGAAGATAATCGTCCAATTTTGGTATAAATGGGAATTTGAAGAAATGTAGACAAAATTGGTTACCAAGGAGTAACCAATGTTCAGTATATTAGTAAAATAGTCTAAATATTGCTTTGAACCCCTTTAGAATGGATTCTACCCAATATATAGTCCTAACTATAGTTTTGAAACTTTGGGAAGAAAATAGTCCCGTTTTGGTACAAATGGGAATTTGAAGAATTTGACACAAAATTGTCTCATCAAGAAGTAACCAAAGTTCAATATATTAGTATAATGGTCTAAATATAGCTTTGAACCCCTTCAAAATGGATTCAACCCAATATATAGTCCTAACTATAGTTTTGAAACTTTGGGAAGAAAATCGTCCCGTTTTGGTACAAATGGGAATTTGAAGAAATGTAGACAAAATTGGTGAACAAGGAGTAACCAAAGTTCAATATATTAGTATAATAGTCTAAATATTGCTTTGAACCCCTTTAGAATGGATTCTACCCAATATATAATCCTAACTATAGTTTTGAAACTTTGGGAAGAAAATCGTCCCGTTTTGTTACAAATTGGAATTTGAAGAAATGTAGACAAAATTGGTGACCAAGGAGTAACCAATATTCAATATATTAGTAAAATAGTCTAAATATTGCTTTGAACCCCTTTAGAATGGATTCTACCCAATATATAGTCCTAACTATAGTTTTGAAACTTTGGGAAGAAAATCGTCCCGTTTTGGTACAAATGGGAATTTGAAGAAATGTAGACAAAATTGGTGAACAAGGAGTAACCAAAGTTCAATATATTAGTATAATAGTCTAAATATTGCTTTGAACCCCTTTAGAATGGATTCTACCCAATATATAATCCTAACTATAGTTTTGAAACTTTGGGAAGAAAATCGTCCCGTTTTGTTACAAATTGGAATTTGAAGAAATGTAGACAAAATTGGTGACCAAGGAGTAACCAATATTCAATATATTAGTATAATGGTCTAAATATAGCTTTGAACCCCTTCAAAATGGATTCAACCCAATATATAGTCCTAACTATAGTTTTGAAACTTTGGGAAGAAAATCGTCCCGTTTTGGTACAAAGGGGAATTTGAAGAATTTGACACAAAATTAGCTCATCAAGAAGTAACCAAACTTCAATATATTAGTATAACAGTCTAAATATAGCTTTCAACCCCTTTAGAATGGATTCTAACCAATATATAGTCCTAACTATAATTTTGAAACTTTGGGAAGAAAATCGTCCAATTTTGGTATAAATGGGAATTTGAAGAAATGTAGACAAAATTGGTTACCAAGGAGTAACCAATGTTCAATATATTAGTAAAATAGTCTAAATATTGCTTTGAACCCCTTTAGAATGGATTCTACCCAATATATAGTCCTAACTATAGTTTTGAAACTTTGGGAAGAAAATAGTCCCGTTTTGGTACAAATGGGAATTTGAAGAATTTGACACAAAATTGTCTCATCAAGAAGTAACCAAAGTTCAATATATTAGTATAATGGTCTAAATATAGCTTTGAACCCCTTCAAAATGGATTCAACCCAATATATAGTCCTAACTATAGTTTTGAAACTTTGGGAAGAAAATCGTCCCGTTTTGGTACAAATGGGAATTTGAAGAAATGTAGACAAAATTGGTGAACAAGGAGTAACCAAAGTTCAATATATTAGTATAATAGTCTAAATATTGCTTTGAACCCCTTTAGAATGGATTCTACCCAATATATAATCCTAACTATAGTTTTGAAACTTTGGGAAGAAAATCGTCCCGTTTTGTTACAAATTGGAATTTGAAGAAATGTAGACAAAATTGGTGACCAAGGAGTAACCAATGTTCAATATATTAGTATAATGGTCTAAATATAGCTTTGAACCCCTTCAAAATGGATTCAACCCAATATATAGTCCTAACTATAGTTTTGAAACTTTGGGAAGAAAATAGTCCCGTTTTGGTACAAATGGGAATTTGAAGAATTTGACACAAAATTGTCTCATCAAGAAGTAACCAAAGTTCAATATATTAGTATAATGGTCTAAATATAGCTTTGAACCCCTTAAAAATGGATTCAACCCAATATATAGTCCAAACTATAGTTTTGAAAGTTTGGGAAGAAAATCGTCCCGTTTTGGTACAAATGGGAATTTGAAGAATTTGACACAAAATTAGCTCATCAAGAAGTAACCAAAGTTCAATATATTAGTATAATAGTCTAAATATAGCTTTGAACCCCTTCAGAATGGATTCTACCCAATATATAGTCCTAACTTTAGTTTTGAAACTTTGGGAATAAAATCGTCCCGTTTTGGTACAAATGGGAATTTGAAGAATTGTACACAAAATTGGCTCATCAAGAAGTAACCAAACTTCAATATATTAGTATAACAGTCTAAATATAGCTTTCAACCCCTTTAGAATGGATTCTAACCAATATATAGTCCTAACTATAATTTTGAAATTTTGGGAAGAAAATCGTCCAATTTTGGTATAAATGGGAATTTGAAGAAATGTAGACAAAATTGGTTACCAAGGAGTAACCAATGTTCAGTATATTAGTAAAATAGTCTAAATATTGCTTTGAACCCCTTTAGAATGGATTCTACCCAATATATAGTCCTAACTATAGTTTTGAAACTTTGGGAAGAAAATCGTCCCGTTTTGGTACAAATGGGAATTTGAAGAAATGTAGACAAAATTGGTGAACAAGGAGTAACCAAAGTTCAATATATTAGTATAATAGTCTAAATATTGCTTTGAACCCCTTTAGAATGGATTTTACCCAATATATAATCCTAACTATAGTTTTGAAACTTTGGGAAGAAAATCGTCCCGTTTTGTTACAAATTGGAATTTGAAGAAATGTAGACAAATCTGGTGACCAAGGAGTAACCAATGTTCAATATATTAGTATAATGGTCTAAATATAGCTTTGAACCCCTTCAAAATGGATTCAACCCAATATATAGTCCTAACTATAGTTTTGAAACTTTGGGAAGAAAATAGTCCCGTTTTGGTACAAATGGGAATTTGAAGAATTTGACACAAAATTGTCTCATCAAGAAGTAACCAAAGTTCAATATATTAGTATAATGGTCTAAATATAGCTTTGAACCCCTTAAAAATGGATTCAACCCAATATATAGTCCAAACTATAGTTTTGAAAGTTTGGGAAGAAAATCGTCCCGTTTTGGTACAAATGGGAATTTGAAGAATTTGACACAAAATTAGCTCATCAAGAAGTAACCAAAGTTCAATATATTAGTATAATAGTCTAAATATAGCTTTGAACCCCTTCAGAATGGATTCTACCCAATATATAGTCCTAACTATAGTTTTGAAACTTTGGGAAGAAAATCGTCCCGTTTTGGTACAAATGGGAATTTGAAGAATTTGACACAAAATTAGCTCATCAAGAAGTAACCAAAGTTCAATATATTAGTATAATAGTCTAAATATAGCTTTGAACCCCTTCAGAATGGATTCTACCCAATATATAATCCTAACTATAGTTTTGAAACTTTGGGAAGAAAATCGTCCCGTTTTGGTACAAATGGGAATTTGAAGAAATGTAGACAAAATTGGTGAACAAGGAGTAACCAAAGTTCAATATATTAGTATAATAGTCTAAATATTGCTTTGAACCCCTTTAGAATGGATTCTACCCAATATATAATCCTAACTATAGTTTTGAAACTTTGGGAAGAAAATCGTCCCGTTTTGGTACAAATGGGAATTTGAAGAAATGTAGACAAAATTGGTGAACAAGGAGTAACCAAAGTTCAATATATTAGTATAATAGTCTAAATATTGCTTTGAACCCCTTTAGAATGGATTCTACCCAATATATAATCCTAACTATAGTTTTGAAACTTTGGGAAGAAAATCGTCCCGTTTTGTTACAAATTGGAATTTGAAGAAATGTAGACAAATCTGGTGACCAAGGAGTAACCAATGTTCAATATATTAGTATAATGGTCTAAATATAGCTTTGAACCCCTTCAAAATGGATTCAACCCAATATATAGTCCTAACTATAGTTTTGAAACTTTGGGAAGAAAATAGTCCCGTTTTGGTACAAATGGGAATTTGAAGAATTTGACACAAAATTGTCTCATCAAGAAGTAACCAAAGTTCAATATATTAGTATAATGGTCTAAATATAGCTTTGAACCCCTTAAAAATGGATTCAACCCAATATATAGTCCAAACTATAGTTTTGAAAGTTTGGGAAGAAAATCGTCCCGTTTTGGTACAAATGGGAATTTGAAGAATTTGACACAAAATTAGCTCATCAAGAAGTAACCAAAGTTCAATATATTAGTATAATAGTCTAAATATAGCTTTGAACCCCTTCAGAATGGATTCTACCCAATATATAGTCCTAACTATAGTTTTGAAACTTTGGGAAGAAAATCGTCCCGTTTTGGTACAAATGGGAATTTGAAGAATTTGACACAAAATTAGCTCATCAAGAAGTAACCAAAGTTCAATATATTAGTATAATAGTCTAAATATAGCTTTGAACCCCTTCAGAATGGATTCTACCCAATATATAGTCCTAACTATAGTTTTGAAACTTTGGGAAGAAAATAGTCCCGTTTTGGTACAAATGGGAATTTGAAGAATTTGACACAAAATTGTCTCATCAAGAAGTAACCAAAGTTCAATATATTAGTATAATGGTCTAAATGTAGCTTTGAACCCCTTAAAAATGGATTCAACCCAATATATAGTCCTAACTATAGTTTTGAAACTTTGGGAAGTAAATCGTCCCGTTTTGGTACAAATGGGAATTTGAAGAATTTGACACAAAATTAGCTCATCAAGAAGTAACCAAAGTTCAATATATTAGTATAATAGTCTAAATGTAGCTTTGAACCCCTTCAGAATGGATTCTACCCAATATATAGTCCTAACTATAGTTTTGAAACTTTGGGAAGAAAATCGTCCCGTTTTGGTACAAATGGGAATTTGAAGAAATGTAGACAAAATTGGTGAACAAGGAGTAACCAAAGTTCAATATATTAGTATAATGGTCTAAATATAGCTTTGAACCCCTTCAAAATGGATTCAACCCAATATATAGTCCTAACTATAGTTTTGAAACTTTGGGAAGAAAATCGTCCCTTTTTGGTACAAATGGGAATTTGAAGAATTTGACACAAAATTAGCTCATCAAGAAGTAACCAAAGTTCAATATATTAGTATAATAGTCTAAATATAGCTTTGAACCCCTTCAGAATGGATTCTACCCAATATATAGTCCTAACTATAGTTTTGAAACTTTGGGAAGAAAATCGTCCCGTTTTGGTACAAATGGGAATTTGAAGAAATGTAGACAAAATTGGTGAACAAGGAGTAACCAAAGTTCAATATACTAGTATAATAGTCTAAATATTGCTTTGAACCCCTTTAGAATGGATTCTACCCAATATATAATCCTAACTATAGTTTTGAAACTTTGGGAAGAAAATCGTCCCGTTTTGGTACAAATTGGAATTTGAAGAAATGTAGACAAAATTGGTGACCAAGGAGTAACCAATGTTCAATATATTAGTAAAATAGTCTAAATATAGCTTTGAACCCCTTTAGAATGGATTCTACCCAATATATAGTCCTAACTTTAGTTTTGAAACTTTGGGAAGAAAATCGTCCCGTTTTGTTACAAATTGGAATTTGAAGAAATGTAGACAAAATTGGTGACCAAGGAGTAACCAATGTTCAATATATTAGTAAAATAGTCTAAATATAGCTTTGAACCCCTTTAGAATGGATTCTACCCAATATATAGTCCTAACTATAGTTTTGAAACTTTGGGAAGAAAATCGTCCAATTTTGGTATAAATGGGAATTTGAAGAAATGTAGACAAAATTGGTTACCAAGGAGTAACCAATGTTCAATATATTAGTAAAATAGTCTAAATATTGCTTTGAACCCCTTTAGAATGGATTCTACCCAATATATAGTCCTAAATATAGTTTTGAAACTTTGGGAAGAAAATAGTCCCGTTTTGGTACAAATGGGAATTTGAAGAATTTGACAAAAAATTGTCTCATCAAGAAGTAACCAAAGTTCAATATATTAGTATCATGGTCTAAATATAGCTTTGAACCCCTTCAAAATGGATTCAACCCAATATATAGTCCTAACTATAGTTTTGAAACTTTGGGAAGAAAATCGTCCCGTTTTGGTACAAATGGGAATTTGAAGAAATGTAGACAAAATTGGTGAACAAGGAGTAACCAAAGTTCAATATATTAGTATAATAGTCTAAATATTGCTTTGAACCCCTTTAGAATGGATTCTACCCAATATATAATCCTAACTATAGTTTTGAAACTTTGGGAAGAAAATCGTCCCGTTTTGTTACAAATTGGAATTTGAAGAAATGTAGACAAAATTGGTGACCAAGGAGTAACCAATGTTCAATATATTAGTATAATGGTCTAAATATAGCTTTGAACCCCTTCAAAATGGATTCAACCCAATATATAGTCCTAACTATAGTTTTGAAACTTTGGGAAGAAAATAGTCCCGTTTTGGTACAAATGGGAATTTGAAGAATTTGACACAAAACTGTCTCATCAAGAAGTAACCAAAGTTAAATATATTAGTATAATGGTCTAAATATAGCTTTGAACCCCTTAAAAATGGATTCAACCCAATATATAGTCCAAACTATAGTTTTGAAAGTTTGGGAAGAAAATCGTCCCGTTTTGGTACAAATGGGAATTTGAAGAATTTGACACAAAATTAGCTCATCAAGAAGTAACCAAAGTTCAATATATTAGTATAATAGTCTAAATATAGCTTTGAACCCCTTCAGAATGGATTCTACCCAATATATAGTCCTAACTATAGTTTTGAAACTTTGGGAAGAAAATCGTCCCGTTTTGGTACAAATGGGAATTTGAAGAATTTGACACAAAATTAGCTCATCAAGAAGTAACCAAAGTTCAATATATTAGTATAATAGTCTAAATATAGCTTTGAACCCCTTCAGAATGGATTCTACCCAATATATAATCCTAACTATAGTTTTGAAACTTTGGGAAGAAAATAGTCCCGTTTTGGTACAAATGGGAATTTGAAGAATTTGACACAAAATTGTCTCATCAAGAAGTAACCAAAGTTCAATATATTAGTATAATGGTCTAAATGTAGCTTTGAACCCCTTCAGAATGGATTCTACCCAATATATAGTCCTAACTATAGTTTTGAAACTTTGGGAAGAAAATCGTCCCGTTTTGGTACAAATGGGAATTTGAAGAAATGTAGACAAAATTGGTGAACAAGGAGTAACCAAAGTTCAATATATTAGTATAATGGTCTAAATATAGCTTTGAACCCCTTCAAAATGGATTCAACCCAATATATAGTCCTAACTATAGTTTTGAAACTTTGGGAAGAAAATCGTCCCTTTTTGGTACAAATGGGAATTTGAAGAATTTGACACAAAATTAGCTCATCAAGAAGTAACCAAAGTTCAATATATTAGTATAATAGTCTAAATATAGCTTTGAACCCCTTCAGAATGGATTCTACCCAATATATAGTCCTAACTATAGTTTTGAAACTTTGGGAAGAAAATCGTCCCGTTTTGGTACAAATGGGAATTTGAAGAAATGTAGACAAAATTGGTGAACAAGGAGTAACCAAAGTTCAATATACTAGTATAATAGTCTAAATATTGCTTTGAACCCCTTTAGAATGGATTCTACCCAATATATAATCCTAACTATAGTTTTGAAGCTTTGGGAAGAAAATCGTCCCGTTTTGGTACAAATTGGAATTTGAAGAAACGTAGACAAAATTGGTGACCAAGGAGTAACCAATGTTCAATATATTAGTAAAATAGTCTAAATATAGCTTTGAACCCCTTTAGAATGGATTCTACCCAATATATAGTCCTAACTTTAGTTTTGAAACTTTGGGAAGAAAATCGTCCCGTTTTGTTACAAATTGGAATTTGAAGAAATGTAGACAAAATTGGTGACCAAGGAGTAACCAATGTTCAATATATTAGTAAAATAGTCTAAATATAGCTTTGAACCCCTTTAGAATGGATTCTACCCAATATATAGTCCTAACTATAGTTTTGAAACTTTGGGAAGAAAATCGTCCAATTTTGGTATAAATGGGAATTTGAAGAAATGTAGACAAAATTGGTGACCAAGGAGTAACCAATGTTCAATATATTAGTAAAATAGTCTAAATATAGCTTTGAACCCCTTTAGAATGGATTCTACCCAATATATAGTCCTAACTATAGTTTTGAAACTTTGGGAAGAAAATCGTCCAATTTTGGTACAAATGGGAATTTGAAGAATTGTACACAAAATTGGCTCATCAAGAAGTAACCAAACTTCAATATATTAGTATAACAGTCTAAATATAGCTTTCAACCCCTTTAGAATGGATTCTAACCAATATATAGTCCTAACTATAATTTTGAAACTTTGGGAAGAAAATCGTCCAATTTTGGTATAAATGGGAATTTGAAGAAATGTAGACAAAATTGGTTACCAAGGAGTAACCAATGTTCAATATATTAGTAAAATAGTCTAAATATTGCTTTGAACCCCTTTAGAATGGATTCTACCCAATATATAGTCCTAACTATAGTTTTAAAACTTTGGGAAGAAAATAGTCCCGTTTTGGTACAAATGGGAATTTGAAGAATTTGACAAAAAATTGTCTCATCAAGAAGTAACCAAAGTTCAATATATTAGTATAATGGTCTAAATATAGCTTTGAACCCCTTCAAAATGGATTCAACCCAATATATAGTCCTAACTATAGTTTTGAAACTTTGGGAAGAAAATCGTCCCGTTTTGGTACAAATGGGAATTTGAAGAATTTGACACAAAATTAGCTCATCAAGAAGTAACCAAACTTCAATATATTAGTATAATAGTCTAAATATAGCTTTGAACCCCTTCAGAATGAATTCTACCCAATATATAGTCCTAACTATAGTTTTGAAACTTTGGGAAGAAAATCGTCCCGTTTTGGTACAAATGGGAATTTGAAGAAATGTAGACAAAATTGGTGAACAAGGAGTAACCAAAGTTCAATATATTAGTATAATAGTCTAAATATAGCTTTGAACCCCTTCAAAATGGATTCAACCCAATATATAGTCCTAACTATAGTTTTGAAACTTTGGGAAGAAAATCGTCCCTTTTTGGTACAAATGGGAATTTGAAGAATTTGACACAAAATTAGCTCATCAAGAAGTAACCAAAGTTCAATATATTAGTATAATAGTCTAAATATAGCTTTGAACCCCTTCAGAATGGATTCTACCCAATATATAGTCCTAACTATAGTTTCGAAACTTTGGGAAGAAAATCGTCCCGTTTTGGTACAAATGGGAATTTGAAGAAATGTAGACAAAATTGGTGAACAAGGAGTAACCAAAGTTCAATATACTAGTATAATAGTCTAAATATTGCTTTGAACCCCTTTAGAATGGATTCTACCCAATATATAATCCTAACTATAGTTTTGAAACTTTGGGAAGAAAATCGTCCCGTTTTGGTACAAATTGGAATTTGAAGAAATGTAGACAAAATTGGTGACCAAGGAGTAACCAATGTTCAATATATTAGTAAAATAGTCTAAATATAGCTTTGAACCCCTTTAGAATGGATTCTACCCAATATATAGTCCTAACTTTAGTTTTGAAACTTTGGGAAGAAAATCGTCCCGTTTTGTTACAAATTGGAATTTGAAGAAATGTAGACAAATTTGGTGACCAAGGAGTAACCAATGTTCAATATATTAGTAAAATAGTCTAAATATAGCTTTGAACCCCTTTAGAATGGATTCTACCCAATATATAGTCCTAACTATAGTTTTGAAACTTTGGGAAGAAAATCGTCCAATTTTGGTATAAATGGGAATTTGAAGAAATGTAGACAAAATTGGTTACCAAGGAGTAACCAATGTTCAATATGTTAGTAAAATAGTCTAAATATTGCTTTGAACCCCTTTAGAATGGATTCTACCCAATATATAGTCCTAACTATAGTTTTGAAACTTTGGGAAGAAAATAGTCCCGTTTTGGTACAAATGGGAATTTGAAGAATTTGACAAAAAATTGTCTCATCAAGAAGTAACCAAAGTTCAATATATTAGTATAATGGTCTAAATATAGCTTTGAACCCCTTCAAAATGGATTCAACCCAATATATAGTCCTAACTATAGTTTTGAAACTTTGGGAAGAAAATCGTCCCGTTTTGGTACAAATGGGAATTTGAAGAAATGTAGACAAAATTGGTGAACAAGGAGTAACCAAAGTTCAATATATTAGTATAATAGTCTAAATATTGCTTTGAACCCCTTTAGAATGGATTCTACCCAATATATAATCCTAACTATAGTTTTGAAACTTTGGGAAGAAAATCGTCCCGTTTTGTTACAAATTGGAATTTGAAGAAATGTAGACAAAATTGGTGACCAAGGAGTAACCAATGTTCAATATATTAGTATAATGGTCTAAATATAGCTTTGAACCCCTTCAAAATGGATTCAACCCAATATATAGTCCTAACTATAGTTTTGAAACTTTGGGAAGAAAATCGTCCCGTTTTGGTACAAATGGGAATTTGAAGAATTTGACACAAAATTAGCTCATCAAGAAGTAACCAAACTTCAATATATTAGTATAATAGTCTAAATATAGCTTTGAACCCCTTCAGAATGAATTCTACCCAATATATAGTCCTAACTATAGTTTTGAAACTTTGGGAAGAAAATCGTCCCGTTTTGGTACAAATGGGAATTTGAAGAAATGTAGACAAAATTGGTGAACAAGGAGTAACCAAAGTTCAATATATTAGTATAATAGTCTAAATATAGCTTTGAACCCCTTCAGAATGGATTCTACCCAATATATAGTCCTAACTATAGTTTTGAAACTTTGGGAAGAAAATCGTCCAATTTTGGTATAAATGGGAATTTGAAGAAATGTAGACAAAATTGGTTACCAAGGAGTAACCAATGTTCAATATATTAGTAAAATAGTCTAAATATTGCTTTGAACCCCTTTAGAATGGATTCTACCCAATATATAGTACTAACTTTAGTTTTGAAACTTTGGGAAGAAAATCGTCCCGTTTTGGTACAAATGGGAATTTGAAGAATTGTACACAAAATTGGCTCATCAAGAAGTAACCAAACTTCAATATATTAGTATAACAGTCTAAATATAGCTTTGAACCCCTTCAGAATGAATTCTACCCAATATATAGTCCTAACTATAGTTTTGAAACTTTGGGAAGAAAATCGTCCCGTTTTGGTACAAATGGGAATTTGAAGAAATGTAGACAAAATTGGTGAACAAGGAGTAACCTAAGTTCAATATATTAGTATAATAGTCTAAATATAGCTTTGAACCCCTTCAGAATGGATTCTACCCAATATATAGTCCTAACTATAGTTTTGAAACTTTGGGAAGAAAATCGTCCAATTTTGGTATAAATGGGAATTTGAAGAAATGTAGACAAAATTGGTTACCAAGGAGTAACCAATGTTCAATATATTAGTAAAATAGTCTAAATATTGCTTTGAACCCCTTTAGAATGGATTCTACCCAATATATAGTCCTAACTTTAGTTTTGAAACTTTGGGAAGAAAATCGTCCCGTTTTGGTACAAATGGGAATTTGAAGAATTGTACACAAAATTGGCTCATCAAGAAGTAACCAAACTTCAATATATTAGTATAACAGTCTAAATATAGCTTTCAACCCCTTTAGAATGGATTCTAACCAATATATAGTCCTAACTATAATTTTGAAACTTTGGGAAGAAAATCGTCCAATTTTGGTATAAATGGGAATTTGAAGAAATGTAGACAAAATTGGTTACCAAGGAGTAACCAATGTTCAATATATTAGTAAAATAGTCTAAATATTGCTTTGAACCCCTTTAGAATGGATTCTACCCAATATATAGTCCTAACTATAGTTTTGAAACTTTGGGAAGAAAATAGTCCCGTTTTGGTACAAATGGGAATTTGATGAATTTGACACAAAATTGTCTCATCAAGAAGTAACCAAAGTTCAATATATTAGTATAATGGTCTAAATATAGCTTTGAACCCCTTCAAAATGGATTCTACCCAATATATAATCCTAACTATAGTTTTGAAACTTTGGGAAGAAAATCGTCCCGTTTTGTTACAAATTGGAATTTGAAGAAATGTAGACAAAATTGGTGACCAAGGAGTAACCAATGTTCAATATATTAGTATAATGGTCTAAATATAGCTTTGAACCCCTTCAAAATGGATTCAACCCAATATATAGTCCTAACTATAGTTTTGAAACTTTGGGAAGAAAATCGTCCCGTTTTGGTACAAATGGGAATTTGAAGAATTTGACACAAAATTAGCTCATCAAGAAGTAACCAAACTTCAATATATTAGTATAATAGTCTAAATATAGCTTTGAACCCCTTCAGAATGAATTCTACCCAATATATAGTCCTAACTATAGTTTTGAAACTTTGGGAAGAAAATCGTCCCGTTTTGGTACAAATGGGAATTTGAAGAAATGTAGACAAAATTGGTGAACAAGGAGTAACCAAAGTTCAATATATTAGTATAATAGTCTAAATATAGCTTTGAACCCCTTCAGAATGGATTCTACCCAATATATAGTCCTAACTATAGTTTTGAAACTTTGGGAAGAAAATCGTCCAATTTTGGTATAAATGGGAATTTGAAGAAATGTAGACAAAATTGGTTACCAAGGAGTAACCAATGTTCAATATATTAGTAAAATAGTCTAAATATTGCTTTGAACCCCTTTAGAATGGATTCTACCCAATATATAGTCCTAACTTTAGTTTTGAAACTTTGGGAAGAAAATCGTCCCGTTTTGGTACAAATGGGAATTTGAAGAATTGTACACAAAATTGGCTCATCAAGAAGTAACCAAACTTCAATATATTAGTATAACAGTCTAAATATAGCTTTCAACCCCTTTAGAATGGATTCTAACCAATATATAGTCCTAACTATAATTTTGAAACTTTGGGAAGAAAATCGTCCAATTTTGGTATAAATGGGAATTTGAAGAAATGTAGACAAAATTGGTTACCAAGGAGTAACCAATGTTCAATATATTAGTAAAATAGTCTAAATATTGCTTTGAACCCCTTTAGAATGGATTCTACCCAATATATAGTCCTAACTATAGTTTTGAAACTTTGGGAAGAAAATAGTCCCGTTTTGGTACAAATGGGAATTTGAAGAATTTGACACAAAATTGTCTCATCAAGAAGTAACCAAAGTTCAATATATTAGTATAATGGTCTAAATATAGCTTTGAACCCCTTCAAAATGGATTCAACCCAATATATAGTCCTAACTATAGTTTTGAAACTTTGGGAAGAAAATCGTCCCGTTTTGTTACAAATTGGAATTTGAAGAAATGTAGACAAAATTGGTGACCAAGGAGTAACCAATGTTCAATATATTAGTATAATGGTCTAAATATAGCTTTGAACCCCTTCAAAATGGATTCAACCCAATATATAGTCCTAACTATAGTTTTGAAACTTTGGGAAGAAAATCGTCCCGTTTTGGTACAAATGGGAATTTGAAGAATTTGACACAAAATTAGCTCATCAAGAAGTAACCAAACTTCAATATATTAGTATAATAGTCTAAATATAGCTTTGAACCCCTTCAGAATGAATTCTACCCAATATATAGTCCTAACTATAGTTTTGAAACTTTGGGAAGAAAATCGTCCCGTTTTGGTACAAATGGGAATTTGAAGAAATGTAGACAAAATTGGTGAACAAGGAGTAACCAAAGTTCAATATATTAGTATAATAGTCTAAATATAGCTTTGAACCCCTTCAGAATGGATTCTACCCAATATATAGTCCTAACTATAGTTTTGAAACTTTGGGAAGAAAATCGTCCAATTTTGGTATAAATGGGAATTTGAAGAAATGTAGACAAAATTGGTTACCAAGGAGTAACCAATGTTCAATATATTAGTAAAATAGTCTAAATATTGCTTTGAACCCCTTTAGAATGGATTCTACCCAATATATAGTCCTAACTATAGTTTTGAAACTTTGGGAAGAAAATAGTCCCGTTTTGGTACAAATGGGAATTTGAAGAATTTGACACAAAATTGTCTCATCAAGAAGTAACCAAAGTTCAATATATTAGTATAATGGTCTAAATGTAGCTTTGAACCCCTTAAAAATGGATTCAACCCAATATATAGTCCTAACTATAGTTTTGAAACTTTGGGAAGTAAATCGTCCCGTTTTGGTACAAATGGGAATTTGAAGAATTTGACACAAAATTAGCTCATCAAGAAGTAACCAAAGTTCAATATATTAGTATAATAGTCTAAATGTAGCTTTGAACCCCTTCAGAATGGATTCTACCCAATATATAGTCCTAACTATAGTTTTGAAACTTTGGGAAGAAAATCGTCCCGTTTTGGTACAAATGGGAATTTGAAGAAATGTAGACAAAATTGGTGAACAAGGAGTAACCAAAGTTCAATATATTAGTATAATGGTCTAAATATAGCTTTGAACCCCTTCAAAATGGATTCAACCCAATATATAGTCCTAACTATAGTTTTGAAACTTTGGGAAGAAAATCGTCCCTTTTTGGTACAAATGGGAATTTGAAGAATTTGACACAAAATTAGCTCATCAAGAAGTAACCAAAGTTCAATATATTAGTATAATAGTCTAAATATAGCTTTGAACCCCTTCAGAATGGATTCTACCCAATATATAGTCCTAACTATAGTTTCGAAACTTTGGGAAGAAAATCGTCCCGTTTTGGTACAAATGGGAATTTGAAGAAATGTAGACAAAATTGGTGAACAAGTAGTAACCAAAGTTCAATATACTAGTATAATAGTCTAAATATTGCTTTGAACCCCTTTAGAATGGATTCTACCCAATATATAATCCTAACTATAGTTTTGAAACTTTGGGAAGAAAATCGTCCCGTTTTGGTACAAATTGGAATTTGAAGAAATGTAGACAAAATTGGTGACCAAGGAGTAACCAATGTTCAATATATTAGTAAAATAGTCTAAATATAGCTTTGAACCCCTTTAGAATGGATTCTACCCAATATATAGTCCTAACTTTAGTTTTGAAACTTTGGGAAGAAAATCGTCCCGTTTTGTTACAAATTGGAATTTGAAGAAATGTAGACAAATTTGGTGACCAAGGAGTAACCAATGTTCAATATATTAGTAAAATAGTCTAAATATAGCTTTGAACCCCTTTAGAATGGATTCTACCCAATATATAGTCCTAACTATAGTTTTGAAACTTTGGGAAGAAAATCGTCCAATTTTGGTATAAATGGGAATTTGAAGAAATGTAGACAAAATTGGTTACCAAGGAGTAACCAATGTTCAATATGTTAGTAAAATAGTCTAAATATTGCTTTGAACCCCTTTAGAATGGATTCTACCCAATATATAGTCCTAACTATAGTTTTGAAACTTTGGGAAGAAAATAGTCCCGTTTTGGTACAAATGGGAATTTGAAGAATTTGACAAAAAATTGTCTCATCAAGAAGTAACCAAAGTTCAATATATTAGTATAATGGTCTAAATATAGCTTTGAACCCCTTCAAAATGGATTCAACCCAATATATAGTCCTAACTATAGTTTTGAAACTTTGGGAAGAAAATCGTCCCGTTTTGGTACAAATGGGAATTTGAAGAAATGTAGACAAAATTGGTGAACAAGGAGTAACCAAAGTTCAATATATTAGTATAATAGTCTAAATATTGCTTTGAACCCCTTTAGAATGGATTCTACCCAATATATAATCCTAACTATAGTTTTGAAACTTTGGGAAGAAAATCGTCCCGTTTTGTTACAAATTGGAATTTGAAGAAATGTAGACAAAATTGGTGACCAAGGAGTAACCAATGTTCAATATATTAGTATAATGGTCTAAATATAGCTTTGAACCCCTTCAAAATGGATTCAACCCAATATATAGTCCTAACTATAGTTTTGAAACTTTGGGAAGAAAATCGTCCCGTTTTGGTACAAATGGGAATTTGAAGAATTTTACACAAAATTAGCTCATCAAGAAGTAACCAAACTTCAATATATTAGTATAATAGTCTAAATATAGCTTTGAACCCCTTCAGAATGAATTCTACCCAATATATAGTCCTAACTATAGTTTTGAAACTTTGGGAAGAAAATCGTCCCGTTTTGGTACAAATGGGAATTTGAAGAAATGTAGACAAAATTGGTGAACAAGGAGTAACCAAAGTTCAATATATTAGTATAATAGTCTAAATATAGCTTTGAACCCCTTCAGAATGGATTCTACCCAATATATAGTCCTAACTATAGTTTTGAAACTTTGGGAAGAAAATCGTCCAATTTTGGTATAAATGGGAATTTGAAGAAATGTAGACAAAATTGGTGACCAAGGAGTAACCAATGTTCAATATATTAGTATAATGGTCTAAATATAGCTTTGAACCCCTTCAAAATGGATTCAACCCAATATATAGTCCTAACTATAGTTTTGAAACTTTGGGAAGAAAATCGTCCCGTTTTGGTACAAATGGGAATTTGAAGAATTTTACACAAAATTAGCTCATCAAGAAGTAACCAAACTTCAATATATTAGTATAATAGTCTAAATATAGCTTTGAACCCCTTCAGAATGAATTCTACCCAATATATAGTCCTAACTATAGTTTTGAAACTTTGGGAAGAAAATCGTCCCGTTTTGGTACAAATGGGAATTTGAAGAAATGTAGACAAAATTGGTGAACAAGGAGTAACCAAAGTTCAATATATTAGTATAATAGTCTAAATATAGCTTTGAACCCCTTCAGAATGGATTCTACCCAATATATAGTCCTAACTATAGTTTTGAAACTTTGGGAAGAAAATCGTCCAATTTTGGTATAAATGGGAATTTGAAGAAATGTAGACAAAATTGGTGACCAAGGAGTAACCAATGTTCAATATATTAGTATAATGGTCTAAATATAGCTTTGAACCCCTTTAGAATGGATTCTACCCAATATATAGTCCTAACTTTAGTTTTGAAACTTTGGGAAGAAAATCGTCCCGTTTTGGTACAAATGGGAATTTGAAGAATTGTACACAAAATTGGCTCATCAAGAAGTAACCAAACTTCAATATATTAGTATAACAGTCTAAATATAGCTTTGAACCCCTTCAGAATGAATTCTACCCAATATATAGTCCTAACTATAGTTTTGAAACTTTGGGAAGAAAATCGTCCCGTTTTGGTACAAATGGGAATTTGAAGAAATGTAGACAAAATTGGTGAACAAGGAGTAACCAAAGTTCAATATATTAGTATAATAGTTTAAATATAGCTTTGAACCCCTTCAGAATGGATTCTACCCAATATATAGTCCTAACTATAGTTTTGAAACTTTGGGAAGAAAATCGTCCAATTTTGGTATAAATGGGAATTTGAAGAAATGTAGACAAAATTGGTTACCAAGGAGTAACCAATGTTCAATATATTAGTAAAATAGTCTAAATATTGCTTTGAACCCCTTTAGAATGGATTCTACCCAATATATAGTCCTAACTTTAGTTTTGAAACTTTGGGAAGAAAATCGTCCCGTTTTGGTACAAATGGGAATTTGAAGAATTGTACACAAAATTGGCTCATCGAGAAGTAACCAAACTTCAATATATTAGTATAACAGTCTAAATATAGCTTTCAACCCCTTTAGAATGGATTCTAACCAATATATAGTCCTAACTATAATTTTGAAACTTTGGGAAGAAAATCGTCCAATTTTGGTATAAATGGGAATTTGAAGAAATGTAGACAAAATTGGTTACCAAGGAGTAACCAATGTTCAATATATTAGTAAAATAGTCTAAATATTGCTTTGAACCCCTTTAGAATGGATTCTACCCAATATATAGTCCTAACTATAGTTTTGAAACTTTGGGAAGAAAATAGTCCCGTTTTGGTACAAATGGGAATTTGAAGAATTTGACACAAAATTGTCTCATCAAGAAGTAACCAAAGTTCAATATATTAGTATAATGGTCTAAATATAGCTTTGAACCCCTTCAAAATGGATTCAACCCAATATATAGTCCTAACTATAGTTTTGAAACTTTGGGAAGAAAATCGTCCCGTTTTGGTACAAATGGGAATTTGAAGAAATGTAGACAAAATTGGTGAACAAGGAGTAACCAAAGTTCAATATATTAGTATAATAGTCTAAATATTGCTTTGAACCCCTTTAGAATGGATTCTACCCAATATATAATCCTAACTATAGTTTTGAAACTTTGGGAAGAAAATCGTCCCGTTTTGTTACAAATTGGAATTTGAAGAAATGTAGACAAAATTGGTGACCAAGGAGTAACCAATGTTCAATATATTAGTATAATGGTCTAAATATAGCTTTGAACCCCTTCAAAATGGATTCAACCCAATATATAGTCCTAACTATAGTTTTGAAACTTTGGGAAGAAAATCGTCCCGTTTTGGTACAAATGGGAATTTGAAGAATTTGACACAAAATTAGCTCATCAAGAAGTAACCAAACTTCAATATATTAGTATAATAGTCTAAATATAGCTTTGAACCCCTTCAGAATGAATTCTACCCAATATATAGTCCTAACTATAGTTTTGAAACTTTGGGAAGAAAATCGTCCCGTTTTGGTACAAATGGGAATTTGAAGAAATGTAGACAAAATTGGTGAACAAGGAGTAACCAAAGTTCAATATATTAGTATAATAGTCTAAATATAGCTTTGAACCCCTTCAGAATGGATTCTACCCAATATATAGTCCTAACTATAGTTTTGAAACTTTGGGAAGAAAATCGTCCAATTTTGGTATAAATGGGAATTTGAAGAAATGTAGACAAAATTGGTTACCAAGGAGTAACCAATGTTCAATATATTAGTAAAATAGTCTAAATATTGCTTTGAACCCCTTTAGAATGGATTCTACCCAATATATAGTCCTAACTTTAGTTTTGAAACTTTGGGAAGAAAATCGTCCCGTTTTGGTACAAATGGGAATTTGAAGAATTGTACACAAAATTGGCTCATCAAGAAGTAACCAAACTTCAATATATTAGTATAACAGTCTAAATATAGCTTTGAACCCCTTCAGAATGAATTCTACCCAATATATAGTCCTAACTATAGTTTTGAAACTTTGGGAAGAAAATCGTCCCGTTTTGGTACAAATGGGAATTTGAAGAAATGTAGACAAAATTGGTGAACAAGGAGTAACCAAAGTTCAATATATTAGTATAATAGTCTAAATATAGCTTTGAACCCCTTCAGAATGGATTCTACCCAATATATAGTCCTAACTATAGTTTTGAAACTTTGGGAAGAAAATCGTCCAATTTTGGTATAAATGGGAATTTGAAGAAATGTAGACAAAATTGGTTACCAAGGAGTAACCAATGTTCAATATATTAGTAAAATAGTCTAAATATTGCTTTGAACCCCTTTAGAATGGATTCTACTCAATATATAGTCCTAACTTTAGTTTTGAAACTTTGGGAAGAAAATCGTCCCGTTTTGGTACAAATGGGAATTTGAAGAATTGTACACAAAATTGGCTCATCAAGAAGTAACCAAACTTCAATATATTAGTATAACAGTCTAAATATAGCTTTCAACCCCTTTAGAATGGATTCTAACCAATATATAGTCCTAACTATAATTTTGAAACTTTGGGAAGAAAATCGTCCAATTTTGGTATATATGGGAATTTGAAGAAATGTAGACAAAATTGGTTACCAAGGAGTAACCAATGTTCAATATATTAGTAAAATAGTCTAAATATTGCTTTGAACCCCTTTAGAATGGATTCTACCCAATATATAGTCCTAACTATAGTTTTGAAACTTTGGGAAGAAAATAGTCCCGTTTTGGTACAAATGGGAATTTGAAGAATTTGACACAAAATTGTCTCATCAAGAAGTAACCAAAGTTCAATATATTAGTATAATGGTCTAAATATAGCTTTGAACCCCTTCAAAATGGATTCAACCCAATATATAGTCCTAACTATAGTTTTGAAACTTTGGGAAGAAAATCGTCCCGTTTTGTTACAAATTGGAATTTGAAGAAATGTAGACAAAATTGGTGACCAAGGAGTAACCAATGTTCAATATATTAGTATAATGGTCTAAATATAGCTTTGAACCCCTTCAAAATGGATTCAACCCAATATATAGTCCTAACTATAGTTTTGAAACTTTGGGAAGAAAATCGTCCCGTTTTGGTACAAATGGGAATTTGAAGAATTTGACACAAAATTAGCTCATCAAGAAGTAACCAAACTTCAATATATTAGTATAATAGTCTAAATATAGCTTTGAACCCCTTCAGAATGAATTCTACCCAATATATAGTCCTAACTATAGTTTTGAAACTTTGGGAAGAAAATCGTCCCGTTTTGGTACAAATGGGAATTTGAAGAAATGTAGACAAAATTGGTGAACAAGGAGTAACCAAAGTTCAATATATTAGTATAATAGTCTAAATATAGCTTTGAACCCCTTCAGAATGGATTCTACCCAATATATAGTCCTAACTATAGTTTTGAAACTTTGGGAAGAAAATCGTCCAATTTTGGTATAAATGGGAATTTGAAGAAATGAGGACAAAATTGGTTACCAAGGAGTAACCAATGTTCAATATATTAGTAAAATAGTCTAAATATTGCTTTGAACCCCTTTAGAATGGATTCTACCCAATATATAGTCCTAACTTTAGTTTTGAAACTTTGGGAAGAAAATCGTCCCGTTTTGGTACAAATGGGAATTTGAAGAATTGTACACAAAATTGGCTCATCAAGAAGTAACCAAACTTCAATATATTAGTATAACAGTCTAAATATAGCTTTCAACCCCTTTAGAATGGATTCTAACCAATATATAGTCCTAACTATAATTTTGAAACTTTGGGAAGAAAATCGTCCAATTTTGGTATAAATGGGAATTTGAAGAAATGTAGACAAAATTGGTTACCAAGGAGTAACCAATGTTCAATATATTAGTAAAATAGTCTAAATATTGCTTTGAACCCCTTTAGAATGGATTCTACCCAATATATAGTCCTAACTATAGTTTTGAAACTTTGGGAAGAAAATAGTCCCGTTTTGGTACAAATGGGAATTTGAAGAATTTGACACAAAATTGTCTCATCAAGAAGTAACCAAAGTTCAATATATTAGTATAATGGTCTAAATATAGCTTTGAACCCCTTCAAAATGGATTCAACCCAATATATAGTCCTAACTATAGTTTTGAAACTTTGGGAAGAAAATCGTCCCGTTTTGGTACAAATGGGAATTTGAAGAAATGTAGACAAAATTGGTGAACAAGGAGTAACCAAAGTTCAATATATTAGTATAATAGTCTAAATATTGCTTTGAACCCCTTTAGAATGGATTCTACCCAATATATAATCCTAACTATAGTTTTGAAACTTTGGGAAGAAAATCGTCCCGTTTTGTTACAAATTGGAATTTGAAGAAATGTAGACAAAATTGGTGACCAAGGAGTAACCAATGTTCAATATATTAGTATAATGGTCTAAATATAGCTTTGAACCCCTTCAAAATGGATTCAACCCAATATATAGTCCTAACTATAGTTTTGAAACTTTGGGAAGAAAATCGTCCCGTTTTGGTACAAATGGGAATTTGAAGAATTTGACACAAAATTAGCTCATCAAGAAGTAACCAAACTTCAATATATTAGTATAATAGTCTAAATATAGCTTTGAACCCCTTCAGAATGAATTCTACCCAATATATAGTCCTAACTATAGTTTTGAAACTTTGGGAAGAAAATCGTCCCGTTTTGGTACAAATGGGAATTTGAAGAAATGTAGACAAAATTGGTGAACAAGGAGTAACCAAAGTTCAATATATTAGTATAATAGTCTAAATATAGCTTTGAACCCCTTCAGAATGGATTCTACCCAATATATAGTCCTAACTATAGTTTTGAAACTTTGGGAAGAAAATCGTCCAATTTTGGTATAAATGGGAATTTGAAGAAATGTAGACAAAATTGGTTACCAAAGAGTAACCAATGTTCAATATATTAGTAAAATAGTCTAAATATTGCTTTGAACCCCTTTAGAATGGATTCTACCCAATATATAGTCCTAACTTTAGTTTTGAAACTTTGGGAAGAAAATCGTCCCGTTTTGGTACAAATGGGAATTTGAAGAATTGTACACAAAATTGGCTCATCAAGAAGTAACCAAACTTCAATATATTAGTATAACAGTCTAAATATAGCTTTCAACCCCTTTAGAATGGATTCTAACCAATATATAGTCCTAACTATAATTTTGAAACTTTGGGAAGAAAATCGTCCAATTTTGGTATAAATGGGAATTTGAAGAAATGTAGACAAAATTGGTTACCAAGGAGTAACCAATGTTCAATATATTAGTAAAATAGTCTAAATATTGCTTTGAACCCCTTTAGAATGGATTCTACCCAATATATAGTCCTAACTATAGTTTTGAAACTTTGGGAAGAAAATAGTCCCGTTTTGGTACAAATGGGAATTTGAAGAATTTGACACAAAATTGTCTCATCAAGAAGTAACCAAAGATCAATATATTAGTATAATGGTCTAAATGTAGCTTTGAACCCCTTAAAAATGGATTCAACCCAATATATAGTCCTAACTATAGTTTTGAAACTTTGGGAAGTAAATCGTCCCGTTTTGGTACAAATGGGAATTTGAAGAATTTGACACAAAATTAGCTCATCAAGAAGTAACCAAAGTTCAATATATTAGTATAATAGTCTAAATGTAGCTTTGAACCCCTTCAGAATGGATTCTACCCAATATATAGTCCTAACTATAGTTTTGAAACTTTGGGAAGAAAATCGTCCCGTTTTGGTACAAATGGGAATTTGAAGAATTTGACACAAAATTAGCTCATCAAGAAGTAACCAAAGTTCAATATATTAGTATAATAGTCTAAATATAGCTTTGAACCCCTTCAGAATGGATTCTACCCAATATATAGTCCTAACTATAGTTTTGAAACTTTGGGAAGAAAATCGTCCCGTTTTGGTACAAATGGGAATTTGAAGAAATGTAGACAAAATTGGTGAACAAGGAGTAACCAAAGTTCAATATATTAGTATAATGGTCTAAATATAGCTTTGAACCCCTTCAAAATGGATTCAACCCAATATATAGTCCTAACTATAGTTTTGAAACTTTGGGAAGAAAATCGTCCCTTTTTGGTACAAATGGGAATTTGAAGAATTTGACACAAAATTAGCTTATCAAGAAGTAACCAAAGTTCAATATATTAGTATAATAGTCTAAATATAGCTTTGAACCCCTTCAGAATGGATTCTACCCAATATATAGTCCTAACTATAGTTTTGAAACTTTGGGAAGAAAATCGTCCCGTTTTGGTACAAATGGGAATTTGAAGAAATGTAGACAAAATTGGTGAACAAGGAGTAACCAAAGTTCAATATACTAGTATAATAGTCTAAATATTGCTTTGAACCCCTTTAGAATGGATTCTACCCAATATATAATCCTAACTATAGTTTTGAAACTTTGGGAAGAAAATCGTCCCGTTTTGGTACAAATTGGAATTTGAAGAAATGTAGACAAAATTGGTGACCAAGGAGTAACCAATGTTCAATATATTAGTAAAATAGTCTAAATATAGCTTTGAACCTCTTTAGAATGGATTCTACCCAATATATAGTCCTAACTTTAGTTTTGAAACTTTGGGAAGAAAATCGTCCCATTTTGTTACAAATTGGAATTTGAAGAAATGTAGACAAAATTGGTGACCAAGGAGTAACCAATGTTCAATATATTAGTAAAATAGTCTAAATATAGCTTTGAACCCCTTTAGAATGGATTCTACCCAATATATAGTCCTAACTATAGTTTTGAAACTTTGGGAAGAAAATCGTCCAATTTTGGTATAAATAGGAATTTGAAGAAATGTAGACAAAATTGGTTACCAAGGAGTAACCAATGTTCAATATGTTAGTAAAATAGTCTAAATATTGCTTTGAACCCCTTTAGAATGGATTCTACCCAATATATAGTCCTAACTATAGTTTTGAAACTTTGGGAAGAAAATAGTCCCGTTTTGGTACAAATGGGAATTTGAAGAATTTGACAAAAAATTGTCTCATCAAGAAGTAACCAAAGTTCAATATATTAGTATAATGGTCTAAATATAGCTTTGAACCCCTTCAAAATGGATTCAACCCAATATATAGTCCTAACTATAGTTTTGAAACTTTGGGAAGAAAATCGTCCCGTTTTGGTACAAATGGGAATTTGAAGAAATGTAGACAAAATTGGTGAACAAGGAGTAACCAAAGTTCAATATATTAGTATAATAGTCTAAATATTGCTTTGAACCCCTTTAGAATGGATTCTACCCAATATATAATCCTAACTATAGTTTTGAAACTTTGGGAAGAAAATCGTCCCGTTTTGTTACAAATTGGAATTTGAAGAAATGTAGACAAAATTGGTGACCAAGGAGTAACCAATGTTCAATATATTAGTAAAATAGTCTAAATATAGCTTTGAACCCCTTTAGAATGGATTCTACCCAATATATAGTCCTAACTATAGTTTTGAAACTTTGGGAAGAAAATCGTGCCGTTTTGATACAAATGGGAATTTGAAGAAATGTATACATAATTGGTGACCAATGAGTAACCAAACTTCAATATATTAGTAAAATAGTCTAAATATAGCTTTAAACCCCTTCAGAATGGATTCTACCCAATATATAGTCCTAACTATAGTTTTGAAACTTTGGGAATAAAATCGTCCCGTTTTGGTACAAATGGGAATTTGAAGAAATGTAGACAAAATTGGTGAACAAGGAGTAACTAAAGTTCAATATATTAGTATAATGGTCTAAATATAGCTTTGAACCCCTTCAAAATGGATTCAACCCAATATATAGTCCTAACTATAGTTTTGAAACTTTGGGAAGAAAATCGTCCCTTTTTGGTACAAATGGGAATTTGAAGAATTTGACACAAAATTAGCTCATCAAGAAGTAACCAAAGTTCAATATATTAGTATAATAGTCTAAATATAGCTTTGAACCCCTTCAGAATGGATTCTACCCAATATATAGTCCTAACTATAGTTTTGAAACTTTGGGAAGAAAATCGTCCCGTTTTGGTACAAATGGGAATTTGAAGAAATGTAGACAAAATTGGTGAACAAGGAGTAACCAAAGTTCAATATACTAGTATAATAGTCTAAATATTGCTTTGAACCCCTTTAGAATGGATTCTACCCAATATATAATCCTAACTATAGTTTTGAAACTTTGGGAAGAAAATCGTCCCGTTTTGGTACAAATTGGAATTTGAAGAAATGTAGACAAAATTGGTGACCAAGGAGTAACCAATGTTCAATATATTAGTAAAATAGTCTAAATATAGCTTTGAACCTCTTTAGAATGGATTCTACCCAATATATAGTCCTAACTTTAGTTTTGAAACTTTGGGAAGAAAATCGTCCCATTTTGTTACAAATTGGAATTTGAAGAAATGTAGACAAAATTGGTGACCAAGGAGTAACCAATGTTCAATATATTAGTAAAATAGTCTAAATATAGCTTTGAACCCCTTTAGAATGGATTCTACCCAATATATAGTCCTAACTATAGTTTTGAAACTTTGGGAAGAAAATCGTCCAATTTTGGTATAAATAGGAAATTGAAGAAATGTAGACAAAATTGGTTACCAAGGAGTAACCAATGTTCAATATGTTAGTAAAATAGTCTAAATATTGCTTTGAACCCCTTTAGAATGGATTCTACCCAATATATAGTCCTAACTATAGTTTTGAAACTTTGGGAAGAAAATAGTCCCGTTTTGGTACAAATGGGAATTTGAAGAATTTGACAAAAAATTGTCTCATCAAGAAGTAACCAAAGTTCAATATATTAGTATAATGGTCTAAATATAGCTTTGAACCCCTTCAAAATGGATTCAACCCAATATATAGTCCTAACTATAGTTTTGAAACTTTGGGAAGAAAATCGTCCCGTTTTGGTACAAATGGGAATTTGAAGAAATGTAGACAAAATTGGTGAACAAGGAGTAACCAAAGTTCAATATATTAGTATAATAGTCTAAATATTGCTTTGAACCCCTTTAGAATGGATTCTACCCAATATATAATCCTAACTATAGTTTTGAAACTTTGGGAAGAAAATCGTCCCGTTTTGTTACAAATTGGAATTTGAAGAAATGTAGACAAAATTGGTGACCAAGGAGTAACCAATGTTCAATATATTAGTAAAATAGTCTAAATATAGCTTTGAACCCCTTTAGAATGGATTCTACCCAATATATAGTCCTAACTATAGTTTTGAAACTTTGGGAAGAAAATCGTGCCGTTTTGATACAAATGGGAATTTGAAGAAATGTATACATAATTGGTGACCAATGAGTAACCAAACTTCAATATATTAGTAAAATAGTCTAAATATAGCTTTAAACCCCTTCAGAATGGATTCTACCCAATATATAGTCCTAACTATAGTTTTGAAACTTTGGGAATAAAATCGTCCCGTTTTGGTACAAATGGGAATTTGAAGAAATGTAGACAAAATTGGTGAACAAGGAGTAACCAAAGGTCAATATATTAGTATAATGGTCTAAATATTGCTTTGAACCCCTTTAGAATGGATTCTACCCAATATATAATCCTAACTATAGTTTTGAAACTTTGGGAAGAAAATCGTCTCGTTTTGGTACAAATGGGAATTTGAAGAATTTGACACAAAATTAGCTCATCAAGAAGTAACCAAAGTTCAATATATTAGTATAATAGTCTAAATATAGCTTTGAACCCCTTCAGAATGGATTCTACCCAATATATAGTCCTAACTATAGTTTTGAAACTTTGGGAAGAAAATCGTCCCGTTTTGGTACAAATGGGAATTTGAAGAAATGTAGACAATATTGGTGAACAAGGAGTAACCAAAGTTCAATATACTAGTATAATAGTCTAAATATTGCTTTGAACCCCTTTAGAATGGATTCTACCCAATATATAATCCTAACTATAGTTTTGAAACTTTGGGAAGAAAATCGTCCCGTTTTGGTACAAATTGGAATTTGAAGAAATGTAGACAAAATTGGTGACCAAGGAGTAACCAATGTTCAATATATTAGTAAAATAGTCTAAATATAGCTTTGAACCCCTTTAGAATGGATTCTACCCAATATATAGTCCTAACTATAGTTTTGAAACTTTGGGAAGAAAATCGTGCCGTTTTGATACAAATGGGAATTTGAAGAAATGTATACATAATTGGTGACCAATGAGTAACCAAACTTCAATATATTAGTAAAATAGTCTAAATATAGCTTTAAACCCCTTCAGAATGGATTCTACCCAATATATAGTCCTAACTATAGTTTTGAAACTTTGGGAATAAAATCGTCCCGTTTTGGTACAAATGGGAATTTGAAGAAATGTAGACAAAATTGGTGAACAAGGAGTAACCAAAGGTCAATATATTAGTATAATGGTCTAAATATAGCTTTGAACCCCTTCAAAATGGATTCAACCCAATATATAGTCCTAACTATAGTTTTGAAACTTTGGGAAGAAAATCGTCTCGTTTTGGTACAAATGGGAATTTGAAGAATTTGACACAAAATTAGCTCATCAAGAAGTAACCAAAGTTCAATATATTAGTATAATAGTCTAAATATAGCTTTGAACCCCTTCAGAATGGATTCTACCCAATATATAGTCCTAACTATAGTTTTGAAACTTTGGGAAGAAAATCGTCCCGTTTTGGTACAAATGGGAATTTGAAGAAATGTAGACAAAATTGGTGAACAAGGAGTAACCAAAGTTCAATATACTAGTATAATAGTCTAAATATTGCTTTGAACCCCTTTAGAATGGATTCTACCCAATATATAATCCTAACTATAGTTTTGAAACTTTGGGAAGAAAATCGTCCCGTTTTGGTACAAATTGGAATTTGAAGAAATGTAGACAAAATTGGTGACCAAGGAGTAACCAATGTTCAATATATTAGTAAAATAGTCTAAATATAGCTTTGAACCCCTTTAGAATGGATTCTACCCAATATATAGTCCTAACTTTAGTTTTGAAACTTTGGGAAGAAAATCGTCCCATTTTGTTACAAATTGGAATTTGAAGAAATGTAGACAAAATTGGTGACCAAGGAGTAACCAATGTTCAATATATTAGTAAAATAGTCTAAATATAGCTTTGAACCCCTTTAGAATGGATTCTACCCAATATATAGTCCTAACTATAGTTTTGAAACTTTGGGAAGAAAATCGTCCAATTTTGGTATAAATGGGAATTTGAAGAAATGTAGACAAAATTGGTTACCAAGGAGTAACCAATGTTCAATATATTAGTAAAATAGTCTAAATATAGCTTTGAACCCCTTTAGAATGGATTCTACCCAATATATAGTCCTAACTATAGTTTTGAAACTTTGGGAAGAAAATCGTGCCGTTTTGATACAAATGGGAATTTGAAGAAATGTATACATAATTGGTGACCAATGAGTAACCAAACTTCAATATATTAGTAAAATAGTCTAAATATAGCTTTAAACCCCTTCAGAATGGATTCTACCCAATATATAGTCCTAACTATAGTTTTGAAACTTTGGGAATAAAATCGTCCCGTTTTGGTACAAATGGGAATTTGAAGAAATGTAGACAAAATTGGTGAACAAGGAGTAACCAAAGGTCAATATATTAGTATAATGGTCTAAATATAGCTTTGAACCCCTTCAAAATGGATTCAACCCAATATATAGTCCTAACTATAGTTTTGAAACTTTGGGAAGAAAATCGTCTCGTTTTGGTACAAATGGGAATTTGAAGAATTTGACACAAAATTAGCTCATCAAGAAGTAACCAAAGTTCAATATATTAGTATAATAGTCTAAATATAGCTTTGAACCCCTTCAGAATGGATTCTACCCAATATATAGTCCTAACTATAGTTTTGAAACTTTGGGAAGAAAATCGTCCCGTTTTGGTACAAATGGGAATTTGAAGAAATGTAGACAAAATTGGTGAACAAGGAGTAACCAAAGTTCAATATACTAGTATAATAGTCTAAATATTGCTTTGAACCCCTTTAGAATGGATTCTACCCAATATATAATCCTAACTATAGTTTTGAAACTTTGGGAAGAAAATCGTCCCGTTTTGGTACAAATTGGAATTTGAAGAAATGTAGACAAAATTGGTGACCAAGGAGTAACCAATGTTCAATATATTAGTAAAATAGTCTAAATATAGCTTTGAACCCCTTTAGAATGGATTCTACCCAATATATAGTCCTAACTTTAGTTTTGAAACTTTGGGAAGAAAATCGTCCCATTTTGTTACAAATTGGAATTTGAAGAAATGTAGACAAAATTGGTGACCAAGGAGTAACCAATGTTCAATATATTAGTAAAATAGTCTAAATATAGCTTTGAACCCCTTTAGAATGGATTCTACCCAATATATAGTCCTAACTATAGTTTTGAAACTTTGGGAAGAAAATCGTCCAATTTTGGTATAAATAGGAATTTGAAGAAATGTAGACAAAATTGGTTACCAAGGAGTAACCAATGTTCAATATGTTAGTAAAATAGTCTAAATATTGCTTTGAACCCCTTTAGAATGGATTCTACCCAATATATAGTCCTAACTATAGTTTTGAAACTTTGAGAAGAAAATAGTCCCGTTTTGGTACAAATGGGAATTTGAAGAATTTGACAAAAAATTGTCTCATCAAGAAGTAACCAAAGTTCAATATATTAGTATAATGGTCTAAATATAGCTTTGAACCCCTTCAAAATGGATTCAACCCAATATATAGTCCTAACTATAGTTTTGAAACTTTGGGAAGAAAATCGTCCCGTTTTGGTACAAATGGGAATTTGAAGAAATGTAGACAAAATTGGTGAACAAGGAATAACCAAAGTTCAATATATTAGTATAATAGTCTAAATATTGCTTTGAACCCCTTTAGAATGGATTCTACCCAATATATAATCCTAACTATAGTTTTGAAACTTTGGGAAGAAAATCGTCCCGTTTTGTTACAAATTGGAATTTGAAGAAATGTAGACAAAATTGGTGACCAAGGAGTAACCAATGTTCAATATATTAGTAAAATAGTCTAAATATAGCTTTGAACCCCTTTAGAATGGATTCTACCCAATATATAGTCCTAACTATAGTTTTGAAACTTTGGGAAGAAAATCGTGCCGTTTTGATACAAATGGGAATTTGAAGAAATGTATACATAATTGGTGACCAATGAGTAACCAAACTTCAATATATTAGTAAAATAGTCTAAATATAGCTTTAAACCCCTTCAGAATGGATTCTACCCAATATATAGTCCTAACTATAGTTTTGAAACTTTGGGAATAAAATCGTCCCGTTTTGGTACAAATGGGAATTTGAAGAAATGTAGACAAAATTGGTGAACAAGGAGTAACCAAAGGTCAATATATTAGTATAATGGTCTAAATATTGCTTTGAACCCCTTTAGAATGGATTCTACCCAATATATAATCCTAACTATAGTTTTGAAACTTTGGGAAGAAAATCGTCTCGTTTTGGTACAAATGGGAATTTGAAGAATTTGACACAAAATTAGCTCATCAAGAAGTAACCAAAGTTCAATATATTAGTATAATAGTCTAAATATAGCTTTGAACCCCTTCAGAATGGATTCTACCCAATATATAGTCCTAACTATAGTTTTGAAACTTTGGGAAGAAAATCGTCCCGTTTTGGTACAAATGGGAATTTGAAGAAATGTAGACAATATTGGTGAACAAGGAGTAACCAAAGTTCAATATACTAGTATAATAGTCTAAATATTGCTTTGAACCCCTTTAGAATGGATTCTACCCAATATATAATCCTAACTATAGTTTTGAAACTTTGGGAAGAAAATCGTCCCGTTTTGGTACAAATTGGAATTTGAAGAAATGTAGACAAAATTGGTGACCAAGGAGTAACCAATGTTCAATATATTAGTAAAATAGTCTAAATATAGCTTTGAACCCCTTTAGAATGGATTCTACCCAATATATAGTCCTAACTATAGTTTTGAAACTTTGGGAAGAAAATCGTGCCGTTTTGATACAAATGGGAATTTGAAGAAATGTATACATAATTGGTGACCAATGAGTAACCAAACTTCAATATATTAGTAAAATAGTCTAAATATAGCTTTAAACCCCTTCAGAATGGATTCTACCCAATATATAGTCCTAACTATAGTTTTGAAACTTTGGGAATAAAATCGTCCCGTTTTGGTACAAATGGGAATTTGAAGAAATGTAGACAAAATTGGTGAACAAGGAGTAACCAAAGGTCAATATATTAGTATAATGGTCTAAATATAGCTTTGAACCCCTTCAAAATGGATTCAACCCAATATATAGTCCTAACTATAGTTTTGAAACTTTGGGAAGAAAATCGTCTCGTTTTGGTACAAATGGGAATTTGAAGAATTTGACACAAAATTAGCTCATCAAGAAGTAACCAAAGTTCAATATATTAGTATAATAGTCTAAATATTGCTTTGAACCCCTTTAGAATGGATTCTACCCAATATATAATCCTAACTATAGTTTTGAAACTTTGGGAAGAAAATCGTCCCGTTTTGGTACAAATTGGAATTTGAAGAAATGTAGACAAAATTTGTGACCAAGGAGTAACCAATGTTCAATATATTAGTAAAATAGTCTAAATATAGCTTTGAACCCCTTTAGAATGGATTCTACCCAATATATAGTCCTAACTATAGTTTTGAAACTTTGGGAAGAAAATCGTCCAATTTTGTTACAAATTGGAATTTGAAGAAATGTAGACAAAATTGGTGACCAAGGAGTAACCAATGTTCAATATATTAGTAAAATAGTCTAAATATAGCTTTGAACCCCTTTAGAATGGATTCTACCCAATATATAGTCCTAACTATAGTTTTGAAACTTTGGGAAGAAAATCGTCCAATTTTGGTATAAATGGGAATTTGAAGAAATGTAGACAAAATTGGTTACCAAGGAGTAACCAATGTTCAATATATTAGTAAAATAGTCTAAATATAGCTTTGAACCCCTTTAGAATGGATTCTACCCAATATATAGTCCTAACTATAGTTTTGAAACTTTGGGAAGAAAATCGTGCCGTTTTGATACAAATGGGAATTTGAAGAAATGTATACATAATTGGTGACCAATGAGTAACCAAACTTCAATATATTAGTAAAATAGTCTAAATATAGCTTTAAACCCCTTCAGAATGGATTCTACCCAATATATAGTCCTAACTATAGTTTTGAAACTTTGGGAATAAAATCGTCCCGTTTTGGTACAAATGGGAATTTGAAGAAATGTAGACAAAATTGGTGAACAAGGAGTAACCAAAGGTCAATATATTAGTATAATGGTCTAAATATAGCTTTGAACCCCTTCAAAATGGATTCAACCCAATATATAGTCCTAACTATAGTTTTGAAACTTTGGGAAGAAAATCGTCTCGTTTTGGTACAAATGGGAATTTGAAGAATTTGACACAAAATTAGCTCATCAAGAAGTAACCAAAGTTCAATATATTAGTATAATAGTCTAAATATAGCTTTGAACCCCTTCAGAATGGATTCTACCCAATATATAGTCCTAACTATAGTTTTGAAACTTTGGGAAGAAAATCGTCCCGTTTTGGTACAAATGGGAATTTGAAGAAATGTAGACAAAATTGGTGAACAAGGAGTAACCAAAGTTCAATATACTAGTATAATAGTCTAAATATTGCTTTGAACCCCTTTAGAATGGATTCTACCCAATATATAATCCTAACTATAGTTTTGAAACTTTGGGAAGAAAATCGTCCCGTTTTGGTACAAATTGGAATTTGAAGAAATGTAGACAAAATTGGTGACCAAGGAGTAACCAATGTTCAATATATTAGTAAAATAGTCTAAATATAGCTTTGAACCCCTTTAGAATGGATTCTACCCAATATATAGTCCTAACTTTAGTTTTGAAACTTTGGGAAGAAAATCGTCCCATTTTGTTACAAATTGGAATTTGAAGAAATGTAGACAAAATTGGTGACCAAGGAGTAACCAATGTTCAATATATTAGTAAAATAGTCTAAATATAGCTTTGAACCCCTTTAGAATGGATTCTACCCAATATATAGTCCTAACTATAGTTTTGAAACTTTGGGAAGAAAATCGTCCAATTTTGGTATAAATGGGAATTTGAAGAAATGTAGACAAAATTGGTTACCAAGGAGTAACCAATGTTCAATATGTTAGTAAAATAGTCTAAATATTGCTTTGAACCCCTTTAGAATGGATTCTACCCAATATATAGTCCTAACTATAGTTTTGAAACTTTGGGAAGAAAATAGTCCCGTTTTGGTACAAATGGGAATTTGAAGAATTTGACAAAAAATTGTCTCATCAAGAAGTAACCAAAGTTCAATATATTAGTATAATGGTCTAAATATAGCTTTGAACCCCTTCAAAATGGATTCAACCCAATATATAGTCCTAACTATAGTTTTGAAACTTTGGGAAGAAAATCGTCCCGTTTTGGTACAAATGGGAATTTGAAGAAATGTAGACAAAATTGGTGAACAAGGAGTAACCAAAGTTCAATATATTAGTATAATAGTCTAAATATTGCTTTGAACCCCTTTAGAATGGATTCTACCCAATATATAATCCTAACTATAGTTTTGAAACTTTGGGAAGAAAATCGTCCCGTTTTGTTACAAATTGGAATTTGAAGAAATGTAGACAAAATTGGTGACCAAGGAGTAACCAATGTTCAATATATTAGTATAATGGTCTAAATATAGCTTTGAACCCCTTCAAAATGGATTCAACCCAATATATAGTCCTAACTATAGTTTTGAAACTTTGGGAAGAAAATCGTCCCGTTTTGGTACAAATGGGAATTTGAAGAATTTGACACAAAATTAGCTCATCAAGAAGTAACCAAACTTCAATATATTAGTATAATAGTCTAAATATAGCTTTGAACCCCTTCAGAATGAATTCTACCCAATATATAGTCCTAACTATAGTTTTGAAACTTTGGGAAGAAAATCGTCCCGTTTTGGTACAAATGGGAATTTGAAGAAATGTAGACAAAATTGGTGAACAAGGAGTAACCAAAGTTCAATATATTAGTATAATAGTCTAAATATAGCTTTGAACCCCTTCAGAATGGATTCTACCCAATATATAGTCCTAACTATAGTTTTGAAACTTTGGGAAGAAAATCGTCCAATTTTGGTATAAATGGGAATTTGAAGAAATGTAGACAAAATTGGTTACCAAGGAGTAACCAATGTTCAATATATTAGTAAAATAGTCTAAATATTGCTTTGAACCCCTTTAGAATGGATTCTACCCAATATATAGTCCTAACTTTAGTTTTGAAACTTTGGGAAGAAAATCGTCCCGTTTTGGTACAAATGGGAATTTGAAGAATTGTACACAAAATTGGCTCATCAAGAAGTAACCAAACTTCAATATATTAGTATAACAGTCTAAATATAGCTTTCAACCCCTTTAGAATGGATTCTAACCAATATATAGTCCTAACTATAATTTTGAAACTTTGGGAAGAAAATCGTCAAATTTTGGTATAAATGGGAATTTGAAGAAATGTAGACAAAATTGGTTACCAAGGAGTAACCAATGTTCAATATATTAGTAAAATAGTCTAAATATTGCTTTGAACCCCTTTAGAATGGATTCTACCCAATATATAGTCCTAACTATAGTTTTGAAACTTTGGGAAGAAAATAGTCCCGTTTTGGTACAAATGGGAATTTGAAGAATTTGACACAAAATTGTCTCATCAAGAAGTAACCAAAGTTCAATATATTAGTATAATGGTCTAAATATAGCTTTGAACCCCTTCAAAATGGATTCAACCCAATATATAGTCCTAACTATAGTTTTGAAACTTTGGGAAGAAAATCGTCCCGTTTTGGTACAAATGGGAATTTGAAGAAATGTAGACAAAATTGGTGAACAAGGAGTAACCAAAGTTCAATATATTAGTATAATAGTCTAAATATTGCTTTGAACCCCTTTAGAATGGATTCTACCCAATATATAATCCTAACTATAGTTTTGAAACTTTGGGAAGAAAATCGTCCCGTTTTGTTACAAATTGGAATTCGAAGAAATGTAGACAAAATTGGTGACCAAGGAGTAACCAATGTTCAATATATTAGTATAATGGTCTAAATATAGCTTTGAACCCCTTCAAAATGGATTCAACCCAATATATAGTCCTAACTATAGTTTTGAAACGTTGGGAAGAAAATCGTCCCGTTTTGGTACAAATGGGAATTTGAAGAATTTGACACAAAATTAGCTCATCAAGAAGTAACCAAACTTCAATATATTAGTATAATAGTCTAAATATAGCTTTGAACCCCTTCAGAATGAATTCTACCCAATATATAGTCCTAACTATAGTTTTGAAACTTTGGGAAGAAAATCGTCCCGTTTTGGTACAAATGGGAATTTGAAGAAATGTAGACAAAATTGGTGAACAAGGAGTAACCAAAGTTCAATATATTAGTATAATAGTCTAAATATAGCTTTGAACCCCTTCAGAATGGATTCTACCCAATATATAGTCCTAACTATAGTTTTGAAACTTTGGGAAGAAAATCGTCCAATTTTGGTATAAATGGGAATTTGAAGAAATGTAGACAAAATTGGTTACCAAGGAGTAACCAATGTTCAATATATTAGTAAAATAGTCTAAATATTGCTTTGAACCCCTTTAGAATGGATTCTACCCAATATATAGTCCTAACTTTAGTTTTGAAACTTTGGGAAGAAAATCGTCCCGTTTTGGTACAAATGGGAATTTGAAGAATTGTACACAAAATTGGCTCATCAAGAAGTAACCAAACTTCAATATATTAGTATAACAGTCTAAATATAGCTTTCAACCCCTTTAGAATGGATTCTAACCAATATATAGTCCTAACTATAATTTTGAAACTTTGGGAAGAAAATCGTCCAATTTTGGTATAAATGGGAATTTGAAGAAATGTAGACAAAATTGGTTACCAAGGAGTAACCAATGTTCAATATATTTGTAAAATAGTCTAAATATTGCTTTGAACCCCTTTAGAATGGATTCTACCCAATATATAGTCCTAACTATAGTTTTGAAACTTTGGGAAGAAAATAGTCCCGTTTTGGTACAAATGGGAATTTGAAGAATTTGACACAAAATTGTCTCATCAAGAAGTAACCAAAGTTCAATATATTAGTATAATGGTCTAAATATAGCTTTGAACCCCTTCAAAATGGATTCAACCCAATATATAGTCCTAACTATAGTTTTGAAACTTTGGGAAGAAAATCGTCCCGTTTTGGTACAAATGGGAATTTGAAGAAATGTAGACAAAATTGGTGAACAAGGAGTAACCAAAGTTCAATATATTAGTATAATAGTCTAAATATTGCTTTGAACCCCTTTAGAATGGATTCTACCCAATATATAATCCTAACTATAGTTTTGAAACTTTGGGAAGAAAATCGTCCCGTTTTGTTACAAATTGGAATTTGAAGAAATGTAGACAAAATTGGTGACCAAGGAGTAACCAATGTTCAATATATTAGTATAATGGTCTAAATATAGCTTTGAACCCCTTCAAAATGGATTCAACCCAATATATAGTCCTAACTATAGTTTTGAAACTTTGGGAAGAAAATCGTCCCGTTTTGGTACAAATGGGAATTTGAAGAATTTGACACAAAATTAGCTCATCAAGAAGTAACCAAACTTCAATATATTAGTATAATAGTCTAAATATAGCTTTGAACCCCTTCAGAATGAATTCTACCCAATATATAGTCCTAACTATAGTTTTGAAACTTTGGGAAGAAAATCGTCCCGTTTTGGTACAAATGGGAATTTGAAGAAATGTAGACAAAATTGGTGAACAAGGAGTAACCAAAGTTCAATATATTAGTATAATAGTCTAAATATAGCTTTGAACCCCTTCAGAATGGATTCTACCCAATATATAGTCCTAACTATAGTTTTGAAACTTTGGGAAGAAAATCGTCCAATTTTGGTATAAATGGGAATTTGAAGAAATGTAGACAAAATTGGTTACCAAGGAGTAACCAATGTTCAATATATTAGTAAAATAGTCTAAATATTGCTTTGAACCCCTTTAGAATGGATTCTACCCAATATATAGTCCTAACTTTAGTTTTGAAACTTTGGGAAGAAAATCGTCCCGTTTTGGTACAAATGGGAATTTGAAGAATTGTACACAAAATTGGCTCATCAAGAAGTAACCAAACTTCAATATATTAGTATAACAGTCTAAATATAGCTTTCAACCCCTTTAGAATGGATTCTAACCAATATATAGTCCTAACTATAATTTTGAAACTTTGGGAAGAAAATCGTCCAATTTTGGTATAAATGGGAATTTGAAGAAATGTAGACAAAATTGGTTACCAAGGAGTAACCAATGTTCAATATATTAGTAAAATAGTCTAAATATTGCTTTGAACCCCTTTAGAATGGATTCTACCCAATATATAGTCCTAACTATAGTTTTGAAACTTTGGGAAGAAAATAGTCCCGTTTTGGTACAAATGGGAATTTGAAGAATTTGACACAAAATTGTCTCATCAAGAAGTAACCAAAGTTCAATATATTAGTATAATGGTCTAAATATAGCTTTGAACCCCTTCAAAATGGATTCAACCCAATATATAGTCCTAACTATAGTTTTGAAACTTTGGGAAGAAAATCGTCCCGTTTTGGTACAAATGGGAATTTGAAGAATTTGACACAAAATTAGCTCATCAAGAAGTAACCAAAGTTCAATATATTAGTATAATAGTCTAAATATTGCTTTGAACCCCTTTAGAATGGATTCTACCCAATATATAATCCTAACTATAGTTTTGAAACTTTGGGAAGAAAATCGTCCCGTTTTGGTACAAATTGGAATTTGAAGAAATGTAGACAAAATTGGTGACCAAGGAGTAACCAATGTTCAATATATTAGTAAAATAGTCTAAATATAGCTTTGAACCCCTTTAGAATGGATTCTACCCAATATATAGTCCTAACTATAGTTTTGAAACTTTGGGAAGAAAATCGTCCCGTTTTGGTACAAATGGGAATTTGAAGAAATGTAGACAAAATTGGTGAACAAGGAGTAACCAAAGTTCAATATATTAGTATAATAGTCTAAATATAGCTTTGAACCCCTTCAGAATGGATTCTACCCAATATATAGTCCTAACTATAGTTTTGAAACTTTGGGAAGAAAATCGTCCAATTTTGGTATAAATGGGAATTTGAAGAAATGTAGACAAAATTGGTTACCAAGGAGTAACCAATGTTCAATATATTAGTAAAATAGTCTAAATATTGCTTTGAACCCCTTTAGAATGGATTCTACCCAATATATAGTCCTAACTTTAGTTTTGAAACTTTGGGAAGAAAATCGTCCCGTTTTGGTACAAATGGGAATTTGAAGAAATGTAGACAAAATTGGTGAACAAGGAGTAACCAAAGTTCAATATATTAGTATAATAGTCTAAATATTGCTTTGAACCCCTTTAGAATGGATTCTACCCAATATATAATCCTAACTATAGTTTTGAAACTTTGGGAAGAAAATCGTCCCGTTTTGTTACAAATTGGAATTTGAAGAAATGTAGACAAAATTGGTGACCAAGGAGTAACCAATGTTCAATATATTAGTATAATGGTCTAAATATAGCTTTGAACCCCTTCAAAATGGATTCAACCCAATATATAGTCCTAACTATAGTTTTGAAACTTTGGGAAGAAAATCGTCCCGTTTTGGTACAAATGGGAATTTGAAGAATTTGACACAAAATTAGCTCATCAAGAAGTAACCAAACTTCAATATATTAGTATAATAGTCTAAATATAGCTTTGAACCCCTTCAGAATGAATTCTACCCAATATATAGTCCTAACTATAGTTTTGAAACTTTGGGAAGAAAATCGTCCCGTTTTGGTACAAATGGGAATTTGAAGAAATGTAGACAAAATTGGTGAACAAGGAGTAACCAAAGTTCAATATATTAGTATAATAGTCTAAATATAGCTTTGAACCCCTTCAGAATGGATTCTACCCAATATATAGTCCTAACTATAGTTTTGAAACTTTGGGAAGAAAATCGTCCAATTTTGGTATAAATGGGAATTTGAAGAAATGTAGACAAAATTGGTTACCAAGGAGTAACCAATGTTCAATATATTAGTAAAATAGTCTAAATATTGCTTTGAACCCCTTTAGAATGGATTCTACCCAATATATAGTCCTAACTTTAGTTTTGAAACTTTGGGAAGAAAATCGTCCCGTTTTGGTACAAATGGGAATTTGAAGAATTGTACACAAAATTGGCTCATCAAGAAGTAACCAAACTTCAATATATTAGTATAACAGTCTAAATATAGCTTTCAACCCCTTTAGAATGGATTCTAACCAATATATAGTCCTAACTATAATTTTGAAACTTTGGGAAGAAAATCGTCCAATTTTGGTATAAATGGGAATTTGAAGAAATGTAGACAAAATTGGTTACCAAGGAGTAACCAATGTTCAATATATTAGTAAAATAGTCTAAATATTGCTTTGAACCCCTTTAGAATGGATTCTACCCAATATATAGTCCTAACTATAGTTTTGAAACTTTGGGAAGAAAATAGTCCCGTTTTGGTACAAATGGGAATTTGAAGAATTTGACACAAAATTGTCTCATCAAGAAGTAACCAAAGTTCAATATATTAGTATAATGGTCTAAATATAGCTTTGAACCCCTTCAAAATGGATTCAACCCAATATATAGTCCTAACTATAGTTTTGAAACTTTGGGAAGAAAATCGTCCCGTTTTGGTACAAATGGGAATTTGAAGAATTTGACACAAAATTAGCTCATCAAGAAGTAACCAAAGTTCAATATATTAGTATAATAGTCTAAATATTGCTTTGAACCCCTTTAGAATGGATTCTACCCAATATATAATCCTAACTATAGTTTTGAAACTTTGGGAAGAAAATCGTCCCGTTTTGGTACAAATTGGAATTTGAAGAAATGTAGACAAAATTGGTGACCAAGGAGTAACCAATGTTCAATATATTAGTAAAATAGTCTAAATATAGCTTTGAACCCCTTTAGAATGGATTCTACCCAATATATAGTCCTAACTATAGTTTTGAAACTTTGGGAAGAAAATCGTCCCGTTTTGGTACAAATGGGAATTTGAAGAAATGTAGACAAAATTGGTGAACAAGGAGTAACCAAAGTTCAATATATTAGTATAATAGTCTAAATATAGCTTTGAACCCCTTCAGAATGGATTCTACCCAATATATAGTCCTAACTATAGTTTTGAAACTTTGGGAAGAAAATCGTCCAATTTTGGTATAAATGGGAATTTGAAGAAATGTAGACAAAATTGGTTACCAAGGAGTAACCAATGTTCAATATATTAGTAAAATAGTCTAAATATTGCTTTGAACCCCTTTAGAATGGATTCTACCCAATATATAGTCCTAACTTTAGTTTTGAAACTTTGGGAAGAAAATCGTCCCGTTTTGGTACAAATGGGAATTTGAAGAAATGTAGACAAAATTGGTGAACAAGGAGTAACCAAAGTTCAATATATTAGTATAATAGTCTAAATATTGCTTTGAACCCCTTTAGAATGGATTCTACCCAATATATAATCCTAACTATAGTTTTGAAACTTTGGGAAGAAAATCGTCCCGTTTTGTTACAAATTGGAATTTGAAGAAATGTAGACAAAATTGGTGACCAAGGAGTAACCAATGTTCAATATATTAGTATAATGGTCTAAATATAGCTTTGAACCCCTTCAAAATGGATTCAACCCAATATATAGTCCTAACTATAGTTTTGAAACTTTGGGAAGAAAATAGTCCCGTTTTGGTACAAATGGGAATTTGAAGAATTTGACACAAAATTGTCTCATCAAGAAGTAACCAAAGTTCAATATATTAGTATAATGGTCTAAATATAGCTTTGAACCCCTTCAAAATGGATTCAACCCAATATATAGTCCTAACTATAGTTTTGAAACTTTGGGAAGAAAATCGTCCCGTTTTGGTACAAATGGGAATTTGAAGAAATGTAGACAAAATTGGTGACCAAGGAGTAACCAATGTTCAATATATTAGTATAATGGTCTAAATATAGCTTTGAACCCCTTCAAAATGGATTCAACCCAATATATAATCCTAACTATAGTTTTGAAACTTTGGGAAGAAAATCGTCCCGTTTTGTTACAAATTGGAATTTGAAGAAATGTAGACAAAATTGGTGACCAAGGAGTAACCAATGTTCAATATATTAGTATAATGGTCTAAATATAGCTTTGAACCCCTTCAAAATGGATTCAACCCAATATATAGTCCTAACTATAGTTTTGAAACTTTGGGAAGAAAATCGTCCCGTTTTGGTACAAATGGGAATTTGAAGAATTTGACACAAAATTAGCTCATCAAGAAGTAACCAAACTTCAATATATTAGTATAATAGTCTAAATATAGCTTTGAACCCCTTCAGAATGAATTCTACCCAATATATAGTCCTAACTATAGTTTTGAAACTTTGGGAAGAAAATCGTCCCGTTTTGGTACAAATGGGAATTTGAAGAAATGTAGACAAAATTGGTGAACAAGGAGTAACCAAAGTTCAATATATTAGTATAATAGTCTAAATATAGCTTTGAACCCCTTCAGAATGGATTCTACCCAATATATAGTCCTAACTATAGTTTTGAAACTTTGGGAAGAAAATCGTCCAATTTTGGTATAAATGGGAATTTGAAGAAATGTAGACAAAATTGGTTACCAAGGAGTAACCAATGTTCAATATATTAGTAAAATAGTCTAAATATTGCTTTGAACCCCTTTAGAATGGATTCTACCCAATATATAGTCCTAACTTTAGTTTTGAAACTTTGGGAAGAAAATCGTCCCGTTTTGGTACAAATGGGAATTTGAAGAAATGTATACATAATTGGTGACCAATGAGTAACCAAACTTCAATATATTAGTAAAATAGTCTAAATATAGCTTTAAACCCCTTCAGAATGGATTCTACCCAATATATAGTCCTAACTATAGTTTTGAAACTTTGGGAATAAAATCGTCCCGTTTTGGTACAAATGGGAATTTGAAGAAATGTAGACAAAATTGGTGAACAAGGAGTAACCAAAGGTCAATATATTAGTATAATGGTCTAAATATAGCTTTGAACCCCTTCAAAATGGATTCAACCCAATATATAGTCCTAACTATAGTTTTGAAACTTTGGGAAGAAAATAGTCCCGTTTTGGTACAAATGGGAATTTGAAGAATTTGACACAAAATTGTCTCATCAAGAAGTAACCAAAGTTCAATATATTAGTATAATGGTCTAAATATAGCTTTGAACCCCTTGAAAATGGATTCAACCCAATATATAGTCCTAACTATAGTTTTGAAACTTTGGGAAGAAAATCGTCCCGTTTTGGTACAAATGGGAATTTGAAGAATTTGACACAAAATTAGCTCATCAAGAAGTAACCAAAGTTCAATATATTAGTATAATAGTCTAAATATTGCTTTGAACCCCTTTAGAATGGATTCTACCCAATATATAATCCTAACTATAGTTTTGAAACTTTGGGAAGAAAATCGTCCCGTTTTGGTACAAATTGGAATTTGAAGAAATGTAGACAAAATTGGTGACCAAGGAGTAACCAATGTTCAATATATTAGTAAAATAGTCTAAATATAGCTTTGAACCCCTTTAGAATGGATTCTACCCAATATATAGTCCTAACTATAGTTTTGAAACTTTGGGAAGAAAATCGTCCCGTTTTGGTACAAATGGGAATTTGAAGAAATGTAGACAAAATTGGTGAACAAGGAGTAACCAAAGTTCAATATATTAGTATAATAGTCTAAATATAGCTTTGAACCCCTTCAGAATGGATTCTACCCAATATATAGTCCTAACTATAGTTTTGAAACTTTGGGAAGAAAATCGTCCAATTTTGGTATAAATGGGAATTTGAAGAAATGTAGACAAAATTGGTTACCAAGGAGTAACCAATGTTCAATATATTAGTAAAATAGTCTAAATATTGCTTTGAACCCCTTTAGAATGGATTCTACCCAATATATAGTCCTAACTTTAGTTTTGAAACTTTGGGAAGAAAATCGTCCCGTTTTGGTACAAATGGGAATTTGAAGAATTGTACACAAAATTGGCTCATCAAGAAGTAACCAAACTTCAATATATTAGTATAACAGTCTAAATATAGCTTTCAACCCCTTTAGAATGGATTCTAACCAATATATAGTCCTAACTATAATTTTGAAACTTTGGGAAGAAAATCGTCCAATTTTGGTATAAATGGGAATTTGAAGAAATGTAGACAAAATTGGTTACCAAGGAGTAACCAATGTTCAATATATTTGTAAAATAGTCTAAATATTGCTTTGAACCCCTTTAGAATGGATTCTACCCAATATATAGTCCTAACTATAGTTTTGAAACTTTGGGAAGAAAATAGTCCCGTTTTGGTACAAATGGGAATTTGAAGAATTTGACACAAAATTGTCTCATCAAGAAGTAACCAAAGTTCAATATATTAGTATAATGGTCTAAATATAGCTTTGAACCCCTTCAAAATGGATTCAACCCAATATATAGTCCTAACTATAGTTTTGAAACTTTGGGAAGAAAATCGTCCCGTTTTGGTACAAATGGGAATTTGAAGAAATGTAGACAAAATTGGTGAACAAGGAGTAACCAAAGTTCAATATATTAGTATAATAGTCTAAATATTGCTTTGAACCCCTTTAGAATGGATTCTACCCAATATATAATCCTAACTATAGTTTTGAAACTTTGGGAAGAAAATCGTCCCGTTTTGTTACAAATTGGAATTTGAAGAAATGTAGACAAAATTGGTGACCAAGGAGTAACCAATGTTCAATATATTAGTATAATGGTCTAAATATAGCTTTGAACCCCTTCAAAATGGATTCAACCCAATATATAGTCCTAACTATAGTTTTGAAACTTTGGGAAGAAAATCGTCCCGTTTTGGTACAAATGGGAATTTGAAGAATTTGACACAAAATTAGCTCATCAAGAAGTAACCAAACTTCAATATATTAGTATAATAGTCTAAATATAGCTTTGAACCCCTTCAGAATGAATTCTACCCAATATATAGTCCTAACTATAGTTTTGAAACTTTGGGAAGAAAATCGTCCCGTTTTGGTACAAATGGGAATTTGAAGAAATGTAGACAAAATTGGTGAACAAGGAGTAACCAAAGTTCAATATATTAGTATAATAGTCTAAATATAGCTTTGAACCCCTTCAGAATGGATTCTACCCAATATATAGTCCTAACTATAGTTTTGAAACTTTGGGAAGAAAATCGTCCAATTTTGGTATAAATGGGAATTTGAAGAAATGTAGACAAAATTGGTTACCAAGGAGTAACCAATGTTCAATATATTAGTAAAATAGTCTAAATATTGCTTTGAACCCCTTTAGAATGGATTCTACCCAATATATAGTCCTAACTTTAGTTTTGAAACTTTGGGAAGAAAATCGTCCCGTTTTGGTACAAATGGGAATTTGAAGAATTGTACACAAAATTGGCTCATCAAGAAGTAACCAAACTTCAATATATTAGTATAACAGTCTAAATATAGCTTTCAACCCCTTTAGAATGGATTCTAACCAATATATAGTCCTAACTATAATTTTGAAACTTTGGGAAGAAAATCGTCCAATTTTGGTATAAATGGGAATTTGAAGAAATGTAGACAAAATTGGTTACCAAGGAGTAACCAATGTTCAATATATTAGTAAAATAGTCTAAATATTGCTTTGAACCCCTTTAGAATGGATTCTACCCAATATATAGTCCTAACTATAGTTTTGAAACTTTGGGAAGAAAATAGTCCCGTTTTGGTACAAATGGGAATTTGAAGAATTTGACACAAAATTGTCTCATCAAGAAGTAACCAAAGTTCAATATATTAGTATAATGGTCTAAATATAGCTTTGAACCCCTTCAAAATGGATTCAACCCAATATATAGTCCTAACTATAGTTTTGAAACTTTGGGAAGAAAATCGTCCCGTTTTGGTACAAATGGGAATTTGAAGAATTTGACACAAAATTAGCTCATCAAGAAGTAACCAAAGTTCAATATATTAGTATAATAGTCTAAATATTGCTTTGAACCCCTTTAGAATGGATTCTACCCAATATATAATCCTAACTATAGTTTTGAAACTTTGGGAAGAAAATCGTCCCGTTTTGGTACAAATTGGAATTTGAAGAAATGTAGACAAAATTGGTGACCAAGGAGTAACCAATGTTCAATATATTAGTAAAATAGTCTAAATATAGCTTTGAACCCCTTTAGAATGGATTCTACCCAATATATAGTCCTAACTATAGTTTTGAAACTTTGGGAAGAAAATAGTCCCGTTTTGGTACAAATGGGAATTTGAAGAATTTGACACAAAATTGTCTCATCAAGAAGTAACCAAAGTTCAATATATTAGTATAATAGTCTAAATATAGCTTTGAACCCCTTCAGAATGGATTCTACCCAATATATAGTCCTAACTATAGTTTTGAAACTTTGGGAAGAAAATCGTCCAATTTTGGTATAAATGGGAATTTGAAGAAATGTAGACAAAATTGGTTACCAAGGAGTAACCAATGTTCAATATATTAGTAAAATAGTCTAAATATTGCTTTGAACCCCTTTAGAATGGATTCTACCCAATATATAGTCCTAACTTTAGTTTTGAAACTTTGGGAAGAAAATCGTCCCGTTTTGGTACAAATGGGAATTTGAAGAATTGTACACAAAATTGGCTCATCAAGAAGTAACCAAACTTCAATATATTAGTATAACAGTCTAAATATAGCTTTCAACCCCTTTAGAATGGATTCTAACCAATATATAGTCCTAACTATAATTTTGAAACTTTGGGAAGAAAATCGTCCAATTTTGGTATAAATGGGAATTTGAAGAAATGTAGACAAAATTGGTTACCAAGGAGTAACCAATGTTCAATATATTAGTAAAATAGTCTAAATATTGCTTTGAACCCCTTTAGAATGGATTCTACCCAATATATAGTCCTAACTATAGTTTTGAAACTTTGGGAAGAAAATAGTCCCGTTTTGGTACAAATGGGAATTTGAAGAATTTGACACAAAATTGTCTCATCAAGAAGTAACCAAAGTTCAATATATTAGTATAATAGTCTAAATATAGCTTTGAACCCCTTCAGAATGGATTCTACCCAATATATAGTCCTAACTATAGTTTTGAAACTTTGGGAAGAAAATCGTCCCGTTTTGGTACAAATGGGAATTTGAAGAAATGTAGACAAAATTGGTGAACAAGGAGTAACCAAAGTTCAATATACTAGTATAATAGTCTAAATATTGCTTTGAACCCCTTTAGAATGGATTCTACCCAATATATAATCCTAACTATAGTTTTGAAACTTTGGGAAGAAAATCGTCCCGTTTTGGTACAAATTGGAATTTGAAGAAATGTAGACAAAATTGGTGACCAAGGAGTAACCAATGTTCAATATATTAGTAAAATAGTCTAAATATAGCTTTGAACCCCTTTAGAATGGATTCTACCCAATATATAGTCCTAACTTTAGTTTTGAAACTTTGGGAAGAAAATCGTCCCATTTTGTTACAAATTGGAATTTGAAGAGATGTAGACAAAATTGGTGACCAAGGAGTAACCAATGTTCAATATATTAGTAAAATAGTCTAAATATAGCTTTGAACCCCTTTAGAATGGATTCTACCCAATATATAGTCCTAACTATAGTTTTGAAACTTTGGGAAGAAAATCGTCCAATTTTGGTATAAATGGGAATTTGAAGAAATGTAGACAAAATTGGTTACCAAGGAGTAACCAATGTTCAATATGTTAGTAAAATAGTCTAAATATTGCTTTGAACCCCTTTAGAATGGATTCTACCCAATATATAGTCCTAACTATAGTTTTGAAACTTTGGGAAGAAAATAGTCCCGTTTTGGTACAAATGGGAATTTGAAGAATTTGACAAAAAATTGTCTCATCAAGAAGTAACCAAAGTTCAATATATTAGTATAATGGTCTAAATATAGCTTTGAACCCCTTCAAAATGGATTCAACCCAATATATAGTCCTAACTATAGTTTTGAAACTTTGGGAAGAAAATCGTCCCGTTTTGGTACAAATGGGAATTTGAAGAAATGTAGACAAAATTGGTGAACAAGGAGTAACCAAAGTTCAATATATTAGTATAATAGTCTAAATATAGCTTTGAACCCCTTCAGAATGGATTCTACCCAATATATAGTCCTAACTATAGTTTTGAAACTTTGGGAAGAAAATCGTCCAATTTTGGTATAAATGGGAATTTGAAGAAATGTAGACAAAATTGGTTACCAAGGAGTAACCAATGTTCAATATATTAGTAAAATAGTCTAAATATTGCTTTGAACCCCTTTAGAATGGATTCTACCCAATATATAGTCCTAACTATAGTTTTGAAACTTTGGGAAGAAAATAGTCCCGTTTTGGTACAAATGGGAATTTGAAGAATTTGACACAAAATTGTCTCATCAAGAAGTAACCAAAGTTCAATATATTAGTATTATAGTCTAAATATAGCTTTGAACCCCTTCAGAATGGATTCTACCCAATATATAGTCCTAACTATAGTTTTGAAACTTTGGGAAGAAAATCGTCCCGTTTTGGTACAAATGGGAATTTGAAGAAATGTAGACAAAATTGGTGAACAAGGAGTAACCAAAGTTCAATATACTAGTATAATAGTCTAAATATTGCTTTGAACCCCTTCAGAATGGATTCTACCCAATATATAGTCCTAACTATAGTTTTGAAACTTTGGGAAGAAAATCGTCCCGTTTTGGTACAAATGGGAATTTGAAGAAATGTAGACAAAATTGGTGAACAAGGAGTAACCAAAGTTCAATATATTAGTATAATAGTCTAAATATTGCTTTGAACCCCTTTAGAATGGATTCTACCCAATATATAATCCTAACTATAGTTTTGAAACTTTGGGAAGAAAATCGTCCCGTTTTGTTACAAATTGGAATTTGAAGAAATGTAGACAAAATTGGTGACCAAGGAGTAACCAATGTTCAATATATTAGTATAATGGTCTAAATATAGCTTTGAACCCCTTCAAAATGGATTCAACCCAATATATAGTCCTAACTATAGTTTTGAAACTTTGGGAAGAAAATCGTCCCGTTTTGGTACAAATGGGAATTTGAAGAATTTGACACAAAATTAGCTCATCAAGAAGTAACCAAACTTCAATATATTAGTATAATAGTCTAAATATAGCTTTGAACCCCTTCAGAATGAATTCTACCCAATATATAGTCCTAACTATAGTTTTGAAACTTTGGGAAGAAAATCGTCCCGTTTTGGTACAAATGGGAATTTGAAGAAATGTAGACAAAATTGGTGAACAAGGAGTAACCAAAGTTCAATATATTAGTATAATAGTCTAAATATAGCTTTGAACCCCTTCAGAATGGATTCTACCCAATATATAGTCCTAACTATAGTTTTGAAACTTTGGGAAGAAAATCGTCCAATTTTGGTATAAATGGGAATTTGAAGAAATGTAGACAAAATTGGTTACCAAGGAGTAACCAATGTTCAATATATTAGTAAAATAGTCTAAATATTGCTTTGAACCCCTTTAGAATGGATTCTACCCAATATATAGTCCTAACTTTAGTTTTGAAACTTTGGGAAGAAAATCGTCCCGTTTTGGTACAAATGGGAATTTGAAGAATTGTACACAAAATTGGCTCATCAAGAAGTAACCAAACTTCAATATATTAGTATAACAGTCTAAATATAGCTTTCAACCCCTTTAGAATGGATTCTAACCAATATATAGTCCTAACTATAATTTTGAAACTTTGGGAAGAAAATCGTCCAATTTTGGTATAAATGGGAATTTGAAGAAATGTAGACAAAATTGGTTACCAAGGAGTAACCAATGTTCAATATATTAGTAAAATAGTCTAAATATTGCTTTGAACCCCTTTAGAATGGATTCTACCCAATATATAGTCCTAACTATAGTTTTGAAACTTTGGGAAGAAAATAGTCCCGTTTTGGTACAAATGGGAATTTGAAGAATTTGACACAAAATTGTCTCATCAAGAAGTAACCAAAGTTCAATATATTAGTATAATGGTCTAAATATAGCTTTGAACCCCTTCAAAATGGATTCAACCCAATATATTGTCCTAACTATAGTTTTGAAACTTTGGGAAGAAAATCGTCCCGTTTTGGTACAAATGGGAATTTGAAGAATTTGAAACAAAATTAGCTCATCAAGAAGTAACCAAAGTTCAATATATTAGTATAATAGTCTAAATATTGCTTTGAACCCCTTTAGAATGGATTCTACCCAATATATAATCCTAACTATAGTTTTGAAACTTTGGGAAGAAAATCGTCCCGTTTTGGTACAAATTGGAATTTGAAGAAATGTAGACAAAATTGGTGACCAAGGAGTAACCAATGTTCAATATATTAGTAAAATAGTCTAAATATAGCTTTGAACCCCTTTAGAATGGATTCTACCCAATATATAGTCCTAACTATAGTTTTGAAACTTTGGGAAGAAAATAGTCCCGTTTTGGTACAAATGGGAATTTGAAGAATTTGACACAAAATTGTCTCATCAAGAAGTAACCAAAGTTCAATATATTAGTATAATAGTCTAAATATAGCTTTGAACCCCTTCAGAATGGATTCTACCCAATATATAGTCCTAACTATAGTTTTGAAACTTTGGGAAGAAAATCGTCCAATTTTGGTATAAATGGGAATTTGAAGAAATGTAGACAAAATTGGTTACCAAGGAGTAACCAATGTTCAATATATTAGTAAAATAGTCTAAATATTGCTTTGAACCCCTTTAGAATGGATTCTACCCAATATATAGTCCTAACTTTAGTTTTGAAACTTTGGGAAGAAAATCGTCCCGTTTTGGTACAAATGGGAATTTGAAGAATTGTACACAAAATTGGCTCATCAAGAAGTAACCAAACTTCAATATATTAGTATAACAGTCTAAATATAGCTTTCAACCCCTTTAGAATGGATTCTAACCAATATATAGTCCTAACTATAATTTTGAAACTTTGGGAAGAAAATCGTCCAATTTTGGTATAAATGGGAATTTGAAGAAATGTAGACAAAATTGGTTACCAAGGAGTAACCAATGTTCAATATATTAGTAAAATAGTCTAAATATTGCTTTGAACCCCTTTAGAATGGATTCTACCCAATATATAGTCCTAACTATAGTTTTGAAACTTTGGGAAGAAAATAGTCCCGTTTTGGTACAAATGGGAATTTGAAGAATTTGACACAAAATTGTCTCATCAAGAAGTAACCAAAGTTCAATATATTAGTATAATAGTCTAAATATAGCTTTGAACCCCTTCAGAATGGATTCTACCCAATATATAGTCCTAACTATAGTTTTGAAACTTTGGGAAGAAAATCGTCCCGTTTTGGTACAAATGGGAATTTGAAGAAATGTAGACAAAATTCGTGAACAAGGAGTAACCAAAGTTCAATATACTAGTATAATAGTCTAAATATTGCTTTGAACCCCTTTAGAATGGATTCTACCCAATATATAATCCTAACTATAGTTTTGAAACTTTGGGAAGAAAATCGTCCCGTTTTGGTACAAATTGGAATTTGAAGAAATGTAGACAAAATTGGTGACCAAGGAGTAACCAATGTTCAATATATTAGTAAAATAGTCTAAATATAGCTTTGAACCCCTTTAGAATGGATTCTACCCAATATATAGTCCTAACTTTAGTTTTGAAACTTTGGGAAGAAAATCGTCCCATTTTGTTACAAATTGGAATTTGAAGAGATGTAGACAAAATTGGTGACCAAGGAGTAACCAATGTTCAATATATTAGTAAAATAGTCTAAATATAGCTTTGAACCCCTTTAGAATGGATTCTACCCAATATATAGTCCTAACTATAGTTTTGAAACTTTGGGAAGAAAATCGTCCAATTTTGGTATAAATGGGAATTTGAAGAAATGTAGACAAAATTGGTTACCAAGGAGTAACCAATGTTCAATATGTTAGTAAAATAGTCTAAATATTGCTTTGAACCCCTTTAGAATGGATTCTACCCAATATATAGTCCTAACTATAGTTTTGAAACTTTGGGAAGAAAATAGTCCCGTTTTGGTACAAATGGGAATTTGAAGAATTTGACAAAAAATTGTCTCATCAAGAAGTAACCAAAGTTCAATATATTAGTATAATGGTCTAAATATAGCTTTGAACCCCTTCAAAATGGATTCAACCCAATATATAGTCCTAACTATAGTTTTGAAACTTTGGGAAGAAAATCGTCCCGTTTTGGTACAAATGGGAATTTGAAGAAATGTAGACAAAATTGGTGAACAAGGAGTAACCAAAGTTCAATATATTAGTATAATAGTCTAAATATAGCTTTGAACCCCTTCAGAATGGATTCTACCCAATATATAGTCCTAACTATAGTTTTGAAACTTTGGGAAGAAAATCGTCCAATTTTGGTATAAATGGGAATTTGAAGAAATGTAGACAAAATTGGTTACCAAGGAGTAACCAATGTTCAATATATTAGTAAAATAGTCTAAATATTGCTTTGAACCCCTTTAGAATGGATTCTACCCAATATATAGTCCTAACTATAGTTTTGAAACTTTGGGAAGAAAATAGTCCCGTTTTGGTACAAATGGGAATTTGAAGAATTTGACACAAAATTGTCTCATCAAGAAGTAACCAAAGTTCAATATATTAGTATTATAGTCTAAATATAGCTTTGAACCCCTTCAGAATGGATTCTACCCAATATATAGTCCTAACTATAGTTTTGAAACTTTGGGAAGAAAATCGTCCCGTTTTGGTACAAATGGGAATTTGAAGAAATGTAGACAAAATTGGTGAACAAGGAGTAACCAAAGTTCAATATACTAGTATAATAGTCTAAATATTGCTTTGAACCCCTTCAGAATGGATTCTACCCAATATATAGTCCTAACTATAGTTTTGAAACTTTGGGAAGAAAATCGTCCCGTTTTGGTACAAATGGGAATTTGAAGAAATGTAGACAAAATTGGTGAACAAGGAGTAACCAAAGTTCAATATACTAGTATAATAGTCTAAATATTGCTTTGAACCCCTTTAGAATGGATTCTACCCAATATATAATCCTAACTATAGTTTTGAAACTTTGGGAAGAAAATCGTCCCGTTTTGGTACAAATTGGAATTTGAAGAAATGTAGACAAAATTGGTGACCAAGGAGTAACCAATGTTCAATATATTAGTAAAATAGTCTAAATATAGCTTTGAACCCCTTTAGAATGGATTCTACCCAATATATAGTCCTAACTTTAGTTTTGAAACTTTGGGAAGAAAATCGTCCCATTTTGTTACAAATTGGAATTTGAAGAAATGTAGACAAAATTGGTGACCAAGGAGTAACCAATGTTCAATATATTAGTAAAATAGTCTAAATATAGCTTTGAACCCCTTTAGAATGGATTCTACCCAATATATAGTCCTAACTTTAGTTTTGAAACTTTGGGAAGAAAATCGTCCCATTTTGTTACAAATTGGAATTTGAAGAAATGTAGACAAAATTGGTGACCAAGGAGTAACCAATGTTCAATATATTAGTATAATGGTCTAAATATAGCTTTGAACCCCTTCAAAATGGATTCAACCCAATATATAGTCCTAACTATAGTTTTGAAACTTTGGGAAGAAAATCGTCCCGTTTTGGTACAAATGGGAATTTGAAGAATTTGACAAAAAATTGTCTCATCAAGAAGTAACCAAAGTTCAATATATTAGTATAATGGTCTAAATATAGATTTGAACCCCTTCAAAATGGATTCAACCCAATATATAGTCCTAACTATAGTTTTGAAACTTTGGGAAGAAAATCGTCCCGTTTTGGTACAAATGGGAATTTGAAGAAATGTAGACAAAATTGGTGAACAAGGAGTAACCAAAGTTCAATATATTAGTATAATAGTCTAAATATAGCTTTGAACCCCTTCAGAATGGATTCTACCCAATATATAGTCCTAACTATAGTTTTGAAACTTTGGGAAGAAAATCGTCCAATTTTGGTATAAATGGGAATTTGAAGAAATGTAGACAAAATTGGTTACCAAGGAGTAACCAATGTTCAATATATTAGTAAAATAGTCTAAATATTGCTTTGAACCCCTTTAGAATGGATTCTACCCAATATATAGTCCTAACTATAGTTTTGAAACTTTGGGAAGAAAATAGTCCCGTTTTGGTACAAATGGGAATTTGAAGAATTTGACACAAAATTGTCTCATCAAGAAGTAACCAAAGTTCAATATATTAGTATTATAGTCTAAATATAGCTTTGAACCCCTTCAGAATGGATTCTACCCAATATATAGTCCTAACTATAGTTTTGAAACTTTGGGAAGAAAATCGTCCCGTTTTGGTACAAATGGGAATTTGAAGAAATGTAGACAAAATTGGTGAACAAGGAGTAACCAAAGTTCAATATACTAGTATAATAGTCTAAATATTGCTTTGAACCCCTTCAGAATGGATTCTACCCAATATATAGTCCTAACTATAGTTTTGAAACTTTGGGAAGAAAATCGTCCCGTTTTGGTACAAATGGGAATTTGAAGAAATGTAGACAAAATTGGTGACCAAGGAGTAACCAATGTTCAATATATTAGTAAAATAGTCTAAATATAGCTTTGAACCCCTTTAGAATGGATTCTACCCAATATATAGTCCTAACTTTAGTTTTGAAACTTTGGGAAGAAAATCGTCCCATTTTGTTACAAATTGGAATTTGAAGAGATGTAGACAAAATTGGTGACCAAGGAGTAACCAATGTTCAATATATTAGTAAAATAGTCTAAATATAGCTTTGAACCCCTTTAGAATGGATTCTACCCAATATATAGTCCTAACTATAGTTTTGAAACTTTGGGAAGAAAATCGTCCAATTTTGGTATAAATGGGAATTTGAAGAAATGTAGACAAAATTGGTTACCAAGGAGTAACCAATGTTCAATATGTTAGTAAAATAGTCTAAATATTGCTTTGAACCCCTTTAGAATGGATTCTACCCAATATATAGTCCTAACTATAGTTTTGAAACTTTGGGAAGAAAATAGTCCCGTTTTGGTACAAATGGGAATTTGAAGAATTTGACAAAAAATTGTCTCATCAAGAAGTAACCAAAGTTCAATATATTAGTATAATGGTCTAAATATAGCTTTGAACCCCTTCAAAATGGATTCAACCCAATATATAGTCCTAACTATAGTTTTGAAACTTTGGGAAGAAAATCGTCCCGTTTTGGTACAAATGGGAATTTGAAGAAATGTAGACAAAATTGGTGAACAAGGAGTAACCAAAGTTCAATATATTAGTATAATAGTCTAAATATAGCTTTGAACCCCTTCAGAATGGATTCTACCCAATATATAGTCCTAACTATAGTTTTGAAACTTTGGGAAGAAAATCGTCCAATTTTGGTATAAATGGGAATTTGAAGAAATGTAGACAAAATTGGTTACCAAGGAGTAACCAATGTTCAATATATTAGTAAAATAGTCTAAATATTGCTTTGAACCCCTTTAGAATGGATTCTACCCAATATATAGTCCTAACTATAGTTTTGAAACTTTGGGAAGAAAATAGTCCCGTTTTGGTACAAATGGGAATTTGAAGAATTTGACACAAAATTGTCTCATCAAGAAGTAACCAAAGTTCAATATATTAGTATTATAGTCTAAATATAGCTTTGAACCCCTTCAGAATGGATTCTACCCAATATATAGTCCTAACTATAGTTTTGAAACTTTGGGAAGAAAATCGTCCCGTTTTGGTACAAATGGGAATTTGAAGAAATGTAGACAAAATTGGTGAACAAGGAGTAACCAAAGTTCAATATACTAGTATAATAGTCTAAATATTGCTTTGAACCCCTTCAGAATGGATTCTACCCAATATATAGTCCTAACTATAGTTTTGAAACTTTGGGAAGAAAATCGTCCCGTTTTGGTACAAATGGGAATTTGAAGAAATGTAGACAAAATTGGTGAACAAGGAGTAACCAAAGTTCAATATACTAGTATAATAGTCTAAATATTGCTTTGAACCCCTTTAGAATGGATTCTACCCAATATATAATCCTAACTATAGTTTTGAAACTTTGGGAAGAAAATCGTCCCGTTTTGGTACAAATTGGAATTTGAAGAAATGTAGACAAAATTGGTGACCAAGGAGTAACCAATGTTCAATATATTAGTAAAATAGTCTAAATATAGCTTTGAACCCCTTTAGAATGGATTCTACCCAATATATAGTCCTAACTTTAGTTTTGAAACTTTGGGAAGAAAATCGTCCCATTTTGTTACAAATTGGAATTTGAAGAAATGTAGACAAAATTGGTGACCAAGGAGTAACCAATGTTCAATATATTAGTAAAATAGTCTAAATATAGCTTTGAACCCCTTTAGAATGGATTCTACCCAATATATAGTCCTAACTTTAGTTTTGAAACTTTGGGAAGAAAATCGTCCCATTTTGTTACAAATTGGAATTTGAAGAAATGTAGACAAAATTGGTGACCAAGGAGTAACCAATGTTCAATATATTAGTATAATGGTCTAAATATAGCTTTGAACCCCTTCAAAATGGATTCAACCCAATATATAGTCCTAACTATAGTTTTGAAACTTTGGGAAGAAAATCGTCCCGTTTTGGTACAAATGGGAATTTGAAGAATTTGACAAAAAATTGTCTCATCAAGAAGTAACCAAAGTTCAATATATTAGTATAATGGTCTAAATATAGATTTGAACCCCTTCAAAATGGATTCAACCCAATATATAGTCCTAACTATAGTTTTGAAACTTTGGGAAGAAAATCGTCCCGTTTTGGTACAAATGGGAATTTGAAGAAATGTAGACAAAATTGGTGAACAAGGAGTAACCAAAGTTCAATATATTAGTATAATAGTCTAAATATAGCTTTGAACCCCTTCAGAATGGATTCTACCCAATATATAGTCCTAACTATAGTTTTGAAACTTTGGGAAGAAAATCGTCCAATTTTGGTATAAATGGGAATTTGAAGAAATGTAGACAAAATTGGTTACCAAGGAGTAACCAATGTTCAATATATTAGTAAAATAGTCTAAATATTGCTTTGAACCCCTTTAGAATGGATTCTACCCAATATATAGTCCTAACTATAGTTTTGAAACTTTGGGAAGAAAATAGTCCCGTTTTGGTACAAATGGGAATTTGAAGAATTTGACACAAAATTGTCTCATCAAGAAGTAACCAAAGTTCAATATATTAGTATAATAGTCTAAATATAGCTTTGAACCCCTTCAGAATGGATTCTACCCAATATATAGTCCTAACTATAGTTTTGAAACTTTGGGAAGAAAATCGTCCCGTTTTGGTACAAATGGGAATTTGAAGAAATGTAGACAAAATTGGTGAACAAGGAGTAACCAAAGTTCAATATACTAGTATAATAGTCTAAATATTGCTTTGAACCCCTTCAGAATGGATTCTACCCAATATATAGTCCTAACTATAGTTTTGAAACTTTGGGAAGAAAATCGTCCCGTTTTGGTACAAATGGGAATTTGAAGAAATGTAGACAAAATTGGTGAACAAGGAGTAACCAAAGTTCAATATACTAGTATAATAGTCTAAATATTGCTTTGAACCCCTTTAGAATGGATTCTACCCAATATATAATCCTAACTATAGTTTTGAAACTTTGGGAAGAAAATCGTCCCGTTTTGGTACAAATTGGAATTTGAAGAAATGTAGACAAAATTGGTGACCAAGGAGTAACCAATGTTCAATATATTAGTAAAATAGTCTAAATATAGCTTTGAACCCCTTTAGAATGGATTCTACCCAATATATAGTCCTAACTTTAGTTTTGAAACTTTGGGAAGAAAATCGTCCCATTTTGTTACAAATTGGAATTTGAAGAAATGTAGACAAAATTGGTGACCAAGGAGTAACCAATGTTCAATATATTAGTAAAATAGTCTAAATATAGCTTTGAACCCCTTCAAAATGGATTCAACCCAATATATAGTCCTAACTATAGTTTTGAAACTTTGGGAAGAAAATCGTCCCGTTTTGGTACAAATGGGAATTTGAAGAAATGTAGACAAAATTGGTGAACAAGGAGTAACCAAAGTTCAATATATTAGTATAATAGTCTAAATATTGCTTTGAACCCCTTTAGAATGGATTCTACCCAATATATAATCCTAACTATAGTTTTGAAACTTTGGGAAGAAAATCGTCCCGTTTTGTTACAAATTGGAATTTGAAGAAATGTAGACAAAATTGGTGACCAAGGAGTAACCAATGTTCAATATATTAGTATAATGGTCTAAATATAGCTTTGAACCCCTTCAAAATGGATTCAACCCAATATATAGTCCTAACTATAGTTTTGAAACTTTGGGAAGAAAATCGTCCCGTTTTGGTACAAATGGGAATTTGAAGAATTTGACACAAAATTAGCTCATCAAGAAGTAACCAAACTTCAATATATTAGTATAATAGTCTAAATATAGCTTTGAACCCCTTCAGAATGAATTCTACCCAATATATAGTCCTAACTATAGTTTTGAAACTTTGGGAAGAAAATCGTCCCGTTTTGGTACAAATGGGAATTTGAAGAAATGTAGACAAAATTGGTGAACAAGGAGTAACCAAAGTTCAATATATTAGTATAATAGTCTAAATATAGCTTTGAACCCCTTCAGAATGGATTCTACCCAATATATAGTCCTAACTATAGTTTTGAAACTTTGGGAAGAAAATCGTCCAATTTTGGTATAAATGGGAATTTGAAGAAATGTAGACAAAATTGGTTACCAAGGAGTAACCAATGTTCAATATATTAGTAAAATAGTCTAAATATTGCTTTGAACCCCTTTAGAATGGATTCTACCCAATATATAGTCCTAACTTTAGTTTTGAAACTTTGGGAAGAAAATCGTCCCGTTTTGGTACAAATGGGAATTGGAAGAATTGTACACAAAATTGGCTCATCAAGAAGTAACCAAACTTAAATATATTAGTATAACAGTCTAAATATAGCTTTCAACCCCTTTGGAATGGATTCTAACCAATATATAGTCCTAACTATAATTTTGAAACTTTGGGAAGAAAATCGTCCAATTTTGGTATAAATGGGAATTTGAAGAAATGTAGACAAAATTGGTTACCAAGGAGTAACCAATGTTCAATATATTAGTAAAATAGTCTAAATATTGCTTTGAACCCCTTTAGAATGGATTCTACCCAATATATAGTCCTAACTATAGTTTTGAAACTTTGGGAAGAAAATAGTCCCGTTTTGGTACAAATGGGAATTTGAAGAATTTGACACAAAATTGTCTCATCAAGAAGTAACCAAAGTTCAATATATTAGTATAATGGTCTAAATATAGCTTTGAACCCCTTCAAAATGGATTCAACCCAATATATAGTCCTAACTATAGTTTTGAAACTTTGGGAAGAAAATCGTCCCGTTTTGGTACAAATGGGAATTTGAAGAAATGTAGACATAATTGGTGAACAAGGAGTAACCAAAGTTCAATATATTAGTATAATAGTCTAAATATTGCTTTGAACCCCTTTAGAATGGATTCTACCCAATATATAATCCTAACTATAGTTTTGAAACTTTGGGAAGAAAATCGTCCCGTTTTGTTACAAATTGGAATTTGAAGAAATGTAGACAAAATTGGTGACCAAGGAGTAACCAATGTTCAATATATTAGTATAATGGTCTAAATATAGCTTTGAACCCCTTCAAAATGGATTCAACCCAATATATAGTCCTAACTATAGTTTTGAAACTTTGGGAAGAAAATCGTCCCGTTTTGGTACAAATGGGAATTTGAAGAATTTGACACAAAATTAGCTCATCAAGAAGTAACCAAACTTCAATATATTAGTATAATAGTCTAAATATAGCTTTGAACCCCTTCAGAATGAATTCTACCCAATATATAGTCCTAACTATAGTTTTGAAACTTTGGGAAGAAAATCGTCCCGTTTTGGTACAAATGGGAATTTGAAGAAATGTAGACAAAATTGGTGAACAAGGAGTAACCAAAGTTCAATATATTAGTATAATAGTCTAAATATAGCTTTGAACCCCTTCAGAATGGATTCTACCCAATATATAGTCCTAACTATAGTTTTGAAACTTTGGGAAGAAAATCGTCCAATTTTGGTATAAATGGGAATTTGAAGAAATGTAGACAAAATTGGTTACCAAGGAGTAACCAATGTTCAATATATTAGTAAAATAGTCTAAATATTGCTTTGAACCCCTTTAGAATGGATTCTACCCAATATATAGTCCTAACTTTAGTTTTGAAACTTTGGGAAGAAAATCGTCCCGTTTTGGTACAAATGGGAATTTGAAGAATTGTACACAAAATTGGCTCATCAAGAAGTAACCAAACTTCAATATATTAGTATAACAGTCTAAATATAGCTTTCAACCCCTTTAGAATGGATTCTAACCAATATATAGTCCTAACTATAATTTTGAAACTTTGGGAAGAAAATCGTCCAATTTTGGTATAAATGGGAATTTGAAGAAATGTAGACAAAATTGGTTACCAAGGAGTAACCAATGTTCAATATATTAGTAAAATAGTCTAAATATTGCTTTGAACCCCTTTAGAATGGATTCTACCCAATATATAGTCCTAACTATAGTTTTGAAACTTTGGGAAGAAAATAGTCCCGTTTTGGTACAAATGGGAATTTGAAGAATTTGACACAAAATTGTCTCATCAAGAAGTAACCAAAGTTCAATATATTAGTATAATGGTCTAAATATAGCTTTGAACCCCTTCAAAATGGATTCAACCCAATATATAGTCCTAACTATAGTTTTGAAACTTTGGGAAGAAAATCGTCCCGTTTTGGTACAAATGGGAATTTGAAGAATTTGACACAAAATTAGCTCATCAAGAAGTAACCAAAGTTCAATATATTAGTATAATAGTCTAAATATTGCTTTGAACCCCTTTAGAATGGATTCTACCCAATATATAATCCTAACTATAGTTTTGAAACTTTGGGAAGAAAATCGTCCCGTTTTGGTACAAATTGGAATTTGAAGAAATGTAGACAAAATTGGTGACCAAGGAGTAACCAATGTTCAATATATTAGTAAAATAGTCTAAATATAGCTTTGAACCCCTTTAGAATGGATTCTACCCAATATATAGTCCTAACTATAGTTTTGAAACTTTGGGAAGAAAATCGTCCAATTTTGGTATAAATGGGAATTTGAAGAATTTGACACAAAATTGTCTCATCAAGAAGTAACCAAAGTTCAATATATTAGTATAATAGTCTAAATATAGCTTTGAACCCCTTCAGAATGGATTCTACCCAATATATAGTCCTAACTATAGTTTTGAAACTTTGGGAAGAAAATCGTCCAATTTTGGTATAAATGGGAATTTGAAGAAATGTAGACAAAATTGGTTACCAAGGAGTAACCAATGTTCAATATATTAGTAAAATAGTCTAAATATTGCTTTGAACCCCTTTAGAATGGATTCTACCCAATATATAGTCCTAACTTTAGTTTTGAAACTTTGGGAAGAAAATCGTCCCGTTTTGGTACAAATGGGAATTTGAAGAATTGTACACAAAATTGGCTCATCAAGAAGTAACCAAACTTCAATATATTAGTATAACAGTCTAAATATAGCTTTCAACCCCTTTAGAATGGATTCTAACCAATATATAGTCCTAACTATAATTTTGAAACTTTGGGAAGAAAATCGTCCAATTTTGGTATAAATGGGAATTTGAAGAAATGTAGACAAAATTGGTTACCAAGGAGTAACCAATGTTCAATATATTAGTAAAATAGTCTAAATATTGCTTTGAACCCCTTTAGAATGGATTCTACCCAATATATAGTCCTAACTATAGTTTTGAAACTTTGGGAAGAAAATAGTCCCGTTTTGGTACAAATGGGAATTTGAAGAATTTGACACAAAATTGTCTCATCAAGAAGTAACCAAAGTTCAATATATTAGTATAATGGTCTAAATATAGCTTTGAACCCCTTCAAAATGGATTCAACCCAATATATAGTCCTAACTATAGTTTTGAAACTTTGGGAAGAAAATCGTCCCGTTTTGGTACAAATGGGAATTTGAAGAATTTGACACAAAATTAGCTCATCAAGAAGTAACCAAAGTTCAATATATTAGTATAATAGTCTAAATATTGCTTTGAACCCCTTTAGAATGGATTCTACCCAATATATAATCCTAACTATAGTTTTGAAACTTTGGGAAGAAAATCGTCCCGTTTTGGTACAAATTGGAATTTGAAGAAATGTAGACAAAATTGGTGACCAAGGAGTAACCAATGTTCAATATATTAGTAAAATAGTCTAAATATAGCTTTGAACCCCTTTAGAATGGATTCTACCCAATATATAGTCCTAACTATAGTTTTGAAACTTTGGGAAGAAAATCGTCCAATTTTGGTATAAATGGGAATTTGAAGAATTTGACACAAAATTGTCTCATCAAGAAGTAACCAAAGTTCAATATATTAGTATAATAGTCTAAATATAGCTTTGAACCCCTTCAGAATGGATTCTACCCAATATATAGTCCTAACTATAGTTTTGAAACTTTGGGAAGAAAATCGTCCAATTTTGGTATAAATGGGAATTTGAAGAAATGTAGACAAAATTGGTTACCAAGGAGTAACCAATGTTCAATATATTAGTAAAATAGTCTAAATATTGCTTTGAACCCCTTTAGAATGGATTCTACCCAATATATAGTCCTAACTTTAGTTTTGAAACTTTGGGAAGAAAATCGTCCCATTTTGTTACAAATTGGAATTTGAAGAAATGTAGACAAAATTGGTGACCAAGGAGTAACCAATGTTCAATATATTAGTATAATGGTCTAAATATAGCTTTGAACCCCTTCAAAATGGATTCAACCCAATATATAGTCCTAACTATAGTTTTGAAACTTTGGGAAGAAAATCGTCCCGTTTTGGTACAAATGGGAATTTGAAGAATTTGACAAAAAATTGTCTCATCAAGAAGTAACCAAAGTTCAATATATTAGTATAATGGTCTAAATATAGATTTGAACCCCTTCAAAATGGATTCAACCCAATATATAGTCCTAACTATAGTTTTGAAACTTTGGGAAGAAAATCGTCCCGTTTTGGTACAAATGGGAATTTGAAGAAATGTAGACAAAATTGGTGAACAAGGAGTAACCAAAGTTCAATATATTAGTATAATAGTCTAAATATAGCTTTGAACCCCTTCAGAATGGATTCTACCCAATATATAGTCCTAACTATAGTTTTGAAACTTTGGGAAGAAAATCGTCCAATTTTGGTATAAATGGGAATTTGAAGAAATGTAGACAAAATTGGTTACCAAGGAGTAACCAATGTTCAATATATTAGTAAAATAGTCTAAATATTGCTTTGAACCCCTTTAGAATGGATTCTACCCAATATATAGTCCTAACTATAGTTTTGAAACTTTGGGAAGAAAATAGTCCCGTTTTGGTACAAATGGGAATTTGAAGAATTTGACACAAAATTGTCTCATCAAGAAGTAACCAAAGTTCAATATATTAGTATAATAGTCTAAATATAGCTTTGAACCCCTTCAGAATGGATTCTACCCAATATATAGTCCTAACTATAGTTTTGAAACTTTGGGAAGAAAATCGTCCCGTTTTGGTACAAATGGGAATTTGAAGAAATGTAGACAAAATTGGTGAACAAGGAGTAACCAAAGTTCAATATACTAGTATAATAGTCTAAATATTGCTTTGAACCCCTTCAGAATGGATTCTACCCAATATATAGTCCTAACTATAGTTTTGAAACTTTGGGAAGAAAATCGTCCCGTTTTGGTACAAATGGGAATTTGAAGAAATGTAGACAAAATTGGTGAACAAGGAGTAACCAAAGTTCAATATACTAGTATAATAGTCTAAATATTGCTTTGAACCCCTTTAGAATGGATTCTACCCAATATATAATCCTAACTATAGTTTTGAAACTTTGGGAAGAAAATCGTCCCGTTTTGGTACAAATTGGAATTTGAAGAAATGTAGACAAAATTGGTGACCAAGGAGTAACCAATGTTCAATATATTAGTAAAATAGTCTAAATATAGCTTTGAACCCCTTTAGAATGGATTCTACCCAATATATAGTCCTAACTTTAGTTTTGAAACTTTGGGAAGAAAATCGTCCCATTTTGTTACAAATTGGAATTTGAAGAAATGTAGACAAAATTGGTGACCAAGGAGTAACCAATGTTCAATATATTAGTAAAATAGTCTAAATATAGCTTTGAACCCCTTCAAAATGGATTCAACCCAATATATAGTCCTAACTATAGTTTTGAAACTTTGGGAAGAAAATCGTCCCGTTTTGGTACAAATGGGAATTTGAAGAAATGTAGACAAAATTGGTGAACAAGGAGTAACCAAAGTTCAATATATTAGTATAATAGTCTAAATATTGCTTTGAACCCCTTTAGAATGGATTCTACCCAATATATAATCCTAACTATAGTTTTGAAACTTTGGGAAGAAAATCGTCCCGTTTTGTTACAAATTGGAATTTGAAGAAATGTAGACAAAATTGGTGACCAAGGAGTAACCAATGTTCAATATATTAGTATAATGGTCTAAATATAGCTTTGAACCCCTTCAAAATGGATTCAACCCAATATATAGTCCTAACTATAGTTTTGAAACTTTGGGAAGAAAATCGTCCCGTTTTGGTACAAATGGGAATTTGAAGAATTTGACACAAAATTAGCTCATCAAGAAGTAACCAAACTTCAATATATTAGTATAATAGTCTAAATATAGCTTTGAACCCCTTCAGAATGAATTCTACCCAATATATAGTCCTAACTATAGTTTTGAAACTTTGGGAAGAAAATCGTCCCGTTTTGGTACAAATGGGAATTTGAAGAAATGTAGACAAAATTGGTGAACAAGGAGTAACCAAAGTTCAATATATTAGTATAATAGTCTAAATATAGCTTTGAACCCCTTCAGAATGGATTCTACCCAATATATAGTCCTAACTATAGTTTTGAAACTTTGGGAAGAAAATCGTCCAATTTTGGTATAAATGGGAATTTGAAGAAATGTAGACAAAATTGGTTACCAAGGAGTAACCAATGTTCAATATATTAGTAAAATAGTCTAAATATTGCTTTGAACCCCTTTAGAATGGATTCTACCCAATATATAGTCCTAACTTTAGTTTTGAAACTTTGGGAAGAAAATCGTCCCGTTTTGGTACAAATGGGAATTTGAAGAATTGTACACAAAATTGGCTCATCAAGAAGTAACCAAACTTAAATATATTAGTATAACAGTCTAAATATAGCTTTCAACCCCTTTGGAATGGATTCTAACCAATATATAGTCCTAACTATAATTTTGAAACTTTGGGAAGAAAATCGTCCAATTTTGGTATAAATGGGAATTTGAAGAAATGTAGACAAAATTGGTTACCAAGGAGTAACCAATGTTCAATATATTAGTAAAATAGTCTAAATATTGCTTTGAACCCCTTTAGAATGGATTCTACCCAATATATAGTCCTAACTATAGTTTTGAAACTTTGGGAAGAAAATAGTCCCGTTTTGGTACAAATGGGAATTTGAAGAATTTGACACAAAATTGTCTCATCAAGAAGTAACCAAAGTTCAATATATTAGTATAATGGTCTAAATATAGCTTTGAACCCCTTCAAAATGGATTCAACCCAATATATAGTCCTAACTATAGTTTTGAAACTTTGGGAAGAAAATCGTCCCGTTTTGGTACAAATGGGAATTTGAAGAAATGTAGACATAATTGGTGAACAAGGAGTAACCAAAGTTCAATATATTAGTATAATAGTCTAAATATTGCTTTGAACCCCTTTAGAATGGATTCTACCCAATATATAATCCTAACTATAGTTTTGAAACTTTGGGAAGAAAATCGTCCCGTTTTGTTACAAATTGGAATTTGAAGAAATGTAGACAAAATTGGTGACCAAGGAGTAACCAATGTTCAATATATTAGTATAATGGTCTAAATATAGCTTTGAACCCCTTCAAAATGGATTCAACCCAATATATAGTCCTAACTATAGTTTTGAAACTTTGGGAAGAAAATCGTCCCGTTTTGGTACAAATGGGAATTTGAAGAATTTGACACAAAATTAGCTCATCAAGAAGTAACCAAACTTCAATATATTAGTATAATAGTCTAAATATAGCTTTGAACCCCTTCAGAATGAATTCTACCCAATATATAGTCCTAACTATAGTTTTGAAACTTTGGGAAGAAAATCGTCCCGTTTTGGTACAAATGGGAATTTGAAGAAATGTAGACAAAATTGGTGAACAAGGAGTAACCAAAGTTCAATATATTAGTATAATAGTCTAAATATAGCTTTGAACCCCTTCAGAATGGATTCTACCCAATATATAGTCCTAACTATAGTTTTGAAACTTTGGGAAGAAAATCGTCCAATTTTGGTATAAATGGGAATTTGAAGAAATGTAGACAAAATTGGTTACCAAGGAGTAACCAATGTTCAATATATTAGTAAAATAGTCTAAATATTGCTTTGAACCCCTTTAGAATGGATTCTACCCAATATATAGTCCTAACTTTAGTTTTGAAACTTTGGGAAGAAAATCGTCCCGTTTTGGTACAAATGGGAATTTGAAGAATTGTACACAAAATTGGCTCATCAAGAAGTAACCAAACTTCAATATATTAGTATAACAGTCTAAATATAGCTTTCAACCCCTTTAGAATGGATTCTAACCAATATATAGTCCTAACTATAATTTTGAAACTTTGGGAAGAAAATCGTCCAATTTTGGTATAAATGGGAATTTGAAGAAATGTAGACAAAATTGGTTACCAAGGAGTAACCAATGTTCAATATATTAGTAAAATAGTCTAAATATTGCTTTGAACCCCTTTAGAATGGATTCTACCCAATATATAGTCCTAACTATAGTTTTGAAACTTTGGGAAGAAAATAGTCCCGTTTTGGTACAAATGGGAATTTGAAGAATTTGACACAAAATTGTCTCATCAAGAAGTAACCAAAGTTCAATATATTAGTATAATGGTCTAAATATAGCTTTGAACCCCTTCAAAATGGATTCAACCCAATATATAGTCCTAACTTTAGTTTTGAAACTTTGGGAAGAAAATCGTCCCGTTTTGGTACAAATGGGAATTTGAAGAATTGTACACAAAATTGGCTCATCAAGAAGTAACCAAACTTCAATATATTAGTATAACAGTCTAAATATAGCTTTCAACCCCTTTAGAATGGATTCTAACCAATATATAGTCCTAACTATAATTTTGAAACTTTGGGAAGAAAATCGTCCAATTTTGGTATAAATGGGAATTTGAAGAAATGTAGACAAAATTGGTTACCAAGGAGTAACCAATGTTCAATATATTAGTAAAATAGTCTAAATATTGCTTTGAACCCCTTTAGAATGGATTCTACCCAATATATAGTCCTAACTATAGTTTTGAAACTTTGGGAAGAAAATAGTCCCGTTTTGGTACAAATGGGAATTTGAAGAATTTGACACAAAATTGTCTCATCAAGAAGTAACCAAAGTTCAATATATTAGTATAATGGTCTAAATATAGCTTTGAACCCCTTCAAAATGGATTCAACCCAATATATAGTCCTAACTATAGTTTTGAAACTTTGGGAAGAAAATCGTCCCGTTTTGGTACAAATGGGAATTTGAAGAATTTGACACAAAATTAGCTCATCAAGAAGTAACCAAAGTTCAATATATTAGTATAATAGTCTAAATATTGCTTTGAACCCCTTTAGAATGGATTCTACCCAATATATAATCCTAACTATAGTTTTGAAACTTTGGGAAGAAAATCGTCCCGTTTTGGTACAAATTGGAATTTGAAGAAATGTAGACAAAATTGGTGACCAAGGAGTAACCAATGTTCAATATATTAGTAAAATAGTCTAAATATAGCTTTGAACCCCTTTAGAATGGATTCTACCCAATATATAGTCCTAACTATAGTTTTGAAACTTTGGGAAGAAAATCGTCCAATTTTGGTATAAATGGGAATTTGAAGAATTTGACACAAAATTGTCTCATCAAGAAGTAACCAAAGTTCAATATATTAGTATAATAGTCTAAATATAGCTTTGAACCCCTTCAGAATGGATTCTACCCAATATATAGTCCTAACTATAGTTTTGAAACTTTGGGAAGAAAATCGTCCAATTTTGGTATAAATGGGAATTTGAAGAAATGTAGACAAAATTGGTTACCAAGGAGTAACCAATGTTCAATATATTAGTAAAATAGTCTAAATATTGCTTTGAACCCCTTTAGAATGGATTCTACCCAATATATAGTCCTAACTTTAGTTTTGAAACTTTGGGAAGAAAATCGTCCCGTTTTGGTACAAATGGGAATTTGAAGAATTGTACACAAAATTGGCTCATCAAGAAGTAACCAAACTTCAATATATTAGTATAACAGTCTAAATATAGCTTTCAACCCCTTTAGAATGGATTCTAACCAATATATAGTCCTAACTATAATTTTGAAACTTTGGGAAGAAAATCGTCCAATTTTGGTATAAATGGGAATTTGAAGAAATGTAGACAAAATTGGTTACCAAGGAGTAACCAATGTTCAATATATTAGTAAAATAGTCTAAATATTGCTTTGAACCCCTTTAGAATGGATTCTACCCAATATATAGTCCTAACTATAGTTTTGAAACTTTGGGAAGAAAATAGTCCCGTTTTGGTACAAATGGGAATTTGAAGAATTTGACACAAAATTGTCTCATCAAGAAGTAACCAAAGTTCAATATATTAGTATAATGGTCTAAATATAGCTTTGAACCCCTTCAAAATGGATTCAACCCAATATATAGTCCTAACTATAGTTTTGAAACTTTGGGAAGAAAATCGTCCCGTTTTGGTACAAATGGGAATTTGAAGAAATGTAGACAAAATTGGTGAACAAGGAGTAACCAAAGTTCAATATATTAGTATAATAGTCTAAATATAGCTTTGAACCCCTTCAGAATGGATTCTACCCAATATATAGTCCTAACTATAGTTTTGAAACTTTGGGAAGAAAATCGTCCAATTTTGGTATAAATGGGAATTTGAAGAAATGTAGACAAAATTGGTTACCAAGGAGTAACCAATGTTCAATATATTAGTAAAATAGTCTAAATATTGCTTTGAACCCCTTTAGAATGGATTCTACCCAATATATAGTCCTAACTATAGTTTTGAAACTTTGGGAAGAAAATAGTCCCGTTTTGGTACAAATGGGAATTTGAAGAATTTGACACAAAATTGTCTCATCAAGAAGTAACCAAAGTTCAATATATTAGTATAATGGTCTAAATATAGCTTTGAACCCCTTCAAAATGGATTCAACCCAATATATAGTCCTAACTATAGTTTTGAAACTTTGGGAAGAAAATCGTCCCGTTTTGGTACAAATGGGAATTTGAAGAAATGTAGACATAATTGGTGAACAAGGAGTAACCAAAGTTCAATATATTAGTATAATAGTCTAAATATTGCTTTGAACCCCTTTAGAATGGATTCTACCCAATATATAATCCTAACTATAGTTTTGAAACTTTGGGAAGAAAATCGTCCCGTTTTGTTACAAATTGGAATTTGAAGAAATGTAGACAAAATTGGTGACCAAGGAGTAACCAATGTTCAATATATTAGTATAATGGTCTAAATATAGCTTTGAACCCCTTCAAAATGGATTCAACCCAATATATAGTCCTAACTATAGTTTTGAAACTTTGGGAAGAAAATCGTCCCGTTTTGGTACAAATGGGAATTTGAAGAATTTGACACAAAATTAGCTCATCAAGAAGTAACCAAACTTCAATATATTAGTATAATAGTCTAAATATAGCTTTGAACCCCTTCAGAATGAATTCTACCCAATATATAGTCCTAACTATAGTTTTGAAACTTTGGGAAGAAAATCGTCCCGTTTTGGTACAAATGGGAATTTGAAGAAATGTAGACAAAATTGGTGAACAAGGAGTAACCAAAGTTCAATATATTAGTATAATAGTCTAAATATAGCTTTGAACCCCTTCAGAATGGATTCTACCCAATATATAGTCCTAACTATAGTTTTGAAACTTTGGGAAAAAAATCGTCCAATTTTGGTATAAATGGGAATTTGAAGAAATGTAGACAAAATTGGTTACCAAGGAGTAACCAATGTTCAATATATTAGTAAAATAGTCTAAATATTGCTTTGAACCCCTTTAGAATGGATTCTACCCAATATATAGTCCTAACTTTAGTTTTGAAACTTTGGGAAGAAAATCGTCCCGTTTTGGTACAAATGGGAATTTGAAGAATTGTACACAAAATTGGCTCATCAAGAAGTAACCAAACTTCAATATATTAGTATAACAGTCTAAATATAGCTTTCAACCCCTTTAGAATGGATTCTAACCAATATATAGTCCTAACTATAATTTTGAAACTTTGGGAAGAAAATCGTCCAATTTTGGTATAAATGGGAATTTGAAGAAATGTAGACAAAATTGGTTACCAAGGAGTAACCAATGTTCAATATATTAGTAAAATAGTCTAAATATTGCTTTGAACCCCTTTAGAATGGATTCTACCCAATATATAGTCCTAACTATAGTTTTGAAACTTTGGGAAGAAAATAGTCCCGTTTTGGTACAAATGGGAATTTGAAGAATTTGACACAAAATTGTCTCATCAAGAAGTAACCAAAGTTCAATATATTAGTATAATGGTCTAAATATAGCTTTGAACCCCTTCAAAATGGATTCAACCCAATATATAGTCCTAACTATAGTTTTGAAACTTTGGGAAGAAAATCGTCCCGTTTTGGTACAAATGGGAATTTGAAGAATTTGACACAAAATTAGCTCATCAAGAAGTAACCAAAGTTCAATATATTAGTATAATAGTCTAAATATTGCTTTGAACCCCTTTAGAATGGATTCTACCCAATATATAATCCTAACTATAGTTTTGAAACTTTGGGAAGAAAATCGTCCCGTTTTGGTACAAATTGGAATTTGAAGAAATGTAGACAAAATTGGTGACCAAGGAGTAACCAATGTTCAATATATTAGTAAAATAGTCTAAATATAGCTTTGAACCCCTTTAGAATGGATTCTACCCAATATATAGTCCTAACTATAGTTTTGAAACTTTGGGAAGAAAATCGTCCAATTTTGGTATAAATGGGAATTTGAAGAATTTGACACAAAATTGTCTCATCAAGAAGTAACCAAAGTTCAATATATTAGTATAATAGTCTAAATATAGCTTTGAACCCCTTCAGAATGGATTCTACCCAATATATAGTCCTAACTATAGTTTTGAAACTTTGGGAAGAAAATCGTCCAATTTTGGTATAAATGGGAATTTGAAGAAATGTAGACAAAATTGGTTACCAAGGAGTAACCAATGTTCAATATATTAGTAAAATAGTCTAAATATTGCTTTGAACCCCTTTAGAATGGATTCTACCCAATATATAGTCCTAACTTTAGTTTTGAAACTTTGGGAAGAAAATCGTCCCGTTTTGGTACAAATGGGAATTTGAAGAATTGTACACAAAATTGGCTCATCAAGAAGTAACCAAACTTCAATATATTAGTATAACAGTCTAAATATAGCTTTCAACCCCTTTAGAATGGATTCTAACCAATATATAGTCCTAACTATAATTTTGAAACTTTGGGAAGAAAATCGTCCAATTTTGGTATAAATGGGAATTTGAAGAAATGTAGACAAAATTGGTTACCAAGGAGTAACCAATGTTCAATATATTAGTAAAATAGTCTAAATATTGCTTTGAACCCCTTTAGAATGGATTCTACCCAATATATAGTCCTAACTATAGTTTTGAAACTTTGGGAAGAAAATAGTCCCGTTTTGGTACAAATGGGAATTTGAAGAATTTGACACAAAATTGTCTCATCAAGAAGTAACCAAAGTTCAATATATTAGTATAATGGTCTAAATATAGCTTTGAACCCCTTCAAAATGGATTCAACCCAATATATAGTCCTAACTATAGTTTTGAAACTTTGGGAAGAAAATCGTCCCGTTTTGGTACAAATGGGAATTTGAAGAAATGTAGACAAAATTGGTGAACAAGGAGTAACCAAAGTTCAATATATTAGTATAATAGTCTAAATATTGCTTTGAACCCCTTTAGAATGGATTCTACCCAATATATAATCCTAACTATAGTTTTGAAACTTTGGGAAGAAAATCGTCCCGTTTTGTTACAAATTGGAATTTGAAGAAATGTAGACAAAATTGGTGACCAAGGAGTAACCAATGTTCAATATATTAGTATAATGGTCTAAATATAGCTTTGAACCCCTTCAAAATGGATTCAACCCAATATATAGTCCTAACTATAGTTTTGAAACTTTGGGAAGAAAATCGTCCCGTTTTGGTACAAATGGGAATTTGAAGAATTTGACACAAAATTAGCTCATCAAGAAGTAACCAAACTTCAATATATTAGTATAATAGTCTAAATATAGCTTTGAACCCCTTCAGAATGAATTCTACCCAATATATAGTCCAAACTATAGTTTTGAAACTTTGGGAAGAAAATCGTCCAATTTTGGTATAAATGGGAATTTGAAGAAATGTAGACAAAATTGGTTACCAAGGAGTAACCAATGTTCAATATATTAGTAAAATAGTCTAAATATTGCTTTGAACCCCTTTAGAATGGATTCTACCCAATATATAGTCCTAACTTTAGTTTTGAAACTTTGGGAAGAAAATCGTCCCGTTTTGGTACAAATGGGAATTTGAAGAATTGTACACAAAATTGGCTCATCAAGAAGTAACCAAACTTCAATATATTAGTATAACAGTCTAAATATAGCTTTCAACCCCTTTAGAATGGATTCTAACCAATATATAGTCCTAACTATAATTTTGAAACTTTGGGAAGAAAATCGTCCAATTTTGGTATAAATGGGAATTTGAAGAAATGTAGACAAAATTGGTTACCAAGGAGTAACCAATGTTCAATATATTAGTAAAATAGTCTAAATATTGCTTTGAACCCCTTTAGAATGGATTCTACCCAATATATAGTCCTAACTATAGTTTTGAAACTTTGGGAAGAAAATAGTCCCGTTTTGGTACAAATGGGAATTTGAAGAATTTGACACAAAATTGTCTCATCAAGAAGTAACCAAAGTTCAATATATTAGTATAATGGTCTAAATATAGCTTTGAACCCCTTCAAAATGGATTCAACCCAATATATAGTCCTAACTATAGTTTTGAAACTTTGGGAAGAAAATCGTCCCGTTTTGGTACAAATGGGAATTTGAAGAAATGTAGACAAAATTGGTGAACAAGGAGTAACCAAAGTTCAATATATTAGTATAATAGTCTAAATATTGCTTTGAACCCCTTTAGAATGGATTCTACCCAATATATAATCCTAACTATAGTTTTGAAACTTTGGGAAGAAAATTGTCCCGTTTTGTTACAAATTGGAATTTGAAGAAATGTAGACAAAATTGGTGACCAAGGAGTAACCAATGTTCAATATATTAGTATAATGGTCTAAATATAGCTTTGAACCCCTTCAAAATGGATTCAACCCAATATATAGTCCTAACTATAGTTTTGAAACTTTGGGAAGAAAATCGTCCCGTTTTGGTACAAATGGGAATTTGAAGAATTTGACACAAAATTAGCTCATCAAGAAGTAACCAAACTTCAATATATTAGTATAATAGTCTAAATATAGCTTTGAACCCCTTCAGAATGAATTCTACCCAATATATAGTCCAAACTATAGTTTTGAAACTTTGGGAAGAAAATCGTCCCGTTTTGGTACAAATGGGAATTTGAAGAAATGTAGACAAAATTGGTGAACAAGGAGTAACCAAAGTTCAATATATTAGTATAATAGTCTAAATATAGCTTTGAACCCCTTCAGAATGGATTCTACCCAATATATAGTCCTAACTATAGTTTTGAAACTTTGGGAAGAAAATCGTCCAATTTTGGTATAAATGGGAATTTGAAGAAATGTAGACAAAATTGGTTACCAAGGAGTAACCAATGTTCAATATATTAGTAAAATAGTCTAAATATTGCTTTGAACCCCTTTAGAATGGATTCTACCCAATATATAGTCCTAACTTTAGTTTTGAAACTTTGGGAAGAAAATCGTCCCGTTTTGGTACAAATGGGAATTTGAAGAATTTTACACAAAATTGGCTCATCAAGAAGTAACCAAACTTCAATATATTAGTATAACAGTCTAAATATAGCTTTCAACCCCTTTAGAATGGATTCTAACCAATATATAGTCCTAACTATAATTTTGAAACTTTGGGAAGAAAATCGTCCAATTTTGGTATAAATGGGAATTTGAAGAAATGTAGACAAAATTGGTTACCAAGGAGTAACCAATGTTCAATATATTAGTAAAATAGTCTAAATATTGCTTTGAACCCCTTTAGAATGGATTCTACCCAATATATAGTCCTAACTATAGTTTTGAAACTTTGGGAAGAAAATAGTCCCGTTTTGGTACAAATGGGAATTTGAAGAATTTGACACAAAATTGTCTCATCAAGAAGTAACCAAAGTTCAATATATTAGTATAATGGTCTAAATATAGCTTTGAACCCCTTCAAAATGGATTCAACCCAATATATAGTCCTAACTTTAGTTTTGAAACTTTGGGAAGAAAATCGTCCCGTTTTGGTACAAATGGGAATTTGAAGAATTGTACACAAAATTGGCTCATCAAGAAGTAACCAAACTTCAATATATTAGTATAACAGTCTAAATATAGCTTTCAACCCCTTTAGAATGGATTCTAACCAATATATAGTCCTAACTATAATTTTGAAACTTTGGGAAGAAAATCGTCCAATTTTGGTATAAATGGGAATTTGAAGAAATGTAGACAAAATTGGTTACCAAGGAGTAACCAATGTTCAATATATTAGTAAAATAGTCTAAATATTGCTTTGAACCCCTTTAGAATGGATTCTACCCAATATATAGTCCTAACTATAGTTTTGAAACTTTGGGAAGAAAATAGTCCCGTTTTGGTACAAATGGGAATTTGAAGAATTTGACACAAAATTGTCTCATCAAGAAGTAACCAAAGTTCAATATATTAGTATAATGGTCTAAATATAGCTTTGAACCCCTTCAAAATGGATTCAACCCAATATATAGTCCTAACTATAGTTTTGAAACTTTGGGAAGAAAATCGTCCCGTTTTGGTACAAATGGGAATTTGAAGAAATGTAGACAAAATTGGTGAACAAGGAGTAACCAAAGTTCAATATATTAGTTTAATAGTCTAAATATTGCTTTGAACCCCTTTAGAATGGATTCTACCCAATATATAATCCTAACTATAGTTTTGAAACTTTGGGAAGAAAATCGTCCCGTTTTGTTACAAATTGGAATTTGAAGAAATGTAGACAAAATTGGTGACCAAGGAGTAACCAATGTTCAATATATTAGTAAAATAGTCTAAATATAGCTTTGAACCCCTTTAGAATGGATTCTACCCAATATATAGTCCTAACTATAGTTTTGAAACTTTGGGAAGAAAATAGTCCCGTTTTGGTACAAATGGGAATTTGAAGAATTTGACACAAAATTGTCTCATCAAGAAGTAACCAAAGTTCAATATATTAGTATAATAGTCTAAATATAGCTTTGAACCCCTTCAGAATGGATTCTACCCAATATATAGTCCTAACTATAGTTTTGAAACTTTGGGAAGAAAATCGTCCAATTTTGGTATAAATGGGAATTTGAAGAAATGTAGACAAAATTGGTTACCAAGGAGTAACCAATGTTCAATATATTAGTAAAATAGTCTAAATATTGCTTTGAACCCCTTTAGAATGGATTCTACCCAATATATAGTCCTAACTTTAGTTTTGAAACTTTGGGAAGAAAATCGTCCCGTTTTGGTACAAATGGGAATTTGAAGAATTGTACACAAAATTGGCTCATCAAGAAGTAACCAAACTTCAATATATTAGTATAACAGTCTAAATATAGCTTTCAACCCCTTTAGAATGGATTCTAACCAATATATAGTCCTAACTATAATTTTGAAACTTTGGGAAGAAAATCGTCCAATTTTGGTATAAATGGGAATTTGAAGAAATGTAGACAAAATTGGTTACCAAGGAGTAACCAATGTTCAATATATTAGTAAAATAGTCTAAATATTGCTTTGAACCCCTTTAGAATGGATTCTACCCAATATATAGTCCTAACTATAGTTTTGAAACTTTGGGAAGAAAATAGTCCCGTTTTGGTACAAATGGGAATTTGAAGAATTTGACACAAAATTGTCTCATCAAGAAGTAACCAAAGTTCAATATATTAGTATAATGGTCTAAATATAGCTTTGAACCCCTTCAAAATGGATTCAACCCAATATATAGTCCTAACTATAGTTTTGAAACTTTGGGAAGAAAATCGTCCCGTTTTGGTACAAATGGGAATTTGAAGAAATGTAGACAAAATTGGTGAACAAGGAGTAACCAAAGTTCAATATATTAGTATAATAGTCTAAATATTGCTTTGAACCCCTTTAGAATGGATTCTACCCAATATATAATCCTAACTATAGTTTTGAAACTTTGGGAAGAAAATCGTCCCGTTTTGTTACAAATTGGAATTTGAAGAAATGTAGACAAAATTGGTGACCAAGGAGTAACCAATGTTCAATATATTAGTATAATGGTCTAAATATAGCTTTGAACCCCTTTATAATGGATTCTACCCAATAGATAATCCTAACTATAGTTTTGAAACTTTGGGAAGAAAATCGTCCCGTTTTGTTACAAATTGGAATTTGAAGAAATGTAGACAAAATTGGTGACCAAGGAGTAACCAATGTTCAATATATTAGTATAATGGTCTAAATATAGCTTTGAACCCCTTCAAAATGGATTCAACCCAATAATTAGTCCTAACTATAGTTTTGAAACTTTGGGAAGAAAATCGTCCCGTTTTGGTACAAATGGGAATTTGAAGAAATGTAGACAAAATTGGTGAACAAGGAGTAACCAAAGTTCAATATATTAGTATAATAGTCTAAATATAGCTTTGAACCCCTTCAGAATGGATTCTACCCAATATATAGTCCTAACTATAGTTTTGAAACTTTGGGAAGAAAATCGTCCAATTTTGGTATAAATGGGAATTTGAAGAAATGTAGACAAAATTGGTTACCAAGGAGTAACCAATGTTCAATATATTAGTAAAATAGTCTAAATATTGCTTTGAACCCCTTTAGAATGGATTCTACCCAATATATAGTCCTAACTTTAGTTTTGAAACTTTGGGAAGAAAATCGTCCCGTTTTGGTACAAATGGGAATTTGAAGAATTGTACACAAAATTGGCTCATCAAGAAGTAACCAAACTTCAATATATTAGTATAACAGTCTAAATATAGCTTTCAACCCCTTTAGAATGGATTCTAACCAATATATAGTCCTAACTATAATTTTGAAACTTTGGGAAGAAAATCATCCAATTTTGGTATAAATGGGAATTTGAAGAAATGTAGACAAAATTGGTTACCAAGGAGTAACCAATGTTCAATATATTAGTAAAATAGTCTAAATATTGCTTTGAACCCCTTTAGAATGGATTCTACCCAATATATAGTCCTAACTATAGTTTTGAAACTTTGGGAAGAAAATAGTCCCGTTTTGGTACAAATGGGAATTTGAAGAATTTGACACAAAATTGTCTCATCAAGAAGTAACCAAAGTTCAATATATTAGTATAATGGTCTAAATATAGCTTTGAACCCCTTCAAAATGGATTCAACCCAATATATAGTCCTAACTATAGTTTTGAAACTTTGGGAAGAAAATCGTCCCGTTTTGGTACAAATGGGAATTTGAAGAATTTGACACAAAATTAGCTCATCAAGAAGTAACCAAAGTTCAATATATTAGTATAATAGTCTAAATATTGCTTTGAACCCCTTTAGAATGGATTCTACCCAATATATAATCCTAACTATAGTTTTGAAACTTTGGGAAGAAAATCGTCCCGTTTTGGTACAAATTGGAATTTGAAGAAATGTAGACAAAATTGGTGACCAAGGAGTAACCAATGTTCAATATATTAGTAAAATAGTCTAAATATAGCTTTGAACCCCTTTAGAATGGATTCTACCCAATATATAGTCCTAACTATAGTTTTGAAACTTTGGGAAGAAAATAGTCCCGTTTTGGTACAAATGGGAATTTGAAGAATTTGACACAAAATTGTCTCATCAAGAAGTAACCAAAGTTCAATATATTAGTATAATAGTCTAAATATAGCTTTGAACCCCTTCAGAATGGATTCTACCCAATATATAGTCCTAACTATAGTTTTGAAACTTTGGGAAGAAAATCGTCCAATTTTGGTATAAATGGGAATTTGAAGAAATGTAGACAAAATTGGTTCCAAGGAGTAACCAATGTTCAATATATTAGTAAAATAGTCTAAATATTGCTTTGAACCCCTTTAGAATGGATTCTACCCAATATATAGTCCTAACTATAGTTTTGAAACTTTGGGAAGAAAATAGTCCCGTTTTGGTACAAATGGGAATTTGAAGAATTTGACACAAAATTGTCTCATCAAGAAGTAACCAAAGTTCAATATATTAGTATAATGGTCTAAATATAGCTTTGAACCCCTTCAAAATGGATTCAACCCAATATATAGTCCTAACTATAGTTTTGAAACTTTGGGAAGAAAATAGTCCCGTTTTAATACTAATGGGAATTTGAAGAATTTGACACAAAATTGTCTCATCAAGAAGTAACCAAAGTTCAATATATTAATATAATGGTCTAAATATAGCTTTGAACCCCTTCAGAATGGATTCTACCCAATATATAGTCCTAACTATAGTTTTGAAACTTTGGGAAGAAAATAGTCCCGTTTTGGTACAAATGGGAATTTGAAGAATTTGACACAAAATTGTCTCATCAAGAAGTAACCAAAGTTCAATATATTAGTATAATGGTCTAAATGTAACTTTGAACCCCTTAAAAATGGATTCAACCCAATATATAGTCCTAACTATAGTTTTGAAACTTTGGGAAGAAAATAGTCCCGTTTTGGTACAAATGGGAATTTGAAGAATTTGACACAAAATTGTCTCATCAAGAAGTAACCAAAGTTCAATATATTAGTATAATAGTCTAAATATAGCTTTGAACCCCTTCAGAATGGATTCTACCCAATATATAGTCCTAACTATAGTTTTGAAACTTTGGGAAGAAAATCGTCCAATTTTGGTATAAATGGGAATTTGAAGAAATGTAGACAAAATTGGTTACCAAGGAGTAACCAATGTTCAATATATTAGTAAAATAGTCTAAATATTGCTTTGAACCCCTTTAGAATGGATTCTACCCAATATATAGTCCTAACTTTAGTTTTGAAACTTTGGGAAGAAAATCGTCCCGTTTTGGTACAAATGGGAATTTGAAGAATTGTACACAAAATTGGCTCATCAAGAAGTAACCAAACTTCAATATATTAGTATAACAGTCTAAATATAGCTTTCAACCCCTTTAGAATGGATTCTAACTAATATATAGTCCTAACTATAATTTTGAAACTTTGGGAAGAAAATCGTCCAATTTTGGTATAAATGGGAATTTGAAGAAATGTAGACAAAATTGGTTACCAAGGAGTAACCAATGTTCAATATATTAGTAAAATAGTCTAAATATTGCTTTGAACCCCTTTAGAATGGATTCTACCCAATATATAGTCCTAACTATAGTTTTGAAACTTTGGGAAGAAAATAGTCCCGTTTTGGTACAAATGGGAATTTGAAGAATTTGACACAAAATTGTCTCATCAAGAAGTAACCAAAGTTCAATATATTAGTATAATGGTCTAAATATAGCTTTGAACCCCTTCAAAATGGATTCAACCCAATATATAGTCCTAACTATAGTTTTGAAACTTTGGGAAGAAAATCGTCCCGTTTTGGTACAAATGGGAATTTGAAGAAATGTAGACAAAATTGGTGAACAAGGAGTAACCAAAGTTCAATATATTAGTATAATAGTCTAAATATTGCTTTGAACCCCTTTAGAATGGATTCTACCCAATATATAATCCTAACTATAGTTTTGAAACTTTGGGAAGAAAATCGTCCCGTTTTGTTACAAATTGGAATTTGAAGAAATGTAGACAAAATTGGTGACCAAGGAGTAACCAATGTTCAATATATTAGTATAATGGTCTAAATATAGCTTTGAACCCCTTCAAAATGGATTCAACCCAATATATAGTCCTAACTATAGTTTTGAAACTTTGGGAAGAAAATCGTCCCGTTTTGGTACAAATGGGAATTTGAAGAATTTGACACAAAATTAGCTCATCAAGAAGTAACCAAACTTCAATATATTAGTATAATAGTCTAAATATAGCTTTGAACCCCTTCAGAATGAATTCTACCCAATATATAGTCCAAACTATAGTTTTGAAACTTTGGGAAGAAAATCGTCCCGTTTTGGTACAAATGGGAATTTGAAGAAATGTAGACAAAATTGGTGAACAAGGAGTAACCAAAGTTCAATATATTAGTATAATAGTCTAAATATAGCTTTGAACCCCTTCAGAATGGATTCTACCCAATATATAGTCCTAACTATAGTTTTGAAACTTTGGGAAGAAAATCGTCCAATTTTGGTATAAATGGGAATTTGAAGAAATGTAGACAAAATTGGTTACCAAGGAGTAACCAATGTTCAATATATTAGTAAAATAGTCTAAATATTGCTTTGAACCCCTTTAGAATGGATTCTACCCAATATATAGTCCTAACTTTAGTTTTGAAACTTTGGGAAGAAAATCGTCCCGTTTTGGTACAAATGGGAATTTGAAGAATTGTACACAAAATTGGCTCATCAAGAAGTAACCAAACTTCAATATATTAGTATAACAGTCTAAATATAGCTTTCAACCCCTTTAGAATGGATTCTAACCAATATATAGTCCTAACTATAATTTTGAAACTTTGGGAAGAAAATCGTCCAATTTTGGTATAAATGGGAATTTGAAGAAATGTAGACAAAATTGGTTACCAAGGAGTAACCAATGTTCAATATATTAGTAAAATAGTCTAAATATTGCTTTGAACCCCTTTAGAATGGATTCTACCCAATATATAGTCCTAACTATAGTTTTGAAACTTTGGGAAGAAAATAGTCCCGTTTTGGTACAAATGGGAATTTGAAGAATTTGACACAAAATTGTCTCATCAAGAAGTAACCAAAGTTCAATATATTAGTATAATGGTCTAAATATAGCTTTGAACCCCTTCAAAATGGATTCAACCCAATATATAGTCCTAACTATAGTTTTGAAACTTTGGGAAGAAAATCGTCCCGTTTTGGTACAAATGGGAATTTGAAGAATTTGACACAAAATTAGCTCATCAAGAAGTAACCAAAGTTCAATATATTAGTATAATAGTCTAAATATTGCTTTGAACCCCTTTAGAATGGATTCTACCCAATATATAATCCTAACTATAGTTTTGAAACTTTGGGAAGAAAATCGTCCCGTTTTGGTACAAATTGGAATTTGAAGAAATGTAGACAAAATTGGTGACCAAGGAGTAACCAATGTTCAATATATTAGTAAAATAGTCTAAATATAGCTTTGAACCCCTTTAGAATGGATTCTACCCAATATATAGTCCTAACTATAGTTTTGAAACTTTGGGAAGAAAATAGTCCCGTTTTGGTACAAATGGGAATTTGAAGAATTTGACACAAAATTGTCTCATCAAGAAGTAACCAAAGTTCAATATATTAGTATAATAGTCTAAATATAGCTTTGAACCCCTTCAGAATGGATTCTACCCAATATATAGTCCTAACTATAGTTTTGAAACTTTGGGAAGAAAATCGTCCAATTTTGGTATAAATGGGAATTTGAAGAAATGTAGACAAAATTGGTTCCAAGGAGTAACCAATGTTCAATATATTAGTAAAATAGTCTAAATATTGCTTTGAACCCCTTTAGAATGGATTCTACCCAATATATAGTCCTAACTATAGTTTTGAAACTTTGGGAAGAAAATAGTCCCGTTTTGGTACAAATGGGAATTTGAAGAATTTGACACAAAATTGTCTCATCAAGAAGTAACCAAAGTTCAATATATTAGTATAATGGTCTAAATATAGCTTTGAACCCCTTCAAAATGGATTCAACCCAATATATAGTCCTAACTATAGTTTTGAAACTTTGGGAAGAAAATAGTCCCGTTTTAATACAAATGGGAATTTGAAGAATTTGACACAAAATTGTCTCATCAAGAAGTAACCAAAGTTCAATATATTAATATAATGGTCTAAATATAGCTTTGAACCCCTTCAGAATGGATTCTACCCAATATATAGTCCTAACTATAGTTTTGAAACTTTGGGAAGAAAATAGTCCCGTTTTGGTACAAATGGGAATTTGAAGAATTTGACACAAAATTGTCTCATCAAGAAGTAACCAAAGTTCAATATATTAGTATAATGGTCTAAATGTAGCTTTGAACCCCTTAAAAATGGATTCAACCCAATATATAGTCCTAACTATAGTTTTGAAACTTTGGGAAGAAAATCGTCCCGTTTTGGTACAAATGGGAATTTGAAGAATTTGACACAAAATTAGCTCATCAAGAAGTAACCAAAGTTCAATATATTAGTATAATGGTCTAAATGTAGCTTTGAACCCCTTAAGAATGGATTCTAACCAATATATAGTCCTAACTATAATTTTGAAACTTTGGGAAGAAAATAGTCCAATTTTGGTATAAATGGGAATTTGAAGAAATGTAGACAAAATTGGTTACCAAGGAGTAACCAATGTTCAATATATTAGTAAAATAGTCTAAATATTGCTTTGAACCCCTTTAGAATGGATTCTACCCAATATATAGTCCTAACTATAGTTTTGAAACTTTGGGAAGAAAATAGTCCCGTTTTGGTACAAATGGGAATTTGAAGAATTTGACACAAAATTGTCTCATCAAGAAGTAACCAAAGTTCAATATATTAGTATAATGGTCTAAATATAGCTTTGAACCCCTTCAAAATGGATTCAACCCAATATATAGTCCTAACTATAGTTTTGAAACTTTGGGAAGAAAATCGTCCCGTTTTGGTACAAATGGGAATTTGAAGAATTTGACACAAAATTAGCTCATCAAGAAGTAACCAAAGTTCAATATATTAGTATAATAGTCTAAATATTGCTTTGAACCCCTTTAGAATGGATTCTACCCAATATATAATCCTAACTATAGTTTTGAAACTTTGGGAAGAAAATCGTCCCGTTTTGGTACAAATTGGAATTTGAAGAAATGTAGACAAAATTGGTGACCAAGGAGTAACCAATGTTCAATATATTAGTAAAATAGTCTAAATATAGCTTTGAACCCCTTTAGAATGGATTCTACCCAATATATAGTCCTAACTATAGTTTTGAAACTTTGGGAAGAAAATAGTCCCGTTTTGGTACAAATGGGAATTTGAAGAATTTGACACAAAATTGTCTCATCAAGAAGTAACCAAAGTTCAATATATTAGTATAATAGTCTTAATATAGCTTTGAACCCCTTCAGAATGGATTCTACCCAATATATAGTCCTAACTATAGTTTTGAAACTTTGGGAAGAAAATCGTCCAATTTTGGTATAAATGGGAATTTGAAGAAATGTAGACAAAATTGGTTACCAAGGAGTAACCAATGTTCAATATATTAGTAAAATAGTCTAAATATTGCTTTGAACCCCTTTAGAATGGATTCTACCCAATATATAGTCCTAACTTTAGTTTTGAAACTTTGGGAAGAAAATCGTCCCGTTTTGGTACAAATGGGAATTTGAAGAATTGTACACAAAATTGGCTCATCAAGAAGTAACCAAACTTCAATATATTAGTATAACAGTCTATATATAGCTTTCAACCCCTTTAGAATGGATTCTAACCAATATATAGTCCTAACTATAATTTTGAAACTTTGGGAAGAAAATCGTCCAATTTTGGTATAAATGGGAATTTGAAGAAATGTAGACAAAATTGGTTACCAAGGAGTAACCAATGTTCAATATATTAGTAAAATAGTCTAAATATTTCTTTGAACCCCTTTAGAATGGATTCTACCCAATATATAGTCCTAACTATAGTTTTGAAACTTTGGGAAGAAAATAGTCCCGTTTTGGTACAAATGGGAATTTGAAGAATTTGACACAAAATTGTCTCATCAAGAAGTAACCAAAGTTCAATATATTAGTATAATGGTCTAAATATAGCTTTGAACCCCTTCAAAATGGATTCAACCCAATATATAGTCCTAACTATAGTTTTGAAACTTTGGGAAGAAAATCGTCCCGTTTTGGTACAAATGGGAATTTGAAGAATTTGACACAAAATTAGCTCATCAAGAAGTAACCAAAGTTCAATATATTAGTATAATAGTCTAAATATTGCTTTGAACCCCTTTAGAATGGATTCTACCCAATATATAGTCCTAACTATAGTTTTGAAACTTTGGGAAGAAAATCGTCCAATTTTGGTATAAATGGGAATTTGAAGAAATGTAGACAAAATTGGTTCCAAGGAGTAACCAATGTTCAATATATTAGTAAAATAGTCTAAATATTGCTTTGAACCCCTTTAGAATGGATTCTACCCAATATATAGTCCTAACTATAGTTTTGAAACTTTGGGAAGAAAATAGTCCCGTTTTGGTACAAATGGGAATTTGAAGAATTTGACACAAAATTGTCTCATCAAGAAGTAACCAAAGTTCAATATATTAGTATAATGGTCTAAATATAGCTTTGAACCCCTTCAAAATGGATTCAACCCAATATATAGTCCTAACTATAGTTTTGAAACTTTGGGAAGAAAATAGTCCCGTTTTAATACAAATGGGAATTTGAAGAATTTGACACAAAATTGTCTCATCAAGAAGTAACCAAAGTTCAATATATTAATATAATGGTCTAAATATAGCTTTGAACCCCTTCAGAATGGATTCTACCCAATATATAGTCCTAACTATAGTTTTGAAACTTTGGGAAGAAAATAGTCCCGTTTTGGTACAAATGGGAATTTGAAGAATTTGACACAAAATTGTCTCATCAAGAAGTAACCAAAGTTCAATATATTAGTATAATGGTCTAAATGTAGCTTTGAACCCCTTAAAAATGGATTCAACCCAATATATAGTCCTAACTATAGTTTTGAAACTTTGGGAAGAAAATCGTCCCGTTTTGGTACAAATGGGAATTTGAAGAATTTGACACAAAATTAGCTCATCAAGAAGTAACCAAAGTTCAATATATTAGTATAATAGTCTAAATGTAGCTTTGAACCCCTTCAGAATGGATTCTACCCAATATATAGTCCTAACTATAGTTTTGAAACTTTGGGAAGAAAATCGTCCAATTTTGGTATAAATGGGAATTTGAAGAAATGTAGACAAAATTGGTTACCAAGGAGTAACCAATGTTCAATATATTATTAAAATAGTCTAAATATTGCTTTGAACCCCTTTAGAATGGATTCTACCCAATATATAGTCCTAACTATAGTTTTGAAACTTTGGGAAGAAAATAGTCCCGTTTTGGTACAAATGGGAATTTGAAGAATTTGACACAAAATTGTCTCATCAAGAAGTAACCAAAGTTCAATATATTAGTATAATGGTCTAAATGTAGCTTTGAACCCCTTAAAAATGGATTCTACCCAATATATAGTCCTAACTTTAGTTTTGAAACTTTGGGAAGAAAATCGTCCCGTTTTGGTACAAATGGGAATTTGAAGAATTGTACACAAAATTGGCTCATCAAGAAGTAACCAAACTTCAATATATTAGTATAACAGTCTAAATATAGCTTTCAACCCCTTTAGAATGGATTCTAACCAATATATAGTCCTAACTATAATTTTGAAACTTTGGGAAGAAAATCGTCCAATTTTGGTATAAATGGGAATTTGAAGAAATGTAGACAAAATTGGTTACCAAGGAGTAACCAATGTTCAATATATTAGTAAAATAGTCTAAATATTGCTTTGAACCCCTTTAGAATGGATTCTACCCAATATATAGTCCTAACTATAGTTTTGAAACTTTGGGAAGAAAATAGTCCCGTTTTGGTACAAATGGGAATTTGAAGAATTTGACACAAAATTGTCTCATCAAGAAGTAACCAAAGTTCAATATATTAGTATAATGGTCTAAATATAGCTTTGAACCCCTTCAAAATGGATTCAACCCAATATATAGTCCTAACTATAGTTTTGAAACTTTGGGAAGAAAATCGTCCCGTTTTGGTACAAATGGGAATTTGAAGAATTTGACACAAAATTAGCTCATCAAGAAGTAACCAAAGTTCAATATATTAGTATAATAGTCTAAATATTGCTTTGAACCCCTTTAGAATGGATTCTACCCAATATATAATCCTAACTATAGTTTTGAAACTTTGGGAAGAAAATCGTCCCGTTTTGGTACAAATTGGAATTTGAAGAAATGTAGACAAAATTGGTGACCAAGGAGTAACCAATGTTCAATATATTAGTAAAATAGTCTAAATATAGCTTTGAACCCCTTTAGAATGGATTCTACCCAATATATAGTCCTAACTATAGTTTTGAAACTTTGGGAAGAAAATAGTCCCGTTTTGGTACAAATGGGAATTTGAAGAATTTGACACAAAATTGTCTCATCAAGAAGTAACCAAAGTTCAATATATTAGTATAATAGTCTAAATATAGCTTTGAACCCCTTCAGAATGGATTCTACCCAATATATAGTCCTAACTATAGTTTTGAAACTTTGGGAAGAAAATCGTCCAATTTTGGTATAAATGGGAATTTGAAGAAATGTAGACAAAATTGGTTACCAAGGAGTAACCAATGTTCAATATATTAGTAAAATAGTCTAAATATTGCTTTGAACCCCTTTAGAATGGATTCTACCCAATATATAGTCCTAACTTTAGTTTTGAAACTTTGGGAAGAAAATCGTCCCGTTTTGGTACAAATGGGAATTTGAAGAATTGTACACAAAATTGGCTCATCAAGAAGTAACCAAACTTCAATATATTAGTATAACAGTCTATATATAGCTTTCAACCCCTTTAGAATGGATTCTAACCAATATATAGTCCTAACTATAATTTTGAAACTTTGGGAAGAAAATCGTCCAATTTTGGTATAAATGGGAATTTGAAGAAATGTAGACAAAATTGGTTACCAAGGAGTAACCAATGTTCAATATATTAGTAAAATAGTCTAAATATTGCTTTGAACCCCTTTAGAATGGATTCTACCCAATATATAGTCCTAACTATAGTTTTGAAACTTTGGGAAGAAAATCGTCCCGTTTTGGTACAAATTGGAATTTGAAGAAATGTAGACAAAATTGGTGACCAAGGAGTAACCAATGTTCAATATATTAGTAAAATAGTCTAAATATAGCTTTGAACCCCTTTAGAATGGATTCTACCCAATATATAGTCCTAACTATAGTTTTGAAACTTTGGGAAGAAAATAGTCCCGTTTTGGTACAAATGGGAATTTGAAGAATTTGACACAAAATTGTCTCATCAAGAAGTAACCAAAGTTCAATATATTAGTATAATAGTCTAAATATAGCTTTGAACCCCTTCAGAATGGATTCTACCCAATATATAGTCCTAACTATAGTTTTGAAACTTTGGGAAGAAAATCGTCCAATTTTGGTATAAATGGGAATTTGAAGAAATGTAGACAAAATTGGTTACCAAGGAGTAACCAATGTTCAATATATTAGTAAAATAGTCTAAATATTGCTTTGAACCCCTTTAGAATGGATTCTACCCAATATATAGTCCTAACTTTAGTTTTGAAACTTTGGGAAGAAAATCGTCCCGTTTTGGTACAAATGGGAATTTGAAGAATTGTACACAAAATTGGCTCATCAAGAAGTAACCAAACTTCAATATATTAGTATAACAGTCTATATATAGCTTTCAACCCCTTTAGAATGGATTCTAACCAATATATAGTCCTAACTATAATTTTGAAACTTTGGGAAGAAAATCGTCCAATTTTGGTATAAATGGGAATTTGAAGAAATGTAGACAAAATTGGTTACCAAGGAGTAACCAATGTTCAATATATTAGTAAAATAGTCTAAATATTGCTTTGAACCCCTTTAGAATGGATTCTACCCAATATATAGTCCTAACTATAGTTTTGAAACTTTGGGAAGAAAATAGTCCCGTTTTGGTACAAATGGGAATTTGAAGAATTTGACACAAAATTGTCTCATCAAGAAGTAACCAAAGTTCAATATATTAGTATAATGGTCTAAATATAGCTTTGAACCCCTTCAAAATGGATTCAACCCAATATATAGTCCTAATTATAGTTTTGAAACTTTGGGAAGAAAATCGTCCCGTTTTGGTACAAATGGGAATTTGAAGAATTTGACACAAAATTAGCTCATCAAGAAGTAACCAAAGTTCAATATATTAGTATAATAGTCTAAATATTGCTTTGAACCCCTTTAGAATGGATTCTACCCAATATATAATCCTAACTATAGTTTTGAAACTTTGGGAAGAAAATCGTCCCGTTTTGGTACAAATTGGAATTTGAAGAAATGTAGACAAAATTGGTGACCAAGGAGTAACCAATGTTCAATATATTAGTAAAATAATCTAAATATAGCTTTGAACCACTTTAGAATGGATTCTACCCAATATATAGTCCTAACTATAGTTTTGAAACTTTGGGAAGAAAATAGTCCCGTTTTGGTACAAATGGGAATTTGAAGAATTTGACACAAAATTGTCTCATCAAGAAGTAACCAAAGTTCAATATATTAGTATAATGGTCTAAATATAGCTTTGAACCCCTTCAAAATGGATTCTACCCAATATATAGTCCTAACTATAGTTTTGAAACTTTGGGAAGAAAATCGTCCAATTTTGGTATAAATGGGAATTTGAAGAAATGTAGACAAAATTGGTTACCAAGGAGTAACCAATGTTCAATATATTAGTAAAATAGTCTAAATATAGCTTTGAACCCCTTTAGAATGGATTCTACCCAATATATAGTCCTAACTATAGTTTTGAAACTTTGGGAAGAAAATAGTCCCGTTTTGGTACAAATGGGAATTTGAAGAATTTGACACAAAATTGTCTCATCAAGAAGTAACCAAAGTTCAATATATTAGTATAATAGTCTAAATATAGCTTTGAACCCCTTCAGAATGGATTCTACCCAATATATAGTCCTAACTATAGTTTTGAAACTTTGGGAAGAAAATCGTCCAATTTTGGTATAAATGGGAATTTGAAGAAATGTAGACAAAATTGGTTACCAAGGAGTAACCAATGTTCAATATATTAGTAAAATAGTCTAAATATTGCTTTGAACCCCTTTAGAATGGATTCTACCCAATATATAGTCCTAACTTTAGTTTTGAAACTTTGGGAAGAAAATCGTCCCGTTTTGGTACAAATGGGAATTTGAAGAATTGTACACAAAATTGGCTCATCAAGAAGTAACCAAACTTCAATATATTAGTATAACAGTCTATATATAGCTTTCAACCCCTTTAGAATGGATTCTAACCAATATATAGTCCTAACTATAATTTTGAAACTTTGGGAAGAAAATCGTCCAATTTTGGTATAAATGGGAATTTGAAGAAATGTAGACAAAATTGGTTACCAAGGAGTAACCAATGTTCAATATATTAGTAAAATAGTCTAAATATTGCTTTGAACCCCTTTAGAATGGATTCTACCCAATATATAGTCCTAACTATAGTTTTGAAACTTTGGGAAGAAAATAGTCCCGTTTTGGTACAAATGGGAATTTGAAGAATTTGACACAAAATTGTCTCATCAAGAAGTAACCAAAGTTCAATATATTAGTATAATGGTCTAAATATAGCTTTGAACCCCTTCAAAATGGATTCAACCCAATATATAGTCCTAACTATAGTTTTGAAACTTTGGGAAGAAAATCGTCCCGTTTTGGTACAAATGGAAATTTGAAGAATTTGATACAAAATTAGCTCATCAAGAAGTAACCAAAGTTCAATATATTAGTATAATAGTCTAAATATTGCTTTGAACCCCTTTAGAATGGATTCTACCCAATATATAATCCTAACTATAGTTTTGAAACTTTGGGAAGAAAATCGTCCCGTTTTGGTACAAATTGGAATTTGAAGAAATGTAGACAAAATTGGTGACCAAGGAGTAACCAATGTTCAATATATTAGTAAAATAGTCTAAATATAGCTTTGAACCCCTTTAGAATGGATTCTACCCAATATATAGTCCTAACTATAGTTTTGAAACTTTGGGAAGAAAATAGTCCCGTTTTGGTACAAATGGGAATTTGAAGAATTTGACACAAAATTGTCTCATCAAGAAGTAACCAAAGTTCAATATATTAGTATAATGGTCTAAATATAGCTTTGAACCCCTTCAAAATGGATTCAACCCAATATATAGTCCTAACTATAGTTTTGAAACTTTGGGAAGAAAATAGTCCCGTTTTAATACAAATGGGAATTTGAAGAATTTGACACAAAATTGTCTCATCAAGAAGTAACCAAAGTTCAATATATTAATATAATGGTCTAAATATAGCTTTGAACCCCTTCAGAATGGATTCTACCCAATATATAGTCCTAACTATAGTTTTGAAACTTTGGGAAGAAAATAGTCCCGTTTTGGTACAAATGGGAATTTGAAGAATTTGACACAAAATTGTCTCATCAAGAAGTAACCAAAGTTCAATATATTAGTATAATGGTCTAAATGTAGCTTTGAACCCCTTAAAAATGGATTCAACCCAATATATAGTCCTAACTATAGTTTTGAAACTTTGGGAAGAAAATCGTCCCGTTTTGGTACAAATGGGAATTTGAAGAATTTGACACAAAATTAGCTCATCAAGAAGTAACCAAAGTTCAATATATTAGTATAATAGTCTAAATGTAGCTTTGAACCCCTTCAGAATGGATTCTACCCAATATATAGTCCTAACTATAGTTTTGAAACTTTGGGAGGAAAATCGTCCCGTTTTGGTACAAATGGGAATTTGAAGAAATGTAGACAAAATTGGTGAACAAGGAGTAACCAAAGTTCAATATATTAGTATAATGGTCTAAATATAGCTTTGAACCCCTTCAAAATGGATTCAACCCAATATATAGTCCTAACTATAGTTTTGAAACTTTGGGAAGAAAATCGTCCCTTTTTGGTACAAATGGGAATTTGAAGAATTTGACACAAAATTAGCTCATCAAGAAGTAACCAAAGTTCAATATATTAGTATAATAGTCTAAATATAGCTTTGAACCCCTTCAGAATGGATTCTACCCAATATATAGTCCTAACTATAGTTTTGAAGCTTTGGGAAGAAAATCGTCCCGTTTTGGTACAAATGGGAATTTGAAGAAATGTAGACAAAATTGGTGAACAAGGAGTAACCAAAGTTCAATATACTAGTATAATAGTCTAAATATTGCTTTGAACCCCTTTAGAATGGATTCTACCCAATATATAATCCTAACTATAGTTTTGAAACTTTGGGAAGAAAATCGTCCCGTTTTGGTACAAATTGGAATTTGAAGAAATGTAGACAAAATTGGTGACCAAGGAGTAACCAATGTTCAATATATTAGTAAAATAGTCTAAATATAGCTTTGAACCCCTTTAGAATGGATTCTACCCAATATATAGTCCTAACTATAGTTTTGAAACTTTGGGAAGAAAATAGTCCCGTTTTGGTACAAATGGGAATTTGAAGAATTTGACACAAAATTGTCTCATCAAGAAGTAACCAAAGTTCAATATATTAGTATAATGGTCTAAATATAGCTTTGAACCCCTTCAAAATGGATTCAACCCAATATATAGTACTAAATATAGTTTTGAAACTTTGGGAAGAAAATCGTCCCGTTTTGGTACAAATGGGAATTTGAAGAATTTGACACAAAATTAGCTCATCAAGAAGTAACCAAAGTTCAATATATTAGTATAATAGTCTAAATATTGCTTTGAACCCCTTTAGAATGGATTCTACCCAATATATAATCCTAACTATAGTTTTGAAACTTTGGGAAGAAAATCGTCCCGTTTTGGTACAAATTGGAATTTGAAGAAATGTAGACAAAATTGGTGACCAAGGAGTAACCAATGTTCAATATATTAGTAAAATAGTCTAAATATAGCTTTGAACCCCTTTAGAATGGATTCTACCCAATATATAGTCCTAACTATAGTTTTGAAACTTTGGGAAGAAAATAGTCCCGTTTTGGTACAAATGGGAATTTGAAGAATTTGACACAAAATTGTCTCATCAAGAAGTAACCAAAGTTCAATATATTAGTATAATGGTCTAAATATAGCTTTGAACCCCTTCAAAATGGATTCAACCCAATATATAGTCCTAACTATAGTTTTGAAACTTTGGGAAGAAAATAGTCCCGTTTTAATACAAATGGGAATTTGAAGAATTTGACACAAAATTGTCTCATCAAGAAGTAACCAAAGTTCAATATATTAATATAATGGTCTAAATATAGCTTTGAACCCCTTTAGAATGGATTCTACCCAATATATAGTCCTAACTATAGTTTTGAAACTTTGGGAAGAAAATAGTCCCGTTTTGGTACAAATGGGAATTTGAAGAATTTGACACAAAATTGTCTCATCAAGAAGTAACCAAAGTTCAATATATTTGTATAATGGTCTAAATGTAGCTTTGAACCCCTTAAAAATGGATTCAACCCAATATATAGTCCTAACTATAGTTTTGAAACTTTGGGAAGAAAATCGTCCCGTTTTGGTACAAATGGGAATTTGAAGAATTTGACACAAAATTAGCTCATCAAGAAGTAACCAAAGTTCAATATATTAGTATAATAGTCTAAATGTAGCTTTGAACCCCTTCAGAATGGATTCTACCCAATATATAGTCCTAACTATAGTTTTGAAACTTTGGGAAGAAAATCGTCCCGTTTTGGTACAAATGGGAATTTGAAGAAATGTAGACAAAATTGGTGAACAAGGAGTAACCAAAGTTCAATATATTAGTATAATGGTCTAAATATAGCTTTGAACCCCTTCAAAATGGATTCAACCCAATATATAGTCCTAACTATAGTTTTGAAACTTTGGGAAGAAAATCGTCCCTTTTTGGTACAAATGGGAATTTGAAGAATTTGACACAAAATTAGCTCATCAAGAAGTAACCAAAGTTCAATATATTAGTATAATAGTCTAAATATTGCTTTGAACCCCTTTAGAATGGATTCTACCCAATATATAATCCTAACTATAGTTTTGAAACTTTGGGAAGAAAATCGTCCCGTTTTGGTACAAATTGGAATTTGAAGAAATGTAGACAAAATTGGTGACCAAGGAGTAACCAATGTTCAATATATTAGTAAAATAGTCTAAATATAGCTTTGAACCCCTTTAGAATGGATTCTACCCAATATATAGTCCTAACTATAGTTTTGAAACTTTGGGAAGAAAATAGTCCCGTTTTGGTACAAATGGGAATTTGAAGAATTTGACACAAAATTGTCTCATCAAGAAGTAACCAAAGTTCAATATATTAGTATAATGGTCTAAATATAGCTTTGAACCCCTTCAAAATGGATTCAACCCAATATATAGTCCTAACTATAGTTTTGAAACTTTGGGAAGAAAATAGTCCCGTTTTAATACAAATGGGAATTTGAAGAATTTGACACAAAATTGTCTCATCAAGAAGTAACCAAAGTTCAATATATTAATATAATGGTCTAAATATAGCTTTGAACCCCTTTAGAATGGATTCTACCCAATATATAGTCCTAACTATAGTTTTGAAACTTTGGGAAGAAAATAGTCCCGTTTTGGTACAAATGGGAATTTGAAGAATTTGACACAAAATTGTCTCATCAAGAAGTAACCAAAGTTCAATATATTTGTATAATGGTCTAAATGTAGCTTTGAACCCCTTAAAAATGGATTCAACCCAATATATAGTCCTAACTATAGTTTTGAAACTTTGGGAAGAAAATCGTCCCGTTTTGGTACAAATGGGAATTTGAAGAATTTGACACAAAATTAGCTCATCAAGAAGTAACCAAAGTTCAATATATTAGTATAATAGTCTAAATGTAGCTTTGAACCCCTTCAGAATGGATTCTACCCAATATATAGTCCTAACTATAGTTTTGAAACTTTGGGAAGAAAATCGTCCCGTTTTGGTACAAATGGGAATTTGAAGAAATGTAGACAAAATTGGTGAACAAGGAGTAACCAAAGTTCAATATATTAGTATAATGGTCTAAATATAGCTTTGAACCCCTTCAAAATGGATTCAACCCAATATATAGTCCTAACTATAGTTTTGAAACTTTGGGAAGAAAATCGTCCCTTTTTGGTACAAATGGGAATTTGAAGAATTTGACACAAAATTAGCTCATCAAGAAGTAACCAAAGTTCAATATATTAGTATAATAGTCTAAATATAGCTTTGAACCCCTTCAGAATGAATTCTACCCAATATATAGTCCTAACTATAGTTTTGAAACTTTGGGAAGAAAATCGTCCCGTTTTGGTACAAATGGGAATTTGAAGAAATGTAGACAAAATTGGTGAACAAGGAGTAACCAAAGTTCAATATACTAGTATAATAGTCTAAATATTGCTTTGAACCCCTTTAGAATGGATTCTACCCAATATATAATCCTAACTATAGTTTTGAAACTTTGGGAAGAAAATCGTCCCGTTTTGGTACAAATTGGAATTTGAAGAAATGTAGACAAAATTGGTGACCAAGGAGTAACCAATGTTCAATATATTAGTAAAATAGTCTAAATATAGCTTTGAACCCCTTTAGAATGGATTCTACCCAATATATAGTCCTAACTATAGTTTTGAAACTTTGGGAAGAAAATCGTGCCGTTTTGGTACAAATGGGAATTTGAAGAATTTGACACAAAATTGTCTCATCAAGAAGTAACCAAAGTTCAATATATTAGTATAATGGTCTAAATATAGCTTTGAACCCCTTAAAAATGGATTCAACCCAATATATAGTCCAAACTATAGTTTTGAAAGTTTGGGAAGAAAATCGTCCCGTTTTGGTACAAATGGGAATTTGAAGAATTTGACACAAAATTGTCTCATCAAGAAGTAACCAAAGTTCAATATATTAGTATAATGGTCTAAATATAGCTTTGAACCCCTTCAAAATGGATTCAACCCAATATATAGTCCTAACTATAGTTTTGAAACTTTGGGAAGAAAATAGTCCCGTTTTAATACAAATGGGAATTTGAAGAATTTGACACAAAATTGTCTCATCAAGAAGTAACCAAAGTTCAATATATTAATATAATGGTCTAAATATAGCTTTGAACCCCTTCAGAATGGATTCTACCCAATATATAGTCCTAACTATAGTTTTGAAACTTTGGGAAGAAAATAGTCCCGTTTTGGTACAAATGGGAATTTGAAGAATTTGACACAAAATTGTCTCATCAAGAAGTAACCAAAGTTCAATATATTAGTATAATGGTCTAAATGTAGCTTTGAACCCCTTAAAAATGGATTCAACCCAATATATAGTCCTAACTATAGTTTTGAAACTTTGGGAAGAAAATCGTCCCGTTTTGGTACAAATGGGAATTTGAAGAATTTGACACAAAATTAGCTCATCAAGAAGTAACCAAAGTTCAATATATTAGTATAATAGTCTAAATGTAGCTTTGAACCCCTTCAGAATGGATTCTACCCAATATATAGTCCTAACTATAGTTTTGAAACTTTGGGAAGAAAATCGTCCCGTTTTGGTACAAATGGGAATTTGAAGAAATGTAGACAAAATTGGTGAACAAGGAGTAACCAAAGTTCAATATATTAGTATAATGGTCTAAATATAGCTTTGAACCCCTTCAAAATGGATTCAACCCAATATATAGTCCTAACTATAGTTTTGAAACTTTGGGAAGAAAATCGTCCCTTTTTGGTACAAATGGGAATTTGAAGAATTTGACACAAAATTAGCTCATCAAGAAGTAACCAAAGTTCAATATATTAGTATAATAGTCTAAATATAGCTTTGAACCCCTTCAGAATGGATTCTACCCAATATATAGTCCTAACTATAGTTTTGAAACTTTGGGAAGAAAATCGTCCCGTTTTGGTACAAATGGGAATTTGAAGAAATGTAGACAAAATTGGTGAACAAGGAGTAACCAAAGTTCAATATACTAGTATAATAGTCTAAATATTGCTTTGAACCCCTTTAGAATGGATTCTACCCAATATATAATCCTAACTATAGTTTTGAAACTTTGGGAAGAAAATCGTCCCGTTTTGGTACAAATTGGAATTTGAAGAAATGTAGACAAAATTGGTGACCAAGGAGTAACCAATGTTCAATATATTAGTAAAATAGTCTAAATATAGCTTTGAACCCCTTTAGAATGGATTCTACCCAATATATAGTCCTAACTATAGTTTTGAAACTTTGGGAAGAAAATCGTCCCGTTTTGGTACAAATGGGAATTTGAAGAATTTGACACAAAATTGTCTCATCAAGAAGTAACCAAAGTTCAATATATTAGTATAATGGTCTAAATATAGCTTTGAACCCCTTAAAAATGGATTCAACCCAATATATAGTCCAAACTATAGTTTTGAAAGTTTGGGAAGAAAATCGTCCCGTTTTGGTACAAATGGGTATTTGAAGAATTTGACACAAAATTAGCTCATCAAGAAGTAACCAAAGTTCAATATATTAGTATAATAGTCTAAATATAGCTTTGAACCCCTTCAGAATGGATTCTACCCAATATATAGTCCTAACTATAGTTTTGAAACTTTGGGAAGAAAATCGTCCCGTTTTGGTACAAATGGGAATTTGAAGAATTTGACACAAAATTAGCTCATCAAGAAGTAACCAAAGTTCAATATATTAGTATAATAGTCTAAATATAGCTTTGAACCCCTTCAGAATGGATTCTACCCAATATATAGTCCTAACTATAGTTTTGAAACTTTGGGAAGAAAATCGTCCCGTTTTGGTACAAATGGGAATTTGAAGAATTGTACACAAAATTGGCTCATCAAGAAGTAACCAAACTTCAATATATTAGTATAACAGTCTAAATATAGCTTTCAACCCCTTTAGAATGGATTCTAACCAATATATAGTCCTAACTATAATTTTGAAACTTTGGGAAGAAAATCGTCCAATTTTGGTATAAATGGGAATTTGAAGAAATGTAGACAAAATTGGTTACCAAGGAGTAACCAATGTTCAATATATTAGTAAAATAGTCTAAATATTGCTTTGAACCCCTTTAGAATGGATTCTACCCAATATATAGTCCTAACTATAGTTTTGAAACTTTGGGAAGAAAATAGTCCCGTTTTAATACAAATGGGAATTTGAAGAATTTGACACAAAATTGTCTCATCAAGAAGTAACCAAAGTTCAATATATTAATATAATGGTCTAAATATAGCTTTGAACCCCTTTAGAATGGATTCTACCCAATATATAGTCCTAACTATAGTTTTGAAACTTTGGGAAGAAAATAGTCCCGTTTTGGTACAAATGGGAATTTGAAGAATTTGACACAAAATTGTCTCATCAAGAAGTAACCAAAGTTCAATATATTTGTATAATGGTCTAAATGTAGCTTTGAACCCCTTAAAAATGGATTCAACCCAATATATAGTCCTAACTATAGTTTTGAAACTTTGGGAAGAAAATCGTCCCGTTTTGGTACAAATGGGAATTTGAAGAATTTGACACAAAATTAGCTCATCAAGAAGTAACCAAAGTTCAATATATTAGTATAATAGTCTAAATGTAGCTTTGAACCCCTTCAGAATGGATTCTACCCAATATATAGTCCTAACTATAGTTTTGAAACTTTGGGAAGAAAATCGTCCCGTTTTGGTACAAATGGGAATTTGAAGAAATGTAGACAAAATTGGTGAACAAGGAGTAACCAAAGTTCAATATATTAGTATAATGGTCTAAATATAGCTTTGAACCCCTTCAAAATGGATTCAACCCAATATATAGTCCTAACTATAGTTTTGAAACTTTGGGAAGAAAATCGTCCCTTTTTGGTACAAATGGGAATTTGAAGAATTTGACACAAAATTAGCTCATCAAGAAGTAACCAAAGTTCAATATATTAGTATAATAGTCTAAATATAGCTTTGAACCCCTTCAGAATGAATTCTACCCAATATATAGTCCTAACTATAGTTTTGAAACTTTGGGAAGAAAATCGTCCCGTTTTGGTACAAATGGGAATTTGAAGAAATGTAGACAAAATTGGTGAACAAGGAGTAACCAAAGTTCAATATACTAGTATAATAGTCTAAATATTGCTTTGAACCCCTTTAGAATGGATTCTACCCAATATATAATCCTAACTATAGTTTTGAAACTTTGGGAAGAAAATCGTCCCGTTTTGGTACAAATTGGAATTTGAAGAAATGTAGACAAAATTGGTGACCAAGGAGTAACCAATGTTCAATATATTAGTAAAATAGTCTAAATATAGCTTTGAACCCCTTTAGAATGGATTCTACCCAATATATAGTCCTAACTATAGTTTTGAAACTTTGGGAAGAAAATCGTGCCGTTTTGGTACAAATGGGAATTTGAAGAATTTGACACAAAATTGTCTCATCAAGAAGTAACCAAAGTTCAATATATTAGTATAATGGTCTAAATATAGCTTTGAACCCCTTAAAAATGGATTCAACCCAATATATAGTCCAAACTATAGTTTTGAAAGTTTGGGAAGAAAATCGTCCCGTTTTGGTACAAATGGGAATTTGAAGAATTTGACACAAAATTGTCTCATCAAGAAGTAACCAAAGTTCAATATATTAGTATAATGGTCTAAATATAGCTTTGAACCCCTTCAAAATGGATTCAACCCAATATATAGTCCTAACTATAGTTTTGAAACTTTGGGAAGAAAATAGTCCCGTTTTAATACAAATGGGAATTTGAAGAATTTGACACAAAATTGTCTCATCAAGAAGTAACCAAAGTTCAATATATTAATATAATGGTCTAAATATAGCTTTGAACCCCTTCAGAATGGATTCTACCCAATATATAGTCCTAACTATAGTTTTGAAACTTTGGGAAGAAAATAGTCCCGTTTTGGTACAAATGGGAATTTGAAGAATTTGACACAAAATTGTCTCATCAAGAAGTAACCAAAGTTCAATATATTAGTATAATGGTCTAAATGTAGCTTTGAACCCCTTAAAAATGGATTCAACCCAATATATAGTCCTAACTATAGTTTTGAAACTTTGGGAAGAAAATCGTCCCGTTTTGGTACAAATGGGAATTTGAAGAATTTGACACAAAATTAGCTCATCAAGAAGTAACCAAAGTTCAATATATTAGTATAATAGTCTAAATGTAGCTTTGAACCCCTTCAGAATGGATTCTACCCAATATATAGTCCTAACTATAGTTTTGAAACTTTGGGAAGAAAATCGTCCCGTTTTGGTACAAATGGGAATTTGAAGAAATGTAGACAAAATTGGTGAACAAGGAGTAACCAAAGTTCAATATATTAGTATAATGGTCTAAATATAGCTTTGAACCCCTTCAAAATGGATTCAACCCAATATATAGTCCTAACTATAGTTTTGAAACTTTGGGAAGAAAATCGTCCCTTTTTGGTACAAATGGGAATTTGAAGAATTTGACACAAAATTAGCTCATCAAGAAGTAACCAAAGTTCAATATATTAGTATAATAGTCTAAATATAGCTTTGAACCCCTTCAGAATGGATTCTACCCAATATATAGTCCTAACTATAGTTTTGAAACTTTGGGAAGAAAATCGTCCCGTTTTGGTACAAATGGGAATTTGAAGAAATGTAGACAAAATTGGTGAACAAGGAGTAACCAAAGTTCAATATACTAGTATAATAGTCTAAATATTGCTTTGAACCCCTTTAGAATGGATTCTACCCAATATATAATCCTAACTATAGTTTTGAAACTTTGGGAAGAAAATCGTCCCGTTTTGGTACAAATTGGAATTTGAAGAAATGTAGACAAAATTGGTGACCAAGGAGTAACCAATGTTCAATATATTAGTAAAATAGTCTAAATATAGCTTTGAACCCCTTTAGAATGGATTCTACCCAATATATAGTCCTAACTATAGTTTTGAAACTTTGGGAAGAAAATCGTCCCGTTTTGGTACAAATGGGAATTTGAAGAATTTGACACAAAATTGTCTCATCAAGAAGTAACCAAAGTTCAATATATTAGTATAATGGTCTAAATATAGCTTTGAACCCCTTAAAAATGGATTCAACCCAATATATAGTCCAAACTATAGTTTTGAAAGTTTGGGAAGAAAATCGTCCCGTTTTGGTACAAATGGGAATTTGAAGAATTTGACACAAAATTAGCTCATCAAGAAGTAACCAAAGTTCAATATATTAGTATAATAGTCTAAATATAGCTTTGAACCCCTTCAGAATGGATTCTACCCAATATATAGTCCTAACTATAGTTTTGAAACTTTGGGAAGAAAATCGTCCCGTTTTGGTACAAATGGGAATTTGAAGAATTTGACACAAAATTAGCTCATCAAGAAGTAACCAAAGTTCAATATATTAGTATAATAGTCTAAATATAGCTTTGAACCCCTTCAGAATGGATTCTACCCAATATATAGTCCTAACTATAGTTTTGAAACTTTGGGAAGAAAATCGTCCCGTTTTGGTACAAATGGGAATTTGAAGAATTGTACACAAAATTGGCTCATCAAGAAGTAACCAAACTTCAATATATTAGTATAACAGTCTAAATATAGCTTTCAACCCCTTTAGAATGGATTCTAACCAATATATAGTCCTAACTATAATTTTGAAACTTTGGGAAGAAAATCGTCCAATTTTGGTATAAATGGGAATTTGAAGAAATGTAGACAAAATTGGTTACCAAGGAGTAACCAATGTTCAATATATTAGTAAAATAGTCTAAATATTGCTTTGAACCCCTTTAGAATGGATTCTACCCAATATATAGTCCTAACTATAGTTTTGAAACTTTGGGAAGAAAATAGTCCCGTTTTGGTACAAATGGGAATTTGAAGAATTTGACACAAAATTGTCTCATCAAGAAGTAACCAAAGTTCAATATATTAGTATAATGGTCTAAATATAGCTTTGAACCCCTTAAAAATGGATTCAACCCAATATATAGTCCTAACTATAGTTTTGAAACTTTGGGAAGAAAATCGTCCCGTTTTGGTACAAATGGGAATTTGAAGAATTTGACACAAAATTAGCTCATCAAGAAGTAACCAAAGTTCAATATATTAGTATAATAGTCTAAATATAGCTTTGAACCCCTTCAGAATGGATTCTACCCAATATATAGTCCTAACTATAGTTTTGAAACTTTGGGAAGAAAATCGTCCCGTTTTGGTACAAATGGGAATTTGAAGAAATGTGGACAAAATTGGTGAACAAGGAGTAACCAAAGTTCAATATACTAGTATAATAGTCTAATTATTGCTTTGAACCCCTTTATAATGGATTCTACCCAATATATAATCCTAACTATAGTTTTGAAACTTTGGGAAGAAAATCGTCCTGTTTTGTTACAAATTGGAATTTGAAGAAATGTAGACAAAATTGGTGACCAAGGAGTAACCAATGTTCAATATATTAGTATAATGGTCTAAATATAGCTTTGAACCCCTTCAAAATGGATTCAACCCAATATATAGTCCTAATTATAGTTTTGAAACTTTGGGAAGAAAATCGTCCCGTTTTGGTACAAATGGGAATTTGAAGAATTTGACACAAAATTAGCTCATCAAGAAGTAACAAAACTTCAATATATTAGTATAACAGTCTAAATATAGCTTTCAACCCCTTTAGAATGGATTCTAACCAATATATAGTCCTAACTATAATTTTGAAACTTTGGGAAGAAAATCGTCCAATTTTGGTATAAATGGGAATTTGAAGAAATGTAGACAAAATTGGTTACCAAGGAGTAACCAATGTTCAATATATTAGTAAAATAGTCTAAATATTGCTTTGAACCCCTTTAGAATGGATTCTACCCAATATATAGTCCTAACTATAGTTTTGAAACTTTGGGAAGAAAATAGTCCCGTTTTGGTACAAATGGGAATTTGAAGAATTTGACACAAAATTGTCTCATCAAGAAGTAACCAAAGTTCATTATATTAGTATATTGGTCTAAATATCGCTTTGAACCCCTTCAAAATGGATTCAACCCAATATATAGTCCTAACTATAGTTTTGAAACTTTGGGAAGAAAATCATCCCGTTTTGGTACAAATGGGAATTTGAAGAATTTGACACAAAATTAGCTCATCAAGAAGTAACCAAACTTCAATATATTAGTATAATAGTCTAAATGTAGCTTTGAACCCCTTCAGAATGGATTCTACCCAATATATAGTCCTAACTATAGTTTTGAAACTTTGGGAAGAAAATCGTCCCGTTTTGGTACAAATGGGAATTTGAAGAAATGTAGACAAAATTGGTGAACAAGGAGTAACCAAAGTTCAATATATTAGTATAATGGTCTAAATATAGCTTTGAACCCCTTCAAAATGGATTCAACCCAATATATAGTCCTAACTATAGTTTTGAAACTTTGGGAAGAAAATCGTCCCTTTTTGGTACAAATGGGAATTTGAAGAATTTGACACAAAATTAGCTCATCAAGAAGTAACCAAAGTTCAATATATTAGTATAATAGTCTAAATATTGCTTTGAACCCCTTTAGAATGGATTCTACCCAATATATAATCCTAACTATAGTTTTGAAACTTTGGGAAGAAAATCGTCCCGTTTTGGTACAAATTGGAATTTGAAGAAATGTAGACAAAATTGGTGACCAAGGAGTAACCAATGTTCAATATATTAGTAAAATAGTCTAAATATAGCTTTGAACCCCTTTAGAATGGATTCTACCCAATATATAGTCCTAACTATAGTTTTGAAACTTTGGGAAGAAAATAGTCCCGTTTTGGTACAAATGGGAATTTGAAGAATTTGACACAAAATTGTCTCATCAAGAAGTAACCAAAGTTCAATATATTAGTATAATGGTCTAAATATAGCTTTGAACCCCTTCAAAATGGATTCAACCCAATATATAGTCCTAACTATAGTTTTGAAACTTTGGGAAGAAAATAGTCCCGTTTTAATACAAATGGGAATTTGAAGAATTTGACACAAAATTGTCTCATCAAGAAGTAACCAAAGTTCAATATATTAATATAATGGTCTAAATATAGCTTTGAACCCCTTTAGAATGGATTCTACCCAATATATAGTCCTAACTATAGTTTTGAAACTTTGGGAAGAAAATAGTCCCGTTTTGGTACAAATGGGAATTTGAAGAATTTGACACAAAATTGTCTCATCAAGAAGTAACCAAAGTTCAATATATTTGTATAATGGTCTAAATGTAGCTTTGAACCCCTTAAAAATGGATTCAACCCAATATATAGTCCTAACTATAGTTTTGAAACTTTGGGAAGAAAATCGTCCCGTTTTGGTACAAATGGGAATTTGAAGAATTTGACACAAAATTAGCTCATCAAGAAGTAACCAAAGTTCAATATATTAGTATAATAGTCTAAATGTAGCTTTGAACCCCTTCAGAATGGATTCTACCCAATATATAGTCCTAACTATAGTTTTGAAACTTTGGGAAGAAAATCGTCCCGTTTTGGTACAAATGGGAATTTGAAGAAATGTAGACAAAATTGGTGAACAAGGAGTAACCAAAGTTCAATATATTAGTATAATGGTCTAAATATAGCTTTGAACCCCTTCAAAATGGATTCAACCCAATATATAGTCCTAACTATAGTTTTGAAACTTTGGGAAGAAAATCGTCCCTTTTTGGTACAAATGGGAATTTGAAGAATTTGACACAAAATTAGCTCATCAAGAAGTAACCAAAGTTCAATATATTAGTATAATAGTCTAAATATAGCTTTGAACCCCTTCAGAATGAATTCTACCCAATATATAGTCCTAACTATAGTTTTGAAACTTTGGGAAGAAAATCGTCCCGTTTTGGTACAAATGGGAATTTGAAGAAATGTAGACAAAATTGGTGAACAAGGAGTAACCAAAGTTCAATATACTAGTATAATAGTCTAAATATTGCTTTGAACCCCTTTAGAATGGATTCTACCCAATATATAATCCTAACTATAGTTTTGAAACTTTGGGAAGAAAATCGTCCCGTTTTGGTACAAATTGGAATTTGAAGAAATGTAGACAAAATTGGTGACCAAGGAGTAACCAATGTTCAATATATTAGTAAAATAGTCTAAATATAGCTTTGAACCCCTTTAGAATGGATTCTACCCAATATATAGTCCTAACTATAGTTTTGAAACTTTGGGAAGAAAATCGTGCCGTTTTGGTACAAATGGGAATTTGAAGAATTTGACACAAAATTGTCTCATCAAGAAGTAACCAAAGTTCAATATATTAGTATAATGGTCTAAATATAGCTTTGAACCCCTTAAAAATGGATTCAACCCAATATATAGTCCAAACTATAGTTTTGAAAGTTTGGGAAGAAAATCGTCCCGTTTTGGTACAAATGGGAATTTGAAGAATTTGACACAAAATTGTCTCATCAAGAAGTAACCAAAGTTCAATATATTAGTATAATGGTCTAAATATAGCTTTGAACCCCTTCAAAATGGATTCAACCCAATATATAGTCCTAACTATAGTTTTGAAACTTTGGGAAGAAAATAGTCCCGTTTTAATACAAATGGGAATTTGAAGAATTTGACACAAAATTGTCTCATCAAGAAGTAACCAAAGTTCAATATATTAATATAATGGTCTAAATATAGCTTTGAACCCCTTCAGAATGGATTCTACCCAATATATAGTCCTAACTATAGTTTTGAAACTTTGGGAAGAAAATAGTCCCGTTTTGGTACAAATGGGAATTTGAAGAATTTGACACAAAATTGTCTCATCAAGAAGTAACCAAAGTTCAATATATTAGTATAATGGTCTAAATGTAGCTTTGAACCCCTTAAAAATGGATTCAACCCAATATATAGTCCTAACTATAGTTTTGAAACTCTGGGAAGAAAATCGTCCCGTTTTGGTACAAATGGGAATTTGAAGAATTTGACACAAAATTAGCTCATCAAGAAGTAACCAAAGTTCAATATATTAGTATAATAGTCTAAATGTAGCTTTGAACCCCTTCAGAATGGATTCTACCCAATATATAGTCCTAACTATAGTTTTGAAACTTTGGGAAGAAAATCGTCCCGTTTTGGTACAAATGGGAATTTGAAGAAATGTAGACAAAATTGGTGAACAAGGAGTAACCAAAGTTCAATATATTAGTATAATGGTCTAAATATAGCTTTGAACCCCTTCAAAATGGATTCAACCCAATATATAGTCCTAACTATAGTTTTGAAACTTTGGGAAGAAAATCGTCCCTTTTTGGTACAAATGGGAATTTGAAGAATTTGACACAAAATTAGCTCATCAAGAAGTAACCAAAGTTCAATATATTAGTATAATAGTCTAAATATAGCTTTGAACCCCTTCAGAATGGATTCTACCCAATATATAGTCCTAACTATAGTTTTGAAACTTTGGGAAGAAAATCGTCCCGTTTTGGTACAAATGGGAATTTGAAGAAATGTAGACAAAATTGGTGAACAAGGAGTAACCAAAGTTCAATATACTAGTATAATAGTCTAAATATTGCTTTGAACCCCTTTAGAATGGATTCTACCCAATATATAATCCTAACTATAGTTTTGAAACTTTGGGAAGAAAATCGTCCCGTTTTGGTACAAATTGGAATTTGAAGAAATGTAGACAAAATTGGTGACCAAGGAGTAACCAATGTTCAATATATTAGTAAAATAGTCTAAATATAGCTTTGAACCCCTTTAGAATGGATTCTACCCAATATATAGTCCTAACTATAGTTTTGAAACTTTGGGAAGAAAATCGTGCCGTTTTGGTACAAATGGGAATTTGAAGAATTTGACACAAAATTGTCTCATCAAGAAGTAACCAAAGTTCAATATATTAGTATAATGGTCTAAATATAGCTTTGAACCCCTTAAAAATGGATTCAACCCAATATATAGTCCAAACTATAGTTTTGAAAGTTTGGGAAGAAAATCGTCCCGTTTTGGTACAAATGGGAATTTGAAGAATTTGACACAAAATTAGCTCATCAAGAAGTAACCAAAGTTCAATATATTAGTATAATAGTCTAAATATAGCTTTGAACCCCTTCAGAATGGATTCTACCCAATATATAGTCCTAACTATAGTTTTGAAACTTTGGGAAGAAAATCGTCCCGTTTTGGTACAAATGGGAATTTGAAGAATTTGACACAAAATTAGCTCATCAAGAAGTAACCAAAGTTGAATATATTAGTATAATAGTCTAAATATAGCTTTGAACCCCTTCAGAATGGATTCTACCCAATATATAGTCCTAACTATAGTTTTGAAACTTTGGGAAGAAAATCGTCCCGTTTTGGTACAAATGGGAATTTGAAGAATTGTACACAAAATTGGCTCATCAAGAAGTAACCAAACTTCAATATATTAGTATAACAGTCTAAATATAGCTTTCAACCCCTTTAGAATGGATTCTAACCAATATATAGTCCTAACTATAATTTTGAAACTTTGGGAAGAAAATCGTCCAATTTTGGTATAAATGGGAATTTGAAGAAATGTAGACAAAATTGGTTACCAAGGAGTAACCAATGTTCAATATATTAGTAAAATAGTCTAAATATTGCTTTGAACCCCTTTAGAATGGATTCTACCCAATATATAGTCCTAACTATAGTTTTGAAACTTTGGGAAGAAAATAGTCCCGTTTTGGTACAAATGGGAATTTGAAGAATTTGACACAAAATTGTCTCATCAAGAAGTAACCAAAGTTCAATATATTAGTATAATGGTCTAAATATAGCTTTGAACCCCTTAAAAATGGATTCAACCCAATATATAGTCCTAACTATAGTTTTGAAACTTTGGGAAGAAAATCGTCCCGTTTTTGTACAAATGGGAATTTGAAGAAATGTAGACAAAATTGGTGAACAAGGAGTAACCAAAGTTCAATATATTAGTATAATGGTCTAAATATAGCTTTGAACCCCTTCAAAATGGATTCAACCCAATATATAGTCCTAACTATAGTTTTGAAACTTTGGGAAGAAAATAGTCCCGTTTTAATACAAATGGGAATTTGAAGAATTTGACACAAAATTGTCTCATCAAGAAGTAACCAAAGTTCAATATATTAATATAATGGTCTAAATATAGCTTTGAACCCCTTCAGAATGGATTCTACCCAATATATAGTCCTAACTATAGTTTTGAAACTTTGGGAAGAAAATAGTCCCGTTTTGGTACAAATGGGAATTTGAAGAATTTGACACAAAATTGTCTCATCAAGAAGTAACCAAAGTTCAATATATTAGTATAATGGTCTAAATGTAGCTTTGAACCCCTTAAAAATGGATTCAACCCAATATATAGTCCTAACTATAGTTTTGAAACTCTGGGAAGAAAATCGTCCCGTTTTGGTACAAATGGGAATTTGAAGAATTTGACACAAAATTAGCTCATCAAGAAGTAACCAAAGTTCAATATATTAGTATAATAGTCTAAATGTAGCTTTGAACCCCTTCAGAATGGATTCTACCCAATATATAGTCCTAACTATAGTTTTGAAACTTTGGGAAGAAAATCGTCCCGTTTTGGTACAAATGGGAATTTGAAGAAATGTAGACAAAATTGGTGAACAAGGAGTAACCAAAGTTCAATATATTAGTATAATGGTCTAAATATAGCTTTGAACCCCTTCAAAATGGATTCAACCCAATATATAGTCCTAACTATAGTTTTGAAACTTTGGGAAGAAAATCGTCCCTTTTTGGTACAAATGGGAATTTGAAGAATTTGACACAAAATTAGCTCATCAAGAAGTAACCAAAGTTCAATATATTAGTATAATAGTCTAAATATAGCTTTGAACCCCTTCAGAATGGATTCTACCCAATATATAGTCCTAACTATAGTTTTGAAACTTTGGGAAGAAAATCGTCCCGTTTTGGTACAAATGGGAATTTGAAGAAATGTAGACAAAATTGGTGAACAAGGAGTAACCAAAGTTCAATATACTAGTATAATAGTCTAAATATTGCTTTGAACCCCTTTAGAATGGATTCTACCCAATATATAATCCTAACTATAGTTTTGAAACTTTGGGAAGAAAATCGTCCCGTTTTGGTACAAATTGGAATTTGAAGAAATGTAGACAAAATTGGTGACCAAGGAGTAACCAATGTTCAATATATTAGTAAAATAGTCTAAATATAGCTTTGAACCCCTTTAGAATGGATTCTACCCAATATATAGTCCTAACTATAGTTTTGAAACTTTGGGAAGAAAATCGTGCCGTTTTGGTACAAATGGGAATTTGAAGAATTTGACACAAAATTGTCTCATCAAGAAGTAACCAAAGTTCAATATATTAGTATAATGGTCTAAATATAGCTTTGAACCCCTTAAAAATGGATTCAACCCAATATATAGTCCAAACTATAGTTTTGAAAGTTTGGGAAGAAAATCGTCCCGTTTTGGTACAAATGGGAATTTGAAGAATTTGACACAAAATTAGCTCATCAAGAAGTAACCAAAGTTCAATATATTAGTATAATAGTCTAAATATAGCTTTGAACCCCTTCAGAATGGATTCTACCCAATATATAGTCCTAACTATAGTTTTGAAACTTTGGGAAGAAAATCGTCCCGTTTTGGTACAAATGGGAATTTGAAGAATTTGACACAAAATTAGCTCATCAAGAAGTAACCAAAGTTGAATATATTAGTATAATAGTCTAAATATAGCTTTGAACCCCTTCAGAATGGATTCTACCCAATATATAGTCCTAACTATAGTTTTGAAACTTTGGGAAGAAAATCGTCCCGTTTTGGTACAAATGGGAATTTGAAGAATTGTACACAAAATTGGCTCATCAAGAAGTAACCAAACTTCAATATATTAGTATAACAGTCTAAATATAGCTTTCAACCCCTTTAGAATGGATTCTAACCAATATATAGTCCTAACTATAATTTTGAAACTTTGGGAAGAAAATCGTCCAATTTTGGTATAAATGGGAATTTGAAGAAATGTAGACAAAATTGGTTACCAAGGAGTAACCAATGTTCAATATATTAGTAAAATAGTCTAAATATTGCTTTGAACCCCTTTAGAATGGATTCTACCCAATATATAGTCCTAACTATAGTTTTGAAACTTTGGGAAGAAAATAGTCCCGTTTTGGTACAAATGGGAATTTGAAGAATTTGACACAAAATTGTCTCATCAAGAAGTAACCAAAGTTCAATATATTAGTATAATGGTCTAAATATAGCTTTGAACCCCTTAAAAATGGATTCAACCCAATATATAGTCCTAACTATAGTTTTGAAACTTTGGGAAGAAAATCGTCCCGTTTTTGTACAAATGGGAATTTGAAGAATTTGACACAAAATTAGCTCATCAAGAAGTAACCAAAGTTCAATATATTAGTATAATAGTCTAAATATAGCTTTGAACCCCTTCAGAATGGATTCTACCCAATATATAGTCCTAACTATAGTTTTGAAACTTTGGGAAGAAAATCGTCCCGTTTTGGTACAAATGGGAATTTGAAGAAATGTGGACAAAATTGGTGAACAAGGAGTAACCAAAGTTCAATATACTAGTATAATAGTCTAATTATTGCTTTGAACCCCTTTATAATGGATTCTACCCAATATATAATCCTAACTATAGTTTTGAAACTTTGGGAAGAAAATCGTCCTGTTTTGTTACAAATTGGAATTTGAAGAAATGTAGACAAAATTGGTGACCAAGGAGTAACCAATGTTCAATATATTAGTATAATGGTCTAAATATAGCTTTGAACCCCTTCAAAATGGATTCAACCCAATATATAGTCCTAATTATAGTTTTGAAACTTTGGGAAGAAAATCGTCCCGTTTTGGTACAAATGGGAATTTGAAGAATTTGACACAAAATTAGCTCATCAAGAAGTAACAAAACTTCAATATATTAGTATAACAGTCTAAATATAGCTTTCAACCCCTTTAGAATGGATTCTAACCAATATATAGTCCTAACTATAATTTTGAAACTTTGGGAAGAAAATCGTCCAATTTTGGTATAAATGGGAATTTGAAGAAATGTAGACAAAATTGGTTACCAAGGAGTAACCAATGTTCAATATATTAGTAAAATAGTCTAAATATTGCTTTGAACCCCTTTAGAATGGATTCTACCCAATATATAGTCCTAACTATAGTTTTGAAACTTTGGGAAGAAAATAGTCCCGTTTTGGTACAAATGGGAATTTGAAGAATTTGACACAAAATTGTCTCATCAAGAAGTAACCAAAGTTCATTATATTAGTATATTGGTCTAAATATCGCTTTGAACCCCTTCAAAATGGATTCAACCCAATATATAGTCCTAACTATAGTTTTGAAACTTTGGGAAGAAAATCATCCCGTTTTGGTACAAATGGGAATTTGAAGAATTTGACACAAAATTAGCTCATCATGAAGTAACCAAACTTCAATATATTAGTATAATAGTCTAAATGTAGCTTTGAACCCCTTCAGAATGGATTCTACCCAATATATAGTCCTAACTATAGTTTTGAAACTTTGGGAAGAAAATCGTCCCGTTTTGGTACAAATGGGAATTTGAAGAAATGTAGACAAAATTGGTGAACAAGGAGTAACCAAAGTTCAATATATTAGTATAATAGTCTAAATATAGCTCTGAACCCCTTCAGAATGGATTCTACCCAATATATAGTCCTAACTATAGTTTTGAAACTTTGGGAAAAAAATCGTCCCGTTTTGGTACAAATGGGAATTTAAAGAATTTGACACAAAATTTTCTCATCAAGAAGTAACCAAAGTTCAATATATTAGTATAATAGTCTAAATATAGCTTTAAACCCCTTCAGAATGGATTCTACCCAATATATAGTCCTAACTATAGTTTTGAAACTTTGGGAAGAAAATCGTCCCGTTTTGGTACAAATGGGAATTTGAAGAAATGTAGACAAAATTGGTGAACAAGGAGTAACCAAAGTTCAATATATTAGTATAATAGTCTAAATATTGCTTTGAACCCCTTTAGAATGGATTCTACCCAATATATAATCCTAACTATAGTTTTGAAACTTTGGGAAGAAAATCGTCCCGTTTTGTTACAAATTTGAATTTGAAGAAATGTAGACAAAATTGGTGACCAAGGAGTAACCAATGTTCAATATATTAGTATAATGGTCTAAATATAGCTTTGAACCCCTTCAAAATGGATTCAACCCAATATATAGTCCTAACTATAGTTTTGAAACTTTGCGAAGAAAATCGTCCCGTTTTGGTACAAATGGGAATTTGAAGAATTTGACACAAAATTAGCTCATCAAGAAGTAACCAAACTTCAATATATTAGTATAATAGTCTAAATATAGCTTTGAACCCCTTCAGAATGAATTCTACCCAATATATAGTCCTAACTATAGTTTTGAAACTTTGGGAAGAAAATCGTCCCGTTTTGGTACAAATGGGAATTTGAAGAAATGTAGACAAAATTGGTGAACAAGGAGTAACCAAAGTTCAATATATTAGTATAATAGTCTAAATATAGCTTTGAACCCCTTCAGAATGGATTCTACCCAATATATAGTCCTAACTATAGTTTTGAAACTTTGGGAAGAAAATCGTCCAATTTTGTTATAAATGGGAATTTGAAGAAATGTAGACAAAATTGGTTACCAAGGAGTAATCAATGTTCAATATATTAGTAAAATAGTCTAAATATTGCTTTGAACCCCTTTAGAATGGATTCTACCCAATATATAGTCCTAACTTTAGTTTTGAAACTTTGGGAAGAAAATCGTCCCGTTTTGGTACAAATGGGAATTTGAAGAATTGTACACAAAATTGGCTCATCAAGAAGTAACCAAACTTCAATATATTAGTATAACAGTCTAAATATAGCTTTCAACCCCTTTAGAATGGATTCTAACCAATATATAGTCCTAACTATAATTTTGAAACTTTGGGAAGAAAATCGTCCAATTTTGGTATAAATAGGAATTTGAAGAAATGTAGACAAAATTGGTTACCAAGGAGTAACCAATGTTCAATATATTAGTAAAATAGTCTAAATATTGCTTTGAACCCCTTTAGAATGGATTCTACCCAATATATAGTCCTAACTATAGTTTTGAAACTTTGGGAAGAAAATAGTCCCGTTTTGGTACAAATGGGAATTTGAAGAATTTGACACAAAATTTTCTCATCAAGAAGTAACCAAAGTTCAATATATTAGTATAATAGTCTAAATATAGCTTTAAACCCCTTCAGAATGGATTCTACCCAATATATAGTCCTAACTATAGTTTTGAAACTTTGGGAAGAAAATCGTCCCGTTTTGGTACAAATGGGAATTTGAAGAAATGTAGACAAAATTGGTGAACAAGGAGTAACCAAAGTTCAATATATTAGTATAATAGTCTAAATATTGCTTTGAACCCCTTTAGAATGGATTCTACCCAATATATAATCCTAACTATAGTTTTGAAACTTTGGGAAGAAAATCGTCCCGTTTTGTTACAAATTTGAATTTGAAGAAATGTAGACAAAATTGGTGACCAAGGAGTAACCAATGTTCAATATATTAGTATAATGGTCTAAATATAGCTTTGAACCCCTTCAAAATGGATTCAACCCAATATATAGTCCTAACTATAGTTTTGAAACTTTGCGAAGAAAATCGTCCCGTTTTGGTACAAATGGGAATTTGAAGAATTTGACACAAAATTAGCTCATCAAGAAGTAACCAAACTTCAATATATTAGTATAATAGTCTAAATATAGCTTTGAACCCCTTCAGAATGAATTCTACCCAATATATAGTCCTAACTATAGTTTTGAAACTTTGGGAAGAAAATCGTCCCGTTTTGGTACAAATGGGAATTTGAAGAAATGTAGACAAAATTGGTGAACAAGGAGTAACCAAAGTTCAATATATTAGTATAATAGTCTAAATATAGCTTTGAACCCCTTCAGAATGGATTCTACCCAATATATAGTCCTAACTATAGTTTTGAAACTTTGGGAAGAAAATCGTCCAATTTTGTTATAAATGGGAATTTGAAGAAATGTAGACAAAATTGGTTACCAAGGAGTAATCAATGTTCAATATATTAGTAAAATAGTCTAAATATTGCTTTGAACCCCTTTAGAATGGATTCTACCCAATATATAGTCCTAACTTTAGTTTTGAAACTTTGGGAAGAAAATCGTCCCGTTTTGGTACAAATGGGAATTTGAAGAATTGTACACAAAATTGGCTCATCAAGAAGTAACCAAACTTCAATATATTAGTATAACAGTCTAAATATAGCTTTCAACCCCTTTAGAATGGATTCTAACCAATATATAGTCCTAACTATAATTTTGAAACTTTGGGAAGAAAATCGTCCAATTTTGGTATAAATAGGAATTTGAAGAAATGTAGACAAAATTGGTTACCAAGGAGTAACCAATGTTCAATATATTAGTAAAATAGTCTAAATATTGCTTTGAACCCCTTTAGAATGGATTCTACCCAATATATAGTCCTAACTATAGTTTTGAAACTTTGGGAAGAAAATAGTCCCGTTTTGGTACAAATGGGAATTTGAAGAATTTGACACAAAATTGTCTCATCAAGAAGTAACCAAAGTTCAATATATTAGTATAATGGTCTAAATATAGCTTTGAACCCCTTCAAAATGGATTCAACCCAATATATAGTCCTAACTATAGTTTTGAATCTTTGGGAAGAAAATCGTCCCGTTTTGGTACAAATGGGAATTTGAAGAATTTGACACAAAATTAGCTCATCAAGAAGTAACCAAAGTTCAATATATTAGTATAATAGTCTAAATATTGCTTTGAACCCCTTTAGAATGGATTCTACCCAATATATAATCCTAACTATAGTTTTGAAACTTTGGGAAGAAAATCGTCCCGTTTTGGTACAAATTGGAATTTGAAGAAATGTAGACAAAATTGGTGACCAAGGAGTAACCAATGTTCAATATATTAGTAAAATAGTCTAAATATAGCTTTGAACCCCTTTAGAATGGATTCTACCCAATATATAGTCCTAACTATAGTTTTGAAACTTTGGGAAGAAAATCGTGCCGTTTTGTTACAAATTGGAATTTGAAGAAATGAAGACAAAATTGGTGACCAAGGAGTAACCAATGTTCAATATATTAGTATAATGGTCTAAATATAGCTTTGAACCCCTTCAAAATGGATTCAACCCAATATATAGTCCTAACTATAGTTTTGAAACTTTGGGAAGAAAATCGTTCCGTTTTGGTACAAATGGGAATTTGAAGAATTTGACACAAAATTAGCTCATCAAGAAGTAACCAAACTTCAATATATTAGTATAATAGTCTAAATATAGCTTTGAACCCCTTCAGAATGGATTCTACCCAATATATAGTCCTAACTATAGTTTTGAAACTTTGGGAATAAAATCGTCCCGTTTTGGTACAAATGGGAATTTGAAGAAATGTAGACAAAATTGGTGAACAAGGAGTAACCAAAGTTCAATATACTAGTATAATAGTCTAAATATTGCTTTGAACCCCTTTAGAATGGATTCTACCCAATATATAATCCTAACTATAGTTTTGAAACTTTGGGAAGAAAATCGTCCCGTTTTGTTACAAATTGGAATTTGAAGAAATGTAGACAAAATTGGTGACCAAGGAGTAACCAATGTTCAATATATTAGTATAATGGTCTAAATATAGCTTTGAACCCCTTCAAAATGGATTCAACCCAATATATAGTCCTAACTATAGTTTTGAAACTTTGCGAAGAAAATCGTCCCGTTTTGGTACAAATGGGAATTTGAAGAATTTGACACAAAATTAGCTCATCAAGAAGTAACCAAACTTCAATATATTAGTATAATAGTCTAAATATAGCTTTGAACCCCTTCAGAATGAATTCTACCCAATATATAGTCCTAACTATAGTTTTGAAACTTTGGGAAGAAAATCGTCCCGTTTTGGTACAAATGGGAATTTGAAGAAATGTAGACAAAATTGGTGAACAAGGAGTAACCAAAGTTCAATATATTAGTATAATAGTCTAAATATAGCTTTGAACCCCTTCAGAATGGATTCTACCCAATATATAGTCCTAACTATAGTTTTGAAACTTTGGGAAGAAAATCGTCCAATTTTGTTATAAATGGGAATTTGAAGAAATGTAGACAAAATTGGTTACCAAGGAGTAACCAATGTTCAATATATTAGTAAAATAGTCTAAATATTGCTTTGAACCCCTTTAGAATGGATTCTACCCAATATATAGTCCTAACTTTAGTTTTGAAACTTTGGGAAGAAAATCGTCCCGTTTTGGTACAAATGGGAATTTGAAGAATTGTACACAAAATTGGCTCATCAAGAAGTAACCAAACTTCAATATATTAGTATAACAGTCTAAATATAGCTTTCAACCCCTTTAGAATGGATTCTAACCAATATATAGTCCTAACTATAATTTTGAAACTTTGGGAAGAAAATCGTCCAATTTTGGTATAAATAGGAATTTGAAGAAATGTAGACAAAATTGGTTACCAAGGAGTAACCAATGTTCAATATATTAGTAAAATAGTCTAAATATTGCTTTGAACCCCTTTAGAATGGATTCTACCCAATATATAGTCCTAACTATAGTTTTGAAACTTTGGGAAGAAAATAGTCCCGTTTTGGTACAAATGGGAATTTGAAGAATTTGACACAAAATTGTCTCATCAAGAAGTAACCAAAGTTCAATATATTAGTATAATGGTCTAAATATAGCTTTGAACCCCTTCAAAATGGATTCAACCCAATATATAGTCCTAACTATAGTTTTGAAACTTTGGGAAGAAAATCGTCCCGTTTTGGTACAAATGGGAATTTGAAGAATTTGACACAAAATTAGCTCATCAAGAAGTAGCCAAAGTTCAATATATTAGTATAATAGTCTAAATATTGCTTTGAACCCCTTTAGAATGGATTCTACCCAATATATAATCCTAACTATAGTTTTGAAACTTTGGGAAGAAAATCGTCCCGTTTTGGTACAAATTGGAATTTGAAGAAATGTAGACAAAATTGGTGACCAAGGAGTAACCAATGTTCAATATATTAGTAAAATAGTCTAAATATAGCTTTGAACCCCTTTAGAATGGATTCTACCCAATATATAGTCCTAACTATAGTTTTGAAACTTTGGGAAGAAAATCGTGCCGTTTTGTTACAAATTGGAATTTGAAGAAATGAAGACAAAATTGGTGACCAAGGAGTAACCAATGTTCAATATATTAGTATAATGGTCTAAATATAGCTTTGAACCCCTTCAAAATGGATTCAACCCAATATATAGTCCTAACTATAGTTTTGAAACTTTGGGAAGAAAATCGTCCCGTTTTGGTACAAATGGGAATTTGAAGAATTTGACACAAAATTAGCTCATCAAGAAGTAACCAAACTTCAATATATTAGTATAATAGTCTAAATATAGCTTTGAACCCCTTCAGAATGGATTCTACCCAATATATAGTCCTAACTATAGTTTTGAAACTTTGGGAATAAAATCGTCCCGTTTTGGTACAAATGGGAATTTGAAGAAATGTAGACAAAATTGGTGAACAAGGAGTAACCAAAGTTCAATATACTAGTATAATAGTCTAAATATTGCTTTGAACCCCTTTAGAATGGATTCTACCCAATATATAATCCTAACTATAGTTTTGAAACTTTGGGAAGAAAATCGTCCCGTTTTGTTACAAATTGGAATTTGAAGAAATGTAGACAAAATTGGTGACCAAGGAGTAACCAATGTTCAATATATTAGTATAATGGTCTAAATATAGCTTTGAACCCCTTCAAAATGGATTCAACCCAATATATAGTCCTAACTATAGTTTTGAAACTTTGGGAAGAAAATCGTCCCGTTTTGGTACAAATGGGAATTTGAAGAATTTGACACAAAATTAGCTCATCAAGAAGTAACCAAACTTCAATATATTAGTATAATAGTCTAAATATAGCTTTGAACCCTTCAGAATGGATTCTACCCAATATATAGTCCTAACTATAGTTTTGAAACTTTGGGAAGAAAATCGTCCCGTTTTGGTACAAATGGGAATTTGAAGAATTTGACACAAAATTAGCTCATCAAGAAGTAACCAAACTTCAATATATTAGTATAATAGTCTAAATGTAGCTTTGAACCCCTTCAGAATGGATTCTACCCAATATATAGTCCTAACTATAGTTTTGAAACTTTGGGAAGAAAATCGTCCCGTTTTGGTACAAATGGGAATTTGAAGAAATGTAGACAAAATTGGTGAACAAGGAGTAACCAAAGTTCAATATATTAGTATAATAGTCTAAATATTGCTTTGAACCCCTTTAGAATGGATTCTACCCAATATATAATCCTAACTATAGTTTTGAAACTTTGGGAAGAAAATCGTCCCGTTTTGTTACAAATTTGAATTTGAAGAAATGTAGACAAAATTGGTGACCAAGGAGTAACCAATGTTCAATATATTAGTATAATGGTCTAAATATAGCTTTGAACCCCTTCAAAATGGATTCAACCCAATATATAGTCCTAACTATAGTTTTGAAACTTTGCGAAGAAAATCGTCCCGTTTTGGTACAAATGGGAATTTGAAGAATTTGACACAAAATTAGCTCATCAAGAAGTAACCAAACTTCAATATATTAGTATAATAGTCTAAATATAGCTTTGAACCCCTTCAGAATGAATTCTACCCAATATATAGTCCTAACTATAGTTTTGAAACTTTGGGAAGAAAATCGTCCCGTTTTGGTACAAATGGGAATTTGAAGAAATGTAGACAAAATTGGTGAACAAGGAGTAACCAAAGTTCAATATATTAGTATAATAGTCTAAATATAGCTTTGAACCCCTTCAGAATGGATTCTACCCAATATATAGTCCTAACTATAGTTTTGAAACTTTGGGAAGAAAATCGTCCAATTTTGTTATAAATGGGAATTTGAAGAAATGTAGACAAAATTGGTTACCAAGGAGTAACCAATGTTCAATATATTAGTAAAATAGTCTAAATATTGCTTTGAACCCCTTTAGAATGGATTCTACCCAATATATAGTCCTAACTTTAGTTTTGAAACTTTGGGAAGAAAATCGTCCCGTTTTGGTACAAATGGGAATTTGAAGAATTGTACACAAAATTGGCTCATCAAGAAGTAACCAAACTTCAATATATTAGTATAACAGTCTAAATATAGCTTTCAACCCCTTTAGAATGGATTCTAACCAATATATAGTCCTAACTATAATTTTGAAACTTTGGGAAGAAAATCATTCAATTTTGGTATAAATAGGAATTTGAAGAAATGTAGACAAAATTGGTTACCAAGGAGTAACCAATGTTCAATATATTAGTAAAATAGTCTAAATATTGCTTTGAACCCCTTTAGAATGGATTCTACCCAATATATAGTCCTAACTATAGTTTTGAAACTTTGGGAAGAAAATAGTCCCGTTTTGGTACAAATGGGAATTTGAAGAATTTGACACAAAATTGTCTCATCAAGAAGTAACCAAAGTTCAATATATTAGTATAATGGTCTAAATATAGCTTTGAACCCCTTCAAAATGGATTCAACCCAATATATAGTCCTAACTATAGTTTTGAAACTTTGGGAAGAAAATCGTCCCGTTTTGGTACAAATGGGAATTTGAAGAATTTGACACAAAATTAGCTCATCAAGAAGTAACCAAACTTCAATATATTAGTATAATAGTCTAAATATAGCTTTGAACCCTTCAGAATGGATTCTACCCAATATATAGTCCTAACTATAGTTTTGAAACTTTGGGAAGAAAATCGTCCCGTTTTGGTACAAATGGGAATTTGAAGAATTTGACACAAAATTAGCTCATCAAGAAGTAACCAAACTTCAATATATTAGTATAATAGTCTAAATGTAGCTTTGAACCCCTTCAGAATGGATTCTACCCAATATATAGTCCTAACTATAGTTTTGAAACTTTGGGAAGAAAATCGTCCCGTTTTGGTACAAATGGGAATTTGAAGAAATGTAGACAAAATTGGTGAACAAGGAGTAACCAAAGTTCAATATATTAGTATAATAGTCTAAATATTGCTTTGAACCCCTTTAGAATGGATTCTACCCAATATATAATCCTAACTATAGTTTTGAAACTTTGGGAAGAAAATCGTCCCGTTTTGTTACAAATTTGAATTTGAAGAAATGTAGACAAAATTGGTGACCAAGGAGTAACCAATGTTCAATATATTAGTATAATGGTCTAAATATAGCTTTGAACCCCTTCAAAATGGATTCAACCCAATATATAGTCCTAACTATAGTTTTGAAACTTTGCGAAGAAAATCGTCCCGTTTTGGTACAAATGGGAATTTGAAGAATTTGACACAAAATTAGCTCATCAAGAAGTAACCAAACTTCAATATATTAGTATAATAGTCTAAATATAGCTTTGAACCCCTTCAGAATGAATTCTACCCAATATATAGTCCTAACTATAGTTTTGAAACTTTGGGAAGAAAATCGTCCCGTTTTGGTACAAATGGGAATTTGAAGAAATGTAGACAAAATTGGTGAACAAGGAGTAACCAAAGTTCAATATATTAGTATAATAGTCTAAATATAGCTTTGAACCCCTTCAGAATGGATTCTACCCAATATATAGTCCTAACTATAGTTTTGAAACTTTGGGAAGAAAATCGTCCAATTTTGTTATAAATGGGAATTTGAAGAAATGTAGACAAAATTGGTTACCAAGGAGTAACCAATGTTCAATATATTAGTAAAATAGTCTAAATATTGCTTTGAACCCCTTTAGAATGGATTCTACCCAATATATAGTCCTAACTTTAGTTTTGAAACTTTGGGAAGAAAATAGTCCCGTTTTGGTACAAATGGGAATTTGAAGAATTTGACACAAAATTGTCTCATCAAGAAGTAACCAAAGTTCAATATATTAGTATAATGGTCTAAATATAGCTTTGAACCCCTTCAAAATGGATTCAACCCAATATATAGTCCTAACTATAGTTTTGAAACTTTGGGAAGAAAATCGTCCCGTTTTGGTACAAATGGGAATTTGAAGAATTTGACACAAAATTAGCTCATCAAGAAGTAACCAAAGTTCAATATATTAGTATAATAGTCTAAATATTGCTTTGAACCCCTTTAGAATGGATTCTACCCAATATATAATCCTAACTATAGTTTTGAAACTTTGGGAAGAAAATCGTCCCGTTTTGGTACAAATTGGAATTTGAAGAAATGTAGACAAAATTGGTGACCAAGGAGTAACCAATGTTCAATATATTAGTAAAATAGTCTAAATATAGCTTTGAACCCCTTTAGAATGGATTCTACCCAATATATAGTCCTAACTATAGTTTTGAAACTTTGGGAAGAAAATCGTCCCGTTTTGTTACAAATGGGAATTTGAAGAAATGTAGACAAAATTGGTGAACAAGGAGTAACCAAAGTTCAATATATTAGTATAATAGTCTAAATATTGCTTTGAACCCCTTTAGAATGGATTCTACCCAATATATAATCCTAACTATAGTTTTGAAACTTTGGGAAGAAAATCGTCCCGTTTTGTTACAAATTTGAATTTGAAGAAATGTAGACAAAATTGGTGACCAAGGAGTAACCAATGTTCAATATATTAGTATAATGGTCTAAATATAGCTTTGAACCCCTTCAAAATGGATTCAACCCAATATATAGTCCTAACTATAGTTTTGAAACTTTGCGAAGAAAATCGTCCCGTTTTGGTACAAATGGGAATTTGAAGAATTTGACACAAAATTAGCTCATCAAGAAGTAACCAAACTTCAATATATTAGTATAATAGTCTAAATATAGCTTTGAACCCCTTCAGAATGAATTCTACCCAATATATAGTCCTAACTATAGTTTTGAAACTTTGGGAAGAAAATCGTCCCGTTTTGGTACAAATGGGAATTTGAAGAAATGTAGACAAAATTGGTGAACAAGGAGTAACCAAAGTTCAATATATTAGTATAATAGTCTAAATATAGCTTTGAACCCCTTCAGAATGGATTCTACCCAATATATAGTCCTAACTATAGTTTTGAAACTTTGGGAAGAAAATCGTCCAATTTTGTTATAAATGGGAATTTGAAGAAATGTAGACAAAATTGGTTACCAAGGAGTAACCAATGTTCAATATATTAGTAAAATAGTCTAAATATTGCTTTGAACCCCTTTAGAATGGATTCTACCCAATATATAGTCCTAACTTTAGTTTTGAAACTTTGGGAAGAAAATCGTCCCGTTTTGGTACAAATGGGAATTTGAAGAAATGTAGACAAAATTGGCTCATCAAGAAGTAACCAAAGTTCAATATATTAGTATAATAGTCTAAATATAGCTTTGAACCCCTTCAGAATGGATTCTACCCAATATATAGTCCTAACTATAGTTTTGAAACTTTGGGAAGAAAATCATCCCGTTTTGGTACAAATGGGAATTTGAAGAATTGTACACAAAATTGGCTCATCAAGAAGTAACCAAACTTCAATATATTAGTATAACAGTCTAAATATAGCTTTCAACCCCTTTAGAATGGATTCTAACCAATATATAGTCCTAACTATAATTTTGAAACTTTGGGAAGAAAATCATTCAATTTTGGTATAAATAGGAATTTGAAGAAATGTAGACAAAATTGGTTACCAAGGAGTAACCAATGTTCAATATATTAGTAAAATAGTCTAAATATTGCTTTGAACCCCTTTAGAATGGATTCTACCCAATATATAGTCCTAACTATAGTTTTGAAACTTTGGGAAGAAAATAGTCCCGTTTTGGTACAAATGGGAATTTGAAGAATTTGACACAAAATTGTCTCATCAAGAAGTAACCAAAGTTCAATATATTAGTATAATGGTCTAAATATAGCTTTGAACCCCTTCAAAATGGATTCAACCCAATATATAGTCCTAACTATAGTTTTGAAACTTTGGGAAGAAAATCGTCCCGTTTTGGTACAAATGGGAATTTGAAGAATTTGACACAAAATTAGCTCATCAAGAAGTAACCAAAGTTCAATATATTAGTATAATAGTCTAAATATTGCTTTGAACCCCTTTAGAATGGATTCTACCCAATATATAATCCTAACTATAGTTTTGAAACTTTGGGAAGAAAATCGTCCCGTTTTGGTACAAATTGGAATTTGAAGAAATGTAGACAAAATTGGTGACCAAGGAGTAACCAATGTTCAATATATTAGTAAAATAGTCTAAATATAGCTTTGAACCCCTTTAGAATGGATTCTACCCAATATATAGTCCTAACTATAGTTTTGAAACTTTGGGAAGAAAATCGTGCCGTTTTGTTACAAATTGGAATTTGAAGAAATGAAGACAAAATTGGTGACCAAGGAGTAACCAATGTTCAATATATTAGTATAATGGTCTAAATATAGCTTTGAACCCCTTCAAAATGGATTCAACCCAATATATAGTCCTAACTATAGTTTTGAAACTTTGGGAAGAAAATCGTCCCGTTTTGGTACAAATGGGAATTTGAAGAATTTGACACAAAATTAGCTCATCAAGAAGTAACCAAACTTCAATATATTAGTATAATAGTCTAAATATAGCTTTGAACCCCTTCAGAATGGATTCTACCCAATATATAGTCCTAACTATAGTTTTGAAACTTTGGGAATAAAATCGTCCCGTTTTGGTACAAATGGGAATTTGAAGAAATGTAGACAAAATTGGTGAACAAGGAGTAACCAAAGTTCAATATACTAGTATAATAGTCTAAATATTGCTTTGAACCCCTTTAGAATGGATTCTACCCAATATATAATCCTAACTATAGTTTTGAAACTTTGGGAAGAAAATCGTCCCGTTTTGTTACAAATTGGAATTTGAAGAAATGTAGACAAAATTGGTGACCAAGGAGTAACCAATGTTCAATATATTAGTATAATGGTCTAAATATAGCTTTGAACCCCTTCAAAATGGATTCAACCCAATATATAGTCCTAACTATAGTTTTGAAACTTTGGGAAGAAAATCGTCCCGTTTTGGTACAAATGGGAATTTGAAGAATTTGACACAAAATTAGCTCATCAAGAAGTAACCAAACTTCAATATATTAGTATAATAGTCTAAATATAGCTTTGAACCCCTTCAGAATGAATTCTACCCAATATATAGTCCTAACTATAGTTTTGAAACTTTGGGAATAAAATCGTCCCGTTTTGGTACAAATGGGAATTTGAAGAAATGTAGACAAAATTGGTGAACAAGGAGTAACCAAAGTTCAATATATTAGTATAATAGTCTAAATATTGCTTTGAACCCCTTTAGAATGGATTCTACCCAATATATAATCCTAACTATAGTTTTGAAACTTTGGGAAGAAAATCGTCCCGTTTTGATACAAATGGGAATTTGAAGAAATGTATACATAATTGGTGACCAATGAGTAACCAAACTTCAATATATTAGTATAATAGTCTAAATATTGCTTTGAACCCCTTTAGAATGGATTCTACCCAATATATAATCCTAACTATAGTTTTGAAACTTTGGGAAGAAAATCGTCCCGTTTTGGTACAAATTGGAATTTGAAGAAATGTAGACAAAATTGGTGACCAAGGAGTAACCAATGTTCAATATATTAGTAAAATAGTCTAAATATAGCTTTGAACCCCTTTAGAATGGATTCTAACCAATATATAGTCCTAACTATAGTTTTAAAACTTTGGGAAGAAAATCGTCCCGTTTTGGTACAAATGGGAATTTGAAGAATTTGACACAAAATTGTCTCATCAAGAAGTAACCAAAGTTCAATATATTAGTATAATATTCTAAATATAGCTTTAAACCCCTTCAGAATGGATTCTATCCAATATATAGTCCTAACTTTAGTTTTGAAACTTTGGGAAGAAAATCGTCCCGTTTTGGTACAAATGGGAATTTGAAGAATTATACACAAAATTGGCTCATCAAGAAGTAACCAAACTTCAATATATTAGTATAACAGTCTAAATATAGCTTTCAACCCCTTTAGAATGGATTCTAACCAATATATAGTCCTAACTATAATTTTGAAACTTTGGGAAGAAAATCGTCCAATTTTGGTATAAATGGGAATTTGAAGAAATGTAGACAAAATTGGTTACCAAGGAGTAACCAATGTTAAATATATTAGTAAAATAGTCTAAATATTGCTTTGAACCCCTTTAGAATGGATACTACCCAATATATAGTCCTAACTATAGTTTTGAAACTTTGAGAAGAAAATAGTCCCGTTTTGGTACAAATGGGAATTTGAAGAATTTGACACAAAATTGTCTCATCAAGAAGTAACCAAAGTTCAATATATTAGTATAATGGTCTAAATATAGCTTTGAACCCCTTCAAAATGGATTCAACCCAATATATAGTCCTAACTATAGTTTTGAAACTTTGGGAAGAAAATCGTCCCGTTTTGGTACAAATGGGAATTTGAAGAATTTGACACAAAATTAGCTCATCAAGATGTAACCAAAGTTCAATATATTAGTATAATAGTCTAAATATAGCTTTGAACCCCTTCAGAATGGATTCTACCCAATATATAGTCCTAACTATAGTTTTGAAACTTTGGGAAGAAAATCGTCCCGTTTTGGTACAAATGGGAATTTGAAGAAATGTAGACAAAATTGGTGAACAAGGAGTAACCAAAGTTCAATATACTAGTATAATAGTCTAAATATTGCTTTGAACCCCTTTAGAATGGATTCTACCCAATATATAATCCTAACTATAGTTTTGAAACTTTGGGAAGAAAATCGTCCCGTTTTATTACAAATTGGAATTTGAAGAAATGTAGACAAAATTGGTGACCAAGGAGTAACCAATGTTCAATATATTAGTATAATGGTCTAAATATAGCTTTGAACCCCTTCAAAATGGATTCAACCCAATATATAGTCCTAACTATAGTTTTGAAACTTTGGGAAGAAAATCGTCCCGTTTTGGTACAAATGGGAATTTGAAGAATTTGACACAAAATTAGCTCATCAAGAAGTAACCAAACTTCAATATATTAGTATAATAGTCTAAATATAGCTTTGAACCCCTTCAGAATGGATTCTACCCAATATATAATCCTAACTATAGTTTTGAAACTTTGGGAAGAAAATCGTCCGTTTTGTTACAAATTGGAATTTGAAGAAATGTAGACAAAATTGGTGACCAAGGAGTAACCAATGTTCAATATATTAGTAAAATAGTCTAAATATTGCTTTGAACCCCTTTAGAATGGATTCTACCCAATATATAATCCTAACTATAGTTTTGAAACTTTGGGAAGAAAATCGTCCCGTTTTGTTACAAATTGGAATTTGAAGAAATGTAGACAAAATTGGTGACCAAGGAGTAACCAATGTTCAATATATTAGTATAATGGTCTAAATATAGCTTTGAACCCCTTCAAAATGGATTCAACCCAATATATAGTCCTAACTATAGTTTTGAAACTTTGGGAAGAAAATCGTCCCGTTTTGGTACAAATGGGAATTTGAAGAAATGTAGACAAAATTGGTGAACAAGGAGTAACCAAAGTTCAATATACTAGTATAATAGTCTAAATATTGCTTTGAACCCCTTTAGAATGGATTCTACCCAATATATAATCCTAACTATAGTTTTGAAACTTTGGGAAGAAAATCGTCCCGTTTTGTTACAAATTGGAATTTGAAGAAATGTAGACAAAATTGGTGACCAAGGAGTAACCAATGTTCAATATATTAGTATAATGGTCTGAATATAGCTTTGAACCCCTTCAAAATGGATTCAACCCAATATATAGTCCTAACTATAGTTTTGAAACTTTGGGAAGAAAATCGTCCCGTTTTGGTACAAATGGGAATTTGAAGAATTTGACACAAAATTAGCTCATCAAGAAGTAACCAAACTTCAATATATTAGTATAATAGTCTAAATATAGCTTTGAACCCCTTCAGAATGGATTCTACCCAATATATAGTCCTAACTATAGTTTTGAAACTTTGGGAAGAAAATCGTCCCGTTTGGGTACAAATGGGAATTTGAAGAAATGTAGACAAAATTGGTGAACAAGGAGTAACCAATGTTCAATATATTAGTATAATAGTCTAAATATTGCTTTGAACCCCTTCAGAATGGATTCTACCCAATATATAGTCCTAACTATAGTTTTGAAACTTTGGGAAGAAAATCGTCCCGTTTTGGTACAAATGGGAATTTGAAGAAATGTAGACAAAATTGGTGAACAAGGAGTAACCAATGATCAATATATTAGTATAATAGTCTAAATATTGCTTTGAACCCCTTTAGAATGGATTCTACCCAATATATAATCCTAACTATAGTTTTGAAACTTTGGGAAGAAAATCGTCCCGTTTTGGTACAAATTGGAATTTGAAGAAATGTAGACAAAATTGGTGACCAAGGAGTAACCAATGTTCAATATATTAGTAAAATAGTCTAAATATTGCTTTGAACCCCTTTAGAATGGATTCTACCCAATATATAATCCTAACTATAGTTTTGAAACTTTGGGAAGAAAATCGTCCCGTTTTGTTACAAATTGGAATTTGAAGAAATGTAGACAAAATTGGTGACCAAGGAGTAACCAATGTTCAATATATTAGTATAACAGTCTAAATATAGCTTTCAACCCCTTCAAAATGGATTCTAACCAATATATAGTCCTAACTATAATTTTGAAACTT